>OU565279.1:5000000-6250000 GCA_913789895.3 Seladonia tumulorum | reverse complement strand
GAGGGGCACATTCTGATGGTACATTTTTTTTTTGTGGACGTGTAAAGAACATATGAAGGTCATTCATGTTTTTTTAAATGGAATCATATATTTTTTATTGCATCAGCTGATGCTCCTTCATATTCTTTACAAAAAAAGGTATTAATCTATTTGTGTAAAAAAATCATTAGTTTAGGAGATATTTAGCTAAAAAGTAGGAGATATTTGTGCCTTTTGAGTATGCGTAAAATGCTTTTGCGGCTATATATAATTCCAGCTTGTCTTTCGACTTCGCGAGAGCTAACGGATGGATTTAACGTAATTGCGGCTAACATTACAATTTCGTTTGCTTCATTTGTTACTGTTTTATTACGAATTGCCTTTTTGCGTAATAATTGCCCCGTCTGGTGAAATTTTTTAAAAACATAATCAAAGGTACGGCGTGATGGATGCTTTCGTTGAGGAAATCTATTGGTGTATAATCATTCTGCATGTGTAGCACTTTTCCCAGCTTCAAAATAAATTGATAACATGTCTCTTTTCTTCTTTAGAATACTTCATTATGAAGTGATAATTCACCGTATCGCCGTATTCACCGTATCAGAGACGTAAAAGAGTCTAAATTTCACAATAAGTAGGAGAGCAAGAATCATCAACACAAAAAATGTAAATATTTACATTGATAATTCTTGCTCTCCTACTACATTATCATATTGAATTCATAATATTGATCAGAAAGTTGAGATTTCCTAACAAATTAGAATTAAAATATCTCCTAAACTAATGATTTTTTTACACAAATAGATTAATACTTTTTTTGTAAAGAATATGAAGGAGCATCAGCTGATGCAATAAAAAATATATGATTCCATTTAAAAAAACATGATTGACATGAAATCAGAATGTGCCCCTCTCAAAACCATTCAACTTCACCTAAAAAATTGTTTGCTATGCGTAATAATAATGACGTAAATCTAGATGGCAAAATGTGGTGCCCCACCCAGTATATAGAAGAGAAATATTCTAGGTCGGAGGAAATGTTTTGTTTGGGAGTTAAAATGGCTTCGAGCGCAAAGGGTGAATAATTATCGCAGGAGGGATTTTATAAATATCTATGAAACTCCAGCTTGTTGCAATCGGTGCACAATATTTTTACCGATGTAAAAATTTACGAGAATCGAACAACTGTTATTGCAAGAATTTTAATAAAAATTTATCGTACGTAACCTAGTACTGAAAACCCCTTTTGCAGCATAAAAGAGAGAATCGATTATTTCACGGTATCTGGAACGAGGGAACGGTCAGATCTTTGCACGGAGGAACGTATGTGGAATCGAAATCGTGTTCCGAGTCCGACATCGTTCGCGATACTCGCCATTAGTCGAACGGCCATCGATGCCTCGGCATCATCTCGGGCATTTTATCATCGTGAGAAAAATGACAGCGCAAGAACGTGCGAGCTCCATAAACCCATAGGCGTATGGTAATATACGGTGGAACGGTTTACGGTTTGTTACGCGCGCGACGCATACAGACGCGCGCGCGTATTTGTTTACGGTTGTCGGTGTGCGCGACAAACAGGACCGAGCATGTGTATAGTACTTGTACACATGTCAGCGTATGCGCATGGCGCTTATTTAGTGGCGCGTCGGCGCCTTTTTTCCCCCAGAGGGCCCCGAGGTCGATGGGTCAGTTGGGCGGGGATGGAAGTCCTTGCCCTTAGAGGGTCCTACCCAGATCGGGAACGAACATTCGCGTATCGGCCCTTCGAAGCGAACCGGCACAGCCGTTGACGGGAATTTTCGGCCACAAAAACAATTCAACAACTTTTCCGGTCCTAGATTTGACATAAATTCTTCTTGTCTAAAACATTAGAAATTTTATTCCCAAAGTTTTGCCCACCGTTTGCGAGACAGCTTGTACATCGACGGAGCATACTTTCACCGATACAGTCCGTAAATTTCGTCGCAAAAGTGAATAAAATCAAAGACGCAGCAGCAGCAGCATAAAACTGTGGCTGTCCGAGAAGAGTAAAATAAAACGCGTGGGGCCGGGAAGAAAAATCGTCGGGGAGATTAAATTTTATACAGTTAGTAAATTTCATTGAGAGGTTAATAAAATATCGCGGTCTGCAATTCCGTTAAAAATCTATGCTGAAAACGGCCAAGGACTCGAGCGGAGAAAAATCGAGGAGACCGGGCATGCAAGGAAAACAGGAAAGGAATAAAGAACGGTTAAAGAACAACCAAGAGAAACGGGAAACGGAAGACGGACCGAGGGGTGTGCGCGAACATAGGTGGAAAAGTGTTGCGGAATAAACTAGGAGGGTAGGAAACGGCGTCGAAGAAAAGCAAGGATGCGCCGGACACACGAAGAAGATATCTAGTCCGATTTATTTACGACTGTATAACGATCAAGAGAAGAACGACCTCACGGAAGAAAGCCGCAACTCACGGGTTTACCTTGCGCGTTTATTTACGAGCGATACACTCCTTTTCGCACCGTTCTTCAAGCATTGTCGTCCACCTTCGCATTCTCGCACCCCGTTCGACTTTACCGACTGTAAAGGGCCTAGCCGATTAAGATGGTCAAAAGTGCCCTTAGACGTTTTTCAATGATTGATGAACCATTCGAAAGCTGACCAAGAAAAACCCCTCTGAGCAAAATTTCAACCCCCTATCTTACTCGTGAGGGTAGTTACAGGGTAAATTAGATTTTGAGCTTTTCCGCGCATTTTCCGCACTCTGATGCAGCCTAAAATTCTGAAAAAAATGTGGTATATTTTGGACTCTAAGGCAGATTTTTGAGAATTTTTTCAGATTTTTTGGATGCAAACTGTGGTCGTAAAAAATGAAAAACCTCAAAAAAATCGGAAAAATACAGGTTTCTCAAAAATATGAAAACATGCTATTTAGCTGTTTAGTGCCCCAATATAGTACTATAACAGGCAGTGTTGTCAATTTTTTTTAGATTTTTGGTTGGGGTAGATCATTGTCAAAAACAAGAAAAACCGAATTTTTTCGACGTTTCTGCTATTAGGAGGAAAGTTACACTTGTTGATTTTATTACAAGTATATATTAAGTCATTTTTAATGTTATTACATTGAAACAAGTAATTGTTTGACCCATGAAATACGATTTAAGAGAAAGAGTAATTGTATTTCGTGTGATATATACCAAAATGTTTGCAACGTTTACAACATCGCCGGTTGGCAGGGCGTTCAAGGCGTTTGACTGTGGAGCGGAAACGCTGGGGTTCGAATCCCGTTGGTGGAAAAGTTTTTTTTTCCATACATCATCTTTATTTTTTCAATTTCTTATTACCCATGGTTTATTTATATGATTTTTTAAATATTTTTTTAACGGTTTAAAAATATTTAAATAACATTTTTGAGTAAAATACATGCAAATATAATTTTGGAGTACCTATTACTTCCACGATTTTCTAATTGTATATGTTCATCATTACGGTCCTGTATAACATTCTTAATATTAAAATTCCTTAATCTAGTTTCTAAGCCTTGCGTCTTCAGAAATTAGGGAAGAAATGAGAAGGACTCTGAATAAATAACACGCAGCAAAGTATTGGTTTTTGTCAAATTGAAAAAAAGGGCTACATACTACCACTGTTTTTAAAGTGAGGTGTCAAGCACAAATAACTTAAGCCAATCCTTTTTCTTGTAAGGTACATAAGAAAGTAATTCCCGTTTATAGTTACTTGACTGAAAGACTTGTACTGTGGACATTTATGATACGGATCAGGAAGTTCATTATTTTCGATGGGACGTATATTCATCACCAGAAAAGTACAAACAACGAGTACCAACGAAAGCCATATTCAATCCAAAGAATGTACCGTTGTGTAAACCCTTCACAATCTGCACAACGAATGGTTATATTGTAGACACTTCTAGACTCAATTTCATACAGTATCCTCGGCAGATAATCTTGATTTTCCGGAAATGATAGAAGTAGATTTAAAAATTCTTTTCACGGAGTCTTACCAATTTTCACAAGCAATTTCATATCTGACGGAAATCGTGGACGAACACAATAATATAAATATTCATTGCCTAATCGAAGGAAATAATATCATTAAATTCGAAGTAAAATCGCAGTCGTATAAATAAAATATAGTTAAGAATGTTATTTAAATATTTTTAAACCGTTAAAAAAATATTTAAAAAATCATATAAATAAACCATGGGTAATAAGAAATTGAAAAAATAAAGATGATGTATGGAAAAAAAAACTTTTCCACCAACGGGATTCGAACCCCAGCGTTTCCGCTCCACAGTCAAACGCCTTGAACGCCCTGCCAACCGGCGATGTTGTAAACGTTGCAAACATTTTGGTATATATCACACGAAATACAATTACTCTTTCTCTTAAATCGTATTTCATGGGTCAAACAATTACTTGTTTCAATGTAATAACATTAAAAATGACTTAATATATACTTGTAATAAAATCAACAAGTGTAACTTTCCTCCTAATAGCAGAAACGTCGAAAAAATTCGGTTTTTCTTGTTTTTGACAATGATCTACCCCAACCAAAAATCTAAAAAAAATTGACAACACTGCCTGTTATAGTACTATATTGGGGCACTAAACAGCTAAATAGCATGTTTTCATATTTTTGAGAAACCTGTATTTTTCCGATTTTTTTGAGGTTTTTCATTTTTTACGACCACAGTTTGCATCCAAAAAATCTGAAAAAATTCTCAAAAATCTGCCTTAGGGACCAAAATATACCACATTTTTTTCAGAATTTTAGGCTGCATCAGAGTGCGGAAAATGCGCGGAAAAGCTCAAAATCTAATTTACCCTGTAACTACCCTCACGAGTAAGATAGGGGGTTGAAATTTTGCTCAGAGGGGTTTTTCTTGGTCAGCTTTCGAATGTTTCATCAATCATTGAAAAACGTCTAAGGGCACTTTTGACCATCTTAATCGGCTAGGCCCTTTGCGACATTATTGTCGGATCTGCATCGCTACCGTCCCGTTTCATTCACCGAAGCACCTATTTATGATCCTCCTACGGTGCCCGTACGGTGTGACGTTCGCCGCATTGTTTTATCATTCTCCAGGGGGAAAGAAAGATCGAGCGCCATTCGAATCCTTTGAAAACACCATTAAGACGCCGTTGTAACGCGATACGTCCCCCGTGTATACTCTGTTCGAATTCTACCGAGACTCCGTCGTAAAACACACGATCGACGACTGAATCTAAAAACAATTCAGCTTCTCGGAAAAAACATTTGAATTTTATGCATTCCTTGGAATTCTCACCGATCCTCTCAATTCCTATTTTTCAGAAATATACAAGGTTTTCTTTCCTTTGAAGCTCCTCTACACCCTTAGATGGGTCCATTTCGCTTCACAGTGTGGTAATACAATTTTACAAGTCGGTGTTACGATGTTGTAACATCGGGGTGTATCTTCAGGGTGTAGTTATCATTTAACACATTGACTGCCATTACGCTCCTATATGGGTGACGGAATTATTTGCTCAGGCTTTAAATGAATTTTTATGTCAATATATCCATTGTACCAAATTTGATTAGGATCTGTAAAATGCAAGAAAGTTGGAGGACTACACAATATCATACATTTAATTTTTTTCAATTTCTACTTTATTACTGATCGTAATGGTCCTCCTACTTTAATCAGTGTGATTTTACTTGACACGTTGACTGCCATGTCACATGGGTGACCATATATGGATATGGGTGACGGAATTATTTGTTCAAGCTTTAAAATGAATTTTTACGTTAATATATTCATTGTACCAAATTTGATTAGGATCTGTAAAATGCAAGAAAGTTGGAGGACTACACAATATCATACATTTAATTTTTTTCAATTTCTACTTTATTACGGATCGTAATGGTCCTCCTACTTTAATCAGTGTGATTTTACTTGACACGTTGACTGCCATGTCACATGGGTGACCATATATGGATATGGGTGACGGAATTATTTGTTCAAGCTTTAAATGAATTTTTATGTCAATATATCCATTGTACCAAATTTGATTAGGATCTGTAAAATGCAAGAAAGTTGGAGGACTACACAATATCATACATTTAATTTTTTTCAATTTCTACTTTATTACGGATCGTAATGGTACTCCTACTTTAATCAGTGTGATTTTACTTGACACGTTGACTGCCATGTCACATGGGTGACCATATATAGATATGGGTGACGGAATTATTTGTTCAAGCTTTAAAATGAATTTTTACGTTAATATATTCATTGTACTAAATTTGATTAGGATCTGTAAAATGCAAAAAAGTTGGAGAACTACACAATATCATACATTTAATTTTTTTCAATTTCTATTTTATCAAATAACTTACTTTGATTTCGTGGAATTTTTTAGCTTTCTTTTTTGGCGTTCAAAGTGTTAAATAGATAATTTACAATCTTTGTAATACAGCAGAATATAACTGCAAGCTTTAACCGTTTGCACTCGAAGCTATTTTAATTCCAAAACGAAACATTTCTTCCGACCTAGAATATTTCCCTTCTATATATATATTTTTTTATATGATAAATACGAAAATGGTGCAATTTACTCGTACGATACTTAATTTATTAAATTCAAAGAAACTTAATAATGTAAAAAATATTTTGAAGAATGATACATCAATTTTTAGTGGCGCCTTACAGTTGCCGTTCGAGTGCTAAGGGTTAATGTTAAGTTTCGCTTTAAACAAGTCATGTTTAATTGGTAGCCCATTTAATTATATGGAAATTGGTAGCCCATTTTGCCTAAAGTTTCCAAAAGTTTGAGTCTTTGGACGTCATGTTTGTCGCACTGCCATGTGACGTGGTTTAAAGTTTCGTCGCTTTGACCAGAAAATATACAAGGTTCTTACTGAACAAAAATGTTGCACGGCTATATTTGAAGATTGCGTTTATTTTTGAGACCGGTGCGTTTCTATTTAGGCGATTCTTTTCCGTACGTTTGCCGTAACAGTATATTAACCGGCGGCCGTTTTTCTCTCGTTTCTGGCCGGCCGGCCGGCGCTCGCGAACCTTCCGCACGGGAAGGCTGTAAACATTTTGGCACCGCGGTACAAGAACAATAATTTAGTGTTCGCAAGGGGTCTGTCGAATGGCGGCGGGACCTTTTTTGCCTCACGATGTCCGCATGCGAGCCGCTTGTAACCCGGCACGAACGCGCGCCGCACGACGTCGACTTGTCGATTTTTGCGAAACGACGCGTACCCGTCTTGTCCACGGCGATTCCGACTCGCGTTCGCGTTATCGGCTCTCACTGTATGCGTACGACCCGGCCTGGAAGCGGATTCACACCGGACGATAATTAGCAGTAAATCACCGAGACCGATGTACAGGGCGCGACCGCTCGCTACTCCATAAACACGAGCGCACGGTGAAATTATAATTATCGCACCGTGCAAACAAAAATTATGGGGCGATAGGGGAAAATTTTTTAGCCGACACTCGGCACACAAACGTTTCCAAAAATTAAACGTCTGAGACGCGAAACACTGGGAACCGACTCGTAGAAAAATTAGAAATTCGACACTGGGTTTAGTATTTTCTGTTTATTAATTGTTCCCCTTAGGGTTACAATCTTATACCATCTATACATCTTTCTTAGCATTAGCCTAAATCTACCGCACGCAAGAGAGAAAGAGAGGACACTGAGTTTACTAATATTTTTAATTTAGAATTATTGAGATTCAGGGATGCCTACGTGAGAAGATATTCAGTTAATTTCTTTGGATAATTGGGTTCATGTTTCTTCCATTTCTGACCTTGCATTACCTCGAAGGTCACAGTGCAGTATACGGATGAATTCGTGTAGACACACGCTTTCATGCGATATACAAAAATATACAGCATTCCATTTAAAAAATTGAAGGTCACCTTCATATCTAACAAAATAGTATAAACACAAAAAAATTATATATGCCATTGTGTTACGTATAAAAAACACTACTACTTTTTCCCCTTCCGTTTCTTTCTAATGTTTACTATTTACAAGAAAAACGCTGGCTGGTAATAGCGCGAACAACCTGTATATTATTTTAACCAGTTTGTGTATACAGGTCGTCAATCCAAAACCTCTATTGCGGTGCCGTTAACGTTAACGAATCGTTAATTTCTTATCGAATAAAAATGTAATTTTTTCTCACTTTGCTTTACTTTTTTCGTGAAATTTATAACAGCGGAATTTGGCCTGCGTTCGACGCGTATATTCCGCATTGCATGATTTTAATTACGTGCCCTGGGGGATTCCTGAAATTAAACTCCGTGGTTAACTGGTTAAAAATGTGGATAGCGGGTAAAGCTAGTGTCGAAAGTATCTAGGGTCCCAAGGAGTGAAATGGTGGAAAGTGTAATGCGAATGGGAATCGGCAGAGCATGCGCCTTGCGGAGAAAAGTGCGCGTCAGCGGCGTTACTATAAATCAAAACGCATTTCCCGGTCGTAAACGGCGGGAAGGAAGAGGAGGAAGAGACAAGGTAAGCGAGCCTAACCGCAGGCGAGGTATGCGTGCACGTGCAGATACGTGAATGCACGGTTATAGGATACCCATATAGGCTAGCGCCACGTTATTATTTTTAAGACTGGGCCGGATTGAATTTTTATAGGCCTGTTTGGCTTACTCTTAGCGGGTGCAGTGGCGCTCATGGCGAGGGGATGAATTCGAATTTTTATGGTATCGTTAACGAGGCACGCCGATGCTTGAACACCACCGGGTACGGTAACAAGGCTCACAGACAACCCCATGAGTCACGTTAGCATATGAATGCCAGGATGGCGGAGCTACAAGGAACGAAATACAGCTAATAAAAGGAAGAAGTTCTGAAAGGGGCGCCGCGGTGGATCGGTTTCGTATAATAAGCCCCTTCCCTACGGTCCCGGAGAGTGTTAAGGTCCCCGCAAAAAAGGGTTGAATCCACCCTTTCAACCTTAATACCATTGTTGAGAATACAAACGACTTCGGAACTCATAATTTTCGATCGACTACCAACCGAGCAACTATTTTATGCTAGCCCGAAAAAAATCCCTTGCATTTGTGCTGCTGTTGCTGCACCGCGGATCATCTTCGACCACGCTTTTCTTGCTCATGCCGGCTGTAGTTCTTCTTCGAACAAAAATACCGAGGATTCAGGACAGTCGTGACGCGACAGGCTTTCTCCCTCGTGTTCTTGATTATTATACCGCCGCCTCTCGGGGAACAATTATTCAATTTGCGAACTCCTGTCACTTCGTGTAAACAAATCTTACGAGCCGATGCATCGGCTTGCTCTGAAGCGTGAAGTCTCTGTTTTCTTACCGTAGAATTTTTCTTCGGCCTCGCCTCGAGAAACTGAAGTACAACTTTTTCAAATTTCTAAATTAATTCTCCACGGTGACATATTTCAAGAAACATCGCGACAAAAAGTCCTGGATCAACTTCGAAAGGATTATTGCTAGCTAGCGATGCTACGTTACAAGATCGTTGTGACATTAACTCCTTGTGCCCTACAATAACGAGCCAGACTCGTGATGAAGATTCTGAATAGAGTCTGATAAATGTGAACGTTATTAACCCTTGGCACTCGAATGGTGACTGTAAGGCAGCACTAAAAATTGCTGTATCATTATTCGAAATATTTTTTACATTACTAAATTTGATTGTATTTAATAAGTTACTAAATATTTTAGTATTGTACAAGTAAACTGCACCATTCTTGTATAACATGAAAGAAAAAAAAATATATATATATATATCACTAGAACTACCGGATGGGTCAAAATGACTTCCTCCTAATTTTTTCCTTTAGAGATATTGAAATTATAGATATGTTTCCATGAGAAAATTTTTTGATAAACTTCTCTATCAAAGTGGACATTTAAACAAAACTGATGCGAAATCTAAACGAATCTCATTTTGTTGTTGTTATAAGGCAATGTATGTCAGTTGCATTTAGTGCTTGGTAGTTCTAGTGATATATATAAAGGAAATGTGCCCATAATTATAAAAGTGGTCTGTCAAAATTAAAAAAAAAATGAATTTATCACTTATTTCACACGACATGATTTTTTTTATGACAGACCACTTTCATAATTATGGGCACAAATATTCTAGGTCGAAAGAAATGTTCTGTTTTGAAGTTAAAATAGCTTCGAGTGCAAAGGGTTAATTTCCTTTAAACCGAAATAAAATTCTATTTTGTTGTAGTTGAAATATATCCTTTGAAGAAAACATTGGCATACAACAAATATAAACTATCTTTTTTTCCATGAAATTTTGAACGATCAAGAATTTCTAATCGTTATAATCGCAAGATAAATAGTAGTGCAAGGGGTTAATGCGAAAGGAAATTGTTGATTGTATATTTCGTGAAAGGAATTCAGCGAAGTGTCGCGGCAATCGCAAAGAGTATTCGCAATTCCGAAGCGCGATTGCGCGTCGGAAGATCATAATAAAATAAATTATGCGTCGGTCGCGTGTCAATGAAATCTTCTTCAATTTTTATCGTTTTACACCGCTATAAATTGCGCGCGTTGGCAGCCGTTACGAAAGACGTCGTTCCACGTGCGCGGCTCGAGATCGTTTCTCAGGGATCCTTGATTGATTTAAACTGCTGGCAAGAGGGGTGAGGATTGTCCCATCCCCTCGGATTCTTCCGGTAGGTACGTACCGTGATCGAGACGAAGGGTTAAAATATACACCAGGTACACCCGAGTCACGTTCTAGGACAAAAGAAGGACGAAAACGGAACCGGGCCGACTCGAAAAAAAAAAGGGAACAAAAATCCTGGGGAGGACCAGAGCCCCGGTAGTAATAACATCAGCGCGTCTTAATGGAGGCATCAGCCAATACTTGTGGCACAATTTCGTGGGGTTTACGATGGCGTATATCAGGGGCCCCGCGGAGTGCAAGAGCCCCCGGGGTACCTACGTATGCTCCACTCGGATATTCCTACCAGAGCCATGTCCTTTTCCTGTTTCCATTGTGCTCGCGGTTCGCTATTATCTTGGCGACAACAGCCACGGAGCTGCGAGAATCCTGGACCCATAACACACCGCCATTTTAACGCGTTCCCTGCCACGTCTCGCATGCTCTTCAGCCTCATACTGTGCGAAATAATTCACGCCGGTCTGCGGTGGTTTAGTGACGACTGTCAAAATGGTTAACGAACATAAGGATGTTCAGGAACGTGGCTGAAGAATGATCTTATGCGTTCACGACAAGAGCAAGTGAAACTAAACCCTTTGCACTCGGGAATTTTGCAAAATGTTAACCCTCAGCACTCTCGAATGGCGACTATAAGGCGCCACTAAAAATTGCTACATCATTATTCAAAATATTTTTTACATTGTTAAATATATGTTTCGATTTAATAAATTACTAAAAATGTCAGTATTGTACGAGTAAATTCCACCATTTTCGTAGGTACAACATGAAAAACAAATATATAGAAGGAAAATATTTTAGATCGGAAGAAATGTTTCGTTTTGGATTTAAAATAACTTCGAGTGCAAAGGGTTAACTGTTGCCTGAGCCTTGACATATGAGTGCAAAGGGTTAATAGAATTATGTTTGCTCGCGTTTCGTGGAAAATTTTTGTTTCCCCTAAAGATCTAGGCATTAGCATCACATGGTGTGAAGATAAGTGATAGAGGAATATTATTTCTTCTGTACGTAAGACGATAGTACCTGACACAGGTACTAAGGTACTTAAGGAACATAAGGATGTTCAGGAACGTGGCAACGCTGAAGAATGATTTTATGCATTCACGACAAGAGCGAGTGAAACTAACCCTTTGCACTCCGGAATTTTGCAAAATGTTAACTGTCGCCTGAGCCTCGACATAAGAGTGCAAAGGTTTAATAGAATTATATTTGCTCCCGTTTCGTGGAAAATTTTTGTTTCGCCTAAAGATCTAGGCATTAACCCCTTACACTACTATTTATTTCGTGATTATAATGATCAGAATTTTTCATCGTTCAGAATTTCATAGAAAAAAAAGACAGTTTATATTTATTGTATGCCTATGTTTTCTCCAAAGGATATATATCAACTACAACAAAATAGAATTTTATTTCGGTTTATGGGAAATTAATAACGTTCACATTTATTAGACTCTATTCAGAATCGTCATCACGAGTCTGGGCTCGTTATTGTAGGGCAAGGGGTTAACATCACATGGTGTGAAAATAAGTGATAGAGGAATATTATTTCTTCTGTACGATAGTACCTGAACACAGGTGAGGTAACGTGTGCTTGACCGTGGGTACGTAATGATCGCTCTCGATCGTCCGGGCATCTTCCGCCTGACCAAATACGTAACACTTCATCATCACCGGTCCGGAACAATAAGAGGCCGCGAACCGTAACGATATTAAAACCAATTTAGCTTAAAGAAGATTAATTACGTCGCCAGAGCGAGCGTTTCAATAGGCGAGAGAGTATCTGTGAAAAGAGAGGAACGCGACTGACAGGACGGCATATTGAAACATATTAAGTCAACACCAACCAATTAAGAAGAGCCGTCGAAGCTGATACGGGAGATACGGATCCGGCTGTCGACGAGTGGGAGGCAGGGCTTTCTCTCTCTCTCTCTCTCTCTCTTTCTCTCGGAGGAAGCAGGTGATGGGCACCATTGTCTCAAGTCACTCCGGGCTCCAGCAGCGGCTTATAATTTCTTCGAGATGCACGATAACGTCCGGGGCGCGGTGCCGATTGAGATCGATATATGCTGACGAGGACACGGCCGCTGACAGCCTGACCCCGGTCTACGGTCAAATTGACCGAGGTCAAGATCTCCTGGACAAATGCCACGGACTCTGCGTCTCCTGACGAACAAATCGGGGACATGCACCTTTCAACGCCACTCCGGTTCTTTCCGAGCCAAGTGCAACAGAGTCTGCTACGCACCATTGTCAACCCACGGCTATCGCGAGGCAAACAGTCGTGCACCGATCGAAGTCGATCTTTTGCTATGGCAACAGAACGATTGGAGTTGCTATTAGTCTATAATATATAGTCTATGGTATATATATAGTAGAAATTTAGAATTTTGATGGACCGCTTGGAACTCTTAATTAAATTGGAAATTTTATGCATTTGTAAGAAAAATGAGTAACTTCTGTATTTCCTGCATTTTACAATTCATGCAGAAAGCTTCAATTTTCAAAAATGTTGTGTGGAATGTGATGGAGACTATTTTAATACTTTTACTGCCAAAGTAGAAACCTCAAAAATTCCATAAAATCAAAGCGAGTTATTTAATGAAATAAAAATTGAAAAAATTAAATATATGATAAGGTAACCAGTGGTTGACCATGTACCAGTAGTTAACCATTTTATAGAAGAACATAAAAAATAAGGTTTGAAATGTTCTTATTGTTTTGAAATTTAAACAACAGACGGCATGGCATCCGAGGTTCACTTACATCAAAAGTGCACTTACAAGTGCGCTTATAAAAACCATATTTTTTATGTTTTTCTATAAAATGGTCAACTACTGGTACATGGTCACACAACCACTGATGACTTTACCTTACCGAGTAGCACTGTAACTTTCTTGAATTTTACAGTTCCTAATCAAACGTGGTACAATGATTATATCAACGTAAAAATTCATTTTGAAACCTGGACAAATAATTCCGTCACCCACGTATGGGTGACATGGCAGTCAGCGTGTTAAAGAATGGAAAGTTTAATTGCCCGCAAAGAACGTGCGTATATTAGAGTATACTGTTGCATACATTTTCCGATGAAAATCGAACCGGCTCGTGGCGGATAGAAATTTCGAAATCGACGACAGCGACGGGCTGACGGCATAATCGAGCAATAATGGTTATCAAACGAAGATTAAATTTCAATCTCCGACTTGCGAGGGAGTTAGGGAGTTCTGCTAACTATCCCCGTCACGGTATAATCCCGTCGCTTATTCTTCTCGAACCGTCAAACGAGCGTTTTATCATAAATCACTTTCCGTGTGAAATTCGCGAGAGAGCGAGGTAGAAGACCGAGAGCACGGCTTTGAATAGATGGCTCGAAATGACGCTCGATTCTCCATCGCTGAAGACACGGGCCGAAGAAAAGAGGTCGTCGGACGGAAACGAAAAACGCTCGCTTGGCTCGATCATCGAAACGAGAGTGCCACGATCCTGAGATCTTCTCGATGTCACAGAAATCCCTCTGCGCACTATGAACCTCTCTCGGTGCTTTCAATTTTCATAAATAGAAAATAAAATATATTCATAAATAGGATTATTTTCATAATAATATAATATAATTTCATAATATTGCTCGATTGCATTTTGAACGAGAAAAATCCAATTCGATTTTTATTCGCTAGAGGAGAAATTAAACTCTGGTCGAAATATGAACTGACAAATTTTGTTTAAAGAGTTACCATATCGTGTTTGTTTAACACGAGGAACAAGAGACGGCTCGTGTGTGTAACAATTAAGCGTTTAATGATTGTACGTTGTGGTAATTCCGAACTGGGCCAAACCTCGCAGAGATACCACCGAGCAGAGAATGGACTTTGATCGAGCATGCCTGACATATTTTCGATGATCGATGCTCGGCGATCCAACGATTCCAGGGGAGGTTCGACATGTCAGGTGCTTATGGGACACCGTGTATGCTCTCGGGAGACAGTAGAGAAGCAAGAATGAAGGAATCTTGTTTTTTAAGGACAGTCGGCGCTATCGGGCCGCCCTCTATTAATCATCGGCCGATGACGGGTATCCGCTCGGTTTCTCACGCATTCGATTCGTCGGGAGGTTATGTTTCGTTACCGAGCCGAACCGTTTCCCCTATCTGTTATCGAACGACGAAGCTACCTCGAGACTTCAGTCCTCCTTTGAATTCGATGGCGCTACCGCTGACTCGGGCTTCCTCGGGCTTGTGCTCTTTTCAGCGGGCTGCTGCTACTTTTCACAATTATTGTACCGTTAAACGTGCAACTGTTATCCTTCGAAACAACTTCTTAGACCCTTCCTATCGAATTTTGCAGTTTTGATAAGATATACAGTGGCGTGCAAAACAGCATGCCTCGTCGCTGTGCTGCTGTTATTGCTGCAAAAGGCATGGCTACGAAATATTAATTATAACATGTTAAATAATGTACCGCAAAATTGTTACACAATGAAAAACAAGCATAATTTTTTCGTTAAACACACTGACCGGAAATTTTTTAACATGTTAATTTACTTATTCCGCAAATAAACAAGTAAGAAAAATAATTAGTTATTATTATGTAATACGCCCTTATATATGATTCTAATAAAAATTTCTTAACGCTTTTTTTTTTGTTGGAAGAAAAATAGCAAAAACCATCTGGCCGGGAACTTTTGCACGCCACGGTAAGTATCAATTTTTGCCAGCTGTTTGAGCACACCCTCGTTAGTTTAACCCCCAGGGTGAAAATTCATTTACACACTGTAAAACCATTGATTTCTTTCTGGAATTTCTTTAAATTGTGACTTTTGCGAACGGAACAAAATTTGTAGATTCGAAGAAACAATGGACGAGCTGTGACTCTGAACTATTTCCGAGGAGCGGGTGAGGGTTGAAGGGCATGATTAGCAGCGAAGGGCCGAGGTGTCTTGGTATGACGAAATCCGTGGAAAGTGCGACGACGGAATTTAATTTACAATTTCGAAAGTGCTGGAAGAGGAGTTCTCGTGCTGTCGAGACGCTGGCTATGGGGGTCTGGGGCCTGTCACCCCTCCGGACGAGCAACCCCCATGGAACACGCGACTCATACGATAAAACTATGCGCCACGTGTGCATGCACGCGTGTATCCCCAAGCCAACCCATGTTCCGTCGGCTGGCAGCCATGGGAGTCTTCCAAGGGATCTGAATTCAATTTCACAGCTCGTGAACGAACGTCAGAGCTTTGTCCGACGAACTAGACGCCGCCAACGTCTTCCTTCTCCCGTGTGCTTGTTATATATGCGAGAACGCGGCATATTCTTTCCCGACTGACGGCCAAGTATATTAATTACGAGGGAAGGTATCAAAAACATAATCTTCCGCAGACATCCCGGCCGAAACCAATCAAACGCGACCGCGCCGGGAATCGTGAGCTTCAACGAGATTCATTTACTCCTTTTTTCTCAAGGTTGTGTTGGATCTTGCGCTGGGATGCACCGAAATCGTTATGCAATTCGTCGTTCGCGAAATTCTATTAGAGATTCCTCCATTTGCAAAAGAGTACCTGTTCGAAATAAACTTTGACAGTTTCCATCAATGTTCAATAAATTGTGAAGGCAACTCCGATGCAGAAGAATCAAAATTTCGACGAAAAATTGTTCTCTGAGAGAAGAGAAACATGGGAAATATTAATTAAATAAAGGCATGGTGAAGTAAAAAGTAATTTCCAAGGTCAAAAACAGAATCTATAAAATGCCTGACTTCCATAATTTGTTCCAGTTACAATTACTATTCGATTTCAATGTTTCCCAGATCATATCTCACGATAATATTCGAAATATTAATAAAATAAGGGCATAGCGAAGTAAAAAGTAATTTTCAGGGTTCAAACACGGAATCTATAAAATACCTGACTTCCATAATTTGTTCCAGTTACAATTACTATTGGATTTCAATGGCCCCCAGATCATATCTCAGGATAATATTCGAAATATTAATTAAATAAGGGCATGGCGAAGTAAAAAGTAATTTCCAGGGTCAAAAACGGAATCTATAAAATACCTGACTTCCATAATTTGTTCCAGTTACAATTACTGTTCGATTTCAATGGCCCCCAGATCATATCTCAGGATAATATTCGAAATATTAATTAAATAAGGGCATAGCCAAGTAAAGAGTAATTTCCAGGGTCAAAAATGGAATCTATAAAATACCTGACTTCCATAATTTGTTCCAGTTACAATTACTGTTCGATTTCAATGTTTCCCAGATCATATCTCACGATAATATTCGAAACATTAATTAAACGAGGGCATGGCGAAGTAAAAAGTAATTTTCAGGGTTCAAAAACGGAATCTATAAAATACCTGACTCATAATTTGTTCCAGTTACAATTACTATTCGATTTCAATGGCCCCCAGATCATATCTCAGGATAATATTCGAAATATTAATTAAATAAGGGCATGGCGAAGTAAAAAGTAATTTCCAGGGTCAAAAACGGAATCTATAAAATACCTGACTTCCATAATTTGTTCCAGTTACAATTACTATTCGATTTCAATGTTTCCCAGATCATATCTCACGATAATATTCGAAACATTAATTAAACAAGGGCATAGCGAAGTAAAAAGTAATTTTCAGTGTTCAAAAATGGAATCTATAAAATACCTGACTTCCATAATTTGTTCCAGTTACAATTACTGTTCGATTTCAATGGCCCCCAGATCATATCTCAGGATAATATTCGAAATATTAATTAAATAAGGGCATAGCCAAGTAAAGAGTAATTTCCAGGGTCAAAAATGGAATCTATAAAATACCTGACTTCCATAATTTGTTCCAGTTACAATTACTATTCGATTTCAATAGCCCCCAGATCATATCTCAGGATAATATTCGCCGTCATGGCGGAGCATTTAGCGTCGTTTCAGAGTGGGTGAATTCCACCAGAATTTTCCCAGCGCCCTAATGGAGGAGATCTCGAGGATCCACGGGGGAAGGGTCGAAGTGTTTAAATCCCTCGGACGACAGCGTACTTGGAAAGAGATTCGGGGAAAAGGTGTTCCGCGAGAAGGGGAGAAAAGGTAACCTCAGCTGAGCTCCGGGAGATCAAAGGATCCTCCCGGCAAATGACCAGCTCATTACATTGTCTTATGTTTCAAGCTCGACCGAGGAGAGTCTCTCGGACGAGAGGAGGAGAACTCGCGGTTGAATATGACGAGGGTGAAGGTACGCATCATGCCAAAAGGAAGCTAACGTATCAGCAGGCGAAAAAACAGCAAACGGGAGGGAACACGAAACGCGGGGGAGGGACAGGGGGGCTGCGAGATGGGCGCAGTATTATTTTAGGATTGCGTACGTTTCGTGTTTCACCGCGCACAGTTATGGTACAAGCGTAATACACTGTTGTCGTTCGTGCGTTATCTATTCTACGTGCGCGAAAAATTCAGAGAAAATTTCTTGATAATTGAACAGTTCTACGAGATGTAGTAAAAAACGTACAAGATTTTTGATACACAGGGTGGGTAGAAAAGTCATTTTAAACATGGTTTACTTTTTTGTGTTTTTCCAATTTCCAGTTTTTTTAGTGCAATATTTTTTTAAATATCTCAGCAATGTATTAACATCTGTCGATGATTCTTTTTTTGATTTATTTGTTTCAATGTGGGCTACAAACCAATATGCGTTTGAAGCTTTCCTCATACTTTTTTACTGTTTATCCAAGCGTAGGATAGTTGGCCAAGATTCAAAACACCTTCTAATTTAAAAGTTTTAAATGTATTTAATTTTATTATTTTTTAAAAACTATTTCACAAATATTGTTCGAAATGGCCTCCTTCTTTTTCTATGCACTTTTCGCATCTTTTTCTTGCGTGCTTTACAGCCCTTTGACGGATTAAAAAAAATCTCGGGTTTTTCGTTGTAACTCGAAAATGGGGCGGAAATTGGAAAAACACAAAAAAGTAAACCATGTTTAGAATGACTTTTTCTACCATCTCCCAAATTTTCTGGCACAAAAGTGGGGTCACCCTGTATAAGAGCAGTATCCTTTCTTTCACGTGTAAACCTTTAACACGTTGACTGCCATGTTACCCATATATGGATCACGGAATTATTTGTTCAGGCTTTAAAATGAATTTTTACGTTAATCTATTCATTGTATCAAATTTGATTAGGATATGTAAAATGCAAGGTAGTTGGAGAACTAATTAAATATCATACATTGAATTTTTTTCAATTTTTATTCCATTAAATAACACTTTAATTTTATGGAATTTTTGAGGTTTCTAGTTTGGCAGTCAAGGTGTTAAACAAGGAAAACTTTGTTCGCATCGTTCAACAATTATTTCATTTTTACAGAGTTGAATACAAATATGATCACTGTCCTAAGACTTATGAGCGGCAGTGTAAATTAATTTTCTGCCTCGTGTGACCCACAATGCGTTGCGGCGTCTCGAGCACGAGTCCGTCTGCGCTTAAAAGGACTCGAAAAGAGGAGACCGGGGCGGCGTAAAAGGAGGCCTCTCGCAGATGTCTATCGGCAGATTACTAATAAAATTGTCGCCGCGATGAAAAACCGGCGAGCGTCGATGTTAAACGCGTGCAAGCCCATAGCCGGCTCTTCCCCGAATCGAATTAAAGGCAAACGATCGACAGGATCGCGAGAGGTGCCGAGGAGGCGTGCGACCAGTTTCGCCGCCTATCGTGCATTCCGATCGACAGAAAACCCGACGGTGAAATACACGAATCAATTTCGTTAACATTTCTTTCCCTTATTCGCCGTCGTGTTGCCTTGCTACACACCTTTCGCAGTATTTTTCGTCGGCCGACACTTGCTTCCGCGTTCGTTCCTTCTCTTACTAACAGAACCGCAGCATCCACTGGCAATTAAACACGGGACAATTTTATTCTCCGACAGGCGAATCGTTCGTCGAACATGACCCTCGGACGCTTTCGATAATTTCGTCGTGAGGTAGATTTTTACGTAGTGGACTGCGGCAAGTTTATGCAATTTTTCTGGAATTTTAGGGAACCAAATAAAATATTAGCGGTGGTATAATTCCAGGTGAAAAGGAACAAGAACATTCCTGCGATTGTAATCCCGTCGTTGGGTCGATCAGAAAATATCGGAAAGTGTTTCGATGATAGCCATGGTTAGGCGTACGTGGCTTTAACACTAGGTTTACGGGGCACTAAATGTGCCAAGTCTACATTACTTTATAAAAATAACAAAAATGTATGTATCCAAATTTATAGCCGTTTCTTTTACAATATATACCCAAAGAAACCAATTTGTTGAATAATATCTTCTTCATGCATCCTTACAATTTCGATAATTGTGAATTAAGAGGTACCAGAACCCGTCATTTTCATGGGTCCCGTAAATCTAGTGTTAACGGAGGATATAACGATTGAAGGGATGAGAATGGGGTGGCACCGTTCTCTTACTAACAAAACCGCAGCATCCACTGGCAATTAAACACTACGACATTCGTCGTAGATAATCATTCGTTGATTTTTACACAGTGGAGTACGGGAAATTTGTGCAATTTTTCTGGAATTTTAGGGAACCAAATAAAATATTAGTGGTGGTATAATTCCAGGTGAAAAGGAACAAGAACATTCCTGAAGATTTGCTGAGGGTACGGCGATTGTAATCCCGTCGTCGGGTTGATTAGAAAATATCGGAAAGTGTTTCGATGATAGCCATGGTTAGGCGTACGTGGCTTTAACGGAGGAAATATAACGATTGAAGGGATGAGAATGGGGTGGCACCGTTACACGCTAACACGATTACCGGACACACCAAACGTATCCGAGGCTTTGCTCTCCTACAACATGTTACTCGACAAGCTCGTGTCTGAGGCTCGGAATGACATAGGGTTATTGCCATACCGCACGCTACTATCTGCTCTCACAGATCAGCTCGTAATTGTTACAAATCGTTCGGCATCCACGCAAATATTGATCCTCCGCGCCTCCCTCGGCGATAGTTAGCGACCGGTCCCGCTGCCAGTTAAACGGACCAGCGCGCGGAACAATCAAATTTGCCGCCGTTACGGGCACCATCAACTTCCGGCCCTAACTTTTCCACTCTTTTCGCCGTTCTATCTTTATGCGACGCCGTTTTCATACTGCTCCGCGTATTAATTTAATTGGTTCGCCTGTCCGACTTTATTTAATCCCGTGCTGTGCAATTCTAAAGCGTGTTTGTCTCTGTCGACTACCTGGAAAGTGTAGACGTTTATTTATTTATGCTTTAAACCGTTTAACGGTTCAATTTTTCATCGAACACTTTGATTTCACAGCGATTTTTCCACAGAGTTAACCCCTTGCCCTACAATATCGTGTCAGACTCGTGATGAAGATTATGAACAGAGTCTAATATATGTTATTAATTTCCTTTAAATCGAACTAAAATTCTATTTTGTTGTAGTTCATATATATCCTTTGAAGAAAACGTAGGCATACAATAGACATAAACCATCCTTGTTTTCTTTGAAATTCTGAACGATGAAGAATTTCTAATCATCACAATCACAAAACAAATAGTAGTGCAAGGGGTTAATAACTTCATTTGTCGTGTTTGATTAGGTTGGACTTATCAGACGATGCAGGAAGCTATTACCTCGCGACATTGTAATACCGAAGCGTCGCAGTTATTATCTGCTTGGTAATACGCAAAGAAAAGTGCCGAAATGATCGAGCGAACCTGCACCTAATTCCATTACGCTGCGCGGTTATGGAGATCCGTCGTTCTCGTTACAATAAACATTACTCGCGAGCGGCAGTAAACGGACGTGACTGTTATTATCGTTGTCTCGTTCAAGATCTTTTCATCTCATCAATCATAACATTTTAATTCGATGTAACTTTAACCATTTTGAACATTTATTTTCCTATCGTCGGACTCTCTTCGATTTTAGCTGTCACAGTGACAAAAATGTGTAATACTATTGTAGAAAACTTTTACGTGCTTCGATGTACTACCAAAGAAGACGTACCACGCTTAATGGAAATTTGTTAAAGAGTTAATACAGTTATCGTGGACAAAGTCGCACTTCAGGTACAGATACGGGCATCATCGGTGCCGTTAGGGGTACCCCGGTAATTGGATAGGATGTACCGAAGACACCTCCCATAATCGATGGCACACGGACATTATCCGGTAATTAATACGATAACGTTGCATCAAGATCTTCGGTTTCCCATGAGAGACAAGCGAAAAAATCGTCGAATAGTTCCGGTACCCTGAGAGGAGCAGCACGACCAAGAGCATCTGCCTCATTATACTATTCACTATACTATTCACTATACTAAGGTGGTCGCGGCGTGCGTCGCGCTGGCGCCCGATAACATCTAGAAGATGGAAACCGGTACCACGAGCGCTCGCAATTTCTCCGGCAGAGAAAATATGTTTAACAGCGTTGGTTCTGACCAGAAAAATTTTTCCTTTCCAAAAAATTGCTGTTAAATATATCAACTCGAATACAAATGCTCACAAAAGGCTCTTTCAACCTCTGCAAGAAAAATTCTGCAGCTTTCACAGCTTAACACTAGAACTACCGGATGGGTCAAAATGACTTTCTCCTAATTTCTTCTTTTAGAGATATTGAAATTATAAATATGTTTCCATGAGAAAATTTTTTAATAAACTTCTCTATCGAAGTAGATATTTAAACGAAACTAATACGAAATCTAAACAAATCTTATTTTGTTGTTATTATAAGGCAATGTACGCCAGTTGCATTTGGTGCTCGGTAGTTCTAGTGTTAAGGAAATAACGAGACTGACTTTTCCAGCTGTTCAGAGGAACAATTGTTTTGCACATTATTTTTCGATGAATCTCCCACAGGCATGTTTTGATCGACATTTTTCTGATTAAAACGAGCACAAACACGACATTGTTCAGAGCATATTTGCTCCTTTAACACGTTGACTGCCATGTTACCCATATGTGGGTGACGGAATTATTTGTTCAGGTTTTAAAATGTAAGAAAAGGTTGTAAAATTCCAGAAAGTTGGAGAACTACACAATATCATACATTGAATTTTTTTCAATTTCTATTTCATTAACACTAGAACTACCGGATGGGTCAAAATGACTTTCTCCTAATTTCTTCTTTTAGAGATATTGAAATTATAAATATGTTTCCATGAGAAAATTTTTTAATAAACTTCTCTATCGAAGTAATCTTATTTTGTTGTTATTATAAGGCAATGTATGCCAGTTGCATTTAGTGCTTGGTAGTTCTAGTGTTAACTCTTTGCACTCGAAGCCATTTTAACTCTAAAACAAAACATTTCTTTCGACCTAGAATATTTCCCTTCTATATATCTATTTCCATGCAATTTACTCGTAGAGTATTGAAATGTTTAGTAATTTACTAAATACAAACAAATTTAATAATGTAAAAAATATTTTGAATAATGACACAGCAATTTTTAGTGGCGCCTTACATTCGCCAATTCGAGTGCCAAGGGTTAAATGCAAACGATTACTCCAACGGTCTCCAGACTAACTCTGAAGTGTTATATCTCTGAAAAATCCCAAAAATTCTGTAAAAATCTAGCGAGCAACAAACGTGCAGATAAATAATTTTTATACTTTCACAGACTTTTACAAATAGTTCGACCCAGTGGAAGCCGAGATTCGGAAGAGGATGCAGCCTCTGCGATCGCCGGCCAACCTGCAAAGAGGTCGCGCGTCGAGAAAAGGGAGTCCCGAGAGCGGAGGACGTGAGATCACGACTATAATGATGATGACGGCGATTACGAGATGACGAGAGAACGATGAGGGCGCGAAATATGGCAAAATGGCTCGTAAAACAAATCGACGAGAGACCGTGTTCGATGTTGGTCAAGTTACAAAGGTGCGCCACAGTCGTTTACGACCCTCGGCCGCGATCGTATCTCGACAGCCCTGTTGACAGACAGGTTTAATATCGTTAGGCCATTTCACTCGAGATTCGTTTAAGCCCGGCAACGACGCCCGGATGCAAATTATGTCGCCTTTAGTCCTAGGTAAACCGGTGGACCACTGGGAAACGGTCGCGTGCTTCTCCAACGTAGATTGCCGAGCTATACTTGGAACATCTTTGACTGGGAATTCTGGGTGGAAAAATTTCGAGTGGTGTCGTTCGCGACACGCTTTAAAAATTATTATAAAATTTTAATTCTAATCCTTACAAAGTGAAAGAAATTCATATAACCGAGGTTCCACTGTACACGGAAAATATGAGACGAGCTTTCACGGAAGATTGCTGCTGATTAACCCCTTGTACTACGATTTATTTCACGGTTTTAGTGATTAGAACTTTTTTGTAATTTATAATTTCCTAAAAAAAGGAGAAAATTTATATCTATTGTATGCCTAAGGTAAAGGCACCAGTAGTTGACCATTTTATAGAAAAACATAAGAAATAAGGTTTTTATAAGCTGTGCACTTTTGATGAAAGTGAACCTCGGATGCCATGCCGTCTGTTCTTTAAATTTCAAAACAATAAGAACATTTGCAAACCTTATTTTTTATTTTTTTCTATAAAATGCTCAACCACTGGTACATGTTCAACTACTGGTGCCTTTACCTTATATAGTGAGTAACGAAAGTATTCGAACGCCCTTTAAATCAGTATAACTTTTTTTTAAAGTGAATCAAACGACCTGGCTTTTTTGTGGCGTTAGAAGAATTGGTTTTCCAAATGATGTGTAAAAAAGATTTTGAAAAAATTGCAATTGGTAAGAATTACATGAGAAAATAAAAATGGCACTTTTCACAACTTTTTTATTTGAACCTGTAGTGAAAATTTAAAATATGCGTTTTGTAGATATATGTTAGTTATATACATACTGAAAATTTCATTGAAATCGGTTAACGTTGTCATGAGATACAAACGTTTAAAGATGATTACATAAGGGCGAAATTCCCTGGCAAGATAAAAAATCTGCGACTTTTTCACCCTTAAACTCTCATTTTGAAACGTTTGTAGTTCATTGCAACGTTGACCGATTTCGATGAAATTTTCAGTACGTGTATAACTAACAGAGATCTACAAAACGCATATTTTAAATTTTCATTACAGGCTCAAATAAAAAAGTTGTGAAAAGTGCCATTTTTATTTTCTCATGTAATTCTTACCAATTGTAATTTTTTCAAAATCTTTTTAACACATCATTTGGAAAACCAATTCTTCTAACTCCTCAAAAAAGTCAGGTCGTTTGATTCACTTAAAAAAAAAGTTATACTGATTTAAAGGGCGTTCGAATACTTTCGTTACTCACTGTATGTTCTCCGATAGCTGTATATTAACAACGCCAAAATAGAATTGTATTTCGGTTTAAGGGAAATTAATAAGAAACATATTTATTAGACCCTGTTCAGAATCTTCGTCACGAGTCTGACTCGATATTGTATGGCAAGGGGTTAACAATTGTGAAAGCGAGGAGAAACACCGAAAGGGTCCACAGAGAGCGGTCCTAATTCAAGGGCCAGGGCCAGTACAAGTCGAAACGTGTGAACACAGCGTCTTCGTTTTTCTCGTAACACGAATAACTTGGCAATCTTTCATCTTTCGAGAGAGTGCGTACAAGCCGTGGCTCTCTGATATTCGCAGTCCGTTTTGTTGGTACACGCGTGTACTCGTATCGGAACGTTGACGACACGGATCGGCCTGTGCTCGTCGCAGCATAATAAAAAAAGAAGATGGAAGAAGAAGAAGAAGAAGAACAAGAAGAAGAAAAGGAGAAGGAAGGATGAGGAAGGGTTGAATCTGCTTCGAAAACGTTCGAAACGCGTGTACGTGTAATGGCACGCGTAAGGGGCGAGAAAAAGGTGAGAATGGAATGCGAGGACGTTGCTCATTAGCCATCGAGCAACTTCAATCAGATTATGGAAGTTGCCTTCCTTGGCAAGGCTGGTGGCAGCTTGTTCCGTTCTGGCCGGTCTGATTGGCCGGTGTCGATACACCTCACGAACCGAGGACCTCTCCTAAGTGTTTCACCGTCGACCGTGTTCACCGGAGTCGCTTTCTCATCATTTTATTGTCTGGCGCCTTTAATATTGCCACCTCATTGGCCATCTAACGGCCGCCCCTCGTCAAACTGCAGGAAGATCATTCTTGGCAATTTACAAGTCTTCGTTCACAATTTTAAAGTCTTCGTTCACAATTTTAAAGTCTTCATTTGCAATTTTAAACTCTTCGTCCGAGCCGAACGGAGCTACACGATCTTAGTCAGTTCGACGAGGTCGCGAGAAAATAGCCCTACACGATCTATGTCGCGGCACGGACCCGAGGATTGGGCTCAGATCAGGAAGTTACCGTACAAAACTTTTGAGTATACACAGGCTCAAGAAAGTATTCAAACGTCCTTTAAAACAGTATAACTTTTTTATATTGGACCAAACAACCTGGCATTTTTTGAACAATTAGAAGAATTCGTTTACCGAATGACATGCCAAAAAGGATTTGAAAAAATTGTAATTGCTAGGAATTAGAAGAGCAAATAAAAAAGGCACTTACCAAAACTGTAATGAAAATTTAAAATATGCGTTTTGTAGATCTATGTTAGTTATAAACATAGTGAACATTTCATCGAAATCGGTTGATGCAGATAAACACGACACGCATCGAAAGATGTTAGAATTTGTGGCACGAAAAAAAGTGGTAAACAGTGTGCCATTTTTATTTTCTCCTGTAATTCTTACCAATTGCAATTTGTTCAAAATCTTGTTTGCACATCATTTGGAAAACCAATTCTTCTAATTGGTAAAAAATGTCAGGTTGTTTGATCAAATTTACAAAAAGTTATACCAGTTTAAAGGACGTTCGAATATTTTCGCGAGCCAGTGTATATTTAGACGTGATTCGATGTCACAGACAAATTTTTCTCTCAGTTATGAACATTTTGACCAGGCTTTTTGAAAAATCTACCGATAAATTAACTTTTTCCAGAGATATTGGCTCTTGTGGGACACGGTTGATAGATTGGAAGGTTGATAGCCGCTGGAACAACAGAGCCTAATTATGTATTGTCCGGAGAATTTTATTGCGGCACCACAAATCGTTAGATAAAAGCACGGTGTCGATGTATCGGCGCCATAATGCGGAGCGTGATCGTGCGCATTATCCTGGCGCTTACTCCCCGAGTGGGCTCAGCCATAAACTGCTTCTACTCTCTTCGTTGTGACTTTACGGTTCTCTCACGGTGTTAACATACTATAATACCCCGATAATCTGGACGCGTTGTCGCACCTAACCTCCTACGCGTTTGCTAGCGCGCACACCACCAGCTACCGTTGCCAGCTACAGTGTGTGCAGGTGCATGGCTGCCGCGTTTATTGATAGCATAACCCTGGCTTCAAGTCATTCTCGAATCAATTGTATTGTTGCGACGATCGACGCCGCCGGTAATGTTGCCTGTGTAACGATTGTTTATTAACTGCTCAACTCGGGCTCGCATTGTTCGCCAAGAAAACAGGCTTTCGCTGAATAACAGGCTAATATTTAATAGGACACATGTTATTTTAAAAGCTTGCCGAAAACAGAGATACGTTTTATTTACTGACATTTTATTAATTCATTTATTTAGTTGTTTAATTCATCTTAAAGTGGGACACTCATTGTTCGAACGTTTAGGAACATTCAGGAACGTTACGGAACGCTCTTTCCTCCGATTAGTTCGGATACGAGAGGTTGCCCTATATCGTGTATTAAAGGATTCACAGGGATCCAAATGGCGTCGTGTTTGGTGTCGTTTTAATCGGGAAAGCGTCACGAATACAGTGAATTTCACATACATACAAATTTCTGAATGCTTTTTTTTTTAGAAGAAAAATAGCAAAAACCATCTGGCCGCGGGAACTTTTGCACGCCACTGTATGTTGATAAAAGTTCCGTAAAAAGATTCATGGGCAAGAAAAAAGTTTTATCATTGAGTATCTCTGTCTACAATAAATGGATCAAAGAATAGTGTTTATGCACGATGTAAAGTACATTTGAAGACTGAAATATTCACATGTATCGAGACATTACTGTACTACCTTCGGAAGTAGATTAATTTCCATGGTCTTACTCGAGGACAGGCCATATATCTTGCCACAATATCTGATGGAGGCCTGGATACGCGGAGATATTCCCATGGCGACAACTGAGCGACATAATTAAAACATTGCAACATTTTCAGAGTGTCGCGTGGTAGGGGGGTGGGGAGTTGAAACCGTTACGGTTTCCATCGGATGTTACATCGGCGCGTCGAGAGGTATAATTATATTGTTGAACTGAAATTGATCGTTCCGAAGTTAGGCCGCTTTTCGTATATCAAATTAGTGAATCGACGAGAGCGAGAGGAGGAGGAGGAGGCGCGCGCAAGCGAAACGAGACGATAAACGGGGTGTACGTACACCGTCGAGCACGATGAAGACGGCCGGGACTGTTACGAAAGATAGAGAACGTCGGAAGAACGGAGACGGACCGACCGGAGAGACAAAAGGGAGAAGGAAGAGAGATCGAAACGCAAACCGAGAACCGATCAATCGAGGCCGAGTGACAGGCGGACCGTGGTATCGCCTGCATCGACATCACGACAAGTGCGTTGCACACCGTTCCGAGTTACCTTAAGGCCTTGAAACGTATCTTCGTTTCGACCACGGAGGTATTCACCGGTAACAGCCACGAAATCTCGTCGCTCTCCGAACCCAACGATACCGGGAAAACGAGCCATTTACGGGCCCGAAAAATTCGGCCAATTCTCAGAATAATACCCTCCTGATTTCTCCTGCGCTCAAGAGAACTCTCACACAATTTTTTCTATTTAAATAATGTTGAGGATACATGATAGGAATGGTATTGTTCTTATCACAAATCACAGCGTTAGTGAATAAAAGGATCTTTAACACGTTAAGTGCCAAATATCAAGCCCAGAGATTCTTACGAAATCAGTGTAATTTAATTAATGAAACCACAACTAAAAATTTCAAATGGATTCTTCTGAATTCGAAAGACTAATAGAATTTGATTTATCTGAATATCTCATAATGAAAATGAATTTCTAAACCCAGTCAAAAATCACTGTCAGTCATATGTGACTGACGTGGCAGTTAAAGTGTTAATATAAAACTATTAACTGAGAACTTATTACAATATATGTACCAGGTATGTCCTGCCCAAACCGACTCTTATGTCGAACTTAACTAAACCGATTCTATTTTCGAACTTGACTAAACCGATTCCTTTTTCGAACTGAACCTGGGCGGACGTGCAAATAACGTCTGCCCCACTCTCATCTCATGCCGATCGTCATTTTATTTTCCCGATCGGCATTTCGAATTATGACGCACACTCCATATGGCTTTTTCGCGTTGATACGTTGTCGACATTCTCGGATGTGAGTGTTACTTACAAACTAACTACATTATTTCAACAAATAATTTTCCGAATTATTTTGTCTCATCGTGTAATAAAGTTTCGTATCGACCCTGCTACTGCTAGAGCATTTTTAAAGTTTTATTTCCCAATATATTATATTATATTTCTATTTCATTTCCATTTTTACTTATTTCGCCCGGAATTAGAGATACAATTCGGCGGAGGATCGCGAGCCAATTCTCAGAATAATACCCTCCTGATTTCTCCTGCGCTCAAGAGAACTCTCACACAATTTTTTCTGTTTAAATGATTTACCGAATTATTTTGTCTCGTCGTGTAATAAAGTTTCGTATCGACCCTGCTACTTCTAGAGCATTTTTAAGGTTTTATTTCCCAATATATTATATTATATTTCTATTTAATTTCCATTTTTACTTATTTCGCCGGGAATTAGAGATACAATTCGGCGGAGGATCGCGAGCCAATTCTCAGAATAATACCCTCCTGATTTCTCCTGCGCTCAAGAGAACTCACACAATTTTTTCTGTTTAAATGATTTACCGAATTATTTTGTCTCATCGTGTAATAAAGTTTCGTATCGACCCTGCTACTGCTAGAGCATTTTTAAGGTTTTATTTCCCAATATATTATATTATATTTCTATTTCATTTCTATTTTTACTTGTTCCGCCCAGAATTAGAGATACAATTCGGCGGAGGATCGCGAGCCAATTCTCAGAATAATACCCTCCTGATTTCTCCTGCGCTCAAGAGAACTCTCACACAATTTTTTCTGTTTAAATGATTTACCGAATTATTTTGTCTCATCGTGTAATAAAGTTTCGTATCGACCCTGCTACTTCTAGAGCATTTTTAAGGTTTTATTTCCCAATATATTATATTATATTTCTATTTCATTTCTATTTTTACTTGTTTCGCCCAGAATTGGAGATACAATTCGGCGGAGGATCGCGAGCCAATTCTCAGAATAATACCCTCCTGATTTCTCCTGTGCTCAAGAGAACTCTCACACAATTTTTTCTGTTTAAATGATTTACCGAATTATTTTGTCTCATCGTGTAATAAAGTTTCGTATCGACCCTGCTACTTCTAGAGCATTTTTAAGGTTTTATTTCCCAATATATTATATTATATTTCTATATCATTTCTATTTTTACTTGTTCCGCCAGGAATCGGAGATATTCGGCGGAGGATCGCGAGCCAATTCGCCGGTGGTCGCGGCAAGAAGTTCGCAAGTCGGTTAATTTCGTTTTAAATGCCCTCCCCCGGCGCAGTGCATCGACTTTAGTAGGGGGCATAACAGTTCGCGAGTCCTCCAAAACAAGTGTATAATTTACGCGGCGGCGGCGGCGGAGGGGAGGGCTTGTTTAAGTGGAGCGTGCGCCGAAATCGTATTATTACATCACTGGAGCGTTCCATAAAATTACGGGAAAGAAGTCGCGGAAAGGCAGACAGAGAGAGAGAGAGAGAGAGAGAGAGAGGGAGAGAGAGAGAGGGAGAGAGAGCGGAATAGATGTAGCCCCCGGTGGCGGCTAAATTGAGACGGTAATTTTTCGCCGCGGCGAGTGCGCGACGCCGCAAAGGATCCTGGGTACCGCGCCGTGCTCATGTGCAAAAGAGGCGGTTACAAGAAAGACTGCGAGCAGATGGATTAATGTAAAGGCGTACGACTCTAACAAGCGAATTATCTCCGAGATATATTGTGCCGCTTCATGGGTGGTTAACTCCGCGCGAGCTCAGCTTCTTAGAGTAACAGAGAGAAAGAGAGATGGAGAGAGGAAAAGGGAGAGACAGAAAGAAGAAGAAGAAGAAGAAGAGAAGGAAGAAGTCGAGCTAGAGTAAAGAGCGAGACGCGGAGGAAAAAGAATGCGAAAGAGGAAGTGGCAAGTACAACGACGAAGAGAGGAGGCAAGAAGAAAAAAAGACAAAGCGAGGTCAGCCAGCTTCCAAGTTGAGATGACTGTAGTCTGCCTCTTTCCGCCTCGTCCCATCGTAATGCCTTGTAAGCTCTACTAATCTCCTTACCGGTCTTTTCCCCTGATTTACCGAGATGTTTTCATTGTCTTTGCTGACTGTAGCTGCGGACCAGAAAAAGTCCCTGCAATCACTCCTTTCGACGAATCTTACAGTGTCTGCGTGCTATCGAACCCCGGAGAGACGCCTAACCGATTCTCGGGCACGCTTCGATCGTTCACTATTGCAATCCCCCCCTCAATGCCTCAACCTTTCCCTATCTGACGTACACGTACCAACTCAGGTTTAGTAAGAACTTAGTAACATACACTATTACTCAAGACAGTCATTCAATTATTCAAAACGCTGCCATTTTAGGTTTTTAATTGAGGTTTTCAATTTATTTTGGTTGATACCATAGCGACATTTACGACTTTCAGAACATACTCTATAAGAAAATATATAACTCGTGTAATTTTAATTATTTTCACTTGAAAAAAATAGCTCACGTTCTTCAAATGCCCGTACAGATGTGTATAAAATCTAGATGCAAATAATCCAGCAGATCCTAGGATAAAAATTCGTGAATATCGGTGCAAAAGACAGCCTCGGAAACCAGAGTACAGTGGGACCTCGATAGTTGCGCGCAACGGGACCGAAAGAGCGTGCAAGTATGGGGGTAACTGCTACTACTATTCCCTTACTGTCGCGTGTAAGCCTCTTACTGTCTCCGTAACTAGGCTACCGAACGGCAACGGGCTAGAATCACAATTATCGAGGTTCTACCGCAAAGCTGTGTTTAACACTTTGAACGCCAAACAAGAAAGCTCGAAAATTCCACGAAATCAAAGTAAGTTATTTGATAAAATAGAAATTGAAAAAAATTAAATGTATGGTATTGTGTGGTTCTCCAACTTTCTTGCATTCTACAGATCCTAATCTGTTGAGAATTAATGCTCGACCTTTATTTTTTATTCGCGACACCTGTGTAAGAATGCGTGATCTATCGGACTGATCGTTCTTTGTTTTTTTTTATGGTGATTCCGTTAGCCTCGTGTTCTTTTCTTTTCTTGATCATTCTACACGCGGAATCATGTAATTTTATACTTTGAATAAAGTGTGGTAAAGTCTATCGAAGATCCACGTCCAAATAATCCTAACATAATCACTTTGGTACAATGAATGTATTAACGTAAAAATTCATTTTAAAGCCCGAACAAATAATTCCGTCATCCATATATGGGTGACATGGCAGTGAACGTGTTAAAACCGCGGAGAGTTTAGTGACCCCGTGGTTTAGGTTTGCAGAAAACCTACTCGAAATCGTGCACGGTGGGCACGCTCGCCCGGAATCCTCGGCTCGCGGTGGCACCGGCTTTTTCTCGGAAGAATAATATTTTCTTATGACGAACGGAGAGAGGAAACAACTCTCTTTTCGTGTCCCAACGTACCGTGTGCCGATCAATGGGGAAACCGAATCCGCCTCCGCGTCTCCGCGATGAATTTTTCCACGGCACGCACCGACGAGCACAGAATATAATGGTGGTACATTGCACCCCGGACATAAATTCTGCGATCAAAGTGCATCGCGTCGCACCGGGGCGAACTTTAAGGATTTTATGTGATTAAGTTCTTCCATGGACTCTCTCTCTCTCTCTCCTCCCCTTTCCCCTCCTTCGGGATATACATCTTCTATCTCATTTCGCGAATGATTCAGCCTTGTTCTTCCTTTTCGGCCGTTTCACTCTCGACTCCGTATCTCGCGCTCTTTCTCGGCCGGGTCTACTCTCTTCCTCCGTCTGGCAGCATCTTTTTCTTTATCTCCGCGGCGGCTACGACACGGGGCTCTGCATCGATTGGCCATTTCGTTTCCTCGGTCCCGTTGCTCTTTTTCCAACGTCTCGTCGTCGGGTAACACGACGCGATGGATCCTAGCGCTTTATCGAGTTCGACTCGAGCACGGACGACAAATCGCCGAAGTTTTAAGTATTTTCAAAAAGAATCCATCCTGCGAAAATATCCCGGTGTGTACGACGCTCGGGCTCGGGCTCGGGCTCGGGCGATCTCTCTCTCCTATTATTCCTGATAACGGTGGTGGTATCGGTGAGTTTCAATGGAAAGAGAGAAAACGAACGCGAGAGAGAAGGGGGATCGAAGAGAAATAAACGAGACAGAGAAAGAGAGACGGGAAACCGAGAAAGCTGGCCATAAAATACGTGTGCATGGATGCATTTACGAACTCTCCCAGGTTCGTGGTAACCGGGCCGAGTTTCGGAGGATGAGGATGACGCGGCAGGGTTGGTTGGTTGCTTGCTTGCTTGCTCACCAGAGTTGTTGCCAGTTGTTTTCCCGAGGGGCGAATTTATAACTTCGTCTCGGTCGAGAACTTCGCGGCGAACGAAAAATCGCCGCGTCGCGAGATCCGGTATCAGTTTTCTCTTTCTCTCTCTCTCTCTCTTTCTCCGCCTTTTCTGGTAAACGGATCAACGTTAAACGCGGCACGATTAGTAGATCGAATTAGTGGTCGCAGTCGCCCCAGCCGGCTGCGTTCGCTCAATTAGCGGGAGCCGAACGCGGACGCCGTTCCTCTCGACCCACTTCTCGCCGACACACGGTTCTTGTCGTATACTTTGCCGGGAACTTAGGCCACCTATGTAAGGAAATTTCCCAGACAACATGCTTTCCACACCCCACCAAAAATTTACGCTGCGTCGCCACCAAAAATTTTGCGAAATTAGAAAATGAAGAGACCCGACTATAACCGGAAACTGAAATCTCGGTGCTCTACATCCTCGAAAATTAACGACTTTACTACGTAACGACTTTTTGTTGCAGAGTATATATGCACTACGAACTATGCGTCCCGGAAACCCATACTTGGGATTGCGTGTTTTCCGAAATCGCGGGCCAGTTTTCGTGTTTCCGCGAATTTGCAACGCTTGCAATAGCCGTAATGGCATCTGTAAACCAAAATGCTGCGTCCGGTAATGCAAAACCGGGTCTTTTGCTGAAACGAAAATTCCCGGAACCTCCAAGCTTGTCTTTTAACTTAATCAACTAAAATATCTGCATCGATCCTTCGATACTACAGAACCGTATGCAAAATAAAATATTATCTGCACGATGTCAAACAAGAATTTCTTTCTTTAATTATTAAAATATCTGCATCGATCCTTCGACACTACAGAACTGTATGGAAAATATAATATTATCTGCACGATGTCAAACAAGAATTTCTTTCTTTAATTACTAAAATATCTGCATCGATCCTTCGACACTACAGAACTGTATGGAAAATAAAATATTATCTGCACGATGTCAAACAAGAATTTCTTTCTTTAATTACTAAAATATCTGCATCGAGCCTTCGACACTACAGAATCGTATGGAAAATAAAATATTATCTGCACGATGTCAAACAAGAATTTCTTTCTTTAATTACTAAAATATCTGCATCGAGCCTTCGACACTACAGAACTGTATGGAAAATAAAATATTATCTGCACGATGTCGAACAAGAATTTCTTTCTTTAACCCCTTGCACTAATATTTATTTTGTGATTATATTGATTAGAAATTCTTCATCGTTCAGAATTTCCTAGAAAAAAAAATATAGTTTATATTTATTGTACGTCTATGTTTTCTCCAAAGGATGTATATCAACTACAGCAATATAGAATTTTATTTCGGTTTAAAGGAAATTAATAACATACATATTTAGTAGACTATGTTCAGAATCTTCGTCACGAGTCTGACTCGATGTTGTAGTGCAAGGGGTTAACCCTTAGCAGTCGAATGGTGACTGCGAGGCACCACTAAAAATTGCTGTACCATTATTAAAAATATTTTTCACATTACTACATTTGCTTGTATTTACTAAATTACCAAACACTTCAGTATTGTACGAGTAAATTGCATCATTTTCGTATGTGTAACATGAAAAAAAAACATATGTAGGAGAGAAATATTCCAGGTGGGAAGAAATGTTTCGTTTTCGAGTTAAAACAGCTTCGAGTGCAAAGGGTTAATTACTCGAAAAAATTGAAACAGATATTCCTCGCTGATCCGCTTTCAACTGTTTCAAGTTTCAGCTGTACTTATACGCGTAAAATGCCCGGAGTCTATTAATAACCTATAATGTTGACCTAAATTCTAAAATGGCTAAACGATAGCACCTTTTAACAGTTCCCCGGAGTCAAAATGGACCCGACACCGGCCGTCCGGAGGGTCAATTCCGAATAATCGATTAAACCTAGCCGAGTAGACTATAAATTAGTCGAGGTCGCGGCGGAAAAAACTCGTCCAGATTGCATAATACGCGCACAGACCGGAGGCATGTAATTCATAGCGTTTTCCGATAATAAATATTCAAGAACTGTCGCCCGCTTTCTACGCTGACGATGTTATGCAAATGGGGACCGCGGAATGGGAACAATTTGCTTCGTGTATCAATCTCAATGAGCCCGCGATCCTCAAGGTACCGATACCTGGTATTAACACGTAGAACACCGTACCGGCTCTCGGGTGCTTTCAGATTTATGGAAGCGGCAAAATTCGATTTTTGCGGCCGACAAAAATTATGCCTGTGCTGAATTTTCACGGATAGATAAAAATTTTTCTCTTTTCTACTTGGTTATAAACACCAAAGAAGTTTTAACACGTTAAGCACCAAACATTAAGCCCGGAAATTCTTACAAAATCAAAGTAATTTAATTAATGAAACCACAACTAGAAATTTAAAATCTATTATAGGCGATGCTGTCTTAAGCCTTGTGAATTCGAAAGAATCCAATAAAATTCGGTTTATCTGGATATCTCATAATAAAAATGAATTTCTAAACTCAATCAAAAATCACTGTCAGTCGTATGTGACTGACGTGGCAGTTAACACATTGCGCACGGGTCACGAGATATCTCGTTTTCATTTTTTTTTTAAATTGTTGTTATTTTTCAAAATGACTTGCTCCCAATTTTTTCTTTTAGAAATAAGGAAATTGTAAATATATATGGTTTTATGAGAAAATTTTTTTATGAACTTCTCTATCGAAGTAGATATCTAAACAAAACCGGTACGAAATCTAAACAACTTGTTATAAGACAATGTATGCCAGTTGCATTTACTGCTTGGTAGTTCTAGTGTTAAGCAACCAGCGGCAAATATTTTTGTTGCGTTACCAGGGTAACGAAGCCTCTCCCATTCTTAAGACAAATAATGAGCGAAATAATTGAATTTTGACACTCAGAGCATGTAGAAATGATCAGTCATTGTAGCCAGTACATCAGTAGATCTGTGCCGATCGTCGTACGCGTACCGCGTATCTTATAATGTGTTCTTTTATTGTACATTTTGGAATTTCAAACTTCGTGTTTTAATTTGTAAGGCAACCGTTTTTTAAGAATCGTCTATTTACTGATAAATTATAACAAAAATTGATTTTATGAAATAGGCCCTAGTTCTATGAAAGCAGCAAAATGACAGAAAATGTGCGGGGCCTTTGAGCGCGTGTTGAACACGCAGAGCGCCGCACAGTGGGCAAAAACGGCCTTTTTCCATTCAAAATCAAAGAACTTTCGATAGGAATGAGGTAGAGCGATGAAATTTTTTTTAAATGAAAGCTGAAACTTTGTAGAATATGGGAAAAATAGGGAGATTACGGTACAAACGTTTTTTAACCTTGGGAAAATTCGTTAAAGTTGCACAATTTCAAGAAAGTGCCAGTAGTAATGACAGCGATACGTCAAGTGATGACGAGATGCAAAGTGCTTCATGTTTCGTAAGTAACTCAAAACGTTAAAATACTTCATTATTATTATTTTTATTGTGTTTTATATATGAGAATACGATATACTTTCAAACTAGTGTGTTATCAAGTCATTTTAACGAAAAAATTTCATTAATTTGTGTCACAAGAATCTATTTTTTTCAAAAACCAGAGGTCGTAGACAAATTTTGAAAACAGATTTGAAATCAGCGTGAAAAAATCTATGGGAAACGATATATAGCATGTTAAAAAAAATTTTCCGCGCGTATTAGCCACAGAAACAAAATTTTCTTGAAATTGTGCAACTTTAACGAATTTTCTCAAGGTTAAAAAACGTTCGTACCGTAATCTCCCTATTTTTCCCATATTCTACAAAGTTTCAGCTTTCATTTAAAAAAATTTTCATCGCTCTACCTCATTCCTATCGAAAGTTCTTTAATTTTGAATCGAAAAAGGCCGTTTTTGCCCACTGTGCGCAATGTGTTAACGTATTAGTCACTAAAAATAAATCGTAGTATGAGGGGTTCGTTTTCGGTAGGCACTGAAAATTTGCGTGGAACCAGGAAAGCGGGGGAACAGGTCTGGGACGTGTTCGAGAGAACAAGGTGGAGACTGCCCCGAAGGGGTTCAAGGACTGAGAATTAGTACGTCATCGGCGACTGGAGCGTTCTGGAGATTTCCTGAAAACGTGCCGGCGGCCCTATAATTTTCTCACGTTGGAACGGTGACGCGTCGTAATTTTCATGAGGCCACCGGTCGAGGGAACAAGCGAGAGCGAGCGAGAGAGAGAGAGAGAGAGAGAGAGAGGCTTCTAGGCGTCCAGGATCCAAAAATGTGCTAATCTCTTTAAAGTGACCCGTGTCCCGAATGATCGGCCGCCGAGGTGTAAGTAACACAACAGGTAGGCGAAGAAGAAGAAGAAGAAGAAGCAGAGCGTCATCGTGGTCCGTAGGTACGGATGGCGCGGAAAGGGAAAGAGAAAGAGACAAGAGTCCAGAGAGGAGGCTAACGGAAGAACAAAAGCAACGGCCCGGGAGAGCTCCACAGGTGCCCTCCTCGTGAGTGGCTTTCCGTTCGTTTAGATAACTGCGGACGAGTCGCCAAGGCGTTAAAGCAAACAGCGGGGCCGCGATGAACTTTCTAACGCTACAACACACCGACAAACCCGGGGAGACCCGGTGATTGGCCCCCTTCCCCGTGGTCCCTTCGAGGTACCAAGGATACCCTGTACCCTACCTCTCTCGAGCTACCTGTCCATTCCCCAGTGCGAAACTGACCGTTGCCTAGAAAGAATGCCCCATTGTTTAGGGGGGAAAAGGACACAGTCCGTCGAAACATTCTTCGACGGTGATTTTTCGATATTTGTCGGACCTATTTGCGTTCCCGACACCCCCGGAATTTACAATTGCCCAGATGTGTCCGCTCAGCGACCATAACCTCCGAGCCGGGTACAGGTCCCATCAAATTTTTCGGTTTTCACTCCTATTTTTCTAAAAGTTACTTCAAACTCTACCGAGAAACTACATTTCTGCGGCGACCTGTATAAAAGTATAACACTTTGCCAAACTAGAAGCCTAAAAAATTCCATCAAATCAAAGTAAGTTATTTAATGAAATAAAAATTGAAAAAAATTAGATGTATGATATTGAGTAGTCCTCCAACTTCCTGGCATTTTACAGATCCTTAAAAAATTTCGATACGATTAATATATTAGCGTAAAAATTCATTTTATTTGGACAAATAATTCCGTCACCCACACATGGGTGACACGGCAATCAACGTTTTAAACACAGTCGATTAACCACACTTAACAGTGTGTTTGACGACTATATCCGTCATGGAGATGTGGCCGAATTTTGTGTCATGACGACTATATCCGTCATGCGTAAATTTTGTTGCAGTTTGATATTTAAATTGTAATTCTGGCGAAAACTAAATTATATTCGTAAATTTTAATATGTTCAAGATGTTTAGAGGTCAAGACGAAATGAAACAAACGAACGAAAATTATAAATAATTTGAGTTGGATTTATAACTTCCTGAGAGCTAACTCGTAAGCAGTGCAGCAACACTGGATTTTCGATTATCCCGATTTTCATCTTGACGTGTCAAAACCAAAAAAAAAACAAAGTACTACTGTGATCAAAAAGTAAAGCCAATTTGGTTTTAACACTAGAACTACCGGATGAGTCGAAATGACTTGCACCGAATTTGTTCTTTTAGAAATATTGTAATTATAAATATATGTTTCCATGAGAAAATCTTTTAATAAACTTCTCTACCGATATTTAATCAATATTGGTACGAAATCTAAACAAATCCAATTTTGTTGTTATTATATTGCAACGTATGCCAGTTGCATTTAGTGCTTGGTTGTTCCAGTGTTAATGACACTTACTCTGTGCTTGACGACTATACCCGTCATCACCTCAAATCGCCACAGTTAACTGGTTAAATCCCGAAAAGTTGGGGGGAAAAATGTGTGCAAGAACCCTCTTGCAGGAGAGCACTGTTGTCGGGTCGGCTCGGCCCGTGGGGATCGTCGAGGACCGTTTTACGATCGGCGATGAGCACGGATCAACAATTGGGAGGCGACGCCGGGCTCTCAATGATCCGCAATAAACTGACTTTATTGTAGGATCTAAACTGCGGAAAATCTGACCTGCGAGAACAAGTGTGAACGCACCTTTCGCAACTGCGCCCGACGTACCCTGAAGTACTGGTACCGAACACAATGCCCCTGGACAACGAAATTTGATTTACACCTCGACAATGATCGTAAACAGGTGCACCAGTCGCCTCGGTGCATACAAAAGTGAATTCTCAATATATGCCCGAAACTCGGGTCCTGTATCGGTTCAGGAGATTATGTTTGCACTCCTCGCCGTTTATCACCCAAGACTTGGCGACATACAGGGTGGTCCACGCAACTTCCACACCCATATATAACTTCCAAAGTATGCGTTGCAGAAAAAAGTTTTGTATACAGAAGTTGCATGGTCCGAAGGCGTACACAATTTAGTGCATTTATTTTTTTCACAGGTGGAAGTGTCTCGGAGATTTGAAGGTCGACTTTGTTTTTTCAAATGAAATACTATATTTTTCATATCAAAATATGGAAGAATGTCGAATTTCGAGTAAAAGAGTATTGACCTTCATTAGCCCTAAACTTAATAATTAACGAGTAACTTCATTTCATTTCCTGAAAATTTTCTTCGCGTAACATCAAGTTAGAAATTCAACCTTATCACAGATTTCCGCAGGACAGCGGCACGTTTATAAACAAGACGTTGTCGTATTTATAAACATTGTCACGTAAACACCCCCCCCCCTGTTTTTCCTGCAACGCATACTTTGGAAGTTATATAGGTGGGGAAGTTGCATGGACCACCCTGTATATAGAGAAATCACTGAAGAGAAAATAATATGTAAAATAAAATTGACTCGCGAGGGTTTCAACGGACCTAGGCCGGCACGGTTAGAAGGGTTTGTTGAAATGATCGCGAGGCGCGCTATACTTTTTCGTGCCGTTGCGAAGATTGTTCGGAGCACTATTACAGTGACTACACGTTCGCGAGCACTCGATGCGCTTTATGGGCCGAATCGGCCAATAAAAGTGGAGAATCCTCGGGTCCATCCATGCACGATATAAAGCGGACTCTTTAATAGAATGAATACGAGGAACTGAAAGAGGTTAATAGCACCAAGTACCGAATACTCTGACGGAGCATTTACCCTTGCCTGCTCGAATACATAATTCCGCTACTTAGGCAGCTTATTTTCCAGATGTCGGTCAACGATCGCTCCCCGGAGAGCACCATCGGATTCGACGATAAGGTTGTTCACAGTAACCGGCCATTATATTCCCAATACCCCCATTAATATCCTTCTCTTTATTCAGACCGACGTGGAAGCAGTTGTCTTTTCTATTTGAGCCGTTTCTGCTCGATATTCCGAAAAATAAGGTATTCGCTTCGTCGTAGTCGTCGTCGTCGGGGGCATTGAATTAATCGCTACGAAACGCTGACGATGCGATCAACAAAAAGTGCATTTAATCGCCCGCCGGTGACATTGTTACCGTGGAAATGTATGCGGCTCCCGTCGTAACCATTAAAAACGCATAATTAACGGGACCGTCGTATTTACGAGCGAATTTTCCGTGTCTTCCCCACGAAATTTGCCATCACGCGGATCATATTGCGGGTTTAACCTGTTCATCATTAACAAAAAGTCAACGCCATGCGGCGCGACGTTTTTACGACAGTCGCCCAGGCTGAATGTCAATAAGCTCGCACTGTTGGATATAAATTTGGAACAGCGAAAAATACAATTAAACTAAAAGGGTGACGTACAATGTTAGAATGAAAAGAAAATTTCCTTCCTCGAGCATTACAAGAGTACCGTTAGGTTTCTCAGGGCTACTGGAAAATTCTAACAAAATAGTCATCCTGTCAAAAACTGTTACATGCGAGGGTCATGAGAAGAATTATTTTAATAAAATCATAAAATAATCCCTTATTTCGAGGGAACGAACGAATTTCCTTCCTCGAGTATTACAAGAGTGCTGTTAGGTTTTCTCAGGGCTACTGGAAAATTCTAATAAAATAGTCATCCTCTCAAAAACTGTTACACGCGAGGGTCATGAGAAGAATTGTTTTAATAAAATCATAAAATAATTCCTTATTTCGAGGGAACGAACGAATTTCCTTCCTCGAGTATTACAAGAGTGCTGTTAGGTTTTCTCAGGGCTACTGGAAAATTCTAACAAAATAGTCATCCTGTCAAAAACTGTTACACGCGAGGGTCATGAGAAGAATTGTTTTAATAAAATCATAAAATAATTCCTTATTTCGTGGGAACGAACGAATTTCCTTCCTCGAGTATCACAAGAGTGCTGTTAGGTTTTCTCAGGGCTACTGGAAAATTCTAACAAAATAGTCATCCTCTCAAAAACTGTTACACGCGAGGGTCATAAGAAGAATTGTTTTAATAAAATCATAAAATAATTCCTATTTCGTGGGAACGAACGAATTTCTTTCCTCGAGTATTACAAGAGTGCTGTTAGGTTTTCTCAGGGCTACTGGAAAATTCTAATAAAATAGTCATCCTCTCAAAAACTGTGACACGCGAGGGTCATGAGAAGAATTATTTTAATAAAATCATAAAATAATTCCTTATTTCGAGGGAACGAACGAATTTCCTTCCTCGAGTATTACAAGAGTGCTGTTAGGTTTTCTCAGGGCTACTGGAAAATTCTAATACAATAGTCATCCTCTCAAAAACTGTTACACGCGAGGGTCATGAGAAGAATTATTTTAATAAAATCATAAAATAATCCCTTATTTCGAGGGAACGAACGAATTTCCTTCCTCGAGTATTATAAGAGTGCTGTTAGGTTTTCTCAGGACTACTGGAAAATTCTAATAAAATAGTCATCCTCTCAAAAACTGTGACACGCGAGGGTCATGAGAAGCATCGTTTTAAAAAATCATAAAATAATTCCTTATTTCGAGGGAACGAACTTCCAACAAAAGAGAATCGCCGAGACTTTCGGGACAGTTGAAAGTTCAGGGAAACGTATCGGCGTGTCGCGATTCTTACGCTTGTTTTACGCAGACAGGCAACGAATAGCGAACTTTAAATTTTGCGAACTTACTGCCGCGCGTTGGTACACGCGCGGAACACGGTCAGGCATAAAGGGCGAATGTCACGTTACTTCACATTCCCCGCGGAATTTTACGACGCGGTTGTACGCTGTAAAAATCAATGAAGGGAATTCGTACATCACGAGGACACGTATCGGACCGAAAGGTTTACCGACCCGGAATTTCACTGCTGAAACAAAACCACCTACTATTTTTCTTTATCCGCGACACGAGACGCCGCGCGCGGATTCTCCGAAGCATAAGCGGCGACAGAATCTTTCGCCGATACTCGAATGCGCATATTCGTAATTCTTCTCATTCGCACCTTGTCCTATTATTATACTATACTGTTATCGCGGCGTCCGATTTTATGGTATTCGAGTGTCTTATTCGCTTGTCGGTAAACTATGGATTTTACACGTTTTTTGACAACAATGGACACTTGGTATGCAAAATTTCGCACATTGTCGCACAAGAGGAAAATATTAATTCCTGCTTCTTATGTCCGGTGTGCACAATTTTACGTCAAGATTCGCAATCTTACGAATAATCTGGTATCCCTTGGAATAATGTGACTTATCCGAATCGGTTTTTCCGTAAAATCGGAAACAATTGTTTTCTTTAACACTAGAGCTACCGAGTAATAAATACAACTGATGAATATTGCTTTGTAATGATGACAAGACTACACCTATTCAAACCTAATACCATCTTTATTCTAACACGTGCTTCAATGAGAAAGTTCGTACAAAAAATTCTGATGAAAACATTTTTATAATTTCAGTAATTGTGAAAGAAAAAATTAGGAACCAGTCATTTTGACTGGTTCGGTAGTTCTAGTGCTAATGGTTCCGCCTGTAGGTAATTACACGTACATACGCACATGTAATAAGTATTAGGATGAGCGCCGTAGTTAGAGTGGGGATGGTCATACCGACGCCCGGCGTAATTCGGCAGTCGCTCCGAAATCGTTAAGAGATAAATACATTAGAATCGTTCCGCAGTAGTTGAGTTATAAAGCACACAAATCGTCTTATGTTATATTCTTTTGTTAAATATATATCGAATAAATATATAAGTATTCTATACCACATTAAATACAACACCGCCGTGGATAGTGAAGGCGTGGAGAAAATAATAAGGCGATTGGCAGTATCCCTTACAATAATGTGATTCATCCGAATTTTTCCAGAAAATCGAAAACAATTGTTTTCTTTAATGGTTCCGCCGTGGATAGTGAAGGCGTGGAGAAAATAATAAGGCGATTGGCAGCATCCCTTAGTGATTCGTCCGAATTTTTCCAGAAAATCGAAAACAATTGTTTTCTTTAATTATTCCGCTGTGGTCAGAGAACTTGTGGAGAAAATAATAAGGCGATTGGCAGCGATGGGAGTTGTCAGTGACATTCGCAGGCGTCAGGGTGAGAGTCAAGGCACCTGACACTGCGCGTTGCCTTTTTCTCCCGCGTTCTCACTGCCTTGCGGCTTCTAACGACCCACTTTTGCTCGTCCCCGATATACGACATGATTACGAGCACGAATATAAAGAGGAAGAATAAAGAGTGGCGGCGGAGGAACCAGAAGAGAGGAGAGAGAGAGAGAGAGAGGAGAACAGAGGGAGAGAGAAAAAACCTAGGAGGAAAATCTAGGAAACAGAGGGAGTGCAAGCAGGTAAGCGTGGAATCGCGATTGGATCGGTGCCAATTTCTTCCGAGAGATACGACGATTTGAAATTCAATGCGATGAAAGGTTTGCCTCTCCTCTCTCTCTCTCTCTCTCTCTCTTCTCTTCTCTCTTCTTCCCTTTTCAGAGCCCTGCCGGCCCTCTTCTTCGCCCACGTCTTGAAGCGCGCGCGTTCGGCCGCGTCCAACTTGCTAAACTACACAGAGAGAGAGAGAGTTCGATCCTGTAATATACGCTGGCTCCAAAGTATATATCCCAATTCGCTAACCCAGAGACCGGAAACACTGGCAACCTTTCAAGTTTGGCAGGTTCGGAATCCTTTTAATTCAGATTGAACTTTTAATCGGGAGAAGTAGACTTTTTCTAATTTCATTAACCGGCCCGGCCGGTCGGGTGCCGATTGCCGAACCCTTGGCCCTTGGCCCTTCCGTCGCGACGGTGTCGCTCGCGCAAACTTGGCTTCGGACCGGAAACAAGGGGGATCGATCCGAGCCGATTTCGATGTATAATCTCGTTCCCTCGGAGAGAAAACTTCGCGGATTTATCGCCGCGTACGTACGCGGAAAAAATCGCAATTTTATAGTCTCGAAGGGCTGCCATCATTTTCTTCGCTCAACTATTATAATAGTCTTGTTTCTCGGTGCTCAGGGATTTCTTTGTAGGATCCTATTTTCCCGGATTTTGATTCTGGGCGCCGGAAGACGGAAGCAGATTAGCGAGCAACGTCTCATCGAGCAGGGAATCTTTCGGAAAGGTCCCCTCCGTGGTTTCAGCGGCGACCAACAAAACGAAGGGCCGAGCGGAGGGCACCGTTGACTCGGAAATATCGCGGAGGGTCTCGCTTTTGACGAATCTTCACCAAGCGTGAGAGCCGTGATTGCTTGCGCGAGTATGTGTCAGGAGGGTCCGAGGGAAAGAGAGTGAGAGAAAGTGAGAAAGAGAGAGAGAGAGAAGGTTTTCCACCCGCACCGGGAATTCCCCGTTTCGGTAATGTCTCCCGGTGACTAAGCGGAATCCTAAAATGAGCGCGCCTTAACGCTCCTCTCCATCGCTCGTGAAAACAACGCCGTCGGTGTTACGTCGACCGGGTTGTTCCGTCTCGCTTTTAAGAATCGAGTTCAACAAACGATCCGAAACGCTCATCTCGTTAATGCGTGCGTGTTTTCCGGGCAACGAGCGCGCAACACCTCGCCGTAACACATTTTAGACATAATCCTCTCCGCTTAACGTACTACGTTCTACCGTCTCCGCATTAAACAGCGTAAACTGCGCGATACACGAGGCAGTCTACGCGCAAACAGAACTGTATACTAGCACAGTTGCTTTTGCAAATCGACGACTTTCTTGTTGGAATAAACAATTGCTAAATTGGAACTTTTCACTACAACTACTTTTACAGGGCGACCAAGTTTTAGATATAAAAGGTGGCTGACCAACTCAACTTAACCCTTTGCACTCCGTTGTCCCCTCTCAGGGGACATTAAAGTTTATTAGCGATTACGGGGAATTAATTTATTCCAGCGCAACTTTAAATAAAATATTGATCTTTTTGCAAATATATATTCCTCGATGTCAACCAATTCATATAAGTCCAATATCATTATAATACGTTACTTGGTTCCAAAATTATACTAAATAATACGAGGATTTGTAAATTTCTGACAGAATGGTTCGGAGTGCAAAGGGTTAAAATATGCATTCTTCGCATGTTGCTTCCAAAAATTTAATATACAATTTCTTCAGAGGATTATAGAACGTTGAACCTTTATCTTTGATTTTCCATTTCTTAAACATTTCACTTGATTTTTCTTTCACGCTGAGAAAAATCACTGACAACTCTGTAAAGTCTGGTAGGTCTTAAAAACAAAGTTGGTAAAAAAAATAAACAATTGGTAAATTGGAACTTTTTACTACAACTACTTTTACAGGGCGACCGAGTTTTAAATATAAAAGGTGGCTGACCAACTCAACACTTAAAATATGCATTCTTCGCCAAATACTTGAGGAAAATGTTGCTTCCAAAAATTTAATATACAATTTCTTCAGAGAATTATAGAACGTCAAACCTTTATCTTTGATTTTCCATTTCTTAAACATTTCACTTGATTTTTCTTTCACGCTGAGAAAAATCACTGACAACTCTGTAAAGTCTGGTAGGTCTTAAAAACAAAGTTGGTAAAAAAAAATAAACAGTTGGTAAATTGGAACTTTTTACTACAACTACTTTTACAGGGCGACCGAGTTTTAAATATAAAAGGTGGCTGACCAACTCAACACTTAAAATATGCATTCTTCGCCAAATACTTGAGGAAAATGTTGCTTCCAAAAATTTAATATACAATTTCTTCAGAGAATTATAGAACGTCAAACCTTTATCTTTGATTTTCCATTTCTTAAACATTTCACTTGATTTTTCTTTCACGCTGAGAAAAATCACTGACAACTCTGTAAAGTCTGGTAGGTCTTAAAAACAAAGTTGGTAAAAAAAAATAAACAGTTGGTAAATTGGAACTTTTTACTACAACTACTTTTACGGGGCGACCGAGTTTTAAATATAAAGGATGGCTGACCAACTCAACACTTAAAATATGCATTCTTCGCCAAATACTTGAGGAAGATGTTGCTTCGAAAAATTTAATATACAATTTCTTCAGAGAATTATAGAACGTCGAACCTTTATCTTTGAATTTCCATTTCTCAAACATTTCACTTGATTTTTCTTTCACGCTGAGAAAAATATTGTCGCTTCACTGACAACTCTGTAAAGTGTGGTTAGTTTTTCAAAACAAAGTTGGTGATTCCTCGTACCGTGACAGCAACGATTTGATCATCCACTGCATCGAGTTAAAACGGTCTCGCAGCGTCGAGCGACTAGCACAGCGCGCAGCTAAGCAGATTATCCCGAGTGGTTGAGGAAAGGTGCGAGAGAAATGCGAAAGCAACAACGATACCGGTCTATCTCTTTAATTTAGCCTTGAAGCAAGCAGTCACCATATTTTGACGTTGTCCGCCCCGAAGAACCGGCGCTCGAAGAAAGCAACGAGTAAGCTTAATTAATTTTGCGACTCGGCTGATGTTGAAAGTGTTTCGCAGAACGCAACTCTGCAAAATTGTTTGCCTTGAAGTAGGGAAGGTGACTAACATAATTTCAGGGTAAACGGTGTCGTTTGTGCACGGTGGATGATCAAATTATTACAGTTACTTTTTTTTTTTTAATAAAAGAGATAAATTGCAAATTGTAGATTGGAATCAAAGAGTACATTGAGTCCACGTTTTTTTTAATTTGCCTCCAACTTTTGAAAACGCCCTTCAACAACGAGTTAATAGTGTAACAACTAGGATAACATTATTTAGCACAGGAATACACTGTCGAATCACAATATTAATAATATTTGCTTTTCTAGCTGTAAAGTTCAGAAAGTGAGAAACATCTTTTCATCAATGTAAACTATTGTTTAATCCTTTGCACTCCGTTGGCGCCGCCAACTTGGAGACACTCGTAATTTGCTGCTCAGTAATAATAATAGCAATTATTTTCGATATTTCGATAAACTCCACTGTGAGCTTTCACCCGTTTCTCAAAAATAATTACACAAAAAATCCGTCTGTAATTTTTATGCTTGAAAACGTGAAACTACGAGCAATACAAAATTGATTGAACTGAACGAACGCGTCAATTACCAACCGAGTGATAGTCCTTTGGAAAAATCGGAATTAAATCGCAGAGCAAGGAATTCATTTTATATTATTTTGTTCCGAAGCTTCCACAATTCCTACGTCTTATAGCACTGTAGGCAACGTTGTCCATCACATAGACAACAGATTCGCGACTTTAACAATCGAATCTCAGCCACTGTACTCGGGGACGTGATCCGAGAAAACCGGGGTTCGAAGAGACTCGGGGGCACGATGATCACGGGGAATGATCACCGTTCGAAGGGCTAGAGCGATCGTTAACCGGTCGTACGAAACAACACTGTGGATCTTGCCGAGGCGACAGCTAAAGGTAAGCAACACACACGGTTCGCAGGATCTACGAGCACAGCACATAGACATCGTGCACTGACCTTATAACGAACATGTGTCTCCCGTGATCCCTGGATGGACAGTCATTGGGTCTCACACGGGGTGGCTCGCGGTGCTCAGACGATGGTGGTTATATAATGACGGTGTAGTTGGTACACGCACGCACTGTGCCGGCACGACCTTGACGGGTAGAGAGCGGCGGGTAGCTGGCGGGTGGACACGCGTGCCGGGAGTACACGCGTGCACGCAAAGCGCCGCGCGGTGCGATCCTCGTGGCGCGTCCGCGTCGATCCGCGGCCGATCGAGAGACGGTAAGAGAGAGGAAGAGATCGACGAAAACAGACAGCGATCGACAAACAGATCAAATCCCCCGATGGTCCACGAATTGTTTCCTCGAAACGAGCTTTCCTTTTTCCGGAAGAGAGAGCTTTTCGGCCAGACGAGCGTCCTCCGTCTTCGGCGTCGTCAGTGCAGCTCCACGGTCGTCGTGACGGTAACGCGCGGATCACGCGGCATCCGAGTCCCGAACGAGAAAACACCAGGAAGTACCGGGGATCGCTCGGGGAAGACAACAAACTCGTCCAAGACGGGGACACGAAGACCACGAAGAAGACGACGACGACGACGACGATGACTCGTGGCGGTGGTCGATAGCGCGGCGCTCTACTGACGTCGCGACGCTTAGTCGTGTCGTGGCCCGCGGCTCCTACACGCCCTCCCTCCGCCACCCCCCACGACGCCCCACGACGCCCTCAACTCACTCCGGAACAACCCGGAAACTGACGAACCACCGCCCCCACCTCTGAAAACTACCCTTATTTCGTACCCCCACCACCGGGACGCCCGCCACCGCCACCACCACCACCCCATTCCATTTCGCCACCCCTCCACCACCACCAACTACGGAGACACCACCACCCCCGCCACCCCCACCGACGCCACCACCACCGACTCACACGCCGCCGCTGACGCCTCCGCTGACGCCCCCGCGCGCGCTCTCTGACACCGTCATAGATGCTACCCTCGCGCGAAGGACGAACAATGATTCCACTCTATTACACGGAACTTTGCCACCTAGATCGAACCCTCCCTCTACCCTCTCGTCGGCTACCGGGAACCGGTTGCACCGTCTCCTTCGTCCTGGCGATCGCTATACCCCCAGCAATTTTTAGAGCAACGTGATCTCTAGATGTCCGCACACATCAACGTAAACCGCAAGACGAGATTAGTTAACCACATCGGATTCAATTAACTTAGACAAGGGGGATCTAGAACTTTGAAGTCGTCAAAATATTACTGTGGAAATTCATTCGGCAAATTGAATCATATAAAATTCGTGTAAAAGTCAACGCAAGTCTAAATGAATGCATTCCTCCGTGGCATCGAATCAAATCGAATCACGACCTTTCGTTATACTTCCGACAGTAATTACTAGACTGCGGATTTTATGCATTTATGGGAAAAATGGGTAAGCACAATTTAACCCCTTGCACTAATATTTGTTTTGCGATTGTAATGATTAGAAATTCTTCATCGTTCGGAATTTCAAAGAAAAAAAAAGGATAGTTTATGTTTATTGTATGCCTATGTTTTATCCAAAGAATATATGTCAACTACAACAAAATAGAATTTTAGTTCGATTTAACACTAGAACTACCGAGTCAGTCAAAATGACTAGTTCCTAATTTTTCTTTCACAATTGATGAAATTATAAAAATGCTTCTCACAGAAATTGTTGAATTGTTGTTGTTCATCGATGTTGTTCGATGAAGCACATGTTAGAATAAAAATGGTATCCGGTTTGAATAGATATAGTCTTGTCATTATTACAAAGCAATATACATCTGTTGTATTTATTCCTCGGTAGTTCTAGTGTTAAAGGAAATTAATAACATATATATTTATTAGACTCTGTTCATAATCTTCATCACGAGTCTGACACGATATTCTAGGGCAAGGGGTCAAAGCAGTGGACATATCAAAAAGATTTAAGGGCACCAACGTATTGGTTTCAGCTGAATAAAATAATTCAAGGGAAAAAGAAATTTTTATTTCGCTCCCGTGTCTTGCAATCGATGCAAATATTTTTGCATAAAGATCCGCAGTCCAGTAATTACTTTTAAAATCGCAATCTCTCGGTTCACGAACAAACTGAAAAATCCCATCCTCAGTTATTTCGTCGTTTTGCCGTTTCAGTATAGACGTTGCATCATCCCAGAGATTCTCCTCGATGCATCCTAAAAGTTAACCGCAAAATCCCTGTATCGTTAACTCTATTGACGCAACAAGCATCGTCGGAGGGAGGGGATATCCCGTTTGTTTGAATTGCATCCAACTCTATAGATTGCTCGGATAGGTCGGTTCCGCGTTTCAGCTGACCGTCGAAGCGAATCCTTTCAATGAACGAAATCTCAACTTATTCCGCTCACGCGAATCCGAACTGTTGCATCATTTTCGTTCCTGCTGGCGAATTTCTGCAATCCATATCCGTTTAATCCGCAACTTCCCTAACCACCCCCTTGCGAGGGGCGTCCAGACTGGAGCCGTCAAATTTCTATAGTCATTTCCAGACCCGACTGCCACCAGTAAGTGCTCTTTGAGAATCGGCAATCAACTCGCCGAGAAATTATCCAATTAGCGATTGCATCGAACCTGACGAAAATTGCTCGCTTATGCTTTGAACACGGTTATGGTGTCCATCCTGTGTAGAACCAGGACAACTGAAATTAAGGGTTGAAGGTTAAATCTGAAAAATTGGAGTTGACGAGTATGTTGACATTAAATATGTATGTATCGGAAATATTAGGTAGTAATGATTACCTCTAAACAAATAAAAGAATCAGGTATAGGTAGAGAAGGATCTAGGCATGGAGTTGACGAGTATGTTGACATTAAATATGTGCGTATCGGTTAAATCTGTAAATTGTTTCTCTACTGTTTGAAAGAGTATTAACCCTTTGCACTCGAAGCTATTTTAACTCAAAAACGAAACATTTCTTCTAACCTAGAGTATTTCCCTTCTATATATTTTCTTTTCATGTTATACATACGAAAATGGTGCAATTGATTCGTACAATACTGAAGTGTTTAGTAATTTATTAAATACAAACAAATTTAATAATGTAAGAAATATTTTGAGTAATGGTATAACAATTTTTAGTGGCGCCTTACAGTCGCCATTCGAGTGCTAAGGGTTAATTAAGCTTCGTTGACAAGTAGCAGAGTCGTTAAAGAAGAGACTGCTATGACGTTTTCTTGCATAAACTCTTGCACATTACCATTTCCCGAAAGTATTTCATCATCCTCGCGAGAACCATTAATTGCGAAACACTTAAAAACTTAAAAACTGTTTAGCCGTTTATGCATTGAAAACCTGTTGGCTAAAAATGATGGAGCATGTTTTGACTAAACAAACTATGAGACGTTGGGTGATTCAGGATCTCGAACAAAGGCGTTTCGGCTAAGGAAGGCTTTCATCGAAAGAAACTCGAAGGAGGGGGGTGAGGGCAGCTAGGCAAAAAATGTCGGAAAATTCTGACGCAATCGATAAGAAAGGAAGCAGCTCGAGTTTTGTTCTAACGCGCGGAAGCAACTAGTCCATCTTGTCCAGCGAGAAATATCTGGCGATGTTTCTGGACCACAGGATGCGTGACATTTGAAATTTCATTGTGAGGCGAGCGTCGCGCCGGATAAGAGACGCCAGATTTTCATTGAGTGGGTTTCTACGATATATAAATCTCCGAGCTATAGTCCTCGACCCGTTTCGCTCCGCGACAACATAAAGACTTCGGGGGGACACTAAACGAAAGTCTCGGGAAAGTTTTGCACCGGAATCCTCTCGGCAGCAACGTGACTTCCTCTCTCTTTCTCTTTCTCTCTCTTTCCGTCTCTCTCATCACAGACGAATCGCCACTTCATTATTTTACTTGTTTACAATTCGCGGGATTTATTCGTTCCTTCCGCAAGGATCGTTCCGGGGGCCGGCCATTTTTAATCCTATTTTCCCAATTGACAACCGACTATGCGATTTTATTTTTCACGCGACGTCGACGCTCCTACTTCGACGATTTCCCCCCCCCCCCCCACTCCTTCAGCCCGAATAATTGACCCGTGACATTCGGGTGGGTAATTTCGATTCAAATTTCAACTGGCGGGACGGAGGATGCGTGACGCGATCGACCGACTTCCTGTAACAATATCCTGCGATTCTGGGATTTATGACGTCACTGACGATTTAGATTTCGTTGCACCGGATGGGAGACGCGAGATTTCTCAAGGAAAGAACCGCGGCGGTGTATAAATCAGCGCGATACAGTCCTCGACCCATTTATTTCGCGAAGTTAAAAAGGTTATAGACAATAAGAGCGCGTCGAAGATCCGGTCCTCCGCGCAGCGTCTTTCCGCGAACATGATATTTTATCGTTAACTTTAACCCTTCCTAGGAGGACGCTTTCGACGATTTTATGCCAGCATTAACTGGGTCCGGTCGAGTTTTTAAAAACATCTCTCACGTACTTGCGAACCTGCTTCTTCTAGGTCAACGTTGATGATGCGAATTCGGCTGTTCTAACTAAATTTAACCCTTTGCACTCGAAGCTCTCTTAACTCCAAAACGAAACATTTCTTTCGACCTGGAATATTTTTTCTTCCAAGTACACATTTTTCATGTTACACATACAAAAATTGTGCAATTCACTGGTAAAACGCTGAAACGTTTAGTAATTTATTAGATACAAACAAATTTAATGATTAGACAGCGGATTTTATGCATTTGTGACAAAAATGTGTAACATATTGTCATATGTCGTGTAGGACATATTGTCATACTGTTTTCAATCTATTAAACATATTAACACTAGAACTACCGGATGGGTCAAAATGACTTCCTCCTAATTTCCTAATTTTTTCCTTTAGAGATATTGAAATTACAAATGTGTTTCCATGAGAAAATTTTTTAATAAACTTCTCTATCAAAGTGGATATTTAAACAAAACTGATGCGAAATCTAAACAAATCTCATCTTGTTGTTATTAAAAGGCAATGTATGCCAGTTGTCATTTAGTGCTTGGTAGTTCTAGTGTTAAGGAAAAAAATAATTTTCTATTGCGCTCCAGGTTGTTGCAATTTAGTTAGATAACTTTTTGTTTGCATAAAGATCCGCTGTGTATTAACGATGTAGAATATTTTTAAGAATGACACAGCAATTTTTAGTGGTGCCTTATAGGCACCACAAATTTAATAATGTAAAAAATATTTTGAATAATGATACACCAATTTTCAGTGGCGCCTTACAGTCGAGTGAAAAGGGTTAAAATTAAAGTTAAATCGACAGCCAGATAAATTTTCGTTTCCGTGAAATCATTCGGGCCGAGGAAGTTCTAATGATCGTGGCGAAGAAAATCGTGCGATGAAATAAGCTTTGCCGATTTTGCGTGACTTTTACGGTCACACCGCAGTCAATGGCGTTAACGACGAAGAGCCTGCAATCATCTTGTCGGCCGTGAGAGTGATCATCGGGGGACAAGGGGTCGAACGGAAAATACAGTGACACCGTTCTAGGCCGGATTCCTGTTAGGAACGAAATGTTCGCGAGAGAAACGAGACTTTTCCCCATACCAGGGGCCATTTCTCTTTTGTTACGTGTCATTACGTGCGTATGAATGGTACACAGGACACGTGACCGTGCGCGTGCAACGAGCCAGAGAGAGAGAACGACGGAAGAGAGAACGAGATCGGCATTTGCAAGAATGAAGCGAGACAGAGGAGAAGAAAGGAGGAAACAGAAGGAGAAAAGGGAGGGGGAGCGAGCAAATCCGCGGGCAGCTGGTCGACCACGTGGGTGCCGCCCCCATAGCCCCCGGTGCACAGCCACGTGCCAAATAACTCACTTGGCACGCGTAAACAATTACACCGAAACTCATGTTATTGTGCTACATTACCCGTCTATATATCTCGAGCCGCGTCCTCCTCCGAGCTTTTCGGGGAGAGGTGAAACGGACAGGTTTTCAATGGAAACCCCACTGCCAAAATTCTATTGCCAAAAGTCCGGCCGGAAACGCTATGCCCTCGCGCGCAAAATTCATTTCCATGGCGCATCGCAATTTTTATTTTCCATCAGCTAACGCCGTTCGAAGAATTACTGAATAAATCAGAGCAGAGGAAGCAGTGAGATTTCTAAAAAAATCTCCTTCTCATTGCCTGTACAAATTAATTCTAGCTCTGTGCAGTAGTAATTTTATTTGAAAAGTGATTCTTTCTCATAAATTCGAAGAATTACTGAATAAATCACAGCAGAGAAAGCAGTGAGATTTCTAAAAATACCTCCTTCTCATTGCCTGTACAAATTAATTCTAGCCCTGTGCAGTAGTAATTTTATTTGAAAAGTGATTCTTTCTCATAATTTCGAAGAATTACTGAATAAATCACAGCAGAGAAAGCAGTGAGATTTCTAAAAAAAATCTCGTTCTCATTGGCTGTACCAATTAACCAGTTAACTGTGGAATTTAATTTGAAAAATCCCTCGCGGCACGGAATGAAAATCAAACAATGACGAATATACACGTCGACCGCATGCCAAATGCCGCTCTGTTATAAATTTTACGAAAAAAGTACAGCAAAGTGAGAAAGAATTACATTTTTCTTCGATAAGAAATGAACAATTCGTTAACGTTAACCGCACTGCAATAGAGATTCGGTCCGACGTGTATACACGTCAAACATACACGGCATCATTAGCGTATATATACGCTCAATTTTCCTGGTCAACTTTGTTGGTCACTGTCATTATTCGTTAGCTAAAAAATATAAATGGAAGGTGTTTTTTGAGATGAAAGTAGTAATTCTGATTCTGTCTTATAATGCTGAAAGATGAAGTTCTTTTACTCGTCTAGTCCTTTTTAATTATATTTAGGTACATAAATAAGTTTGACGATAAAGGCCTTCTTTTCATATTTCCTTACGATGCAAATGGGTTAACTGATTAATTCTAGCCCCGCACAGTAGTAATTTCATTCGAAAAGTGATTGTTTCTCATAATTTCGGGTTGAAATATTGAGCACACACGTGGTCGGAGCGCACTCTGTCCGTCGCCCGTGGTTTTTGAGAGCTGTCGATCAGGATCGATCGGTCGCTCTCGTGGTGACGTTCGAGCCTCGATACTCGGTTCCACCCCCGCAGAAAGGGTAGCTCCATTGAAGCGCGTCCGCAAGCTCGATAAACAAGGCCAGCGATGCAAAGAAACGCGGTAAACACTATGGGAGCATTGCCACTTTGGTATAGTCGCGATAACGCTTCGAGCTTACCCCTCCCCTCAACGTTCACCTATATTCCCCCGGGGTGTCTCTAGATAATCTGCTATCGACGACACTTAACGCTGCCCCCGAAAAAGCTTTCAGTGTCCGGCGGATTTTAATAGTAAAGCTCTTAACAGAGTCCCGGTCAGAAATTCTGATAGCGTGTTTTATCGGCCCGCTAACTACCAACCGTTATCGGTTTACTAAATTCGCCGGTCGTTATTCTTTCATCGTGGGACTGGTATACAGGGTGGTCCACTGTTTTGCGTCACAAAACTCGGTTGCTGATACAATTCTAGCGAAATGTCAGAGGACAAAGATAGAAGGTTCGAAGAGTACTGCATCCCTAGGACCATGCATTTTTCAGAAGTGCAACGGTGCAACGGTTATCTTAGACCCAGACTGCGAATTTCTATGCAAAATAAAATTGCGAGATACAGGATTTATCTCTTTCGGGAACAGTTTCAGCGAGAATAACACAACAATAAAGATGGTTCTCGAGTCACCTAATCGTCCGGGCTTCCCCGAAAAAGCTGAAAACGTTTGGTCCAATTTTCGGGAGGTTAAGGAGGATCCGAGCGAACTCTGTCCGTGAACCGGATCGGATCGTTCGCAGGATCGACAAACTTGCTGACCGAGATTTACCTAACACGGGAGCCCCACTTTCTGATTGCAATTAGCGGTTGCATAAGCCAGAAATATTTGGGCTAGAACTGCGACACGATGCAAATGTGGACCGCGTTCCGCGACCGTGGATCCTCTGAAACTCCTCTCTCTCTCTCTCTCTCTCTCTCTTTCTCTCTCTCTCTCTCTTCCCCGGGAGCCGGCACTCGTGGCCGTCCTCCATCCGGATATCCTATACACTGCTAAACACAATGCACCGTCTGCTATTTCTGGCCGTGCGCCATTGTCGATAACCTCTGCATTGTCGACCTGATGATGGGAGTACCAAGATAGGAATTCCGTCTGCGGGCTGCTACCAGAATCTCCGCGTTTGTCGTCTGTCGTCGACGGTTCGTGAAATCGGTCGAAAATTCCCGCAACGCGCCCGCGAGGCGACGAAACCGTGCGGGGAAGGTCGAAGGTCATCTCGAGTAGACGCGAGAACCGGAAGCATAAAGGTGACGCTGCCGTGTGAATTTTTTGAAAAACCCGGTTTTACGACATCATTTTTACCCCCAAAATTATAGATGGTAAGGTAAAGGCACCAGTGGTTGACCATTTTATAGAAAAACATAAAAAATAAGGTTTTTATAAGCTGGGCATTTTTGATGAAAGTGAACCTCGGATACCATGCCGTGTCTGTTGTTTAAATTTCAAAACAATAAGAACATTTCAAACCTTATTTTTGATGTTTTTCTATGAAATGGTTAATTACTGGTGCCTTTACTTTACGGAAGAAATGTTTCGGAGGATCGATACTACGGATCACTATGATCGAGATCACCTCTTACGTCGCGCAATCTCGATTTTTTCACGCTTCTTCTGTCCCGTTTCGTGCAACGAACGAGGCTCTACTGTATTCTATGTCTAGATGCTGTACTAAATATTTGCAACTCGTATTTAGATTTTTGCGATTGGCTACGTTCTAAAAAATTGATGGGAAGTGATGGACACGTCCGATAACGCGCTCGAAATAGATTTCATACCATATGGGTCGACCATAAGTGTCCCGCGCGCTCGAGGACCATGTAAATTTGACAGTTGCCAGCGATACGAATCTGACATTTTGGAGAACGAGCTCTGTAGCATCGTGAAAATCCATTTTTCCTTTCGGTGGAATAATAGTTCGGTGAATGAACGGCACAGGTGTCGACTTTATTTTATTTTGTTTACCTAAAACGAAAAATCGTTGTCTTCGCGTGTGCCTGACGTTGACGGCGAACTTACTAACACATTGATTGTCAAATCTGCAGCTTGAAAAGTCACAACAAAATCGAAGAAATTAATTAAACTACACCCAAACTCCAGACTTGTCACGTATCTTAAAAAAAGAAAAATATACAAGACCACATTCAAACATTTAACCAAACTCCAGACTAAAAAATGTACAAATTTTTACTAGGTTAAGTAGCTGTAATTTAAGACTTATTAGAAAATAAATTTCTAGTTCACCCCGGTTCGTTGCAATTCGAATGGAAAATTTGTATTTTCCATAAAAATCCACAGTCTCTTGACCACATTGATCGTCGACCCTATTAGATCCTACAGAATAAAATTCAGCCCGCAGAAATATACATCGAGCCAGAGATAAATTTTCGTTGATGGATTACATCACCCACGCATGACCGGCAGAAATCATGGCAACAAACAAGGGGGTTGCGATTTTGGAGAACCGCAAGCGCGAAAAACGCTGCGTTCCATTGTCACTGTTGGTTCGCGGTGATCACCGGAACGAAATGTATTCTGATTGCGTAATGAACGGTGGTGGTCGGGTCGGTGCATAAGTTATGCAAATCGATGCCGCGAATGATTTAGATGACAAACTGGATCGCTTAGCGTGGACCACACACGCCGGTCGCACCTCGAAATTGCACGTTCGCCGCGCTAAATCGTTCGACGAGGTAAAATCCGTCCGGGGCCACCGCCGTCGTCGCATGATTTACGGATCCGCGAACGATCGGGATCGACGTAACGTCGATTAAAATCCGCGAGCGATCGGGATCGATGTAACGTCGATTAAAATCCGCGGCGGGCTGTTTAAAATTGGTCCGCGTGCGCGCTCGACAAACAACACGGGGAAAAGCTTGACAGAAATAGAAACAAGCATCGTAAACGAATAAACGATGTCGCTTGTATCGCCAGCCGATGTACTGTGTCAAATAAAACCTGCCGCCGACAAGGATCCTGGGCTTGTTAGTACCACAAGTGCCCCGGTTATGGGGGTCTTTAGACGCTACTTTATGGGAGTTTATTACCGAGGGAAAGTACGTTTCGAAAAGTTTCAGGTGAAACCACCATGAGCAAGGCTCGCTTTATGTCCCGCCCCGGGACTTACAATTAACCCCTTAACGCACAGTTTTTTAGAAAAAAACCGACCAAAAAGAAATCAATGGAAAAGGTCCGTTCCATGGTTCCATGGAAAAAGGCTATATTTTATTCTTGAATAAATAAGTGTTATATTATAGCTTACAATCTCATGTAAATATCAATGAAACGATTTTTTTTCTTTGCTTTCATTGTCATTTTCAATTTCTCGATCATATTCGAGTGTGAAAAATTATAGCAGCATAAAATACAACGCCGCTCGAATTATCTCGAGTGTGCACAGTTTGGCCTGTTTACCGCATTCGAATTAACTCGAGAGTACAAGTTAAGGAGTTAATAAAACCACCGGGGCAGATTGAAAACACGATTTTTTTCCTCGTTCGAAAAAACGGTTTTTGGGGGAAAAAATATGCAATTACAGAAAGCAATTCCGTTGTACACGTTCGGTCACGAGCGGCTCGGACTCGTTCTCCGGGGCAGGTTCTTTGAATTTTTCGCGGTTGAATACTGATTTGTTGACACGCGACGCGTTTAGGCGCCGCGTCGCGCCGCCGAGCTCGGCCAAATTCCATACGGCGCCATCGCAATATTTATTCAGCGAAATTCCTGCACTCAAGATATTCTAAACATATTCTTTATGTTTCTTTCGCTCGCGGCTGCAGACGTTCCCTCGGGCTCGCGGCGATCCTCGCTTCCGCCACGCGTGAACCGCTTCGTTTGCTTAACGAACGCTTCTCCCGCTCCGTTGCGAATCTATTGTACATCCAACAAGTGTCGTAACACTAAATTTTCGAATCTCGAGAAATTGTTATTATTAACCCCTTGACCTACAACATCCAGTCAGACTCGTGATGAAGATTCTGAACAGAGTCTACTAAACATGTGTATCATTAATTTCCTTTAAACCGAAATTAAATTCTATTTTGCTGTAGTTGACTATATACATCCTTTGGAGAAAACATAGGCATACGATAAATAATCTTTTTTTTTCTATGAAATTCTCAACGATGAAGAATATCTAATCCTTATAATCACAAAATAAATAGTAGTGCAAGGGGTTAAAATTAAAAAGAAATGAATAGCACTTATTTGGGAGGTGTTGAGAAAGTACAATATTTTACATATTGCCCTACGATATCGAGTCAGACTCGTGATGAAGATTCTGAACAGAGTCTACTAAACATGTATATTATTAATTTCTTTTAAGGGGTTATACACAGTTACGAGGCCCAAAAAAAGCGATTTTTTAAGAATTTTTCCTGAGAAGACCTTTACATCTATTAATGTAAAAATTTGTACACATATTATGGTAACTTTTAACTGTATTTTAACATTTTTTATTTGTAAAAATAATAATTTTGAAACCTGCTATAGCTGATCTCCTGGAGCTCCTCTAAAAAAAAAGCGCCTTGCGGTGACCACTATATCTCTGGACTGGATCATCAAAAATGAAAAAACCAAACTGATTTCGTTAAAGAAATGTATAATCTAGTACTTAATCGAAGGAATAAGCAAAATAGAATTTTGTAACAAAATGGCGGCTTTTAAAAAAAAAATCGATTTTTCACCAAAATTTTGGCCTTAAATTGTTTATAAAAAAAAAATATTCATCGGGGAGAAAAAAGCTTTGATTAAGTACTAAAAAATATACTTAAGAAGCTTGTGTTAAAATTTGAGATTGATCCGTTCAGCCGTTTCCGAGGAATATTGGTCACCGACTTTGAAAACACAGTTTCGAGAAAAACGCGTCTGAAGATCGCGTTGAAATGCTCTGACGCTCTCTAACGCTCTGACACGTCTTTACAAATATGCGTGTAACTTCGAAAATAATTGCCGGATTGACTTGAAATTTTTTGTGCGTATACTTAAATATATGTACATTACGAAAATGAAATTAAAAAAATCGATTTTTTGAAAATTCTAACTGTATATAACCCCTTAAACCGAGATTAAATTCTATTTTGCTGTAGTTGACTATATACATCCTTTGGAGAAAACATAGGCATACGATAAATATATCTTTTTTTTTCCATGAAATTCTGAACGAATTGAAACGTTGTACGTTGCACATAAAAATTACTCATGAATATGTAAAATATTGTACTTTCTCAGCACCTCCCAAATAAGTGCTATTTATTTCTTTTCAATTTTAATCCCTTACACTTCTTCAGAATATCTAATCCTTATAATCACAAAATAAATAGTAGTGCAAGGGGTTAAAATTAAAAAGAAATGAATAGCACTTATTTGGGAGCTGCTGAGAAAGTACAATATTTTACATATTGCCCTACAATATCGAGTGAGTTAAATTCTATTTTGCTGTAGTTGACTATATACATGGAGAAAACATAGGCATACGATAAATATATCTTTATTTTTCTATGAAATCCTGAACGATGAAGAATATCTAATCATTATAGTCACAAAATAAATAGTAGTGCAAGGGGTTAAAATTAAAAATAAATGAATAGCACTTATTTGGGAGGTGCTGAGAAAGTACAATATTTTACTATTCGTAAATAATTTTTACGTGCAACGTACAGCGATTAAATTTCCGAAACCAAGTTCGACCTCGCTGTTGGATATCTTTCGCAAAGTTCATGACACGGCGTTTCGAGTCGCAACGTTACAGCATGCACGGCTCTGGACGATAACAGCGATACGCTATTTTATCGGAGGAAATTCGATTCGGGCCGCCGTTCTTTTAGTGGAAATATCGAATTTCGAGGGTCGAATAGGCGCGCGACCGCGGATCTCGACCCTCGACATCGGGAATCGACGTTGGACGATGCCCAAAACGATCTGCAAATGCAGAGACCCTGATCCACGAACGCGTAGAGAGGATGCTGCCCGAGAAACGTCGAATACCTCGTATAGGCCTGATTGAGTATCATAATACGGTTCTCGGGTACGTTGGTACCGGACTAAGCCCGCAGCCAAGGTAATTAATCACGGTTGCTGTAGCGGCCGAGTAAAAAGATAGCGATACTAAAATCTTCCACTGTTTCTATGAAAATCGATCAAACTTCGGCCACAACTTTCCTTCCCAAAAATCAATCCCAGATGTTCTCACAAAATAATCTAATTACCGAAACCGAAAACTAGAAATTTAAAATGTATTATAACTACACTGCGGATCTTTATGCATTTATGGCCACTGAAAATGTTCAAAAATTGCTGAAATATAACATTCGACAGAATTTAGGAGAATTTTTGTTTATTTCAGATCTACAAAGGCTGCTACCACTGAAAGTAAAATTTTATTTTACTCCACTTTCTTAAAACACCTCTAATAAAACATTGCAAATTGCATAAACATCCGCAGTTCTAAATTCTAAAGATCCTAATAAAATTCGGTTTGTCCGGCTATGTCACAATAAAAATGAATATCTAAACCTAAATCACTGTCAGTCATATGTGACTGACGTGTGGCTTCATCCTTAACCCAAAGTGATTGGATCAAGAATTATAGTGTAGAAGGGAAGACAAATTTTTCTCAAGGTGCTGGAGGGCTCGCAAGGGAAGATAAGAGGAAACTGAGTAAATTAGAGACGGAGGAACTGTAAGGCGCAAGGGTTAACACCGGGGGTAGAAAGGGGTTGCAGTCGGAGAACCCTGTGCGGGGTGGTACTCGTCGGTTTGGCATAGCGGATGATACTGTTTTTCCAGGGGACTGCCGGTGGAAATGGATTTTTGCGTGGTCGTACACTCAGACTTCTGTCTAGTACGTGGGTAGAGATATAGAGTCAGCAACGCCCACGACGTCGCCGCGATGCTGACCTGGCCAGGGGTGGTTGCGACGCGAAAATGTCAGACTGGCCGCGGCTGATACGTTACACCCACGCGCGGAAAAGTGGGGCAAAGTCGGCTCATTCATCCACTCATTCATAAAAGTGGGCGTAAGGGAAACAGACAAGGGTCGAACGGGGCGACGAACACACAGCAGCCGCGAGACTTCTTCTTCCTCGTTCCCGGCATTCCTGGGGCGAAATCTTTCCGAACGGATCAATGTTCAGATTGTGTCTCATCGGCTGCGTGGGCCATCGCATCGTTCATCCCCTATGGAACCGGGGACCCGGTCGATGCTGTCTAGGTCGCTGGAAATCGCTTCGGAAAATCGCCGGCGTGTACACATCCGTCTTCAAAATTACACCGACGACGCGGATCCAGTTATGCCGGCGATATATCATTAGGCTACCGCTCGAGAACGCGATCATTTGACTGGGAATCGTTCGTTGAAATAACCGCAAGCCGAACACGCTCCTCCTGTGCTTTCCCGTTCCAACTGCCGGGACTCTCTCTCTCTCTTTCTCTCTCGCTCTGTCTCTCCGGTACTCTTCTACGACACGATCCTATCGATCTGTTTTTCGTCTGACGCAACTACGATGACGTGCGTACCGAGATTATGGTCTGATTGAGTCACGGTTCTTTCGGGATCTCGCGCCACCCTCGAAAATTCCCCCGCTTTTTACTCGGACCTCGTGGTTTAATTAGCTTTTGTTTGTTCCTGCCTGCGTCAGTTCCTTCGAGCACGCCAACGTCCAAGAATATCTTTATATATTTACGAGGCTTGAGAATTTTTGAGCTTGCACATTTCAACGTGGTACAACTTCAAGGTGATAGCTTTCGCGTGATGATGTCCACCGAAAAATCGCAAGTTTCGACCCCAGTCTACGCGGCTAGCGAGTTCGGAAAAACATTCTTGTTTGCAAGGGGTTACACATAGCATAACGGATCCGTTCAGACACTGACCGGCCAACATTCGCGCTGGGAATGTTTTGTCCGGTGCAATATGTATCCGAACTTATCGGGATCTGCACGAAAAGAGACGCGCGCGCATAATTCCTGTGCTACGTTGTCTACTTTCCTCGATCGAAATTGTTGTGGCATTATTTCAAAGGAATTACAGAAAATATTACAAAATATTTGTTACATTACCAACTTCGTATTTAATAGATTACTAGATTCAAATAGATTTTAATAGATTCAAATATTACATGCGGAAATCGGACCAGTTTCGTATGAATAAAATGAAAATATTCTAAGACGGAAGAAAAATTTAATTTTAGAATGAAAATAGCGCCGAGTGCAAAGGGTTAATATTATTAAAAATATTTTGATGAATGGTACAGCAAGTTTTAGTGGCGCCTTACGATCGCCGTTCGAGTGCTAAGGGTTGCACTACTATTTATTTTGTGATTATAATGATTAACCCTTTGCACTCCGCTGTCCCCTCTCAGGGGCCATTAAAGTTTATTAGCGATTACGGGGAATTAATTTATTCCAGCGCAACTTTAAATAAAATATTGATTTTTTTGCAAATATATATTCCTCGATGTCAACCAATTCATATAAGTCCAATATCATTATAATACGTTACTTGGTTCCAAAATTATACTAAATAATACGAGGATTTGTAAATTTCTGCCAGAATGGTTCGGAGTGCAAAGGGTTAAATATTCTTCATCGTTCAGAATTTCATAGAAAAAAAAGATATATTTATCGTATGCCTATGTTTTCTCCATGTATATAGTCAACTACAGCAAAATAGAATTTAATTTCGATTTAAAGGAAATTAATAATATACATGTTTAGTAGACTCTGTTCAGAATCTTTATCACGAGTCTGACTCGATATTGTAGGGCAAGGGGTTAAATTCTCTCTGAACCGTTCTTCTCGTTTGATAGAAAAACTGTATCTATTTTATAAAAACTAGAACCAAGGAGAATTATCTCTCCTGGCCAAGCATGTTTCTCGGAGATTCGATTTTGCAGTCCAGGTGTCGTGGATTTGGAGTAAATAAATGACGAAGTGGACAGATTTAACGGAATGCGAATGAATGGACTGGCAACGTTTTCGCGAGGACTGCGAGAGGAGGTTCTCGCAGTTTACGTCCTCTTCATAAATGAATTGACCACGAGCGACGCACGGCGAATTGCCGTTTCATTATACGAGCTGTAAAGAGAAACAGAGGAATATTCGAAGAACGTGTTGAGGCAGGTTCGAGCATAGTAAGCATAAAATAAACTCGCAGACGACGACGACGCATGGGGTTCTACGTATGTCTCACGCACGTACCAATGCAAAACGCGTGCAGCTGCGAATAATAGCGATTATACAACGCGAGAAAGCATCCGCGGCGCTGGCCACAATCCACCTTCGATTTTGCAGACACGCTTGATCGCCAGAACGTATCCGAAAATGATACAATGCGATGCAATTTCACGCATCTTCAAGCACGGGAAAAGTCGTTTGTGCGAAACGTCATTTCAGAATAACATAAACAATTTTATCCGAGTTTTCAACTCGATTTCTTCCTGGCTCTGAAAAATTCTGACTTCTATCCACCCGTCAACTTTTTATTTTTGCAGCAAGATTTTGCAGCTAGTATTTCGTTTAGTACGTAACCGAAAATGATACAATGCGATGCAATTTCACGCATCTTCAAGCACGGGAAAAGTCGTTTGTGCGAAACGTCGTTTCAGAATAAAATAAACAATTTTATCCGAGTTTTCAACTCGATTTCTTCCTGGCTCTGAAAAATTCTGACTTCTATCCACCCGTCAACTTTTTATTTTTGCAGCAAGATTTTGCAGCCAGTATTTCGTTTAGTACGTAACCGAAAATGATACAATGCGATGCAATTTCACGCATCTTCAAGCACGGGAAAAGTCGTTTGTGCGAAACGTCATTTCAGAATAACATAAACAATTTTATCCGAGTTTTCAACTCAATTTCTTCGTGGCTCTGAAAAATTCTACTTTTCTGACTCCTACCCACGCGTCAACTTTTTATTTTTGCAGCAAGATTCTGCAGCCAGTATTTCGTTTAGTACGTAACCGAAAATGATACAATGCGATGCAATTTCACGCATCTTCAAGCACGGGAAAAGTCGTTTGTGCGAAACGTCATTTCAGAATAACATAAACAATTTTATCCGGGTGTTCAACTCGATTTCTTCGTGGCTCTGAAAAATTCTGACTCTACCCACGCGTCAACTTTTTATTTTTGCAGCAAGATTTTGCAGCTAGTATTTCGTTTAGTACGTAACCGAAAATGATACAATGCGATGCAATTTCACGCATCTTCAAGCACGGGAAAAGTCATTTGTGCAAAACGTCATTTCAGAATAACATAAACAATTTTATCCGGGTGTTCAACTCGATTTCTTCGTGGCTCTGAAAAATTCTACTTTTCTGACTCCTACCCACGCGTCAACTTTTTATTTTTGCAGCAAGATTCTGCAGCCGGTATTTCGTTCAGTACACAATCGCAGGAATAGGATATATGTGTTAGTGTGCGTGAGTGTAGGTGGGACCTACGTAACACATTATCCCCTGTTTCCCAATAACAACGGCGATATATTCGGCGGCGACGTTAAACAGTATTTCTATTCAAGCAACCGTCGCTCCCGGTAACTTGCGTGCCCCATAAATTTCCCGTTATTGTCGATTTTTTTCCCAAAGATTCCCGGACTGCGCTCGGAATAATAAATAAAAGCGAAAAGGTCACGGCACGACATTTCGGCATCACGCAGTCGACGATATTGGGATATCATCCAGCGAGAAACACAGTCTCGCGAGAAACTTCCTAGGTCCAGAAACGATTCTAACCTTTGACCTTCAGTCAACGTCTCCGTTTTTGGTCCGTCCGTAGACAGATTTGATCGAGTTCCAGTCTACTATTACCAAATGTCAGCGTCATCAAAGCGTTTCAACTCTGCGATCCTTAGTTGAAAATTCGGTTGGAAGAAATGGGAACACGTTGCTCGGAATTTTGCGCAACGTTACCGAGAGGTATAACGCCGATAAACAAAATCGTTGCCGATGATTTAGGGGACTAGTAAACTCGCGTAAAATGACCGTCGAAACACCGTGCAGCTTGTGTATCGTCGATCGTCGCTGCTATCGTTGATATCCACGCATAACGCGGACGATAAACCCGAATAGCGTCCGATCTGTCATTCCTACGCTAGAGTATTCCTGATATTTATGCTGGTAACGTGCTCCAAAATCGAAGACGATATTACTACAAGGGAACGTAGGCGGAACGCTGCTGCCACGAGGAGGATCTACGCAAGAACCCTGAGCATATATCCGGCGAAACACAATCCGAGAAACCATGACTCCCGCATTCTTATCGTATTCTCTTCTCGGTGGCTAGACAACCCTTTCTCCAGACGAACTCTTAGACATCCCCAAAATACTGTTGCTACGGCAATTTGAAACTTAAAAAAAAATCACAAGTGTACATCAAGTACCGACAAATATGTGTGCAAAATTACAATGCGAAAGCTTCCATAGTTTTTCTGGAAAAATTTCTTAAAGATTCTCAAACCGACCCGGTTATCAGGACAGATCTCTTAGACACCTCCAAAATACTGTTGCTACGGCAATTTGAAACTTAAAAAAAATCACAAGTGTACATCACGTACCGACAAATATGTGTGCAAAATTACAATGCGAAAGCTTCCATAGTTTTTCTGCAAAAAATTCCTAAAAATTCTCAAAACCCGGTTATCAGGACAGATCTCTTAGACACCTCCAAAATAGTTTTTTACGGCAATTTGAAACTTAAAAAAAAATCATAAGTGTACATCAAGTACCGACAAATATGTGTGCAAAATTACAATGCGAAAGCTTCCATAGTTTTTCTGCAAAAAATTCCTAAAGATTCTCAAAACGGCCCCGGTATGTAATCAGGGCAGATTCCCTTAACCTATTCGCAATATATTTGCAATATTAGCGCATATGTATGATCAATTTTCCTGGTCACTATCACCGGAGCATATATGTACGTTCAATTTATTTTCTCTTATAATGCTGAAGTATAAATCTTACTTGTAGTCATTTCTGTACTTAACACTAAACGTACCGAGCTATAAAAGTAACAGGTACGTGTTGCCTCATAAAAATGACAAGATTTAATTTATTTTGCACGGTTCTTATTGCAACGCGTGCTCTACTAAAGACATTTATCGAATCATGAAAGCATCTTTGTAATTTCAAAAATTGTCTAATAAAAAATCTAGAACCACACACACACGTTTAAATTCTCATTTGTGACGTTGGAGCATTTTTTGAAATGCTAGTTCGAGCGTACTAACTCCGATATAACTAGCTAGAGCATAGAGAAGCTTGTCCATTCAAGCTTCTCGATGGCTATAAGCACCGGTGCGCCATAACAATCGGTCGGTGCCAATATTTTTTCTCGGTGCAGCGCGATAACGCGGTGAACGTCGATGCGCGTTGCGCGCCGTTAAGTGGGCGACAGCCTTAATACTAAACTGTCTCATGCTCGTCTCGGCGCTCGTTCATTCAGAACGCGAAATCAATGAATGTTATTTTCGGCGGAGCCCGACGACGTTTACCACCGGCTGACGCACACCACCGCTCTGTGCATCGCGCGCGCGGTGCATGTGCAGTTGACGCGGGTCTTTCTGCGATTGCACATTTACGTCCCCGGAGCTTTTACGATCGCGCTTGCGAAACAAATTGCACGCGCCGTTGAATTGATTCGGGCATACGTGGCTTTTTACCCGACGAGAAAACTTTTTCCAACTCTCGTGTTTTCGGAATCTCCAAGATTTCGCGTTCTCCTTTCTAAAAAATTGAAAACTGCAGACAATTATCGGCCGAGATAGCCGGGACACGATTTCTCGATAATTTCGCGTGAAACAAATAAAATCGTAAAAATCGTGTAAAATCAGTTCGAAGCTGTAGAGCTAAAATGGCTGCAGAAAATTCGAGAGAGTCGTTCGGATTTATTATAGTAGCTCGCGTGCTCGTTTAGTAATTATTCAATTTAGTCGACGGTTCCGAAGAAAAACAAGTGTGCCTCGCTTTGAGCACGCGGCAGAGTAATTTACTGATGCCTGGCTTTCGACTGGATTAGGATTCGCGGGTCCCCGGCCCGGTCTTATTTTTAGTTGCATAGTGACGTGGCTGGGAGAACCAAATGCATACAAACCGTGCGAAATATGTTGGGAAATCTATAGAGATTTTAGGAAAATATTAGGTCGTCCCGTAAGTTCGTGCCTTGGATATGTTTATATTATTCACAATTGAAAAGTATTCTAACGAAAAACCGCAGAAACTGTATAGCGACGGTAAGATGTATTTGCCAAAAAGGTCAGAAGAGGTAGTGGAATGAAAGGGTGACTACATATTTTAGTTTTAGAATTTAAATGGTACAAGAGTAAACGGCATGAACTTGTGGGACGACCTAATATGTAGAGATTCGAATTTATTGGTGTTACAGGTTTCAATTAGCAAACCAGTAGACCCCTAAACACAATTTGTCTTAACCCGTTTGCATTATAAGGAAATATGAGAAGAAAACCTTTATCACCAAACTTTTTTTATTATTATATTTAAGTACAAAAATGACTACAAGTAAAAGAACTTCATATTTCAGCATTATAAGAGAAAATCAGAATTACTACTTTCATCCTCAACAACACTCTCCATTTCTATTTTTTAACTAACGAATAATGATAGTAACCAGGAAAAGTGAACGCATATGTACGCTAATGATGCAAATCGGTTAAACAGAAAAATCTACGGAACGATATAAGTTAATTGAGAAGTACGTTGGCCGGAGCTTGGAGATACGGCGCGTCCCGGTTTTTCTCCGTCTCGCCAAAAAAGGGAAGAATGACGCGAAATAAGTATAAAACGCGCGAGAGGATTGGCCGCTTTGGGGCGCCATCGAGGAAGCGTCCTTTCACCCGAAAATTCGATAGCTTATTGCCTATAAAAGGACACGAGCCGACATTAAAATCGGCCGTGCAGTTGAAACGGAATGTTAGAATCCGTAAAGACCGGTTCCTCGAACTTACCATGTAAGACATGTTCTTTGTTTAACGTGCAATTCCTTCCTCAATTAAACAAACTTATGCGCCGGTCCACGGGGAGAAAAACGTGGTGGAAATTAACGGGCCCGTAAAACCCGTGACGTTAATAATGACATTATTGCATCGTTTCGATCCGAGGCCGTACCACCTCTGTGACACCCGAGGAGGATTTAAAAGGATGATGCGCGGCGGCGTTAACAACGACGACGGACACTCGGCGTATAAAACGAATCGTCATAACAGTTCACCGAATTATGGTCTCGCTAGCCTCGCGCGCGCGCCAGGACTTTTAAGGCGGTACCGAAACATTCTCGGAATCCTCGTCGTTGGTTAATCTTTCGGTTTTTCCATACGAAGATTGTGCAAAACATTACGATATAAATTAACACGCCTGGGTACACAATTAATCGATTGCAGCTACAATCGAATTGGTCCTATCGGTGATTCATTAAGATTGTAAGAGGAAGCTGGATAGCGTTGCAATTTTGATTGAATAAGAAATTTAAAAGATAGTGAAATGTTATTTTTGCAGATTCTATGCGGACAACGTATCAAGGTTGTACCGTGCGGAATATACAGATCGCATAAAGAATCGCTGTGTGCAAAACATTACGATATAAATTAACCCCTTTGCACTCGGCGCTATTTTCATTCTAAAACTAAATTTTTCTTTCGTCTTAAAATATTTTCATTTATTCATACGAAACTGATCCAATTTCCACATACAATATTTAAACGTTTAGTAATCTATTAAATACAAATTTTCTAATGTAACAAATATTCTGTAATATTTTTTGTAATTTCTTTTCAATAATTCCATAACAATTTCTAGTGGTGCTTCAGAGTCACCACTCGAGTGCTAAGGGTTAACACGCCTGGGCACACAATTAATCGATTGCAGCTACAATCGAATTGGTCCTATCGGAGATTCATTAAGATTGTAAGAGGAAGCTGGATAGCGTTGCAATTTTGATTGAATAAGAAATTTCAAAGATAGTGAAATGTTATTTTTGCAGATTCTATGCGGACAACGTATCAACATTATACCGTGCGGAATATACAGATCGCCTAAAGAATCGCTGTGTGCAAAACATTACGATATAAATTAACACATCTGGACACACAATTAATCGATTGCAGCTACAATCGAATTGGTCCTATTGGAGATTCATTAAGATTGTAAGAGGAAGCTGGATAGCGTTGCAATTTTGATTGAATAAGAAATTTAAAAGATAGTGAAATGTTATTTTTGCAAATTTTATGCGGACAACGTATCAACGTTGTACCGTGCGGAATATACAGATCGCATAAAGAATCGCTGCGTAATTTGCATGTTGACAGAAACACTTTAAACCTCCGGTACAGACCTTTTGCTGCAACGTGTTAAGACGCGAAGGATTTTTATGTGCTTACTAATGCGATTTTTTCCCGTATTTGTTCGTAAATCAATCGCAATTTGTTGGGTGTTAATTGACGTTTGCACAGCATTAACGATTTATTTTGTCCGTTCCGTGGATCGATGTCTAATTCACTGCGAACACATTCTCGCTGCAAGAAAAAAAGAAGCCTGTTGTTCGAGAGCTCTGTCTCGAGATTTCGAGCCGTTACGAAGTTCATGACCTTTGGACCCACGGAAATCACCGTGACCACAGAAATACGAAGAATACAATCGAATACAAAATTAACGTTATGGCTAAATAATATTGATTCCCGAGGGACCGGGGGGTTAAGTGAAACCGTAAAAAAATGATAACCGTCCTTTCACTCTGACGTGCAGAAACATTTACAGCCAATTAATACCGATCTGTCAAGGCAAAACACTCTCGAAAGTAATTTTGACAAGCATACACAAAATGCCAATAAAGATTCGCTTCCGCTGTTTGACGTTTGGCTCTAAAATATTTAAATTTGTACAAATGGCTGAGATAGTCGCTCCTGTGGGTGATTTTTAGTTTTCAACATCTTGCGTATTTTTTGAGATAGGCAAACTAATTTTCCCATCAGAATACCAACCGTCTCTTATATTTCTATCATCGCAGTGCAGTTTATACTTTTTTAATTAATCGATTGACAATTGATTCCAAGTCAAGACCACTCCAAGAGGGCTTTCTGGGCCCGGGGTCCAAGTCGGAAGAACAAAAGGGGTAGGAATGGGCCAGTGGGGCTATGAACGCGGTCCATTGGTCGCGTGGTGCGCACCGGGTGACTCAGAAATTCCTGGAGCGGGACTGACAGGCGAAATGGGTCAGACACGGTGCACTTAATAAAGGCAGAATAACGCCCGGGCCCGGGAGAGATTACCATATGAATTGGTGTGCGCACAAGCACCATGAAAAGAGGCCCGGTCGTGGCGTGTACCCGTGGGCCAGAGATCGCGCGCTCGCGCGCTAGCAACCTGGCGTATCTCCTGGCGACGCCTATTGTGTGTGGTCTGGAACGCGTACGTGTGCCTGTCATCGACTGTCAGCAGCGGCTAGCTTGACGAGCAATCGCTCACTTTTCTGTCAACGGGCCTCGCACGCACACGCGCCTAACCTGATGGGAGCGCGCGCGGTTCCTCCAACCGGTTCCACAAACGCAACACTATCTTCCTTTCTCATTCCCTAACCCTTTCCTTTTCCCAATTCAACCCTTACACCCATACACGGTGACTAATTTTAATTTCTCTTTAACCTAAGCTAATTCAACTGAAACATTTCCTCCGACCCAGAATATTGCCCTCCTATATACTTTTTTTTCATGTTATACACACGAAAATGGTGCAACTTACTCGTACAATACCGACATGTTTAGTAATTCATTGAATACAAACAAATTTAATAATGCGAAAAATATTTGAAATAATGATACAGACATTTTTACTGGCATCATCCGAGTGCTCAGGGTTAAAATTGTTTCCACGCAATTTTAATTTCTCTTTAAAATTGTTTCCACGCTCTTGCTACAGCTTTCCCGGATAATTACAAAGATATGACTGAATGGTTCCCTTACTCAGTAGTCAGAGGACAACGAGTTTAGTCTGCTTTCTAGCGTAAAAAATATATATGAATCCGAGTGCTCCACAAATTTGGGAAAAATTAGCTTCCTCTAAATCTCCGCTCTCAAACAGAAAATTTTTACAGGCACCATCCGAGTGCTCAGGATTAAAATTGTTTCCAGCAATTTTAATTTCTCTTTAACACTAGAAAGACGGGAGCTTAGTATATACCTATATTGCCTGAAAGCAGTCATTTCGACTGCATTGTGAAAAAATAACTAATGCGCAAAGAAATTTGTTTAACAGTAATTTTTAATATATTTTATATCACTTACAGTCATATAACAAGTTATTAATAAGTATTAGCAATAAAAAAAATGAAATTCAAAAGCAGTCAAAATGACTTGCTTAGGCAATCTAGTGTTAAAATTGTTTCCACGCTCTTGCTACAGCTTTCCTGGATAATTACAAAGATATATGACTGAATGGTTCCTTTACTCAGTAGTCAGGACACGGAGTTTAGTCTGCTTTCTAGCGTAAAAAAAATATGTGAATCCGAGTGCTCCACGAATTTGGGAAAAATTAGCTTCCTATCAAACAGAAAATGATGCAATTCGCCTGAACGTATCCTAAGTTCCACATCCAAGTGGAGCAAAGCTTCGCGACGTGGGCGATACCGCCCCCGAGGCGATGCAAGGGGTCGGTGCATAAACGTATAAAGCAGCGCAAATTAGTGACTGCATCTTTCTGTTTGTTCGGAAGGTGGATGGCGCTGATTAATCTTTTATCTGGAAGGGGGACGAGGTCATGCAAGTTTCGAGAATCTCCGAAGAAGAGCAACAACGAACAGTGTCGCGGCGTCCGGTTATCGAGCGTATCGTTTTTTCCAGAAACGCATGAACACCGCCGTGGAGAACATTGTGTCGCTTATTGTTGTTATCGGGAAGAGGAGAGTCGGCGAGGCTCAAAGTTCCGAGCGCAAGAAAGCAAGCAGATAGAGGGGGGGGGGCTTGGTGGTGGGGACCCCCGGCTGATTTCGGCCGCTAATTTCTCGTGGTCGCGGCGCGAAACGATGGTTAATCGTCGAGCTCGTTTCGAGGGATCGTTGGTGAAACAGCGGGATGAATAGCCGTGGTTATGCGAGTGGAAAGGGTGCGACGGGAGGAAGAGTGAGAGAGTGAGAGAGTGAGAGAGAGAGAGAGAGAGAGAGAAGGATGTCGGCGCGGCGGAGGGCGGGCTGTCATAAATTTAAGCAACAATTAACATTCAGAGTCGGCCTGTTCCCACAGACCATGTTGCATACGTATCTGTATCGGAGGGGGGACAGCCAGAGGAGGGAGGAGGAGGAGGAGGGGAGGCCGCCTTGGTACAAAGTCAGTTTCGGCGGTGCAGGCTCCGTGAAAAAGATGCATACTCCGGCGAAGAAAGGAAAGAAACGGCCGAGACGACCGGCTAAAAGGGAGAAAGAGCACGATAGATCGTTCAGGGGTTACAGGTTAAACTGTTCTCTCAACGCCGTCCCTGATTTATTAATCATCGGCACAGCCGCAGGCTACCTATATTATTATCCTCTTTCCATCTGCCACTTCATTTTTCTCCTCGAAAATCATCCCGCCGATTTTTACCTCGAACATGACACCATTATGCCCGCGAAAGTCACATTAGAGCGCCCGTGAAACGCGAATGAGCCGAACGCTATACTATACCGAATTTCTCTTGGCTTCGAGTTACGTTTCTCGCGGTTAAAACACAGTGATCTCTCTGTATATGTCGCCAAGGCCTGGAAGGTAAACGTCGCGAAAACGGAAGCAGCCAATTTTCTATTCGTGTCATAATTAACACTTTGAACGCCAAACAAGAAAGCTAAAAAATTCCACGAAATCAAAGTAAGTTATTTGATAAAGTAGAAATTGAAAAAATTAAATGTATGATATTGTGTGGTTCTCCAACTTTCTTGCATTTTACAGATCCTAATCAAATTTGGTACAATGTATATATTAACGTAAAAATTTAACCAGTTAACTGTGGAATTTAATTTTAAAAATTCCTCGCGGCACGGAATTAAAATCAAACACGTCCATCGCATGCCAAACGCCGCTATTATAAATTTTACGAAAAAAGTAAAGCAAAGTGAGAAAGAATGACATTTTTATTCGATAAGAAATTAACGATTCATTCACGTTAACCGCACCGCAATAGAGACTTGGTCCGACGCGTGTACACGTCAAACGCGCTTAACTGGTTAAAATAAAATTAAAAGCTTCTGAAACAAAATTTTGAGTTTCTGTGCGTCAAAGAATTTCTGTGCTTTAGCGTTTCCAGTGACGTGAAAATTTCAACTGCGAAAAAAAACGGAAAAATGTCTGCCGTCACGCCCTGTATATTGAATCAAACGCGACGCTAACGAGAAATATTCAATTCGGAACCGAACGCGACGGTCCTTCCGAATAGGATGTCGAAGGTACGAGGTCCCCCGTTCACCAATCAGAAGAACAGCAATTACAGCCACGACGAATTACGACAATCGATTCACCGTTGAGGAGAGAAAGAAGAAAAAAAAACGGAAATCTTGTTCTACGTGGCTCGTAAACGTGTTTCGTAAAGCTGAGTAATCGTTGGTGACCGTGTAACGGTTAGAAAATCACGGAGACGTTAGGCGAGGCAGCAGCATGCATCTCATAGAATGTGCATCGAGAAGAATCTCTCCGGCCACGATTGATAACAATTTTATTAGTACCTGCTATTCACATTAATTACGCGAAGAGGTATCACAGTCGACTACGTATAATAAACATCTCACTCCGTTTCTCTTCATCTTTTTGTGGCCGCCGATAGGATCGCCGGCTATGCATCACGTCTTTGTGTAATGCAACACCGTCCACGTTTAACCGAGCCTAACCGCGCGATAAGATCGTGCTGTTATCGATATCTGTTTGTATCGATCAAAGGGCTCCGGGGATAATACGAACGTTCAACGATGTCGTAGGAGGCGAGGCGGAGAATCACTATGCAGTCCCGATTTCTTGCGAGCGATTACGCTCGTTCCCTCCTTTCTAATTTTTCATTGCACGAAATTCGTAATTTCCTGGCCTCGATTAGCGTCGCGACCTGATAAAAAGGTCGAGGCTTCTTCACTGATTTTCCGATCTTCCATTCGTTATGAATTTTTCGGAAATTATTTAATCGACCACTTATCGTAAATAGTATTAATCGGACCTCGTTTTTAGAAGACCGCAGAAAGTGTTTATATACAAATAAGTTAGCCTTTACGATTAATTGTAACTTTATTTCACTGCGAACTAATTCGCACGACTTTCGAGACTAGGTAGTTACAGGCGTTAATGCAATTGCGACCTGCATAATGCAGTCTGCGATCGATAAGCTCGCGTGAACTTTTCTCGTACAACTTCTTACTATTTTTAAAGTACGTTCCTTCGACCTTTCTTCGAAAAAATATCTTCCCTCGGAAGAAGTCAAAATACTGTTATTCTTCGTGAAGTAATAACTGTCTACTTGACTGCGATGATTCCGAGCAAGTTCGCGAGTTCCAGAAGCGACTCATGAAAACAGGAATTCTATAAGAGCTCACTGTCTTTAGAAGTTTACTACCGCCCGATTGTCATACAACATTCCCTGGATTGCGTTTCACGGTTTATACTTCGAAACGAGGTTCGAGATTAAATTGCGATCGTCTTGCGTTCGATTGAAATTCGAGTTATTAATTTTTATAAAGAAACATAAAATGCTTACCAGTCAGGAACACCTTGCGCCGACTATTCCTCCATTGGACGGCTCCAATTCCTTCCCATTGCGTGTCACAAACCACCATGAACTCCGGCTAACTGCAGCTCGAAGACTGTGCAAGTGAAAAACACAATCACTAATGAAAACTTCACTCGAAACCGTTTTACTCGTCCCTCGATTTACACACAAATCCTTCCCCCCACCATTAAAATCTACAAATTATGTTTCGCGTATACCGAGGATCAAACCATCCACCGGTATTAAAAGGAAAATAAACGCCGCACGATATGAGTTATAAAAGAACCGAGGAGCAAAAAAGAAGGGACCCCCATAAAACGAAACTGCGTGCAAAAAATCCGGGTAAATCGAGGGACGATTAAAAATAAATAAACTCGCGTGAACAAAGTGCCGCGTATCGCCGAATTTCGCGCAGCCGCCACGCGTAAAAAATCCGCCGTTTAATTATTGTTATTAACGATATATCGGTGCCGGTACTCTCGTATGGTGTGTTGCCGCGAGCCGGCGAGCGTCCCATATGCTGCAGAGCCTCGCCAACAGCTGACTGCCCTCTCGACGCCGCGTACGCTAATCACTAATTACACAGCATCTTAATTATCGTCTCATTGTTCGGGCCGGGTGTATAAATAAACTACGAGAGTGTGCGGCCGCGTGTAACGACTCTATCTACGCGCGGCCGAGTCTTGAACCTCCGAGGCTGCCCGCGGTTTCCCTTTGATGTGTTAATCATGGTGTTCCACCCCATAACCTCGCCCCGGAGAACGCAACCGATGTTATTGGGCCGGCGAAAGCTTTTTTCCTCTTTCCCCTTGACCTGGTCGCTCGATTGTTCTACTCGGAGACAGCTGTGATTCGCATGGTATCCTAATTCGCACACTAAATGAAATAGCATATTGACTTTCACGATCTTAAACCGCTGGTAAATTAGGCCACCGAATTGCGAAGAGCTTTAACCCTTTGCACTCGAAGCTATTTTATTTATTTTATTTTATTTTATTTTTATTTTATTTTAATTCCAAAACAAAACATTTCTTCTGACCTAGAATATTGCCCTTCTATATATTTTTTTTCATGTTATATATATATACGGAAATAGTGCAATTTAGTTGTACAATATCGAAACCTTACTAGTTTATTAAATACAAACAAATTTAATAATGTAAAAAATGGTAATTATTTACATTAGGGGCTTCCTCACCGATTTTGATGACCTTGAAATATGTTGTCAGTTGACAGTGAAATATGTTAGAGGTTTTTACATTAGAGAAGACGTATCCATGGGGAATTATTCAACAAAATTATTTTTTTGGGTATATATTATTAAAATTTGATAACCAAATGTGGACAGACACGTTCTTGTTATTTTTGTAAAATAATGTTAAGTAGTCAGTGTTAGTGCTTTGTAAATCTAGTGTTAAATGGGACACTGAAGTTGCAAAATATGAAAGAAAACCTTGCATCCAATATTCTACATACGAATAATAAAACATAATACTAATGTACTACAAACTACATTATAAAATACTAATGTAAAGTGTACTTACTTCTGAATCTTCTGTACCTCCGGCGGATCCACAGCACACAATTATTGTCTCACGAGAAGAGATCCGAATAATTGAATAACAATCACTAAACAACACACACAACACACTTAACGAAATCGTGACAGCAGACGAGAAGATGTTACTCCGACCACGAATAAAATAATACTGCGATTTTAACCGTCCCCCTCCCACGGACGTGTGATACGAAAACAGGGAATTCAAGGAAATAGGGTCGGCGCCCCGGCATAATTTTTTTTACCTTGATTTTGTATCTAGTGTTTATAGACCCTCAGCGTCTAACCTGCCTAGGATAACCTGACCGTACCACCTCCGTGGAGGGGATCATTGTTCAAATCGCAGTATTATTTTGTTCGTGGTCGGAGTGACATCTCGTTCGTTGTCACGATTTTATAAAATGTGTTGTGTGTGCGTGTGTGTTGTGTGTGTCGTTTAGTGATTGGTGTTCAATTATTCGGACCTATTCCCCTGGGTCAAAAATTGTGTGCTGTGGATCCGACGGAGGTACAGAAGATTCAGAAGTAAGTACACTTTACATTAGTATTTTATAATGTAGGATTAGTATTCGTATGTGGAACATTGGATACAAGGTTTTCTATCATATTTTGCAACGTATATTAACGATCATTAATGATTTGGTATATAGTATAATTTAATGTGGTTCAAATAAGATACTACTTTAAATCAAATATTTTTATTTTGATAACCAGATAGATAAAATGAAATATTTTTATTTTGTATTTCAAATATTTCCTTACTTAAATTTTTCGTCTGTAACGTATAATGTCAAAACATTGTGAGCTCAGAATATGCGGCTTGCTGGAAATAAGTCATAATGTCGTAGATTTTTGTATACAACAAAGAAAAACTGTCCTATACTAAAAGGTCGAAATGATAGCACACTCTGTTAATATGTTTAGAAATTGCTCAGTATTTCATGATCTATCAACGAGTAAAGATTACAGTACAATATTATATAAATTTGTAAGTATGGGACGCGGAAAAAAATTAAACGAGTCTGAGAAAAAGCAAATTCTTCAACTAAAACAGCAACAGTTATCAGTAGCGAAAATATCGAAAGTAATAAAAAGAAGTAAAGCAATACATAATTTCTTAAAAAATGTTGAAGATTATATGGCAAAAAGAAAAGTACTGGTCGGCCGTCTGCACCCATAATTATTGTTAGTTAAAATTTATGTCCATTACTATTTTCTTATTGTACATGTGCTATCGTTTCGTTCTTAAAATAAAACAATTTTTTCTTTTGTTACACAGTAAACCTTATAATATTTTTAATTATTTTCAACAAACCGCATATTCCGAGCCCATAATGTTTTGAGATTATACGTCAGAAACGTAAAACTTTACATGCGTCATTGAGAAATTAAAGATAGCACACACCTGGGCTATCTTTTTGACGAGGAGTGTAGTATCGTGGCTGGATAAATTTACATAATCTTTCAATTGAATTTCTTTCTACTGACATAGCTTTTAAAAAAAAAGAAATTTATCGAACGATTCTAACGCGCACAATATGCGTTAACTTAATGCGGACGGTGTCTGAATAATCCAGACTTTGGTAAGCATTGAGAAACAAACGATTGCGCGTCTGTGTACGCTCGTAATTAGACAGCGGGTTAGGATAAAGAGTAGACTAAGTTTAATTAGACGCAACGTTTTTCGCGACAGCTTGCATCACGATCACCGGGGACTGTTGATCACGCGGCGTATCTTCGAGTGCATATTCCAGTAAAAATTCCCACTGTTTTTCCGTCGAGCTAATAATTCGCCAGGTCAAGGGAAACAATAGTAAATCGTAGTCCCGATTATCGGCGCGCCTCCGTCCGTCGCAGGGTCGAGTTCACTGTTTTTTCTCCTGAAATGAAGAAGTCGGATAAGAGAGCCGCGATCCGGAACGAAGGTAATCGCGAACCGTCACAGACGGAATTGTAAACACGGCTTAAAGTCTGGATAGACGAATGCGGCGCCAACGTAACGCTGACGCAACACGTAAGAGACGAGTAAACGCGGCTCGCCTTGTCTCGCGACAAAAGGTAACGTCACGTTATCCTGGATCCACGGAAAAGGCCAGACTGCCATTTCGATCCATTCTGGATTCGCTATAAAACATTTTTAACCAGTTAACGGCGGAGTTTAATTTTTAAAATCCCTCACGGCGCGGAATTAAAATCAAGCAACGACGAAAGTACACGTCGAACGCAGGCCGAATGCCGCTATTATAAATTTTACGAAAAAAGTACAGCAAACTGAGAAAGAATTACATTTTTATTCGATAAGAAATTAAGAATTTATTAACACTAGAACTACCGAACCAGTCAAAATGACTGGTTCCTAATTTTTTCTTTCACAATTACTGAAATTGTAAAAATGTTTTCATCAGAATTTTTTGAATGAACCTATTCATTGAAGCACATGATAGAATGAAAATGGCATTAGGTTTGAATAGATGTAGTCTTATCATTATTACAAAGCAATATTCATCAGTTGTATTTATTACTCGGTAGTTCTAGTGTTAAGGTTAACCGCACCATAATAGAGTTTTGGATTGACGTGTATAACTGTTATGCAGTTAACTGGTTAATCTGCTGGTTTAATATCAAACGAATGTGTGGGAAACTTTTGAAACTAAAAGAGAATACCATTCAGAACGCGAAAATAAAAATAATTATGCTTTACTACATATCTTTCCATAAAGATGTCTTTAATATAATTCTTAAAGATATCTTTAACCCTTAGTACTCGAATGGTGACTGTAAGGTGCCACTACAAATTGCTGTACCATTATTCAAAATATTTTTTACATTATTAAACTTGTCTGTATTTATTAAATTACTAAACGTGTCAGTAAAAAAATATATAGTGGGGAAATATTCTAGGTCGGAAGAAATGTTTCGATTCTTAAATGTATTCTCAAATGTATAATTCTTAAAGAAATCTTTAATCCTTTCACTCGGCGCTGTTTTAATTCTAAAACTAAATTTTTCTTCCGTCTTAGAGTATTTTCATTTTATTCGTGCAAAACTGATCTGATTTCCACATATAATATTTAAATGCTTAGTAACCTGTTAAATACAAATTTTGTAATGTAACAAATATTTTTTGTAATTTCGTTGAAATAATGCCACAACAATTTCTAGTGGTGCTTCAGAGTCACCGCTCGAGTGCTAAGGGTTAATATTTTTAATATTTAACTTTATATGTAGATATTAATTATAATACTGATAATATTTTATGTTACTGTAGATTTCTATGTTCTCGAGCGGTCACCAAAAGATCATTGAACAAAACGGTCACCGCATTACCAGAATAAAACTTCTGAATAGCGAAGAATTGTCTTTCGTGTTTTCTTGAGAGAACGAAAATTATTTTTCGAGCAAACCAACGTAAAACACTACGTCATTGGTCACCGCAGAAAATTGTGTGTCGACGTAAGGGCTAGATATTCGTGATAAGAGGGTTCGGTGGTTTCTCCGAAAATTCGAGAGAGCACTTCGGGTGATCTTTTCGAGGGAGTTCGGTGCGATGACTGCACTATCAAGTGCACGCATCGAATGGCATCGCGCGGCGCTTCCTAATCGGACAGAAAGCAAGAAAAACTGCGTGCCGTTGAGACGAGAAAGTGCGGAGAAAGGAGGAGAATTCGTGCGGTGACTGCGAGCGACCGAGCAAAAACAAACGATAAAAAGAACGGGAAAATAAAAACGAGAAAACGAGAAGGGGCGAAGGGGGAGGGTAGGGGGAGAGGGGAGGATAGGGGGATGAGGGAAGAATGGAGGAGGCAGAGGGAGAAGAAGTATTCGCAAAATCGGCGTGGAGAGGGTCCGAAGGTGGACGATGCGTAGGGCAATAAATATCGCGCGATTAGATCTTCGAAGCAACCGCTGTTGGGGTTGCTTACGTACAGTGGGAGCGTCTATTAATCACTCGATGTTAATCAAGCCGGCTGCTAAGTAGGCCGCGCCGCAGCATTGAAGTGCATTGCCACGTACACGCATATATATATATCGCTGTTGACGGTGAGTGCACAGCACTGCACTGCACAGCATTGCACAGTACTGCACAAGCACTGCACGGCCAGACGCGCGTACTGCACGTCCGCGACAAATGCTTCGCATAATCGGACGTGCGGAGAGATAAAACGGGGAAAGTCCCTGGAACCGTATCGCTCGTTCGATTATTGGCAATCACGCTGAGTGACCTTGCCTTCCTCGCACTATACTCCTCGCTCCACAGCCGAGGTCCATCTAATATTTCATTTGCTGTTCCGGGCTCTTTTCGCAAATTTATCCGCGCTGTTCTTCTCTGTTGGCGTTAACCTCCTCTCGAGGAATAATTCACGGGCGAAACGAAAAACAGATTATAGTGTACGATCAGAACTTACAAAGACGATGAGTAGACTGCGGATCTTTATGCATTTGTGGCTTCCAAGAATTTTCAAAAAATGCTACAATATAAAACTCGACAGAATCGAGTACAATTTTTATTTATTTCAGACTTACAAAGGCTACTACCACTGACAAATAAGACTCAACTCGATTTTACTTTGTTAACACTAGAACTACCGGATGGGTCAAAATGACTTGCTCCTAATTTTTTCTTTTAGAAATAAGGAAATGGTAAATATGTTTTTATGAGAAAATTTTTTTATGAACTTCTCTATCGAAGTAGATATCTAAACAAAACTGGTACGAAATCTAAACAACTGTAATTTTGTCGTTGTTATAAGACAATGTATGCCAGTTGCATTTACTGCTTGGTAGTTCTAGTGTTAACATTCGTCTACGAAAATTACAAATTGCATAAACATCCGCAGTCTAATGATGAGTCAACTTTCCAGACGGAACTGTGTATTTTAAGGAATTCTGATGATTCGTGGAAGCAAATAAAATATATCCTAAGACCATAAAAGATTTGAAAGCGTATGTTCCACGTATGAGGGTCAAGCATGATTCGAGCGATTAGCGGTTTCAGGCAATCCGTAATTCTTCCCCACGTGCATGGATCGATAAAAAAAAGGATGAAACGGGGATCGGGCTATCAATTCAACGCCGCTACAGGCCTCCTAATATTTGAGGGGATGGTCCCTACCTACCGCAGACCGGGCGCGTGTTGCTCTCCTTATGTTTGCGGAATTAATCAGGACTAATTGCCAATCTGTTCGAGGGGGCTCGAGATCTTTCACCAGACTTCGCTGATTTCTATCTCGCGCCCGAGGATCTCCCTTCCACGAATCCCACGGGCTGCAGAGATTGCCTCTTGGCTAAATATTTCACAAATACCAGGAAAACTTTCTCGAAACAATTTGCGAACGCAACTATTACTTGATCCCAGTGTTTGTAGTTTCTGTGCGCAACGTGTCAAGAAGCGAATCTGCACGCGGGACAGTAAAATTTCCGCTAAACGGCCGATCGAAAGCGGGAGTCGCGCAAAACGGTGGAAAGAGAAGAAAGAAGAGGGGCGGGGGGGCAGAGGAAACGGAGTCTTTATGGACTTGTTTGTCGCTCTGCGGCTTTTTAGAAATTATTTGAAAAGTTCGAGTCCACGTCGGAACGCATTCGCAAGATCGTTTTAGACGATCACGCGACAGCTAGACGAGATGATTTCCTCTTTCGCCGGTAATCGGGTATCAAGTGGGAGAGCACCGATACGAAAACATTCCCAGTTTATATCTAATTCGCATTGTACAAACTTCGACTAAACTCTGAATCGTTCTCGCCAAATTGGACCGTTTCCCGAAACAGCAATTACATAGGTGTTAAATAATAGGTTGGGCAAAAAGAAATCCATTATTTTTCCGGTGGATGGCTGTAGTGATCGATATCTCGTAAAGTATCGATCAAACAATTTCAGATTTATGCTCATTGGAAAGGTGACATTTCGCACTAAAAAAAAATTCTTTTGCTGTTTTTTGGTTGGTCCATTCAGTTGTGAGTTACAGGGTGTTAAAAATGGAAGTCAACAAAGAGAAAATTCGGTACATTTTACAGTTTTTCTTTGATAAAGGCGAAAATGCAAGCCAGGCGGCTGAAATTGTGAATGGCGAATGGTGGTGTTTATGGTCCCGATACTGTAACAGCCAATTACGTGCAATTTTGAATTTTTTTTTTAAATTTATTATTTTAAATTTTAGTGATAAGAAATTGACCAATAGAAGATTGTGAAAATCAATTACTAGAGTTTTTCGCCAATAGGGACCAAGACTTCTATGAGAGAGAGGCATTATGAAGCTACCTTTAAAATGGCAACAAATTATAGAACAAAACGGTGCATATTTGACCCAAATCGGACAATCCGAAACATGTTAAATAAAGTCTTGAAGTTCACGTACAAATGATGGATTTCTTTTTCCCCAACCTAATAAATTGCTTCGAACCTGTAATGAACCTGTAACTCTTCAGATCCGCATACGCTTTGCTGACGGACGTTTTCTAATTAGGTGCACTGCCATTATGAAATATCGTCATTCGAACCGCGGAAGTCGCGATAGCTCCCTTGAGGTATAAATAAATATCTCTGATGAAACAATAAATATTCCCAACACCGAGAGCGCGCACGTATGCTCGAATTAGTCTAATCTATGGCGGACGTTTTCTAATTACCGGCAGTATGAAACATGGGCCCCGGTTCGTGTTTGTTTTCTTCGGTTTCTCGGCTGCACAGGACCTGTGTGCATTTCTGTGCTCCCTTTTACACGGGCACAGTCCCTTCAGAGCGATTTCATCGACAGAGTCCGGCAAAGCAAATGGGGAGAGAAATGGGGGCCGGCGGACGTCGTTGTACAAAAATAAATAAAGTCTCTCTCAAAAGACTGAGAAAATATGTCGATAAATCTAATGTCTAGTTGAGATAGGTACCCCGCTATCGCCGGCCGGAAAACAATTGTCCCCGGAACAGGCGAGGACGTTACGGCGCGGCTGGACTATTATTTCCCGTGATCGAGGAGTTGCTTTTGGATTGCCTTCCGCGATCCCCGGGGATCGCAGCGAGAAGGGCGACGATCTTTCCACCTCCGGGAAAGTTTTCAAATTCCCGCTATCCGCCATCCACTTTGTCCCACGCTCGCCGGAGTTCCATCGCGGACTCTGACAATTTATACATTTCTAGTCCCGTGATCTACTTGCGCCATGACAAACCGTATCTTTCGATAATATTTACTATCCTTCCGCCGCTCTCCAGAGGTCTCCCGCGCGTCTCAAATGACCCGCGAGAGCTTCTTCCTCCGGGAAACTTGTTTGCGTTTGCGTTACACGGACCAACTTTTTGCCCGGGCACTTCATTATGCCCCGGGACATTTTTGGAAATTGCGCTGTTAGGTCGTTGCCGCGCGAAATCGGCAACGAGATCAATTTTTGTTCCAATCGTAGGAAAAAATACGGCTAAAACATCCTTTGAACCTTCCTCCGAGCGAACTGTGAGTTTGCTCACGGAGTTCGTTTCACAGAAAATAAATAAAAGGTTTCTTTTGTCCATCGAAAGTTTGCTTTAATTCGAGATAAAATAAACACGCTGTTAAGGATTATTAACGTGGAAAGTTAATAATCCATCGAAAGTTTGCTTTAATTCGAGATAAAATAAACACGCTGTTAAGGATTATTAACGTGGACGTTTCCGCAAGAGAAATTCGTCGGGTAATTATCCAAGCTTAATTCGAGCGGGTAATTTGTTAAGAGAAATTGGTCCCTCGTTCGATAAAACGGTAAGCAGTGTACAGTAGAGCGTATATTTACAGTTTTACAAAGTAGCGAGGCAAAATGCGATCGCAGGAGATCGTCGTGTGTGTGTGTGTAGTGTGTGGTGTGTACGTGGAGCGAAAAATATATAAATTTTGTCGGATCGAGGCGCTCGGGGCGGAGAAAGTTGTGGACTGACGTCAATAACAAACGTTGTATTCCTTGTCACACGTCACATTTATTCCTCATCATTCATTATCGTGCACTTCTCCCATCTCTTTTTTAACAGGCTCGATTTACAACGCGCAAATCGAGACATGCTAGATTTGCAACGTGTAGGACGACTCGAAAGTAACGAAAAAAGTTGATCGTTTTTGTTTTTTTTTTTTTGTTAAACTGAAACTAAAATTTACGCAATCATCATGTACGAAAGTCTACGTACACCTGCTACTCTTAAACATTCTAATTTTAAATAGCAAACACATATAGAAAACAGAAATTCGTCACATTTTACGAACGTTGATTTAGAATAGATTCTCCACAACGATATTTCTCATAAATTTAGTTAACGTAAAATACAACGGTCGCTGTAATTTCTCAAGAGGATTATTCTGAAAATAGTACTCTAGTCTTTAAGATTAATTTTATGCTGCTTTAACCGTTGCGTTTTGCTCGAATAATCGAAATTTTTGTGACTGACCTGCACATGATTTCAGAAGATCCACAGACGATTTATCGTACGATGGATCGAACGAGCAATTGCAACGAACTGCAGCGAGTTATAATAACAATAAAATCGCTGAAATTAGACAGAGCTGATTGTTAGCTGATTAAAGCTTTGAGTTGATTGTTAATCGACTAACCTGGTTCCAATTCGAAGCCAATTATTAATTTACGGCTTCGATCTTGTCTCGAAATTATAACTTTTTTAGCGGTCAATTTAAATTATTAACCGTCTGTGTGACAACGGATTATCAAATTATTAGAGCCACGGTACGAAAAATATATTTTGTTATCCATATGGTAATTTGCAACCATGAAAAATTCTTAAAAAATAGTAAGGATTTAGCGTGGCTTCGATTTTATTGAACAATTTCTTTGAAAATCGTCAATTTATGCGAGTGACTCCAACAATTCGATCGCCCATTGTACTTCAAAAAGAGGATCAACGCTGATCTCAAAAGATTAGGTACATAAACGCGTGGAAGCACGCTGATATGTAAGAGCTTGAACGAATTTTACTTTTTGTTTAAAACGACAGCTGGGTAACTTACCGTATGATAAATTCTACAGTCTGTGGAACTTTTAACAAATACCAGATACAACGGTCGTCCGGAAAATCATTTTAGATCGACGGATCGTCGCGATCAAAGAAAATTGCTTCCTTCGATTTCCCGGACGACTTGCTAGAATCAATAAATTACATCTAAACGTAAAGCGAACAGCGATATTATTCCAGAGAAACCACATGCGGAATTAAACGGAACGAGAATTGGACAAATGTCGCCGCGAGCAACAAATTTCGAATTCCCTGTGGATCAGCGACATATTATTTAAAATACGTTATAAAAGCACTATATATTCAGCACTGATAACGTTCTTTACATTTATTTCTTTAAATACACTGTTCGAAGAGTTAAACTTAATCTACGTAGAACGGGCGTTCAATGCAAAGTAACCGGCTAAATTACTTATCTAATAGTTGCGTCCCTCCATTACCAAACAAACGGGAGAAATGAGGGAACCGATTTCAACAGAATCGTGAAACATGGATGGACGGCAACGTTTCATGATCCTCTGAATCATCTAGTTCCCTGACTGCTCTCGTAAGTACCCAATTACAGTCTGTACATACATCAGGCGTGGGCGCAACAGGCGCTCTCTTCATCATACGTCTTTAAAAAAAGAAAAAGGTTATTGACGCGTTCGCTGCCAATGGCGATGTCTCAACAAAAATTATGTGGGGATCGAAAAATCGGGAGAACGAGGAAAAATTGACACAATCTCACTCTTCCTCGTGGTACGTTCGAAGCAATCGAATGGCTCGAGTGCAAAAATCCAGTTAACAAACTCGACAACAAATTCTTGCATTCACCTCAGCCAACCTGTGTACAATCAAATTCAAACATCGCCCACACCTTTCCCTAACCTCTTAAGCACGGCGCGTTTGTCCGCAACACTGCCTCCCCGGGACGGCGAGCCTAGCCGTGGAAGGCAAAAAAGCCACTATAATGGTTCGTGCTGTTCGAACTGATGCTTTCCACGGAAAGCCACTATAGTGGCTTACAGGTCTTAAGAGGTTAAGAACCTAAGCACCCGATTACCATCGAACAGTCTACTTCGTGGTAGACGAATACAATGAACGTAAACGAACCAGACAAAGAGAGAAATCGAAGATAGCACGCCGTTGAATCGGCACAACAAACGTGTTACACCGTTGAGCCCCGACGTTGTCCATCCCGCGGCAGTCTTTCGGAGTGTTGGTGCGCACCGCGACTCTGAATGTCAATTAACACGAAGAGACATTGTACGCTTGGTATACCCGCCGATTAGCGAATCGTCACTGGTTCTGATCGAACTTGTCCTCGGGCGTCTCTGTTGTCCGGAGACGGCCAACAGGTTCTCCTCGAACGTGTCCACGGTAAAGTCCTGTTCCTTGTGCAGCTTCGGTATCGGTCTGCCGTGGTGTCCGCCGGCGGTCCGCCTGATCAGGCTCGCGCGGTTTTTCACCAGCGCCGCGACGCCGTTTCTAATATGCTGCTTTCGCTTTTGCGTTTGCAGGCGTCCGAGCCCCGACGCACGGGGCGGCCTGGCGGCTTGCGACGGCGGCGGTGGGGGTGGCGGGGGTAACCGAAGCGGAGGTCCCGGCGGGGGTAACCGAGCCGGCGGTCCCGGCGGGATTCGGGCCCCGCCGGCGTTCCGGTTCGGGCCCGGCGGCGGTGGGAAACCTGGAATAGGGAAGCCTGGTCTAGGTGGCGGCGGTGGGTAACCTGGAATAGGGAAGCCCGACCTAGGTGGCGGCGGGGGGGGACGCGGAGGTCCGTACCTGAACGGTCGGGGACCGAACATCGGCGGCGGGAGCCGAAGCGGCGGCATCGGCCGGAGTCGCAACATGGGGCCCGCGAAACCGAAAGGTGGAGGCGGTGGTGGGGGCGGCTGGGGCGGAAACGCACCGCAGCCACCGCCGTCTTTTGCGAAACAACGACGCTTCGCACCGAAACTCGGCGGACCCATGACGCCTCACTCGCGCTCTAGGTCGCTCGCTCGGTTCCGGCCGGTTGATCTGGATCGGTCCCAGCTGATTATCCCTCAAGTGCGCCAAGTAACTCGGACGTTCGATCGGGTAGCCCCGGGCCTCACCGAACGCTGCAACATGCACAAAAACACACGGCTGGTATCAGCGCGAATACTAGCGCACCGGGCCGAGAAGCAATGGGTTCTTCAATAGGGACATAACCATTTTGTTTTTTTATACGGAACATAACCTGAAACACTTTTATGATTTGTCAGTGTCAAAACACGTCAGTCAAGGCTTACATTTTTATCTTACGGCGAAGTTCACGAACGAGCAACGTTTGGAAATCGTTGAAACTTACTATCGAAATTCTGAATCGTTAATCGCAACTTTAAGAGCACTTATTCCAATTTTTGGTCGCAATAATCGTCCCACCAGATAACCTGTGCGTGCGATGCTGAGTAAATTCGAATCAACGTATTCACTATTGAATGCTCCTGTGCCAGTGAGACAACGCACCGGTCCAAGTTTTGAAAATATTGCAGCCGTAAGGGCTTCAGTTCAAAATGAACCAAACAAGTCCTTATTGAAAAACCCGGTATAGCTTCTTTCCGACCCGACTCCGCTGTATCCGGTTCTACGGTTCCGTTAGCCTTCGATCTCGAACACGGGGACTTGAAACCGGTGTGATTTTGTTACCGGTATTGCACTAATAATCGAAAGCCGCTCTAGAGCACGAAAAACAAGTCTAACACTTCGATCGCCAAACAAGAAAGCTAAAAAATTCCATTCAATCAAAGTGAGTTATCTAATAAAATAGAAATTGAAAAAAATTAAATGCATGATATCGTGTAGTTCTCCAACATTCTTGCATTTTACAGGTCCTAATCAAATTTGGTACGATGAATATATTAACGTAAAAATTCATTTTAAAGCCTGAACAAATAATTCCATCATTCATATATGGGTGACATGGCAGTCAACGTGCTAACTATAGCTGGCTTTGTAGCGTCACCTTTGTTTAGTTTGTTGGGCATTTACCGAATGCAAAGTTGAACAATCGACGCACCTTTTCAGACATTAACGGAGTATTGGAGTTTTTGCTATTGTACTCTTTAACGAATTCGGTTATATTTTGTTACTTTGACTGGCAACGGAATAGTCGGAAAATAATCTTGACGGATTCTAAGCCGTGATAATTAATAAACCGAGAAATATATTCAATATCGAGATCTGAAATACAAAACTAAGATCACATACTTTTTAGAGTCTCTTCGACGTTCCACCCTAATTGTTCCACAAGATATCTGGAATAAGAGAGTGACAATATAGTAAACGCTTTTGCTGATCAACTCGATGCGACCATCTCGCAATACTGATTTCAAGTAGTCGTTAATTTTGTGGTTAATCGAATTCGACAAACTTTAGACGTACGAACGAACAACGATTCTCAAATGAAAGAACAATTGGATGGAGATAATTCGATTGAAAATTCACAATTGATCAAACAAAAAGAACAATAATCAGCCACGAGGTAAATAAGGATACTAACCTACAAATGAGGTATCCGGAACGGTTTATACCATGCGTGCAATGAACGCCAATTATGTCTTCTGAAACAAAAGAAACCAATGTTTTTCAGCTGTACGTAAAGGGCATTACACATGAAATTTAACGCTCGGAAAACATAAGACTCGCAAATCCGCGTCCCATGGTGCACAGAAGTGCACCATGATCGATCGTTTCGAGCCGCTTTGCAAAATTCGGCGCACGGTATCGGTTCCGAAAGGAGAGGCTCGCCGCAAAATATTGCAAGAGCAGCAACGCGCGTAAGGTGAGACGTACGATTTCATGGGTCATCAATTCAGCGAGAGGTGGAGGCAGGGTCGGCGCCTTTTCGGGCGCAGCAAGGGGCTGATTATAATATTACCGCAAATTACCAGCAAAAGCTGCGACGAATTCACGACGATTCGAGTTTTAGCGGGTCACGGGCGGCGCTCTAAAGCCCTCTACACACGGCCGAGCTTGTTACGATGCATCGGCTCCTAAATCTCACGACACATGTTGCAATATGCAGCTCCGCCTCGGAACCTGTGCATCGATGCGGCAATCAGCATACCTTCGCAATTATCTTTTTGATTTCACCGAACATATCTTTTACACTACCACTGTGGGGAACGCCTTTAATCGCCTGTAAAAATTAATCTTTACTGTCGGAAAATAATTCGAAACTTTGTGGGAGGAAACCTGGACAGGGAGCTTAACCCCTTGACATACAATGACGAGTTTGACTCGTCATTCGTTTTATGGGTCACTGTAGACTTTGACGAGTTTGACTCGTCAAACGCTTTTTTTCGGCGGACGCTGTGCAGTATACAATTAGATTACATGGTTGCTTCACTCGTGCGTCGATTCCCAAAATGTTTAGAAAAATATTCCATACTTTACAGAACTATTAAATTATTATTTTTTAATGTTATTTAGATGTTCTTTATGAACACCAATCTGATTAATAAAAATCCGAAAATAAAATGTACTCTTTCTCAGCTTTCACGTAACTGTTCAGTTGAGCGAAATTAAATGGTATTCTTCGGTCGCATCAAGTTCCATTTAATTTGTACGTCGAGGGGTTAAGGGCCGAGCCCTCGATGGGAGCAGTCGCTAAGGTCATAATGACCGGCATGACCGACCCTACTACCACTTCTGCCCCGTCAATTTCTCTCTCTTTCCGCATTTTCCTTTTCCGCCGGCGCGGTGCGAGTACGCAACACTTTGGACCCACTTCGTGGCCTCTCACCTCGACTTACGTTGTGAATTAAGTGGCCATCGGAGGTCATGCGATATGTTGGTTGACCTTCGCGAGCCTCTTAAGAAGATCGTTCGCGGAAACATGACGCCATTTATACGCAGAAGCGAGGTCTGGAACGTTTCAGTGATGCCATACAATAAAAAAGGCCGGTATATTTATCAGCCGGCCCGCAGGAAATTATGCCCCTCGATGCCCGAAAGAATCGCGAGGAATCACCGTAATTGAAGAGTATCATCACGAGCGACGTATCACGACTCGAACCGGATTAATTACGGGCCGGTGCTCCGGGCAACGTGGTTTCGTTTTCTAATTGCGAGCCCCGCTCAAAGTCCCCAAATTGAGCTTTCTCGGACATGCTGGTAACACGATATTCTTTTCATTGCAATAGCGCGAACCATCCATATTAACCCTTAGCACTCGAATGACGACTGTAAGGTGCCACTAAAAATTGCTGTACCGTTATTCAAAATATTTTTTACGTTATTAAATTTGTTCGTATGTGGTAAATTACTTAAACGCTTCGGTATTGTACGAGTAAATTGTGCCGTATTTATATGTATGACATAAAAGGAAAAATATGTACAAGGCAAATAATCTTGGTCATAAGAGATGTTTTGTTTTGGAGTTAAAATAGCTTCGAGCTTCCAGTACAGGCTGCAACAAATGTTGCAAATTGTTTTCTCGGAGCCCGACGAACACAGCTGTTTTAATTACACGTCTATCTGTAAAAATATACGAGAAACAACAAGCTATCAATTTGCAACGGGTACAAAGAAGAATTCTTGTATGAATAATTCAAGAACAGCAAATGAGCAACATTGTCGAACCCTCGCCCGATTTTTCCACGAACATTCGTCGACGAAAGATACACATTTACCGGCGTTATTGCAAATTGATTGACGCACGTTTCGACGAACAGCGACGAGGCAGCAGCCGGCCATCTTAACGGATAGTAAGTGGCCAGGTTTACACGCAACGGAGCAAGCAAGGTAAGATCATTCCACGTTCCTATCTATCACAGGGTCATCTCTCTTTTTGCATACGCAGAAGCATATACGTCTTGCAGAAGACCGGGAATATTCTCGGAACACGTCGGCATCTAATGTGAATCTAGAGCGAGCACCCCTGCGGCGCACCGACATGCTAAGGCTGGCAAATAAACCGATCCTCAGAAAGATTGCCAATGACCCACGACCTTTCCTGATCCGTTGTATCGACTTTCACGGACGATTAAATATCGAGCAATGCATCATCACCTTCCGCAATGGCAAACTGCCGACGCGCAATTAATATCCATTTCAGCATGCTCGTCGTCTGCCTTCCACGTTCGTTCACTGTTCCCATAATAAATGGGTTTATCTTATGCGCTCGTGGCAGAGTTGATGCAACTGATGAAACTTTGGTTCAATTTTACAGGTATATTTTTAATAATTCAAATTATTTCTCGATTTAACACGTTCCGTGCCACGGCAATTTTTGAAGATTTTCCATTCAGGCCGCGTGGGGCGTATACGACCCACACTTTAAAGGTTAAAAAAAGTCGTTTAAGACGTATGCCTTACATTTTTTCAGTTCTACAAAGCTATAATTAGCAGGAAAAAGATATAAATTTCAATATGCATTAGACAACAAAACAATAAATTTAATTTTTAAGGAATTATTTTAACAAACACAAGGTCAGACGAATGGCCGGTAGAAATCCAAATGGCCTGAACGGAAAGTGCAGCGGGAGTCGTATACGCTCCACATGGCACGGAACGTGTTAAAAAAAAAAAAAAAAAGAACTCAGGACCGTCCGACTGCTCAGAATTGTGTAGAAAAGGTATCAGAACGAAGGAAAACGTGAACACAAAACGTTAACAGTTTAACTATCCGCGCTATCTCAAAAAGAAGAAAGTATGCGCGGCAAGAGGCACCCTGCTGCTCAACAAACGAACTCAAACAATTCTCCACAGGAGCCGAATCACAACAGAGACGTCCATCCTTCACCGATAACCAGCGTGTCGATCGATACGCCATCGAAACGAATTCCTCGATCAATTACAATTGACGGGCCGTTACAAAGCCGATTGCGTTTCGAATAGAAATAGCTCAAATCTCTTTCCTTCGTGAATAAAGCCTAAATATCGTTTCTAAAACAGCAATTTATTTGCACTCTTACCACTAGAACTAACGAGTGATAAATACAACCAATGTATATTGCAAACCTCGTACCACTTTCATTCTAACGTGTGCTTCGATAGAGAAGGTCATTCAAAAATTTCTGATAAAAACATTTTTATAATATCAGCAGACTGCGGATCTTTATGCATTTATGGCTTATGAAAATGTTTAAAAAATGCTGGGATATAAAATTCAATAGAATTTAGCACGATTTTCATTTGTTTTGGATCTACAGAGGCCGTTTTCATGAAAAGTATTGGGTTGGCAACTAAGTAATTGCCGATTTTAGTTATAGATGAAACTATAACTTGACTCAGTTATTGGCCGAAAAGGATCAGACTTTCTACGAGCGTGGAATTTTCAAGTTGTCAGAAAAATGGCAAAATGTCGTCGAACAAAATGGAAAATACATCATAGGTTAAAGTTCATTCCAAGTAAAAAAAAAACTCTTTTATTTCATTAAACAAATCGGCAATTACTTAGTTGCCAACCCAATAGTTTTCTATTTCATTCCATTTTCTGGAAATTTGTCCGCAATAATTTGAAATTGCATAAACAACCGCTGTCTAAATATCAGTAATCGTGAAAGAAGAAATTAGGAACTTTTTGACTGGATCGGTAGTTCTAGGGTTAATAATTCCTCCGGGACACGGAGGATGCCTCGAGTCTGAAAGAAGTTCTAATCTCGCACGAAGGCAAGGGGTCAAGAGAACGAGCCGCGTGGCCTACAGCCGCGGAGAACGCGAGCATGAGCGGAAGAGGCGGTTAGGCGGTCGGACGTAGGTAGAGAAGGTATCGCATGCCACTCCCTGGCGAACAACGAAGGTTGGTTTTCGGGCTACTAGAGTAGTCGCGAAGTACGACCCGAAGCGACGTGGTTAATGTGGCAATATGATATATAAGCGGGAGGTGCGTCCGCTCAAATAGCCTCCGGTGGATGGCTCTCCTTTCGTGTTCCTCCGGGACTTCTAGAACGGGAGAACGTAAACACCCGGCGCATGGAAATATATGTAAGAGCCGTTGAAACGGGAAAGGACCTTTAACGTTCGCCTGGCCGCGCGTGCATAAACACGAAAATATCCCTCCGATACATACACACGTACATACATTCATGCATACATACGCGCCACGAGGGCTTTTCAGTCGACCGATTACTGCCGCCTTAAATCAATCGAACGATCCAAGTTCGAACGTTCCACGGTATCGGCCGCTGATACACGCGTAAACACTCGTAAACGCACGCTCCTCTCTTCTTTCTATGAGCTGGACCACGAGCACCCGTGGGATGGGTGCAAGACGATTAACGACATCTTGCATTCCGCGGCCGATAAATCATCCGGCCACTGTAAACGGCCTCGGCTTAGTTATCTCTCACCTGGCCGGGTCGCCGGCACCTCTGAACGAGAAATTGTAGCGGAATTTCCCTGAAACCCGCGTTTTCCTATCGATAATAAATAATATTAAACGGACTCACCTGCACCGCAAGTAGATGTGAAATCATCCATCAACTCGAAGAACCTGGAACGAGAAAGAACACACGTTTTTACTTTCCAAAATTCAGAGTACATACTGCTATTAACACTAGAACTACCGAGTAATAAATACAACTGATGAATATTGCTTTGTAATGATGGCAAGACTACATCTATTCAAACCTAATACCATCTTTATTCTAACATGTGCTTCAATGAGAAAGTTCATTCAAAAAATTCTGATGAAAACATTTTTATAATTTTAGTAATCGTGCAAGAAAAATTTAGGAACCAGTCATTTTGACTGGTTCGGTAGTTCTAGTGTTAACCCGTTTGCATCATTAGCGCATATATACGCTCAATCTTCCTGGTCAACTATCATTATCCGTTAGCTAAAAAATAGAAACGGAGAGTGTTGTTGGAGATGAAAGCAGTAATTCTGATTTTTTCTTATAATGCTCAAATATGAAGTTCTTTTGCTTGTAGTCACCTTTGTACTTAAATATAATAAAAAATAAGTTTGGTGGTAAAGGTTTCATATTTCTTTACGATGCAAATGGGTTAAGTTATTGAAGATTTTTATTTGGCCCTAGCTGTCGTAACCGAGACGGAATATTTTTATGTCGCATAAAAATCCACAGTCAATATAAATTCTGATTTTCGTCAGAGAAAAGCGAAGATAATTTAAAATTTTATTTTATTTGATTTTTAAATCTGTTCTATTGCTGAAGTACAGTCGTCCACCATCGGAAGCAGGATAATTATGTCAGATAGGAGGCTCGCGTTGATGAATTTCGTGGAGAAGGGAGAGAAAAGTATACCGATAACCGTGAAATCGTTTCAATCTCTCTTTTCCAATGGACGAGATGCCCAGAATGAACTTGGTTCCACGAAACCCTGGCAACCGCCATTGTGTGAGAATGGGCGAGAGCCGAATTGTGTTACTATAGAGGCTTAATAGTGACTATAGAGGCTTAATAGGACCATTTTAGTGGCTTTCGTCCCTTTTACCCTCGAACCGGATTCCCTACACCATCGATTAGTCTTACACGATTAGAAGCACTAACTCATTCGCCGACTTTACCAGCTGCTTTCCACGATCGCTCGCTGTCGATCGATTATATGGGTACCTTTAACCTATTATATAGAACGTATAATGACTGTTAGGAAGGATCAACTTTTCCCACTGTGGATACCGTACGATCACGTGTCCGATAACAAAGTATCGAGCAGTCGGATCTCGATTGTTCTTTCGAAATTCATCTACCGAGTTAATCGGAAACGAAGCTAACCTGCAACGCGTAAACATTGTTAACACGTTCGCTGTCAGATCAACCATCATTTTGCATAAAAAGAAGAAATTAAATTAATTTCAAGCACTGTTTGACACGTTCGCAATTTTTCTAGATTCGAAAAGTCATTTTTCCCTTGACCTAGCTAAATTTGGAAAATGTATTAACACTTTACTTTCTGGGAGCCTGTTATTAACAGACTTTTTAATCACTGTTCTACGAGTTTGTCATTTCAATAAGAGTAAAGTAAACTGACACGTTCGCAATTTTTCTAGATTCGAAAAGTCATTTTTCCCTTGACCTAGCTAAATTTGGAAAATGTATTAACACTTTACTTTCTGGGAGCCTGTTATCAACAGACTTTTTAATCACTGTTCTATGAGTTTGTCATTTCAATAAGAGTAAAATAAACTGATTCCAAATGTTCCAAACAAATCGTCGCATTGTTACTGTTTACTTTTCAATTTGAAACGCCTAATCCAGCCGTGGGAGAGAAATATTTTCAACAGTTCAACGATCCTCGTGTAGCAGTGATTCCCGGCGATTTAGGCTCGTAGGGCGATCATCGAGAAATAAAAGGCGCCCGGTTGGGAGTGACAGTCGCATCTCACGCGGAGACGCATCTATCAAGTAGTGGAATGAAATATCGAAAAATGGCTGCTGGAGATCCGCGCACCGTGGCGCCGGTTGGAACGGTGAAGAATGACGAGCGTTAAATTAATTTTACTTCAAATTTGAATTACAGATTCGACGCGGACGTGGCGGTGTCTCCGGGACAAGGCGCTTCGCGCTCAGGTCAATCGGAATTTCCCCGTGGAAAGAACCAGTGCTATCGGAGGCATTGTGTTCCTGCTCGTCGTTTTCGTCTTTATCAAAAGCGCCGGAGTCAACTTAAATATTTATAACCCGTTGCTCCAACACGCACATTCAAAACGAGAACTGCGGGAACATTCGCCCTGACTACTTCCGTAAATTGTCAAAATTACCTTGGGAACTCAAAATTCTATTGAATTTTAGATTCCAGCTTTTTTTTTTTTTAATTTCCGGATCCCGTAAATGCACAAAGATCCGCAGTCTGCTAATGATTAATCAATGCCTCTCAAACAGGCAAAATTGCTGTGCCCTACAATATCGAATCAGACTCGTGATGAAGATTTTGAACAGAGTCTAATAAATATGTATCTTATTAATTCCCTTCAAAGCGAAATAAAATTCTATTTCGTTGTAGTTGATACATATCCTTTGGAGAAAACATGGGCATACGATAAATATATCTTTTTTTTTCCATGAAATTCTGAACGATGAATCATTTCTAATCGTTATAATCACAAAATAAATAGTAGTGCAAAGGGTCAAAAGAGTTCATGATTACTATTATATTACTATTATTACTTCATGATAATTTCAATGGATACTATTTGCTCTGCAATTGATACGGTTGATTTAATTATAGAGCCCGGAAGTATTTTTCGTCCACGTTCTAATTAGAATTTCTAATCGTTATAATCGCAAAATAAATAGTAGTGCAAGGGGTTGATATTAAATGTTTGATATTAAACATGTACGGGCCAGCATAGTTTCCGAAGGATTGAGAACCATTAACGGATTATGGCGAATCAGACGGGTAATAGCTGGCACGATTCCGTTTGAATGACAGCCTAGGGCCCGGCCAGGCCCTATGGATGTTTCCTTGTTTATTCAAAGCGGGCTTAGCGCGTCGAATGTATGCTCGAATAACAAAACGCATCGAGGGCGCGCGCTTCGAGTCGCATTATTCGGTGCGCATAAATTCCGGGAGGTTTCGGAGGTGTTGCTCGTGCCTGGGTTCGGCTAAAATAAGGAGATGCTCGTGAAACCGCGAAGAGACATTTATGGCAGGCCCGATAGTCCGTGCGTAAGCGGCGTTCATTTGAATAAGACCGCGCGGTGTGTGGTCCCGTTCACGAATCCTCCTGGCGAACGAAAACACGTGATGATGATCGTGATGATTTTTTTCCCGGGCTCACGATCGCGGGAAAATGTGGATCAAGGTGAGCGCCGCCTCTCAGGAACAGTTGGCTGCTGATGAATACGCGATAGTCGAGCATCGCGGTGTATTTGTCAAAATGTAACCCTCCCGGCGGCCCGGCTAGAAAAATCAATGTTGGCTACTAATTTCAAATTCAGCGTTCCACATTCATAGAACACTGCGAACGGGACGCCGAGGGCGATGTGTTCGTGCAGCCAGGGCACCGAGTGCACCGAAGAATATCACACTGCACCGTCGGAGATTGGCACGTACGTAACCTAATTCGAGCGGAAACGTTCAACCCCTCGTCGCGAGGGAAACTTCCAAAAATCGATCGCATTTCCTTCATTGGGAATTCACGGTTCTACTACCGGGCAGTGGAAAATCGATGACTGTGTTCGATCGATTCTTTCGCAGGTACGTGTCCGGGACATCATGGCGAACGCCCAGGGACGAAACACCGTCGCGAAGTCAAGGGGGACTTTGCGCGTCAGGATGCTCGGCCCCTGCAACCCCAAAATCGCGAATTGGCATTCCGGTCTCGACGCCACCAGCACCTAGGTTACCGCGGGACCCGCGGTTAAGATCGGGCCTGGCCGTGGCCCGTCGTATAGACTGTATGTTTCATTGCACTGTTTAACACGTTGACTGCCAACTACGAGATAACTCGTAATTTGTGTTATTGTCTAGAACGCCAACTACGAGTTATCTCGCAGTTTCTTAACTTGCCCTAATACGATCAATAACAATTTTTGCACTAAGAAAAGACATTCGCGTATAAAATGACAAATTATTTAAGAAGAACAGTCTTTTGCGATGATCATTAAATTAAATTGGATTTATACACCGGAATCCTGAAAAGTACCGTGACAGTCAACGTGTTTTAAGCGTGGACGCGAGCAATCTTGTTCAAGGTTTATCCTAAAAAGAGCTATTTTAATTCCTAACACGTCGAATATTAGATTTACGATCATTTTTAAGCACTTCAGTAAATTACCCCTTGGCACTCGAATGGCGACTGTAAGGCGGCACTAAAAATTGCTGTATCATTACTCAAAATGTTTTTTAAAATATTAAGTTTGTTTGCATTTAATAAATTACTAAACACTTCAGTATTGTACGAGTAAATTGCACCATTTTCTTCTATATAACATGAAAAAAATATGTATATATATATGGAAGAGAAATATTCTAGGTCGAAAGAAATGTTTCGTTTTGGAGTTGAAATAGCTTCGAGTGCAAATGGTTAAACAAGTCCCGCGATGCGTTAAAGAAATTTAGATTACTCGTTTGAACGCTTAATATTTTATTGGAGATTGTTGTATGACGATATATGTGTCTGTTGATTTCAGTTGACGTCAGCAGCGCGTCGGAATGGGACGATTCAGGTAAAATAGCAAGATAATGTTGAACTAGAATATTAGAAGATGAACAACCGTTTTCGACGGAAACTATAAAATCGAATTTTAAACTGTAAACGATTTGGTTTGTTCAGTGGACGACCTGGCACAGTTTCGACCTCAAGCTGCCTCCTCCGCCTATCGTTGTCCTGTTACACCTGACAGGGCTCCCCCGCCAATCGCAGGGAGCACTTATAGTTTAAAGCGTAAGAGAACAGCACAATTCCCGCAAATGGACAGGCAACCCCCTAGAATGACCAGAATGACACCTTGCGGAAAGTGCCTGAGGGTAAGGACTGAAACTAACGATTTTCATTGGGCATCTCAGACACTTGGATGTCGTCCCTGACACCTGGTGCCTTGAGGGTAGAATTTATTCAGTTGATTAAAAAACAAAAATTATTAAGTCTCTCCTTCCCTTGGTACTCAGTTAGTTTAGGTGATTCTAGCACACCCACGTGTCTCACAAATTAATCCTCACTTCAATGACTGTCTATCTACTTTCGAGATCTTCTGAGAACTAATTAAGCATTTTTCTTCATTTTTCATAGTTAACACGTTGACTGCCATGTCATATGTGGGTGACGGAATTATTTGTCCAGGTTTTAAAATGTATTTCTACGTTGATATATTCATTGTACCAAATTTAAATATCACACATATAATTATTTTCAATTTTTGTTTCATTAAATAACTTACTTCGGTTCCTGGGAATTTTTTAGGGTTCTGGTTTGGCACTCAAAGTGTTAAATCATTGTAGATTTCTATGTAGAAAATTCTGGTTATCAACGTAAGGGATCTCTAACTAGAGATCTACTAGACGCATGATTAAACGGTTCTTCCGCAGATGTAACAACGAACGCGAAGATAAGCTGCCAATTAGCGGTTCGGCTCGAAGCATGCTCGGCGAATCTGCTATTTTGCATACAAAGTGCACGCATTGTTTGCGAAGGGCGTGTTCACGGCGGAGAGGATTATACATTCACGGACCGCATAAAGCTCCGTCGAATTATTCTGTTGGGCATATTATCATACTCAATCGAATTAAGTTTTGAATAGCCTCCGGAGTCCCGGTACCCCTTTCGAGCTTTATTGCCGCGCGAGCCGCGACAGAACCATAGGTGAGCAAAAATTGTGAAAGGTGGCGTAGCGAGGTTTCCTCTGTTTGAAGATGTTTAATGCATAGATTCGTAGGCAGCCGAACGATGTTCGACCGATGTTTGTATGACCGTATTCTCGACAAAAGTACCCCGGGAACCGAGGATCACAAAAGCACGAGTTCTCTGCAAACACTCTGATCCCCGACCGTGCCTCGGCATGTGCTTTCCTCGTTGTTGCTGCCAGCTTTCAAGGCCACACTTTCTTCGTAGACAGTACGTATCGCTTTCCCCACGAAGGGCCCGATAAACAAATTTTGATAAGAGATACGATAACTGAAACGTAGTTTCAGTGTCCCTGTACGAAGCAGCACACGATTAATTAAAAGTAAGAAACAGCAATAACAGCTCGCATAAGCGCGAAAACGGACAAGAAAGATATGCTCTGGCAAATATGCCTAATGACACCATCGTCCGAGCGGTCCAAAGCCGTGGTTCCTCGGCATTTTGCCAATAGCCCCGAGTTAAAAAGAAACAATGGCGGAACAGACCACCAACATGCACCTGGCTCTATTTAGGTATTCCGGAATAACGTACGGTGTAGAAAGGGTACAATAAACATTTGCAACGAAGTCCGAGACTCGTGTAATAATATATACACTCCCGCTCATAAGACTTAGGACACCTCTGGTTCTTAGTAAAACTCTGGTATTTCGTATAGATTATGAACCTTCAACTGTATTAACTACATAATATCAATATAAATATCCTCATATGTTCAGTAATAATTACAACCACACCAATCACCAGATTTGAACCCCATAAAAAAATTAAAGGATAAACTGAACAGAATGGTACGGAACTTTTTTTGCCCTGCTTCGAAAGCACATTTATGGAATATTTTGGAACAAGAATGGAATAATGTAACAACAGAAAGTATGAAAAAATTAATCACGCGGATGCCAAAAATATTGGATATTATAATAAAGAAACGTGGTGGATTCTTCGATGAAAAGAAAATATATCTTTTTACTTTTTAGTGAGATTTTGGTACATGAGAGCAGCATCCTTTCTTTGACGTGTAAACCTTTAAATAAGGAAAAATTTGTTCGCATCCTTTAACGATTATTTCATTTTTACAAAGTTGAATACGAATATGATCACTGTCTAAGACTTATGAGCGGGAGTGTACTTCACTGATACTCGTAGAAAGAAAAAGCTGTTGGGGAAAAATGTGTAACACTTTTCTGGAGAAATTTCAACCCTTTTTTCTTTCTTGTATAGCGCATTGTCGGTTTCACAGTTGAGGGTATCGAACTTGACGGTCGATTCGGAACCGTGTCGAGCGTAATGCAACCAATTATCTCGTTCGTCTTTTGTGCGTGCCGGGCGCATCGTTCCCGATAGTCGCGGACTGTTCCCGGCGTGTTCGTGGAATATATGAGCATTGTCTCGCCCTACAAGACAGGGAACACGGGGAAACTTATGCTCGATGTCTCCGAGAATAAAGACGTCGTCGCCGAGGCGTCAACGCCCACGCGCGTTGTCGCGCGAGGCGTACATTGTAGCGGACTTTCCTCGAATCCTACGGGAACACGGTTCGAATGCATTTAGGGAAGCCGAGTCCGCGCGTATTGTCAACCAGCTAGCGAATATCGCGCAACTCGATCTCCGTTTGCTATATCTTGTTACAGCGCGAACCTTTAGGGGAGAAACGACGGCCCGGCCCTGCTTGAAAATACTCACTTTTTTCCGGAGAATCTTCGGAGATCATGCTCCTGGAACGTCGGGAGAAACAATGGTGCAATATACTAATAAGACTCAAGAACCTGCTATTCTTTTATTAACCCTTAGCACTCAAGTGGTAAGGCACCACTAAAAATTTGCTGTACAATTATTCAAAATATTATTTACATTATTAAATTCATTTGCATGTAATAAATTACTAAACATTTCAGTACAGTACATTTCAGTATGTACACTCCCCGCTCATAAGTCTTAGGGCAGTGATCATATTCGTATTCAACTTTGTAAAAATGAAATGATCGTTGAAGGATGCGAACAAATTTTTTCGTCTTGAAAACGTTTACACGTCAAAGAAGGATGCTGCTCTCGTATATCAAAAATCTTGCTAAGAAGTAAAATGTACTAAGAAGTAAAATTACAATGTCCACTATTCTTGGCGTCCGCGTGATTAATTTTTTTGTACTTTCTGCTGTTATATTACTCCATTCAAAATATTCCATAAATGTGTTTTCGAAGCAGGACAAAACTTGCGTACAATCTGTCTGTCCAATGCATCCCTTAATTTTTCTATGGGGTTCAAATCTGGTGATTGAGGTGGCCATTTCATAATTTTTAATGAATTTATTACCTTGAAGTTATATTTAATACATATTGAAGTTATTATAACCAGAAATACCAGAGTTTTACTAAAAACCAGAGGTGTCCAAAGACATATGAGCGGGACTGTAATAACATCAGAAAGAAATATATAAAAGGAAAATATTCTAGGTCGAAAGAAATGTTTCGTTTTGGAGTTTAAATAGCTTCGAGTGCAAAGGGTTAATAATTGTTGTAAGTGAAATTCCACTTGCTCGACCGAAGCTACGTTAATTTGATGGAAAAATCGACGGTGCAAAACAATTAGTTGAACATCATCCGCGAGATCGACCGTTGATCGATCGAGGATAACCGCGGGTGGTTCGAGTGGGAAGTGCAGTAAACGTGAAATACGATTGGCATTAAATAAGATAGGTGGTTAACACTTGCTCGTACATGAGTTTCGTGTCGTGTTTCGTACGCGCGTTCGCATGCGGTTTGAATGACCGGTACGCCCACGCCGGATAGGTAACTAGATGATCCCCTCGATGGTTGCCATAATCGTCGAGCGCCACGGCGCTACTTGTATTCTCGGAGATCCGATCTGCCTAGTGGTTTCGAAGCGATGCTGTTCTCGCTCGTGAACCTTTCGCGGACACCGTCTCTCAATTATTATAAATAGACTGTGGATCTTTATCAAATTTTCCACGGCTCAATTTTCAAAAATAAAAATAACAGGACCATTACTGACTCGTCTGGTCGTTAACGTTAATTTCTGTTCCTTGGACTGCGGATCTTTATGCGAAATAAAAATTGTCCAAGTCAATGCGAAACGGAGAAGAAATAAATATGCAATAAATAGTTTGTGGATCTTAATCAAATTTTCCACGGCTCAATTTTCAGAAATAAAAATAACAGGACCATTTCTGACTCGTCTGGGCGTTAACGTTAATTTCTGTTCCTTGGACTGCGGATATCTATGTGAAATAAAAATTGTCCAAGCCAATGAGAAACGGAAAAGAAATAAATATGCAATAAATAGTTTGTGGATCTTTATCAAATTTTCCACGGCTCAATTTTCAGAAATGAAAATAACAGGACCATTTCTGACTCGTCTGGGCGTTAAGGTTAATTTCTGTTCCTTGGACTGCGGATCTCAATGTGAAATAAAAATTGTCCAAGCCAATGAGAAACGGAAAAGAAATAAATATGCAATAAATAGTTTGTGGATCTTAATCAAATTTTCCACAGCTCAATTTTCAGAAATAAAAATAACAGGACCATTACTGACTCGTCTGGTCGATAAGGTTAATTTCTATTCCTTAGACTGCGGATCTCTATGCGAAATAAAAATTGTCCAAGTCAATGCGAAACGGAGAAGAAATAAAAATGCATTTTCTCTTTTCTAATGTCTTTACGTGTTACTGTTAACACGTTGACTGCCATGTCACCCATATATGGGTGACGGAATTAATTGTTCAGTCTTTAAAATGAATTTTTACGTTAATATATTCATTGTACCAAATTCGATTAGGATCTGTAAAATGCAAGGAAGTGGAAGAACTACACAATATCATACATTTAATTTTTTTCAATTTCTATGTTATTAAATAACTTACTTTGATTTCATGGAATGTTCGAGCTTTCTTATTTGGCGATCAAAGTGTTAATGTTATAAGCAAATTGTGTACTCACTTGTTCACCACCGTTCTAGAGGGTATCTCGTGACCGATGACCCAAATTTTCCTGTAGGTGATGCCAGAATCTATGAACACCTGCATCAAAATGTAATCAAGCATGAGTAATCAGCGTTTATGATTTCGCAGCGAGTGCTCACCAATCGTTTGCTTAAAATCAACGCATAAAACGATTAGACGTCTTGAGATTCAGCGAAGCGAGAGCGCAAAAACAGAACTATTTTTCGGCATATTTAAAGGCATACTTGTGTGTAATACAGATTTTTCATATTCAGCGGACGAAAAAGTAATTTTCATCGCGGCGTGTCTTCTCGAGCGAAGGGACGGAAATTGGTGGGAGCTGATAAAATCCCGGAACGATTAGCTCGTCGGGGCTCGCCGATAAATCTAATTCGTTCTAATTAGACGTGGGTGACACCACGGAGGCCCACGTGTTAATTACCCCGGGGGCCTGCGGCATCGGTGCTCAAAGGGTCCAGGAGGGTTCCCCGGACGCTGTTAAAATATTTTCCCCGGTGGATTCCGGTTGGTCCTCGCGTGGCAAATGGCCACCCGAGGAGAGAAAAAAGGAAGAGCGAACGGACGAATCTCGACCAACCACAGGCCCGCTTTCCGGGGGGACTTATTAATATAATTGATCGGTCTTTCGTTGTGACAGTCCCGGCTCAAAACGGTTCACGCTCTCCTCGGTAGACAGGCCGGGGATCGAGAGAGCCCGGCAGTCGACAATTCCGAAAATCTAATAATATGTTCATTAGCCTCCGCGCGGCCCCTCTGTCCCCGTTACAAATTAGCCGGGGCCCGCTCGGCCGCTTTTAAATGCCACATAAAGTCGGAACTAGCCCGACGTAATATTAGGTTTCCAGGAGGAGAACAAGAGACGACGGGGAAAAAACGAAAAAGCTGGGAAAAAGGAACGGGTCGCTAAAGGAGAGAGAAAGAGAGACAGAGAGAGAGTAGATGACGATCGAGAGACGAAGATAAGAGAAGACAAAGTAAAGGAGCCGTGGGCACACACGCGTTTGGATATCTGCCCGAATCAAGGAATGCAGGCTAGCGACAGCTTGCGGAGAGAAACGAAGAAACCTCCTCTTGGGCTCTATTACCGAAAGGTTAGGCTGTCCCACCGCATGCACACGCTTCTAATAGTGTTGCAACTAATTTCATCTGCCAGATGACTTATTCGAAAGATGACACACGTATCTGGCTACATTCTTCGCGATCGTATTCTCTATAGCAATTCCACGGTGCAGTAAGGCGTTAATTGACCCTTCAGGGACATCTGCACACTGTACTATATTTTTCATTATTTTCTTATGGGACTTTCGCCAACTCATTCGTGGCATTTTTCTGATTGAAACGACACTAAACACGATGTCATTTCAACTGTATTTAAGGTAAAGGCACCAGTAGTTGACCATTTTATAGAAAAACATAAGAAATAAGGTTTTTATAAGCTGTGCACTTTTGATGAAAGCGAATCTCGGATGCCATGCCGTCTGTTGTTTAAATTTCAAAACAATAACATTTCAAATGGTCAACTACTGGTGCCTTCACCTTAGTGATTCAATTGACGGTATGTAGTGTCCTACACGATCTATGTCACAGCACAGACCCGAGCACTGGGCTTAGATCAAGACTTTACTGTACAATGAATGAAAGGAACAATCTGACGTCGTCCTAGAAGGGTTAAGATGATGTAGAAATAATAAAAATCTCTATGGAAAATTGCAAAAGTTGCCTAAGTCAGGTCCAGTGGCTGCTGAGAAATGCAGGTCAAATAAAAATTGCACCAGACTTTTGTCAATACTTGCAGCCACATTTTCTGTTACAAACACTATCAAATTTTGTACTTCTCTGTCAAGTTATATATCTTCTACGTGCCCTAATTTCGTATACATTGAAAAAAAATATATAGGAACCTGTAATTGTAATTTTCAAAACGAATCTAAAACATTGTTGAACGCACGTTATTGTGTACACGGTTAAGATGATGCAGAAATAATAAAAATCTCTATGGAAAATTGCAAAAGTTGCCTAAGTCAGGTCCAGTGGCTGCTGAGAAATGCAGGTCAAATAAAAATTGCACCAGACTTTTGTCAACACTTGCAGCCACATTTTCTGTTACAAACACTATCAAATTTTGAACTTCTCTGTCAAGTTATATATCTTCTACGTGGCCTAATTTCGTATAGATTGAAAAAAATATATAGGAACTTGTAATTATAATTTTCAAAACGAATCTAAGACATTGTTGAACGCAAGTTACTGTGTACAACACGCCCAAAGGATTTTCTTTTCTTCTTCCAGCAAATGTGAGGAATATTATGTTGGTTTTTCGCTATTTTATTACCTATACACGTGACTAAAATAGCAAATTTTTTAGCGGGAAAATATTAATAGTAAATGTCAGTTACAGAAAATACTGCCAACTCTGTTGCCATCGAAGACGTTTGCGATATATTACATCCCGTGCAAACGGGTTTCACTTCATCGTAAAAACAAAAATACTTTCTTCAACTACGCAACGATGCGCCGTTTTTAAACCCGGTCGATGATATTCGATTTTCAGAAAAAATCGATTTAACACATCTACGGAAAAAATTGTTCTAGAACAATTCTATAGCATTCCAACAAAAATATATTTTTCATTATACACCATTTCCTTTTTACACCGAAATGTATGTTAACTCTTTTAGGTTTTTTTATTTTTAATATATTTGCACATGAAAGTACAACGAAAACACGTAAAAATTTTCAGAACAATTTCTCATATTCGAAAGAATGCAGACAGATGAATATCCTTTGTTAGAAAAGAAGAGAAATTCCCTTTCTGCTTTGCATCGACCAAAAATTTCATTTTCGGATTCGACCGAAAACGCAAGAGATCGTTTCCCCGCGAAGATTTGTATTTGATCAGTGTTTGCCTTACCTGTCGGTCATAGTAACGATTTGTGTTTGTCAGGTCAATGATATACTTGAGACGCGGAAACGCTCGCATCAGCGCCGACGTTGTAAATCTGCAACAATGTATACGGCCGAATTATAACGCGTGCACTCACCGCTACACTTCGATTGTCGAAATCTCAACGTATCGAATCGGATCGAACACAGCTTCCAGAAAAAAATCAGCTAATTGTCCGGGTGCGTTGCCTATTGTTCAAAGAGAAGCGTACGAAGATCGTTCTCGAGACTGGGCGACGAGATACATTATGAGATCGAGGAATTAGGCGAGGAATTAGGCCCTTTGATCGAGCATTTCGCTTGAACAATATCCAAACCGTCGGTGCCCACGGATGCAGTGAAAATAAAAATGTGAAATCATCAAATACCCGTTGGAATTCATTTTCTGATGCACCCGGGACATCAAGTGCATCGAAAGTGCACTGTACTTCCTATTGAACAGTATCCCTTGCGAATTAAAATTCGTGGCGTACAAGTAGATTAATTTGGCAAAATGACTTTAAAATAAATTCATCCAAATATTCTGTAAAATGCAAAAATATAAGAAACAAGGAACCGAACTTTGCGTCACAAAAATGATACGATTGAATTTATTCAGCGTGCTGGAACTTACGACTAATAGAGAAAGTATCTACAGGGTGTCCCAAAAATTCCCGTGTCTTGAAATTCCCATTTTAAGTAAATGCAACATTTTTGGGACGTCCTGTGTACAAACGACGACGTGAATGCACTCACCGATCTTTTGGATTCAGGTTTGTGTTGACAGCCTGAAACGAAACACAAAGTAGATTAGTCATCGAATATGATTGTCGACCGTCAAATGGTTTTCTTAAAAATCTCTTTACAGTTTGTGTTAGAGCTAGGAGGAGACTCGCAGTAATTTCTTTCCAAAATTCGATTTCGCCAGGAGATGAAATTGACCCGTCAACGGAATCGTGCTGCCATAAACACACACGGCTGCTACGCGTTGATCCGAATGAAATACGCGCGAATGTTGCCCGTGAAATCAATTACGCGGAGCGTAAAAACGAAGAACCGAGGAACGTTTATTTAACATAGTTTCGACCGGCCGGGGACTCGAGGAACGTGTAAATTGAAAGTTTCGTTGGTTCGCCGGCTAGTATCGCACTCGCTATGGGTGGGCTAATGGTAATTACGGGTTTAGGCTCCGCGATCCGATTGACTGGGCGGAGAGATCGTATCTACGGATGAGTGCGGAATGAGTATCGGTCGCATTAATAACGGGCTCGTGGTATAAGCTCTCGCATCCGAGCATAATGATCTGGCCGTTGACTAGGCGTGGAACTCTTTCCCTATCTTAATGGTGGCGCTTTTGTAGTTGCTCCACGTCTGTCTTATGAACTCGTAATCCTGTAATCATAGTCGTGTGATTGACAAGCGCGACTACGGGGCCCCCGCTGTCCGTCAGGCTAGCTGCACACCACCAACACATCGATAAATAACCGAGCTCCAAATATATACGTGTAACAGGAACGGCGAACGTAAACACCAAGGAAATCTAATTATCTGGACGACGCTGTTTACGCAAACGTCCCTCGATTATTCAAAAGTATTTCCATTAATCAAACCGGCCGTTACCGGCCGAGAATTGAAACGAGTAAATATTCGCTCGTGTTGTGAAATATTAGATTGCACTTGATGTTTTCTTGATCGAGCGATTAATCCATGCTGCCCCGGTGACTCAACGCCCCTCCATTTTTAATCGAATCGGTTCTAATCAAAATGTGGATACACACGCTGCAACGCTGTTACTTGTTGCCGCACTATTTCCTTTGTAATTGTCGAAAAAATATAAAAATGCTTCCATAAGGAACTTCTCGTATTTTCTTCTGTTATTATTGAGAAAATCAAAATGTGGATATACACACTACGACGCTGTTACTTGTTGCCGCACTATTTCCTTTGTAATTGTCGAAAAAATATAAAAATGCTTCCATAAGGAACTTCTCGTATTTTCTTCTGTTATTATTGAGAAAATCAAAATGTGTATACACACACTACGACGCTGTTACTTGTTGCCGGACTCTTTCCTTTGTAATTGTCGAAACTATAAAAATGCTTCTACATAAGGAACTTCACGTATTTTCTTCTTTTATTATTGAGAAAATCACTTTCATGGCACACTGTCCAAGAAATTTTCTGAACTCTGACCCAGTGAGGGAAGCTTTTCGAGCGCAAGAAGACTAAAGAGAACAAAGCGAAGAGGAGTCGGGGAGATAACGGGCGCTGCCCACCTGCGAAATTTACTATCGCTGCCCCCGCTGTACGTACAGGCAGTTTATTTTTCGCGCGTCGCAGTCCCTCTTCCCTCGGATGAGAACAGGATCTCTCAGCTGATTCCGCCATTCAATTTCACGATCCTTAGTCTAATATACGACCGCGTCTAAATCAGGATTATCGGCCGACGAGCTGTGCCCCCATTGTGGCCCTTTGTGGCAGGGCCACGAGGGCTCGCGCGCAGCCAGTCTTCTCGTGAACGCGTCTTCCCACCACCGATTCTTCGTCGACTTCCTTTTGCCTGGGAGAACGGGCCCGGCGGGCTCCTCGTTTGTTTCGCACAACCCCAAAACTACGATTTAACCACCCCTCTTACGTAACGCTATCCACCTAGTACAATTTTGCCAAGATTAATCTTAGAATACAGGGTGATTAAAAACAAAGTTAGGCCTTGTCCACCCAGAGGGTTTGGAATTGTCTAATTAAAAATTTTATTGCTGGTTAGCATGATTGTATTATTGCTGTCCCCGCTGTACGTACAGGCAGTTTATCCACCTAGTACAATTGCCAATAGGAAGCTTAGAATACAAGGTGATTAAAAGCAAAGGTAGGCCTTGTCCACCCAGAGAGTTTGGAATCGTCTAATTAAAAATTTTATTGCTGGTTAGCATGATTGTATTATTGCTGTCCCCGCTGTACGTACAGGCAGTTTATCCACCTAGTACAATTGCCAAGAGGAAGTTTAGAATACAGGGTGATTAAAAATAAAGGTAAGCCTTGTCCACCCAGAGGGTTTGGAATCGTCTAATTAAAAATTTCATTGCTTGTCAGCGTGATCGTATTATTTCCGACACGGAGAAGCTGGAGGTATTAGTTCAAGGTTGTCAGATAAGTTACAAGATTTTATGAACGGTATTATTTTATCCTTGTCGGGATTCTTTGGACAAGAAACATATTAAATTCGAGGTATAGATAGGCGCAGAAGCCGAGAGGATTCTCGGACAAAATTCGAAGGAGGTAAAGGAGGCAATCACAACGGCGTAACGACCATTAAATCATATTTTTTCACGCCGGGCTTGTGACCCGCGCGTACGGTATGATATAATTCACGCGCGTATGACGCTTCGGTGAACAATCGCATGAATCACGGGCGCCACCGTCCTATAAACTTTCAAACGTTTGCTACGCTTTCGAAACAATAGCAACTGTCAGGATCTGGTGAGAAGACGACGTCCGCGCAGGAAAATTTTCAAAATAGAAATCGTTGAAGCAATATTAAGAATTTTGGATTTTCTTTTACCGTTCGGAGCACCGCGCGACGTAGGCGTTGACCAACGGTAGGTATCGGCGGCATTTACCGGGAATATTTATGAGGGGTGCGCTTTCATGCTTTCGCGGTGAGTGGGCCGTAATACTTCGGAGAGGTCCTCGCCCCGTCATCAGAAAGCGACGCCGCCATTTCGGCGGATCCGCCGTGAGAAATTTCACGGAAACAATCGTGAGAGAGGCGTCCGTGGCTTTCACCGTCGAAACATGCGTGCGACTTTCCTAACAGAATCTTCGTGCTGAACAAGTGCGGTGGATGCGATAGAATAATCGGAACAAGCGGAAAGCAATAAACGGACGAACAATTAGAAATATAAATAAATATACACTCCCGTCCATAAGTCACCGGACACTTACTCGCTTTCGTCGTTTTGCACCGAACACCTCAAATTTCGACTCATCGGTCCACAACACCTTTTTCCCAATCTTCAGCAGTGTAATCTTTATATAATTTTGCCTACTGCAGTCTTTTTTTCTTATTTTCAGTCCTTAATAACGGTTTTTTTAACTGCAACACACCCGCGAAGCCCTGCTTGCAAAAGACGTCGCTTAACTGTTGTGTGGTACCAACTGGATCCTCTCGAACTTTGTTAACTTCTGCCGCAATTTCTGTTGCTGTCATCCTCCTGTTTCGTTTGCTTAATGTTTGTATACAGTCGAGTCGGAAAGTAAGTTAACATTTGGTGATATGTAGGCAATGAATATGATGAATAAAATCAAGTTATTGTATTGTTTTTATTTAGGAGGTGTAAGGAAATAAACAAATATGTTAATAAAACATGTATTATCATTATTAAAGATTAAAGACATGTCATATTCATTTGCCTGCATACAACAGTCGTTAACTTACTTTCCGACTCGACTGTATAGCGGTCTTAATTTTCTGTTGTTTTTTTTTCTTTTTTTTGGCCGTCCAGTTCGTTTTTTATATTCAAAAGTATTAGTATCCGTTAACTTTTCCACTGTATCAGTGTTGATTTCGGAATTTTAGTTTTTATCGCAATTTCCCGCACAGAATAGCCTTCTTTAGCAAGAGTAATAATACTCGAACGCTTTTGAACGGATAATTCTTTTCTAGAACTGCTCATACCGATCACATGCACTGTCAAACTTGAAATGAAGAAGAAACAGCGACTTCGCCTTCGCAGCTCCATGCTTATCTCTATTTAGTCTAGAACTCCTCTTACAGTGTGTTTATAAACTCTTTATAATGTTCCAAATATAGTGCTCTGATGGTTTTGAACGTCCAAAGCGAACAATATATCCCAACATGTACCGAATGGAAACCTAACGAAATGAGTGTTTTACGCATGCAGTTCCTTTTTTAAACATTTATTTAAATAACTAATATTTATTTCTATTTTCACATACCGAAATTATCGTAAAATACCGAAATATTACAAGATCAACAATAAAATCAAGCTAGAGAGTTGTATCTGTGTTTTAATCATACTTTTGCTGAAAACGAGTAAGTGTCCGGTGACTTATGGACGGGAGTGTATTTACCGATCCGTGTTCCCGAATTGCAACAGCATCGAGAAGACAATGCAAACGAATCGATGAGCAACTAATCGGTAGGAAAGCATCGCGTGTTTCTCTGGCCGGCAGCAGGATTCGTGAATAATTCATAGAGAACGATTGTCTGACTGGTAGAAGCAAGGGAACACACTGATCGGCGAGCATTGCTTTGCCGCGGCTAAACGACCTTCGCCGTACAAAGCAGTTCTCAGACGATTTCTATGAAATTCCCTTATGGACAAGTCGCGAAAAAGGGGAGGAATGGGGGAGTTCGGGCAAGAGAAAAGCTTAAGGGATGGGAAGGCAAAAGGAGCTTACGGGAGAAGAACATTTTGTTGCACGAGTACGGCCAACGGGCTGTACGTGCTCGTATAGAATCGCATAGGAACGCCATATAGACTGGTATATGGCTGCCGCCAGCTGATATATGCGCGACGTTATCCGTATCCACTTACTTCCTCGTTTGGCAGAAGATTTCAAGCGATTTAAAATGGGTCACCTTAGCTAGAGGGACGCGCGCGTGCAACAAAGGAACGTGTCGGAAGTAGCACTCGCTAGAAGTGTCCGCTATCATTCTCGCGGACTCTGTCCGACACTCTATCAAACGATCGAAACGCGATACCCAACCGATCCTGACGCGATCGAACCTGGCAAGCTCGAAGTACACAAACGCTTTCTTGTCTTCGTACGGGATCACTCACTTCTACCACTTTGAATATTACCATTGTAATAAATAGACTGCGGATCTTTATGCAATTTTCAATTTTTGTAGGCAAATTTTAGGAGGGTGGAAACAAATAAAACCTAGTTTTTAGTGGTAGTAGCCTTTGTAGATCTGGAATAAATAAAAATAATATTAAATTCTGTGGAATTCTATATTATAACAACTTTTGAGAATTTTCAGAAGCCATAAATGCATAAAGATCAGCAGTCTAGTAATAAACCTGCACACTACGGAGAAAAATCCTTAGCTGTAAAAAAATTAATAATTAAATTAAAGAACACCGAAAAGAACCACTCGGTGGAGCCATTGCTCGAAACAAGAAGTCGAAAAAGTCCCAGGTTGCCGGCGCATTTTTCTGTTCGTTTTTTTTTTCTCCTTTTTGGTGGTCGCCTGCCATTTGTCGTCTATACGGGGAAGGACCACCGGAGACAACGAGAAACAAATTCAGGGAACAAATTCGTACGACAGCGAAACTTGAAGGATCACGATCCTTGGTCCGTTTGTCCGCGGCGAGAGGAGATGAGAGGAGCGAGACCCCCCGAAGCGTGGCGGACCGCCCCGAAAATATTTTTAATTTTATTACAGCCTGTAATATGGAAATTCTATGGTCACAGTTATCAGGTGTGAATTGAATTATAGTGACTGCCGACGTGGTCTTATTATTTATACCCGGGCAGGGAACACGTTCCGGAGCCGCTGTCCCACGAGGCACACCACGGATGCCCGGTGATAGAAAACACACGGCGTTCTAATGGCAGTCTATAAAGTTTTCTGTCGGCCCGATACTAATACGTTCTCTACACGGAATGGCGAACCCGTATCGCCGTATCGGACCGTATAATTAATTCCCTAAACACTTGTATCGCGTTCTCTTCGTTTCTCGCTTTTTACCATCGAAATATATTAGGTTGTTCGCTAGAGCCCGGACGGAAATTGTTTTCGTTAACTAGTTAACTGCGGAGGTTAATTTGAAAAATCCCTCACGGCGCGGAATTAAAATCAAGCAACGACAAAGTTGTTCAGAATGATGACCTTGACAACATATTTCAAGGTCATCAAAATCGGTGAGGAAGCCCCTAATGTAAATAATTACCGAGTTTTTGGATTAACGTGTATACACGTCGAACGCAGTTAACTGGTTAAAATGGTACACAGCAAACGTGTAGACTAATAATATTTCTAGATCAGAAGGCTTCGTTGCATTTGCATTCTATAAACATTTTCACGTGGACCGATCTAATAAAAGCGCGCGCCGAAGGGAAGCTAAACGCCAGAGGTAGCAATAACTATGCGAAGCTCAGCACGACACGACGGACGGATTTTATGGAAAACGAACCGACTCGGGCCCACATCGGAGAAAAATCTTTGGGAAATGCGGCGGGCCCCGGTTGTTTTCCCTGCTTAACGATTTTTCCAGAAAGGCTAGTGCGTTTTAATTGTCCGGTTATCAGCAGCGCAGGATCTGTTGAAAGGAACCAGAGAAAAGGGCGGAGAACAACACAGAGCCCTTTAAAAGGTCCCCCACAGCTACCGGTACCATTATTGCTTGGACAATCGATTGCCGCTACCGACACGGCGATGCAACACGGAAGAATCATGGACTTTTCCGTTCTTTCGATCTTGCCGACAGAGAGCCGTTTCTCGTGTAGCCGGCAGCTGCTTAAAATTTCTATTGGTCGCACGGTGTATTTTTTTTTTTTTTGCTTCTTAGTTTCACCAAAATGTTTAACGCTAAATTCGCTGACCACGATGAATGACTTACTGTGCCTCGTGAAAACGGCTACATCGAATTTATTTAGAGCCAGCGCGATTTATCTTGCGATAATGTCTACGTGTTACTCGGGACATCGATGTTCTGTAAGTATGATTAACATTCGTGATGAATTTTTTCGAGATTTCTCTCGTTCCGAGTATTTCCGATCGATCAAAAGGATCCCGGTCGATTTTTCTACGTTTGAAGAATCGAGTCGATAGATTTAAATATGCGGCGTGATTAGGCACGCCTCGCAGGCGGTAAATCAATTTTCAATGGTTGCTCGTAAAGCTGGGTTATGAAAGATCCATTGAAAGAGATTAATGGATTTTCTATTGATTTTTCTAGCTTTGATGGATCTCTTTGGTTTTCATTGTGTCTGGTAATTAGACTGCGGATCTTTATCTGTTCACGGTGTTTTCACATTTGTAAAACAATGTTTCGATCAATAAACAATTTTATTTTTGCTGTTTGATCTCCTAGTTGGCGAAATCACGTTTCCTATTGTTCTCGGTCTTATAAAACGGTGCATGAAAATGCACCATTGCGCCAACGTTTACATTTTCATAATAATATTAGTAGGAATTATAAATTCGAATGGTTTTCTTGAAAATTGAAAAATCATTCAATTTATCCGTGATTCGATAAAAATCGCACAAAATCCACGTGGAATTAAATATCGGCAGGCTCGCAAAGCAACGTTTGTTTTTCTCTTTCACAATTACTGAAATTATAAAAGTGTTTTTTTCATCAGAATGTTTTAAATGAAATTTTTCATTGAAGCACGTGTTAGAATAAAAGTGATATTAGAGTTGAACAGATGCACTCTTGTCATTGTTACAAAGCAATATACATCAGTTGTTTTTACGACTCGGTAGTTCTAGTGTTAAATACGACGAAAGAAAGACCGGAAAACATAATCGCCGAAAACGGCCGCGACGGGCATTAATCTCGCTCCGACTATAATTTGTACCTCGTTAGATCCGCGCATTCCAACGTCCCGAAATCTGCTTCACAAATAAATCACGGACATTACGAGAAAACCTCGAAAAAGAAAAAGGATCTATTATTTCCAGCGGACGTCCAGCTGACAGTCATAAATCGAAGCCTACCGAAGAGCCCGGACCGAGGAATCAATTTCGCCGACACGCAGATGAACTCGGTAACCTGTAATCTATACCACACTAATCCGTATCACACTCAAAGGCGTCAGGGTCCCGGAGCCGAAGGTTACCGATTCCCTTTTCCCGAACCGGCGGGCTGATTGTTTTAGCTACGGGGGTGAGAATACATTATACATTAACGAATAAGCGGCACCGCCAAAAAACAAGATTAACGACTCGCAGGTATTTACGACCGTGACTTGTGTCGGGCTCGTTTAAACAAATGTTTGTTTCCGATGGCTGACCGGGACTCCGCCTCGTCAGCCCCTTCGAACAGCTCGCAAAGTGTTCCTCGAGGTGCTGAGGACCCGGCGCCGTGCCAATCAACCCCCGAATAACGCCCACGTTCTGTCATCCCCTTACTTAGGGTATCGCACAACTGTGCTCTCCCCCAAATTTCCTAAAATAAGACATACGACCCATCAGTTTTCGCATTTACTGAAAAATCTACATTCAACTACCGTGAGTCTACTAAGGTAAAGGCACCATTTAGTTGACCGTGTAAGGTTTTTATAAGCTGTGCACTTTTGATGAAAGTGAACCTCTTAACCCCTTAACCTACGATTTACGTTCGAGAATTTTGGGCCAAAAACGTAAACAAGCTCGCGCCTCCTTCGAGCCATTCGCACGTCTTGTATAATACGCTGATCGGGCCAATCGTAAATATTATGGGCATCGTTCGTGGTACGACGGTCGCGGTTTGTAATTTGCCCCACCACAAATAGCACAGACAAGGCTCGTGATGTATTCTTATTATCTCTTATTATGCCCGTAGTTGTAGGTTAAGGGGTTAATAAGAACATTTCAAACCTTATTTTCTATGTTTTTCTATAAAAGGGTCCAACTACTGGCGCCTTTACCTTAGTAAAATATTTATTTTCCCGTTGTTTCCAGGAAGGAAAAGCAATTAATAATTACGGATTTGAATAGATCTAGCCACGGCCGGCACAGAATAGTTGAAATGCTTCGGGCCAACCGTGACGCGGCGTTTACCCGCGTTGAAGGACGCACCTCTCTTTCTCGAATTATGCGAAAATCCTCCGGGGACCACTTGGGCAGCGTAAGCTGCGTCTAGAATCGTGTGCCAAGAGATTCGTCACCGGCTCTGCGTCGGAATTGACGCGTTTTCGCGAATACGTATATCGTAACTTGAACGCCAATTTCCCCCCGCGTTATGTCGCGGTTCGCGTTCCCTGGCTTTCGGGCGCGCGCATATATCGGGAGAAGATGAGGAAACGATCGTAAAGGAACGATATGTGCGCAGAAGAAGGGAAAGCAGCCAACCGGACGATAAATCTGGGCAGTTGGTTCGCGCGTCACCAGCCCGCCGGTGACATTTCTGTAAACAGATGAAAGATCGGGGGAGAAGAAAGAATGGGGGCTCTAACCGAGACCTTGAAAGAAAAGGGAGAGATCCAGACGTAGGCGGGGGCTGCTGCTGCTGGCTTCGGGGGGAGAAAGAAGAACACCCGAGAAGAAAACCGGGGAGAATAAGCTAGGACACACAGACCGGCGGAGAAAAGGGGGGCAGGTAGAACAGAGAACGTTGGGCGCCAAGTCATACGCGCGCCATTCAACGGAAATTTATATACCGGAGGCATAAAGCCACTGGTCGCCTCTAAAACCTTACTACCGCAGGCATCCAAACCGCCGAATTCACAAATCTCCCCATTCTCCCTCCCTCCCCCCACTCTCTCTCTTTCTCCTCCCCCTTTCACCGAACTCATTTCCTCCTCATACCCCCTTCCCGTTTGCAGGCATCGCTACAATTCAAACGAATGCTGCATTCTAACGCGTTATAAGGGAACCGACGTTGATGGCGGCAGGACCGGGATACCACCACCGGGGGCCACAAAAATAAAACAAACTATTGTCTCCTAACGATCACGTTTCTAAGCCGTTAGCGCTTGCGCGGACCCAACTCGTAGATAATGTCAGATAATGTCAGCTTCCTTAGCGATTGCACGGACACACGATCTAGGCTGAACGCTTTCAGAGCGTGAGAGAATTGCAGGATACTCTAAAAATTTCCCAAAATTGCTTTTATATTGACCCCTTAACTTGTACGCTCAAGTTAATTCGAGCGCGCCGAACAGGCCAAACTGTGCACACTCGAGATAATTCGAGCGGCGTTGTATTTTATGCTGCTATAATTTTCCACACTCGAATATGATCGAGAATTGAAAATGACAATGTGAAAGCAAAGAGAAAAAATCGTTTTATTGATAGTTACATGGGATTGTAAGCTATAACACTTATTTATTCAAGAATAAAATATAGTCTTTTTCCATGGAACCATGGAACGGACCTTTTCCATTGATTTTTTTTTTGGCCGGTTAAAAAAAAAAAACTGTGCGTTAAGGGGTTAAATACCACTCTGTACAAAGTATTAAAATATTAGGTTGGTGCACATGAAATTTCGGATTTTTTTTACATGCGAACGTTTGTCTCCCCGTTTTCGTTATACTTTTGTTTTTGGCATAACCTCGTTTATAGAGGTATAATGTATAATCTTACATATATAAAATATAATCTACTTCGATAGAGAAGTTTATTCAAAAATTTTCTCATGGAAACATATTTATAATTTCAATATCTCTAAAAGAAAAAATTAGGAGGAAGGTCATTCTGACCCATCCGGTAGTTCTAGTGTTAAAGTCTCGTTGGAGAAAGTGTATCGAAGCGAACGAAGCATATTTTGATCGAATAAATAGCGTTTGAAAAAAGATATGCAGTTTTATATATTCACTTAAAAATCCGACATTTCGTACGCACCAGCCTAATAATTTGTACGGTCAGAAAGACAAAGAAATCCGTCAATTTGCGTTAGAAATCTAAAATTTGAGGATGTTGGGACGCGTGGCCCAGGGACGCACCCACAAGTGCTCGTAAGTAGACGGTGCCCGGGGGTAACGAAGTCTCGCGAAATAAGAGAAACGGCGAAACACGATCGGACGGAGCGATAAGCTTCGCTACTGCGAGATCTCTTTTACTCCACGGGGTTCCCGGAAAGAGAGGTACTCGAGATGGACACTCGCCATCTCATCTAGCAGAGATAGGCTGCAGCCCAGCTACCATATCTGATGAAACGCGATGGATGGGGCATCGTGACACTAAAGTACGAGTCAAAAGTGTCCTCTGCGGCGTGCTTCCCTCTGGCCCAAGGTATCCACACACCCTTCGCCTCGACCACCACCTTCGGGCACCCACACCTGGGGTCCTTGGAGACGCAACCGTTCGACAGGCTACGCTATCTTCTCGTCAATTTGTTACCTACTTTCACCTACACCGCCGTACAATATTATTTCGACGCTCGAATTTTTACGACCGATTTTACATTAGATTTAATTAAGATTTTCGGTAGTTCTCCAAAAGGGAGCTTAGAAATTCTCTTTTACGTTATAATCTGAAATTCTGGAATTGAAAGGTCTTTAGCCTTTGAAAGACTACAATAAATTCCGAAAGCACGCGAAACATCTGTGGGTGGAACCGAAAAGCAGTCTCGGGTCAAGCTCGGTCAAAAGCGAATCTTTCTCTCTCGGGTCTTGCTCGCTGGAAGAAAGAGAAGCATGGTCTCGCGGGGCAGGTTGGTTTGCATACCGTTCAGGATCGTTCGGCAACGGAGTCGCGACAGTACGTGTAACGAATGGGTACACGCGCTCGCGAGAGCTCGCAAGTTTCATCAACAAATGACATGTTTATATGGTTCTACGGTGTCGATCGTTGGGAACTTGGGAGAGCAAAGTCGTTGGCGGCGCAGTGGGTCCTGACGTGACACACGACCCCCTTCTTATTAGAGGCGCCAGTCTGCTAGAAGAAGAGAAGGAAGAAGAAGACGAAGAAGAAGAAGAAAAGGAAGGCGTTCCGACGAACCGAACCGAGGTATTGGCGTCAGATAAGATCGCCGAAACGGGGATCAGTAATATTTTATAAAGTCATCGAAGTTGCTCGCTAACTTCGGCATAAATTACAATCGCCGGCTCCTTCGAACCCCTCCCTCTCACCCTCCCCTTCCCCCGACCCCCTCTTTGCAACCACCATCCTCAACCATTTCGTCAAGCATGCTTCTCTGGAAAGATTGCGAATTTCGCGATCGTTCTCGCCGAACAAACACTTGCTAACTGGAGATCGAACTATAATATAACGGACAGGATGTGCAACGTGTTTTCATGACGTTCCGAAAACTGTAAATTAGCCCAACCGGCTAGAATATTTTTATATTAATTTTTCCACAAGGAATATTCTCCCCCTTTCAGTCCACATCAAGTCCAGATATGAGAATGGAAATTCGCATAAAGATCGACAGTCTAGTAATTACTCGTACCCTCCACCGCGAGGGTATTTATGGGAGTGTCGTGGCTAACCTTGAAGAGAAAATTGCTTCCACGCTTCATCGGAGAGGTTAATCAACTCTTTTCTCGTTGATAAGCATATGCAAGAATTCATCTTGGAAGAAATAGCACAGCTTCTTCGAGAATGGTCGAAATTTGCTGTGCCATTCTGTCCCGGCTCATAATATTAAATTTATGGCGAAGATACGGGATACACGAAAAATATTAAAAATCCTAAATGATCGTAAATTTGAGACAAATGCAAAAATTCGAACCCTCTTTCGTAACGGAAAGTCGACGTTTCGGGTTCGCCTTGGACTTTGAGCTCTTCTACACACTCCCGCCGAACGGTATCGTAATAAAAAAAAAAGGTTTATAACTGCAACAGAGCTACTGTAATCGATGTTCCAGACCAATACAGTTAGCGTTTCGCTTCATTCTTCCAAGTGATTCTGCTACACGAACGTCTTCAGTGTTAAATCGTCTCCAGTATTTACTACGCGGCGGGGCTCTCGCGCAGAGAAGTCTCTCTTCCGAAGAGAGAGAGAGAGGAAAGTGTCTGTGACATCCGCGTGGTTCAACATACGCGACGATTTTTTTGATTAATAATTCCCGGCCGCAATAATTCGACATCCTACTCGATGGTTTACGAGCCGAGGACCCGGGGCGCCGTGGAATCGGGGGAACGTTGAAAATCTTCGAAATTATTGCCGGCGTCGAAGGCATCAGATTAATTTGTCAGCGGCGGCGAAACCATCATTCACCGCTGCCACATGCGATATTTGGCTAGCATATGTCGCACAGGACTGCAAACATTTTTTCACGTATGATTTATGAACAAGTCCCTGGCAAACTTCGTAGCGGAGGAATGTATTCGTGTCATGGCCCGGGCGCCTCTCTCTCTCTCTCTCTCCCCCTCTCTCTCTCTCTCTCTCTCATTCTCTCTCTCGGGCGCGCGCGCGCACGTCCCTTCTCTCTAACTCTCTTTTTCGGGCTCTCTTTCCTCGTTTTTTTTTTCGGCAAAATGTTAAGTAACGGCCCCCGGTGATGGTAATCGGTTTGTTCACTGTCGGAAATAATAAACGGCGGCATTGTGCCTTGTCGCAGACGTTAATCTTGCGGGTAAACACACTCGATTTCACGGCGGACGACGCGCAACTTTTATGCCAAACTTACGAAATCCCTTCGGGACACGAAAACTAACGCGGCGCTCGAACCGTGCTCTCGCCCACAACCTCGGGATGACGGTGGGTGTCACACTTTACAGCTTTTCATGGGTATATTAATGTTTGCGCTCCCCTCTGGCCGAGATGCACGCCGAACATCAAATATCACGTGCTTGTTTAGTATAATTAACACGCGAGCCGCCACCCGTTTCTTTCGCCGGCGATCTTCATAGATAGGGTTGCCAAATCCTGGACATGGCCGAAACGTCAATTAATACGTTCCTGTCGCACGCACGTGAAAATATTATTCAACTCCAGCTTCTGACAATCGACTTTGGAATTTTGTATTTTGTACCGAGATCCGCAGTCTGAAAATGCGTTACAATTTGCATTAACCCCTTGCCCTACAACATCGAGTCATACTCTTGACGAAGATTCGGAACACAGTCTAAAAAATGTATCTGACATTAACTTCCCTTAAATCGAAACACCATTCTATTTTGACGTTTGACGTTTGGCAACTATTGAAGAACATATAGGCAAACAATGGATATAAATTTTCTCCTTTTTTTAGGAAATTACGAATTACAAAAAAGATCTAATTACTGAAATCCTAAAATAAATTAAGGGGTTAATATAATAAATGTTCTTAACGGGATAAACAGCTCGGTGATAGTGGAAAATTTTCGGCGTCGTTGGGATATCGAAAAAGTGCAAAAAAGGAAACCGAAGAAGGCAACGGACGTCACGGGATGTAAAATCTACATATCGAACGTCATCGCGAGGCCAGAACTTCTCGATTCATTATGGTTCCTCGAAGGCGAGGCGGCTTTCACCGTCAGTCGGTGAAAACAACGAGGGAGGTTAGTGTAACCGAGAAGTTAACGCGATAGCGATCTGAATGCCGAGGATTTCCAGGGGTTGAAATACAGATATCACCCACGAAGACAGACTACCCATTCTCCGGTCGGATCCTGACCCGAACTGAAGCGAAGAATTAATATTCCGTTTCGAGCAGTGCAGAATTTGCCTACCATCGTTCAACGATCTCGAGGGAAAACCTCTCTCAGGTATTCGGCCGAGACCAGAAATGGAATGGTAAGAATGAAGGAATACTATACCGGGAGATACACCTATCTGTTCTTCGATTTCCCACGTTTAAATCATTCCACGGCTCTTCCTCCCCGGGAAGATGGAGAAAGAATTCTCTGCGGGATCGCTTGTGACAGTTTCTTGTGAAGAAAGAACACGAACCGATTCTTCTCGTCCAAGTTCACTGTATCTCGGTATGTATCTCTATTTTAGCGAAAGCAACTTTTAGGACAAGCTAATATTTTTGTCTTGAGAAACGATGATTAAATTGAGAAGAAAAATGTAAAGTTGCTCCTGTCTCTCGGAACAGTGCGCATATATGTTATGTATGTATCTCAGCTCTATTTTAGCGAAAGCAACTTTTGGAACAAGCTAATATTTTTGTGTCGAGAAACGATGATTAAATTGAGAAGAAAAATGTAAAGGTGCTCCTGTCTCTCGGAACAGTGCGCATATGTTATGTATGTATCTCAGTTCTATTTTAGCGAAAGCAACTTTCGGGACAAGCTAATATTTTTGTGTCGAGAAACGATGATTAAATTAAGAAGAAAAATGTAAAGGTGCTCCTGTCTCTCGGAACAGTGCGCATCGGTTGCGCATTGTTCGTCGTTCATCTTCGAGCGTAATACTATACAACTACGCGGCCGCTGAAAGCAGATACACGTAATAAGTACCCACACAAGGCTCGTTAAATACAGATCAAGGAAACAAATTTTCGGACGATAAACATCTGCGAGGGCGATGAAAACGTTTCGATATTTCTTCCTGGAAGCACGCTATAAGTAACGCGTATGTACACGGCCTATCATTCCATCTTCCAATCTTTTATCGTCCAACAATATCTCGCGTTCCCTCGACAACACACGCACACCCACAATCATGAATACCAGAAGCGTAATACTAGATAAAAATCGTGGACTTGCAACATTAGACTGCGGATCTCGGACTGAGAATTCACCGATTTACATTTTTAATTGGCAATAGAGAAATCGAAAGATCGTTTAACAATCGGAGCGCCGCTCCGAGGACACGTTAGCTTAAAAAGAAAGCATTCGCGTCGAATTTTACGAATTCCCCGGTAAAATAAAATCGGGGATCGTCCCGCGAGAGGACAGAGGGTTTCGCGAGCCTCCGGGCCGCCGATTCGGTACCAAATTACAGGCGCGCGAAATTCAATCCAAAATTAAAATCGACTTTAAAGCGCATCTTTTACAATGTATATGTGACCAGCGAGTACTGTCTTAAATTCATCCGGAACCACTGCCGCGATGCCGTTAAAAAAAAAAGAAAAGAGAAGAAGATCGTGTCGGGAGGGGGTGTGGGAGAGGCGGAGAGACCGAGAGGCGTGTAGGTCGTGTCGGTGAGCACGGTATCACATTTCGTGTGAGCCGATATTTGTTACACGTTGCCCGTAGAAGAAGATGAAAAAGCGGTCCGGAGTGGCGCGTTTCGAGAGAACGGAGTGGCATGGTCACGGGGCAGAGAGGATTGGGCCAGCGATGGTCGGCGCGGATGGGCAAGCATCGGGCACGAGCACAGGCACGAGAGCATTTGAGGGCCCTATTAACGAGTGGCCCCCCACGGCCGGGCGCAACGGGCCCAATCAGCCCGAGTCCAATTCTTGGGGCCCCGGCTTCGACTTGTTTTATGTAATGCCTGCGACGCCAGAATCAATTAGCCGGGCACCCTCCTATTTTGCGTATGCGTACACGCACACGCACACCACCGTGCGCCGATATGACGGCCGGGATCCACCGAAAAAGGTTCCGAACTTATTTGCAACTGTCCGGGCCGAGGTACCAAGGGACGCGACGGTAGACGAGAAAAACCGGTTCGCTCTCTCGGAGTTAGAGGCGGAAATTAAATGAGTCAAGACAAACGGGAATAGCGGCTATGCTCGCCACCAACGGCGCACGGAATTGCCGATGCCGATTTTGACGTGGCAATCTATGAACTGTTGATACCTCTCCACCAGCGATTTGGAAATCGTCGATTTGCTACTTGGAAATCAATGCTTCGGCCCACGTTTCAGGTAAAGATTATTCGAATAAACGCAATGATAAAACTCGTCCTCAACGAGGAGTTAACTATCCTAACAGTCGCGTGTCTCTGCTAAACCTAGTTTTTTTCCGGTGGAAATTATTCCGAACGGGTCGTATCGCTGTTCCTTTTTCTGACATTACCGGATTCAATATGGAGGAGCGTGCACATTCGCCGCGAAGTGCATTCTTCAAATTAATTTATGGCGCCCGAAACGCGGCGCAAAAACACATTCAAGCCGCGGCTGCGGATAAGAAATACCTTATGGACGTTTTAAAGAGCCCGGCTGGTTTCGAATTATATCTTTCCTTGCGAAATTACTCCGACGAGTACATGTATTTTCTGTATTACAAGACGACCGTGCGTTCAATTAGCGGCGCTCATCGTTTTGTATTTTAATAAGGCCCCGACGAAAAACTGAAGATATAAAAATGGTTTATGCCACGCGAAACCCGAGCCCGGAGCACTGTCAATTAAGTGTCGCTGAGCACACCCACAACCACAAACCGTACGAGCGAGCCATGAGAAGAAGGTACCGGGCTTCTACCGATAATCAAAATTTCTCCATCGGCCAACAATTTTTCAATTATTGATCACCGGGCTTTTTGCTGTGGTATTTTATCTGTGTTTCGGTTCTCTCTTTCTCCCTTGTTTTTATTTGTTCGTGTGACCTAGAATTCACATCATTGGATTAATAAAAGTTCGTGTGTTAAACTTAACCGATAAATTATTTGTCCCGGTTCGTAAATCGAAAATCGGTATCTATGAAAAGTTTCTGCGAGCGAGATCACAGCGATCGATGAAAAATTCGTGCCTCACGGGAACAAAATTAGCCTATTGCCGACGTCGTCTGTCCATTGTTCCGAGCGACTGTGTGCGTTCGATCGAAGACAGTGTAAAATCGAAGCGACGACTGGCTCCTGAAAGAGAAAGCCGAGAAAGATGTCATTGGACGTTCGTCTATCCATAAAGCCGAGAAACATCAGAGTGAATACCGCTGGATCACAGCATGACCGCGATACATCACACAGCGGCAGCCAGCATGAGAGTTTGCTCAGCTACTAGGCAAACAATCGGCCGTGGCCATTCACGATCCGAAAAGCGGTGCCGCCGTGTATCGGACGAAATAGTGTGCATACATCAAGCTTGTTTATATCTTAGCCGGGGCCGGGGCATGCAACAATACAGCAATTTGGCTTCGACTGATACGGGATCTCACCCGGAGGTGCCTTTCCCGCCTTACCGTTACCGAGAGAGCATATCGATGAACAAACGGGTCTCCCTGCCCTGTCAAGCAGTGGTATAGAAGCCATTTTTACCCGGTGAAAGTTCTGCTTTGTAAACATTCGTCTAAATCACTTGCATACACCGGCACGGTTCCATCGCCATCGATTGCAACGGCCCCGAAAACTATTGGCACGCTGCGTTTCCGATTTCCGCCGATACTCAAACTGCTATAATTTCGCAAACAGAATTCGCACGGAAATCAATTTGCACAAGCTTGAAGCCTCTACTTTTGCAAGCTATCTTTCCTTTCTTCTCTCTGACAGTTTTTTGCTAAAAATGGTAATTGAAACGTTTCTAAAAATAATTGAAAAATTTGCCAACCAATTTGCAGGTATAATTGGCGACGTTGGTTCTATACCACTGGTTCGCACCGTCTTCACGGTGGTCTGCAGCATGTACCCTACCGATGTGTGAGCGCATACCTAACTGATACGTATGGATGCCGACACTGTACCCTCTATTTCTGGAATTCGATGTGATCTTATCTTGGTTTCAAAGCCGCTACGACCCCCGCGAAGAGGATCATTGATTTACTACAAGAGAGAGAAAGGGGGGTTGGGGGTGGGAGAAAAGGAAGAAGAGTAAGGCGACTTCGACAACAGTGACCGTACACAGTCGAGAACAGTGGCTCCAGAAATCAGATTTGCGAATGTATCGCGGATAAAAACCTCCGTTCTTTGTTATTCATCGGTGTAAAACCCTTCTATGGATTCATAAAAAGGGATGGATGAGTGTTAATAATTAATTGATTTGTGAATAGTACTCACCTCCTTCAGGGGTACTTTGAACGGCAGAATTTTTGTACCTTTTATTACCGTGCCAAAAGGTTTGTATTCCAGCCACCTACGGCACAAAATACGACCACATACGTATACAGGGTGTTCTACTTAACTTGGACAAGCTGCACCGTTCCAACTATCAGAAATGAAAATAAATTCGTAAGACAAAGTCGAACGAAGTTTGCGATTAAGATAGAGCACCGAAAACCGCGTCGATCCAAAAAGTTGAATTTGAGTTGCACTCTTTAAATTGTTTCAAAGTTAATTGAAAATTAATTTGGCACCGCTACTTTACAACTGCTGAATAAACTATCGATAAATAATTAACAAAAATAAGAGACCACCGTTTGTCTTTCACTTGTGTACGTATATTAAAATCGAGTCTTTGTTTTTACTTGAATTGTTGCATCAATCTCGTCGAATCAAGAACAAAGTGAATTTTGCTGACGCATAAATGAAAATTATTTAAAACCATCAACTTTGGCTTATGATTTCGCTGCCACCCCTAACCATTTTAACGATGCAGCTTGTCTGAGTAGCGTGGGACAGCCTGTATGCACAAGTGCATGTTGTTTGAATGAACCGGGTAGATGCAACAGGTGAGCCCAGAGTGTAACAAAAAAGAAAAACAAAGAATGTGTGCATGACAAAAACGCGCTAAAAAATCCGACTATATCCGAACAAGTTTGCAAAAGATTCCACGAATGTACCTCGATCGTGCGACTGCTGTTTTGAAAAATAAATTCACTCGTTCTATAAGTGTCTATTCAAATAGGAATTAGATTTTATCACAAAAGAAATACAATAGTAGATCGTAATTTAAATTAAAAAAATGTCTAAATATGAAAAATAAAAAATGAATATATTGATTTTTATACCGAATAACATGAATAATTTACTAAAATAGGTGTTATAAACAAAATATGGCGTTAGATCAATCATTTTTTCAATTACCATTTTTGTATCACGTCCTACATTACCTACTGGAATCGTGCCACAACGCTCGGTGGTCGGAATTAATTTTAATTTTGGTTTCAGAAATGATTATAAATATTATTTGAATGTGATGACCATTGATAACGCGGTAGTAATATTGCAGGCACAATTTGACAAGTTATTTATCCCCCACGTCTGCTACCTGACCAACACTGGTAATTTCTGTTCGACATAGTTCCAAAATTCTTCACCCTAAATTGTAGAGTGCGCAACAATACTGTAGATTCTAATGGCGTCGGTATTTTCGACCGTGTTATTCAAAACCCCAACACACCAACTCCGCTATAGCTAATTTTTATTATAATATACTCTTAATTGTTTCTACACGAAATTCGAATTATTCTATAGGAAAACTTATTGTAATAAATCGATTCTCTACACTGAAACATTGCCAAAGAAACTATTGGAATCAATAGAAAAATATACGTACATTCAGATAAAAGATATGGTTACATTGTACTTCGCCTGGTAACGGTGATAAGATACAATTTAAATTTTACGCATCTTCGAAAATTGGCGTTTTTCTTCTTACAACTACGGACACAGCTATTAAACAGACCATGCTGTCTGATTTTGTTTTACTTAGAGAATACTCAAACCTTAAGTATCGAGAAACAGATAATCTAACGCGTTTGTCATTCGAGCATAACTGCCTTATGTACGCTAAAAGCGCGCTCTCGCGGATAGTTGCTTGAGATTTTCCACTCTGCGAAATATCAAAATCCAAAATAATAACGCCTGCCCGATAAAATATTCGAAAAAGTTTTTGATTTTCATTCAAAGATGCGCCACGTGACAGGATATCACACAATCGATAATCGGTTAAATGTAGAAAAACATTGAGCATTTATATTAAATAATCGTTAAATAGAACACGGATTCCAATTTTGATAGTTGTTAGGAGATTTAAGAATATCGGAATGCTGTGTGCAACTTCGTTTCAACGACGAAGAATTGAAAACAAGAAAAGTCGGCATGACATAACCTCTTTAAAATGTGACCTTAGATTTAGATCGATAAACAACTAAGTTTAAATGTTCGTAGAAACTTGTTAGAAGTGTGTAAAATGGAAAAAATATTACGTACCTATGTGGTATCGATTTACTCATGTTCGCAGCTTGTTCACTTAGCGTATTTGTTAAAACGTAACACCAAATTGCAAACTACTAACACAGCAGATATGCGCAGCAGAGACAGTAGATGTCGGCGCGACGCAGAACCATCGATCAGTCTCTCGATTTTCGCGCGCAACGCCTCTACATCATTCAACTTCATTTATCAAATATCATTCGTAAGTTATCAATTACATTTATCAAAACATTAATTAGTATAACATAAATTATTTCCAATTAATATATAATTATAATATAATAATTGTTATTTGTTAAGTCAATTTATTTTTTTAAATTACAATGCAGATTTTGCTTTAGAACTTTAACCTTCAAAATAAATTGAAAGAGGTCTGTTATATACATAGGATAATCCCTTTTTTTAAGAATAAACAGTTGTATAAATATGGCTGTGGTAATGGCAAGAAACAAAAAAATGTTAGAAACTGAAGGTTTTTATTAGCTCGTTGGACACTGTACGGGGTCCTTACTTATAGCCGCTTGTAAACTCTCGTTCAATATTTTTTTTTCTATGTCCAAGAGGGCAGGTGGTTTCTTATACTATGAATTAAGGAATTGTAAGATTTGCATATAAGTACTGAAATGAAAGAAAATAGTTTTCATACCGTAATAATTAATGTATTGTACTGATGCATATAAGATATCCTGTCCTGCTCTGGTTTCAATCCAATGCGTTCCAAATCTGGAACTATTATTTTTTTAAAGTATTTTTTATTACTAGTGCGTACTGTTATTGTTCCATCATCTTCTGCAGTTACTGAATATACACTCAGTGGATATGGTAAATTTCTTATACGCCACTCAAGTGAGGTCTTTGTTATTCTTCTGGAAATAAATGGCTAGAAAATACATAAGCACAGTTAATAGACACAAGCCACAATTTGAATGTATTTTTGTGAATATATTTTTAAAATCTGTAACATAATCTTCACGTACAGCATTTGAACTTTCCTGTATACCACAGACTTCAATATTATTCTGTCCGGGTTCAGGATCTCCAACTTCTACCTTCCAACCTACGTTCTGACCAAAGTTACCTTTTTCTTTCCATGCTCTTCGCACTACTACATTCGTTTCCAAGTGATACTCTTCAACCATTTCTCTCCCATCATCTAATAGAAAATGAATTTTCCTTTTCCCTAAAATTACAATTCGTTCTGTCTATCGAAATATCCATTTCTTATTTGTTGTTTATTTCTTCATGTAAAATCAAATTATTGTTTTGTTTTTATTAATAATATACGTTAGTATTATAAAGGTATAAGTTCCTTTAGATTGACAGTTATTGATCAAACATTGAAGAGGTTAAACATGTATGTAATGACACGATTATCTAAGTTAATCTCCAAATAAAATTTTAGTAGATATATTATTATTAATTAAGATCACAAATAATCTTACCATCTTGAATAATTGATGTTTTCTTAGCATTCCGAATTAAATTCAACCACTGTTCAGCCGCCATTAGTAAATAAGTTAGTCATGAACACTGCGGAAATGGAAGTGATCATGCTCGGACTTTAGTGTCTTTGCTATAGTGCTGCAACAAGGGAGTGAAAACTAAATTTCTGTACTGCAGAACCAGGTATAGGAGTAGACCAATCACCATATGGGGTTTCGTGTCTCACACAAAAACAACTCGTTTTCTTACACCCTATACGCTGACAAACGATAAATGTTGTAACTAAAGGGTACACGAGGATTGCAAGAGTCCATGAGTTCTGGGCTCGATTAAACACCGAGTAAGAACTTTTAAGATTAATTTCCAAATTAAAAGGTAATTATATAATAATGTTATAAATATACTTATTAGTGATATATATTAATCTCATGATATTCTTGTTATAACCTTAACAAAACCAACTACATATGTATATATATACATTTGTATGTGTTGAATTTGATACGCAATTTGTTGATGATTATTGAAATATATATATATACAATGACCGAATACTTAATATTGATGATATAATGATGTAACGTAATAAGTACAGCTAAAATTCTTTTTATTTGAGTACATTTTTAAAGGTTATAAAAATATACACGTTTTTATTTTATGTTCTACTAAAGACAAAAAGGAGGATTATTAAAGCTAGTGAATCCATAACAGCATTTGGAGGGAAATATTGTGAAGATGTCTGCTGGTGAATGGCAAGATGAATATTTGCTATATAATTTTTTATTACAATCTTATTTTTCTAATATGCCATTTTATTCGCAGATAAAAATAGCGATGTGATGCCAAAGGTTGATATCAGTAAGATAAAATCTATAGATTTTATGCATTTGAAACAGGCAGAAGAGATAAATATTCATCGAGCACTTAGGCATAGACAACTTCGTAAAAAAACAAGTATACTTGGTCTGTCTCTAGCACTTGGAGTAATTGGAATTTATGCTTATACAATAAAGGCAGTGAAGCAGGAAACATTCTTAGATGATTTCAATGAACCTGAAACTATACTAATAGAAGAAAAACAATGAAGCATTGAACAGTTTAGAAGCATTTATAATTTTGTAGCATATGAAATATAAGAAAAAAAGTTATTGCAACAGATGTATTGTAAATTATACTAAATAAATATAAATAAATTGTTTTTAAGCAAAGAGAAATGGTAACGGTTCTAAGATTACCACCTCTCCCAACAATTAGGGATATGGTGAAACTGTACAAAGTATCTGCAATGAAGAAACTTTCACAGAATTTTATCTTAAATGAAAAGTTAACAGATAAAATGATAAAAAAGACAGGAAATCTTTCTGACGCTCATGTATTGGAAGTTGGTCCAGGTCCTGGTGGATTGACTAGGTCAATCTTAAGACAATTTCCACAAGAACTAATTGTTATAGAAAAAGATAAAAGATTTACACCGATATTGGAGATGTTAGCTGATGCTTATGGAGCAGTCAATGGTAAAATGAGTATTATCTATGGGGATATCATGACAACTGACTTATCTAATTTATTCCCTGAGTCCAAAGCGACAGCTTGGGAAGACAAAAGTCCAAGAATTAATTTAATTGGTAACTTACCATTTAATATATCCACACCTTTAATAATTAAATGGTTACATGCAATCAGTGAAAGGAGAGGACCTTGGTCGTTTGGAAGGACTAGAATGTCGTTAACATTTCAAAAAGAAGTTGCTGAGCGTATAATGGCTGAACCTTTAAATCATCAAAGATGTAGATTATCTGTAATGGCACAAGCTTGGACACGCCCAGTGCTACACTTTATTATACCAGGTACATTGATGTCCTAGCATGTCCTTTAAAAATAATATACATTTTATCTGTCCAGTATTTTCATACTATTTTGTTTATCTCTGAAACCTTAAGGTTCTGCCTTCCTTCCAAAACCAGAAGTTGATGTTGGTTTTGTAACATTTGTACCTTTAGTCACTCCACGGACGAAACATGAGTTTAAGATTTTTGAGAAAGTAACACGACATATTTTTAGTTTTCGTCAAAAGTATAGCATACGTGGTGCCGAGTAAGTGCGGTTTATTTAAAAACATCGTTGTTATAATGTAGGATATTTTAAATTTTATCTAAAGCAAAACTAAATTTTCTTATTTATTTCGTAGGACATTATTTCCACTAGAATATCGGGAAGAACTAGGTCTAATGATGTATAAACTCTCGGATATCGATCCTCACACGAGACCGATGCAATTAACAGTGGAGGATATAGACAGACTCGTTAGTGCATATAAATATTTATTAGAAAAAAATCCAGAAATCGGCTTATACGAATATCGAGCATCTCGACGAATAATAGGACCTTCCGAAACAAGAGATGTAGAAATTGAAGAATGTGATCCTTATTCCGACTGATGAATAAAGCGAACCTCTTGCTTCTTTTTTGTAATGTATACATTGCAATTTAATTAAATAATTTAATTTAATAATTTACATTATTAATATTCGCCCACTGTGAATCGTTCGAGAAGTAATGAATGTAGTAATTTACAGCAAGTTTTATGCATTTAATTTTATTCATGCTTACTACGTATATAAAGATAATGTTTGTAAAAGTTAAAATAAATTCAAATTCGTAAACTTACTGTTCGATCTTAGAATATATTTTGTTTCACCTGCTAGTCTCGCCTCTGCACTAAACTGCTATTTTAGTTATTGCCTCAGAATGTAATTGAAAGTAAATTACATTAAAACCTTCAATGGTTTCGTTCATTATTTTTACAATGACGACGTAACTGTATATATATACTTGCTTTCTCAAGGTAATAAATGTCAAACAGTTTATGCATATAATAAAAAATGGTAAACACTATACTTTTAATCGTTAAAAGTAAAAAATTATCATTACATGGAAATACATTAGACTTTTTACTGAAAGTAATTTGCACGAGACCAGCTCTTTGTATTTATATACATTATAAGTAAATATATTGTTCGCGGATAAAATGTAAATAACAATATACAAGGCAGCACACTCGAAACTAGTAGTGAAAACATGAATAATATAGTGACGTCTGAGTTACAGATAAATGAAGACACACAGTAAGGAAAAGAATTTGAACAAAATATTTGGATCACTCTTCGTCTTCGTCTTCTTCTTCTTCTAGATCTATGTCATCTAATTCATCTTCTAAACCTCTCAAATCTTCTTCAAGGAATAGGTTTTCATTAATTGCTAATGCAGCTGCACCTTCACCTAAAGTAACTGTTATAAAAACTTATTAATATCTCTAACAATTGTTCTGAAATAATGAAAGCATCAAATATTTACCTGTAGAACTTTCACCATCTGTAACTTCATTATTTTTTAATCGATCCGCACTAGCCATAGTTATTCCAGTAGTATCAATCTCGCTGGCTTCTAAATCATTGAGCCTGTCCATATCAAGTTCTCTGTATTCAATCTTTTCTTCATCATCTTCTTCTTCACGAACATAACTAGATATTGCTTCGTCCCCATCGTCAATACCTAAAAAACATGTAGACCCAAATTAACACATAGCTTTCATGTAAATTTGAAGTATTTAACATGTAAAACAAAAATAAACGTACCGTCCCCGACTGCAAGATCGGGATTGAAGTAGAACATTTCTCTACCAGATATACCAACTTGACGACCAGCTTTATAATCATTTCGTCTTCTTTCTTCTTCTTTAATAGCTTGTTCTTTCTTCTCCTTTAACTTCCGTTTCTTCCATGCCAAAAATGTCTCTAGTGTTATTTTAGTCTGTGAAAATATAAAATGTATTAATATATATTTCTCGTATTTCTCTTATATTGCAAGAAATTTTACAAATCAATGGAAGATTGTCATACTTGATTTGGCCCCAAATTGGCACGCTCTTTTTCAATTAAATCCTCTAAAGAAATCTCATCCTTTTTATCCTCCTTCTTCTTATCTTTCTTCAGTACAAAACCAGGAGGTAGCGCATGTCTATAGATACATTTCTGTCCTGATGGACATTCCCAAAACCATCCATACTTTGCTTTTTCCACTGCTTCCAAGAAATGTTTACAGATCTAAAATTCAGATAGTATTGTTAGTTCATGTCACTTACAGAAGATAGATGTTTGAATTTTGTAAATGCTGTACTAACAATGTCAGTAGTTGGACGATTTCCACCACCGTGTTTCTTTTCTACTACTTCCTTCAACTTATCCTCATCCCATTTATCCATAGTATCAGTTTCTTTGTCATCATCATCTCTCATATCACAATATAACGAACGTTTCTCTGCTTTTCTTTCTACACTTAAATCGTGTGAAAACTTGCACCTGTCTCCCTTTGTACATTGTCCTTGTTTGAAGAATGCGCATACTACCGATTTGGGATCGGTACCTATAAATTCGAATGATTTCATATTCACAATTTGTATAGGCACAAGAACTATTGCTATAAAAGCATTACTAAATAACGTATTAGATCCAAAATTATTTATGGCACAATTTTACAAGAGGATGAGTTTTTATGTAAAAACATATAACAATCTAATTTCAACATTAAATTACTTGTTCATAACAATTTGAAAAAAATGTATAGTCAAACAGAAACAGAAATAATAAATAATAGATATGGCCAAGTATAATTGTTATTGCACACAAAAACATCCTCTTTTTGGGTATGTCAGTAAGAATAGTACTTCATGCATGTTCAAACAACGATATCGATAACATATTGTTGTTTAATTAAATCTTTGTAATAATCTTACTTTATGCAATACCTTTATCTATTTTTTGTGTTTGGACAGGCTTAAATATGAGAGCTAATTCTTTCTGTTCCTTCAACTTTTTTTCTTTTTCAAGCTTTTTAACATTAGGATCATCTAATTTCCGTGGATTAACACCACCTGATTTTACCTGTTTCTCTACTTGCTGAATGAACTTTTGTTGTTTGGCACCTTTTTTATTTTTTATACCGAAAGTTTTATCCTACAAAAGAGAAGGTTGTGATATGGAAAAGTATTAAACGTACGTGTACACGTGCAGGTATATTCAAAATATGGAATGCATTTTAGGTTAACAATATACAATTATTATTTTCAAATACCTCGATAACTTTCTCCTTTTTCTTTTGCTCCGTCTTTTTATTGGGAGCAGCTGGCTTTTTGGGTGGCATTTCATTCACTTCTTAGCGTTTAAATGTATGCAATGCAGAAAATATGACAACAAAATTTATAAATTCAGAGCAATCTCACTTCCATCGGTGGAGCAATCGGCTGCCCAAATTGGCAAGCTTGAATCCTTGAATCTATAGTAATGAAACAGGCCATAGAATACATACATACATTAATGTCGAAACGTATGAAATATTAAAAAAAAAACAAGCTAATGAAAAATAAAAGGATTAAGGCAGGTGGGCCAATCGCTTCGGTGAGACAGACGAAATTAAATAAATAAACAAATTTAAACATAAACTTCAAAGTGCGACAAGAAACTGGACAAGAAATGAAACAATGCTAGGAATTTTGTTCTAGTAGTATTTTCAATTGTTGAACATTGTTGAGGGAGAAATCGTGCTCATGCATGTGTTGCACGGTGACATAACATGCGTGTTATATGGTGAATTGAAAGTGTTTTTTTGCGAGTTGTAGTTTAGTTATCTTTTGATGGCAGTGTTTATGTGCCGCGTGGTGCCAACGTCACTGTAAATATGAGTGGTGCATCACGTCAAATAAAAAATCCGTTATTATCAGCAGCCGGTGAAGGTTTTCCTTACGAAAATTATGGAGAAAATGCATTGCTGGTTCCAGTTACACCTACCACACCTGCCGTGCTCCGAGATGGTGAGTTAATTAACGAAAAACCTGGGTGGGGCTTCCATAGGTTCATATGTTCGTAATCTTGACAGCACGTGACGTTCTTTGTGTATGACAGTTATCAGAAACGTATTAATCAAAAGAACCAATTAATTGTGTTTGTTTCCCTGTTCCATTTTTCATCTTTTGCGAGCAATGTTTTGCATTAACCGTTTGTACATAGATACTGTTCGTGTTTGTGGTTATAAAACCTAATTCTATATGTTTTCTACTAATTCACATAGTCATCCTTATACTGCTACTTGCAGTCGATGTGTGTACACATCTCCATGTACATACTTTAGGAAAATGATATTGTTGTAAATACAATATAATTTATAATACAAAATTTATTGACGAGTTCTTTTATGTACATTTCTTGGATGTGCAAGACGAAGAAAATGTATGTCGATCTTTGTGAATACACATATATTGCGCATCTAAGTTTTTATGGCTTAGTAATATAAATATAAATTATAAATTAGTTCTCTCAGCTTGTGCAGGTGGCCTAGATCCATATCTTTGTGAATAAGGCAGATCAAGACTCTTTCTTCTACGAACACAACAAATTATCAATACAATGATAAGAATTATGAATAACACAAGAAGCAGTGCTCCCACTGAAATAGCTGCTACTTGTGCTTCCGATAAATTATTCCACTCTGCAAGCATAACAATTATGAGGCACGTTATTACTGAAATAATGGAAAAATCAAGGACTAGATTTAATGATTGCAGTACTTATATTACCTGTAACATCAATTGTAATAGTGTTATAATTGTTTAATAAATCCACTGCTGTTATTTTAGTTGTTGTGTCACAACAGGTGGCAGAGTAGAAAAATGTTACAGGGCTTCTTGTACCACTAATAAATTCTGTACGTGGATAAATTTCATTCGATGATGAAATTACACGTTTCAAACCTGTATTAAAAATTGAGTTTACGTTAATCATATAATGATTGTAACAATATTTTACTTTACTTTACTTTAATAGAATTGATACCTGAATCGTAGTCTTCAATTGTAAGGTCCATGCTCCATCGAGTTTTGTAACACTGCCTTTTGTCCAATTTTCCAGCACAGTTGTTATTGAAAGAGTACTCAACTTTTGGCTTCACATCATCTGTTAACTGAACATTACACGTTATAAAATTAATTTCATGAAGTTATTAATAAATTAATGTAACAGAAGATGATTTTATATTGTATTTATTATCACCTTTGATAGGGAACCCTTTACATATATGTATGCTGATTTTTCCTTTATTTCAGTACCTTGAATGTACAAGGTAACTGTGTTAGCTGTATCAGGCGAAGTATTATCAGGTACAACTACATCTACTGCCACCTGACTCATTTGACCAGGATATATCCATGCACTGAAACAAAATATAAATGAACTTATCCTTTTGTACGTATTATATTTACTATTTGATTTACATTAGAAACATACTAGGTTGGCACAACATTGTACACTCTGAAAGGTGTACTCTTAACTCTGAATCCATATCTAACAGGTAGAATGCAGTTATTCATTACATCAAAAACAATTCTGTGTATCGATCCAGGTGCAGCAATTAAATTGGAATTTCTGTTCACTTCTATGAGCATCCTTTTCTCCTGTATAGTATTTTCGTTGCTGTAATTCACTAATTCTTCGAATAATTCCTGATTCTCCGAAGTTTCTACCATTTTCATAGGCAAGTCAGAATTGTCTATTTTCCTTTTGACATCGCCATCGATATTTTCGGATAATGGAATCGAAGATCTCGCATTAATTCCATGCTGTTCCTGAATAAAAGATCAGTGAGTCAGTTTGATTGCTCCATATTTCTAATATTAACCGCAAGTAATTTTGTCTTTGAGAATGATTGAGGAATTAAGTACTTAACGGAATGAACGCGTCAGTTATCTATTAAAGAGTTTTATTTCTTTACCTGCGTTGATAGTTCTTCAACAAAAGACACATTGTGGTTGTTCCTCGAAGTAGTTACGTTCTCGTCATTGGCAAAATTAACGTACTCAACGAAGTTAATGTTTCTGGGGATAGAGAATATCGACGTATCATTCTCATTGAAATTTTCCGGTGTTGTCTCGTTGGTTTGCTCCAAGGATCGTTCCTGAATTAACTTTTCGTCATTGTTCATGTTAGGATCGATTCTTAGGTCTGAGTTTTGTTCTTCCAATGTTCTTATTCTTGAATAGAATACCTAGGAAACAGAAATTTCGTAATCACATTACTAGATTTCCTTGTGCCTCTTAGATTGACAATAATTACTCCAAATTGCACACCTTCGGAAGATCATCATTGTTGCCGTCTAATTTCCTGACGTCATTTTCCTTAGTGTTTAGACGGTGTTTCATGAATGGCGATTTCTTCACTGTACCTGCAAAAAATCTCCGATTACATTCATGAATTCTGTATATTATTTTGAAATAAAATTCAGAGAACTTTTCCCGAAAAATTAAAAATAATTGCAGAAGTCGGAATTTCGCAAAAATATATATTGTTTTGCGAACCTACTGACCGCGTATTTTTTTTTTATCTATACACAATTACCGGATATTCGACCAAATTTTCTTACGCAACAGCTTCCGCAACCTCCAAAGATCATCCGTCGAATTTAAGATAAGCAAATATCGTACGACTCACATGAATCATTGAGTCAAAATTCATTGTTAAAGCCACTAAGTATGTCTAAACATCGGCCGAGAGCGAATAAATAGACGCAGTTGCCTATGCGGAGAAGATACTACTTTATTTTCGAATCGAACGCAAAATTCTGTGACGCATACCAGTTGTTTTCACAATTAGCAAAGAAAGCTGTTGTTTGCGAGAAGTGAGGAAATCGATCTGCGTGTCAACAAGCGAATGTTACAGAATTATCCGTAAGATAACGAGCATAACTGGCTGCATGAAAGGAACTGCGTAACATTCCAGACATAAGAAATGTCTAGCTATAATTTTCAAGCGGTCATTCAACATTTTACTGAAAGCCTCGTTCCCCGGTAATCAAATTTCAGGATTTATCCTCAATACATATACGTTCCCTTTTGTCGCACGATTTATTAACATTTGGAATAACAATGTTTCCAAACAAACTACTCCGGGAATTCAATGAAAAATCTGAAAAACATGTGTACCGGCATCCGGTGCTTTGTCGGCATCCGTCTCGAGGCCAAGTGATTCGATTTATCTGAGATATTGACTGAGCTGAGATGAATGTTGTCTATAAGTTTTATGTTTTATATCGAATGGAGTGACGACGCTATCACCGGTGCCAGCTGCAGTTGTTAACAAAACGTCAGCATCAACTTATCGCCCGGGTGACGTGGCTGGTTACGTCGAGTCAAAGTCAAAGCTATTTGGTTAAATAAACGCGAAATTGCAACGAAAATGTACGGTCAAGATACATCGGCAGGTAATAATAGAACAGAATGTATATTCGGCTCGCAGCTACCTTAGAATTATTATGATACTAACCATTCAAACGGACCGTTTCATCCGCCAGATAACGCGACTTATTGTTTTCCCGGGGGGGTTCCCGAACATTATATCTACGCACAGTGTTGCTACATGCCATTATTCTTAAGATACACGACTGCTTACTGGAACAATATTATCGTGCTATAATTGCAAATAGAAGTAAATTGAAGATTGAAGTAACTTTCTGCATCTCTTAAAGAAGCCTGCGAAAGAAGGCAGTTTGCCTGAAATTGAAATTCTCGATCAATTAGCAACGATCTAAAATCTGTGAAAAGAGTGAAACAACTTGTAGATTACTATCTATCTCTGTTACTGCACAACATCGCAATAGTTCGAGGCATTGAACATTTCCAAGAAACCGAGTAATTGTGATTGAAAACACAGTGAGACTGCAGGCTGCAGCTCGCACGAAACAAAGTTGCACCGTGCAATCAGGAATGTAAGATGCAAAATTCTATCAGTCTATGGAACCGAGATTCTTCTTCGAGGTTTAAAAATTTGTAAAATCTCATCAAGTCGAGTTTCACTCGCAGAAACGATTCGCCCGGTTTTTGCAACAAGGTCTTCGATTATTCTCCGGCAATTCTAATAATTTACATACGAGCCGCTGAAGTCGGAACGCATTGGGAAAAAGATCTTGTTGGAAAAGAATCTTGTTGCTTCCTGAGAGCGAGGCGTGCGTCAGTCGAACGCGCGCGAGCTTGAGCAAAGGGCAGCTCGCCGCGTGTTGCACAACAGCAACCGAGTGTATCTCTTCGCCAAAAAGCGAAGACGAGGTTGCCAGTTGTCAGACGCGTGTCGTCGCGAGTACGCGCCGCGATATCGAGCTTCCGTGCGGATTCGGAATCGCGAAACCGATACGTATATTACCTCGTGCTCGACCTTCGCCGAGATTAATTAATCGATACGACTGCTGGTGTTTCCGTATGCTAATTGGCCCATTGTTTGGCGAAACTATCGAAATTGTGTCGGCGATCGCGATCGAATTCGCTGGCCGCAAATTAGACGTGCTCCGGACAACGGTAAGTCGAGCGTGCGAGTTTTCCTTCGGATTTCTACGATCGGTGTGTCACGGATACTTTTCTCAATCCTTATGGCAGTCTTTTGAATTTTCCGCGACGATAATGTTCTACTTTTGTATTATAGTTCCAACGGAGATTTCTATGTCTGTGAATCGATTTATTAGGTGCACAAATTGAATCTGGGATACTGATTACTGATATACCCTATGAGATATGAAAAGAAGATATCGTCACAGAGGAGCTCTCCGAAGATCATGTTACACGTTAGAATAATAAATAGCTGCGCACACAAAATTAGTCGGATTTTCTTCGTGTCATCTAGAGAATCGTGATCGTCACACATACGTGACGCGAACGTGTTAATATTAACAGCGAACACCAGCGATCTTGTAAGTCGAAATAGTTCGGAAGTTTGCAAGATAGTGTATGTTACTTTAACCTGTAATAATACACCTGGTTCTCGTTTTACACGGTATGTTTTTGCATAAATAATTTTCGCGTGTGTTTCTAACATTAATCGGTTAGTTTAACACGGGTTTTCGACTTTTATGCAGTTTCTTAGCCACGTTTTATTTATTTTAACGCAGATTTTAATCTTGATCAATCGCATACACAGAATTGTAGAGCATGCCACCGATGTTGTAATAAAACGAATTAAACATTTTTTTGTTTTAATTGATAAAGATAAAGATTTTCGCTTACTGGATAGCCTCGGGTCCGGAACAAACAGTTCTCCCGTTGTTTCGGCATGTTTTGTCCTCGAAAAACCGTCGGCGGTGAAATGGTACTTCGAATTATCCTCCCCTAAGAGCTTCATCCACCACTCGCCAGGGGGTGCGTTGCTCGTGTCGATTCTCACCCCGTCCGTTTCGACCTTGCGTGTCCAAGACACTACAGTGCCGAGCCATGGCACCGTCACGTCTGTCAATTAAAATGTGTGAAATTGGTGCTCGGTCGTCCTCAGAGAATCGCTCGATAACGCAGAGATTCGCATCGAAAATTCGCATCGAATCGTGCACAATGTTTCTCGCGGGAGGAAAGTCTCGCAGCGATACAACGAGTTGTTAACAACATTCACAGCCGCGAACACTGCGAAGAAGCATGCTACGTTGTGCAAAGTGTTCCCTACGATTTTGCTACGAAAGCAAACGAGTTAGCTGCTCGATGTAATGCTGCGATTTCGGCACCTGAAATCACCTGAGACGACTATGCGGTCGATACGATGAACGGTACGTGAACGGAGCGAAAACAGATCAACAATTCTGCTAATTAATTTACGTTCCGCCTTGCCTGTTTTTACGCAATTCCGGGATTATCTTGTTTGTTACATAATTTTCAGCTTTCTTCGTTTCGCAATATTTGTTTTTGTTCGCTATTCAAATTTCTCAGATGCAAATTACACTATGACTTATTTTACGGTTTCAATGATTAAGACTTTTTTGTAATCCGTAATTTCATTAAAAAAGGAGAAAATTTATATTTATTCTATGCCTATATGTTCCCCAGTAGCTGTACATTAACAACGCCAAAATAGAATTCTATTTCGGCTTAAAGGAAATTAATAACATACATATTTGTTAGACTCTGTTCAGAATCTTCATCACGAGTGTGACTCGATATTGTAGTGCAAGGGGTTAATTAAAGATTTTAATCGCGTTCACAAGCAGCATACACTATTAATCCACGTGCGGGCTTGCCGAGAGTTGAAAATTATTTTTAGTTTACTTCACTCCTGCGAGTTCGAGGCCTATGCCGGAGTCATTTCCGACCCGCATCGATATTTCCCTACACTTTCGATATGAGACGATCGCTGGGGACCGGCTTTCGTCGTATTTTGGATAAAAAAAGAACAAGAATGACTCCGTCGATCGATCGAACTAATTTTTTAACGGTTCACCTGCGTGTCCTTGAACCTCCGCCAGTCTACCTAGAAGCGATCGCATACTCACTCATGGGAATGCGAAGAACAGCACTCGACACGTTCCCCTCGACGTTCATGACGATTCGATCCACCTCGTTGTCTACCAAAAACTTCGTTTCCGTTTCGCCGGTGAGATCGCGTCTTTTTGCCACGTTCACCTGGGAATAGTGATTGAAATCTTCAGTATTTGAAGCTGAGAGTCAGGTAGGGATAAGGTGCAAGAACTGACGAGCGTTTCGAAAGTAGGCTCATCAGCGTCGCCTTCGATCTCTTCAGCGTTTTGCACGGTCGAGAACACTTTCGTTCTCATGGAATTCGCGCTAGTTTCCGTCTCAGCGGTGCCGCAATCCAGGTCAAGGTACATCTAAAAGCACGAACAAAGATTATGAATATTTTCAGTGCGAACTGTGCCGCATGACGAGTAGTGTACAAGCTACCTGACATTTTCTGGGAACGTTGTCCGCGTTTTGTTCGTCCGTCCATCTTGCGTCTGGCATGGCTAACTGCGAGTGGCCTTTTCGAACCGGACTCTCTGCAATATTTATAGTTTCGCGAAGGTTTCACCTAAAGATGGTCTAGCGTTCCCCGAAGAAATCCCGAGGAACGCGCGCGCGTTTTGTTGTTCTTAATCGACCAATTTAGCCGCGGAGTCGGCGTAAAAATAAATAAGCGCGGGGGCAGGGCAGAGTAGTTGTTCGAGCCTTGAAATAACCGATCCAGACTTTATAGTTTCAAAATTGACCGATGGTCGTCGTATTGTTTAGATAAACACGTTCCCGACACGTGCCAAGTATTAAATGCACTTTGTTCTATTTTACAATTGCTATTTCAAATTAATGGTTTCCCTGGCTTCTTTTGAATCTTCAAACTGTAATTAATTTTGTGTGACTTACCCGATGTGACGTTGCCCGACCAGAAGATGTTAATGTACTGGAAATCATTTCCGTCCCGGTCGACTCCATTTGCAATGCAATACCTTGATCGTCAACGAAAGTGTTTATTTAAGAACGATGCATTCAATATATATTTACGGTGTTCGTTTAAGACTGCCAGCGATTTTTAAAGGAAACGAAACTGATTGTGAGCGAAAGTATCGAAATTTTATGCCAATGTTAAAATCTTAAATATTTGTCCTTGACAGTGATTTCTGACTGGGTTTAGAAATTCATTTTTACTATAAGAAATCCAGATAAACCGAATTTCACTGGAGTCTTTCGAATTCAAAAGGGTTAAGACAGCATTCCCTATAATATATTTATGTAGTTGTGGTTCCATTAATTAAATTACTCTGATTTTGTAAGAATCTCAAGGGTTCATATTTGGCGCTTAACGTGTTAATTCGCCTAAAATCGCACCACGGATCACTATTTCAAACCGAATAGCAAACTGACCTAGTGCATTTCCCATTGGAAAAAATCACACTTTCCCGCGAAGTATCCTCCGAGGTGTCGATGATCCTCGGGATCCTCGTAGCAGGGATGATCCATTCAGGCTCTTCCAACGATTGCGCACTAGATCTTCGTACAAACGATTTCCGATCCTCTTTGAGATCCTTGTTGGCAAACGTGGGAGGGTTCACCGTCGCGACGAAGCCGTTCAAGCACCCGAACAACACTAGGGACGTCAAACAATTGGTTCGCGGCTTCATGATGCGTCTCTCGCCGGTAATCGAGACGAAAGATTAGTCGTATGAATCTACCTGTCACTTATAAGGTCCCAGGAAACTGTGGTTTACAAAAGGGTAAGGTGTCCGCGTTTACGTCGCGTCGATAACACCGCTCGACAAAGTAAATCTAGGCGTAAACGCAGGCCCGTTGCACAATCGCAGGTGTTTGATGTGCATGCGTGTACAGGATGTGATCGTCTATAGAAATCGGTAATCCGAGGCCCGACAGGACGCCATCGTGCGATCACCTGCGACAGAAAAGATACGCGGTATCTTCCATGGTATCTACGCCATTCGAAATTACGAGCATTGTATCCTGTTCAATATTGACCCTCCGTGAATAATACCGAGATTTCACGCGTGGGCTATTTCATGGCTCAGACAATGACGTCGATCTAGCCGAGGGGAATCGCCAAGGTTAAGGAGACAGACTTCAGGGTTCACGAAGCTCAAGTTTCGGATCAACTTTACGTTACGGTTTTAATATTTTTAATATTACACCAGAAAGTATGACATTACTTGAAGCGACATAACGTTAAATATTTACTCTCTGCAGTGCAGTTCTCGAAGGTCCGACTACAAAGTAGTTCAAAAAATGAAGAAGCGATCGTTTCAGCGAAAAAGATAAAAACCGTACCGGAAGGTCGATCAAGATTAACGATGAACGCATATACCCATTCATCTGAAAACACTGCAGTCCAAAGAGACTGACTTCCTGAAATGTATTCGCATGATTCATACGTTTCGTCATACCTCGGTAAAAGACATTTGCTAGACAAAATTGTAGTAAAAACGTTTACCGATCTTTGTGGCACGCTCTGAAAGAATTTCAACTGAAGTTTATTTCAACGACATTTTCCTTTGTTTCCAGATGCCGAATCGGAGAGTGTGGTAGGGAAGGGATCAGCGAATTCGCATAATCCACCGGCGGCTTCGAGCGACGCTGATGCTGAATTCACACCCATACCTCTGAACACCGAGGAGACCAAGGTTCCGGAGAACCAGCCGGCGAGGCAGGGCTACTTCACCTCGATACTGTCGTCCCTGCCGAATTTGTCCTTGGCGTCGATCACCGGGGACTCGTCCCAGGCCAATCAGGGGCCCGAGAACACGGCCAATCCGCAGGACAGGAATCCTCCTTTGCCACCGTTCGATCCTCGCAATTCGCTGACTGAGACGACGTCACCGCCCGTTCCTAATTTCTACGAAACACGACCTTCGAACTTCACGAGATCCTCCGAAGTTTATCCCGGAAGTGGCTCCACTTTGCCGGCTCCGCCGCAACCAACCGCTGCTCCACCCACTATACCTTCATCGCGCGACGGTGAGGCTTTCCGCTGCTACACGGACTTGTATAGCGAACGAGGAATTTGTTAACCCATTTGCATCATTAGCGCATATATACGCTCAATTTTCCTGGTCACTGTCATTATTCGTTAGCTAAAAAATAGAAATGGACGGTGTTATTGGAGATGAAAGTAGTAATTCTAATTTCTTCTTATAATGCTGAGATATGAAGTTCTTTTACTTGTAGTCATTTTTGTACTTAAATATAATTAAAAAAAAAAAGTTTGGCGATAAAAGCCTTCCTTTCATATTTCCTTATGATGCAAATGGGTTAAACTCTACGATCAGTTAGCCCAATTTTTCAAGCTTAAAAGGCAACCGCTAAATTAGGAGAACTGCCAGAATAAAACGATTAAATGAATACACCACGAGGTGCAAATAATTGCTTATCGACGGGACACTGCACTGCTGGACGTATAATCATCGTATTGCATAATATATCGTAAACAACATATTACGGAAACTTCTGAACGGAAAATTCTGGCGGTTTCACCTTATTAGAAATCGTTACGTTATTTGTGTAAAAACTTTCCTGCGTACTGTGTTGAACTAACAATTGATTGTATAGCATTACAAGGCCCGCCCTATAGGAAATCTAAAAACTTTCCAATACTCATTGTCAGTTACGCTGGACTTAAAGCTAAAGTGGCATAAGGACGCAGGAGCCGGTCGACAGTGACACGTACACGTCTTGCGTGATTGATTAACCCGTTTGCTGCTTTATTGATAGTTTTTTTCGTACCTGGGCGACTGATATACTTGAGCAGAGGCTCAATTCTCATTTTAAGAGCTTCTCGATGCATTTTTGTTCAATCCTTAAGAGGACTTTCAAGGAAGTATTTTGTATAGAATTAATTTTTAGAACTAACGGTTGATTTATTTCTCGTTTTAGGACCCATTTCGTACCGGCTTGTCAACCAGAGACGCCTCAAGTATGCGCCACCACCTGAACTGACATCAACCACGTCGAAACCATACTCGGCCCCAGCGGTGCAGCCGGTGTTCAGCCCACAGAACGCTGCACCATTGTCCATCTTCAACCCGAACGAATCCGCTGCTCCTGTTCCAGCCTACCAGCCCGTTGAGGCTCTCGCATCGACGAACTCGCCGTCGGTTGAACTTTCAACGCCCGAGCAACTGTCCCAAGCCAACTCTCTGCAGGAGTCCTTCAGGTCCAGTCCAGTCGCTTCCGCGGTTTCGTACAGCTCCACGGGTACTCCGCGAAGTGCGACACCTCAGAGTCCGAATTCCGGCTACGAAACCGTACCCTTGAGAACAACAGTTCCCCAATCGTCGTCCCGGCCGATTCCCCATCGAGCCCAAGAAATAACCACCCCGCAGAACACGCCGGTGAACTTCGCTTTCCCTGCGTTCGACTCGTACACCATTCAACCGGACTTTCTGACCTCGACGAACACCGAGAAGGGTGCTGTAAGGAACCTTCCTGGTCAGGTGGATCCGCAAGCTACGAAGGACATCGTCACTGCGTCTGGCACCGAGGCTAAACCAACCGTAACGTTCGCTCCCAGCTCTGCGATCCAGATCTCGGAGAAGCTAGAACACTTGCTCGCAGAGAGAGAAGAGGAGAAGTTAGCTACCGAAGCTTCTGCGAAACCCGAGGGGAGTATAGAAGCTTCTGATAGCACATCTAGCGACGTTATAGAGAAGAACACTTTCCTGAAGCCAGAACCTGTTCGGCCCCCTCCACGAGAAAGTCCTTTGACTAGTCCTCCCGAAGAACGACCAGTAGAAGAAGCAAAACCTGATGGTGCGCAGAGTCATGCTGCGTCTTCGAACGTGCCAGCTTCCCAGCACTTTCAGCCGTTCCCATTGACCTCCAGTTTCCCGGCGCAGCCAGCACAACAGAAGCGTTTAATTAGTACACTAGAGACCTCGAGTTCAAGTGCTTTCGCCGATCAACGATCGGATCAACCAGCTGCCTCGTTCTTCGAGACAAAGAACGTCGGACAGTTCCCGCCCCTGCAATTCAAGGAAAGCAACGTGAACGTTGACTCGCTGGCGACCACCGCGAGAAATGATTCGCAGCAACCACACGCGAACACGGTCTTGAACTCGTTCTTCGACAATCCTCAAGCTTCTCAACCGTTCTGGGACACCGGTTCAGCTTCTAATGCCGGGATTGTTGGCACGACAGGTAGCACTCAACCTGCCCCACCACCGCCGCTGTACGATCCTCTGCAGTTTCAAAGCGAGTTGCATAAACCACCGGCACCGAGGTACCAGCCGTATGTGTCCCATTTCGTGCAACCGCCGCAGCTGCCAGTGAACCAGGCTCAACATTACTTCGAGACTCTGCCTGGACCGGCGCAAACGCACGACGCGGCGACCGGAAACGAGAGCATCTTCCCGCCCATGCCTCCTGGGATCACGCATGTACCCGAGCAGACGGGTATCGCCACTCTGAGTCCAGTTCAAATGTCAATTAACCCGCACAGTTGCCGCACCACCCCGGACGGCCTGAGCCCCGATTCGCAAAACCTGGTGAGACACGATTTCCATGGTAAATTAATCACCCTAACTTCTGAAATAGGTGCATTAAGATCTTTTCCATTCCAGGTCGTGGATCCGTCAGAAAAACGCATGCAGTACAGGGCAGTGTATCATCATTGGTTCTATCGCAAAGAGGTGGAACACAAAGTGTTATGGCTTCCGTTTTCCATGCATGATAGCCTGCGGTTAGAGGAGGTTCATAATTCCACCGAAATTACCCCGGAGACCACCATCGCCACCGACGGCGGTCGTTACGATGTCGACATTTTACGACGGCAACGGTCTCCCGTTTATTGGAGCGGCACGTCGACGGAAGTGCGACGATGCTCCTGGTTCTACAAAGGGAGCAACGAGTCAGCCTACACACCCTACGACGAGAGCATTGCCGCGAAACTTGAAGAGGAGTACAAGGCGGCTTGCATAACGAACAGATGGAATCGGAGGGTCGATTTGAACAACGGGGAGTACATCATTTTCTACGGGGCCACGGTCCAACTTCATTACACTTCTACGTCTCCGGAGGCGTCCGGTTCCTGGAGCAATAGCACGGTAAATTTTCTACTTTCGTCGACCCTAACTGACCAATGCAGACTCGTTTTGAACCAGTTTGTTAATCTGTACGTAATGCTAATTCATCTGCTACAGCTTTGCTATAACTAATCCATAGTTAAATGCCTGAATGCTGGAAAGCCTTCGCAGGTGGTTCAAGCAATCAATTGTGCCGACAACTATGAAAATATCATGTAACAAAATATATTCTTCCTTTCGAAATGTTCAGAATTGTTGAACTCAAATTCTGTTCAACGATACGATCCCCAATTTAAAATTCTAAAAGATAGTTATCGGCACAGTTAAGCAACGCTGCTTATTCCACTCGAACCGTAAAACTTGCAGCAACGAAACTTCGGTGAAAGTGCTTTCGAGTGGCGCATTATTTGCTGAGAATAATGCACGCATCATTCTGTTGGAAACTTTCAATCATGATTTGTACAGGAGGACAGTGCATATTTACAGGGTGCTGTCAGCAGACCACGGACGATAAAACGGGGCATGGACGAGTTCCCCATTGAAGATGGCGAGCCTGAGAAGGTGGATCATCTTCTGTTCCTTGTCCACGGTATAGGAAGTGTCTGCGACTTGAAGTTCAGGACTGTCGAGGAAGTCGGTAGGTACTTGATTTCATTTTTAAAATTGTCCAAAAACTTGTTCGGAAATTTATTCCGTACTAGGATCGGTCACCTTGAAATCTCAAAAAACATGGGCTCGAAAAAATAGTCTTCTTCATGCTATTTGTCTTAGGTGACTCACCCTGTACATATTCTAGATGAAATTCCGAGATAGACTGTTCTTTATGGAACAACGACACTCTCCTCGGAACCATACTAATTTCTTATTGAATAAAACAACGAATTTTTACGCAATTATTGGTCCTTAATTTCTAATGATACAACGTGTTTTGCAGTCGACGAATTCCGGAGCATAGCACTGCAATTGGTGCAGTCGCATTATCGAACAGCCAGCGAGCAAAGAATCGTGAACAGGATAGAACTTTTGCCAGTCTCCTGGCACACAACGCTCCATTCGGAAGACACCGGGATCGACAAGAAATTACAAGCCATCACGCTGACTAGTATACCGAAGCTACGATACTTCACCAACGACACGCTGCTCGACATACTTTTCTACACCAGCCCCGTCTATTGCCAGACCATAATGCAAACAGTCGGCAGCGAGATTAACAGGCTGTACAATCTCTTCAAGAACAGGAACCCGGACTTCGACGGTGGAGTTTATTTAGGTGGCCATTCATTGGGCAGCTTGATTCTGTTCGATCTTCTGTGTCATCAGAAACCATTGATCGAGGACAAATCGAGCGACGAGGACGAAACGCCCGAGGAAAAAGTTAGTATGCCTACTGACACGTTTAATTGTGAAATAAATTCCGCATGCTAATGGTTTCTATCTAAGTGGTCATCCTGACGAATTGTTTTTGTACTTTTTGCAGAATGAGGAAGAGAATAATGAGTCTTTACGGCCATTATCTAAGCGAGTTGTAAGAAGACGTCGTAGTAAAAAAATAAATTACGTGATGGGTGTTGCTGGAACCGGTCAGCCTTATATACATTATCCCCAATTGAATTTTCACCCACGTGCCTTCTTCGCTCTTGGTAGTCCGATTGGTATGTTCGTAACAGTTCGGGGCATTGACATGCTCGGGGAAGATTTTGAGCTGCCGACGTGTCCGGCTTTCTTCAACATATTCCACCCATTCGATCCAGTTGCCTACAGAGTTGAGGCACTGATTAATTTGGAGGCTGGCAAATATCGACCGATGTTAATTCCACACCACAAGGGACGGAAAAGAATGCATTTAGGTAAGTGTTCCGACAGTTTTCATTACTTTATGTAAAAATAGGAATTTTTATAAAGATCTGATTACATTGCAGAAGTTAAAGAAATAATGGCTCGCGTTGGGGCGGATTTGAAGCAGAGGTTGATCGATTCCGTGAAGAACACGTGGAACTCAGTCTACAGTATGACAGTGTTCCACAGGCCAGATAATAGCACGTTCGAAGAAGAGATTGACAAGGTGGTGGAGGAGCAACTGCAAGAGCCACCGTCCGTACAAGATAATCAAGCTACTGATGATGCCTGTGAGGACTTCAAAGTGGGCAAGCTGAATGGTGGACGAAGAATAGACTATGTTCTCCAGGAAGCTCCACTGGAAAGTATCAACGAGTACATTTTTGCCGTGAGGAGCCACGTCTGTTACTGGTTGGTTACATTTCAAAAATTCTATTACCGATCTTGTATCATTGAATGGGTGCTTTGCAACATTTTTATTTTTGTTTAGGGAATCTGAGGACACCATGCTGATGATTCTAAAAGAGATATATGGCTCCGAAGGCATCCAAACAGACGCCCAGCTGCCTCAGCACACGATCCCGATAGAACGAGCCACCCCCTCACCATCTTTGCTGCCGTCGCCATCCACGTCTAGTAAAAATAGCATAACCGCACCAGTACCTGGCATAGGAATGGATCCTACTGCACCAACATCGAGCAAGCAAGTCGGCCCACCTCCAAAGAGTGGATTTGTTAAGAAATCATGATTAAGAAAGAATTGTTTGAACGTTGAAGAGTTTAGGTAATTGAAAAATCAAGGTGACGGCGTTTAATTAATTCCGATTGATCAAGATGGTGAAGGCGTTGTACCTGACATTGATAAGTGAATCATGTGAACTGTAAGGATAGCGGAATCAGTGTTCTTCATTCGCACGATTGTTACGATAGAATATTAGCAAATTTAGTAGGTTGTTCCATAATTTCGTGGTGGTCATTTCGGACATACCCTCCAAGATTGTTATAAATCTCGATGATGTGATCACTATTGAATTTCAAAGGTTTTTCATCATAATACTTATGATACTACCGAATTCTTTGCCCGATAAAAAATATTCTGGTGTAAATGTATCCGACACGAATTTATGGGACGCCTTAATGCCACATTAACGTTCCACGATAACGGATTGTTCTTTCACGTGCTCTGAGAACGATTAACCCTTGGATGCTTTTGGACTAATTTTGAAAAAGTTTCACTCAGCTATGAGACTTGTCGCGGTGCTTGAGTCGGTAATTGTTTATACTAGGTGCAATAAGAAGGATATTGAAGAAACATCTTCAAAAATATTTCTAAATCGGTGTTGAACCAATGTCTAGATAGATCTAGGTACTGCTGACTGAATTCTGGTCATTAAGCTCCAGTTTGCAAGGGTTAATTAATTAAAAATCGTCTCGTGAATCGGCCTATCGGTCTCGTATCCGAAGCACAAGCCGGCTAGCTGAAAATAAACTGCGCAATAATGCGTTAACGCATATTGCTAGACGAATGGAATAACTTTATCAGGTTCGATCATGCATCTTATCGACGGACTTAATTTTTGCGATTCGCATTTTTGCAATGTAGAAAATATTTATAGCACTCGCCGGAAGAAACACGAACACACGCAAGCCAGATTTTCTCATGTGGGAAAAAGATTATTGACATCGTTTACTGTACATATAAATGCATATAAATGAAATGAGATATATATATATATACATATATAATTTTTTTCAGAATTATCTTGCATTGTGAGAATTTAAGTGTAATTTTTCGGAAGTGCAAGGATTTTAATAAAACACGTTATTCTTATAATCAAGAGTTCACAAAAGCCCTCTTTCGTCACTCCTTTGGCAGTTTTAGTTTTTTGATCTTTCTTTGCACGAATGGTTGTTACAAATAATGTTTTATTTAAAATAATTTAAGTCAGCTTATTCTTTATTTGGAAGAAACTATTTAATATAGACTCATGGATTACGCAGTTAAAGGAATAAGGTTTTCCTAATTGGCCAAAAGGCTGTGTAACATTATTATAATTGGAAAATCCTGCGATATGGTTTCTCGAGCGGTGTCGCTGTTCCAGGAGGGATCATCGAATGGCGTCAGCTTATCGTGCCGGGAGTTTTTAGTTAGTCGACATAAAAAAGAATGGTTCGGCACATGCATGGGTATCACGAAACGCTAATTAATTGCGGTGCACGTCCATAGGGCTAGCGGGGGCCTGCTTTGCATTTTGCGTGCAGGTCCTCGTAAAACTACATGCCTGTCAGCCCGAGCGAATTTCAAGATGATTTATCGTCCCGGCGAAACTAAGTTTTTCGCGATACTTGCCGGGCGGGTTCGCGAAACGCCGCGTCTCTGCATGCCACCGCATTCAACGGGGGCTATAACAACTTGTACCGTCGCTTATGCGATCTGACATCGTTGATCGACTTGTGTTTTATGTCCCTTCCATCCAGCTCGGCCCCGCTTTAAAATATGTTTCCTCTTCTCGCCTCTCGGAATCTCGTCAACCGATTTCCCTCGCGAGTTCGCGTGAACCCCTGGTTCCCCGTGCCGGTTGTTAAAGTCTGCTCGATAATGAGCATCTGCGGTTGAAATTTCAACCTTTCCGCTTCCAATCTTCCGACTTCGTGTCTCTCAAAAGGAACGTTCGCAACAACACTCCCGGAATAACTTGGCCACTTTTTAAAAAATCTAATTGATGCTTTTTGCGGAACCGCGCGCGCGTTCCCAGGACACGCAAATGGGAACCCGAGGCAACTCGTTCCTCGACTTCAGCAAAAGCAATTTTACAGGAAAACTTCCTACATCTTCTTTGGTCAACGACGTTGCTAAATTCCTTTGACAACGAATTTAACGATCGCTACGATGAAAATTTAACACTTTGACTGCCAAACTAGAAACCTCAAAAACCTCAATTATATGAAATCAAAGTAAGTTATTGAATGAAATAAAAATTGAAAAAAATTAAATGTATGATACCGAGTAGTCCTCCAACTTTCTTGAATTTTACGGATTCTAATCGAATTTGGTACAATGAATATATCAATGCAAAAATTCATTTTAAAACCTGGACAAATAATTCCGTCATCCACATATGGGTGACATGGCAGTCAACGTGTTAATGCATTTTCGGACACTAGAATTATCAAATTATTTCCTTCTCTCTCATTATGTAATGAAACTAATGGTTATTTGAACTAATACTGCAACGGCGGCTAATTTCCCTTCTTTTTGTAATTAACAGCGTGACTTATGCCCGACCATTGTTTATATTTCGCTGCCGTGCAGTTGTATCAAGCAGTTTTAATATTCCTCCGGACATAACTTTGCCCTTCAACAGCAACCACACCAAGAGACAGACGTTTATGCCTTACAGTGGTAGCAGAAAGTGCAGCGAGGGTAAGATTTTACAACGAGGCTTGCTGAGAGTGATTTACACCTCGGAAAAACTCTATGACGTTTACGATATCTATTCGCCGATTATTTATGGCAGCCGTCCGCGTCGAGGAACGTCCAACCACTCGACACCCATATTTTTCTGTTGTTCCTTCGGAAAAATGTTCGAGATGAACGAAAATCTCCGTGGTGGCGTAAAACACGGATTTTATTCAGGTGTGTGCGGCAAACAGTTTCATTTTACATGTAAAATCAGGGTATCAATGTTTTTAAGCACATTAATGTGATTTTATGTTTCAGTAAATGCTAAGAGCACGTATTTTGAAATGATGGACAGATGAAATCGATTAATACTTTCCCCATATTTTCCACAGAATGAACACGTTGATCTTTTCGTCTATTATACAATAACAGTGTTATGCAACCGATTTTGTTACGAGCAGACATGCATTCGTGAAAATAGGTCTTGACAAGAAAGTGACAATTCTTCCAAGTCGATTGTAAAACTGAAAAGTTAATATTACGTTCGAAATAAATTTGGGAACTTTGGGAACCGATTTTGTTACGAGCAGACATGCATTCATGAAAATAGGTCTTGACAAGAAATAAATTTCCCTTCGTAGCCAGTGACAATTTTTCCCAGTCAATTGTAAAACAGAAAAGTTGATATTACGTTCGAAATAAATTTGGGAACTTCATTTCCGATGCCAATGACATTTGCCCCTGCGCTATATTCTTGGCCTACTCGCTCCTAGAATAGCGGCGTTGCTTCATCGGTTTTGTTCTATAAAGTTTGTTCTGCACATGACAATAAACTGTCCACGCCGTCGTGACACCCATCCGAACTACGGATTCCGATATTAATCACTGTTTATGCATTTTGTAAATTTGGTTTTTGGCCAGTTTCTATGTCGACAGGTCCAGTTGGACGCGCGGCTTTTTGGCACACATCCATCTCTCGCTATGTTCTGGAATTACAGACCGTTCTCGGATTTTCTTTATCAAGATTTGGCGATGAAATTCGAATTTCAAATTAATCTTCGGCTTTTGGCTGCGCCGCGCATTTATGACCGACTTAATGTGGTTAGTATTTGTTAAAATAACGTGCTGACACTGATAACAATTCGGGGAAATCGTTTCTGCCCCGGCGCATACTTTTATTCATACTTTTCTGCTTTTCACGATCTTATTATACGAAAGAGATCGCTGCGATCGTATAATTCTTACACAAACGTCAGCACTGTAATTTTTTTGAAGCGAAGAAAACCGTGCAAATAGTTTTTATATTTTATTTTTGATTTAGCTTTGATTTTGAACTTCTCGCGATAGGCGAACAAATTAAACGCGCTTCCACTCTGCCGCATCGATTTGTTTAAAATTCCGGCACGGTCTTATCGCAACTCTCTTTCATGCTTAAAACCTATGTAAAACATTCTCGAGGCGGAAATAATGTTTCCGCTCGGACAGAATTACATTCGTTGATGTAACATAACAATAATTCACGGTAATAACGATTGCGTTTGCACGATAACGTGCCCTTTTTTATTCTCCACACTCAAAGAGTCTACCGCGGTGTAACTAATACGACACGGTTGTTACGCGACAAAAGGCATAATTTTGTTTATACGTAAATTCTGTCACGTGTCACGCTAATGTAATTCGCTCATGATGCACGGCCGTGCAGTTGAATCAGACCAAAAATATATATATATCTCTATATATATATTTTAAATGTTTGTCCCGCGATGTTAACGAGACATTAATTTAAATGTGGAGCAACAGTTTCACCTGTAATTACATCGAGCGTGCTGTTGCCGTGAAATATATTATACTTGAAATTTTATATAAACACGGATGCTCCTGCGTGCACGCTTGAATCCAGCTGATGGATCATGCTATTGTTCGTCGTAATTAGTGCGTTGTTCGCACGACACGCGGAAACTTATCATCCGGCGATGAATTATTGAAGATCACTTAAAAATATTTCGTATCTTCGGCTGGATTTCTCTCTCATTATCCCTTCCAAATTGAGAAGGATGGTATCGCGCGCAGCGTGATATCAATTAACTATGCATTAACACATGTCCGACCGAACGACGAAAATTCGCGTTTCATCGGCAACCCCGGATGACGAATATTCGTCATCTGGCCGGATATGTGTTAATATAAAGTCATTTGCATAATATAAAACTGCACGCTGCGACCGACAATTTCGCCCGGGAAATATCGCCGGGAAAGGTGCGATCATTCTAAAGTTGTTCCGTTTTAATGGGAAATCAATGAATTCGTAAATGCCGTGGAAAAATACCACAGCGAAACACATTTTGCCACATTCGCGTTTAATCTTGCGTGCCACTGCAAGAGCTGGATTTTTAACGATGCCAAAATATATTTACATAATTGTTTCCATGTATTGTCTTTCCATGGTACACAACCGAGACAAATACAGATCGTGAGAATAATCAGAGAACAGTGTGTTTAAGATATTTTTTGGCTGAATCAGCTTATGTGAACAAATCTTCGCAACGTTGTTAACCACTTTAAAAATCAGATCTTTAATTGCAACGCCGTATCTGGATGGTAAACGGCCATGACCGAAACCGATCATGAGAATGGTGAAATAAAAGTATACTCAAACAATTATTCCACTTGGATAAACGTCCAAGCCAGAAACAGATCGTGAGAACAGTGAGTACTGAAAAACTTTGCAACGTTCTTGAGTACCGTAAAGACCAGATCTTTAATTGTAACATCGTATGGTATGAATAACCAGATCGTGAGAAATAACCGAGACAAAATTTCAGCAATTGTTTGATCAAATCGGTGGCTCGCCAGGAGAATAACAAATCATCCTGGCTTTAGTGAGCTCTTTTACGGCTATTATGAGAAGTTCAACAAAATTTCTTAACCCATTAACCCTCAATTTTCCTGGTCGCTATCACCGGAACGTATATATGCGCTCAATTAATTTTTTCTTATAATGCTGAAATATGAAGTTCTTTTACTTGTACTTAATTTTAGTACTTGTTTTGTACTTTGTACTTGTACTTTTATTTTTGTACTTAAATGTAATAAAAAAAAAGTTTGGTGATAAACGCCTTCTTTTAATATTTCCTTATGACGCCATTGGGTTAAGGCGTGTTTATTACTATTGTTAAGTGGTACAAAAATCTACGGGAAACGGGCGCGTCTCTCTTAAGACCGCGTTAAGTCTTTCAGAGGTAGAGGCGCGAGCACGCGTTTTAGGTGAACGCGTGCGAACGTCGTGCGGAAGAGAATGAAAGGGAGAGAGAGAGAGAGAGAGAGACCGTTTGTAAACCGCGAAAAGAGCGGACGTCGCGGACAGAGCTCGGATGCGGCAAGGAATCGCCGAGGTTTCTCCTACACCTTTCTCCTTGACTCTTGCGAGGTTCACCATCCGCCCACTTATTTCTTCTCCGCCCTGCATTCGTTATACTTCGTTGTTCTCTTTTGTAGCGCGGCGGATTGCATGCGCCGCGCGAGATATACGCTCACATCACTTGCATAGTTTCGCGCGGCTTAACGCTCCGCATCATCCACCTTCGCGAGCACATAGCGCGCACGCCTCTCTTTTTTTCTCTCCCTCGTCGACTACGTGCCCCTTTTGCTCCTCCTTTCAAAGACATTCTTCCTAATACCGGGTTAATTACAATTAACGCTCGAGCCGAGTAATAAACGCGACTGACGCACGCTCGGGACGCAAAATTGAACCGCGGACAGCTTTTGAAAACTCTCTGAAAATTCTTCTGAAATCTCAAGGAAGGGCTTAGAATTAGTTTACTGGATAAATGTGGAATTTTTCCCCGTAGAGAAAAGTGTGGAACAGTGCCTACAATTTAAATATGTAAAATATGTAAAATTTGTGCTATAGTAAATACTTTATTGATTCCCCTCAGGGTCACAATTTTTATACCACCCTCTCCCTTTTCCCCTTTCTCCTCATGCCTATTATCTAACCCTCATTGATACTGTGAAATAGAAAATAATTATTGTTTCCAGTGTTTGGGCTGATGAATGTGTGAGTGACATGTAAAGGTAGACGTAAGTTAGGTTAAGGAAGTGTGGAAAAGGATTTATAACCCCGAGGGGATTAAATAAATGAATTGATTGATGTTTCCAGTGTTTGCCGTCTAGAAGAGCAAAGCTCGATCCACGTATAAGGTATCGTAAAAATGATTCGAATCAGGATTCTCGATCGGAAACAGCCCAGGACTGTGTCAGGCGGTTGATAGGCGAACTTATGGTCTCACTTGCAGCGATTTTACGTAACGCCGGCGCGGCGGGACCGTGACGCGCAAAATCTAATTCCATCCAGAGGAACATCTTCGCCGTAAGAACGCAAAGAACGCGAGCCATAAATCCTGCGAGAGAGCGAGCTCCACCTACGGGGGGTTTATAGCTAATAAACGCAAATACCTACCGCGCTGCTTATGCGGAATACATAAAATATTGATACACATTAACTATCAAAGCGATAGCGACACCGGGGGACGACATTGTCGGGAAGGAGGAGAAACGTTGCCCCAAGTGCTTTACTGAATAACGATTTTAATACCTTCTGCGCACGATAGTTTGCAAAGCATGACGGCGATGGCATAATCGTGTGCAGCATCGAGCCGAGGCTTCAATTTAACGACCAAACAAATACCTCTTCTGCCTGCTGCCATTCATTTCCATCCCGAAACCAGTGCCATGATTTGCAACGTTGTACGTTCATCAGATTTCACCTGAAAGCTACGTTACCTGCAAGATCATCCGATTTACGGTGTTTAGGTTCACGCAGCAGGGAGTATTATTCATTCAAGGCATTCCAAATAATATTTTAACCAGTTAACTGCGGAGGTTAACCCATTGGCACCATAAGGAAATATGAAAAGAAGGCCTTTATCACCAAACTTTTTTTTTTTAATTATGTTTAAGTACAAAAATGACTACAAGTAAAAGAACTTCATATTTCAGCATTATAAGAAAAAATAAATTGAGCGCGTATATACGCTCCGGTGATAGTGACCAGGAAAATTGAACGTATATATATACGCTAATGATGCAAATGGGTTAATTTTAAAAATCCCTCGCGGCACGGAGTTAAAATCAAACAACGACGAATATAAACGTCGAAAGCAGGACAATTGCCGCTGTTATAAATTTTACGAAAAAAAGTAAAGGAAAATGAGAAAGAATTAAATTTTTATTCGATAAGAAATTAACAATTCATCAACGTTAACTGCACCGCGATAGAGATTTGGTCCGACGTGTATACACGTCGAACGCGCTTAACTGGTTAATATTTTTGAGAATCACAAAGAAGGACAAGTATTATTAGTCCGGACCAATTGTTCCGAACGTGACTACTTTAATCGAGCGATATATTTACCATTAGCGAGACAGTCGCGTGCTCCGGTCGATGTCTGCAATTATCGAACATTTCGTCTAAATTTTTATCAATATCGCACGCTGCGAGCGGGCCGAAATTGCAGGCGACAAGTGTTCCGACGATGAAATTCGTGTCATATGGAAAATATATCGCAGAAATTTAGCCAATGCTTTTTGCCGCGTTACCTTTTACGCGTAGGCGTTAAAACATTTAATGAAATTTCGGAATATATATTCCCGGCTTCCGTGTGTTCCCGTGCGGTTGTATTATTTGTTAAATTCAAGGATGGCGTACATGACAGGCTAAATACGCGGGATTGCAATTAAACACACGTCGCGGCAACTCCATTCGCGACTCAAATTAATAGAATATCGCGTTAGTCCTTCAAAGAGTTGCTGCGATGCCACCGGCCATTGTCGCGGCATCAGCACGCGACAAAGTGAATATTATAATGCGTCACGGATTCACCGTAGTGTTCTCTCTGGCGCGGGCTAATTACGTGTTCGAATCGTTACAGAATTTGCCGAGCTATCGGCGATATTCCCGCAGCCTAAGTCTTACCCCTTGCACTACTATTTATTTTGTGATTATAACGATTGGAAATTCTTCATCGTTTAGAATTTCATAGGAAAAGAAAGATAGTTTATATTTAATGTATGCCTATCTTTTCTCCGAAGGGTATATATCAACTACAACAAAGTAGATTTTTATTACTGTTTAAAGAAAATTAATAATATACAAATATGTATGTATATGTAGTGTAGTGTGGTGTAATATGTACATATATGTAGTGTAATAAATATATTAGACTCTGTTCAGAATCTTCGTCACGAGTCTGACTGGATATTGTAAGGCAAGGGGTTAAATGGCGGCCTTGAAACTCTCTTGTGAATTTTATAATTTTTATAAAGCGTTCAAAAAATAATCACTGTAACCATAAAATGTGAAGCGGCGAACGCTGCGTGTGCGGCGCGCACACTTTTGTGTCAGTTGCTTTAAATTCTGGCACAGTTTCGCAGCGAGCGTTGCCATTAGGCGAACGCAGGGTGAAATACTTTCCATATAGAAACGTTAGGAGCAATCAGGTCGCGTCAGCGGGAGTCACGCACGTTGTTCGATCTAATCGCCGCGAAAGTGCATTTACGGAATGCCCAGATTTTCAGCTGTACAATTATTCCCGTAATTAACGTTGGCGGGTCATAAGTGTAACATGCGGTTCGAAAGGGCCGGGGGTCCACCGGACTTTATTACAAAGATATATGAGCCCCTGCCGCACACACTGCCGCGTTCCCGGGCTACGCACGTGTTGTCTGTGTACCGGCACAAACATCGATAGCCGCCTGGAGCATTCGAGCTATTTCCGCGGATGATACATGCCCCGAAAACTATATTGAACGCTTGTAAAGCGCGATAAGTTATCGGTGGGGGAAATGGCACGATTAACGTGGACGTGACGGCTTTATTCCGCGCGCAAAAACTCCTCAATGGTATTCCCGTGTACAGGTGAAATTATGGTGTCGGGCCCGTGTCTAATTCATCAAAATTTACTCCTCTCGAACTCGCTGTCCTCTACAGTCCGCGACAATACTATAAGACACGTATAAACACAAATTTTGCAAGCTGATTAATATTTTTCAGGTTTTACTTAAATTATTTACCTCAATTACTGACACTTTAGAAGAATATTTCATTGACGATCTTTTTTCGCTTTCACTGTTTGCGAGCAACTGTCTTACAGATTGGTCGCGGCCAACAAGAGTTCAAGCTGGTGTAGCTTTCAAGTTCATAAAAATTCTAACGAAAACCCTACGTTAAACGACGTCTCCCGAAGTAACTAATAACACTCTGTATGAAAGACGGGTAATTATTTACATTAGGGGCTTCCTCACCGATTTTGATGACGTTGAAATATGTTGTCAATATGAAATATGCCGCTCAGCTTTAGTTTCCGAGATATTCGCAAAAAAGTTTCAACATCTCAAAGAGTGATCGGAGTAGGTGTGTGTAGGACTGTGTAAAATAGTATTTCAAATAGTTGACAGTAACTTATATTTTTATGATATTTCGTTGCCTGTAATGTTATTACTAGACATCGGATCTTTATGCATTTATGGCTTATGGAAATGTTAAAAAAATGCTATAATATAAAATTCGAGAGAATTTAACACGATTTTTATTTGCTTTGGATCTACAAAGGCTGTCCCCATTAAAAATAAAATTTTATTTCATTCCACTTTCTTAAAATGTTTCTATAAAAATTGGAAATTGCATAAACATCCGATGTCTAGTTATTACATATTGTAGTCTGTTTATCGACATGTTACATATTCGTAATTAAACTAGAAATAATACTTTGCTAACTATTATAGCTTCTCATGTTAAAAATTATAATTTATAATATTAACTACTTGCTCAACTTATTTTCATTGTAAGGAAACATTTGAAATACAAACTAAAAATATTTCATTTTATCTATCTGGTTATCAAAATAAAAATATTTGATTTAAAGTAGTATCTTATTTGAACCACATTAAATTATGCTATATACCAAATCATTAATGATCGTTAATATACGTTGCAAAATATGATAGAAAACCTTGTATCCAATGTTCCACATACGAATACTAATCCTACATTATAAAATACTAATGTAAAGTGTACTTACTTCTGAATCTTCTGTACCTCCGTCGGATCCACAGCACAAAATTATTGACTCAGGGGAATAGGTCCGAATAATTGAACAACAATCACTACACAACACACACAACACATTTTATAAAATCGTGACACGAACGAGAAGATGTCACTCCGACCACGAACAAAATAATACTGCGATTTTAACAATGATCCCTTCCACGCAGGTGGTACGGTCAGGTTATCATAGGAAGGTTAGACGCTGAGCGTCAATAAACACTAGATACAAAACCAAGGTAAAAAAATTATGGCGGGGCGCCGGCCCTATTTCCCGGAATTCCCTGTTTTCGTATCACACGTCCGTGGGAGGGGGGGCGGTTAAAATCGCAGTATTATTTTATTCGTGGTCGGAGTAACATCTTCTCGTCTGCTGTCACTATTTCGTTAAGTGTGTTGTGTGTGTGTGTTGTGAGTGTTGTTTAGTGATTGTTGTTCAATTATTCGGACCTATTCTCGTGAGTGAATAATTGTGTGCTGTGGATCCGACGGAGGTACAGAAGATTCAGAAGTAAGTACACTTTACATTACTATTTTATAATGTAGTTTGTAGTACATTAGTATTATATTTTATTGTTCGTATGTAGAATATTGGATGCAAGGTTTTCTTTCATATTTTGCAACTTCAATGTCCCTTTAACACTAGATTTACCGAGCACTAAAACTGATTACTTAACATTATTTTACAAAAATAACAAGAACGTGTCTATCCACATTTGTATCAATTTTTTAAATAATATATACCCAAAAAAATAATTTTGTTGAATAATTCCCCATGGATACGTCTTCTCTAATGTAAATATTTACCTTCAAATCTAACCCACACCTACTCCGATCACTTTTTGAGATGTTAAAACTTTTTTGCGAATATCTCGGAAACTAAAGTTGAGCGGCGGTAACACGTATAGGAAAAAGTTGTTCAGAATGATGACCTTGACAACATATTTCAAGGTCATCAAAATCGGTGAGGAAGCCCCTAATGTAAATAATTACCGAAAGACGATGAAGTTCTTTCATATAACACATAATTATTTCTGAATTGATTGACACATGATTATTTTTGAAAGACGAAGTTCATCATTATTTCGTTTTAAGTGATGTCTTATAGTATTGTCGTGGACTGTACACTTTCCTGCGCGAAATACACAGGGCGATCTCGCATCGAAAAATTAAAGAATTTTTCCTACCTCAAAAGAAATTTTTTCTACCTTCTCAACATATTTTTCTTCACATTGCCCGGTTTCCGGTGTGCCACCAGTTGTCGACCGTCCTGTAGAAAAATATAAACGGCCGCGTGCAGCGTGCGCGATTACCTTTTACACAGAGCGTGTCTTTGTTGCGTTATGGAGCACCGCTACAGCGAGATATTAAATTTCCACAAAAACTCCGGCCGCAGAAGTTGCGTAGTGCCCGAAATTGATTTTATTTTCAATTGAACGGTTTCGATTGCAATTCGACCAACGTCCGCCGAAAGAAAGGAAATTACCATCGGCAATTTTTCTACGCATTTCACCGAAATTTTCACCATTGTGCGCGAAAATTCCGCGAAAATTCTTACCCTTAAAAATGGCAAACCCGGTCCACATTCGAACCAGCATATTCTCCTATTTTTAATGCGACGTCGCTCGAACGAACATGTTGCAAATACGCGTGCTCCAAATATCACGGAAACACGACTTTATTTGGAATTTAGTAAAAATTGTCTGATCTTTCATTTGTTTTTCAATATTTAGCTATGTTACACCAATCCGGCCATCTTGAAACTTTTGTATATGTTAGATAGGTAACAGAACATTGTTCTCGAATTTTTTGGAAGTGGTCACTCGAAGGCTTGCTTGCAACCTCCATCCCTAAAAAATTGAATAATTTTTTTCTACCCTTAATAATTTGATCACAATTGTGAAAAAAATATATGATATGAAGGAGGTAAGTTCGAATATTTTCGCTTTTATTCCATCTGAATATCTTAATTAACAACCGAGGAAAAAAATGATGTAGTTAAGGGTATTTACCCTCATATTATCCTTGAATGAAGGGTTAGCGACTTAAAATTTTAGGGGATTGTCTTTCAGCCTAAAACGATGGTTTTCCACACAATATCAATAAAAATTGTCGCCGGGGCCGCTGGACCATTATCCTCCTAGACCCTGTATGCTAATTCTATGTGAGAGTACTAATAATATAATTTATATTAAATGTAATTTGGTTGAACCATTGCGATTTTAAAGTACATTTTCGGGGTGCACTTAGGGGGTTCGTTAATCGACGAGAAGCCGGTTGAAGCATCGGAGCATTGTTTAGCGGAGGGGGCCGGGAATACAAGAGTTGTTAGAACTAAGGACGAGCAGTTGTCGGGCCGGCTGCGAAACAATAAAAAGATAAATCAGAGGCAAGGAAGGATAAGGGGCTGAAATAGAAAAAGCTTGTAGAGTAGATTTGGAGACAGTCCAGAGGAACGTGCAGCCACCGGGTGACTCTGTGGCCTTTGCGGGCTCCCCCTTTTGCTTGCCTACAGCTGCACCATTTTCTTTCATTTCCACTGCTCTTCTTACACCTACGTAATGCTGTTTTGCCCGCTACTTTCACATCTGTTTCTTTCTTTCCATCTTTCTGGGGCTCCGTGGCTCCCTCAACCCCGTTTCCCATTTATTCCTTGACGTTGTTCGCGCGCCTTCTTGCCCGTTGTTCCAGCACCTAAATTTTATATATACATATACCATTTACACATGTATGTGCTTCATCGATTTAAATTAAAAACCGACAGTTACTTCATAAATAAAGCTCCCTGTGGTATTTTCAACGCGTCGTCGGCTTCAGCTTTCCGTGGAAATTTTTCTGCAATTAAACACCCCATGTTTATAGCATAGTTTAGTTTCTTCACTAAAACATCAATTTTTGGGAATAAATCAATTGGGAATTCTTCAAGCTGTAAATTCACAAAAACACACGGTCAACTCTCAATATAATATTAATATACAATATACAATAATATTCAATATAACATTTATTAGTTTCCTCACTAAAACATCAATTTTTGGGAATAAATAAACACACGGTCTACCTTCAATATAATATTTATTAGAGTTTAACATCCAAGTTTGTGCAACAAACGCGAGGCTGATGATCGAGAGATCAAAGTTTTTACGTTTAATCGCGCAGACGTTAATTAGAATGGCTCGGTTACATTTTTCGTTCGGCGACCTCGTTACGGTCGCGGCGAAGATAATAATAGTGGTGTTACCGTAATCGAAAACAATTTTCGATCCGGCCTGTTCCCGTTGGTAATTAGTAGATTAATTAGAGTGACCGCCGAATAATGGCATTTGGAAACGGTATAAATTCACCGGTATAAAACGGAATTATATTCCGTTTGTTGAGGTTAATCAAGCATACAACGGCACTAGCATGCCAATTAGCTGAGCCGAGTTATCACACGAACTTTTCGAGTTTCATTAATTAACTGGAAAAATGCTCTTTTCCACGGCGACACAGGAGGGATATACACGTTCGGCTATTGGAATTTTATTTCCCCGGGGAATTATTTTGATCCGTTTGTTTCTCCGTGCTGTTTGCCTCTGCTTAGCAATTATGAATGTTTATTAACTGTCAACCTGATTGCCGGGACTATTTTTCCGGCGATTGTTAATTGATCAGCTAACACGATAATTTCCCCTCGCGGATCGAAACGGAATAGAGAAACTTCAATGTTGCGATATTAATGAATGTATGCTGTGGTGTTGTTTATTCAACGGAGTAGTAAAAAGTGTATGAAAGATTATCCTGGTTAAATTTTTGTCGCTTTCTTTACTTATTAGCATAATATGTTCCGCAGCTGGACTCTGTTTAATGTAAATTAGGATTTACGGTGGCTGGAATCATTTTGTTAATTTTAATCATTGTTGAGCGGGCGCACTCTTTTCCGTGCGTTAAGAATTATTAGAACGAGCATGCATGGAGAGGAGTAATAGTTTTCCAACGAAAATGAATGCTGCCAGTGTTTTAAACAACGGAAGCTCTCATATTGGATAAATAACTGCGCGAAAATTATGCAAATGGGTTTATTAAGGCCAGCTTCGTCCACTATATTCGCCAAAAACTTTTCTAATAAATTTGCTTTTAATCTGGAGTTCAGGCAACTTTTTCCAGCGAGGAGTCGTTAAGAAACCGAGGGACAATAGAGTGCGTGGAAAGACACACGTTATTTTAACAATTTCCCAATTATCAAAATTAATTTTTGCGATACTTCACGAACGAAGAAGCAGCCCTTGCTTTTCCTGAATTATTCAACTATGCTTTCAACTATTTTAGCATGCGCACGGTACGAAACATTTCAATTGAAAAACACACATCGTACTGCGTCGAAAGCGCATGTTTTCTTAATGAAACAGTAAAAAAAAGAGTGCACTTTTGAATTACGAATTATTTACTAAAAAATGTTTCCGTGCTTCGTTGCGGATGCCATTTCAAGGTAGCATGTTTTCTTAACGAGATGGCGAAAATGCAGGATGTACTTTGAAATTGAAAAATATTTAATAAAAAATGATATTCCCCCGCATTTCCCTTTGCATTCTGATGCCACGCGGCACGGGGCCGTGACGTTTTCGCGAAATATTTTGGCACCGTTGACAAGCAGCTTTCATGTTTTTATTAAATCCGGCCGCATTTCCGATCAGCATGGGCGCCTGCCCTTTCGCGTTTTCGTTTCCAGCATTCTCTCTGGCTGCTGAGAACGATTAATGCAAATTTTATTGCCGGATACCGTGAGCACGTATCCTAATGCAGTAACTCGGTTTGTCGGTGTCGCTTGCAAGCTGCGCGCGCTGACGTGATTAGAATAAATAAAGTGTCTGTCGTTGATTTTTAATGGCCAGCCAATTCCAAAAAGTGGAATGCAAAATCAACGACAATAGATATTATTCACGGATATTATTAACTTTTTATTAGGCTTCGTTGCTGATCAAAGGAAAGCTTCCGAAAATAAAAATAGAAAATAAAAGATTTTACAGAATTTAACACTAAACCTACCAAGCATTAACAGTATCTGCCAGTAAATATTGTATATATTGTATCAGTAAATATTGCCTTGTAAAAGTAGCAACCCTAAATTTATTGAGATTGTCCGTAATTTTCCATATAATAAATGCTTGGACAAGGCAATTTATTCCACTATTTTCTATAAATGAATTTTTATAATTTCAATATTTGTAAAATATAAGACCGGTCATTTGACCGTGGTAGGTTTACTGTTAAATAAAATTCATTCGGTGTTACACGTTGCAACACAATTTTAGGATAACATACGCACTAAAATAGTGAGGAACTTATAAAAATTAGGTCATAAACGTTTGTTCCACTGCCGAAGTTCTCACGGAACTTTTTATGCAAATTCGATAGTCGCTAGTCGCGCGGCCAAAATTTTATTTCCGCGACTTTCACTTCCTATTAACATTCAACTTCATAACGAGCAACTGCCAGGAAGTATTTCTCTTCGCGGCTTTCTATGAAAAACTTTGCCCCTTCACTGATACAATTTTATTACACAATGCCGCGTAATTTCTACTGTTTAATTACAGCCTGTTTAATTAAAACTAAATCGATTCTCCTCGAGCGACCTAAAAATCTAATTCACAGGCGACTCATCGCCAAGCTACTGGAACAAAAAGGAGCCTCAGATCCCCAGAGAAATGAAAATCGCTATGATACCGTCACATCCTTCCAGTCGAAACGTTTACATTAAAACTACTAACCATCGTTCCATCCAGAAAAAGTTCCAACCCCTAGCACTCGAATGGTGCCTCTAAGGCACCACTAAAAATTGCTGTATCATTCTTAAAAATATTTTTTACATCGTTAATAGACAGCGGATCCTTATGCAAACAAAAAGTTATAATATTATGATACCGTCATATCCTTCCAGTCGAAACGTTTACATTAAGAATACTAATCATCGTTCCATCCAGAAAAAGTTCCAACCCCTAGCACTCCAATGGTGCCTATAAGGCAACACTAAAAATTGCTGTATCATTCTTAAAAATATTTTTTACGTCGTTAATAGACAGCGGATCTTTACGCAAACAAAAAGTTATCTAACTAAATTGCAACAACCTGGAGTGCAATAGAAAATTATTTTCTTCCTTAATACGTTTAATAGATTGAAAATAGAATAACGATATGTCGAAATTCTCCTAACGCTTTCACTGTTTTAAATTATACTTACCCATTTTTGTCATAAATGCATAAAATCTGCTGTCTAATCATTAAATTTGTTTGTATTTAATAAATTACTAAACATTTCGGTATTGTACGAGTAAGTTGCACCATGTATAACATGAAAAAATATACAGGGTGTTTGGTAACTGGTGGTACAAGCGAAAAGGGGGTGATTGTACATGAAAGAATAAGTCGAAAATATAGAATAAACATTTTTTTATCCGAAGTTTCGGTATCGAGAAAATCGAGTTTGAATTGTCTGACGCGTCTGATCATGACCAACCAAATCTACTTCTTGCATATACTGAAGCACACAAACCTGACAGATCTTCAAAGTCGATTTTCTCGAAAACAAAGCCTCAAACGAAAAATGTTTATTCTACATTTTCGACTTATTCTTTCATGTATAATCAGCCCCTTTTCGCTTGTACCACCAGTTACCAAACACCCTGTATATATAGAAGGGTAATATTCTAGGTCGGAAGAAATGTTTCATTTTGGAGTTAAAATAGCTTCGAGTGCTAATTTTCTCTGCTTGGACCGAAACATTGTTGCTGCGCATTTCCGCTCGATTTTTCGGGAAGGAGCCGGGCCACGTCCAGCGACAGCATCGAAATCGAAAGACAGCCGAGGGAATGATTAGGCTAGAGCGTCGGTCTGGTCGCGTCGGTTCTATTCGCGCCGGATATCCCGCAGCTCGAACGTGACGGTGGATCCATCTAAACGGGGATCTTTCGATTTAAAGTCTCCGTGGGAAGATGTGCACGTATGTGGAGGTGAGAACCCGGGGTCACAGGTCCCGATAGGATATAGGAGGATACATATACGCGCGCGCGCGCACACACGTGTACATACGTACGTACATACACAGACAGGGAAGAGCGCATCTCTGTCGGCGCGAGAGGTTCAAGTTTCCAGAGGAAAAGGGAATCAGCGAGGGCCCTTTTCGCTTTTCCTGGAATTTTATCTGTCTGACGGAGGATACGAGAGGACGGGCTATAATACCGGCTGGGGTCTAGATAAGACAAGACGCGCGCGGGGTTAGGATCCGACAGAGAGGTGGCGAGGCAGAGGGGGAGGGAGAGAGAGTTCGTCCATCACTACAGCGAAATTCCGTCCGCAATCTCTGAAGGAATCTTTGGTATCTCGACAGCCAGCGGGTGTGTGTACAGCCCCCTGCGAGGTACAGGCTTATTCCTCTTAGCAGCCTCGTGAACTTCCTGAAAAACGCGAGATCGAGAAGGTCAGGACCGGTGTTCGCGAATCAGGGGGGTGAGGAGTCGGCAGGGTTCCCCGACAACAAACGAAAAGAGAACCAACCGATCCCCCCTCCAACCCCCTCCATCTTACGGAACCTGCCGGCGGCTGACACCGAGGAAACGGAGCATCGATTGATAGAGCAATAGTTTCATTTTACGACGAGAAAACGAAGGAAAACTCTGCCGGCAACTCCGGCGAACAGCGCCAGGGAATTCCTTTCCTCGGCTCATCCCTCCCTCCCCTTCCTCCCCCTCCCTCCCCACTCCATCCCCGAGAAGACACTTCTCGACGCCTCTTCTCCTTGTAGACGCCCGGTGATCATCCGCGTTTTCTTCCTATCCTGCCTGTCCTTGACTGACGCGGAAATTAAACGGACGACCTACATCGCCGAAAATCTGACGTTTAATAAAGAGACGCCCGCCTTTTCTTTCGTCGACGGCTGCACCGACACCGACCGACCAGATTCGCATTCATTCGCCCGGCGAACCATGCTCTGTCGAGCATATTGGCTGCTTGTCGCGGTGGACATTATTAAACCGAGCCACTTCTCCGCGGCGATCGAAGCTCTTTGAGACGAGGCTCGGTATCGTTGCAAAAGTTTCCGCCAAGCCAAACTAATTAAACGCTGGAACGCGCTGTCTTAGAAAAATTACCAGACTGAATTTCGTCAGACTTCCACTATTTCAGAAACCACAAGGTAAACGCACCAGTAGTTGACCATTTTATAGAAAAATATAAAAAATAAGGTTTGAAATGTTCTTATTGTTTTGAAATTTAAACAACGGACGGCATGGCATCCGAGGTTCACTTTCATCAAAAGTGCACAGCTTATAAAAACCTTATTTTTTATGTTTTTCTATAAAATGGCCAACTACTGGTGCCTTTACCTTATTTTATTATCTTCAAGAAGAACTATTTCAATCAGAAGAAATGGGACCTCATATTTCGGTAATTTGTTTACATCCTGTCCCAAAAATGTTGTACAGCAATATAAATATAGACCAGACCTTTCTCCACTCTTGGGTCCCCCCACTAAGTTCCTGTCGAGTGTAGTATCAAATAGTTGCTGCCCCCAGGGGAGGGGATAGGCGATCCAAGATCGTGTAGCTCCGTTGCGCTTAGATCAAGACTTACTGTACTTCCTTGAACAGTTTCTGAGGTCATTTTCTGAGTTTCACCTTTCCCCACTCCTAGGTCCCCCCACCAAATTCCTGTCGAGTGTAGTATGAAATAGTTGTTGCCCCCAGTGGAGGGGATAGGCGATCCAAGATCGTGTAGCTCCGTTGCGCTTAGATCAAGACTTTACTGTACTTCCTTGAACAGATCCTGACGTCATTCTCCGAGTTTCAGCTATTGTCTGTACCAGTTAAAATAATTTTAACGTCCATCAGAGGTGATACAACCTCCCGTAAAACCTTTCAAATAAGTGACAAACGAACAACGAGTATCTGCACACACGTATATTGAAAAATATATGAATAATGTACATAAACTATGCAGCGTATGCTCGATGAAAAGCAAAATCTGTAATAAAAGATGAGGTATCAACGTTTCACACGTGTCACGTTTCGCTTTCGTCTGGACAGCATGCACGCGTATCGATCGAATTTCGAAATTAATTTGCAATTTTTTGCTCGGAGCCATGCGATTTTAATTAACCGCTCGCGTTGGCAATTGATCGACAGACAAGCGTTTCGCAGGTCCACTGGTGTGCACGAAATCGTTTCTGCAAAATGCTTCAAGATTCTAATCGAATATTACCGATTCGTACAGGTTCAGGTAGTACGTCTTTGAAATTCGACGAACACGAGTAACAGGAGTTGTCTCCGAAGATGTAGTTTCGTAGATAACGAGGTAGAATTCTTTGATAAGAAATAGGACACTGCCACGAAATTGCCCTTTGCGTTCAAGAATCTGGAAATTTGAATAGTCTTCCTCGTTGTTCAAGCAAATCCTCTTATGGTTCATGTAACGTAGTGTTCGGAATGGACATGATTTTCAGGTCGTCGATTATCGGTCCACGATTTGAGGAGTCGTGTAGTCATTTTTAGGAATTTTTCTTCCTTGTTTGACACTAAACCTACCAAGCATTACTTGTAAATATTGCCTTATGAAAATGCCAATCCTTATTGAGATTACCTGTAGTTTTCTGTCTGACATTTATTACACTATTTTTCATGAGTGAATTTTGATAGTTGTGAAGTATAAAACCGGTCGTTTTGAGCGTGATAGGTTTAGTGTCAACGAGCATTTTATTCTAGAGTACACGTATTAACCCTTTGCACTCGAAGCTATTTTAACTTCAAAACGAAAAATTTCTTCCGGCCTAGAATATTTTCTTTCTATATATTTATTTTCATATTATACATACGAAAATGGTGCAATTTACTCCGTACAATACTAAAATCTTTAGTAATTTATTAAGTACAAATAAATTTAATAATGTAAAAAAAGTATTTTGAATAATGATACAGCAATTTTTAGTGGCGCCTTACAGTCGCCATTCGAGTGCTAAGGGTTAATTGTTTGGTCGTGCACTTGCCAAAATTTTGTCAAATTTATCGAGTGTAAAAGTAATGTATTTTTTGGGACGATTTAATTACGCAGAGTTTCGTAATGGATAAATATTTCTTCGGAGGTGAATTAATCACAAAACAGTAAAACTTCGTGATTAACCGATTTATACTCGTTGAGGCTGTATGACGTATTAATTGTTTGGTATCAAAGTCTTAAAATACGGCCGAGTAACTAATTTTCTCCGGAAGCGTTCTCTGTTTCTTGAGGAAACAAACAAATAATGTTGAAGAAGAATAGAGTAGAGTGTCTATTTTCTGATCGAGGTATTAGATCTAATGTGATCTCGTTAACGTATCAAAGTCTTAAAATACGGCCGAGTAACTAATTTTCTCGGGAAGCGTTCTCCGTTTCTTGTGGAAACAAATAAATAATGTTGAAGAAGAGGGGCTTGTCTATTTTCTGGCCGAGGTATATCTGATCTAATGTGATCTCGTTAACCGTGCTGCCGAGGCTGGGACAGGCCGTTTATATATGGTTTTCTGTAGTGGAGACCGTCGAATCAGAGAACACGGCGAAATTGTACGCGAACGTTTTATGACTCTTTATCTGCGGGGCTCTTATCGTTTCCATGCGGCTCTATACAGTGTTCTAATGCAGAATTCTCGTTTCCCGGTAAGGCGCCCTGTTAGCAGACTCTGGTGAAATATTGTTCCAAAGAATTTCTGCCCTAAATGAAAATGCACCGAATCATTCGTCTGCGAATCGACTGACTCGCACTACTCCAGTTTCCGCGAGCGGCGCACCGCGGATTTTCCGCGTTTGTGACAAGGGAGATCCTAAAAGAATAATTCCTTTGAAGGATAATTCTTTAAGATATGGTAAATTAACCAGGAAAACACCGAATATAACAAATTCTCAAAATATAGCAGGGTTCCATCTCCCACAATTTTAAAAACAGCAATCCGACCAAGACAATTATTTCAACCTTAAATTCTCAAAATAAAGCGAGATTCCATCTCCCACAACTTTAAAAACAGCAATCCGACCAAGACAATAATTTCAACCTTCAATTCTCAAAATAAAGCGGGATTCCATCTCCCACAATTTTAAAAACAGCAATCCGACTAAGACAATAATTTCAGCCTTCAGTAAATGAATAGGAAAAGCCATTGATCAGCCATCGATCCTCTCTACGATCAATTTCGTGTAACACAGAGGTTACAAATTGGCACCTGCAATGAATAAAACGGTCTTTGTTCGGGTTTCTTAACTTTCGTTTCAAGAGGCTCCGCGAAATCGCGACAAGTTACGTATTCATCCTATTCACAATCGACGAGCATAATTGAACAGATAGCGATTCTGCGAGAAGGACCCTGGGTTTCAGTCCCGTTACGCAATCGCTGTAAACAGCGTTCATTATCTTAGCCGTTTATTAAGAACGTCAGCTGGTGACGGACGCCGTTAATATAACATTATTATCCGGGCGTCGATGATTAACAGTGGCGTCGTGTCAATTACGCCCTAAAGGAATCCACGGTAATAGGGAAATTAACTCATTGTTCATTTTCCGCGGGCGGCCGGTATAGGCTTGGCGTTTCCCATCGTCGGCGGGACTCGAAACTCCTGGAAATTTGCATATCTTCGATCTCCAGACAATGTCACGCCTGACCCCGATAGATGCAAAAGGAGGCATGAAAATTCGATTACACGGCCACTCAAATGCAATTGTTGGCTCCTTTGACAGGACTGATCCGAAATTTCGGTAATTTTAATGAGATGCATACCGCCGCCGAGGCTCTTGTGCGTGCATTCTGGGAAATTGCACGATTCCGTGCACACCGGGTGATCCGGAGAAACCGTCCTCAATCCAACCTTCGATTCTGACTTCGTCCTCAATCCAACCTTCGATTCTGACTTCGTCCTCAATCCAACCTTCAATTCTGACTTCAATTCTGACCTCAATCCCGACTTCAATTCTGACTTCAATTCTGACCTCAATCCCGATTTCAATTCTGACTTCAATTCTGACTTCAATTCTGACTTAAATTCTGACTTAAATTCTGACTTCAATTCTGACTTCAATTCTGACTTCAATTCTGACTTCTAATAAATCCCAAGAAATTTATTTTCATAATTTATATCTTCAGGATTTATTCCTTGGGATTTATTCTGATAATTCACGGGATTCGAATAATTCGATCGTGATTTCGGTGTACCGTTACCGGTCACTCGACTTTTCGTGGTACAACCGGTGTTACGTGATGCTTTCTTTCCAATAAGAAGATGAAAATAGGCTTCGCGCGGAGCGGAGAGGTCGAGCGAAGCGGGGACAGACACTTTCTCTCGTCGACGCGGCGCGGTTCTTCATTCCCGTGAAACGTATTCTTCCTCTCCCCGCCGGGAATCGACATAAAGCAATCAACTTCGTGGTCTCTGGGTGTATCGAATCCGTTGCTTTCCTTTTTTCGATCATACCGACGACGAGCCCGCCGCTGCATACGCTTTAGAGTTTAGAATGACGTTCTTCCAATTTGCAGCTTCATCCGCCTTTGCGCTCTGCTTACTGATTTCCGAAGCCCCCTCCTCTGTACTGCTTATTTTCAGTTTCAAATTAATTTAACATCTAGTTTACTAATTTTTATCTGTATTTTTTGGGATATATATTCCCAAAATATATTTATTTTTGGGATATATTTCCCAGCTGATGTTCCAGTATCTTTTAAAAATTATTGAATAGCAATTTCAGTTGCTGAGCTAAAAATTAGTAGGCATCCTCTAACAATACTTTCCTTAGAATATTATCAAAAATTTGTAGAATTTCTTAAACCTTTTGTTTCCAAAGTATTTTCAAATATTGTGACAGTTTCAGAGAATTGAATGTACGTTACAAAAGAATTAATTTTATTGAGAGTGGGAAGGGTTAAACCGACTTCTGGGTCACAGGGTAGATACTGATGACAACCAGCAAACTCTGATAAGCAAACCAGCATCCTGTAGTCATAAATGTTACACCTTTCTCTGAACAATCTCACTGCTGCTGTGTAACGAGTTCTCGAGAGTTTGACAAAACCAACGATCGCGACGAGTTTGAACAATGGAAATCGATAATTATGGAAAAAAGTACAAGATATCGAGCTCCCTGGTTTTCTGAACATTCTCTGGCATTATGTGGTCGATTTGATCCATCGAGGATGGCATGTCTGTCTCTCGAATATTAGAGTTAAGATATTCGGGGACGATCGCTGTCCGGATGACTAACTTCGAGGAGAAAGTAGTCGAAAACAACAAGAAAGCCGGGGCTTGCTCAGAATAAACCAGCTGCCATCCGACGCTGACCAGTTCTCGGAATGTCGGACGCGAAGAATGTCAGGCGGGCCGATTTTTCCAAATTTTTTAATCACTTGATTTAGTCGCATCAGGAAAAAATCCACTAAAAAATATCCCAATCTCTCCTATTCGCAATTTCTGTAAAAATTATAATTCTATAAAGGTCTTCCTAAGTATGGTACATTTGATTTGAAAACAATCTCTCTGATTTGAGAATATTTTTATGAGGCATTTCTTTAAGAATTAAAATTTCCATAAAGATCCCCTTAAATATGGTACATTTGATTTGAAAACAATCCCTCTGATTTGAGAATATTTTTATGAGGAATTTCTTTAAAAATTAAAATTTCCGTAAAGATCACCTTAAATATGGTACATTTGATTTGAAAACAATCCCTCTGATTTGAGAATATTTTTATGAGGAATTTCTTTAAAAATTAAAATTTCCGTAAAGATCACCTTAAATATGGTACATTTGATTTGAAAACAATCCCTCTGATTTGAGAATATTTTTATGAGGAATTTCTTTAAAAATTAAAATTTGCATAAAGATCCCCTTAAATATGGTATTATACATTTGATTTGAAAACAATCCCTCTGATTTGAGAATATTTTTATGAGGAATTTCTTTAAAAATTAAAATTTCCGTAAAGATCACCTTAAATATGGTACATTTGATTTGAAAACAATCCCTCTGATTTGAGAATATGTTTATGAGGAATTTCTTTAAGAATTAAAATTTGCATAAAGATCCCCTTAAATATGGTACATTTGATTTGAAAACAATCCCTCTGATTTGAGAATATGTTTATGAGGAATTTCTTTAAAATTTGAAATTTGCATAAAGATCCCCTTAAATATGGTACATTTGATTTGAAAACAATCCCTCTGACTTGAGAATATGTTTATGAGGAATTTCTTTAAAAATTGCAAGAAATCCCAATGGATTCTTTATTTTATCATTATTACACATTCCCGTTTAGTTTCAGCGAGTTCGAAAAATTGGCGTTTTATCATACGGTTCTTTCGAGCGGTCTAGCGTCGCTGTCGTGCAGCCTCGGCGGCTGTCGAATAAAGATAAATAAAACATTGTTACGTCAACGGGGATCGTTGAACCGGGACACGTATGTGCCGGTGCACCGATCTGGCCGTTACAGGAACGCAAACCTGATTTCACGCTCCGTATCGTCCACGTAGCACGGCAAGGGTGTAGGAATCTGGACTGTCTGGTTATGGTTACGATCAGTTAGGCCTTCGACCGCGTGAGACAGCTCGACACCTTGGCCTTCCGCCCCTCCATCTCGTTACGAGGGCCGTGACACTGGCAGGTCGCGTTCGAATTCAATTGCACGGGAACACGGGACGGGAACTTGTTCATTCTCAGACACGCCGACCGATCAGAGCCCGTGAAACGATGCCCGCGGACGTGTTAGGAACTGTAACGCGAGCTGATACGCTCGCTGAGCAACCGTTTGAAGAATTAACATGCGTAATGAGTGACATAACCGCGGAGCAGCGTGTCGTTCCACGTAATTTTGCGCGCTCGAGGAAATTGTCTCACGTGCAGCTCCAAAGAGGCCTTCGTTCGCTCCTATTTATAATATTTACTATTTTACAATTTAATTCTATTTATACGGAAAATTCTGTCTTTTTGCTTGTTTGTTCATGTATTGAAATTTACTAGTGTTCAGCTGTACAACGAACGGAGGAATTCTATTTATACTGAAAATTCTGTCTTTTTGCTTGTTTGTTCATGTATTGAAATTTACTAGTATTCATCTGTACAACGAACGCAGAAATTCTATTTATACTGAAAATTCTGTCTTTTTGGTTGTTTGTTCACGTATTGAAATTTACTAGTATTCATCTGTACAACGAACGGAGGAATTCTATTCATACTGAAAATGATGTCTTTTTGCTTGTTTGTTCATGTTTTGAAATTTACTATTTTAAAATTTTACCACACTGAAAATCTAATTTATAACAATTCTATTTATTGTGAGTCGTAAGTAGACCGCAGATTTTCGTGCAGAATAAAAATTGTCCGCAAGATACAGGAGCATAAATGATTTTAATGTCTAGAGAATAATGTAGCAGTGTTTTCTCGATATATTTTCACGTCCCATTCGTGGCATAAATACACAAAATTCGCGCCCTACTCGTAAATTGCCTGGAACGATTGGTGCCAGAGAAGATTTGAAAATTTATCTGTGTCAATGCGAAAGATCAAGTGCTAAAAATAGCAAAACAACACTTTCGAATATTTTAGCGACACGTGGTAGACGAAGCTCGATTTTCGTGGATCGTTTTGGGGAAAACAGAACGAGGAATCAAATTCCTGTCCACAGAAATGGAACAATGACACAAATACTGTTTATAATTTCAAACGATGGTGTTCGAGGATGCTGTTATGTGGACCATCGCCGAGCCCCCGGGGAGTGTGTCAGAATTCTCGTTTCGTAAGTGAACGCTATCCTCTCGAACGAGAAAGTAGTCCCGATTCTCGGTAATATCGACTTAATTTTCGGGCATTGTTGCAAGAACGTTAATCAGGCGAATTCCCCTCAAGAAAGTTGAAGCTCGGTCCTCGGACGTGAAACTCTTGTGACAAATATTGACGGTACTAATAGAAACCGAGAAGTCAACGTGTTGTAAGAGGAAACGTATTTTTTCTCTGTTACATAAAAGACTTCATTTGCTCTTCAATTATATCTCTTTATTTGACCGAATGTCATAATACACGAAAGCGATAAGGTGTCGGGAACACGTACGATTGTTGCGTAAGATTCAAACATGTGGGTGTGTGTAGCTTGTGTGCCAAAAAAAAGGAAATTTTTAAAGCAGTTTCTTAGCACATGCATTTGGACAGAGTTGCAAATATAATGTTTCACAATGTGTGCGCGTACGTTGTTGATTTTTCTAGTTTAACTGAGAACTGTAGAAACTGAGGTTACGGAAAATTGATTGGGGACTATTATCGGCAATTTTACTCGTGTAGTCGTGCCATTTGTTGGCTAATTATTTAAGAAATACACAAGGTACTATGCGTAAAAAATACAAGGTACTTTTCTAGTTTAACTGAAAACTGTAGAAACTGAGGTTCACGAAATTTTATTTGGGACTATTATCGGCAATTTTACTCGTGTAGTCGTGCCATTTTTTGGCTAATTATTTAAGAAATACACAAGGTACTATGCGTAAAAAATACAAGGTACTTTTCTAGTTTATCTGAGAACTGTAGAAGCGAAACCGAGGTTACGGAAAATTGATTGGGGACTATTATCGGCAATTTTACTCGTGTAGTCGTGCCATTTTTTGGCTAATTATTTAGGAAATGCACAAGGTACAATGCGTAAAAAATACAAGGTACTTTTCTAGTTTAACTGAAAACTGTAGAAACTGAGGTTAACGAAATTTTATTGGGGACTATTATTGGCAATTTTACTCGTGTAGTCGTGCCATTTTTTGGCTAATTATTTAGGAAATGCACAAGATACTATGCGTAAAAATACAAGGTACTTTTCTAGTTTATCTGAGAACTGTAGAAACTGCGGTTAACGAAATTTTATTGGGGACTATTATCGGCAATTTTACTCGTGTAGTCGTGCCATTTGTTGGCTAATCATGTAAAAAACCCAAGGTACGTGGCGAATACGGTTTATCAACGTTGCAATCAAGTTTATCGAATAGGCGTGTAGACGGGCACGCTGAACGCGCGCGATAAGTAGAAACAGCAAGTAACGAGCAGACACGGCAACCAAATCATATCGAATAGGATGTACAGTCCAGTGAAACAATGCCTTCCAGGTCAAATCCCGAACAGCACTTGCAAAGCGGTTTGTCTGTTCACCGGAATCAAACGTTCCACATCTACGTACACTACTACGAGCCTGCAAGAATGTTCAGCGGAGACCAACCAATTTTCCCTTTCGAAATCTGATCAAAATGGCGCTACCGATTCTCGACGCTCCGATTTAACCCGGTTCCACCATGTTTGACAGGCCAGACCGATCGATTTCAGATTATCATAACTGGACTGCGGATGTTTATGCAATTTCCAATTTTTATAGAAAAATTTTAAGAAAGTGGAATGAAATAAAATCCTATTTTTAATGGGAATAGCCTTTGTAGATCCAAAGCAAACAAAAATCGTGTTAAATTCTCTCAAACTTTATATTGTAGCATTTTTTTAATATTTCCATAAGCCATAAATGCATAAAGGTCCGCTGTCTAATGATAACATTATCACGCTCGTAGAAAACCGTATCAAAGTGCGTCGAATCGTCACGAGGGTTACAAACGAACGTACTTGCTAATTTATTTTGCGAGTTAATTTCTGCAGAAATGATAAAACGCGCAAGGTCAAGCCAGTCCGGTCACACCTTAAAAATATTCCGTGCTCTCTCGTTCCGGAGAAACACGTTCCTCGTCCGGGTACGAAATTTCTCAACGGCTGACCTACTTCTTCGAATTCTGCGACATACGTTGAATTTTTTTCTTAGCCCGTTGCATCAGGAAGAAATCATTTATTGGCTGGGGTTACGTTCTCGTCCCGGTATCGTTCACCGTTTCACTATCCGGAAGCCTGTTAATAGACTTTTTAATGGAGGATGTTCTAGTTCACTGCAATCTTCGGAGATTAATTTCGAGAAAACGATCGATCCCCGTAGGCTGAAATTTTGCATACATATTTATCGATGGTCGAAGTAACGTCATGAATTTTTATGAGACGTTCTCTTAAAAATGACGGGACTTTATTAATAAACTTTCTATGGGGATGTTCTAGTTCGGACGCACGTTTTTAGTGGATTCTTAAATAAATTTCGCGAGAACGATCGAACCCGGTAAGCTGAAATTTTGCATAAATATTTATTGACGTTCGAGGTAATATCATGAATTTTTATGAGACGTTTCGCTCAAACTTGCAGGAGTTATTAACAAACGGGGTAGCGTTGTTGAAAAGCTGTGGTTCTATCGGTTCTCTGTTTAACGGACGGTTAAGCAACTATTGCTGGATAAACTGTTAAATTCATTGAATCTAGCTTTGATCGAGCTAGTCCTGTTTGCATTCGTTTTCACCAAAAACAGCTTTGAACCGATCCAGAGCCCTATTGACGCCGATCTCGTTCGATCAGCGCAATGTTTCTATATGCGAGCAGCTTTTATTCCCGTAAAAATCCGATTTCAATGAATATTTGAACATAGTCTATGATCCCCATAGCGTCGCCTTTTCTAGCCACCGCTGTCCCTTTTGCAGCGTCATTTCGGCGACCCCATGATCCCATAGTGCAAACCAACAGTGAGCTCTTTGTCTCCATCGACACGACAGAAACGAGTCGCCGGCCAATGGAAAGGATCTGGGAATAGCGTCCGTTGCTCTATAATATCTTGTTTCAACTAGTGAACACCGACTTTATGGTTGGTTTATTGTACAGTCAAGTGCAATAATGCTTTCGAGGTTAAACCGGCAAACTAACAACTTTCGAAACGGTCTGGCTGATCTGAGTCGTCCGACGTCTATTTGTGTTTCGTGCCCGTAACGCTCCGAGAACTTTAATTTTAATTTCACCTCGCACAATTGTTTGCGCAAAGAATTAACTTGCAAGCGTTGCTCACCATCTTGAAGGGCCGGTCCTTCTGCTTTTGGACCAGTAGAATCAATTTTAGAATTCTAAGACAGCTTTAACCCTTGGCACTCGAATGGCGACTGTAAGGCGCCACTAAAAATTGCTGTATCATAATTCAAAATATTTTTCACGTTATTAAATTTGTTTGTATTTAATAAATTACTAAACTCTCCAGTATCGTACGAGTAAATTGCACCATTTTCGTACGTGTAACATGAAAAAAAAAATTAAATAGAAAGGAAATATTCCAAATGTTTCGTTTTGGAGTTAAAATAGCTTCGAGTGCAAAGGGGGTTAAACCTGAAGCAAGAAAATGATTGGATGAAAAAATTCAGAACGCTCTCGAAAGAGGGATAATAGAATCTTAGCTTGTTGACTTAAGCATCGACATGCACTTTTTTCATTTTCTGACGTGTCGTTTAATATCTCGTGGCACATAATTCCGTTTGTTAAGACGAGCTCAACGACGTGTAACTGCAAGGCGTCCCTTTTTGCGGCGAGTCGTTAAATTGTGAACCCCCGGAGAGTTAGGTCAACGAGAACCGCGCGTCTTCGGCTTGCAGCACTCTATTTAACTGCACTACGGATATAAACCAGACCGCTTACTTTTTCATCACGTGTTTTTTGCCGTGAAGGAGATATGGCCAACGTGCGGACAATTGAGTTGCAAAGAAATTAAGTTAACCCACTTATTTCCTCGCCGACTCGAGAAATACTTTTTCCACTGTCTTCGGTACTTTTTAAAACATTTACCTGTGCTCGCCTGGAGAAGCGTATTCCTTAAAAACAAGCCCTCTGAACGAATGATGAATAAAAATTTTATTCTCTTCCCCTTGCAATTACTTTCTTTAGATTTTTATATGCTGGAAATATAAATAAAGATCCCCGGTATGTGACCGAATACAAATTAATCCTTTAGGGATTTCTTAAAATTCCAAAAATATTTCCCTTGGAGAACCAAGGATGTATTCTAGGCTGTCGAAGAGTCTAAACAAATTCTGGAATATCTCTGTTAATCTAAAACACGACTGGAACAACCCTTGAAAAGCATTGCATATATTTCAGGAGCACCGGGTGCAATTTCGCCGGCATTAAAACAGAATTCGCAAGTTAATCGACAGATCGGCAGAATGCAGTTTTACAGAGGGGCCGGCGGGCAGGTCGGTGGTCGGCGCTAAAAATTAATTATATCCACGGGTATATAAGTAAGTTTAATATATGGACGGTAGCAGCGGAACTGCGGTGCGTGGCGGAGCCAATGGGCTGAATGAAGTCCTTTTAATTAATCCTAAATAACGGCGGTCGAAACTGTGCGTCGGCTAGGCCGGCCCGATCGATTAGTAGTCTGTACGTGACAGTTTATTCAGCTAAATCGAGTACACACCATTCTTATTCAGTGAACACGCGGCCTGTACACGGGGCTGGAACTTAATTAAATCGCGATGAGCATTTACAACGCAACAGTAAGAGCATTTGTCTCGCTGCTCGTGAGCTCTAAGGACAAATTGCGAATTGCATTCGGAACGAATTCATTTGGCCACGTCCGGAATGGTGAGGACGGAGGTAAAGGTCTCTCATGCCAAGGCAACCCCTCTCTCTCTCTCTCTCTCTCTCTCTCTCCCGTTCTATCCAACTCACCCTTTCCCTTCTTCCTCCGTCTTCTTCCCGTCCGGTGCCCTACTCTTTCGGTTATTCTCTTTCAGCCTACGATACTCGGCCGCAATGTCCGTCTATCGTTATCTGGCCTCTCTTTCTTCGGCGTTTCCTTTCCGCGACGAGTGGTCGCAATTGCCAGGCGACCGGATTTTCCGGAGAAAGGGACCGCTACTATACTGTGTTGCCGGCTCCGTCCACCAACCGGAACGAATCGTCTCTTGCACGCAGCCAACCAGGCCCAGCCCCTCAGGCTCAGCCTTGGGCTTCCTCGCCGCGTAATCGCTCAACGATTTACCGATGGGAGATTTACCTTACACTTGGTTTAGAAAGTGCAGCCGCGTTCCTGATCACGTGCTTGATCCCCAGACGACTACCTCGTCGGGATCCCCGCCGCCACGCGTTTTACTCTCCTACCTCGCATTCTTCTCCGTCTGATCGACGGATTTGTCCTCTCGTTGCACGCTCGCCGACAAAATCATCGCGCGTCTGCATGCTATTTTTAATTTCACACGAATTTACCAACGGTACACACCGTGTCGTAATTGTTACGACGCACGAACCTGCTGGCACAGTACCTGCAAAAGGAATCGTGTTAATAGGATTTCCTGTGGCTGAATCGTACCAAAAGGATATGTATATTCTAATACATTTTAGCATGTTCAAGTATATTCTAGTATATTCAATGTATTTTCTTGTATATTCTAGTACATTCAATGTATATTCTTGTATATTCTAGTATATTCTTGTATATTCTAGTATATTCTTGTATATTCTTGTATATTCTAGTATATTGTACTGTATACTAGTACATTCCAGTATATTCAATGCATATTCTTGTATATTCTAGTATATTCTTGTATATTTTAGTCTATTCTAGTATATTCAAGTATATTCAAGCATATTCTAATACATTCTGATATATTCTAGTATATTCTAGTACATTCTATTCTATTCCAGAATACAGTGGTATATTCTAGTATATTTAATATATAGTCTAGTATATTCAACGTATATTCTTGTATATTATGAATATATTCTAGTATATTCTTGTATATTCTAGCATATTGTACTGTATACTAGTACATTCCAGTATATTCAATGTATATTCTTGTATATTTTACTATATTCTAGTATATTCTTATATATTCCTGTATATTCTAGTATATTGTACTGTATAATAGTACATTCCAGTATATTCAATGTATATTCTTGTGTATTCTAGTATATTCTAGTATATTCTTGTATATTCTTGTATATTCTTGTATATTGTACTTTATACTAGTACATCCCAGAATATCCAATGCATATTCTTATACATTTTAGTATATTCTAGTATACTCAAGTATATTGAAGCATATTCTAATACATTCTGATATATTCTAGTATATTCTAGTACATCCTATTGTATTTACGAGAACAGTGGTATATTCTAGTATATTTAACATATACTCTAGTATATTCAATGTATATTCTTGTATATTCTAATATATTCTAGTATATTCGTGTATATTCTAGTATATTCTACTGTATACTAGTACGTTCCAGTATATTCAATGTATATTCTTATATATTTTAGTATATTCAAGTATATTCTATTGCATTCTAAAGTGCAGTACTACATTCTCGTATATTGTAATAGTATAGTCTTGTGTATTCTTGCACATGTAGTATGTGTTGACTACTGCAGTACGTTGTATGTGTTGGTGTATTGTGTTTATTGGGCGAAATGGTTGAAGAACAGAGCTGTAATAGAGCTGTAGATCTGTAGAGCTGTAGAGTTGTTTGTTCGACGATTGAAAATCGGACGGAGACTGTTGTCTTTGAATGGCCCTTTCTCTTTCGCTCTTTCACCCGTTTCACCGCGGTCTGTTCATCGAATGATCGCATGATACGACCCGACAGGATACACCGGGTAGGTAGGCCAAAGCAGTCTGTAATCGCGAGCGGGGCCGTGATTCTTGTGATCGATGGAAGAATGAAAGTTCTGGGCTGGCATGCCGAGTCGGCCGAGATCAAACCCGCTCAAGGCTGATGGATCTGTAGCATGGCCGAGTTCATTGGGTCTACCGTCGGTGTGGCATTGTCGTCTCGCGTGCCATTTCTTTCGTCCTATTTCTTTTTTCCTCTCTCGCGACGCTTTCATATCCGAGCCATTTTTTTTTTTTTTTTTCGACCGGGAAATTATTCGGCGAGTCGCGGGGAGGCTCGCTGCCGTTGATTTAGTGTGGAAATCTCTCCTCGATCGCGCGCTTTTGTTCGTGGATCGCGGCGAAACCGCTCTGTGTTTTGCGTTTGTGAAATTTTGGATCCTCTCCGCGGGGGAACAACTTTTTGGGAATTGAAGGGAACGATTTGGGAATTTTTTTAGAGGTTAGAAGAAGGGATTTAAGATAGAAAGTTCATATTTTCACATTTTCACGACTCCTCTAATTGATCTTCAAAGCGTATTTTAATACCAGATTAACGGGAACACGCGAAATTTATAGTAACATGAATCAGGGTTGCTAGGAAGTAAAATGGAAGCTTAAAAATGGTTCAAAGAGAAAGTTCCAGCGTGTCTTCCGACGTAAACGATCGATTAATGTAATGCGTTTACGGGAACACAAATTCGCGCTATTTTATTTTACGAAATTGCGGCTTTTAAGGAGCAGGATAGCTACTCTAGTGTAACCAGTTATGATGCATAACAGGTGCGAGCCAAGTTCATGCGGCAAGGACACTTTCACGAGTCTTTGGCGGCCATTTAATGGCCATTCCGGGACATTTAGACGCGGTAAATGTTTGTTTTAATTGCCTGGCCCGTCGACAACTACGATTCATTCTGTCCATCGCTTGCGGATGAGACGTTAATTGGGAACGATTACAAAACATTAAGTTGTAATTTCAATTGTTCATTTAGTCAAAGGAAACTCCCGAATGATACACGTTCTAGCTGTTTTGTATAAATTTCTACAATTCATATCTAAGTGGAATAACTTGTGAATCGACTTCACTGCATTGTAAGTAGGGTGGATACCGTTTTTTCTATGGAGATTACTATAACAATGCACATTCAGGCTAGGAACAATACGAGTAGTGGCGCAAATATCTGCAGTGGTTACGTAATTCATCTTTATTTCAAGAAATTAAGGTTAAACATTGCGACACGTTGCATTGAAAACCAGATTTACTATTCTCACAAACGGGTGTGTCATAATGGGATGTCAGCGAACGAAATTTCAATTAAGGGACCCTACTCTACACTGTCTAGATTAATTACTTAATAACATTTCTTAATATCCTTAATTATTAAAAATGAGTACAATTAATATAGGTACAGTAATTGGGTTCCTTACACTGTGCGGATGCTTTTCAAATATGTGTTTGGTCAATATCCCGAAGGATCGGCGGGGATATCAAATCCGGGAGGTCGCGCTTTCTTCGGGGTCTTCAAAAATGGCCGGAAAAAGAGATGTGCGTTCGAACACGTGCCTCGCATCCACATGCTCGCATCTGTTCAGGTGTAAACCGGCGATACATGTGTAGAGGATGCTTAAAGTGGTCAGTGAATCCCACGCTCGGAATTCAGTCTTCGGAGAAAGTGTAGTTCGATCGGGTTACACCGAAGGCAGCGGCGTTGCCTGCTCGTAAAAATGTATGTTAACGGTTACGGTGAACAATCCTGTATCAGAGAAACGGGCCACTAACGTAAAGGACGCGTACGTATTCTTCTCTGGTGCGTACAGATTGTCCCGTGATACGTGATCTATCATGAAAATGCGCGGCTCCGGCAGACAATCGTCGAAAGAAAGTTCTATTGGGAAAACCCATACTTTTATTTTCATTTCCCTAGGGAACGGAACACGCTGGGAAACCATTAAACCCTGCCTGTGTCGTCGAAGAATAACGGAGAATTTGTTTTTCGTCACACGAACTCGATGGAAGCATTGAATTAAATTATTGTTTCAATTGGCAGTAAGATTGATCGTTAAATACAATCTAAATGCCGGATACGACGAAGAAAGTGATGTTTGCCTACTCTGACAGGAACGTTCACCATTTGCGAAACAAAATACTCTTCAGAGCATAATTCTCGGAACGTCGCTTTCGCTCGGAAACAGTTAGTTTCTACCAATAAAAATAAATCTTAATACGACGCTACGCTTTCGATCGGCAAGACACGTTTGAAAGTAAATATGTTCGGGGCAATTGTTTATTGTTTCTTTCCCATAATATTCAGCAATGATTCATACCACGATTCCTACGATTTAATTGGAATGCTCCAATGGACCGTGCTAATTGGAACAATTCTATTTCTGTACAATCTAATACAGAATCTAGACTCCGCTCTAATGTAGAATATAATGCCCTAATTTATTGACTTCCGTGCGTACGCGATTCCGATTATTTATCTACTTTCCATCGACCAATTAACACAATCCCGTTCTCCTTTCATTGGCCCAGGAACACTGCCTCGTCATTCCTTTCCATATCCTATAGTACATCCGGTGCTACGTCACTAGTTCTGCTCATAATCATTTAATTAGTTCTAGACATTTGAGATTGCAAATTAAGATCACACGATAACGCGCTGGGCCATGAAAAGATATATTCGAAAAATGATTCGCCTATTACGTTCGAAACAATTTAAAAAATGCAATTGTATTACTCTCGACTCGTTCAAATTATCAATAAAAAGAGAAAAATGTAGCTCCTTGCAATTTTTATTCAGCATAAAAACTAAATTGTAACTCTCTAAGCAACGATGGCACTTCTCAATTATTTCTCAAAATTGACACATATTTTCAAGAATAAGATTAATACTCACCGTCCAAGAATGAGTTAAGGAACAATTTAAAAAATGCAATTGTATTACTCTCGACTCGTTCGAATTATCAATAGAAAAAGAAAAATATAGTTCCTTGCAATTTTTATTCAGCATAAAAACTAAATTGTAACTCTCTAAGCAACGATGGTACCTCTCAATTATTTCTCAAAATTGACACATATTTTCAAGAATAAGATTGATACTCACCGTCCAAGAATGAGTTAAGGAACAATTTAAAAAATGCAATTGTATTATTCTCGACTCGTTCGAATTATCAATAGAAAGAGAAAAATGTAGCTCCTTGCAATTTTTATTCAGCATGAAAACTAAATTGTAACTCTCTAAACAACGATGGTACCTCTCAATTATTTCTGAGAATTGACACATATTTTCAAGAATAAGATTAATACTCACCGTGCAAGAATGAGTTAAGGAACAATGATTTCTCCCGATGATTCATTCCGATCCGATCGAACCGGTGAAATCACCGACGTTTAAATTGTAAATTGTTGCCGGTTTTCGTACGCGGCCGAAAAATTCCGTATCCGTTTCCTGGTTCCGAAAAGGTGACGCAGTCGACTTTCCAGTGACGTACGCAGAAGCGGTTGCACGCGGCGTGCATAGACGCACAATTGCAGTCCGAACACACTGATGACGTTGCGTCGGCAATGAAAGTTTCGCGCGGGCGCGGTCCACGTAAATGGAGCAACAAATTACTACGTTACGTTTCCATTACCAGCAACAGGATATTACACGATCCGTGTATTATGCTCGCGAACGTTATGCTGTTAACGCACCGAGATCCTCTGATCTATGATCGTAATAGTTTCCCGCGATTAGCGGGATCAGCCGGCTAAAAGGGTTACTCCGCCATGCCTTCACAGAACTTTCCCTTAATCACACTAATTTTTACCAAATCTCATGTCACATTACATTTGTTGAAAATGAAAATGTTGATGTAACGATTTTTCAAACAGGGCGGTAGAGCGAATTAACCCCTTAGCCTACAATATCTAGTCAGACTCGTGATGAAGATTCTGACCAAAGTCTAATAAATATATATCTAATTAATTTCCTTTAAATAAAATTCTATTTTGTTGTGGTTGATATATATCCTTTGGAAAAAAACATAGGCGTACAATAAATATAAACTACCTTTTTTTCTATGAAATTCTGAACGTTGAAGAATTTCTAATCATTACAATCACAAAACAAATATTAGTGCAAGGGGTTGAAACGTAGTAGACTGTGAAAATATTAAATTACTTACGTATTGTAATTTTGCACATGACGAAAACAAAGTTTCCTTTAATAGATTGGATTATTTTAAATAATTCTCGCTGTGATTCGGGCTTGCGAAAAATTAATATTAATGGCCCGATTCGTGTCAATGAATTGAATCAGGATTGAATTCACGTGCCGCGATAGTCGCAAGGACATGATTTTGAAGGTAAGAGTAAATGATGTCATAGTGAAATCTGTTCCTCGTGCCGCTTTTACTAGAGGCTACACGCCATCATGTATCCGCGTTCCTCGAACCGTAAATTCCTTAGAGGTTCGATCGAATTTTGCGACAATATTTTACAATTCAGTCAGGAATACGATGACACGGAATTTTATCGAAGAAATTCCACTACCTTCCTAGACCTAAAAATTAAAAAGCGAAGGTGCAGTTTTGAGTTAGATTGACTCACGACGCAAAAACGAGCGCATTCGGCGAACCGTAAATTCCTTAGAGGTTCGATCGAATTTTGCGACAATATTTTACAATTCAGTCAGGAATACGATGACACGGAATTTTATCGAAGAAATTCCACTACCTTCCTAGTCCTAAAAATTAAAAAGCGAAGGTGCAGTTTTGAGTTAGATTGACTCACGACGGAAAAAAAACGAGCGCATTCGCGCCGGTGGATAATATTCACTCGGAACAGAGATCGTTCGGCGCGGCGGCCGAACCAGTCGCAAAGCGGGAATGCGAGGTAATTGGACGTCAATTTTCTGCAAGTGATTCAAACCGATTTACAAACCGTGGGCATTAATTGCGACCGCAAATGACAAGCTTCGCACGAACCGGGGCCGAGCCAATGCCGGGAAGAAGCGCCGATGGAAACGAGCAAACAGGAAAACCGAAGGAATTACCGGCGAGCATAAATACAGCATATCTGTTTGCCAGGTTTTCCGAAGGAGAACGGCCGTTCTCGTGTCAGCGTAATTCGAACGGTTCGAAAAGCTTTTCGGGGGAATAAAAGTATTTTAACTTGCGACCGGCTGAGCAGAGCCTAGCGGACGATGGGCGGTGGGGAGAAACTTAGATGATAAACTCCGGTAAAACACGAACGCTGTAAACTTTCTCCAATAATGGCGGACATCAAACCAATTTTATGCTTGTGTCATTATTAGGTATACCGTTCGACCACTTCGAAAAAAAAGGAACGCTCTGCGCGACAGATAAAACGGATGAATCCGCGCGAGGGTCAAAGGGTAGTCACGTGTAGGAAATTAATTTAAACATGTTACATTTTATAGAATTCCAGTAAAATTTTGTGTGTCACACTAATTTTATCATCCCATTTGGTCTTTCACGAATTTCGTTTTGTTTCCGTCACATCGATAAGGGACGAACGCAGGTGTTTGTGGATAAATAAATATTTGTTCAACCCTCTACTGCAATTTATGGCTGGACCATTCAAGTTCGCGTAAATTTCCCTGAATCATAGAAAAACGTGCTTGAAATTGATTTGTTGGGAAAAATGTAAGCCCAATTTGTTGACGACAAAGTTAAGATTTTAAATTCTTAACACGTTGACTGCCATGTCACCCATATATGGTTGACGGAATTATTTTTTCAGGCTCCAAAATGAATTTTTACGTTAATATATTCATTATACCAAATTTGATTAGGATCTGTAAAATGCAAGAAAGTTGGAGAACCACACAATATCATACATTTAATTTTTTCAATTTCCATTTTATCAAATAACTTACTTTGATTTCATGGAATTTTTTAGCTTTCTTGTTTGGCGTTCAAAGTGTTAATGAATTAATGGTTGACTTATGGTAGCCTTACGTTTATTGTAATCGTCGAACAATGTTCATTCGGTAAGCAGGGAGGAGTGGGGGAAGGCTTTGCTTTGAATCCTCCGTCGGACGCGTCATCCAATTTACTAAATCAATACGCAGATCCTATTATACGGAAATTAATTAGGAGGAAATTATTATAACATCGGAAAATCTGGTAAACACCGATGCGAGTCATTTATTAAGGGCTGTTGGCTTATCGCACCTGATCTCGGTGCTAAATGAGCCGAATGTCTGGCTGGCTGTGTATGAGCACAGCTGGTCCAATTCGCAACGAGCTATCCAGGAGTGACTCGCTCAAATTAATGTTTGGTTTATGTTGTTAAAAGTAGTCCCGCCAGCGGTGAAACCTTACAGCGGCCACTGTTAAATGTAGTGCAAAGTGCTCGGGCTTTTACACTCTGATAAATAACTCTGCAGACGTTTTGTCACCATGGAAAAATTTATTTGCTGTCCCCGCCGCTAATTAATACTTTGCATTAACGCGCTTATGACCGTTAATTGCTATGGCAAAACATTTTAGCGAGCAACGAAATAAATGTACACTTTTACTATTTTTAATTACAGTTTGCCGTCATATTTCTATTGTACCTGTGTTTCAAATAAATATTATTGGAACTGTCAATTTTCTACAGAATTGCAGGAATTGAAACCGTGCTAAACTTTATCTGTTAAACTTCATTGACGAGATATTACACGATTACTCAACTGCAAATGTGGCAATGACCTGAAAGGAAAGTTCAGCGTGGGGCGTGCACAACCTACACAACCTCCTAATAGGAGTCCGAATGTGTCATTGGCTAGATTTCAAAGTTTGCACAACGAATTGCAAACGAATCGCAACGAAATGCAAATACAGAGGCAATTTTTCTGCCATTTTTTAGTCAATCCTGGAATCGAGATGATCCGGTTGAGAAACGTAGTGTTCTTAACCAGTTAACTGCAAAGTTTAATTTCAAAAATCCCTCACGGGCGCGGAATGAAAATCAAGCAATATATGACGAATGTACACGTCGAACGCAGGCCAAATTTTGACGAAAAAAGTGAAGCAAAAAATTCGAAAGAATTGCATTTTTATTCGATAAGAAATTAACAATTCATTAACGTCATCCGAACGGCATTAGAGACTTGGTCCGACGTGTATACACGTCAAACGCGATTAACTGGTTAACACCTGAACTACCGGATGGGTCAAAATGACTTCCTCCTAATTTTTTCTTTTAGAGATAATGAAATTATAAATATGTTTCCATGAGAAAATATTAAAAAATTTTCTCATGGAAACATATTTATAATTTCAACATCTATCGAAGTAGATATTTAAACAAAACTAATACGAAATCTAAACAAATCTTATTTTGTAGTTATTATAAGGCAATGTATACCAGTTGCATTTAGTGCTTGGTCGTTCTAGTGTTAAAATTGTGAAATAAGAAATATAAATTTTTGCTTCCCTCTACTTTTCAAGATAAAAATTTCACGCCATCTTGAAGTGCAACGGTTCGACAATGATCTCACGGTTTTACCTGTCACCGTGGATGCGCACGAGGCGAACGCGATGCAGGAAAAAACCCCGGCACGCGAAGGTGCGCGCGAGCATTGTTTTATGGTGGAACAGCATACTTCGGTTAGACCAATGGGCAGCTGCCGTCACCGTGGAAAAAGGGGAACGCATTGGCAGAGGTGCATTTCCCTTCCATAAATTCGTCCTCGTAAAAAGGAATGAGCTGAGTTTTCGTGACACTGCCTATCTCCATAATCGAACGACGTAACGAGACACTCGGGAGCATCACGGTGCAACAATGAGAATTCGGTGCATCAACTGCACGCCCGAGTCTCGTAGTTCACGTGCCGTTTACATTCCTGTCGTAAATGAGACGAACACGGAACAACAGCGTAGTACGTATATACACGCGACGATTGTGTAAGAGCTCGCATAAATAATCCTACGGGCCACCTCTCACAAAATTTAATTCTAATCAAATTTATCGATGAAAGCTTCATTTTTCCCAGAAATATAATAATTAATATATTTACGAAGAGTTTAATTTTATTTAAAATAATCCTACGGGCCACCTCTTACAAAATTTAATTCTAATCAAATTTATCGATGAAAGCTTCATTTTTTCCAGGAATATAATAATTAATATATTTACGAAGAGTTTAATTTTATTTAAAATAATCCTACGGGCCACCTCTTACAAAATTCAATTCTAATCAAATTTATCGACGAAAGCTTCATTTTTCCCAGGAATATAATAATTAATATATTTACGAAGAGTTTAATTTTATTTAAAATAATCCTACGGGCCACCTCTTACAAAATTCAATTCTAATCAAATTTATCGATGAAAGCTTCATTTTTCCCAGGAATATAATAATTAATATATTTAAGAAGAGTTTAATTTTATTTAAAACAATCCTACGGGCCACCTCTTACAAAATACAATTCTAATCAAATTTATCGATGAAAGCTTCATTTTTCCCAGGAATATAATAATTAATATATTTACGAAGAGTTTAATTTTATTTAAAATAATTCTACGGGCCACCTCTTACAAAATTCAATTCTAATCAAAATCGATGAAAGCTGCATATTTCCCAGGAATATAATAATTAATATATTTACGAAGAGTTTAATTTTATTTAAAATCATATATGTTTTCGTTTCGTTTGATGTGCATACCCACACTGGAGAATTTCAGTAATTGGAGACAAAAATAAATTAACCAGGTCATTTTCACCTGTCGGGCAGTTCCGGCGTTGGCCGACCCGTGTGCCAGCAGATAATGAAAACATCAGAGTGAAGTATGTTCCGATTACGGTGTCCGGCGAGCACAAGTAGGAGAGTCGGAATCTTCCGGAGGTTTTCTTTTGAAAAGACAGTTTGTTGTTTCGTCCAGTGATTTCTCCCGAACGAGTGTCACATCACTGACCTCGTGGAGAAGAAAAAGAAAGTTCCCCCATGGGCGTGCGAGAGATGCTGCCGCACCTGCGCGCATTCCTTTCGACGTGACCCTAAAATTTTAATGTCCACGGAGCGTTCACCTTGACCATGGATCACCATAGGACCGATACGTTCTCCCGCCTTTAATCTCCACGGGGACCTATGTCGGGTCAACAGGAAGTTCCACGGGTCTGGGCGTTCGTGGGCCTTGAACGTGAAAGGGAATTACACATCCTTGATAATTATCTCCGTTGAATATTCAGCGAAAATCTCTCACAGCCCGACGACAAATTTACTCGTACCACGTGTGCCTCCCGGTGAAAGTGTTTGGGGATACGCTTTTCGAGACTGATATCTAATAAACTTTCCTAGATAGTCAAATGCTTGAGAAATTCACGCTCGTCCGAGGCTTACATGTTTTTCAACTTGAAAAACAAGTAATCCAAAGCCATCGCATTTTATCATCGCATGCACATTTCTCTGTGGATTACAATTTGAAATTATTACAATTGGGGATCTTTACGCGACAGAAAATAATCTAATGTCCAATTGTTCCAACGTTAAACCTCATAAAATTCGTTAAACCTAATCGAATTTCGATGGAGGGATTTTACTAAGGAATACCTCGAAGCTAGATTAATTAATTAAAAAAATGTATGCTAAATTTCTACGATAATTAGACAATACGAAACGTGAATCAGTGGAATTACGAGGGGATGATTAAATTCGTGGGACGAAATCAGAAAATAATCTAATGTCCAATTGTGACAACGTTAAACCTCATAAAATTCGTTAAATCTAATCGAATTTCGATGGTGGGATTTCAGTGAGGAATACCTCGAAGCTAGATTAATTAATTAAAAAATGTATGCTAAATTTCTACGATAATTAGACAATACGAAACGTGAATCAGTGGAATTACGAGGGGATGATTAAATTCGTGGGACGAAATCAGAAAATAATCTAATGTCCAATTGTGACAACGTTAAGCCTCATAAAATTCGTTAAATCTTATCGAATTTCGATGGAGGGATTTCACTAAGGAATACCTCGAAGCTAGATTAATTAATTAAAAAAATTTATGCTAAATTTCTACGATAATTAGACAATACGAAACGTGAATCAGTGGAATTACGAGGGGATGATTAAATTCGTGGGACGAAATCATTCATTGGAAACTGTGATTAGTTGCTTTCTTCCGTTTCTATAATCGTTACTCGCTCGAGTTAATAATATATTGAGATTGTTAAGGCGTATTATTATGTCAGGAATTGATTGCATTTCGTTCGATATTTTTTGTTGCAGCTTTTGATGGCTTTATGGTTCTCCGAAAATTTCTAAGCCGAACTACACGATCTATGTCACAGCACGTCCCCGAGGATTGGGCCTAGATCAAATTGCAAGCGATTTGAAAATTACCCTTCTACAGGTTAGGTTCTTTTTCCGGCAGTCTCGCGATGGCTTCATTAGTACAACAGACGCGAGTGTTTTCGAAGCCATGGGATTTTTAAATTCAACGCGTTCACCGCACAACAGTTGACCGAACTACATGAACGTTCTGCACGCACTTTTACGAGCGCACAGAGCCGATTGCGTTATACATACATCAAAACAGAGGAAAACAACAAAACGTATAATGTCGTTTATGACGTGCACCGCCTCGTGTGTTGCATATCAATGCTCCATTCAGGCAACTGATACGTAAATATTGTAACATAAAAGCGACGTGCGTATGTGCAACGCGACATGCACATGGAAAAATATTGCGTGCGACATCCATCGAGAAAAATGATTCGCTGCATTGCAGACGGGATATTCATTATTCCAGTAAATCAGATTAAAATCTCCGAAATAAGTGATGCTGTTCATGAAGCTTCAACTAAACTTTGCAGAACGGAATTGTTCAGATCGCTCAATAATAATTTCTCCAATTTTAATTTAGAGATTAACACGTTGATTGCCATGTCACCCATATGTGGGTGACGGAATTATTTGTCCAAATTAAAAAACGAATTTTTACGCTAATATATTAATTGTATCAAATTTTTTAAGGATCTGTAAAATGCCAGAAAGTTGGGGGACCACTCAATATCATACATATAATTTCTTTCAATTTTTATTTTATTAAATATCTTACATTAATTTGATGGAATTTTTTAGGTTTCTAGCTTGGAAGTCAAAGTGTTAAAGCGTTTTATTGCGCACATTAAATGCTTCACTTTTGTTCTTCCTGTAATCGCGTCAAATTTCAGTAGAAAATTCTTTTCGGAATTAATAGCGATTGAGAATTTTAAACTGCAAATAATTTTTCTTTATTATCTCGGGCAATTATCGACTCGAAATGGGGTCAACTTTCTCAAGGAAAGACAATGATCCTGCGAGAGTAGGGACTTAAGCGCAGTCTAAATCCTGTTTCAAAACGATCATGGCGTGACTTTCGGTTAATTTGTAACTGGATACTGTTATGCTATAGTCCTCCAGCCTGCCACATAAAATGTCGTTAATCCCCGAGTGTAAATTCAAGTGTACGTTGTAAACGTTTGTACGAGTAATTAGAAGCAGCGGAAACAACGTTATATATTTCAAAGTTGTTCTAAGAATTACAAGCAGGAGAAGCAACGTTCTGTGTTTTACACTGATTCTAAAAATTACAAGCAGGAAAAGCAAAGTTCTGTGTTTTACACTGATTCTAAAAATTACAAGCAGGAAAAGCAAAGTTCTGTGTTTTACACTGATTCGAAAAATGACAAGCAGCAAAAACAACGCTCTATATTTTACAGTTGTAAATCGCTGCATCCTATGTAAGGAGCCGAACGCATAATGTTCGTGTCTGACGCATGAAATGCCGCGTATTCGGATTCGGCTCGCGAAGCTGTGAAACAGGTCGCGTTTCTATTTCATTTCGGTGCCGCTCGTCGCTGAGAATTAACCGACTATTGTGCGATAATTAGCTGTTCGAACGAGAACTTAACTGCACGGTGCTTCCCGTTAATGCGACATTAAGCGGGGCAAATCATTTCTTCAAGACGACTGAACAAACAATTTCACTCTTCAAAAATTCCAAGCTCGCGTTTATTTAGAAAATACTTTCGCTAATTTTAAATAAAATGGTCTGTATTTTTACAGATTATACATTAATCGTCTGTAGTTTAGTCTATCTAATGTTAAATAAACTGGAATAAAAATGGTCTGCATGAATTGCTAGAGTCATTAATTTTTGTGATTAAGGCATCAAATCAGAATTTTACAAATTACACATTAATCGAATGTAATTTAGTCTATGTAATGTTAAATAAACTGGAATAAAAATGGTATGCATGAATTGCTAGAGTCATTAATTTTTGTGATTAAAAAATCAGAAACCGCATTTAATAAAATTGTTTGCTTCGAGCAACGTTGTTTAAACATCGCTTAAAAATTGCACGAATCAGTGTGGAAGCTTTTGCGACAGTATGCAGCACGAGTGCAGGATTTTGTCGCATTGCGTAGCGTTGCATGCACATGAAACTCGTTCCTCCGTGCATCATTGCCGGCACCGTCGCACAAAAATTAATATCCACTTGGTTATCACACCATTAGTTAAGTTAAGTAATCGAAGTAAGTTAGTTAAGTAATCCAGTTCGAGTATCACTTCGCTAAATATTCGAGAACAGGAAATCGAATGTATTTTCCTTGGAATTATGTAAACCTTGATAACGATCGTTATCGAGCGTCGAAAGAAACGAAAAGTGAATTATTCAATTGCATTTCGAAGAGAGAAGGTGAGAATTTCATCGGTGAAACGAATTAAACGAAGCGCGCTCAAGGTGTACGAACGAACGTGGGGAAACGGACGCACATAATGCTTTCTAGAACGAAATTATTTTTCCCGACGAAAGTAACTTCAGCATGCATGGCCCAGACAGAGGCCATCATTTATGCAGGAAACCGAATGCAGACATGAATATGCAAAATTTACGGCCAACAATAAAACACGCCGGTGGGGTTCGGCGATGGTATCAGGGTGCATGGCGGCAGATGATGCTGGAAATCTTATCATTTCACAAACGCGCGAAAATGTCTAAGCATTTTCAAGATTGATTTACCGAAATATAGTTGTTCCAAACCGATTGATCGTTTCCAAAAGAACACAGCGACCATTTCGACGTCATTTCAGAACATAAAACCCAAATAATTTAATTAGCAAACGTTGATTCGCGATAATACAGTGAAACACCAAGCTATCTCGCTACGATATATCTCTGCGTTAAACAAATGAAAATGCGGCAGGACGCGACCGTAACATAAATATGTGCACCTGTATAACACGAGATTTCCAACAATGGATTAAGTTACCGCGCCAAATGCGATAATTTTTCATATTACAGTGAATGTAACCTGGTCCTTGATCATTATTATCATTGAAACACATACTTAGCTTCCCGTGCAGGGTTTTTCGGACAGTTTAAAAAATTAGGGGTTATCAAGTATTTCCTAACACGCTATCGGCGGGAAGGGTATTAATACCTTTTATGCAGACGGTACGCTAACTGTTAGTAAAACACTTACCAGTGCTTGTTTCTTTTCATTGTCACTAATTTTTGGGCAGGAATGGTGTTTTTGGTTTTAGTCCTAAATTTATTAATTTTGAAGAAAAACTAATAATTTTATGAAATGTGCTATTTTGACACTGCAAGTTTCGCGCTTGCAAAGTAGCATAAATTCAGTCGATTGATTTCGATAGCATTGAGTTTAAGTTTTCTGTAAGTATCAAGTGCATATGTGTCGTTTCACGGAAATGACAAAATACAAAGTTTCAGGACGTAATAGTAAGTGGATGTTGTCTAAAAAGTGCACTTTTCTCATGCTTCGCTAATTTTCGCCCGCTATACGTGCGAGTCAAGCTCACGATGTTACCCGCCGATAGTGTGCTAATTGTCGCAGCAAACGCAATTTTTATTTCGAAGAAGAGATGCATCGACAGCTTCGATTTTTATTTCAGGTGTAGATTCCGTGGTTTGGTAATGAGTAGACATCGGATCTTTATGCATTTATGGGTTATGGAAATGTTAAAAAAATGCTATAATATAAAATTCGAGAGAATTTAACACGATTTTTATTTGCTTCGAATCTACAAAGGCTGTCCCCATTAAAAATAAAATTTTATTTCATTCCACTTTCTTAAAATGTTTCTATAAAAATTGGAAATTGCATAAACATCCGATGTCTAGTAATGAGCAATGGAAGCATGATCGACATCCGGTCCGATGGGCGAGCGTCACCGGACCAATACTTCCGAGCGCATCTTTCTTCGCCGCGTCAGAGACAGGGCTAGCCTACTTTCTCTGCGAAGAGAATTTTTAACCGGCGTGCGAGGGTTCCCTCTCCCTGTTTTCTCGTCCTGAACGTGGTCCCGACCGTCCTCCCACCCCTGGTTAGTCCTCCTCTTCTCGTTCCCCGTCTCTGTTCATTACTCCCGCCGGTACTCTCTCCTCTCTCTCTCTTTCTCTCTCTCTCTCTCTCTTTCTCTCTCTCTTGTTCTCTCTCCCAGGAGTGTCTCGTTTCCTCAATTTACTCGGCAAGCTCAGCCGAGAATTCCATCGACCGGAATACCCCTCTCAGAGTCTATATAAACGAGGTGCACATACGAGACTGAGCATTTTTTCTGTTAAGTAGTGACGGAGTCGTAGGTCTCCTCCGTCGAACCGAGACTCCATAGTTCGCAGAAGTGTCAGTATGGTGTGCCAGACGTGATCACCGACGAGTCCGTGTCCGATCAGAGCCGGGAAAGCATAAACGTTTAGGCGAGCTCTCGCGCACCAGACGAGAACACCACAGAGACAAGTGTCGTTTGATTTGTGTACAGTGCCGGACGACGGATTGCGTGCGTGCGACATGCTTCGAGCCAAGGTAGGCGATCATGGCCGCGATCATTCCCGCCGATAACTCGTCCGTTTCCTCGGGTTTATTCGGGCCCTTTTCACCTTTTGTCCTGCCTCGGTCTCTTAGGCTCTTCAGCATTTAGCTGCGCTTCTGCAATTTCAGAGAGTTGTCAAATTCGTTCAATTGGTTAGCTAGCCGAACAATTATTGACTGACTCATTTATAAAACAATTTCGTCTGGTTTGACTCCACTATCTTTCTGTTTACGATTTGTAGGAAGTTCTTAACACTAGAACTACCGAGCCATAAACGTGGGTTAGACTTATCCCTTTATAATAACAGCAAGATTGAATCTGCTCAGGTTTCATACGATTTTTATGGTAACATGTACTCCAAAAAAGAGAGATATATTTAAAAATTTCTCGTGAGAACGTTTTCATAGTTTCAGTAATAGTGATAGAAGAAATCATCTATCAGTCATTTTGACTGGTTCGGTGGTTCTAGTGTTAAGATGTGCAACGACACCTGATTGCAAGCATGAGACTGCGAGCAGGCTCGTGTCAATTCTGTTGCAATTGACCGGATTTGTCAAATTCGTCAAATTCGTTAGCTAGCTGAACAATTATTGACTGGCTCATTTATAAAACAATTTCGTCTGGTTTGACTCCACTATCTTTCTGTTTACGATTTGTAGGAAGTTCTTAAGGTGTGCAACGACACCTGATTGCAAGCATGAGACTGCGAGCAGGCTCGTGTCGACTCTGTTGCAATTGACCGGAAGATCTTGTCACTGTAGTTTCGTTGGACGCGTGATGCTGTTCTAGACCGAATACTGAGAAAGGGATTTTCAGTTTGTGTACACGATTAAACGCACGTTTTAACACTAGAACTACCGGATGGGTCAAAATGACTTGCTCCTAATTTTCTCTTTTAGAAATAACGAAATTGTAAATATGTTTTCATGAGAAAAATTTTTAATAAACTTCTTTGTCGAAGTAGGCATTTAAACAAAACTGGTACGAAGTCTAAACAACTGCAATTTTGTTATTGTTATAAGGCAATGTATGTCAGTTGCATTTACTGCTTGGTAGTTCTAGTGTTAACACTACAACTATAAAACCAGTCAAAATGACTGGTTCCTAATTTTCTCTCTCACAATTATTGAAATTATAAAAGTGTTTTCATCATAATTTTTTGAATGAAAATTTCATTGAAGCACGTGTTAGAATAAAAATGATATTAGAGTACCCTTGTCATTATTACAAAGCAATATACATCAGTTGTATGTATGACTCGGTAGTTCTAGTGTTAAATTGTTTTGCTGCAGAAATCAATGGAAAACGTTCTCTTAATTAAACATATATTTTTACACACGCAGAAATGTATCACAATAATTGATTCAAGAGAACCCTCATATTTGTACGAACAATATTGGATATTCTAAAATTTAATTACCGCAATTTTTATATTCAGTCCCATTGGAACAATTATTAATTACCAGACCATCGAACTTGCAATCAATTGTTGCCTCACGGAAGAATGTATACTGTTTCCTCAATTAGTAATTAATTCCATCTTCCATTATTAGTAATGAATAGACTTGTACAGGAACTGTAATATAAACCTTTAAGAATCATTTTTATATCGTTCCTAGCTTGCAAAAAAAAAACAAACAAAAAATGATCAAAAGAAGAAGTGAATTCTATATTCAATTCCTGTTCCTATGGTCCAACGAATAAGTCATTCAGTTCGGTAGACGTAACCCAGACATTCGCTCATCGATTTTACGCGTTGTTAAGTAAGTTCTGTCATTGTAACGAACAACTGGCCGCCCCGGAGGGAAATCGATCGATTAGCTTTACAGTCGGATCGATTACCTCAGGATTATTCAAGTGCAACGGCAGTAAACAAAAGTGAAGCGGCACGGTTCGGTGAAAACGACGCTTTAAAAACGGGAGTAAAAATTTTACTCCTCATCGAGCATCGAGAGTCGCTCGTGGACATGTTACGGTTCCCGTCGGACGCTGTTGCGTCAATATAATGATTAAAAAATAGACCCGATCAGCGTAATGACTTTTCGACGTTCGTTACAGTTCGAGAGCATAGAAAGTAGCAATTTTTCGTTTGTTGCCGGTGCAATCGACCGTTAATAAGCTGTTATTAAGCGCGGTTCTAATGAAACGTGAAACACGAATTCAGAAAATTAAGTAGCTACTCTAATTCAGTTCTTTATATAAAGAAAGGTCACGCAGGCATCGTTCTAACACAGCAATTATAAATTCGCTTCGTGCAATTTGTTCAGTAATTTTCTGAGCAACAGTAACTTTCTGAGTGTCAACATCTATTAATTAAAAATTAAACGAAGAGACGAGGAAACATTAAATACATTTCATTTACTAAATAAAATACTGATCTTCACGGTGAGTGATTAATTACAGCAGAGAGCATCTAAACAATTCATTGGTATAAGAAGTTTCAAGGAGCCTTAAGAAAATTTTAAAAAATCGAAGGTCGTAGAGTGAATGTACACTGTTGAAAAATATTTGTTATTAGTTTTTTAACTGCAGAAGTGTTTTAAGTGTTTGCGGTCACTAAGAAATGACTATTGGTACAGATACAGTAGTAACTTTTTTACGATTTGACGATTTTCGTGCTCTGCAACAGTCGTGCAAAACATTTAGAAAGTACGGTTCCAGTGAATCGACTATACAAATTGCGCCCAGTATGTTTTTCCTTAGAAATAAGAAACTTACAACATTGTAATGACATAATTGACTGGTAACAGGATGCACGCAATGGAAAATGCAAAAGATCATTTGCAAGACCTGCTGGCAATATATGCAGCTGAACACGTTGATTAATTGAAAACATTTATTCGCGTAGAAAGTTCATAAAATTCATGCGTTCCTTCTTTCAATTCTTTGGAAATTTCTGCAACAGGTTGAATTATTTCTATGCCTCGATAAATTCGAATAAAATTATTATTAAAGTCGTCATACGTCTGGAAGAACATCGGTAATAAATTCTGAAATGACTAACAAATAAATCTCAAGGTAATATATGCGGAGCCTAAATGTTCATTATTCAGTGCTTCCAAAATGGTATGCAAATAATGTATCGAGTAAAAGGAGGAATATCTTATTTCCGAGATGAAGCTTCGTGTTTATACAAAGCGGTTATGTCACGGCGAGCGTGAAATATCCGATACTGTTATTTAAATCGTCTTTGCTATCCGGCCGATCGGCTTATAATGAAATCGAGAGTCGAGAGGCGCGTCAAAATCCAGGAAACACGTTCCCGGAAGGAAGAGAAACAAATATCGGGTGTTTCCAGGGAATCCTATCGCTCAATAAGAAGTGGCAGCCACGATTGCGTTACGTGCACTCCCGTCTTACGTGGCTGAAATGTATGATTATGTATGAAGCGTACGAACGAGGTGTTTGGCCTAATCACGCTCTACCTACACCGATCCGTTCGATACAACGACCGCTTATTACCTATTTTTAGTACGTTGCCCGCGTTGACGTGATTGCGGGTGCGAGTATGTCAACAGGTTTCATTAGGCTAATGGTCATTACGTAAAACACGTCCGCCAAAAAGTCCCTTTTTTCCCCGAGAAAGTTCGCAGACCACTTTCACTGTATCTAATCGAACTCCGTTACGTATTTCATGATTTCCTGCCATCGTTTACTCCATTTGTCATAACAGAACTATCAGAAGAAAATAAGAAAACTCTGTTCGATTTTGACCGATTACTAATTTCACGCAGTCGGTGCTAGTGATTGATAGTTCTGTACAAATGCAAGTTAATTAGCAGCAAGCTTCTTTGTGTGACGCTGCCGATAATAACAGTTATTACAAAATAATTAACAATTCTCTTGAGCGAAAGTGAAGGCTCATTCTTCGCGCTTCGATTAAGAGAGTAACCTCGAATTACAAGGTCGTTTCATAAAAAAGTTTGTCACAGACAGATTATGATTTTTGTAGGCCAGCATGCAAGCGTTCGTAAAGTTTGCCCAAATTGTCTGATTTTATTAGTAAAAAACATTCTGCATGTTGCTCGTTTCAATTAGCGTAACGAATGAAATGGTTGATTGTGTAGAGACACGATTTTTATGGTTGGTTTTGCACGTCGAGAATATCAATTATTGATCAGAGATCAGTGTAAAAACAATGCGGCATTGTACCGTGACACGATTAAACTTTAAGCATGACTTGCACACGACGACTCTCTCGCCTGACGTCGTGCACTCTTGAGCTGCATTTCTCGTGGATGCACTTGAGAGAAAGTACGGCATATTATGTTAGCCTTGCATCTCGGTCATCGTGCCACTTAAGACTACCAGGCATAGTTTCTTGATGACATTTACAACTTAAACCTTTTACGCGGGCTTTTCTGCCGCGTCTGATATCTTTCATACGATATTAGTTATCTGAAAGATAATCGATAACTTGTAGAAACATCTATTACCACCACTATTGCAGCTTCAGTTAATACTCGATAAAAAATTTCACTAAATCTGTTTTACAAATATTCAGTTATTGCTCTTAGTGAAATACAATATGCAATATGAAATGAAATATACATAAGGCTAATGGGATATTGTAAACGGTGTTGTAGTGTTGATGCACCAGTTATTGGTTAATTCAATTGCAATAAGCATCTTTATTTTTGTCACCGTAGCGAGGAAGCATTACGAAGGAAAATTTTCTGTTTCGCAGAGAAAAGTTGCAAAGAACTGCTCTTAGTGAAATATTCAGTTATTTTTTATTTGAAAGATTAACCATTTTATCAGATATTTCAACCGAATAAAAATATACGGAAATTTTGTATCACCGATTCTTTAATAATTTGTCATGTTCAGAGAATAAATAAAGGTTCACGTTGATACAGATTCATTTCCCTGCACATCAAGCAGTTCAGAAGGAAAGGTTACTACTTTCAACATGACATTGCACCTCTCTCCCGCTACAATTAGCGAAATAATTCGCACGCGCACACGCATTCAACACGTACACACAACGTGAACGCAAGTTTCCACGTACATGCATAGGTACCACTAGTTTGTCTTGTACCGACCGAGGTTGTAAACTAGCTTAAAGTTTCTCACGGCCTTCAATAGGAAACCGTAGATAATATGTGCGCCACCAGAGAGAAATGTGTACGCAATACTGAGCTACACTTACGCCCCCGTCGAACTAATTAAAGCAACGGATGCTATCAGACCAGTTAGCTACTTCTACCAAGCTTGAACATTGTAATTTTCTACGTTTGATTCCAGTGAGAAGGATTACGGATCAGTGAATAAATTTATTTATGTTCTTACCAAAGCAATTGATTGATTCTTTTTGTTTTAAATCGTCATTCCATGCATCGTCGTTTAGTACGTATTGAGTACAACGAATTGACCCCCTTACTTGTTAGCCGTGTACTTGTAAAAAGAGACCCAGGTGTACAGTCAGGTACCCGAAGCAGATTAAAAGAAAACTTCGCTTTCGTTTCAGACGACGATTACGCTGCTGTGTGTCCTGTTGATTGGACACCACGTGCAAGCAGTACTGAACAAACCGCAAGCGTCCGAGGAGAAGAAAGAGAATGAGGTTAAGGCCGACGAAAGGATAAGCCACGGCCCACCGTCATCCGACTATGGCCCTCCTCCAGGATCCGACTACAACAGGCCAGCACCTGTGTATGGTCCAGCGGAGCTAGTGGGTGATCAAGGACCAACCCCCATATACCCACCGCCACCGCCAGACCTGCCTCCACCAGCCTATGGGCCCCCATTGTCCTCCTACGGGCCCCCACGAATCATCAAACCACATTTCGGCCCACCAAAACAAACCTACGGGCCCCCAATATCTCTGCCATCAAAGTTCAGCTTCGGGCCAGTGAAACTTCACTTTGGGCCGCCCAAGCAGCACTACGGGCCCCCACATTCGTTCTCGTTCAGGCCCCCGAAGAATCAGTATGGTCCACCGTTGAAATTCACATCGGTGCCCAGCCAGTTTGGGTCTTCGGGTCACGGGCCCTCAAAGCCAGGTCTTTCGATTCCCCTGTCGTTGGACACTTACGGTCCACCTCAGAAGCTGGCGGTCCAGTTTAGCTCCTCTAGCGACAATTACGCGCCACCATCGCTGCCCAGCATCCAGTACGGTCCACCTGCCGGGGACCTGTTCGGCCATGCCGCACCTGGGCCTTTCCCAGGAGTCCCTGCGCCACCCACGCCACCTGACATCAAGTACGACGGCTGGCAGCCCATAGCAGGACTGTCCGGTCAGCATGAGGCACCGGTGGAAAACTTCGGCGGGTCCTTGGAGAGCTACGGAGTCCCTCTGGAGAACTATGACGTGGCGAACATCGAGCAGAAGAACGTGCATGGGGCCTCTCTGAACCTGCAGGTGTCTCAGGCCGGGTCGCACAACACGGTTGAACACTCGAACGTGCCGAGCGACTCTTACGGGACCCCGATTCACAACCCCGAGGCGCAGGACCTGAAGAGCTCGGTCAGCTCGGGCGGGAACGACAACGACGGGCTGCCGCCACCTCCGTTGCCGCAGTACGAGCCTCTTCACAACGACCAGAGTCACCTGAAGAAGGAAGAGCACGCCAAGGTGCCCAACGTGGAGTCCTTGTCCATCGTCAAGACTTCCGGCTTCGAGTTGCTACCCACCTCCGCGCCGTTCTCTTCGGGCCACCATTCCGGATCGCTGGCGACCCTGAAGATCCCGGTGGTGGACAGCGGTGCTCAGTTGAACATCGAGCATGGTCACGCAGGGTTCGATGGCTTCGACCTGTCGCAAGTGAACGCGCTGTCGGGAAGCTACGGGGCCCCATTGGGTGGTGGCCATTTCGGGAATCTGAACTCCATAGAGACGGGACTACCTTTGCCACCTCCGCCGGTGCTGGACACTTACAGCGCACCTCCGCAATCTTCGTATTCCCCTAACGGGCCGTATCCGGCCGCCGAGGCAGGTCGATCGTCGCCTTTGTTCTCGTCGTTCGGGCTGCAGAGCAGCTTCAAACAGAGTCTTCATCATCATCGTCCCCACGGGTCCTACAGGGCGCCGCCGGGTGCCCTGGTGCCGCCCAGGAATCGGGAGCCAATTAAATTCAAGGAAGCCGTTCCCAGCGGACTTTTGACCAGCTTGAATCGCTACCTACCCCCACCACCGCCTCGGCATTATAGTTTCACCAAGGCAACCAAATCTTTCCCGGCTGCGTTCTCGTTCGAGCAACAATTGCCCAGTCTCGGCGGCCCGGCCGCCTTCAACAAAGCGATCGGCAATGATGTCCACTCGCCGATCGCAGCCCCGAACGCGCACTATGGCACCCCGTTGTCCTTCGGTGACTTCAACACCCCGGCCCCGGTCCTCACCTACGGAGCACCGAATTTCGGACCAGCCACCAGCTTCGTGTCCACGTCCATCGGGAAGAACCTGTACGAAGGCGTCAGCAACGCCATCACCACCACCTATGGGACACCTGTAGTCCAAGCGCAGGCCACTGGACCCTCTCACGACTGTGGCTTCCAGAATGGAGGAGGTTACAGTTTGCAGGACACCGGGCTCCAGAGTTTCGGAGCCTCTTTTCAGGGTCACTCTGGGCTGAACCACAACGCTCTTCTGAAGGCGGGCCCGTTGCCACACACGGTGGGCCAACTGAGCCTGCAGCCTGATCAGGCGGCAGGTGACAAGGACAGCTACGGCAACCCGGTCGGGTACAACGTCCTGGCACACGTGGACAGTGTCCTCTCCAGCGACCATAGTCAAGCGGCCGAGGTAGCTAACGTCATCGCAGCTCCTCCGGCCACTCAGTCCGTTTCCTCCGAGGATCAGTATCATCAGCAGGACGGAATCAGGGCAGAGGCCCTGACGGCGAGTCTTACCGAGCAAGGTTTCAGCCAGGCGAAGAACGCGGCCCTCAGCCAGGTGGATGCTAGTCAATTCCTGAACACTCGCGAAGGTAGCGAAGCCTTGTCCTTGGCCAAGGGCCTGACGCTCAATGGTGGCTCCGACGGCTTCGAGATCCAAGGGTCCAAGGGCACGTACATGCTCCAGATCCAACCTGCCGATGGAGGACTCGGCACGGACAACTCCGACGGCAGCATAAGACACGATCAGGTCCTGTCCGATGGGCTCCTGCAGGACATCCTCGCCGCCATCGAACAACCTGACCGTGGCCAGGTGCAGCTCCAAGGTCTCCCGGAGGCGCAGTCGCTGCAACACGTGTACAGCGATCTACCGCAGACCCTGAACCCCGAAATACCCAAGGGTCACTACATCACCGTCGACCAGGGTCACCAGAAAAACGTCGAGGACCAGCTGGACGAGGCCGAGTCCGCGAAGAAGGAGGCTGTCGCCTTTTTCTTCAACAATCAGTTCGGCGACTCGAAGAAGGAGGTCAGGTCGGTCGTGAAAAGTGAAACTGTTGCCACCTCTGTCGCGGCGGATCAGGGCAAAAGTAGTGCCGAGAAAAAGTCCTCTTAGAGATCGTCATCCGAGACTTTGCTGACGACCTATGATAATTTATGAAAGACTTTCTCCATTAATTTTTAGTACCGAGCTCGTACCGATTCGAGCATACTGCGGATATATTCTATTTATGGTCTCTGCTTGGCGTGCGGACTGATTCGTGGCTCTTCGTTGTTGTTTGCTTAGGGACAATCGGGATGTATTTTAATAATCATGTTCTATTTTATTTATGAATTCTCTTGATGAACCAGATCGTAGACTTTTTATATTTTTCCTACGTTTTACGGGTTACTTACGAATTTTCTTGGTGAACAAATTTTTCTTTCTCAGTCTAGTGCTAGCATTCGAAGAGTTTAGAGTTCGCATGAAAGCCTTGATTGGATCCCAAGAGCCACGAATCAACGCGTACAGCCTACTAGGCTCACCGGTGCTGATAAGTACAGTTTGAAGCTGATCCGAGGACCTTTCTATTTAATTACTGGGACACGTCGGGACCACTTTCGAGGCACCGAAGTATGCTGAAAAACACAGTTCCCCGTTAGAAGCTCGGCTAGTCTGTTAATTATCTCCGATTGTGTAGCAAAACGGCTGTTTCCCGAGGCGACCATCTCTCCGCGGAAAAGTATCGCGCGGCGGATAATGCTTTCAACGGATCTCTCGTCAAGGCTGATATCCGCGAGCCGGTTCTTATCAGGTACTAATTGCGAACCCGGTATCAAAAGAGTACTCTCGAGTGCTGTTCAGCCTCGGCGAGCGTTCCGCGACTCTTCAGCCTCGCGAGAACCAGTGAAAGCATCGGAATCATCGTTCACGGGTCGTCGAGCGATTGTATTGCGGCCGGTCGAGATGTTCTCACGCGGGACAACCGTCTTTTGTCGGCCTCAATTTCCGCGAGAACGTGGACGAAAAATACTTCCGGTCTCTATAATCAAATTGACTATACGGCTGTATAAATTGCAGAGCAAATAGTATCCATCGAAATTAGGACGCTCTTCTTTTACAGGTAGCTGTAACCATGAACTCTTTTAACCCTTTGCACTCGAAGCTATCTTAACTCCAAACATTTTTTCCAACCTAGAATATTGCCCTTCTACATACTTTGTTTACGTGTTATACACACGAAAATGGTGCAACTTGCTCCTACAATACCGAAGTGTTTAGTAATTTATTAACACTTTTACTGCCAAACTAGAAACCTGAAAAATTCCATGAAATCAAAGTGTTATTTAATGAAATAAAAATTGGAAAAAATTAAATGTATGATACCGAGTAGTCCGCCAACTATCTTGAATTTTACGGATTCTGATCGAATTTGGCACAATGAATATATTAATGTAAAAATTCATTTTAAAACCTGGACAAATAATTTCGCCACCCACACATAGGTAACGTGGCAGTCAACGTGTTAAATACGAACAAATTTAATAATGTAAAAAGTATTTTTAATAATGACACAGTAATTTCTAGTGACGCCTTACAGTCGCCATTCGAGTGCTAAGGATTAACTCTTACAGGTTACAGGTAGCTGTAACCATGAACTCTTTTGACTCTTACAGGTTAGAGGTAGCTGTAACCATGAACTCTATCAACTCTTACAGGTTACAGGTAGCTACCATAAACTCTTTTTCAAGCATGAACTCTTTCAGTAGGAAATTTAGAAGCAATCTACTCCTTCTTGGACAGAGCTCCTCTTCAAGCGCTCCTGTAAAAATCCATCAAAAAATTTTGTCACACAAATTCGGTCCACGTTTTCGAGTCCGGTTGCAACCGGTCGCAGCTTTCTTCGACCGTTCCGAGGCGCGGTCATATGATCGGCCGAAGTCCCGTGTCTTTGACCTTCGGCTGGGTGAAAGTTCAGGAGCTCGTTCAACTGCTATGGGCAATCACGCGCCTGCCTTTCACGAGAATCTCGTTTCGAGTGAAACGCGCGAGCTGCCCGATCTCCGCGATCGTTTCAGACGCGATATACACGGTTTTGCATACCTTTGTGACAGCAACGGGCAGATCTGCACGCGTCTAGTCCATTGTTCCCGCGAACAATTTGTTAGATGAAACCCGCAATGCTTAACGACTGAACGGTAGATTACGGTTCGGCTCTTTCTAGGAGTATTTTAGCAATTTTAACCGGAAGCTGTTCACGCGGAAAGCGTTGAAAGTTCTGAAAAACGCCCGTTACGAAATATTTACGTTACACCAAAGCTTGAAGGAACAACACGAAATTGTGGAGACGACACCACGAGTCCTCCGTTGATGTCGCAGTTGATACGTGTCTAGAGTAGCTAGGTATAGTCCGTACATTTAACCAGACATAACTAGTCAGTGCTTTCACGACCTCGAAGGAGTTTCAGAACTTTCAAAACTTTCGGGATCCTCGAACCTCTTGAAATCGTTTAATCATTCCTGTTAAAAAAAATCTTATCGAACCTAAAGTCGAATCAATTCTCCTCGTTTTGGTCGCAGCATCCCTAATCACTCCTCTGCGAACCGTTTCGTTTGCGCCCAAGGACAGAGCCCTTTTCGAACGGAGAAACGATAAACCACGGTCGCCTAACGCGCTGATAACCGACGCGATCTTCTTCTATACTTTTATAGCGTTGCCCTGGCAAATGGTTATGCATAACTTGGTATATCGCGGATACGTAAAATAAGCGAAGCGTACAAGCTTAAGAGATGCTCATTGTTAAGAAATACGCAGTAACGGTGCTGCCAAGCCATAAAACACATCGACTCGTCCCCTCTATCTCGCATACATACCCTTTCCCTTCCAACCCTCTCTCCATACCCCCACCGCCTTCTACATTTTTATGGATTTATTTATTATTTTATACGCGTAAGTGCGACGGGACGCCGTTCCCCAGCGATCGACATTATCGGTCGATTGCGCGCCTTCTCTTTTTATATGTGCGCGATGGATGTAAATATACGATTTATTTGTAAATAGACGCGCATTTTTATTCCGGTCTCCCGACACCCAATTTTTCTCCAAGCCCCTCTTCAAGCCCCTCCTTGTACAGTGACACAATCGATCAACTAGCTTATCCTCATTTCGAATTTTTTAAATTTATTCTAGTACATATATTTCGTAGAGCTTCATTTTGTGAAAAATAACGTGATTAATAGACTGCAGGTTTCCTACTGTTTTAATTTTCATCTATCAATTTAGTCGAGGCTCAGAAAAGTAACCATCCTCCACTCTACAATTTACGTTCTCTTTAACTTTAATAATATTAATCCCTTAAACTACGATTTATTTTACAGTGTCAGTGATTAAAACTTTTTTGTAATTCGTAATTCCCTGAGAAAAGGAGAAAATTTATATCTACTGTATGACTATATATGTTCTTCGATAGATGTACATCAACAACGCCAAAATAGAATTTTATATCGGTTTAAAGACAATTAATAACATACATATTTGGCACACTTTGTTCAAAATCTTTATCACGAGAATGACTCGATATTGTAGGGCAAGGGGTTAACTTTAAAATGCATCACAGACAACAAGGGATTACTGTGCGAGTAAATTTGATCCTTTGCATTTATGGCAAATAAATCATTTTTTCTTAAAAACATCTATCAGTTTAGTCGTAAATGCGAAAAATGCGCAGTGATTAATTCACACAAAGTGGAGATCACACCAGCGAAAGTGAACTGTGACAATAATCGTGGTTCAACTGTGGTTCAATAATTAGGAAAATTGTTACAAAAATTACAGCACAGCTCGTTCCAACAGCCGGAGCGAGGCATTCATAAGCAACAAAAAAAAAAACATTCGAATTCTATCAACGGCCGGGATCTCGGATCCAGCAACACGGGGACGAGAAGGTTCAAAAGCAAGGTAACCACGGACTGTTAAACGTTGCCACGCCGCAAAAGCCGCGTACGCATGGACATCCGATAACATTCCCAAGCATCTGGCGCTCTGTTTATCTCGATTGCGCCGTTTTCCGTTTCACGCTGCTCGTAATCTCAACTTTCGGTGACCAAGACCCAACTGCAAGAGCCAACTGCATTTCGGCGATTCCGACGCCAATCATAAAGCCTCACCACTCGTTTCGCTGGACCCTAAATTGTTTAATCGCACGCGGAAACACCTGGCGGCGCGAGTCACCGACAAACCCTGGAAAAACAGACAATTTTCTCGAAACGGGATCTAGGAACTGGGCCGAATTCTAATTTAATCATTGACACTAGAATTATGGAAAGACTGGGGTCTCAGATATTTTATTTCACTGTCAAAAATTGAATTGAAATTATCGAGCTGCTCTCACTGAAAATTATTGGGTACGTTGCTTTATTGGAGTCGGTAGAAAAACAAATACTTCACAGAGTACTGAGTCTCTCGATAGAATTAACCGTTTGTACTCGGCGCTATTTTCATTCTAAAACTAAATATTTCTTCCGTCTTACAATATTTCCATTTTATTAAACTAACCGGATTTCTATATATAATATTTTGATGTTCAGTGGTCTATTAACACTTTCACTGCCAACCTAGAAATCTCAAAAATTCCGTAGAATCAAAATAAGTTATTTAATGAAATGAAATTGAAAGAAATTAAATGTATGATATTTACTAGTCCTCCAACTTTCTTGGATTTAACAGACCCCAATCAAATTTGGTACAATTAATATATCAACGTAAAAATTGATTTTAAAATCTGGACAAATAATTCCGTCACCCAGATACAGGTGACATGGTAGTCAACGTGTTAAATACAAATTTTGTAATGTAACAAGTATTTTGTAATATTTCTTGCAATTTCTTTGAAATAATACAACAACAATTTCTAGTGGTGCTTCAGAGTGCTAAGGGTTAAAGAATATTTCTCTTTCATTGGGATAATTATTTTTCTATGCAAAAAGTATAGAGTAGCGTTCGAAAACCGAGTACCGTTTGCGAGTTACCTGACCTTGGTCGTTCAGGTGAGTCTCTTCGAGTTGCAACGTCGGTCCAGTGTATTTTCGGTGAAAGTGTTCGCCGCCCACGCAAACGTGATCTAGGAACTGGGCCGAATTCTAATTCGATCACTGACACTAGAATTATGGAAAGACTGGTGTCCCAGATATTTTACTTCACTGTCAAAAATTGAATAATTTTCATTTTATTGGGTACACTACTTTATTGGAGACATTGTCATCGGTAGAAAGAAAATACTTTACAAAGTACCGTGTCTCTCAATATAATAAAAGAATATTTCGCTTTTTCTCTTTGAAATAATTATTTTCCTATGCAAAAGATATGGAGTAGCGTTCGAAAACCGAGTATCGTTTGCGATTTACCTGACCTTGGTCGCTCAGGTGAGTCTCTCGCCGGAGAGATCCGAGTTGCAACATCGGTCCAGTGTATTTTCGGTGAAAGTGTTCGCCGCCCACGCTGCGGAGGATGTCGAAACGACAGACGTTTCCTTTGCGGCTGGTCGAAGCGAAAACGCACGATCGGTGGAATTAGGCATCCTCCGCTAAGTAGGATTACGGTTATGTAAATGAAATGTTATCGCGCCGGTGAAGTTAGCGTGGATAGTTAGCGTCCCCGGTCCCCCCGGTAGCTCGTTAAAATCGATTCTCGCACGCTTTCTATCGGTCGGTCTTCCCTTCCGCTTTTCCGTTCGCTTCTTTTTCATCCCCCCGGCCGGCCACTCGGCAAGGTCGTACGGTTTTCTTCGTTTCCTCCATTATTCCGTACTTCGTGAGGCCAGACAACGCGCGATCATAAGGCTCACCCTTTGCAAACTGAAACTCGACTAAACTATGGGAATGTTCGCACGTTTTTCGGTTATAAAGAGCGCCCCGGCCATGCGCCGACGTAACACGAAGATTTCCGGGCCGGGTTAATTCATCCCCGGCCCTCCGGGGACGCGTTAATTGTTCGTCCGCATCGTTTCGACGCCTTCTGACGCTCGTTTAAGTAGCTAATCAACATCCCACGCTGCCGAGCAACATCCGCTTTGTCGTTTGTAATCTGTTTCAATCGCGAGTGGACGGATTATGCGATTTTATACAATTTTGAAACTGGGTCCGATACACCTGGGAAAACATTCGAGTAACGCTCTATATGATTTCGAAAAACGATTACTTCTCACAAAGTTTACTTACGTTGTACAATGCGCGTACTATTTTGAAACTTCATTTTTGAATGAGGGACCAGTTCGATTTATTAGCCAGAAAATTCCAGAAGAATTCCTTACGGTAGAGAAAAGGAAAATTGATCCACTGGATTAAAAAATTGTCTCAAAGAAAAGGAAAGAAAAGAAAGGGGCAATAAAAAGTCGATGAATATTGCTCCAGTGTGGACATAGCTTAAGACTAAAATTTGGACCTGTTCGATTAATTAACCAGAAAATTCCAGAAGAATTCCTTACGGTAGAGAAAAGGAAAATTGATCCACTGGATTAAAAAATTGTCTCAAAGAAAAGAAAAGAAAAGAAAAGAAAAGAAAAGAAAAGGAAAGAAAAGAAAGAAAAGAAAAGAAAAGAAAAGAAAAGAAAAGAAAAGAAAAGAAAAGATAGGGGCAATAAAAAGTCGATCGACGTTGCTCCAGTGTGGACATTTCTTAAGACTGAAATTAACAGTAAACCAACCACGGTCAAATGACCGCTCTTCTATTTCACAATTATTGAAATTATAAGAACGTATTTATAATTCGGTAATTCAGAAATAAATTCAGTCTTCTCCCTTCTACAGGACGTTTCACTTTTACATGTTCTGTGCTTGGTGGGTTTAGCGTTAAATAAAAAGGAGGACTGTCGCAATTTTTGCGGCTATCGTCCGCGTTATCGAGATGTTCGACCTTCTCGGAGGTTTCCCGGCGAGAGGAGACGGGTCCGGGCAAAATGGTGGCTCGCGTTGCAATTTCTAGACCGACGATACAATCTTCGCGGTAGGAAAGACACGCGAGACGGTCTTTCGAAGTTACCTGCTGAACCCCGGGGTCGGTTGCTTTCTCCTGCCGCCTACGGCACAAACTACTTCGCGAACGAAGTTAACCGGCGAAGTAGACAAAACGCCGTAATGATCGGCACGTCACCAACAACGTGGAAATAAATTTCGTTAGTGCTCGAGCCCCGATGGAGCCTAATGACTTCCTCCCGGTGAAGCTTTAATCGCGCTAGAGAGAGAGAGAGAGGGAGGGAGAGAGGGAGAAAGAGAGAGAGAGAGGGGATCCATATCACACCGCGGGTTTTCGGTTCTTCGAGGAGAAACCCGGTTGACGAGGAGGGATTGCCGGAGATCTCGAAGGAGGGTTTTCAGGGGTAGCCAGGGGGAACGTATGCATTTCTCGCGGAGCTCGGAAGTGCTTTATTTCCATAGTGCGCCCGTATCCGTACACACCGACAGTCATACTGATCTCTGGAGGCAAGTTGTTGCCTCGTGGGTGGTATATACAGAATATAAGGAGGCTTGACAGAGAGAGAAGGAAAGAGAGAGAGAGAGAGAGAGAGAGTCTCGAGCGTATCGTTGCACGGTATGCTTGGCGCAGCTCGTTCGCCGAAGGCGAAATTGTCTTTCTTTCGCAATGGAGAATAGTCGCTAAAAGTAAAATCTAAGAAAATAAAATACCCCCCTGGGCTGGCGACACGGACGTCTTAAAACAGCGTCGACGGTGCTCTACTTCTCTTTAGCGCAGCTTACACTCGCGACACTGTATTCCCGGCTGCGAGTCTTCTGCTAAAGAGCTGCAATTTCATGCTGGGGCCTGATACAATTGAAAACCCTATCCGTGGAGCACCCCTTCTAGGGGGTATAATGGTGTTTAACGCGTCGAGTGCCAAAAATCAATCCCGGAGATTCTCACAAAATCGGTGCAATTTGAATAATGAAACCGAAGTTAGAAATTTAAAATGTATCATAGGGGATGATGTCTCAACACCTCTGAATTCTATTCTAAATTCGCTTTATCTGGATATGTCATAATTAGACTGCGGATCTTTATGCAAAATAAAAATTGTCTGCATCGATTTCAAGAAATAGAAACCAAGTAGAATGTTATTTCTTCACTTGCTAGTTTTGATAGATGAGAAATGACGTATATTGACGTTTGAATTTGTCTAAATTTTCCTACAATTTCAAATTTGATCTACTTAATTTTGTTATAAATTCATAAAGATCCGCAATCTAGTCATAATAAAAATGAATTTCTAAACCTAGTCAAAAATCGCTGTCAGTCATACACTACCGCTCAGAAGTATCCGGACACTTGCGAAATATGTATTAGCATTGTCTAAAAGCAAAATCTATTGCTTGTTATTTCTGTTATTGATTTTCATTAGTTTCTTATGAAATATCTAACGTTTTAAATAAAAAATTGCGTATGTGTGTGGAACTTACGATTATCGACGTATCCACCGCGGAGTGTCCGGATACTTTTGAGCGGTAGTGTATGTGACCGACGTGGCAGTTAAAGTGTTCAAGGTATTTTGTTTCTGGATGCATTCTCTGGAACTGATTGCAATATATAAAACTGTTATATATAAAATAAAAAAAAACATTAGGCACCGTCTGCTCTTTCACCATCATTTCTTGTAGAACAGACACAGGCGCTTTTATCATATTGTGCCTATCTACGCAACTTACACCTTGGTTTCTGTTATATATAAAATTAAGAAAACATTAGATTTAGGGAGAGTATTATACTGTATAAATTTGTTAGAAGTTACTTTTCTCAGTTTCTTCGCCATTCGGATATTCCTCCTCTACGGAGGAGTGCTCCCCTGCAATAATACACTATATTTGGAAGTAATTAAAAAAATTTTACTGACATAAAACTTGGACACCAGTTCGGAAACTTCTGAGATAAATGTCCAGACGGACTTGTGTCAGGCTGCCGGTCGACTAATGTTACTTTCGTCCGTCGGACAAACGTGCCGAAGAATAAAAACTGCCGGGGGTTGGAGGGAGACTCCGCGACAGTATTTCGCGTCTTTCAATTCGCTCGCGAAATCGTCTCCGCCACCCCCCCCCCCCCGTGTTCGTCGCCCTTCGCCGAGGAACAGAGATACGTACAACGATTCCGGGGAAGATCGCGCGAATTCATAGACGTCAGGCGGGATATTGTTCCGCTTGATCGATCGACAGTTCAACGGGGTTAATCGGAAAATCTCCGTGGAAAATCCCGGCCCCGAGGGGGCGAAACGACGGGCTACGGGACACGGTCGTCGTACAAGCCGCCGTAACAATCAGAGGGAAAAATGACAGACGACGCTCGGAGAACAGAGCAGGAAGGGGATGGGGGGTGAGGGTGGAACAGTTTGAACAGGGGTTCGCGGATGGACAAAGGGAGGGAGGGAGGCGCGGCACCAGGGTTGAAATAGAGAAAAACTATGGGAGCGGGTGGAAAGAATGAGTCTAAAAGGAATTCCATAAAAATCGGTGAAATATGCATAGTACCGCGGAACGCGGAGGAGCATCGCGACGTCGTCGAGTGTCCCCGGGGAAACGGGAATCCCGGCACGAAGAAGAAAACGAATTGCAAACGGCAGAGAAGGAAGCAGGAGGGGTGAGAGGGTGGCGGAGAAGGGTGCCAGTGAGGGTGAAGGAGCAAGATGCAGTATGAGCGGCTGAAACGAGGTTGCACGAGGAGATTTCGGTGCGCAGGGGGTGAGAGAGGGAGGGAGGTGCCGTACAACAGATAAAGGGAAGAAGGTCGGGGAGTGAACATTCGGAACGTCTTCTCGAACGAAATCTAATTTCGGCCCTACGGCGAAACTAAGCTATTTTCTTCGCTATATGCACGCGCAACACCGTGCGCAAGTGGTTCCACCGATGTTTTTCACTTCTCGTGCCTTCTCACACCTCGCGCCACCCGACAGACTCTCTTCGTCATCGAATAGCTGAACTACGGATAATGCGAGTTCACAGTGCCTCGCTCAGTTCCTGTTGTCTCTGCTCCGATACCAGGTTTCACTTAAAACCTCTGTTTTTCATCTTGATGTTATACTGTACTCGACACGGGGGTGAATGATCCAATTAATAGAAAGATAAATGTTTTAAACCTCAAAATGCTAGCAATGCTTCCACTCTGAAGACAATTCTTGTCTCGAATAAATACAGATTTTGGAAAAACTGAAATTGAACACCTGGTGTCCATTTTTTTTAGTAAAACTGTACTCGTTGATATTCCAGATATTTTTACAAATTTCTGATTGCTTGTACCGAGGATGAAACGATTTTTAAATGTCTTCAATTCGATTAATTTTTGTGAAGGTTCAACCTCTTCAGAAACGGCGCCACTCTGAAGACAATTCTTGTCTCGAATAAATACAGATTTTGGAGAAACTGAAATTGAACACCTGGTGTCCATTTTTTTTTAGTAAAACTATACTTGTCGATATTCCAAATATTTTTACAAATTTCTGATTGCTTGTACCGAGGATGAAACGATTTTTAAATGTCTTTAAGTAATTTTTGTGAAGGTTCAACCTCTTCAGAAACGGCGCCGAAATTATGCAAATCGAGCACGAATCTGCCAGCTTACAATTTTAAATTCGCAATGCCCGCGAAGCATATATACCGGGGTCCAGACAATATCGCCACAGAGCGGACTAGCCTAATCCTAATCACCAGACTGTGAACTGCCCCGCTGTAACGTTTCGCACCCCCGGTGACGTTTAGCTCTTCTATTATTCGCGCTAAGGGCTGGATGATGATGCCAAACGCCGACATTGTTCTCAGGGACAAGGAACAGCGGAAGTGCGTTGTGTTGGCTCGCAGCGAAAGAGAACGCGGTCCGGGGTAGGAGGCAATGCGCTAATGGCTGATTTCGCAACGTGCAATTAGGGGAAGCGATTTCGCCCGAATTACTCTTTCATTCCTATAATATCCGACAATGTGTGAATTATTTTTTCGCCTGGTCGACGTCTCGTAAAATAGCGCAATTGCACCAAGTAGCACGTTTAGCACAATGGGGGGCTTCGGCAAAAATTGTTAAACATAAAATGCCAATTACCTTGATGGCCTCCCGTGCCTGGAAAAATACATTCCAAATTATTTGGACGCGTAGATACTTTTAGGCATTGAAATTTTACAATAAATGTGAACAGATTCGGGGAGATTCACAGGGGTAGAAGGGGGTCCAGCGGTTAATTACCCCGGAAGGAATTCTTACGGTAAAACGATCCGCAGGGAAGTTTAGCACAATGGGGGGCTTCGGCAAAAATTGTTAAACATAAAATGCCAATTACGTTGATAGCCTCCCGTGCCTGGAAAAATACATTCCAAATTATTTGGACGCTACTTTTAGGCATTGAAATTTTATAATAAATGTGAACAGATTATTATTCGTTCGGGGAGATTTACAGGGGTAGAAAGGGGTCCAGTGGTTAATTACCCCGGAAGGAATTCTTACGGGGTAAAACGATCCGCAGGGAAGGGGAATTCGTAACTTTCCCCGCCACCAAAAACAAAAGAAAAATTGTCGAGACACGTGGACGATGGAATTTCGAGGAGGTACATTCGCGAATAGGGGAATGTACTAAAATAGCCGAGGTATCTTGGTACGGCGGTAGCAGAGAGCACAAGGATTTCTGGTCCTGCCCTCATAATTAAGCCGGCGCTGGTTTTTGATGGCCACTAAAAATGTCGCGGAGGGTTGAATGGTTAAGGAGTTTCGGTGAAACCAAGGGATGTCGGGTTCGAGCGGGTTTCAGGGCAGTTGGGGGTGCGAGTTGGTCGTAGACGGGGGTTGAGGACCGGAAGAGAGAGATCGAACACTGGAGAGAGAGAGAGAGAGGGGGAGGGAGGGAGGGAGGGTAAGGGAAACCCTTATGCTCTGATATTAGCAATACCTAGTCTCATAAACTCGACTGCTCGGCAATTCGAATCACTTTGCGAACTCTTTACGTACCATTGAGCCACCTCTCTCTCTCTCTCTCTCTCTCTCTCTCCCTCTCTCTCTCTCTGGTAAATCGAGAGCATAACACCGAAGAGAAGGAGTTAAGGGCGAAGCGGAGGGAAGCAAAGGTGAAGTACTGGCAGGGGCAGTGATTTTAATGCGGGTGGTTCTTAAATTTAACGTCACTTTCCCATCTTCCCCGACCAGCATCGCAGCCTCCGTGGACCCGACGCAGGACGCAGAATTAAATCGCGCCGAAGTAAATCTGTAGCAAGGTTTCTACGGTGTTAATTCGGTTATGCGGGCCGCAGTGTCGTTTGCCGGAGTCAGCCTCTCCGCCGTGAAATGTTCGCAGCGTCACAGTTAACTCTTCTGAAAAGTTCTACGCCGACCTATGAGATAGGGCTCGCCCGGTGTACGTATGGAAATATAAAATCATGTAATTTCATTTGCAGCTGCTCGGATCTGAAAAATAACATGGACGTCTGGCGAGAGGAAACGGGTCCGCAGACGATGCTGGCAAAGTTAGAAAATTATTCGATGCTGTATGCTTGATACAACTCTGAACAATAATGGTTCACGAAGATATCTGAACGTTACTATTTACTTTTATATTTTATTTTTATTTGTCTTTTGATCGAGCCATATTTTATTACAGTAGCTTCTTTAGGACGATTATTCTCGACAGATCTCCTTAAACGAAGTTTCCAAAAATGATTTTCTGTGCATACAGGAGTGTAAACAAGATTTACAAAAAGAAAGAACAGTTATCTTGCCTCTTATTTATTGCGAGACAGTCTAATGGCTCCATCTGTGCCTTATGACCAGTACTGAAGCAGCAGGTACTTTCATTTCATGCAACTATGCCTCGTATGTCGCTCTTTATGTTATAAATTTAAAAAAATGTTTGCCAATTATTTCAAAGAAAAAATTAAAATCAATCCTACTGAAGAAATTTAAATGCCTCGCAGTGGTAAACATTGTAATTGGTCACTGCAGATTTGCATGGCACACTTTGTGAAATATAAAAACACCTGTATACACATTAAAATTCAAAATTTTATTTTATTTGTACGGTAATGATTCTTTAAATGAGCGAACGAAGTATTTACTCTTCTCGAATGTTTTTAAATTTCTTCTGTCTGGTAAATTAACGCCATTGCAGCGAGCAGAAATTCACGAAGTTAGACAGATTTATTTCTACAAAAATATTAGCGTATAAATGTGAAAATTCCCTAAATCTTTTTGATCCGTGTTAATTACAGAAGTGTGCTTTTTTCCAAACGAGATAATCTTAATTCGAGCAGAAATCCAAATCGAGAGTGTCCAGAAATAGCTTATTAGTTCAGACGACTTTCGGTCGATACATAATCCCGATACCGAGAACATTAAATTAAACTTGTTATTTCCAATAACGGTTAATCCTTCTGGCAGGATAATTGAACAAATGGTGGGCGGGAAAGGGGGCTTGGCGAGCCGAGCGGAAGTCGCGAGGATATGTAGAGCTCTTTAATGCATCATGTCTCTCTGATTTAATAAGTTCATTACCTAATGAACAGGTGTACGAAGTAACTCGCCTATTCTACCATTTACGAGCTTCGTCGCACCGGTCGCTCCTCGATAATCAATACTTTTAATTATCGCGTTTTTATGAGTCCTATTGTAATTTAGTTTGAATCCGATATGAAATCGATAATCACGTTGTTTATGCACGGAGACCAATTTTCGCTCCTCTAATTGATACAGAGGGAATTAATTCGTTCGACGATGTTTTTACCTATCCGTTCCTCTGCTTCCCAAGTCCGTTCCAAGGTTTTTTTTTGCGACAAGAACGTTGCTAATTTGGAACAACCGGTACCTGTAAACATTTAAGCTGTTGTAGGCAAACTGTTAATTAATCAGTTGCTCGAGAACTAGGTGACCCTTCGGTTGTCAAGGTTCAGACAAAAATAAATCCTGTGATCAAAAGTTACCAACTATTTCTAATTTTCTTTTGTTTTATAAGAATATTCTAGAAAGTGTTAACCAGTTAACTGCGGAGTTTAATTTTGAAAATGACAGACAGTGATCAGTAGACTGCGGATCTTTATGCATTTATGGTTTATGAAAATTAAAAAAAAATGCTATGACACAAAATTCGATAGAATTTAGTACGACTTTTATTTGTTTTGGATCTACAGAGGCTGTTTCCATGAGAAATAGGATTTTATTTTATTCTATTTTCTGAAAATTTGGCTACAAAAATTGGAAATCGCATTAACATCCGCAGTCCAGTGATTAGTGTTCTAGAGTCAAGACGCGTCTCTTCAGCGGAGAATCATCGAGGCTCTAATACATTGCGCTGTAAAAGCGCAGCGCCGCTCGAGCCGTTTCATGTTCACGGTATAGTTCTCTGGCGATCGTCGAACTCGGACCTGCCACCCTTGTATCTCTTTGTTACACGGTTTCTTCTCTCGGCGATCCTCTCCGTTTTCCGCACCCTTTTCCACCCCGGCGTCGCCGCGCCGCGTCGCGCCGTCTCTGTTTCTCCGAGGGAAGCGTTAATTAACCCGCGCGCGAGCTGGCATCAAATAAATTTCGGTTAGAACGTGAGAAGCAACAAATCTGAGTCAGGTGGTGTCAGCGACGGCGAATGTGAGCCAGCTCTTACTTGAGATACTTTAGCGCGACGCTTTTGTGGCCTGGCGCCGGTATTATGGCGGGGACACCCACACGCAGGTGTGTACGCGGAGAGAGAGGGGCCCCCGGCACGGATACACGTTTGCTATATATAGGAAAAGAGCAAAGAGGAATGGAAAAGGAGAGCAAGAGCCGGGCCACGAGAAAGAAAGTATTATCCCGGAAAATGAGAGAGTTGATGCGGCAGGGTACCTGGTGGGGGGGGGGGGGGTGAGAGCAGAGGGGTAGAAAGAGGGGAAGGGTGAGGGGAGCTACCAACAACGTCACCACATCTCCCGCGCGTCCTAATTAGAGAAATTTAAATTCATAGCCACCCCATGGCGCTGAACTTACCCCTCGCTCGGTCTCCTTTCTCTCTTGTTCTTCTGTCAGCCCTGCTCCCTTCCCCCCTCGACCCTCCTCCTCCTCCTCGCCCTTCCGTTACCTTTGGCTCCTTCCTCGTCTGGCATAGCCGGGCTTCAATCATTTCCTCTCTTATCTCTCCCCAACACCTCTTTCGCCTCGGCTTTTATCCAACGTCCACGCACATTCCTTAACTAAAGCAATTACGATTCGCCTCCCTCGCGACTCGGCCGACTTACGCCAAAAGATAACGTCATTTTCCATCAGCCTTCTTTAGCACTACCGTCCCGGCACGCCGTTTCGCTCGGCTCGCTGTCGATCTAATCGCCCCGCGCGCCTGAAACTCGCAGACCGCGTCCTCCTCTTCCTGTCGCCGAACGATTAACCCCTTATCCCGACTTCTGTTCAATTTCGCCCCGTGAAATCCATCGTGTCGTTAATATTTATCCGTTTTGCACTCGTGGAAAAAGCCGCTGTTAACCCCTTCTACTACGACTTATTTCACGGTTCCAGTGATCAGAAGTTTTTTGTAATTTATAATTCCGTAAAAAAAGAAGAAAATTAAAAAAAAATCTATCGTATGCCTATATGCTCTCCGATAGCTGTATATTAACAACGACAAAATAGAATTTCATTTCGGTTTAAGAAAAATTAATAAGAAACATATTTATTAGACAATCTTTAGAATCTTCATCACGAGTCTGACTCGATATTGTGGGGAAAGGGGTTAACTTTAAAATGCATCACAGACAACAAGGGATTACTGTGCGAGTAAATTTGATTCTTTGCATTTGTAAGGGATTGCGGCCCATGAGGCCCGCAGCTGAGTATCGCGGACCAGCCACGGGCGCAGTTTATGATTACGGTGCGGACGTGACTTTAGGCTATTTTTGAGAGTTAGCGGAACTTTCCGTTTTGTGATAATTTATTAGAGATGTCGTATTTTAGCTAAAGGTCTCAATAGCCGTGACGTACCGTAAGACATCTGCAAACCAAACGCGGACCGTTAACCCTTTCGGTACGAGCGCCGGATATATCCGGCATCCATCTGATGACCTGTGTGGCCGAGCGCCGGATATATCCGGCATATAAATAATTTTATATAATTTTATATAAATAATTTTTAATATTGAAGCAACAACCAACACTTGTTGGAAAAAACATTGTTTTATTAAGCACAGTTCTTATTTAACGCTTAGGAATATGTTCATAGAAAGGTAGACTGACAGTGTGTTATACGATACCTTTCGACCGAATCAAGACAGTTTGTTATAAGCACATTTTCGGCGCGGCACCTCGTTCAGCTGGGGTATCATGACGGACAGAGCGCTCGTACCGAAAGGGTTAAGGGTCCTACGTAGGCGACGAAGAGGGTGCAATAAAAGTTGCGAGTTACCCTTACCTTGCCGCCTCTTCGAGGGCGTACATGAGGCCCAAAGCCAAATTGTGATTGGTCACTAAAAGCGACCGCCCACGTCAGAGAAATATATATAACGAGCAGAAGTAGGAAGGTTGTAGGTTGTTGTACGAATAGCGCGAACGGTTCAAGATATTTACGAAATAAACATACTCCATGCAAAACCTTGTTAAGTTCATTTCGGCATATCCTTACACATTTATGGCAAATAAATGGGGTTAACTCTTGGAGGACAGACGATTGCCCTGTATCGCGCATTCTGTTTTCGCAAAGAAACCCGGGGAACAATGGGAATGTTTCGGCGACCATTAGCGAAGGATGAATTTGAGCGGCCGTCGAGTTAAAAAGGGAAAAAGTGGACGTTGCATACATTAACACGCGTAACTCAGACCGGCCAGGTTGCTATATGCACGAATCTTAATTCTTTCTTTGTTATCTCGTCCCACTAATTCATGGCAATTGCACTGTGCGCCGACCGGCGAACGGAAAAAAGGAAGATAGCACGAGAACGGGGGAAGGAAAGGAGGAAAGAAGAAGCTAAAGCCGTGCGCCTACGACCGACGTTTTTCGCTTTCTTTGTCTGAAGAGATTAAAGGCTTAAAATGTTCTCACCCGTTTTACATATTTCCCGTTACGCCCCGCGGCGACGCGCAACCCTAACTACTTCGGGAATAATTTTTCGGGGAGCCGGATCCACGTTATTGGAACACGTTTTGATGTGGATTTCGACAAATTTATCGAAATTTATCGATTTTATTCCTTAACCAGTTAAGCGCGTTTGACGAGTATACACGTCGGACCAAGTCTCTATCGCGGTGCGGTTAACGTTAATGAATTGTTAATTTCTTATCGAATGAAAATGTAATTCTTTCTCACTTTGCTCCACTTTTTTCGTAAAATTTATAACAGCGGCAATTGTCCTGATCTCGACGTGTATATTCATCATTGTTTGATTTCAATTCCGTGCCGCGAGGGGTTTTTCAAATTAAATTCCACAGTTAACTGGTTAAAAATACCGAAATTACTTTCTTGCCAACCTAATAATTTCCATATGAGAAGGTCACTTTCTATGGATTTATCAGAAATTTACCTGATCCGATTTCTCAGAGATTTAAGGTGGAGTGGGGTAAATGCACCCCAGTTTTTAGTAAGTTTGACTTTCAACCCAAATATCTTGAATTTGTTTTATAATAATTTAACATTTATTGATATCAACGAATACTCGAGTTAACCCTTAGCACTCGAGTGGTGATTCTGACGCACCACTAGAAATTATTCTGTCATTATTTCAAAGAAATTACAAAAAATATTACAAAATATTTGTTCCATTACGAAATTTGTATTCAACAGATTACTAAACATTTAAATATTGTATGTGGAAATCGGATCGGAAAATATTCTAAGACGGAAGAAAAATATAGTTTCAGAATGAAAATAGCGCCGAGTGCAAAGGGTTAATACTCTTTAATTAACATTGGCAATAATGCCAATTGCACTTGTATATTTTATTTTTTTAAGAAAATTGTAAAAAATTGCAAAACCTGTGCACTTTCACAGAAAATGGGGCAAGTGCACAATCGACAGTTAAAATCTATTTGATGCCTTATATTGTATGCTACGAGGCAAGAGCATAACTATTGATACATATGTCTGCTGCAAAATGCTTTTGACCGCATTCAAATATGTTGTTTCGTTTTGGAGTAAAGCAAGTTAAATAATATAAATAAATGAATACAAAGGGATTAGTGAAATAAGATCAATATAGGAAGAATAAGAGTCCGTATAAGAGTCTCTTTTATTAAATAAGAGTACGTTTATGCGCTTACCCCGTTTATGCACTTACCCCACTCCACCTTATCAGAAAAATAGACAAAGCCCGCTGCCGGAGTGTTGATAGAGTCTTTGGCACCGGGTACTTCGGGGATCCAGGATCCAGGGGTTGATCCTCGGGGTCTATCCCGTTGCGTGAAATAGAGACCGCGGGAAAACAGTACGATCGACGGGAACCGGTGAAGTTATTGTCGGCACGAGCACGCCGCCGGAAGTCGACGCGAGACGCGTGCGCGCAACACGGGGAAAGAAACGTTTAAGCCGTCGGGGCAATAACTCAGACAGTTTCTGATTCTAGTTTCCATTACATTTACTTTTCGCTTATACGCGGAAGCGAATTTTACGCTTTATACCCAGCCGTCGCAAGTTCGCCCGGTGAGTAGACAAGATAAATAGTGAAGAAGACAAATAGTACAACTTTTCACGTCGAATACATATTTCATCGTGTAACCCGGGTGCTTCCCCGTACAACTCTGACATACGGCCGGGTTTTGCGATCGCTTTTTACACCGGCTTCACGCGAATTATGCTACCGGTGTGATTATTGAAGTCGACCCGTTGCCCGTTGTTGTGAAATATACATGTATATATACATACGGGCTTTTATTTGTTGCGACGCTCAAATGAGGAGCGTTTTATTGCGCGACCGTAGGTGGCGCGAATAACGAGAAATATTGCCAAGCAAATGTGACGCACCGTTTGTTTCTGGAAAGAATATTTTTACAAACGTTCGCTTTTTTTTGTTTCAATTGCCCTGGGCAATATTTTCCACTCTGATAAACTCGATCTATAGTCTAGCTTAATATTTTTTAATCAATGATCATTTACTGCTATGTTAACAGTCTTTCAAACTGCGATATTTTTTCTTCTTCAAGTTTTAACACTAGAACTACCGAGTAATAAATACGACTGATGTATATTGCTTCGTAATAATGACAAGACTACATCTATTCACACCTCATACCATTTTTATTCTAACGTGTGCTCCAATAAAGAAGTTCAGTCAAAAATTTCTGATGAAAACATTTTTATCATTTCAGTAATCGTGAAAGAAACAATTAGGTACCAGTCACTTTGACTGGTTCGGTAGTTCTAGGGTTAAATCATGCGGTTCAATGTTGATCGAATTGTTCTAATTAGAACGGCGATGGAAAAGTGACCAAACTCCGGTCACGGTTCGGCGACGAATATTTTTATAAATATTTCACGTCGTCGCAAATAGTCATAGACCGTTCGTACACCCGAAACATGCTTTAGAGACGTAGTTTATTTTCCACAAAAAGTTCGCGCTGCAACGCATATTTTAAAATACCTGTCTGCAGCTCTGAAACGCTCTGTGAACTTGACAGGGTTGATCCCCAGAAAGCAGACGCTATTCACGATTTTGCGGATGGCAACGGCTGGGGTTCATTTGGACAGCTTATACATTTTTCAAACACTCTCCCGAAGGTGTTTCGCCTCGACTCGCTATCGCTTAAACAGCTTTTAATTGACACTAATCGCTGAGCCAAGCGATTCCTTTAAAAAGCTGCATCAAAAAACGGAACCAAAGACACTTCAAAAGTTAACATACTAAACACTATGCTGTTAATGGTATCAAATTTAAAAAATAAAATTCTACAATTCTTGCAATATCAAGATATAAATATTCGTTAAGTGAATTTTAGTTGATTTTGGACTTGATTTTCTGTATATTTGCAACTTTAGTTAATGGTCGTATAGCTAAACCTAGCACTGTCAATTATTTGTCATTTGTCTTCCAAGCAAGTTATTGGTAATTTGTGCCTCGCAGTAAATTAGAATTGAAATTGAAACAGGTGTCAAAAAACGGAACCAAAGACACTCCAAAAGTTAACATACAAAATACTATGCTGTTAGTGGTATCTTAAAAAAATAAAATTCTACAATTCTTGCAATATCAAGATATAAATATTCGTTAAGTGAATTTTAATTGATTTTGGACTTGATTTTCTGTATATTTGCAACTTTAGTTAATGGTCGTATAGCTAAACCTAGCACTGTCAATTATTTGTCATTTGTCTTCCAAGCAAGTTATTGGTAATTTGTGCCTCGCAGTAAATTAGAATTGAAATTGAAACAGGTGTCAAAAAACGGAACCAAAGACACTCCAAAAGTTAACATACAAAATACTATCCTGTTAGTGGTATCAAATTTAAAAAATAAAATTCTACAATTCTTGCAATATCTAGATATAAATATTCTTTCAGTGAATTTTATTTGATTTTGGACTTGAGCACTGATTTTCTGTATATTTGCAACTTGAGTTAATGGTCATATAACTGAACCTAGCACTGCCAATTATTTGTCATTTGTCTCCCAAGCAAATGATTGGTAATTTGCAGTAAATTAGAATTGAAATTGAAACAGGTGTCGGGTATAAAAATCTGGAGCAGGAAAATTGGAATGGAGTGTGCGAGAGCAGGTGAACAATCGGATAACGAGGGTTCGAATCGGGGAGACCGTAAAGATACAGGGCCCGGGCGCGTTAACCTTCGTTTATACAGTCGCAGAAGGGCTTAAGTTGTCGAATTCCTTGTATCCTGAGTCAATTTAGCAAGGATGAATTAACGACGAGAAGTGGGAATAGGGCGAATGAACTGGGTATTTCAGGGCGGAAATTCGTAGGGTAAGCCCCTGGGTGATCTCTAGAGTGGTCACTAATACTCTCTAAGAACGCCTAGTGGAAGCTGTGGAACGTTGTTTCCCATCAGTTTCTACTGCCTACTAACACTGAATGCATACCTTCTTGATTAGGATCCCTCCCGAAAGCCGATTTGCTTGCATCTGGAGATCCGGCCGATTCTATTGGCTAATGAAATAGTATCAATCGACTGTGATCTACGAACCTCTATTTAATATCGACCACTTTCAACGTCGCCTCTGCCGACAGCATAACTACACATTAGGGCACATTTTTCTGTACAATTCTTCTAGACATCATTTATTTTTAAACTGCGATCACAATTCTAACAAACTCTTCAGAATAATTGCTTGCTGTCTTATGATCGACTCTTTATAATTTTTACCAGCAAGGTATAAAAATCTTTATGGGATCTTTATGCAAACTAAAAATTGTCCAAGTTAATTGTAAGAAAAAGAAGTCGAAAATAACATAATTTTTCTAATGTCTGGTTGTGAATTACTAATGTTTCATTTTGAGGAAATATTTGAACAATTTAACAAATCTTTAGAGTCAATGTAATGGAAGAACATATAACATATTCACTGTGTGCAGCAAGTTGTGACGTAGATAATTTACATATTGGTTAGTTAATGCTTGCACGAGGGTACCGACAAATACAAGTTTGAAATTTCGAGTAATGCGTTTAGCGCGGGCTGTCCGTGTAATTTCTTTATACATACGTAGAGACGGATTACTTTTTTATGAAAACGAGACATGTACATGTTGTAGGAAAATCTTTAATTTAAAAGCACTTTTCCGGGATATAAAACGATTCAATTTAGTATTCTCTTTCAAGGGTTTCCAACGTATCGTGAAAGGTTTACCTCCCTCCGTGGACATATTTCCAGCCCGGGAGCAGTTTTTTGCGAGTATTCTGGCTAAAAGCTGGTATAAATCATAAGATTGCTATACAGACTCTAAGAGAAACGTACAGAATGTTCTCCTGAGTAGAAAAGGTTCGATGGGGAAACACAGCCCTCATCTAACCAGAGTTTCTTAAACGAATAAAAATAATTACAACATTTCTCAGGCTTTCTAATTTGATTTTCACAGATTCGAACGTAAAAGTAAATATTCTATAAGCAATTTTAACTTCCACCCTTATAGTTTTAAGGTTTTACTTGAGGGTCAGCATTCCTTAAAAATTGATTAGGAAAAATGTGTGTCTGAAAAGGTTAGCGCAATGCTAACTAAATTTATTTAACAGTTTCACTGGCAAACTTGAAACCTCAAAAATTTCATAAAATCAAAGTAAGTTATCTAATGAAATAAAATTGAAAATAATTAAATGTATGATATTGAATAGTCCTCCAACTTTGTTGCATGTTACAGATCCTAATAAAATTTGGAACAATTAATGTATTAATGTAAAAATTCATTTTAAAACTTGGACAAATAATTCCGTCACCCACATATGGGTGACATGGCAGTCAACGTGTTAATTTGACGAGAGCTGTCGAAGAAAAAATGGTGGAAGCCTTCCTTTTCTCCGTAGCAGTTTTCCTAAAATAAATTGTCGCGTGCTGTGATATTAATCCTGCCGGACGATTTAATTAAAAAATTTGCAACAATTCCTTCGACGTACCCCGTACGTTCCGATTTGTCACCTCCTCAAGATCGCGAAACACTCGAGCAGAGATCGTCGCGATCGAGATCGCCGGGATGCAAAAGTGGCAGTACCGGTCACAGATGATAGCTATGCATGCCCGGCTATACTTGAACGGAGGTTCGAAGCACGTTGTACTTCTGGCGAACTACGACTAGCAGAGGCAGCGTCGGCGGTTTAGAGTGTTCATGCCCGAAGTTTCGAGGGAACTAGGCAGAGCGGCATCGTTGCCGCTGGTTAATTTGCATCCCTTAATGAGTCGCTCACGTAACGCCCTTATCTTTACACCCTGCCCGTTCCCTTTTGCCGCGGCACCCTTTCCACCGTGCGAATTCGATCCCCTAAACCCCCGTCCACCCCCGTTCAGGCCCTCTTCTCCTGTCCTCCCTTCTTTCGGGGGAAGAAACGAGCCACCCCCTTTCTCGTCCCTTCTTCACTGTTTTCTTGTCATTCGACCTTGTTATTTCTAAGTTGCGGCCCCCGTCGTTCGTTTTTTCTACCCCCTCCCTCCCTCCCTCCCTCCCTCCCGCGACCGTGTTCCTTCGACTATGCTGCTCTGCTTCTCACCCTTCGAGAGACCCCCCCGTTCGATCTCTCGAGGGTCGAAGATTTTCTTGGCCCGTAAGAACACAGGACCCTGGCCAGAGGCAATAGACGTCGAGCATTCATCCCGACGGCCGAGTGTTTACGGAGAACGACCGGCATCTTTTGACAGTGGTCATCCCCGACCGGGATCGTCACTGTCAAAACACCCACGCTAGGACAATTGCTGGCGCACCTGCTGATTGGCCAACCACACGAATTTTTGTAGAATTGCAGATTCGATAGTGTACCGATTGTTCGAATAAAAAGTGGTTGCTCGTCAGTAGGGGAAAGTGGGGTAATTACGAACAACTAAGAAAAAATTCAAATCAAACGATAGCTGAGTATGAAACAAGTTTATTTATTGTTTATAATTATAGTTAAACTATTTATTTATAACCTACAGTAAGGTAAAGGCACCAGTAGTCGACCATGTACCAGTAGTCGACCATTTTATATAAAAACATAAAAAATAAGGTTTTTATAAGCTCAGTTTTGATGAAAGTGAACCTCGAATGCCATGCCGTCTGTTGTTTAAATTTCAAAACAATAAGAACATTTCAAACCTTATTTTTTATGTTTTTCTATAAAATGGTCAACTACTGGTACATGGTGGTCAACTACTGATGCCTTTACCTTAATAGGTATTGATAAAATTTAAAAATAAAATATACTTTTAATAAAAAACCGAAACCTTTAGTGTTCGTAATTAGCCGACTACTGAGGGGGTAATCACGAACACAGCAACATATTTTATTTCAGGGGTTAAAAACGTGCAACAAAAAATTTGTTACTGCCAAAGTCTCGTATGAATCGTATTTATAACAAGTTATATCAATCTCAAATGTATCACTCTCACTACAGACGCTATACGATAAAGTAACATCACGAAAAATTAGATGAAAAGTAACAAAAAGTTTAAATTGTATTTACCTTACACCGTGGGTCCTGCTTCTCTCTACGACTTGTTGTCTGACACTGAACGCGTTCGGACCTGTCGATTTTCGGTTGGGCATGATCTGCTTTCCTTTTCTAATAGACTGAAATATCTGCGTTCGCGATTACCCCGCGGTCGTAATTACCCCACTCTCCCCTACTCCATTCCGGAAATTCTGAAGTGTCCAATAAATCCTGTACTAATTTTGTGACAACGTTCGGAAACTGTTATCACACGTGGATCATTCCAGATCTATGCGTATTTTAGATACCAAAGTGACGAGCTGCTCTTGATTTTTATCGTCCCAGCTGTGTCGGGGGTGGAAACGATCTCCCCCTACGAACGTTTCACCGTGTCCCAAGAAACAATTTTCTTGCCCCTTTCCACCTTACAACTCAGCCCGCCCCAAATTGATATCTTGTCGATAGACAAATGGTTATCGCGAGTTATCCGAATGGAACGATATCCACGGATTGCGTCGCACGAGCCTTTTCCCCGATGTTTTTGCACATGATTTGCTTACCGCGTGGAATCCACACCGAAGATATCGAAAATTCTATTGTTCAGTTTCGGTTAATGTCGGTGTCAACCCTTAATAAAGTAATCTGTGAAAATTGGAATTTGTACGAAAATTCGCAGTCTTCGAGATCGCTATTTTAAGCGAACAAAAGGGTAAAAGTCAGCTGCTTGCTTTAGTAATAATTTACGCGTTGATGCAACGACAATACGAAATTTTGTCTCAGAGAATTTATAACATAAATCCCACTATTTTTATATACCTCCTAATAAAATTTTTGAGTAGGGCACTTCAGAAATAAGGTTTTTAAGTATTGTCTAACGCGATTTTCGGGGACGCAGCATCGAGGGTAGTAAACAAAAGGGCAAAAGTCTTGCTTGGTTTTAAAAATAATTTACGCGTTGATGTAACGACAATACGAAATTTTATCTCAGAGAATTTATAACATAAATCCCACTACTCTTATATACCTCCTAATAAAATTTTTGAGGAGGGCACTTCAGAAATAGGGTCTTTAAGTAGTATCAAACGCGATTTCCGGGGACGCAGCATCGAGGGTAGTAAACACGCTGCGAAATCCGTGTTCGGATAAATTCTGGTGGAAGGGAAAGCGGCCCCGGCGTAATTAGACTAGAAAATAATTACAGATCAAACGCGACACGGCACTAACGGTAATAGGAAAATTTCCTCGGTAAGACAGAGATCGCAGCGTCGAACTTCTGAGCACGGGATTCACGCCACCGCATTGTGTCGGGCCTGCTATACCAAACACACAGCCGGCCGCCCTTTTCCGTAGCACTGCTGCTCGGTTATTCTTGGTCGGATGGCTCGGAAAACGCGACGCGACTCGACGCGACGCATCTGTTGCCAAATTATTTTGCCCACGGGTCCGTGAAAAATTTCCCCTGGTGCTATTATTGTTCCGTTGCGCGTGAGAATCTAGTTATTTGCTCATTTCATTATTCCTCCTCGCGGCCCGCCCGGAAAATAGGCGGCGACGGCTTGCTAACTTGCCACCAAGACCACCAGAAGAATTATCCACCGACGTTAAACCGTTTAACGCCCGTTCCGTTCCTCGCGAATAACTATAATCTAGCTCATCCAGAAACGCCGAACACACCCTCTCCCTTCGACGAGTTACGATTTATTAAAATTATTAACCTTCGAACCTTCTCATTTCATCCTACCAAGAATATTTCTTCATCTTTTTATTTTATATATTAAATTTTAAATAGTATTTTATTCATCCATTAGCTGCCACGATCCCTATTTAGGGATTTTGGAATTGTACGTACACCACTCGGCGCCAGAAATATAATGCAAATGTAAAATACTAATGTAAAGTACACTTACAAATTTTTCAGAATTATTCCTCCGTCGGATCCACAGCATTGCTGACTCACGCGAATACGTCCGAATAATTATACCACCACACAATCACTATACAACGCACTTTACGAAACCGTGACACTAGACAAGGAGAAGTTACCCCGACCATGGTCAAAATAATACTGCGACTTCAACCGCTTCGCTTCCACGGACGTGTTTACCGATTATGCTAGGCAGGTCAAAACGCTGAGGGTGTGAAAAGGCTGGATACAAAAAAAAAAGGGAAAACAAATTCAATTATTGGTATCCAATTTCGATTCTGTTCCCGGAATTTTATTACCCTGTTTTTGTGCCTAGTGTTTATGAACCCTCAGCGTCTTGCCTATTATACTCTGACCCTACCCTAACACATGCCCGTGGGCACGATGCGGTTAGAGACGCAGTATTATTTTGATCGTGGTCGAAGTAACATCTTCTATTTTACATTAAACATCATTTTATATTTAACATCTTCGATTTTATAAAATGTGTTACGTAGAGTTCAGAGATTCTGGTCCAATTGTGTGCTGTGGATCCGATGGAGGAACAGAAAATTCTGAAAACTAAGTGTACTTTACGTTAGTATTTTATAAATTATTTTATGTTATAATTTTATGCCTGGCTTCAATGTAGGAGTACTTTATTCAGTACTACTTTAGCAGTAAATTAATGATCTATCTCGCTTAGTAATTTATCGATTTAGAAGTAACAGCGCGATATAGAATTATATCTAAGAATTATATATATCTAAGTCAACGGAGAAGATTCAATTATCAATTACACGGAAGAAAAACAGCAATTTTCAATCATCCAGCTTAAGAATTCACCTACAGTCAGCACAAGCAATTTCGATTCTGTCCGCGGAATTCTATTACCCCGTTTTTGTGTCTCTGTATATTTGGTACGCCTGACAGCTTAGTTTCATTCTTTCATTCTAAAATTTGGCAGTTAATGGGTTAATAGGGAGTACAGGAGTCGCGTAGACATTTGTTTCCCCTTATAATAATTACTACGGCTAAGGGGGACAGGATATTCAATTTAAAAAAACAATGAAACGAAGGCGATTCTGTCGGTTCTGACCGCGGAATTTTATTACCTCGTTTTTGTGTCTGTATATATTTGGTACGCCTGACAGCTTATTGTTAGTTTCATTCTTGCATTCTAAAATTTGGCAGTTAATGGGTTAATAGGGAGTGCAGGAGTCGCGTAGACATTTGTTTCCCCTTATAATAATTACTCCGGCTAACGGGGGACAAGATAGTCAATTTAAAAAACAATGAAACGAAGGCGATTCTGTCGATTCTGTCCGCGGAATTTTATTACCCCGTTTTTGTGTCTCTGTATATATTTGGTACGCCTAACAGCTTAGTTTCATACTTTCATTCTAAAATTTGACAGTTAATGGGTTAATAGGGAGTACAGGAAACGCCTAGACATTTGTTTAGTGTTATAATAATTACTCCGGCTAACGGGGGACAGGATAGTCAATTTAAAAAACAATGAAACGAAGGCGATTCTGTCGATTCTGTCCGCGGAATTTTATTACCCCGTTTTTGTGTCTCTGTATATTTGGTACGCCTAACAGCTTAGTTTCATTCTTTCATTCTAAAATTTGACAGTTAATGGGATAATAGGGAGTACAGGAGTCGCGTAGACATTTGTTTCCCCTTATAATAATTACTCCGGCTAAGGGGGGACAGGATGGCCAATTTAAAAAACAATGAAACGAAGGAGGTGAACGGGGCGTCGCGACGGCAATTCCGAAAATTCGCTAAAACATCGCCGGTTGATGGGCCGAGCCGCGCCATAGCGACTTAGGAACACTTATGCCGTTACCGTGGCGACATTATGGAAATAGGTCATCCACGATGCAAATGGAGAAACTCAATGAGCTCTCTTCAGGTGTACGGATCCGGGTCGTAAGTGTGCCATGCCGGTCCCACGATACCGTCGCGAGGAACAGCCATCGTCCGTAAGGAGGTTAAGCGATTTCAGGAGATCGTTTCATAAGGTGAGCTCGACTAAGGACGGATGCCGTTGTCCGATTATTGGGAATTAATGTAAATAGGAGAGACCGGGCGTGTTGCTAAGCTCGGCTAAGCGACGTACGCAGCGCAGCTCATCGAGCAAACTTCCACCGTCAGAGAAGGATCCTCTCCTGCCGCGCAAGGACACCAGCTTCGAAACCCCATCCTCTCTCTCTCTCTCTCTCTCTCCTCTCTTACTCTCTCTGTCTCCGCTACAGTTCGCCCATCCCTAACCCTCGCCATTACGAACGATCGTGCATCGCATGTAGACGTCCTTCGACGAGCTCGAACGATGCATCGGCGAAGCTTGCATGCCACCGGAGAGAAGACGGCACTACTCGGAGACGATGCGCTCTGCCTCTTCCTTCGACCCCGTAAAATCGATTCCAGTCGATTCTGATTGCACTCGGCCGCGACCCACCGACTGTTAACTGCGAAATTTCGGGCTAAGACTGTGCTAACATGCGCTAAACGCGACTCGTTTCTGTATCGGGACGCTGCAACGGCCACCGGGCCTGCGTCTCTGACGGGAATCCTCAAGTTGGACCCGAACGACGCCGTGGGTAAATTGATTTACCTGTACCTACCCCCACAAGTATCGGGCCACCCTTTAGAAATTACACAAACTTCGAATTTCTATCCTCAAACGAGAAAAAACTAAGACCAACGTCAATTCGTAAAATATGTAAAATCTGTCAAAATTCTGCATCTATGGGAATTTATTTTTCACTTGAAATAATGTCACAAGAATCACTACAACAAATTTCATGAATTTTTGTGTATTAGCGTGCTCGGAGAAACAAATGTAAGAAAATTTTGGCAGTTTTCAAAATCTGTTGAATTTTATGCCCATAAGAAAATCAGTACTCGATACATGTCCAAAACACGGGTCTAGACACGGACACATATCACTACAACAAGTTTCATGAATTTTTGTGTATTAGCGTGCTCAGAGAAACAAATGTAAGAAAATCTTGGCAGTTTTCAAAATCCGTTTAATTTTATGTCCATAAGAAAATCAGTACTCGATACATGTCCAAAACACGGGTCCAGCCACGGACATATATCGTAGTGGGGATAGTTCTGAGACTTTTATCGGCTAGACGTTCGGGACAACCACCGTGTACCTTACAAGAGAAAAATATTCAAAATTGCTAACGGTACTAATTGACTATTGTTTAGATTGTGTTGAACTAATTGAAATTCTGTTATTGTAAGTTTGGCAGGCGTGTTAAGCTACCGCGGTATACCGTGTCCCTCGATAATGTAATTAGGCGAATTGCATACCGTTGTCTGATTATTGATTGTTCACCTGAGAAATGGTAAATATACACGGTCCAAACATTACAAGTCGGCTATTAGACGGTTAACTATAGAAACTTGCGCCGGTGCAACTTTGTTTTATGCCTGATGTAACGTTCAAAGAAGGTCGCTAAGTGCTGCGCGACATGAACTACGGCAAAGCGCTTTACAAAGCAGCAACCCGGTTCCGTTTGATGTATAAAGCGTTTGACGAATACGGAAACCCGCACATAGAACAGTCCTGTGTTCGACAGATCGTTAAACGGCATATTCAATTTCGGGGGCAATGCAAACTTTTCGGCAAAGATGAACGGAACCGTTAAAGGGATTAATCGCCTTTCGGGTGCGAGCATGATTAACGGATCAGGATTACCGTGGGATCTCATTTTCCGGTAGCACGAGAGATTGAACGAACGGAAATTTTATGAGCTTAAATAATTCTGTTTCCTGTCGAACAATACAGTGTCAGATTAACACGTTAACTGCCATGTCAGTCACATATGACTGACAGTGATTTTTTATTAGTTTTAGACGTTCATTTTTATTGTCACATATCCAGATAAACTCAATTTTATTAAGATCTTTACAATTCAAAAGGGTTAACCCCTTGCACTACTATTTATTTTGTGATTATAATGATTAGAAATTCTTCATCGTTCAGAATTTCATAGAAAAAAAAAGATAGTTTATATTCATTGTATGCCTACGTTTTCCTCAAAGGATATATATCAACTACAAAAAAATAGATTTTTATTTCGATTTAAAGGAAATTAATAACGTTCACATTTATTAGACTCTATTCAGAATCTTCATGACGAGTCTGGCTCGTTATTGTAGGGCAAGGGGTTAAAACAGCATCACCTATAATGCATTCAAAATTTCTAGTATCGCTTTCATTAATTAAATTACTCTGACTTTGTAAGAATCTCTGAGAACGATATTTGGCACTTAACGTGTTAAAAGGAAAATAAATATGGCTCCCCTGTCTTACGAACGAAATTCTGTTTTCCGTCGAAAAATACAGTGTCAGATTAAAAGGAAAATAAATATGGCTCCCCTGTCTTATCGCGAAAGAACTGTTTCAAACTATCCGTATGGGCGTGCAAGTTTTTATTGAATAATTAAAAACGTCAGTGGCAGATCTGCGCGCTCTTGCGATCTCAAGTACGGGAGAGGTCCCTCTTGAAATTTGCATAGCCGCTTCGACGATGGGAGTTTCGTTGAAATATGGAGTTTTATTATTTTCGTGGCACTTGGTCGAACACAGTAGTCTAGGTAAACGTTTTCTCTGTCTCGAGGCCGTGAACATTTTTAACGCTTTCGATTCGCGGCAAGTTGCCGCGGAACTTCTTGTCGAATTAATCTCGAAGATTACCGATCTAATTGCGTTCGATCAATCGCCGACTTATTTCCCGGGACGACTGTACCGTGTACAGATATCGAGGAGAAACGAAATTTGGGGATTTAGACAGCCGGAGATTGGAGATATCGGAAATTGCAACTTTTCGAACTTCGGGAAGTTTCGTTCGGAACTTGTGCAGCGGGAAGTTTCCGAAATTATGACTAGCTATACGACAATAGTCCATTCGGGGGAACAATTGGACAAATAGTTGGAAGACACTGTTCCAAATATTAAAGTACACGGTCGACGCAAAACGTTTGACCTAGAGTTTCTCGTTCGACGTAACGGAGAATTGTTGGTGTCGTTTTTTGAATCAAAATTAACACTTTGGTTTAAATAAATCTTGTCGCATGGTGGTTAATAGGACTGAAAGATAATTGTAAAAATTTTGTGTGTCGTACGATGCGGTTTTCGCGGACGAATAGTAGCGAGAACGCGAGTGGAAGCCATTTATAATTCAACTAAACAAAATGGAGCTCGACTGGACATTTAAAATTGCAGTAATATCTGTTGTGCGCGGGAGAAATAGTGTTCGCAGTGAAATAAATACGTGGCCCGCGAAGGTGAATCGAGGAAAGAATATTCTTGCATATTCTGTATGAGCTGCAGGAAGTCATTTCCGAGAAGTACGTAGTCAACGACCGCGCGGTGATGTAATGGCGGCACTCAGGATAACTGTAGCATTTCGGCAATGTCCACAGCGGATGTATATTTTGAAAGCAACAGCGGAAGGATGAGTACGGTAGAAAACTCCCTGTCATGGTCACTATGAATTTTTCATTTCGCGATGTCGGCTGCTTCGGGAGCCTGACTCGTATTTAGTTTTATAAATATTTCAGGAAATATATTTTCCCTGCTGTCTTGTATTCCGCCGAATTTAACAGAAATATATTAATCATCGCGCACACGTTCCCGATGAATAGGTGTACGTTCGAATATGCCGACTGTGAAAAGGTGTGCGTCATTTGAATAGATGCTGGTGGTATAACTTTCTTCTTGTTAATTATTTAGAAAAAAAAAAAATTGGGAACCCATTAATTATAATTGATTTCGGAATCTGTCGAATAAATATAATTATTGTGGTTCGTACCGTCATAAGGTTCGCGTGAAATCAGAGTAATTGCAATCCTGTTATTCTTCCAAGACAATGCAAGCTAGTCGCTTTTAGTGCTCGCCAGTCCCATTGTTAAATATCTCCAGCAAGGCCGTATCGATCGGACCGATGTATGAGGGTTAAACCATGATTGTGCACCGCCCCGTACAATGTACATCAATTTGATTCATCGACGCACCGACGATCCAAGACATTCGTTCGATTGTATAAACACCTGTAATACACTGGCTGGCGAAGTTTCTTTGTCCCGCGAATTAATCGAAAATTAATTTCCTCCTCTAATAATTCTAATAATAAGTCGAATTCGTAAAATCCGTAGTTCTATCACGACATATTCAAAAGAACACTAAATGCAATTAGGTCTTGCAACATGCAGAAGGATTACAGAACTTTTACGCAGTCACCGAGTTAAGCACCGAATAAAACAATCCTAACGACTCCATTCTTGCAAAAACCTTGTCCCCAGATCTAACGTTCGTCCGATAAATATATTGTTCTCCACTTAGAATACTCGTTTAGTTCACTATGAAGCTTTGGTTAGTGGTACTTAGCCCATTTCCAAGGTCAGTGTACGTAGCAGCTCCCACCAGTCCTCGTTCTCGGTCACTTGGCAAATTTAACCATCATCCACGCTAATCATCAGACCGGCTTCAAGTTTCAAAGAGAAATGAACTATTCATTGCGGCCGACCTTTGCGCCGGCTACCTTCGGATCCCTTTCTCCCTCCCTTTATTTCTGGGAAAGGATCACGCTTAACCTTTGTCGCATTCCTTCAATGCTCTCTAATTCCGCCATTTCTCTTTTTTCCTCCCTGCTGCTCGCTGGCGAGAGGGAAAGAGGGAGAGAGAGAGAGAGAGAAAGAGAGGGGATGAAACAACGGCTTGGGTCTGGTAACGTGGGCTGTTGCTCCTGTTACCGCATCCTTTCATAACACTAAATAATTCCATTTAATTACTCGCCCCTCGCCCCGGCGAATGGGCACCGGGGATATTATTTATCGCGCTTTCCCAAGTCGTTTCAAAGTCCAACGCGCGTCCTCCGCAACTACCGAATCTGACTCCTTGACTTCCACTCTTCATCCCGCTTTAACCTTTCCACTTCCACCCGCGGCGGACCATTCAGAAACTTTAATGGGTCAAAACCTCTCTCGCGCGTCGTACATTCGGCTCTTTGACTAAAACTACAGTCAACTACTCCGCGATCCATCCCCACGGCTATTCCACCCTCGCTGTTTAACCCCTATGCTCGTTCTGATACTCGTTACTTACCCGGAGTCGCGGCGATCTCGTCATTTTCCTCTTGAAAAGTGTCCCATCAGACAAGCAACATCCTCGGTTAACTCTTTGCACTCGAGCGGCGACTCTGAAGCACCACTGAAAATCGCTGGTGGCATTATTTTAAAGATTTACAATAAATATTACAAAATATTATGTTACATTACAAAATTTGGTTTCAATAGATTGCTAAAGATTTAAATATTATCTGTGCAAATATGATCAGTTTCGTACGAATAAAATTAAATCATTGTAAGACTGAAGAAAAATTCAGTTTTAGAATCAACACTTTCACTGCCAAGCTAGAAACCTCAAAAATTCCATCAAATTAACGTGTTATTTAATGAAATAAAAATTGAAAAAAATTATATGCATGATATTGAGTAGTCCTTCAACTTTCTGGCATTTTACAGACTCTTAAAAAATTTGATACAATCAATATATTTTGGCCTAAAAATTCTGAGAGAGAGAGAGAGAGAGAGAGAGAGAGTCTCCTCTCTACTGCTCTCTCTCCTCTCCTTTCCTCTCCTGTCTCCCTCTCTCTCTGTCTCCTCTCCTCTCCTCGAGAGAGCAGAATCAAGCTAACTAATCGAAATGGAACGATGCCGCATTCAGAGTTACGATCTAGCATTCGTGCGGAACACAGTATAGCGCCGAGTTTATTCTGTTATGAAATGTTCAGCGGGGTAGTCGCGGAATTGTGTTTATTCTGAGAACGCGCACGGTCGAAGGTGATAACATTAATAACGAGGGCAATAAAGAATCGTGTTCGTCGAAAGTGCGAATTCATTCTGTCATTGAATGTATTTATGCTGCTATTCGGAACGAAATAATTATTCCAACATGCATTTTCATAAATATACGCACGGGCGTGGTTATTTACTCGTGTCTCATTTTGAGAAGATTTGGCTAGCAATTTTTCCGCACACAGCGCGAAACTTGCAGATCTGAATGTTGCTTTGGCGCACGCGGAATAATTAGAATGCATGAAAAAATTACCTTGTTAGCCGGGAGACTTCAATGCACGTGCACGATTTTTTTTTTTTTTTTAATAGTATAATATATTCTAGTGCCGCGAAACTTTCTTCGAAAACCAATCTTTCCCAGAATAAATTTATAAGGAGGACCATGAGTTCAAAGAGCTCCTCTCTTTAATCTCGCAAGCGATGGTTCGCGACTCAACGGTCTCAGGGTCAGCGTTGTAGAAGTATGAAGCATTTTGCATGTATGCAATCTGTGTTTCAATGATCCGGCGTTTATTTATAACAATTTGAATGTTCGGTATTTTCTACGTAAAATTCCACGCAGAAATGGATTTTCACACTCTGATCTATTCGAAAGGCTGAGAGATGAAATTCGTGCGCCTTTCTGATTCGTGTATACAAAACTTGGCGTGTGTGTGTGAGTAGAAACTGCATTGGCGCTGCGTTTCATTCTGTTTTTCATACGCCGAAAACTCTGAGTGATAGGGCCCGACTTCGAAAAGCGATGGTGCACGAGCGCAGGGCGCGTCTTTGACAGTGTTAACCGAATATTGTTAATTCCATCTAGGAAAAAGTGAAAAGTAATGAAAAACGAAAAATATACTAAAAAATAATACGTACTAATATTTATTTTACCCTCGAAAATCGTATTAAGTCTGTACTTCATCCCTGGCACACGACAAATAAGAATAAAATTCTACGTCTGATCATTGCCGGACCATTTCTACTTGCTTCCCGAGAGGCTCGTCGAATAAGTGACGCATGCGCCGAGATTATTTTTCTAAAATCGCAATTGTCATTAGGGAATACTTTCAGTACGGATGAATCCCATTTCTTCGTGGTTCTTTGTAGCCGGTGTGCCTTGTTCTTCATGGCCGCGGCAATGTAAAGCGCACTTCGTGCCCCTCGAATGGTCTCCGTGAGCCACAGTTCTTCATAAATATCTGATGACCGTCGAGAAGAGAACTTACGGCGCGGCCGGTAGATATTTTTACTGTTTTCTGCCCTTTTCTGTTGCCACAAAGCCAAGAATTGTTCCATCGCCGGAGGGTCAATCCAAATTTCCGTAAGGCACGATCGTGCCCGGAATGAAACAACCGCCGCCTGCAATTTTCAAATAACACGGGAACGGAAAATAGTTTACGATCGCGTCTCTGCCTATCGATTCGCGAATTTTATATTTGCCACGGAAAATGCGTTAATTCGACGATCGCGCGAAATTTCTAGCCGGCGCATCCTCGGAATTCGATGCGTGAAACTGCATCAATTTTTACGTCTGCATTTATTATTGTTTCGAATTTATATTACCGTACGTATGAATACTTCGTACAAGAATGATCCAGTGTTTTCCAGTATGTAGTTCGGTTAAAAAATTGATCGAAATCGCACGAGCTCATTACCGAATCCGTACGTGGCACGAATGTGAGTAGGCGCTGGATCGCGGCAGTGCATCTGAAGAGTAAAATCAGGAATCGACTTGTCGTTCAATTAACCATTTTCTCCGAGTTCCCGGATAGCTATTCTCGTTTTAGCTCCTCGGCCCGTATTGTGGCAATTACTGCCGGTCGGGAAGCAATGAAGTTAACCAAACAAAAGGCCGTTAAAGCCATCCCCGGTATCTGCACCTCTACTTCCGATTCTCGTTTACTTGGTCCTGGTTGCTCCTTTCAGTCAGATATCTCGGTTGATTTTTCCGTCGTATCCTTCCGCAGGATCCTATCAGATATTACTATCCCTGATTAGTAATCTTCAAGTTTTGAGACATCTGAGATTTTCTTATAAACATTTTTGCAATTAATTCGATTTGATTTTTAGTCATTTTCTCCGGTATGCCCGTTTAAAAGATTTCCAAGCTCCTTGATTCTAGCATGGTGATAGCGAATTCTATTAACGCTTAGGCACTATTAATACTTTTACCACCGGAAGTCTATTACCGTGCTCTTTAACGGCTTTAAGAAACTTCATCATTTTCGTTCGGATGATAATTTCAAACGAGGTTAACAGATCATATTACTGGCGCCAAGAAATAATTTATTAAAAAATTCTAAATTACCTTTCCGGCAGACAAAATGCTATTAGAGATCACAGATTAATTTATATTTCTACAAACTGCACCGTCATTGCGTAAATTTTTAAATTGCAACTTCGCGTAGAATTTTTTAACCATCACATTGACGATCGATTAAACCCCTTGCCCTACAATATCGAGTCAGACTCGTGATGAAGATTTCGAACAGTCTAATAAATAAAAAAAAAAGAAATAAAATTCTATCTCGTTGTAGTTGATAGGTATCCTTTGGAGAAAACATGGGCATACAATAAATATAAACTATCTTTTCTTTTCTATGAAATCCTGAACGATGAGGAATTTCTAATCGTTATAATCACAAAATAAATAGTAGTGCAAGGGGTTAACGTCTTCCCAGATGGAGTTAAATGGATAGAAGGTAATGGACATTGTTCTGAACAGTAGAACGTATTTGAATCGTGGAATTAATTTGTACCCTTAATAGATGTCAGTTTGAAGCTTTCCGACAAAACGCGGCAAAATCCTTCGATCAAGATCTCGCAGCGCGGGATCGAGCTCGATCAATAGAAGAATCCGCGGAAGTCGTAATAAATTGGTTGTTCCATTGATTCGCGGAAATGAAAGCGAGCGTAGGGTCTCGAGGCACAATGAGGGTAGTCCGGGATCGCGTATCAAGTGGACTCGAGACACTCGAGGGTTAAATGGATCAGCCCGTATGAAGGCTCGGCCGCAAGTTTCACGGGGCAAGCAACGACGGTCAAAGCGACTCTCGCTTATCTCGCCGGGTTATTCAATTATGACAATTTGTTCCAACAGAGGGGTGGGTCCAGAGGACGGGGGGTTGAGAGGAGAGAAGGAGGCAGGCGGCCGTTACGCGATAAATTGAACTCTCAAGGAGGTCTGGGATCGCTGCACGTGAACTACGATACGTGGAGTCGGTGTGCAGAGACGGTGAATAGGCTTGCAGTTGTTCCGCCGACACTGCCGTAGAAAGGACAACACACCGGTGCCCCCTTTTTACCATCCCACTTTCTTCCGTCCCTGCGCTCTTTCCTACCCTCATTCTCGCTCGAACCTCTTTCCTCTATCCTCTATCCTGCGCCACACGACCCCCCCTGCTACCCCCACACACCACGGCACCACCACCCCTTTTCTCTTTTCTGCAATCTACGCACATACACAGTCAGCCACTCAATATGCAAAATCGCTGAATACAGCCGTAAAACGCAGGCGGCGTGTATGCCAATATGGCGAGCATAGGGTCCACGCTTTTCTCTTATTCCCTTTGCCCGCGTATCGTTGAATAACGGAAAAATCGGGATATTAACGGTAACGTTTCATTAAAATATTCCCCGACATTTCTACACGGTTAATTCCGGACACACGCGCTCCGACACCTGCAACGAGCATTCCGGGGGAACGAAACGTCCCTCGTTGCCATGATTTCTCTGTTTATCCCGTGACCGAGTGATTCGTTTCGATGCTGTCTCCAGAGAAACGTTAATTCGAGATTCATTTTTCCACCGATCGAGTGCTTGTGTTTTCATTAGAATGTAGTCATAATCATTAGTAAGAGTGTCTGGAACTGTGTCGAATTTAATATTTCTCGTCAACGTCTCTGACACAGTTAAGATTCATTTTTCCACTGATCGAGTGCTTGTGTTTTCATTAGAATGTAGTAATAATAATTAGTAAGAGTGTCTGGAACTGTGTCGAATTTAATATTTCTCGTCAACGTCTCTGACACAGTTAAATCATGGTTATATCAGCGTACCTATTGTAGTTCAATAAATTGATCGAATATGGGTTACGTTATCGTAGGCTAGTGTATGACGTCTTGACCCCAATGATAAGAATGTGAAGTGGGCACTGTGACGTTTATCGTCACAAGTAAACAGCGGGATTATAACACTCGTATCGGGCATCCTATGTAATGTTTCAAGAATATTATTATTTATTCTTAAAAGCCTGAAAAATTGAGGTGGCTAAAAACGATGATGAACTCCAGTATAAATTAAAATGGATATAGCAATATAAACAGCGGGATTATAAAACACTCGTATCGGGCATCCTATGTAATGTTTCGAGAATATTATTATTTATTCTTAAAAGCCTGAAAAATTGAGGTGGCTAAAAATGATGATGAACTCCAGTATAAATTAAAATAGATATAGTAATATAAAAGAATAAAAGTTCCAAGTGCAACACAATTTTAAATAACACGGATCTAATTATTATTACAGAGTGAGTAATGCAATTTTTGTTTAGGCTGACAGTGCAGACGTTAATATCACCGCGCCAAGTTTTCGACGATCGTTTGGTGAAGCGATCGAGGTGTCTCATTTCCCGAAGTAAACCCAATTTCCGGCATCGTTCCGACCAATCGTGGATAAGAGGGCCGAATGATCTCGAGATTTGCGGATGATTGAATTTAAACTATGGACATTCGCGACGACAAATCGGAGGGGGAGAGTGACGAGACGAATTCTTTTCTCGCCGGTTCCGCAGCTCGTTATTACTTTGTGACGCGGGCGATTGTCCGCGATCAAGAATTCTTCGCGTGTCCCCGGACAATAAAACGCGATTAAACTCGAATTTTAAATACCGTGGGAAGCTGACAAACTGTTCGTTGCCACTTTTCAAATCGCCCGGAGGGAGGAATATTTCTCGCGAATATGTTAATAACCGTTAATCTCGCGGAAAGTCCGATCGATTGTTCGGCAAATAAAGCCAACCGATCTATCCTAAAGGGAACACCGGTGTTCCGCAGTTGCAATAACCGCGGTAACGAGAAGTTTAGAGCATTGTCGGTGGTTACTTAGCGACGACAATATGAAAGGTAAGCTCGTTACCACGGCGAATTCGAGACACACGTACCTGCCGCGGAATGAACCAACAGCATGTGGAAGAAATAAAAATAACGGGCATTGACAATGATCAAAGCGGAACCGAGCATTGGCCTCTGAGACTGTGGTATTCGCTAATCCTATTTTTACGGACGCTGTATTTATTTCAACGCCGCGCTGCCCGCCGCATTTTTTGGCTAATTGACTTTTCTTTAATTCCCGAGTCCTCCGTACTTGCATTTTTCATTTATTTGAAAAAAATTTCGAACAACTTCTGTTCAATATTTGTAGGAGTAGCTTGTTTCTATGTGTACCACCTGGTGAATACTTTCATATCAATTTTATTCCTATTTTATTGCGTTTGTCTACGTTGAACTGAGCAACGAACAGTGCTTTTTCGGATCTTGCAGTATCAATTCCATCGATCAACAAATTTCGATAACTGCGCTGTATCTCGTTTGGTATTCTTGGCGCGGCGAACGCAATGACTCTTCGAGGCGCCCACAAGTGGCTCGGTAAACAATACCTTTATTAGGCTCAAGGCATCACGGTTTTCTCTATTGAGAAAGCAACAGCTATCTACAAGGTCAGCATCGCCTGGAAAACTTTCCGAAAATGCGTATTAGGAAACACAAGTGTTTCTAAGAAATGTGAACTTGATACTGAACGTCACAGTGCTGCAGATAAAAATTGATCTTCAGGTACTTGACGCTGCACACAATTCCCCGAGGGAATCAAACACAAACGAATGTCGATCACTCATGTATATTTTTCTGTTCTGTTCCGATTGTCCCCCTATGACTTTTCAAAAACATTAAAAACATTTTAACACTAAACCTACCAAGCATGAAAGTATTTAGTAAACGTCACCTTGTAAAAATGGCAAAACTAAATTTATTGTGACTGTCAGTAATTTACAATAGAAACAGATGCTTGGACAAAAATAGTTACTCCATAGATTTCCATAAATGAATTCTTACAATTTCAATGATTGCAAAATATAAAACCGGTCATTTGACCGTGGTAGGTTCAGTGTTTACCCTTTGCACTCTAAAACGAAACATTTTTTCCGACCTAGAATATTTCCCTTCTATATATATATATATAATTTTTCATGCTATACATACGAAAATGTTACAATTTACTCGTACAGTACTGAAATATTTAGTAATTTATTAAATACAAACAAATTTAATAATGTAAAAAATATTTTGAATAATGATACAGGAAATTTTAATGGCGCCTTACAGTCGCCATTCGAGTGCTAAGGATTAATTCACTGATAACTCTACTTTTAAAAACGGTTTGCAAGTAAATTGCGGATCTAGAGTAAAACGTTGTATCAAGTGCGAGCGCAAGGAGCCAAATAGAAATTTATTTCTTATTTTGAATCGTTTCTAAAATTCTTCTAATCTTTCTGCCGCTTCAACCCAACCAATTTCGTCACAAATCCACTACGTTTTTCGCTCCGTCCGCGGAGTTATCTTGATTTTCCCATTGAGTCGTCCCGTTCGAAATAAAAAGGAATCGATATCGTCCTTCTCGTGGACGCCCCGCAAGATTTTATTGGAAGTGCCAAAAGTCTCGGGTGGTGCACGGGCGACGGTGTGCTGTTGCGAGAGGGGGTGTGGAAGAAACAGTAGCACGCGTGTCGTTAAGGAGAAACAGAGAGGCGAAACGGAGGCCGAGACCGGTCCGTTATGTAGAAGCGTTGGCACACACGTTTGTACAGTGGGTTAGTCGACAATAGGCATTGTGCACCCGCCATAAGCAGGAACCGAACGCGACAGCACCACGCCGGCATTGTCCGAATGTCAGGCGAAGTTCCTTCTCTCCTCCCTTCCCCTCTCTCTCTCACACACATACTCGCGCACACTCTCTCTCTTTTCGGTACGTTCACACACGCTCGCAATATCTTCACCGCACCGTTTCCATCCTGGCCCCCTTTTTGTCTCCTTTTACTTATTCGCAAATGTCTCCTTGTATCGCCTTTTTTCGACCCGCAGCCAAACCCTGCATCCTCATATTCCTCCATTTTTATTTATTTAATCGAACGCTCTCCGTGGCTGGATAATTCACGATAGAGAAGGGCCTCGATCTTCGAAACTAATTATAGTGCTAGATTTCCAAAATAAACAGCGCTCTAGGCTTTACTGTTTATATATTTGGAAGACAGAGAGTTCAGATATATCGATTCGAATAGTGCAGGTGCTACTAAATCAGCAGCAAGCAAATAGGCTCTGAATTGTACCGTGTTTGGACTAATTTTAACAATTAGACTGCCAAACTCAAAAATTCCATAAAATCAAAGTGTTATTTAATGAAATAAAAATTGAAAAGAATTAAATATACGATTTTGTGTAGTCCTCCAACTTTCTTGCATTTTATTGTTTATATATTTGGAGAACGGAGAGTTCAGATATATCGGTTCGAATAGACTAATTTTAACACTTTGACTGGCAAACTAGAAACCTCGAAAATTTCATAAAATCAGTGTTATTTAATGAAATAAAAATTGAAAAGAATTAAATATATGATATTGTGTAGTCCTCCAACTTTGTTGCATTTTATTGTTTATATATTTGGAGAACAGAGAGTTCAGATATATCGATTCGAATAGTGCAGGTGCTACTAAATCAGCAGCAAGCAAATAGGCTCTGAATTGTACCGTGTTTGGACTAATTTTAACACTTAGACTGCCAAACTCAAAAATTCCATAAAATCGAAGTGTTATTTAATGAAATAAAAATTGAAAAGAATTAAATATACGATTTTGTGTAGTCCTCCAACTTTCTTGCATTTTATTGTTTATGTATTTGGAGAACAGAGAGTTCAGATATATCGGTTCGAATAGACTAATTTTAACACTTTGACTGGCAAACTAGAAACCTCGAAAATTTCATAAAATCAGTGTCATTTAATGAAATAAAAATTGAAAAAAATGAAATATACGATATTGTGTAGTCCTCCAACTTTCTTGCATTTCACAGATCCCAATAAAATTTTGTACAATGAATATATTAACGTAAAAATTCGTTCTAAAACCTGAAAAAATAATTCCGTCACCCCTATGTGGGTGACGTGGCAGTCAACGTGTTAATCAGAGGACCGTCGCAAATGTGCAGATAAAAATTTCCGAGAATTCCAATTAAAAACAAGGTTTTGACAGACTCAATATGATATTCCTAGTTTTTGACTACCCAGCTCCTGGGGCTCTGAAGGGCTCCGCCTACCGGGTCAAAATTTTTCGCATGTATCGAGCGCATCTCCGAGACATACGCGGAGGCATTACCGTGATCAAACGACGAGGCTGCTTCCGTCGTGGTTTGCGGAAGTGGATGGACGTTTCCGGTCAAGTAACGTTTCAGAATGTTATCGCGTCGGTGAACGGGCCGCGTTGCATCTCGGGGTAAGGTCTCCTGCTGCTTGATCCGCCATTATCGGTGCGATCGATGTGAGCTGAGCAAACAGCAGGAAGGAAGGAAGTAAGGAAGTAAGGAATGAAGGAAGTAAGGAAGGAAGGAAAGTGGAAAAGCGAAGACGAAGACGTAAAGCGAGGCCGGGGCACGATGAGGAACAGATGAACAGGGGCTTGCGAGAGGACTTTCGAATTCCCGTGGGATTGGCCGTGTATCGTGTGCAAAACAGGGGAGGACGGCGGACTGGGAAATGAACCGGTGAGCGAGACAGGGCAAACGGAAGTGGTCAACGGTGGAAGGAAGACGCCTAGGCTCCCGGGGAAAGAGAGATCTCATCAGAACGGCGACACTTAAATTCCCTATTTCGTTTGGCGCTCAATGCCCAGGCTACGAGCTACGGAGTTTGTCGTATTCGTCGTGTACGCCGGGTGGTACCCGACGTACTCGTGTCGTTCCCGTCCGTCAGTTAATGTCGTATTCTCGTTGCAAAAAGGAGAACCGTTGAGGGTAAAGGAAGCGAGAAAGAAGACCGGGGAAAAAGAACCGGCGACGGCGAACGGATCGAGACTTCTTATCGGTACGACTCAGCTACCGGCTCTGCTCCAGCTTCCTACGCTCGCGTCTCGTATGTTCCTTCCCTCGGACGATTCTTTCATTCTTCCTTACACCCCTGTGTGCCCCGGCAGTTTCGTCCCCTATTTTCTCCTTTCTCCTGCTTTCTCTCTCTTTCGAGCCACTTTCGCTGCTCTTCCGGCATTCCAGTCTTTGCCACCGCGAACTGTATCCGGCCCTGAAGCACGAGAATGTTAATGGAATCTATTCTCTGTCGAATCGCAAACCGATCGAGCCCTCTCGTTGTCACGAGTCGCGGAATCATTCCAGGTGCCCCCGTGATGAATAAACACACGACTACCGGTACCTTAGACCTGAACACGTAGGCCTTACCAATTGCAGAAAATCTAAAATGTAAAAAAAAGGAAAACTCAATTTGCAATTGATCTGCAGCATGCGAGAAAGATGCTTAGTTTAGGTTCATAAGCAGTGTACGGGCAAGGAAATAATTTTCAACGTATTACGAAACACTTCCTCATCCCGGTTTCTTCATCTCAAGGCGAAACGAGAATCACGTGAACATCGAAGACGCAATTGTCTGAGATTATACCTGTTTATCACGATACGCTTGATAATGATACGCAGCAATGATCGAAGGGCTACTGGAGATAAAATCAATTCGATGGAGTATATAAAGGGCCCGCAGAATTCGACAGTTACACAGTAACCTCTGTAACGACAAGTTTCGAGCATTGTGAGCCGATATTTCTACCGAAGATGAAAGGTAAGCTCGTCGACACAGCGAATTCGAGATATACGCGTCTTTCGTGTTATTGAACGAAGCGACTGCACGGAGAGGAATAACAGCGATATCGGAGACAACGGTCACAGCAGAATCGAGATTTAGCTTTTGTTTGTGATTATTTTACTGTTCGTTATTTTTACGACGAACGGTGTTTATATCGACGGTGTTGTTCGTGTTCCATCCATCATTTTTGACCGGTCGATTCCCCGTTTTTCTTGGACCCTCCGTTGCAGCAGAGCCTGTAGAATTACTTGGACCAATGAAAATTCGATTATGCTCGGTCCACGTCGTGTTTTAATCGATTGCGTTTCGTCTAAATCGAGTTTTAACGAAGCTACTTATTTTTACGTGGGGTAAATTCGCCTGAACTATTTGGCTCAGAATGATTTACGCGTTGGATTTACTGCGAGCTATTTTTGAAAATTGGTACGAACAAGTGACGGAGATTTTGATCAAAATTTATATCTAACGAGCAAATTTTGGAATTTTCAGTGGCATTCAGCCTCTGTTTTAAGAACCGTTAACATACTTGCCGAGAAGAGTTATGATACTCATTCAAGCGTCATGTACAATACCGATCAAAAGTATCCGGACAATTGCGAAATATCAAATAAATATTATTAGCATTGCATCGGTTATTTCAGTGCCTAAAATAGTAACTAAAATCGATCTTTATCAGTTTCTTATGAAATATCTGACGCGTTCTAAATTAAAAATTACGTATATACAGGGTGAGTCACCCGAAGTTTGCACCTCAAATATCTTTGTTGTTTCTAAAGATACGTAAAGTATGGTAACGACAAAGTTGAATGATACAACGGGGCTGACACGATGCTATAAAAAATTTTGTTTTTATGTCATTTTTTTAGAGACATCAAGGTCACCTCGATTTTTTTTTAAACGGAACCAGCCTTTTTTAAACGCCTACAATGATAGTCCTTTTCATTAGGAATTCAGTGACAATAATTATTCCAAGGTCATTCAAAATTTTTTTATAGCATCGTGTCAGCCCCATTGTATTATCCAACCTTGTCCTTACCATATTTTACGTATCTTTATAAACAACAAAGATATTTGAGTTTATAAGTGTCCGGATACTTTTTAGTGATAGTGTATATACAGGGTGTTTGGTAACTGGTGGTACAAGCGAACAGGGGGTGATTCTACATGAAAGAATAAGTCGAAAATATAGAATAAACATTTTTCGTTGTATTGTCGTATATGCAGGAAGTAGATTTGGTTGGTCATGATCAGACGCGTCAGACAATTCCTATCGAATAGAATGCGTATTCGCTGCATTTCAAACTCGATTTTCTCAATAACGAAACTTCGGATGAACAAATTTTATTCTATATTTTCGACTTATTCTTTCATGTAGAATCACCTCGTTTTCGCTTGTACCACCAGTTACCAAACACTCTGTATAGTTCCGTAATGTATTCGTTCTTTCTGATGCGTTTAAAATTTTATGTTTCGCAAATCTATAAAATCTGCAGTATAGTAACGAACAAAGATGATTGAACCATAACGAATGTTGGGCCTGAATCATTTCAAAATCATTGTGTAACTCGGTATTAACGTGGTTCGTTACCTTTTTTCAGCCGCATTCGTTGTTTTCGCTGTTCTGGCGGTCGTCGCGTGGTCCGTGCACGCTGCTCTAGTATGCACCGGGAATGTACCTGAAGGAAAAATAGAGTACTTTCCTCACCCATGCAACTGTAGCACCTACTACGTCTGTTTGGGAACGGAACCAGTCCCGATGCCTTGCCCCAGAGGTCTTCACTGGAACAAGCAGACGAATCTCTGCGACTTTCCAAACAAGGCTAAGTGCCAGAAACAAACGGGCTGTCCACCTGTTCTATCTGAAACAAGCAACTCTTTATATTCCGCTGGATCAATGAAATAATTCACCTCTATTGTACATACGATTAATAAATCAGTAACCGGTAATTCTCTGAAGCATTGTGTGAAGTGTATTTCCAGTGATGTTCAAAACAACGTCGATGTAACCTTTGCACGCTTACTCGGACAATTTAGTGAATTCTAATAGTATTAACACTTTCACTGCCAAACTAGAAACCTCAAAAATTCCATCAAATCAATGTAAGTCATTTAACCCATTCGAGACGACGATTTTTTTCGAACACGGTCCCCAGGAGCGAAATTTTTTTTTCTTTATATTGTACATTACTGTTATTGCACACACGGTGTGCAAGCCGTCTTATAGCCTCGGAAATCCATTGCACACACGGTGTGCAATCGGTCTCGAATGGGTTAACCAGTTGACTGTGGAATTTAATTTTAAAAATCCCTCGTGGCACGGAATTAAGATCAAACAATGACGAATATACACGTCGAACGCAAGCCAAATGCCGCTATTATAAATTTTACGAAAAAAGTAAAGCAAAGTGAGAAAGAATTACATTTTTATTCGATAAGAAATTAACAATTCATTATCGTTAACCGCACCGCAATAGAGATTCGATCCGATGTGTATACACGTCAAACGCGCTTAACTGGTTAATGAAATAAAAATTGTAGTCCTCCAACTTTTTGGCATTTTACAGATCCTAATAAAATTTCGTACGATTAATATATTAGTGTAAAAATTCATTTTAAAACTTGGACAAATAATTCCGTCACCCACATATGGGTGACAAGGCAGTCAACGTTTTAAAATAGCCCTGAATCTCTGCATTTATTTAAGCAAAGATATTATCTACTATTACGTAATTAAAACTAATTCCAGCGGGTAATGTTTATCAGACTATGTCTGCAACCTCGGCCTTAAGACTACTCCATTTTATTCTCTCCGCTAGGTCCATCGAATAATCCTGTCTCCCCTTTGTCAAGTTGAGTCGCCGAAAATTAGTTTTATTACGATCGCATTACGAAAGCTTTCTATGAACCGATATCTAAGATGATTTCAATCAGTAGCAGCGAACTGTAATAGCCATCGATAAGATTAAAATGTGCCAAACTGGCGCATCTACATGGTAGAAACTAACGTGTAACGAAAATGGAATTCAAGTCAACGATCACTTTCCTGATAACGAATTCTTCACAACAAAATTCACTTACACACTGGGCCCCAACATGGTCGCATACTTGACGGAACATCAAGATTTCGCCTAAATGGAGATCGTCGCGATACAATTGATAAAAAATAGCAATAGCGCGAACACGAAGATAAAGGCCGTCGATGGAGTATATAAAAGGAATGCGAAATTTCACCGGTCACATTAAGTATCGTAACCAGAAGTTCACAATTGTGCGTTGATATTTAACGAAGGTGAAAATGAGAGGTAAGCTGTCTACCGCAACGGGTTCGAAAGTCTGCGACTATCTTCGTCATTGTCGACATCGTGGTGTAGCAATGAAAATAACGTGTGGATTGACTGCGATCGAAGAAGAAACGAAGATTAGTTTCTGCTTTCGGCTCGTTCGCTGCTGTATTCACGGATCGTGTTTATTTCAACGAGATCTTGTTCGAATAATTGAAAAATTAGTAAACTAACTGTCTGTATAAAGTTTCGTAAAATTCACTGCACCCTCGTGCACCGTTCAGCCGGGTTATAGCATTTTCTAAAGTTCTCCTTCAAATGGTCAATTATTCTTGCAAAAATCTAGCGAACTGACGAAAGGCTTGATAATAAGAAATTTATAAAAATTTGACAGTGCCGAGGAACAAGATTGAGTTCAGAAGTAATATAGTGCATTATCTTTTTCCAGCCGCATTCATGGTTGTCGCCGTTCTCGCTGCCGTCGCGTGGACGGTGCACTCTGCTCTAGTATGCACCGGGGATGTACCTGAGGATAAAATAGAGTACATTCCTCACCCATGCAACTGTAGCACCTACTACGTCTGTTTGGGAACGGAACCAATCCCCATGCCTTGCCCCAGAGGTCTTCACTGGAACCAGAGAAAGGAACAATGCGACTTTCCAAACATAGCTAAGTGCAAGAAACAACAGGGCTGTCCAGCTAATATCTGAAACAAGCAACTCTTTATATTTCGCTGGATCAATGAAATGATTGATCTCTATTGTATATTCGATTAATAAATAAGTAACCGGTTATTCTCTGAAGCATTGTGTGAAGTGTATTTCCAGTGATGTTCAAAACAACGTCGATGTAACCCTTGCACGCTTACTCGGACAATTTAGTGCGTTCTAATAGTATTAAAATAGCCGTTAATCTCTGCATTTATTTACGTAAAGAAATTAAGAGAGAAATCCAAGGACGTCGATATATTATTTCGGGTTTAGCAAGGTTATTGAAGATCAAAAGAAACGTTAAGGTCTTCTGCTTCTCGCAGTTGACTCGAACAATTTTTATTATTCACAACGACGTGTCCCGCGTGTTTCGCTATATTACAGAGAAACCAATGCGACTCTGGTCGAATATTGCTAAGCGCAAGAAACAACCGGAATGTTAAATTAATCTAACTAAACGAAATATTAGTGGGATCGGAAAGTAATGTCGTTTTTGCGCAAGTCAATATTTGACTGATAACAACAGCTAACTTCGTACACCTACGTTGTTCAGTACATGGCTGCTGGTTCGGGAGATTAGTTAGTACTGGTTTTTGTACAAAAATATCGTGTCTTTAGAGACTATGTTCGAAATGACCGATTCAAATCCAGAAAAGTTGCACATTCGGCATTGTATACTAATTTCCAAAGGGTAGCAACGGCGCAATAGCTACAAGAAACATTTATCATGTTTATCCGGAAGTATTGACTGCACGTAAGTACCAACGATAGTGAATTTGAATCGGGCAATTTCGATCTTTTCGACGCACCTCGAACAGGAAGGCCTGTGGCACAAACTTTTTACCTCGACAGTCGATTGTAGAACTCTCGGGGAAGCATCGTTCATCATGGTCAACCGTACGAGAGTATTTATATGTCACAGATTAAAAATAAAATGTCAATAAAAGATTACTCTACTTTAATTTTACGAAAAATACGACATTACTTTCCGGTCCCCCTAATATCAATCGTCTGTATATACCTTCAATAAATAAACGCGCTGTTGACCGTCAAAATCTAAACTCGTGCTGTTTTCCGTGATTTTCAACCTCTCACCCTCGAAACCAAATTATCTATTATCATTTCGAGATGATTTTAGCGAATCTTGCAAATTCCGATAGTCGGTCCTTGTTCTGAGTGTCCAACCGGTTGGTCAATTTATGCTGTCTCAACGAAATCCCCGGAGCTTGCTCGTGCTTGCGGTCGGTGGTGTTGCCGAGACATTAAAATAATGTTTGCCACTATTCGTTCCTAGACCGGTGTTTGATCTCGGCAATCTCGGGGGCTGAGTCTGCCGAAACAATGGCCTCCCGGCGCGAGTCTACGCAGTGGAATCTGGTAAGTTCTCTATGCGTCTAGTTTCGAAATCTGGGAGCTCGAGGGGTAGATTCGCCCGTATCAAGTAAGCCGGGGGGGGCGGAGGGGATGAAGGGTGGAAAGAGAACGGAACAAGGAGAAGAACAGTTTCACGAGGCTGCGACGGCTGGAGCGAGCGAGACACAAGAGAGGAGAAGAGAGAGAGAGAGTGAGAGAGGGGGGGGGGGGGGTTAGAGAAAGAGAGGGAATATACGGGTCCAACTCCGGTCGTAATGAACTTGTGAATATTTAGAGGGGTAATTGCCCGTCGCGGCGAGTCTGGTGCGTCTACAGCTATAAAGGGTGTCCACAAAATTTAGAAGCAAAACCAATATCAGTGGACCACCTGTGCTCGGGCCTTCATTACGTCATACACGTACGCACGCACGTTCGTACGCCCGGGGTTTGGCCACGGCCGTGCGCTGATAATTTGATTTTACGGGGGGGGGGGGAGAGACCTTACGGAGGGAACGGCAATCGCATCCTCAGCTCGTTTCTCTTTTCGGGTTTGTTCGCCGAGGCTGCTGTCCGGATCAAATCCCGACGAATCTGCCGAATGCCTGCAGGGAATTACATGTCAGGCAGTGTTGCAGCATTTAGAAAATACGTGTCCATCAAAAATTACATTTAAGGAAAATGACTGAATCAATTCTACAATGGAACATTAACGGCTTCCACCCTCAAAGGGAACAAGTTAGTCTTACTTGAAAATAACCTAAACCCTAGAGTCATTTGTATTCAAGAAACCAACTTTAAGGTATACTTATAAATGATTTTTTTTGTTAAGTACAAAGACATAATAATGTAATATTACGATATAATATCTGTGGTCGCTAATGACCTTAGTTGTTGATGTGACCTGTATACATAAATTAAAAAAAAAATTACATTTTTCCACAAACAAGCTAACTAACGGATTTTTGAGTACCTTCAATTTCTTGAGATCGTTGCGAGGTACATTCTAGATTATTGGTACGCGATTGTGCTGTTAAAAAGAGCATGATTTTTATTCATGTTTTCCGCGCTCGTGTATTCGCGACGCACGCCGGTTTCTTTGTGCGGAGAGCAGGTTGCCACCGTGTTTTCTCCAACACACAGGTGCGCACGGCGAGGAACAAGACGATCCGCAGAAGCGATTAAAAAACGATAATCCTGACTGATGAGAACTCCCGGTCGTCCAGTGAATGTACGAGTCCAAGGAGACACGCAACAAAACTGTAATTTAGAAGCAAGGCAAGCCCGAGCTTTCTTCATATCTCGTGCACCGGGGGCCTTCACATTCTTTGCACGCCATCCGAGAGTTTTATAATCGGTATTCTCCCTTTCTCCGCTTTTCCTCCTCGCCCGGTACCGCTTCCTTTGGCTTTCTCTCTTAGAAAAATGTCTGGCGATTAATTCGATCTCACCTCCTACCGGGGTCTAGGCGGCATGACAGAACGAACCGACCCGGCAAGACAGACAGCATAAATTAACCACCCAATCAGACGTTCAAATTTCCTTTGTATCGCGGACAAAGGGGCGGAAAGGAAAAGAAAAAAAAAAGAAATACGAAACCAGACGAGAACTTGCTGTTGCCGCAACGTAGTCCGCATACGCGATAACCTCGGACAACGGAAACGAATTCGACGAGAGTCACACATTTTTCGTTCAGGCTCGGATCTCCTAATTAACTTTCCTGTAATACAGTGAAACACGCGGGACACGTCGTTGTGAATAACAAAAATTGTTCGAGTCAACTGCGAGAAGCAGAACACCTTAAAATTTCCTTTGTTCTTTAATAACCTTGCTAAATTCGAAATAATATATCGAAGTCCTTGGGTCCTTTTAATTTCTTTACATAAATGAATGCAGATATTAGCGGCTATTTTAATATTATTCGAATGCACTAAATTGTCCGAGTAAGCGTGCAAGAGTTACATCGATGTTGTTTTGAACATCACTGGAAATACACTTCACGCAATGCTTCAGAGAATTACCGGTTACTGATTTATTAACCCTTACCACTCGAATGGCGACTGTAAGGCGCCACTAAAAATTGCTGTATCATTATTAAAAATATTTTTTACATTATTCGATTTGTCTGTATTTAACAAATTACTAAACACTTCAGTATTGTGCGAGTAAAATCCATCATTTTCGTATGTATAACATGAAAAAGCATATATAGAAGGGAAATAATCTAGGTCGAAAGAAATGTTTCGTTTTCGAGTTAAAAAAGCTTCGAGTGCAAAGGGTTAATCGAATGTACAATAGAGGTGAATTCCTTCATTGATCCAGCGGAATATGAAGAGTTGCTTGTTTCAGATATTAACCCCTTGGCCTACAATATCGAGTCAGACTCGTGATGAAGATTTCGAACAGAGTCGAATAAATATGTATGTTATTAATTCCCTTTAAAGCGAAACAAAATTGTATTTCATTGTAGTTGATATATATCCTTTCGAGAAAACATTTGCATACAATAAATATAAACTATCTTTTCTTTTCTATGAAATCCTGAACGATGAAGAATTCCTAATCATTATAATCACAAAATAAATAGTAGTGAAAGGGGTTAATTTAACAGCCCTGTTGTTTCTTGCACCTAATCAGTTCCGGATAGTCGCAGGCTTTCTTCTTCTGGTACCAGTGAAGACCTTTGAGACAAGACTTGAGGATTGGTTCCGTTCCCAAACAGACGTAGTAGTTGCTACAGTTGCATGGGTCAGGATGGTACTCTATTTCACCCTCAGGTACGTCCCCGGTGCATACTATAGTAGCATGCACCGTCCACGCGACGGCAGCGAGAACGGCGACAACCATGAATGCGGCTGGAAAAAGATAATGCACTATATTACTTCTGAACTCAATCTTGTTCCTCCGCACTGCCAAATTTTTATAAATTTCTTATTATCAAGCCTTTCGTCAGTTCGCTAGATTTTTGCAAGAATAATTGACCATTTGAAGCAGAACTTTAGAAAATGCTATAACCCGGCTGAACGGTGCAGTGAATTTTACGAAACTTTATACACACAGTTAGTTTACTAATTTTTCAATTATTCGAACAAGATCTCGTTGAAATAAACACGGTCCGTGAATACAGCAGCGAACTAGCCGAAAGCAGAAACTAATCTTCGTTTCTTCTTCGATCGCAGTCAATCCACACGTTATTTTCATTTCTGCAGCACGATGTCGACAATGACGAAGATAGGGGCAGACTTTCGAACTCGTTGCGGTAGACAGCTTACCTTTCATTTTCACCTTCGTTAAATATCAACGCACAATTGTGAACTTCTCGATACGGTAATGTGACCCGTGAAAATTTGCGTTCCTTTATACACTGCATCGACGGCCTTTATCTCCGTGTTCGCGCGCTATTGTTAATTTTTATCAATCGTATCGCGACGATATCCATTTAAGCGATATCATGATGTTGCATCAAGTATGCGACGATGTTGGGGCTCAGTGTTCAAGTGAATTTTGTTGTGAAGAATTCGTTTTCAGGAAAGAGATCGTTGACTTGAATTCCATTTTCGTTACACGTTAGTTTCTACCATGTAGATGCGCAGTTTGGCACATTTTAATCTTATCGGTGGCTATTACAGTTCGCTACGACTGATTGAAATCACGCTAGATGTCGATTCATAGAAAGCTTTCGTAATGTGATCGTATTAAAACCAATTTTCCACAACTAAACTTGGGAGAAAGGAGACAGGATTTTTCGGTGGACCTAGCAGAGAAAATAAAATAGAGTAGTCCCGAGGCCGAGGTTGCAGACACAGTCTGACAAACATTAAAGCCTGGAATTAGTTTTAATTACGTAATAGTAGATAATTTCTTTGCATAAATAATTGCAGAAATTAAGGGCTATTTTAATACTATTAGAATGCACTAAATTGTCCAAGTAAGCGTGCAAGAGTTACATCGACGTTGTTTTGAACATCACCGAAAATACACTTCACAGAATGCTTCAGACCGGTTACTGATTTATTAATAGAATGTACAATAGAGGTGAATTATTTCATTGATCCAGCGGAATATAAAGAGTTGCTTGTTTCAGATATTAATTTAACAGCCCGGTTGTTTGTGGCAGTTGACATTGTTTGGCAAGTCGCAAATTCTCTTCTGCTGGTTCCAGTGAAGACCTTTGGGACAAGACAGGAGGATTAGTTCCGTTCCCATACAGGCGTAGATTTTGCTACAGTTGCATGGGTGAGGATGGTACTCTATTTCACCCTCAGGTACGTCCCCGGTGCATACTATAGTAGCATGCGCCGTCCACGCGACGGCAGCGAGAACGGCGACAACCATGAAAGCGGCTGGAAAAAGATAATGTACTATTTTACTTCTGAACTCAATCTCTTGTCCCTCGGCACTTTTTGTAAAAATAATTGACCATTTGAAGGAGAACTTTAGAAAATGCTATAACCCGCCTGAACGGTGCAGTGAATTTTACGAAACTTTATACAGACAGTTAGTTTACTAATTTTTCAATTATTCGAACAAGATCTCGTTGAAATAAACACGGTCCGTGAATACAGCAGCGAACGAGCCGAAAGCAGAAACTAATCTTCGTTTCTTCTTCGATCGCAGTCAATCCACACGTTATTTTCATTTCTACAGCACGATGTCGACAATGACAAAGATAGGGGCAGACTTTCGAACTCGTTGCGGTAGACAGCTTACCTTTCATTTTCACCTTGGTTAAATATCAAGGCACAGTTGTGATCTTCTCGATACGGTACTTAATATTACCGATGAAAATTTTCATTCCCTTTATATACTTTATCGGCGGCCTTTATCTCCGTCATTGCGCGCTATTGTTAATTTTTATCAATCGTATCGCGACGATATCCATTTAAGCGACATCATGATGTTGCATCAAGTATGCGACGATGTTGGGGCTCAGTGTTCAAGTGAATTTTGTTCTGAAGAATTCGTTTTCAGGAAAGAGATCGTTGACTTGAATTCCTATTTTCGTTACACGTTAGTTTCTACCATGTAGATGCGCCAGTTTGGCACAGTTTAATCTTATCGGTGGCTATTACAGTTCGCTGCTACTGATTGAAATCACGTTAGATGTCGATTCATAGAAAGCTTTCGTAATGCGATCGTAATAAAACCAATTTTCCACAACTAAACTTGGGAGAAAGGAGACAGGATTTTTCGGTGGACCTGGCAGAGAAAATAAAATAGAGTAGTCCCGAGGCCGAGGTTGCAGACACAGTCCGACAAACATTAAAGCCTGGAATTAGTTTTAATTACGTAATAGTAGATAATTTCTTTGCATAAATAATTGCAGAAATTAAGGGCTATTTTAATACTATTAGAATGCACTAAATTGTCCAAGTAAGCGTGCAAGAGTTACATCGACGTTGTTTTGAACATCACCGAAAATACACTTCACAGAATGCTTCAGACCGGTTACTGATTTATTAATAGAATGTACAATAGAGGTGAATTATTTCATTGATCCAGCGGAATATAAAGAGTTGCTTGTTTCAGATATTAATTTAACAGCCCGCTTGTATGTGGCAGTTGGCCTTGTTTGGCAAGTCGCAAATTCTCATCTGCTTGTTCCAGTGAAGACCTTTGGGGCAAGGCATTGGGATTGGTTCCTTTCCGAAACAGATGTAGTATGTGCCACAGTTGCATGGGTGAGCATGGTACTCTGTTTCATCCGTAGGTACGTTCCCGGTGCATACCACAGCACCGTGCGCCGTCCACGCGACGACAGCGAGAACGGCGAAAACAATGAATATGGCTGGAAAAAGATAATGTACTATAGTACTTCTGAACTCAATCTTGTTCCTCGACACTGTCAAATTTTGATCAATTTTCTATTATAAAGCCTTTCGTCGGTTCGCTAGGTTTTTGCAAGAATAATTGACTATTTGAAGGAGAACTTTAGAAAATGCTATAACCCGGCTGAACTTTGCACGATTGTACAGTGAATTTTACGAAACTTTATACAGCCAGCCTAGTTTACTAATTTTTCAATTATTCGAACAAGATCGCATTGCAATAAACACAGTCCGTGAATACAGCAGCGAACGAGTCGAAAACGGAAGCTAATCTTCGTTTCTTCTTCGATCGCAGTCAATCCACACGTTATTTTCATTTCTACAGCACGATGTCGACAATGACGAAGATAGGGGCAGACTTTCGAACTCGTTGCGGTAGACAGCTTACCTTTCATTTTCACCTTCGTTAAATATCAACGCACAATTGTGATCTTCTCGATACGGTACTTCATATGACCGATGAAAATTTTCATTCCCTTTATATACTTTATCGGCGGCCTTTATCTCCGTGATCGCGCGCTATTGTTAATTTTTATCAATTGTATCGCGACGATATCCATTTAAGCGACATCATGATGTTGGATTTGATGATCTATTTGGTTGTGACGAATTCGTTTTCAGGAAAGAAATCGTTGACTTGAATTCCATTTTCGTTACATGTTAGTTTCTAGCATGTAGATGCGCCAGTTTGGCAGAGTTTAATCTTATCGGTGGCTATTACAGTTCGCTGCTACTGATTGAAATCACGTTAGATGTCGATTCATAGAAAGCTTTCGTAATGTGATCGTAATAAAACCAATTTTCGACAACTAAACTTGAAAAGAGGAGACAGGATTTTTTGGTGGACCTAGCAGAGAAACTAAAATAGAGTAGTCCCGAGGCTGAGGTTGCAGTCACAGTCTGACAAACATTAATAAGTAAATGAGAGAGCTTTCTAATTTTTAGCGCAACTCGTGCGAACGAAGCGTACAGCAAGTTTGTATGCGCAAGTCAGAGGCGGCCGTAGGGTTCTCAACAAAAGGCTCATAAAAATTTAATAGATCGTCCCGCTTGAATGTGATGGCAGGCTTTTACGGCTTATAAATGCTTCGTTAGATTGAAAACAATTTCCCCGGGACGGAGATCGCGCCGCAAACTCGAAACTGGCACCGACCAGTTTAAAAACACTTCTGCAGCGATTCTGCTTCTGGCCAACGAACCGGCCGGAATTAGTTTTAATTACGTAATAGTGGATTACCGTTGCCGGTCTCGGTAACCAAAACACGATGGAACGCGGCTGGTAACTCGATCCGCGAAATTCCGAAAGTTCCGCGGGCTGACGACTGATTTGCGAAATATAGAAATATGCTTATCATGCTCGCAGGACAGTCGCTCGAAATGCTTGTCCTTCGACGGGAATGTTTGCAGCCTAATTCCGAAAAACAGTGTTGCTTCAGTTGCGAGAAACTAGATATCAGGAAGATTACGAATAATTCGTAATCTGAATAACTTATAACGTAATACGTTTTCGTTATTCCTTACGAATTTGTAAACCGATGTTCCAATGGTTTCAGAATCGGCGAGCAACACCGCCATTTTGTAATATTTCGGGTTCAAAAAATTGGAGAATAAAGATGTGTAAGAAACGTTCCGAAAAGAAGGTTTTTCACTTGGCCATTTTCAGTGGAAAAATTCCACGATTTTTCGGCACTGTCTGACTCTTATCGTCTGTATCCCCTTAAAGTCCAGCGTTTCGTCGTGTGACAAGGAATCGGAATATTTTCGAAAGCGTTTTTGCGATACGAAGCGGGTGGTATTAGGACGGAATTACGTATTTTCGATAAGTTTCGTTGCCGACGTGCAGGAAAGTATTCGGATTAATCGAACCGCTGTACTCCGTTGAAGTTTTTAATTTGACACACACAGACCGACGCGGTGGCCCTCAACCGTTACGTATGTATTACTGCGCGCGAGGCTAAAGTCGACGATGACACATCTGGATTGATTTCTGGCATATCGCGTTTCCTGTGGATTTTCGAGAGGATCACACGTCAGCTATCGAATTCGACGTGGTCCCCGATTAAAATTCGATCGGTTATCATCCGGACGTCGTGTGATATTCCGGGCGGAGTTTTATGTACGAGCCCGATAACAATCCGTTGGATTATTGAAACCCACGCATCGATTGACCGACAGCCACCGATATCAGGAATTACTTTGGCGCCCGATCGCGATCGGTCCCTGCGCGCGTGCAACTTTGATTACATGTATTTCCGGGTTTCGAAAATCCCCTCGTTGTCCCAAGAAGACCGCGAGAACTTTTCCCGGAAACAGGTTTTTCAAAATCCCCTGTTGATCATTATAACCCCTTGCCCTACAATATCGAGTCAGGCTCGTGATGAAGATTCTGAACAGAATCTAATAAATATGCATGTTATTACTTTCCTTTAAACCGAAATAAAATTCTATTTCGTTGTAGTTGATATATGTGCCCATAATTATGAAAGTGGTCTAAGTCAAAATTTTCTTTCATTTTTTTTACATTGAATAAATTTAGTTTAAAATCATGTCGTGTGAAATAAGTGATAAATTAATTTTTTTTTTAATTTTGACTTGGACCACTTTCATAATTATGGGCACATATATCCTTTGTAGAAAACATAGACATAGAATAAATGTAAACTATCTCTGTTTTCTTTGAGATTCTGAACGATGAAGAATTTCTGATCATTAAAATCACAAAATAAATAGTGGTGCAAGGGGTTAACACTAGAACTACCAAGCAGTAAATGCAACTGGCATACATTGCCTTATAACAACAACAAAACTGCAGTTGTTTAGATTTCGTACCAGTTTTGTTTAAATATCTACTTCGACAGAGAAGTTCATTAAAATATTTTCTCATGAAAACATATTTACAATTTCGTTATTTCTAAAAGAAAAAATTAGGCGCAAGTCATTTTGACCCATCCGGTAGTTCTAGTGTTAATACTCTTCGAACGATACAACTTTCGCCGACACATTCGCGACACTTTTCCGATGGAAACGAGCCCAAACACGGTACATTTCGATTCACGATTTAATAGAACGTCGATTATCCGAACCGATAAAATCTGATTTCTCGTTGAAACAGTTTAATCCGCATCCGAATCGGTGAATATTTGATCCGAACAGCATATTCCACCGATTAGTTCGGATAATCGAGACAAGGGACTGCGAGAGAAACGGAAAATTGTTGGAAAATAAGTTCGAAATAAGTGGTGAATAGAAATTGTGCGTAATTGAAAGCACTGGCTTCGAGCGTTCGTTTTTAAGATTTCGCGCCGGAATTTGTAGTAACTTTTATAATCCAATCGTCGGCTTTATGAAGGCACAGAGGGCGGATGCAAAAGAAGACGCAAGAGTGATTGTAAAGGAAACAGCGAGAGCGAATCGCCTCCTCTCTCTCGAAGTCGATCTGGATTTACGATATTGGTTGCAACGCCACCTGAACCCGACCCAGCCGTCCCTGCTTTAAACCATCTCAAACCGGTTACCTTAGTCCGTAAGCACGTTAGATCGGCTTTCTTTATTTATTTCCACATTTTGTATTTCCCTTCTCCTTCTGCACGCGCTCCCTGGGAGTGGACTTGTCGGAATAAGTTATGACCGTCCCTTATAACACCGTCGCATTATCGAGGGAGAACGGCGTCCGCGCTCGCTGCAACAAACTGAAAAATAAAATGCCGAACAAATTGATTTGCAAATCCACGAAAGTATCCAATCAACCCCTCGCTTAGAACGACGTTCCGGAGACGATTACTTTTTAACATTCGATTAAACAACGATTTGGAACGTCAGATGACGTGATGCAGTTTTAACACTAAACCTACCAAATGACCGCTTTTCTATTTCACAATTATGGATTGTGAAATAATTTCACAATGAATTGATTTCTTTATTCAAGCATATATTAGAATGAAAATTGTACAAAGTTTAAATAAATTCAGTCTTCTCCGTTCTATAGGACGTGTCACTTTTGTATGTTTTGTGCTTGGTAGGTTTAGTGTTAATGCGAAGCCTAGGAATTAAATTGTAAAACATTGAGAAAGTGGAGGCTTCATTATACAGGGTGTTTGGTAACTGGTGGTATTCTACATGAAAGAATAAGTCGAAAATATAGAATAAAGATTTTTCGTTCGAGGCTTTGTTTTCGAGAAAATCGACTTTGAAGATCTGTCAGGTTTGCGTGCTTTAGTATATGCAGGAAGTAGATTTGGTTGGTCATGATCAGACGCGTCAGACAATTCCTATCGAATAGAATGCGTATTCGCTGCATTTCAAACTCGATTTTCTCAATAACGAAACTTCGGATGAAAAAATTTTCACCAGTATTACTGCACAATTCTTTTTTTGTTTATTACGGAATTATAGTCTTTCAAAATGCTTGCACGACTCGGTGTAGAGTATTCCAATGAAAAGTAAACTTTGTGGATTTATTTCGGATTTGTATCGAGTGTAATTTGCAGGCTGTAGGAGCAGAGAATTTTCATAATTGAAGCTCGCGGGCAGCCATAATGATCGAACAAAGGCGCGTAAGTCGTTATTCAAAGTAGGCACGATAAAACTGCGTGCAGTTCTTTAAACTGTGCCCGGGCCGTGGTTAAAGTTCCCTTCATTTTGTCGGTGCAGTTAACCAGGCTAATAAAAATTTGTTTCCTGGACGCGGCCCGGTAATACACTTCTCGAGGAAGTTCCGCGCGCGCGGCGGACCATCGTCCGTTAATCGCATTATGCAGCCTAATGGATAAATTATACAGCAAATTATATTTTTCTATCGTTACCGTTTCATTCCGGCTATCCGGCAACAAGATAACCTTGGACATAATCAACGCCGCTAATCTCGCGCCTGGTAAGAAAACGACGGTTAGTATTAACTACGGAAAGTTAGATAATAGGTTGCTGTAAACAACGTTCGTATCTCCGGCAAATCCCCTCTTTTCCCGGAGCCCTTCATTGTTGGGACAGCACAACGAACACGTATTAAAAACTATAAATTCATTCATCGCCGGTTCTCGCCCGAGATTCCCACGGCCGGTTTATCCCTTCCCTCGGCCCGAGAAATCGAAGGAATTTCATTTAAAAATTATCTTCGATTACTCTCGGCCGACAGTAGTCGATAGTTTCCGAGGCGTGTCTACTCGAACCTGCTCCCGAAGAAGTTTAACGCGCCGAACCGGGAACCATAAAAATTCCACTAAATCGAGGCGATTTGTTTAATGGAACAAATACCGGAATGTTAGGATTTATCGCGGACTTCTTCGGGCACTGTAACGCCGCTGTTTTCTAATTTTTACAAAACCTACAAGACCAACGTGTTAGCGAACAATTATTGAGAAAAAAAGAAATGTTCTATTTTACCAATAATTTTAAACTTCCCCGGTGCGGTAGCCGCTGTTGAAGATTCATATCGATCGGAGAAGTTTCCGAGTTTCGAAAGGAAAGGTGCGGCCCGTCGAGGACCGTGAATTTCCCGAGAAAATCCGTCGTCGGAGTGTGCTGAGAAAATAATAGCGCGGTTCCCCTCTCTCCCGCTTTTAAACGATCGAATACGTCCGTGCCACGCGACGAGATTTATGCGTCGATTATTTATCGCGTCCCTTTCGACGTAGAAAATAGAAAATATGCTTAAAAGGGAGAGCAGCCGGCTCTCACGCACGCGTCGACAACAAGCTTACCATAGGTATACTTAAAATCTCATTTATATTGTCCTTGCTATCTGCCGGTACATAAATTCCGCTATTGGAAACTCGGCCTGCCTGTTATAGAAATGCTGCGCGAAAACCTGCGGAAAAGTACATGTACAGACGGGTCCGAGCCTCGCGATCAAATCCATATCTCAATTCGGGCATTCGTCGCCCGAAAAGTTCCACCATTTTCTTTCTGCCATTCGTCACGCTTGTTCGTTACCTGCACAATATTTTAACACTAAACCTACCACGGTCAAACGACCGCTTTTCTATTTCACAATTATTGAAATTTAAAAAACGTATTTATAGGAAATTACTGAATTGACTTGTTTATTCAAGCATATATTATAATGAAAATCGTAAAAATTTTAAACAAATTCAGTCTTCTCCCTTCTATAAGACGTTTCACTTTTACATGTTTTATGCTTGGTAGGTGTAGCTTTAACATACCAAGCTCAGATGGACACCGATCTCTTTTCGTGGAATTTTATTTATTTCAATTTTCTTAGGCTCCCCTAAGAATTTACATTTTCTCGAAGATTTTCCTCTTTGTACAATTTCATTTGAAAATGTGATACTGGAATAATTTTCAATTTTTATCACAGTACTGGGAGGGAGAAAATAAATAATTAGAATAAATAATTACAGTTGAGCTTCGTAGTTCCGGAATTTTGTATTGCGATATTTAGAGCTGCTTAACCCCTTGTACTACGATTTATTTCACGGTTTCAGTGATTGGAACTTTTTTGTAATTTATAGTTTCCTAAAAAAAGGAGATAATGTATATCTATTGTATGAGTATATGTTCTCCGATAGCTGTATATTAACAACAAAATAGAATTTTATTTCGGTTTGAAGGAAATTTATAAGAAACATATTTATTAGACGCTGTTCAGCATCTTCATCACGAGTCTGACTCGATATCGTAGGGCAAGGGGTTAATGTATCCGACACGTTAATTGTTTTATTGCGTCTGATCATTTACATCAGTGATATTTCTCGATTCGAATTGGTATTTCCTGCGGTCCCGGTAATCGAATAAGTTTGCAAATGGTTATAGAAGTCTCGATAACGAATTTTCTCCCCAATTTGCCGGAGCAGCGGCGTCGGCGGCGGCGCGGTGGCTCGATTTTCAATATTCCCCGATGCAACGCTCTCCCGCACCGGCTAGCGAAACAAAATTTTACTTACGTTGAATAATATCGCATATTTTGAACGGTATAGTATAAAGCCCATTTGCCCGGTTGGCCCATGCGTTAACTCCTACACGGGTTAAAAGCGGCTGAAACTCTGCAAAACATAATGGTTGCTTTTAGTATCTACGTTTCATGTGCGACTGTCGAGTGCCAAAAATCGCATATAATGTGCGCGCCGTTTCGACACACACGGTGCCCATAATAAATTAAGAGGCTTTCAACAGCCGTGCCTATTAGCAACAAAGGGAAAATAAAATGATACACGAGCGCAATTCGATATCCATGCACGCGTATTCCACTCGTTATTCTCCTTATTCGGAGTATATAAAAAAAACAAAAAAAAAAAAAAAATACAAAAACAGAGGCTGCGCGCGGACAATACGATAAATATAAAATAAACATTGAAAGAAGCCTGCTGGAAATTTTTTTCTCAGTTGAAAAGACCGACAAATAAATTTACGTAACTTTAATTATCTTTCTATTTGAATTTAATAGTAACAGACCCAGAATCATTAACACTAGAACAACCATGCACTAAATGCAACTGGCATATATTGCCTTATAATAACAACAAAATTGCATTTGTTTAGATTTCGTACCAGTTCTGTTTAAATATCTACTTCGATAGAGAAGTTTATTGAAAAATTTTCTCATGGAAACATATTTATAAATTCAATATTTCTAAAAGAAAATATTAGGAGCAAGTCATTTTGACTCGTGCGGTAGTTCTAGTGTTAAGTGAGACTCGGCTTAATGACAGTATAAAGAAAATGATGGAGATGCAGGTAGCTCAGATAATACACAGAATTTAATTATCTTTCTATTTCGAGCAACGCTAACAGAATTCAAATATCCATGCTTTTAGTAATTTCTTGGAGGAGAGAGTAGGCTTCATTTTAATACTTTTAATCGACGTTTCGTCGCCGTGCGATCGGACCACAGGGATCCAAATTTACATAAAGATCCACACAGACCGGCGATCAGCAATTTCGCATGCACCACCACTTTGACGCCCAGCATGTACGTCACGGGCTTCAGCGTTAAGGGGTTAATCTCACTTAAACGTCCCCGACCGTACAGACATGAACCGCAACATCATCGCTCTGCTCATCGAATGATTGATCAACGTTAGGATACATCCTCGGAACAAGGCCATCGGTCTAGCGGTGTCAGGAATAGGCGATGCAAAGTCAAGCGTTACGTGCAAGTTACCAAAATGCGATACGGCCACCTGAACCGTACCAAGTTAATTAATTCGCTCGTATTTATCACGGCGACGAGCCTCTTCTTTAACACTTTCACTGCCAAGCTAGAAACCTCAAAAATTCCATCAAATTAGTGTAAGTTATTTAAAATTAATGTAAGTTATGAAATAAAAATTGAACAAAATTAGTGGATATTGAGTGGTCCTCCAACTTTCTAGCATTTTACAGATCCTTAAAAAATTTGATACAATTAATATATTAGCGTAAAAGTTCATTTTACAATTTGAACAAATAATTCCGTCACCCACATACGGGTGACATGGCTATCAACGTGTTAATTTCAGCGTTGTGCTCTTTCAATGAGACTGCGGATTTTTATGCAAAATTTGTCTGTACAAGACACTACGTCGTGTTTATCGATTGATTGAGTTTGCGAGGAATTTATGGTATTTTGAAATTAGGTGGAACATATTTCTGCGGGGGTCCGAAAATGTCTTAAGTGGTACGACACTGGCAACAGTGCTCCAAGGGCCATTAAAGAGTGGCGAAGAGCGTGCAGAGGATGGAGGACGATTTTCGAGGGCCCAGCGGAACGCACTGTCGGTAATGTCGATGAATAGAGAGGTAATGAATCGTAGTGGACACCAACACGAAAGAGGCGAGGCAATTCTAGGCGTTTGGCTAGCCCTCTACCCCTGAAAAATATATATGTACGTACGCACACATATGTACACATCTCTATATATAATATATATATATTTCGGGTTCATTTCTCCCTCCCACGGTATTTTCCACCCCTCTTCAGCCTCCTCGCAAGATCTCAAGCTTCCGCGCTGCACACGAATAGAGCACATACGTGGTATACCTATTCATATTAAAACCTCTGAAATCCACCCTCTTATTCAGGCCTACGTTGGCATTCACGTTGGTGCCAGACACCAGGAAACTGACCAGCTATACGGTCCGCGTACGTCCCCGTGCTCTTCTTGTTTCCCTTTATTTATACTGACCCTCCTTCCCCACCCCCCTGGCCCTTTGTACTACCATAAGATATCGCACACCCCCTCTGCCAGATCCACCGCCCGGAACAATTAAGATTCGACTGTACCCCCCAGGCGAAACGGCCGAATTTGCTTGCGAGTCCCAGCGTCCGATTTTTGAGTCGTTGGACTACTTGAATGATCTATTATTTTGTAGAATTTATGGTGAAAACTGCTCTGGCGTTAACACTAAACCTACCAACACACAAAACATATAAAAGTGAATCGTCTTATAGCAGGGAGAAAATTGAATTTACTTCAACTTCAACAATTGTACGATTTTCGTTATGATATGTGCTTGAACAAAGAATACAATTTGGGAATCTCCAATGAAAACGTTATTATAATTTTAATAATTGTGGAATAGAACACCGGTCATTTCGAGTGTTAATGTTGATTTGTTAACGAAATTTAGGGTTAGTTTCGCTTTCTTTCCGAGTCCTAGGGTGAATCAGTGCCTGCTGTACCGCTTTGCGATTTGCTATCTTATCTTATCGCGACTCGTATCGACGAAGAAATTTGTATAAAGATAGCACAAAAATATATTAACACGATAACCCGATGATCTTAGTCATAAAGATAATTTGAATTGACTTCTACATATATATTGATCCGGAAGTGTTTTGTCAAAATCGTTGAGCGATCGTACCAACGAAAAGTATACTCATTATCATTATCAATTTCTTTTTGTTTTATCAAATAACGGAGAGATCTCTGAGAACGTAAAAATGTTAAACCCAACCATTTACGATAAAGTAACACGCGCAGCGCATTATCGAGGCATCCTTGAAACGGTGCACGTAATCTGTTTAATATTGCCACTCGGGCAACGACTGATTTAATTAATAGCAGCACCTGCAGGCACGCTGAAAATGCAATATAATATTTTACTTCGTATATTTATGCCAAACAGCACGGCGCAATCAACGACTCGGTGCAAGCTCGCCTTGCAAGCACTGCGATAGAATAACGATTTCGTAGTTAATAATCACTGCAGAAAATCCATTATATCGAACTGGAATATTATTTACTATCGCTATTACTTTTACTACTTATTATTTACTTCCGTATTAATTTATCGAAACTGTTGAAGGACGAGAGATTTTTCGGCCCCTGTCTCCTGCAATCGAAAATTTGGATTTTGCATAGAAAAATTTCAAATAGGAGAATTAACCCTTAGCACTCGAGTGGCGATTCTGAAGCACCAATTGTTGTGGCATTATTTCAAAAAATATTACAAAATATTTGTTACCTAACAAAATTTGTATTTAACCCATTTGCATCATTAGCGTATATTTACGCTCAATTTTCCTGGTCACTATCACCGGAACCGAATGCATACACTCAACTTTGTTGGTTACTATCATTATTCGTTAGCTAAAAAATAGAAATGGAGGGTGTTGTTGGAGATGAAAGTAGTAATTCTGATTTTTTCTTATAATGCTGAAATATGAAGTTATTTTACCTGTAGTCATTTCTCTACTTAAATATAATAAAAAACAAGTTTGGTGTGAAAGACCTTCTTCTCATATTTCCTTATGATGCAAATGGGTTAATAGATTACTGAACATTTAAATATTATATGTAGAAATCGGACCAGTAAGACGGAAGAAAAATTTAGTTTTAGATTGAAAATAGCGCCGAGTGTAAAGGGTCGATACTGTTACTATGCGAAGAAATTTGATTCTACGTGGTTTCTAGTTCTCGCAATCGATGGGGACAATTTTTTAATTGAATGACGATCCGGGGTACAGTAGTTAAAGACTTTGGAACCCCGACGTTGCGGTTTGATATTCAAAAACCGACGTCGTTGTTTTTCCATCGGGCAAATCGGTTTTAGCAAAGAAGTTGCGAACAGCCGCACGACGATCGGGTCGGTAGCTGTGCACGTGTTTGTGTATCTTCTTGGCAAAGTAAAGAGGTTGAAGGAGACCGCTGAGTAGCCGCTTCAGGCTCGGTATATCGATAAAAGTGTCGGCGTCTTTTCCATCTTCCAGCAGCATTTCCTCGTTTCCCGATCCGCGCGCAGCTTCTTTTTCCAGCGTGTTTGGTGTTCCTCGTTGGCCTTGCAACAGCCTGCCTTGCCTGCCTGCCTGCCTGCACTCCGACCTCCCTAAATCCCCCAAATCTAAATGATTCGGTTATTCCTGGAAGATCGCTGGAGGCGTTTCTCTTCCGACGGGCCCCGGGTTGCAAAGTGATTTCCCTCGTACTCGTAATCCCGAATTCGATCGATCGGTCGTCGGCACGGGGGCTCACGGAGTTTTACGCGAGGGTAAGCCAACACCGGTATAGAAAACTGTCTAATAAGTCTTCAGGATAAGCAAACAACGGTAAAAATTCCCGGATAAAGGGCTCTACCCGGTACACTGTCAAGGTTGCGAGTTATGCTTTCAATTTAAATTCTGTAGCCGACTTGTCGCGATCTGCTTCTCCTTCCGCAATTACATCGGAAAATGCGACGTCTCCTGTTGCTGCGAGAATTCAGATAACAACGTCCACGTTAATTCCACTGTTTGGCCACTTCGTCACTCTTCCCCGCCTCAAGGAAATATTCTGTTCGATTATGCGTCATAATATCACTCTCGAGAACCACGAGATCCAAATATCGGATTTTTATATTTCTATATCCTTTAAACTCGATGAAAGTTAGTAGAAACATTTTTGGACGTCTCGTACGATTTAACATTCTGCTTAGAATTAGAACAAATTACGAGCGAACGTTTTCTGCCCTCCAAGGCTTAATTTATTTTAATCGCAAGAAAGAAATGTTGTCTCTCGAGAACCACGAGATCCAAATATCGGACTTTTATATTTCTATATCCTTTAGACTCGATGAAAGTTAGTAGAAACATTTTTAGACGTCTCGTACGATTTAACATTCTGCTTAGAATTAGAACAAATTGTGAGCGAACGTTTCCTGCCCTCCAAGGCTTAATTTATTTTAATCGCAAGAAGGAAATGTTGTCTCTCGAGAACCACCAGATCCAAATATCGGATTTTTATATTTCTATATCCTTTAAACTCGATGAAAGTTAGTAGAAACATTTTTGGACGTCTCGTACGATTTAACATTCTGCTTAGAATTAGAACAAATTGTGAGCGAACGTTTTCTGTCCTCCAAGGCTTAATTTATTTTAATCGCAAGGAGGAAATGTTGTCTCTCGAAAACCACGAGATCCAAATATTGGATTTTTATATTTTTATATCCTCTTTGTTCGCTTTGGACTCGACTCGAAAGTAAGTAGAAACATTTTTGTATGATTTAACATTCTACTTAAAATTAAAGTAAATTACAAGCGAACGTTTTCTGCCCTCCAAGGCTTAATTTTGTTTTAATCGCAAAAATATTGTCTCGTTTTGGTTCTGTGTGAAATAATGCACGAAAATTGGCAGACTACTCTGTTCGCATGATGTCTGGGAGATTGTATAGTATTGTCGGCAAGTGGTTATTTGCATACGTCGATGCCAGGTCAATGGAAGACTGGCTGGAGAGTAATCATTTTAGATACAGTCCATAACGCAGCATTCGAACGGCGGCGTCGCCGTTTTTCATTACTCGTTTTTGCGCTTTGGTCTGAACCCATAGTCGGTGAAAGGTTATGTACGACCTCGTACCATCTACAGAGTAACACGCCGCTGTAAAAACCCCATAAAAGCCAGTTTCCTGGGGAGCAATGCCCAGCAGGGCGAGGCTCATATCCGCGGCTTAACCATCATCAGATATTACGCATTTTCATAATATTTTACACCTTGGCGGCGTATCACAAAGTCACTGGCCGCATTGTCGTTCAGACGCCGAGCGCTATACCGATTTTTCGTGCTAAATAAGGTGAACATGCTCGTTAATTATGAGCCGCGAGAGCTTTGCACAAAGTAGTATCCGTAGGGGAAAAAGGGCTTCAACAATCGACAAATTTTCTTCCGTTAAACGTCGATCGCGAAGACTGACAATTTATTTAAACTTTCGTAGATCTTTCTATATCTTTCTATTCGACTTGGTAATGATACAACAATGTGTCAAAAAATATATTAATTGATGTTTTAAAATGCTCGATTATCGATCTTTCATTGTCGAACATGAAATTTGAAAAACGTGTCAAAATGATCCGATTGTTATCTTAATCTTCAACTAACCGAGGACAACTTTGTCATAATCCTCGATGAATTAGGACAACCTCTATCTCGAAATCTTTCAGATAACTTTTATCGCAAACTTCGCTAAATTCCGATAACTAAACGAGGATTACTGGATTAACAAAGTGTACAATGTGCGCGTGTTTCGCGTACATTTTATAACCCCGACGAAGGTCATGTTTGAAGACAAGTGAGCATGTGAAAAATGTTTAATTACAGTGCATACATTGCACGTGGCACGTAAAAGCTCGCTGCGACGCCTGATAAACTTTTACTGCTTGCATTAGGGACAATATGGAAGCTCTTACCACCGACATGCTTTATGTTTAGGGTTCCCGGCTGGGAAAAATTATTTACCGTCCGTGGACATTGATAAACAGAAGTCGTCTAGATTGATATATGCTGCTACACCTGGAGCTTTCTCAGTCACTTAATTATTCAATAATTTCGAAAACAATTCAGCCCTCGTACGGTCAAAAATGGTTAAAATATTCTCTCAGAGTATTCATCTATTTCCTTTCTTTTCTCAACCTTCACATACTTTTTTAAACCTATCTATAAAAATAAGAAAATTGCAAGAATATCCACAAATGGAGAAGGGTATTAATTATGAATAATGGGAGTAGTGCAGCTACATGTCTCGGAGAGAAAGAATAATTATAGTATTACTGATCCATTGACTGTCACAAAACATAAGGTAATTATTTAGCCAAGAAATATCTATTTCCTTTCTTTTCTCAACCTTCACATACATTTTTAACACTAGAACTACCGAACCAGTCAAAATGACTGGTTCCTAATTTTCTCTTTCACAATTACCGAAATTATAAAAATGCTTTAATCAGAATTTTTTGAATGAAATTTTTCATTAAAGCACATATTAGAATAAAAATGATATTAGAGTGGAATAGACGTAGTATTGTCATTATTACAAAGCAATATACATCAGTTGTATTTATGACTCGGTAGTTCTAGTGTTAAACCTATCTATAAAAATAAGAAAATTGCAAGAATATCCACAAATGGGTATTAATTAATTATGAATAATACCTTGGGTCTAGTGCAAGTACATGTCTTGAAGAGAAAGAATAATTATAGTATTACTGATTCATCGACTGTTACAAAACACAAGATAATTATTTAACCAAGAAACATCTAGTTTTTCAATGAGACAACAATCGAGCTCATCAGTTGGAAGAGGCTCTCGGTAAACGAGGCTAAAAATCTACGCAGGCATAAGCGTCGGCAGTTTATCGATCGCAGAATCTGGCAGAAGCGTTCCCTGAATTCGAAAACGCGTATCGTGCTCGCGTCGGTCTGGACGCTCGATCCGATCGCGATCTTTCGAATTGATCGATGCCAGGCCGGCGATTTCCGGCGGGTTCTCTCTCTCTCTCTCTCTGCAGCCGCGCATGGTCGAACGGAACGCTCCGCTTTAAGTTGTTAGCGCACCGAGAGAGCAGACGCACGGTGCATCCGGGGATGCACGGACTGTTTTGCTTACGGGTGACGGTAAGCGAATACGATAAAAACTGGCGCGAGCACGGAAACCGGAGGAACGAACGAGATCGACGAGATTCTCGGGCTCGAACCGAGGCCACCCGAAGGCGCGAGATAGTGCATAGCACGAAATAGTGGATGGGGATCAATGGGGGCCCGGGTAGTCATAAACGACGTGAATCGGAAGAAAAACTGCTAAACGAAAATGCCTGCCCCGGAAGATCGGAAGGAGCGATCTAATGGGGAAAATAATGGATTTTCGGCAGTAAAGATCGCCTGGCCAGATCAGCCAATCCGCCCTTTGCCCATCTTACCTTCTCGATTTCGTTCTTCCCGCAGCCAATGGGCCAACCGACGCGATACTGCCACCTTCTCGAACTCGCCACTCAAATCCGGATTTTTTTTTCAACCCATCAAACTCCTCGTGAGATCACCGACGTCTTTCAAAATCGTCGTAATATCGTTTTTCGAAAAACGTCGAAAAGAACGCTTCTACGTTATTTTCAATCCATTAACCGATTTGCATCATAAGGAAATATGAAAAGAAGGCCTTTTATCACCAAACTTTTTTAATTATTATATCTAAGTAAAAAAATGACTACAAGTAAAAGAACTTCATATTTCAGCATTATAAGAGAAAATCAGAATTACTATTTTCATCTTCAACAACACTATCCATTTCTATTTTTTAGCTAACGAATAATTATAGTAACCAGGAAAAGTGAGCGCATATGTAAGCTAATGATGCAAATGGGTTAAAATGATTAGGAAGAGAGACAGTCAACAAATCCACCGTCCACCTATGCATCTGATATGTTCTGTGTTATGTAATCGTCGTGTCGCGGCAGGAATTCTGAAAATTGAAAATGCGATATGCAGGAGATTATGCGAGGTTTCCTTCCTGGTCAGCAGCAGGGTTCTCCACGTTCCCCCAGAGGATGCACGAGTATTTTCAGCGGCCGTTCGAACCGGCGGATTACCGGAGCTTCCTGCAGGCTAATTGATTGTTCGCAAAATTTTATGCACGCTCCGAATATTTACAGTCCTCGGGCACGCCACGTTTCTTGCGCCTAACTGCGTGAATTTCTTTCGAGTACACCATTCTTGGGCTGAGGGTACACCGACCGTTCGCAGATACGCCTGCATGTAATTAACCCGGCGTCGGAGAAAAAATTAGAGGAATATATATATATGTGTGTAATATATGTGTATAAGTACACCGTACATATATATATATGTATATATGAATTTAACTGCGGTGTACCGAGCGCGCAAAACTTTCTTCTCTGTTCCGGAACCTTCCTGGAATGTTCCATCGCGTGACGCGCTGCAGGACGGAATTTTATTCTGACATTTTCGCGTCCCTGAGGTTTGCTTTTAAAGCTCGAGGCCTGCGCCGTATAAAACTCGAACCATTTCGTCCATTCGCCCTTAGTTCTATATTCAAAAACGTTTCCCTTGTGTTATACAGTTCGTGTGCTTCAGCGTCTCTCCTTTTTTTTTCCTCTTTGCCCCCTCGGAAAGCCTGCACCGTTCCGTGCGATTTCGTCGGCTTTTGAATTGTTGATCACAGTTTCCGCCACTGGCGAACAGGAACTTAATGAATCTATGCGGCCCCGTAATTAATTGTTGCCGGCATTCTACGCGTCGTAACCGTCGCCCAAAAGCTGTCGCAATTTTTTGTTTTTCTTACCGAGGGGTTGTTGTTCCGGAAATTTTGTTGTGTCGTTAAGGATGGAGATTGATCTTTTTGCTGAATATTTTTGAATATTGATTTTCGCGTAGCGCACACTTCCATGTTGCTAACGCATTCCTGGCGACACGGTCATTTTCAGGTTAAATGCGCTCTGCTCGTAGGAATTTCAAATTCACGGAAATATTTATCAATCGTGTATTTTTTTAAAATCGTCTCCCTACATCCTAGAATCGAAGCTCGTTTTTCGAGAATGTTGCAAGTAGTGGGAAACAGAATGTCGAAGACGTTGAAGTCTTTCGGCGGAGCCTACGCGAAATTCTGTCCGGCGGAAGAATATAAAAATATAATATAAAATATATAAAAATCAAGCCCCTAGTTCCTAATATAGAAGCTCGTTTTTCGAGAATGTTGCAAGTAGTGTGAAACAGAATGTCGAAGACGTTGAAGTCTTTCGGCGGAGCCTACGCGAAATTCTGTCCGGCGGAAGAATATAAAAATGTAATATAAAATATATAAAAATCGTGTCCCTAGATCCTACTATAGAAGCTCGTTTTTCGAGAATGTTGCAAGTAGTGTGAAGTAAAATTCGAAGACGTTGAAGTCTTTCGGCGGAGCCTACACGAAATTCTGTCCGGCGGAAGAATATAAAAATATAATATAAAATATATAAAAATCGTGCCCCTAGTTCCTAGTATAGAAGCTCGTTTTTCGAGAATGTTGCAAGTAGTGTGAAGTAGAATGTCGAAGACGTTGAAGTCTTTCGGCGGAGGCTACGCGGAATTCTCTCCGGCGGAAGAATATAAAAATATAATATAAAATATATAAAAATCGTGTCCCTAGATCCTAGCATAGGAGCTCGTTTTTCGAGAATGTTGCAAGTAGTGTGAAGTAGAATGTCGAAGACGTTGAAGTCTTTCGGCGGAGGCTACGCGGAATTCTGTCCGGCGGAAGGTAACCCCTGGCGAGGTCGAGCATTCGAGAAAGGGTGGTCAGGCTTCAGCACGCGGGAAGTGGCCGGCATGCTTGGCACTCAACGTACTCCCGGAATGCACCGGGCAGCGCGCACGTACTTCATTTCGGCTGATTATGCTCGCTGCCCGACCGCTAACCACCGACCGCCGCGTCTCACTTGGCTAGCCTTTCGTGGCCGCGTATGGCAGGCTCTACTTAACGATAAGGATCGGCATAGATGCGAGTACCCTATGCCCGTGGCATGGTAAGCATGTGTACCACCGTGACTCCCAGCCCGACATGCACCACCCGTCGAAACACTTCTCAAACAATCGACTGCAGTCCCTCTCGATCAAAAATGAAATCAAATTTCATCGGTAAAGGAGTTAAACGAATTTAACCGTTTGCACTCGAAGCTATTTTCACTGCAAAACGAAACATTTCGTCCGATTTAGAATATTTCCGTTCTATATATTTTTTTTCCATGTTACACATACGAAAATGGTGCAATTTGCTCGTTGAATACCGAACTGTTTAGTAATTTATTAAATACAAACCAATTTAATAACGTAAAAAATATTGTGAATAATGATACTGCAATTTTTAGTGGCGCTTTACAGTCGCCATTCGAGTGCTAATGGTTAATACTAGTTATGTGCCAAATATCTACCCCGAGAGATTCTTACAAAATCAGAGTAAATTAAAATGTATTACAGGGGGTGCTGTCTTAATCCTTTTCAATTCGAAAGTCTCCAATAAAAATGAATTTCTAAACCCAATCAGAGATCACTGTCAGTTACAGTCAGGGACAATATTAAGTGGACACTCTTAAAAATTGTATAACTTTTTTAAAATTGATCCAAATGACTTGATTTTTTTAGATGTTACACTGATTAGTTTGCTAGACAATGAGTAAACAAAAATTTCTTTAGATTGCAATTGGTTGGAATGATAAAAGAATGAAAAAATGATGATTTTTTAACTTTTTTACGTAAACCTATAATGATAATTTAAGAAATGCGTTTTTGTAGATTCCGGTAACGTAGATGCATACTCAAAATTTCATCGAAATCGGTCACGGTTGCAATGAGCTACAAACGTTTCAAGATGAGAGTTTAAGGGTGAAAGTCCTTGCCAGGGAATTTCGCCCTTATGTGATCATCTTTAAACGTTTGCACCTCATTACAACGTTCACCGATTTCAATGAAATTTTCAGTATGCATGTAAGTTACCGGAATCTGCAAAACACATTTCTTAAAATATCGTCGTAGGTCTAGATAAAAAAGTTAAAAATCATCATTTTTCATATTTTTATCGTTTCAACTAGTTCTAATCTAAAGAAATTTTTTATTGCTCATTGTCTAGCAAACTAGTCGTTCTAACGTCTAAAAAAAAAAATTCAAGTCATTTGGACCAATTTTAAAAAAGTCATGTGATTTTTAAGAGTGTCCACTTAACCCCTTACCCTACAATATCGAGTCAGACTCGTGATGAATATGTTTCTTATTAATTTCCCTTAAACCGAAATAAAATTCTATTTTCGCGTTGTTAATATACAGCTATCGGAGAACATATAGGCATACAAATAAACATATATTTTCTCCATTTTTTAGGAAATTATAAATTACAAAAAAGTTCTAATCACTGAAACTGTGAAATAAATAGTAGTACAAGGGGTTAATATCGTCCCTGACTGTATACATATGTAACTGAGGTGGCAGTTAAGGATGTTTCATCTTGTTGAAATTATTTCGAAAAATCTTGCATAAGGTCCAGGAATTATAATAAGGACTACTATCTGGACAGGTGAGAAGGCTGTGACTCTAGATTTTTGAAATTAAATTGTTCAAGGGTTTGGACATTTGAAAAATGGTACTTTTCTTGCACCCTGACGAGCATATTTGTAACAATGTTAACAGCGAATAGGAAGGAGCGTCTCCAGATTGTTGCAACCGTTTTACGAGGGGTTCACAGGGTTGAGAAACGGTACTTTCGGTGGGCGCCAACCCCCCGAGGCCCTCGCGTTTACCCTTTCCCTCTTGACAGTCGCGGCGATCGGCTCCCTGGGATTAACGCCGCTCGCCGGTCACCGCCGGGCCGAGATGGATGGCCGACGGTCAGCCGGTGAAGTGGAGAAGGTTGAAGGCGCTGCTCCCCCGGGTGCGATGTGTCGTGTCTAATTACAATGTCCAGCGCGCTGCCCTCTGTCCAAACACAAACACCGGGGCAAACCGTGCCGCGCACACGTCCTCTCCTGCCTCCTGCCTTCTGCTCGGCGAAATGCAGCCCCGGGATCGCGCCTCGCTACGGTCTGTCAATATCTGTCGATATTGTCAGCCGGCGAGCGTTGCTATTGCCTCGGTATAGAAGGATGACTGCGATTTCCGAAACGGACGGCGGCTCGGCTGTCAACGCTTTGATTAACTGGAGCGTCGATTTGTATTACCTTTGCCCAGGGATTTTTCTAGGGCCGAACGGAATTCGAAATCATTTTTTTCCCCCGGAAATTTTGCCATTTTCCCCACTAATATCTACGCAACTCGGTCGTTGAATCTTGGAGCGAATAAAAAGAAGGAACGAAGAACATTTGGAATATTCGCAGGAAACCGTAATTTTGTATCGCATTTGATTCGTGAACGAAGTATCGCCACGTGAAAATTGAGGGGGGCGGTGTGATTTCGAAATGCAAACCAATTTTCATCCACGAGATTAATGGACGGTGCGAACGAACGGCGCTAAATATCACATATTTTCCGGATAATGTGCAACGCTCGTAAATAATAACGGTTTCCGTGTATTTTTCCGCGTAAAAATGGGCTGCCGATGAATGGGAGTAAAATAACATTCATTAAAAATCTTTATTGCGCGCCGGCGCGGCATAATTGAAGCGTGTATTCCAATTTGCAACGGAGCGATTTGAAATTCCGTCAGTGGTGTTCGTGCTTTAAAGCGTTCTGTATTATTTGAACGAACCCAAAAAAAAAAAAATATATATAAAATAAAAATAAAAATGAAGGAGGGACGAAACGGAACGACGGCAATTGCATGGACAAGAGAGAACTCATTAGCGAAACTGTTCGAAACATGTCGGAACACAAGCTGGCACTTGTACAAAACAAATCCTCCGATAATATAAAACTAAGTAGTAACGTTGGAGAACGTATGTCTGACCATTGCTAGATATTTCTACTGTCGTCTGTGGTTAATATTCGTGCGAGCGGAATGAAATTATGAGATCGCGAAATTTTTACAATTCACAGTCACGAGAGGTGGTAATAATTAATAGGAAAGAAATAACGCGCCGCTATCTTCATCCATTATAAGTAGAAATGATACGCGATGGTCAGACACGCCAGCAGACCGTGTATAACCGGCGAATATTCCGAATCCGAAAATTAAGTTTAACAAGGAGAAATGTTATCTATACCTTTTGCCTGTTTTTCCGCGTAAAATCGTCCGTTATGTCGTACCCGTTCATTCCACCCTGCAAAATGTTTTAAACAGTAGCATTATTCCTCGCGTTCGGCGCCGACACGGGAGAGCCATGTGTCGTGATTAGACTATACTGCTTCATGCAAATCCTGATTTCCATGGGCCACTTTAGAGACGTCCGAATAAGTGGAAAATGTCTTTCACCGAGGAACAATTAAAAAAATCCGTTCATCTTGAATTGTATGAAAATACAATTTGACAAAAGCAAGAGAGTAGCTATAAAAGCAAAATTTGTTTAGCAAATTGGTTTCCTCGTTCGGTGTGAGACACTTTGGTGGGAATTTACTGCATCGTAAAAAGATTAATAAAAATACAATGGTGGATCTCGAAGTGGGATGACAAGTTACGCGCATAAAAAACGCAATTCTGAGGAATCGCACAAATTAAATCTTTAAAATACGCGGAGCTTACGGCTCCACTCGTCTCTGCTCTACGGTTCAGTAAACCGTAGCAATCAGAAAACCCGCTGGCGCTCTAAAGCGTGGTAGAGCGCAATAATCGGGAAATAGCGACATCGCTTCCTGCCGGAAAACGTGTTTCGGAGCGTACCGTTCAGAAAAAGTGACCCAATAAAAGACCCATATTTCAATATGATCCATCAGAGAGGTCACGATGACCTCTCGAAAATTATTCTGCTGCAATTTCACCATAGTTCAGCGATTTTGTAATTTTTTAGTGTACTCCGAATCTCCGGAGAAAAATCTACAATTTTTCGTTCCTCTAATTTCGCGGTTTCGCTGCCTAGATTTTACACCCATCTACAATCACGGACGATATTTGTAGAACAGTGATGTATAGCGTTCGTCGGGTCGCCAACGATTTCGCTCGTGTTACAGTACGTTTCCGCGTGACATTCGTAAATCAATAAGACCGTCGCTATTGGATTAAAGAAATTGAAAATTGAGTGCAGTTCATTAGAAAAGTTAGCAGTAATTCTCGACCTGGTGCTAACTCCACAAATTGGATGTCCGGGTCTGTTCCCAGCGTTCGTTCGACTTGTCGCCCGTGTTCTCAACTCCCCTTCGGCTTCGGTTATCCGAAGATAGGCCGCCGGAAGTTAACCGTTTCGGTGTCGCGAGCCTTCGCAAAGATCCGATCTGAAAATTGGCAAACGTCGACGTTCCCGATATTAGACAGTGCGTCAGCGCTTCTCTGATCGACTAATTAACACCTTGAATGCCACGGTCATCGGCGATCGTCGCTATAAAATTATATCATTTGTTGTCGAGCGCGAATTAATCTGATTTATTGTACATTACTTTCAGGCACGAAGGTGTACTGTCTTCAATTTTAATTGAAATATATAATTTTACTTGCAATTTTATTTCAACGCGATTGCTCTAGGTCTAGGTACATTCTTGGTAAATATTACTTTAAGCTACGAAGGTCCTGTCTTCAATTTTAATTAAAATATATAATTTTACTTGCAACTGAATTTTACTCCAACCTGATTGCTCCAGGTCTAGGTACATTCTTGATAAATATTATCTACTCTGAGGCACGAAGGTCCTGTCTTCAATTTTAATTAAAATATATAATTTTACTTGCAACTGAATTTTACTTGCAACTGAATTTTACTTCAACGTGATTGCTCTAGGTCTAAGTATATTCCTGATAAATATTACTTTGAGGCACGATGGTTCTGTCCTCAATTTTAATTGAAATATATACTTTTACTTGCAACTAAATTTTACTTCAACCTGATTGCTCTAGGTCTAGGTACATTCTTGATAAATATTATCTACTTGGAGGCACGATGGTCCTGTCCTCAATTTTAATTAAAATATATAATTTCAACGTGACTGCTCTAGGTCTAGATATATTGTTGATAAACATAATCAATTTATCAACGTTGAAATTGACTAGACCACAGTGTAAGGGTGCGAACTGTAAACGAAGTAGTAGGAATCAACGTGGCAGCCGACGCGTTAGTGCTCCGTTAATAAACCCACGCAGCTTATGGCAACGCAGATTTCGACTCGGTTGAAGCACTATGAAAAAAAATAAAAAAATTAGCACATGATCATGTCCGATCGCAGAAATGCTCCTGTCGCGCCGGCCATCGGGATTCAGCGGGGTAAACGAGGCAAGGGGACAACCAATTACCGAAAGCAATTAGCGGGGACAATTAGCGCCAAAGTTGCAATAAGTAATTAGCGACCTCGCGAATAGTTACTTGTAATTAACTTACGCTCAGCCGCGTTTTTTCGTTATTACGTATTTTTCGTCGCAAAGCGATTGCCAGGCCCTTGGCAACGAGACGCGTCTGCGCTCGACAACCGTCGCAAATGAAACAGCCACGAAATTTTTCCGACGCCATTGCTGCGCGGTATTAGAAGCTGTAATTTTTGGTCCTCAAACGGGAATTTTTGAAATTAAAAGGCATCCTCGACGAGATTGATCGTTTTCGTAGAAATTGGTTTCCTAATTACCGAACCAAAGGCAGTTCGTTTCTCGGCTGGCAGTAAAAAATGGTGGCTGTTCTTTTCAATTTGAGAAGCAAGAGGGAACCATAACCGGAGCGTTCGCGCTGTATACGTTTACGTTCCGCGGCGGCAACTGGATGTTAAACGTTAATAAAACGCGCGGTATCTCCATACACACAGTCTTTCTGTTGATGCCGACAGAAGAGTCGCGGCCGTTATGTTGCGCAGCTCCATGATAAACGCGAGTAAAGACATTGTTAAAGGGCCGCGGCTTAACGCCGCGCATCTTGATACCTCCGCTCGCGCATGTATTTACACTTATATGAACGCGACGCGAATTCATCTCGCAAATAAACTCGTGTGATAAGGTTTACGACGTACATTCAGCGAGACCGTTTGTCCCGTAGCAGCCGCCGGCGAAGGGAAAGAGGGGTCAGTCGATTTCTCAATGACGCTACTCTCCCTGCGGAAGAAATCCCAGCACTCTCGTTCCGGGCTGTGTCATTAACAAGCTTGTTAACGACTACTGTTTTCGAGCAGCACGTTTTATTATCCATTTATGGAGAGCTCCCAAGAACCGGCGATCGTAAAGCCGTGCGAGAATCAAGATTTAGCGAAATCAAATATCATCGCGTTCGCTCCTACGCTGATTTTACTACTGGAAACTGAACGAAGTGTTATATACGAGCGACGATAAAATGCCACTGGCCATCCCACGTTGCTGCGAAAGTAATCTGTATTCGTTCATCTGCAGTGTGTATTGTTAACTGATTATCACAAAGAGTTGCAGAGTTTTAATCGTTCCTTGAAGATTTACAATTTCAACACAGGATCACAGAAAAGTCTCCTTGCTTCTCGACTGTAATAAAAATTAATGTAATAAGAATTACTGCTAGTATTACTCATGTCATTAAACATCTGCGTTACTGTAGAACCTCGAACGAAATCACTGCAGAAAATATTCGACGAGGATCGACTAAAAGTTTCAAGTGTGTATTGTTAACTGATTATCACGAAAAGTTGCAGACTTTTAATCGTTCCTTGAAGATTTACAATTTCAACACAGGATCACAGAAAAGTCTCCTTGCTTCTCGACTGTAATAAGAATTACTGCTAGTATTACTCATGTCATTAAACATCTGCTTTACTGTAGAACCTCGAACGAAATCAGTACAGAAAATATTCGACGAGGACCAGCTAAAAGTTTCAAGTGTGTATTGTTAACTGATTATCACGAAAACTTGCATATTTTTAATCGTTCCTTTAACCCATTTGCATCATAAGGAAATATGAAAAGAAGGCCTTTATCACCAAACTTTTTTTTAAATTGTTTTTAAGTACAAAAATTGCAACTAAAAGAACTTCTCAGCATTATAAGAAAAAATCAGAATTACTACTATTATCTCGAACAACACCATTTCCATCTTTTAGCTAACGAATAATGATAGTGACCAACAAAGTTGAGCACATATATACGCTAATGATGCAAATGGGTTAAGCTTTACAATTTCAACGCAGGGTCTCAGAAAAGTCTCCTTGCTTCTCGACTGTAATAAAAATGAATGTAATAAAAATTACTATCGGTATGTCGTTAAACATCTGCTTTACCGTAGAACCTCGGATGAAATCAGTACAAAAAATATTCGACGTTTCACGACCAGGATCGGCAAGAAGTTTCAGCGAGCTTCGTTAATCATGATCTCCCCCCACCCCCCGCAGAACGAGTTCGCGATCAGTATCGTTTTTCCTGGGCGGTCGAATGGCCGACCTTCTCCCCTCGTCGAAATAACAGGACAGCAGAACGGACACGTAACAATATGATTCCGGGCGGGTTTCTTAATCTCATCCCGGGACATCATAAGCCTTATGGCGCGACAGAAACCGCATTGATGCGGGATAGGATAAGTTTGTCCAGATTCCTAACCCTCCTCCGGTCTTGAACTTTCTCCGCCTTCCTTCGCCTCAGTGTATCCGAATTCTATGTACGGTTAAAGTTTGCTCGTTGACGGTCACAAGCCGTGTTCGCGGCGCACGACGTGAGTTGGTTGTGGGAGAATCATGGTGGCAGGCCAGACACGAAAGGGGTATAGTGCGGTTTCGGGGGAAAAGGATAGCGCACGCGAGCGTCGAAAAGAGAAGGCAAGATGGTTACGAGCGGAAAGCCTTGCTGAAGGGTCCGCCGTATACTCGGGGAACGTATTGAGATCCAGTTGGCATAGTTGATGCTCGAATATGTCATATCTTGCGGTCACGATTACACGCCCGGGCAGCATCTGCGAATTCTCCTTCGTTGCGTTTAGTACTCTGCTTTTGTGCGATTTTCTTACGGTAGATTTTTGTGGGCTTTGGAATTAGATTCTGGAATGATAAAACTCTGCAATAAAAAATCTCGCTGGACCGCATCTAGATGCTGGGCACCTAGAATCGATGATCTCCGATTTCCCTGAAGAAAGCACGTAGACGAAGCAAAGGTTAGGGCAACGATTAACCGTGATCGGGACACCCCGAAGAGGAGCGAGGTATGTGCGATTTTCTTACAATAGATTTTTGTGGGCTTTGGAATTAGATTCTGGAATGATAAAACTCTGCAATAAAAAATATCGCTGGACCGCGTCTAGATGCTGGGCACCTAGAATCTATGATCTATGATTTCCCTGAAGAAAGCACGTAGACGAAGCAAAGGTCAGGGCAACGATTAACCGTGATCGGGACACCCCGAAGAGGAGCGAGGTAAGAAAGCAGCCTGGGCAGGTAGAAAAGCTGTCCATGCTAGGTGACAAATGAAAGGGGTTAGCCCCGGCACGCTAGTTGACGTAACCAAGTTCCCCGAGCATCCAATCTATTACGACCGGTTCGGCATTAGTAATGTGTCGACGGTAGCGGCGAACTCCTGGGCTGTTCTGGGTTCAGGGTTCGTCTGAAAGGAGGTGGAAGAAGGAGGCTGGGCTGGGCTCTGCGAGAGAGTCGCTTCAGGGTGGGCTGCCGCACGGAAGGTAACAGTGCTGGGTTCCCGAAGGAAATTCGGTGGCCAGAGGTGGAGGAGCCGACTGACAGAGATTCGACTGGGGAACTTGGCGGAGGGGCAGGAGAATAGGCAAGCACGACATCAAAACTTGCTTGAGCGAATCTAAATTAACCGAGTAACTCCCCGCGTTACGGGTCCACAATATACGGTCGCGGCAGAATGGCGAATTGGCGACGCGGTGCTGGTGGTGGTGTCTGGAATAGAGGCCCGGCGACGTGTACCAAAAGAAGGGTGACAGGGAGGAGGGAGGATCCTGTGGAACCTGACGGATGAGAAGGAATCGGATGCGACTGCGAACCAGGTAGAAATCACCTACGATCACACCGCCATAATGTGAACGCTGCCTCGCTGCTCGACAAGTCGAATTTTGCTCTTGTGTTTGCACCAAATAAGCAGGTGATTTCAAGCCTTCGATATTTAACACGTTAAGCGCCAAAAATCAATCCCAGAGATTCTCACAAAATCAGTGTAATTTAATTAATGAAACCGAAACTAGAAATTTAAAATGTATTATAGGAAATGCTGTCTTAACCCTTCTGAATTTCAAAGACCCTAATAAAATTCGGTTTATTTAGATATGTCACAATAGAAATGAATTTCTAAACCTAGTCACAAATCGCTGTCAGTCATATGTGACTGACGTGGCAGTTAACGTGTTAAGATTGCTTGGCTAAATCCTGGACCAGAAATTGGGGTAATATAGTGAATCTAGAATAATTTTATATTTTTACTTGGACTTATCATTGCGCGTTCATTCAGGTGAGGTAACGAAGGGACGTAACGAAGAGAATTAACCTCAAGTTTAAACGCGATACACCCTCCAACTTTACTTTACTCACCCGCTCGCACTATAGCAGCGGGTTCAGCCCGTTACCACCGCCGTCGCAGTAGTTCTCTAACCATTTCCACCTTGTCTTCCTCTAACGGGAGTGGTTCCTCTCCATCTTCCTGCCTGTGCTTGTTACTCCAAATTATACAGCAGTGATCACTTAAATTTGCAAACTTTGACATCCGGAAGTCAAATTCTTCCCTTACAGTGTGGCGTTTCTTTCCCAAATGTAGTACCAGTGGATTGTGGGCACTCTCCCGATTAAAATGAGCCCAAACACGCCGTAGATCGGTCTACTTTTATACAATTCGAGAGTCAAGTGGGTTGGGTGGGGGTAGTTCAGTAGAGGGGGAATAGAGGCAACATTTCTTCTGCCTTGATTTACGTGTATAAAACTAGTCCGATTTACCTCGTGTTTGGGTTCGTTTTAATCAGAAAAATCTCAATAATCCACTAACACTACGTTGGATTAGGTGAGAAAAAAATTACTGAATTTGAAAGTTTCTTTATCACCTTTTCAATTTTAATTCACGATTATTCGAAATGTACAGATGCATCCACGAGGAATTATTCAAGAGATATAATTCCTCGGATATTATAAAAATTAAAATGGCAAAAATTTGAGATAAATATTTTCTACTTATTTTTATAAAGTAATGTAAAATAGTGACTTTGAGTGCTGCGTAGACTAGTGTATTTGTCACAACGTGCGAGAGACGGATATAGAATTCTCTGGTAAAATAGCGAACGGAGTCCGTTTGTTATTGTTTCCCGATTTGCATTCGCGTATCGTCGGACGGTCCATCACTTCTATCCAGTCGGTGTCCCCGGGACATCATCGCAAAGTCAATCGGGGAACAATGGCCGCCTGGAACCTGCTCCGTGGGACGTCGCCTCGGTTATCTCGTTACCCTTTATAGGATACGTCACTTGCCGCGGTGTCTCCGCTTTATTGTCGATGATGACTGATAGCGATACTATGAATTACGCGCGAGACCGCACGTTTGTCTATCGCGTTAACCAGATAGCCTGATATGTGGAGTGACTCGGCGTTGCATGTAAAACAGGCCGCAGATTTATTGCCGCCGGGCACAATGCCGCTCATAATTATTCGGGCTCGAACTTGAGACGAGCGCCGAGGATGGATGTTGCCACCGAGAAATCGAACGCGAAATTTATAGACCGGATCAGAATTTTAGCGGAAACTCGGAGCGGCACTGGTTGAGCCTTTCGAATCGATTAACCATCGAGTTCTTTTCTCATTTCACTGGGAAATTGTTGCACCGAACTTTCTGCACTGAAAATAAACCTTTAGAATTTATTTTCTACTATTTAATTCCACCTTATCTTTTTGAGAGTGCAATTTTTGTTGGAACACAGCTCTTGTACTACAGTTGTAGATATGGAATTTTTGTAGATGATTAACATTTTTTAAAAATGCTAGACAGTTCTTAAGGTTTTAAAAAATTTTAATCGACAAAAATTCCAGATCTACAACTGTACTACAAGAGATTAACCATCGAGTTCTTTCGCATTTCACTGCGAAATTGTTGCACCGAACTTTCTGCATTTAAAGTAAACCTTCAGAATTTATTTTCTACTATTTAATTCCACCTTATCTTTATGAGAGTGCAAGTTTTGTTGGAACACAGCTCTTGTATTACTGTTGTAGATCTGGAATTTTTGTAGATTAAAATTTTTTTAAAATGCTAGGTAGTTCTTAAGGTTTTAAAAAATTTTAATCGACAAAAATTCCAGATCTACAACTGTGCTGCAAGAGCCGTGTTCCAACTTTTTTTAAAATGGCAGGTAGTCCTTAGAGTTTATTAATATAAACGAATGATAGTTGTAGCAGTCTTCTGATTGTTGAAACAATCCGTATCTCGGTGGTTATGCATACAAGAGGCAACCGCCGACAATCGTGATTCCCAACATGAATAATATGGTAGTTCGACCGCGCCTTTGTTACATGTCAGTTGCGAATGTTAGGTTTCGCGTATTAACCGGTTGAGTAACTGATCGGTTAGTCAAATGTGCACGGATAAATAGGTCAACCGTGGTGGTTGGCTGCTTAAATTTCTATACGCTCGGCTCGGTATACCGGCCAAACTGCTGCATGCGTGGCAATGAATTTTAAGACGCTGTGCCCCGATAAGATACCGTTGGTTTCGTCGAACGTTATCGTGCTTCCAATCGTGTAACCGTGTGCCGACAGTAACCGCTCTAAAACAATAATTGTGTCACACGGAAACGCGCAATAAAAAGTCATTTCCATTTAATCTCTCTGTCACCGTTTTCTGGAAATTCCTTGTTTTCGTGAAACGCAAACATCGAGCAAAATATCTTCAAATCAAACTCAAATATCTTAATGCAATATATTTCTGGAAATTCGTTGTTTTCGTGAAACGTAAACATCGAGCAAAATAGTCTATTTCGAAATTAATTTCATAACTGGAAGAAATTGGCGGTTTTATACAACAATTTTTAGACTGTGAAGTAGGTGCTAAAATGTCAGATTGTTGGATTATATTTAAAAAAAGAAGTCACGTTCGGCCATTGGTTAAATACCCAACAACTCACCTGTTTAAGTAATCAACAGCCCTTTAAATATAACCCCGAATTACGTAAAATTCGGAATAAAGCAGTACGTCAACAACACTGATTAATGCAAATGTTTGCCGACAATTCGTGCTCGTATGCAGAGGTGCTGACGCCTCGTTTAAAAGCAGACAAATGAAAATAACACCGGCGCGGAATAAGGAATAAATAATTGCAGAAATAATATCCACTTCAGCTTCCGTGGCGAGCAGAAACAATCGAAATAAATAAGCAATGAATGAACGACTAACCGGGTAATATCGATCCCATTATTTTTCACACGAAAGAATTTAAATATAAATGAGAAGTTGCATCGCGGCCGGTCGGTCCCGGGCTGCAATTATGTTAGATCCGGCAAACGGTTCCATTGTGTTTATTTCTCCATGGCTATCAATCCAATAAAGGATCCTGGGAATCAAATTTCCTGACCTGCTGATGAAGGAAATAATCCGACATACCGTAGAGATCACGTCTACCGGTGGCAGTAACGAAGAAGACGAAACACGATCCGGTTGAGAGAATTAGAGAGAACGATGGAGACGCGAATGCGTGCGATAGAGACGAAACCATCGAACAAGAGAGAGAGAGAGAGAGAGAGAGAGAGAGAGAGAGAGAGAACGTGGTGGCAGTCGATTGTCGGATAACGAGGTTATCGGGGATGATATAAATTCAATCTCCATCGGTGACGAAAAATCCGTGAAATGCTTCTCCGACGGGCACGGAACAGGTCTGGAACCTTGAAAAAAATCGATTTTCCCGAATTAACCGAAAACTTCAACAAATACTATCACCTTTCTACCTTTTCATTCTGCTAAATGTGAAGAGAACGCCTAAAAATCAAAATTTCAACTGAAAAATACAGGGTGTCCAAGCATCGGTGGTACAACCAAGGTGGGGGTGATTCTACATAAAAAAAAAACAAATCGAAAATAAAGAATAAAATTTTTTCATTTGAGAAATACCGCCATTTTTGTTAAATTTCTTCCCTTTGGTTCGTCACTACCTCCATACTAACTAGAATACTATATATTTTTGAAATTTCAGTCCCCTGTCCCCTGTCCCCTGTTTAAGAAACCGTGGGTCCCACAATTTTGAGTATTTCGACTGGAAAAAATGATGTGCCACGGTCCAAATAATAGAGAATACGTGCCCAAAAGCTGAACACGAAACGGTGGTCCTTTTTCCGTAGAAAAATTTCCAAACGAGACCTAGAAAAGGGAACGGACCAATAGAACGGCTGCAATCGTGTCAGGGAACAGAGTACTTCTTTTATTACAGTCCCCTGTTTAAGAAACCGTGGGTCCCACAATTTTGAGTATTTCGACTCGAATAAATGATGTGCCACGGTCCAAATAATAGAGAATACGTGCCCGAAAGCTGAACACGAAACGGTGGTCCGATTTCCGTAGAAAAATTTCCAAACGAGACCTAGAAAATGGAACAGAGACCCCTTCTCGCACTTGTCCTACCCGGTTTCGTATTAATGGGAAGCAACACCGTGAAATTACCTACATCCAAGGAAATTCGCGTGCTGTCCCTTTGTCCATGCCGCCTCTCGCACTCTTCTTCGACGACCAGAGCCTGCCTCGCCCAGAATCGAGTTAACAAAGTATCTGGCAAGGAGATACATTTCGCGCGCGGTACAGATTGATCGCGCCGAGTTTCTGGCGAGTTTCAAGTGTTAATGCAACTTATCGCTCTTCTTCGTGTTCCGCCACCGGCTGAAATTTATTCTGGCCAGCCCCGGAACATCGCGGCTTTCTGCCTGGGAAATATTCTTCTTTGGCGACGTCCCACGGCAGTCCGGAACTTTGGATCTGGCTGCTCTTCTGCCGGGAACACCTTATTCCAGCAATCGCAGAATTTTATAATCCTTTCCACCAATGAAATTCAGCCAAAATTGCAGTTACGTAAAAATAGTGCGATATTCCCACTATTTTTTTTTTTATTTATTGAAGCTCTTCTGACCCTTAACACTAGAACCACCGAACCAGTCAAAATGACTGGTTCCTAATTTTCTCTTTCACAATTACTGAAATTATAAAAATGTTTTCATCAGAATTTGTTGAATGAAATTTTTCATTGAAGCACATGTTAGAATAAAAATGATATTAGACTGGAATAGACGTAGTCTTGTCATTATTACAAAGCAATATACAGTGACTCGCAATAATATTCGGACGCTTTTAAAAATCGTATAACTTTGTTAATATTGAACCATACGACTTGGATTTTTTTTTTTTTTAAGTGAGCACAATTGATTTGGCATATAAAATGAAAAGAATTTTTTACAAAAATTGCAATCGGTCGAAATTGCAGAGAAAATACTAAAAGTTGTATTTTTCAACTTTTTAATGCGTGCTTACATTGAAAATTTAGAAAGTACGATTTGTAGATCTGTATGAATTATACATATTCTGAGAATTTCATCAAAATCGGTCAACGTTGCAATGAGCTGCAGATGTTCCAAAATGATCACATAAGGGCGAAATTCCCTGACAAGGCCAAAATTCTGCCACTTTCGCCCTTAAGTTTTCATCGTTAAACGTTTGTAGCTCAGTGAAACGTTGACCGATTTAGATGAAATATTCAGAATATGTATAATTGATACAGATGTACAAAACGTACTTTCTAAATTTTCAATGTAAGCACACATAAAAAAGTTGGAAAATACAACTTTTAGTATTTTCTCTGCAATTTCGACCAATTGCAATTTTTGTAAAAAATTCTTTTCATTTTATATGTCAAATCAATTGTGCTCGCTTAAAAAAAAATCCAAGTCGTATGGTTCAATATTAACAAAGTTATACGATTTTTAAAAGCGTCCGAATATTATTGCGAGTCACTGTACATCAGTTGTATTTATGACTCGGTAGTTCTAGTGTTAAATGGGTCCATTTCGCTGTACAGTATGGTGATACAATTATTAACCCTTTGCACTCCGAACCATTCTGGCAGAAATTTACAAATCCTCGTATTATTTACTATAATTTTGGAACCAAGTAACGTATTATAATGATATTGGACTTATATGAATTGGTTGACATCGAGGAATATATATTTGCAAAAAAATCAATATTTTATTTAAAGTTGCGCTGGAATAAATTAATTCCCCGTAATCGCTAATAAACTTTAATGTCCCATGAGAGGGGACAGCGGAGTGCAAAGGGTTAAAGTCGGTGTTTCGATGTTACAGTGTGTAGTTATAGCTATAAAAAAAATATATTTTTAAGCAGATAATTTACAATCTTTGTAGTATAACAGAATACAATTGCAAGCCTTGATATTAGGTTTTGCTATAAATGTATCTATACTTAGGGGTCTTGCTATTTGTATTTTGTGTATTTTAGGAAATACCGCTCGCATTCCGTTAGCGTCGCATAAAATCCGGGGACCGGTAAAGACGCCACAGATAATTTACAACACGGCCAAATATTTGCTAACGCGAGCGCGTGGCCTCTCGCAAAATTCGCTAACGGCAGCTAGCCGCATAAAGATGCGCTTGGTCTAATAACGATACGCGGCATATAATTTGCCGGGGATCGTAACGCACGGAAATGCGCGCCGCAATGGGAAGTATTTTGCGGGTATCGAGAGATTCGGGCGACGGGGGTGGAGTGGGAGGGGGGGTAGCGGATGTTTTCCGTAACTGCTCGCGGAAGATACGTCAGCGTATGAATACGGGAACGGGGGAAAAGATACGAGTCACAGAAACGGAAATCAGTTGGGAGCAGCAAGTTACGATTGAGATTTAAGTTATTGACAAGCTACTTTGGCGAACCTCCGCCGAGATCTGCTTGGTTTATCCCGGAGGCCCACTGCCTTCTGATTTCCCTGAGGATCGAACCCTTGAGAAACTATTCTTCTGGCCACAATGACTCCCGGCCCTCGCGGCACTTCATCTCCATTGCGAGCCGCTCACATTTCCTATTGGCGGTTACGTGTCACGGCCACGTGTCGGCCGTTTTGCATATTTCCCGCCCCCTTTTTTTTTCTCCAACTTGTTAATCGTCCGAGAAGCCCGGAGACATTTCTTTTCCAGCCTGATCTCCTGCAGCTCATATTTTTCTGAATTGTATTTTTATGATTTTTATCGAGTCAGTTGTACTTTCTGTCCAGTTTTATTAATTCTGCGGCTAGTCGATGCTCGAAACGGCGTTGTATTAAACGGGTGACGGGGTCGGTTATTTGCGGTACGGTTAAACAATTAATTAGAAGCGAGACGGTAGGAATAAATGCGGTTTATGCGCGCCGGGTCATACTGACAATGAGATACGCTGTTGAAATGCCTTCAGCGTAATGACCGGTCGATTGGAATCACAGAAAACCGTACAATCCTGCTCCCATAGCAATAGTAATGACGGTAATAAGGTCACGAACCGCTATTGCCGCAATAATGACATAGGGATTGGTACGATGCCGGACTTGCCTGCCTAATAAAACACAAGTTGTTGCAATTCCACCGTTTATGGCTGAACAGCACGCGACCACTTCGCCTTCCTATTGTAAATATTAGCTGCTACTTGTTCTCAAGGAAGATTAAGAAGGTCCTTGTCAATCCGATCCGATTATGTAATTCCAGTCGTGTTTCTTTTTTTCCGGAACGACAGCACTCGAAAATAGTTTTCCAAAAATCATAAAGTTCGGCCAGAATGTAACAGTAATTTGCAGTATTATACGAGCTTCCATGCAAGTTGATATTCCTTCGAAACAATGATTGTCCCGTGTAAAAAAGCATTGTCCGTAATTAGAACAAACGTATTCCACATTCCGGGGCGAAGGGACACAAGAAAGGCGACGGTAAATGCATAATTGGTTGTGCCACCGTCGACAAGAAAGCCGATTCTGTTTTTCCTGCTCCTCTTCTCCGAGAAACAAGTGCCCTTAATCGCTGAAAAATAAAGGAAACCGGAAAGGAAAATGCAAATGAACCGTGTGAACCTTTTTCCAGCGTCTCCGACTGGGGTTGCAAACACACGGTGCTTGTCCTCGGCATTGCAGTCTCGCACTGTGACCCAAAAAATGCGGGTCCAATACAAACTGAAATACCCTTTACAATTTTTTAAAGTAACTTCGTTGTAGTACTAAGTGGGGATAATTCCCCGGCGACACTACTGTGATCAAAAAGTAAAGCCAATTTGGTTTTAACTTGGAAAATTTTTATTTATTCATCCAAATCTATATATCATGTGGTTGTGGAACGATATGCATCGAATTTTTTCACGAAAAAGTCTCGAATAATCAATGCAGTGTGAGATGGTGACCAATCGAGATTTGACTCTTCTCAAGCACAAATGCTCTTTCATAATGGCTTGGAACGATTCAAATGAAATGTTTACATTATCATCAAGGACGATTTTTGAGCACCAAATTTTTTATTTCATTAGCAACATGTTCATTGATTGATGTTGATGGTCGTTCGGGACGCTCTTTGTCTTCAACGCTTTCTCTACCTTCTTGGAATTGTTTATACCACTTGTAAACATTCCCTTGAGACAAAACCTGATCGCCGAAGGCCTTCTGCAACATTTTAAATGTTTCTGCAGCAGACATTTCATTCCGCAAACAAAATTCAATGCAACTTCTTTATTCAAGAAAATCACACATTATAAAAATCGAAAAATTCACTTTTAGTTGTTCAAACAACACAACGAAACTAACCAAAGAAAATCTGTACTGACGTGAAATTGTACACATACATGAATGACAGTGTTGCCAGCCTAAAAACCACCCGCGCAATTAAAATTCAAAATTGGCTTTACTTTTTGATCACAGTATTACAGAGAAATCACTGTAGTCTTTGTCAAGGATTTAGCTATAGAGATTGCAGTTGTCAGCGCGGGCGGACGGCAACTAACGAATAAATAAAAATAAAGATTCTGCGCCTCAATCTCGGGTCCAGCGGACGTTTTCAAACAACCATAACGTCTCGCTTAACGGACGTTCGGGTTATTACAATTATCCGCGAAACAATTTGCCGCAATGGAAAAGATAACTGCGTCCGGGGGCAACGGAGTCTTCGATCTTGATCGAGATAGAACGTCGATCCCGACGCAAGTTCGACTATGCTAACGGTTTCGTTCTTGGCTGACGGACGTCTATTCGCGGAATGACTGCGAACGAATGAAACAGGACCTGCCTGCCTGCCGAACGAATGAACGAACGAACGAACGACGCGACGGTCAGCAGCACGAACAGTGGACATTTTGCCCATTTCGCCGGATCTCCCTCCATCGTTCGACACGTAGTATATTTTATCGCATTACTGGCATTGTTGCATCAGTTTCCGCTATACCCCCGTGGTCACTACTCTCTCATCCCCCTCTCCCTCTCTCTCTTTCTCCCTTTCTCTTCGATTCCCTGTGTGTACCCCTTCCATTCCGTTTTCCCCCCCACGGTTCGAACACCATTCCACGAGGATTAAATATTGACTGCGATTCTGATTTATAGTAATTGCCGGAGAGAGCAGAACGGCGAGGAAGCGAGACGAAACGATCGAAACCGAGGGGATGGAAGAGTAAAAGAGGGCGACTCTCTCGCAAACGGTGCGAGGGAAACTGGACGGATTTCCAACGCAGGGGGAGGACGAAAAGGGGGTTGAAATGGGGTGGGGGTGGTGTGGGGAGGATTGCTATACAGAGGCGGGGGGTGGAGGAAAGCCATTCCCCTGCCGCTTTCCCTCGCTGACAGATGCATTTGCCAAAGCGTTGCGGACGTTTCTGGCTCGTTCTACGTCGTCACGCGGCTCGTCGTTATTATAGCGCATTTTTATTTAGCGACTGTTACCGTTCATCGTTTACGGAACTCCTACGTGACGAAGCTATGGTCCGGAATAATCGGGAAATTTATCGCGCGGGAACTTCGCGATGAATAACAGTAAATCAGAGATCGCCGAACTTCCCCTCCGGCCTGATACATGCTTTTCAGATTTTTCCCTTTCTTTTTTTTTTTTTACCGGTCTGTTGGTCCTTTTTGCAACGTCGATGTTGCGCTCGACAGGTTTCGGACCCGAGGATTTTCTTGGGAGATTGGGGGAACTTCGATGAAATGGGAAACGTGGTTCGCGAAATGTCGAGGTGGCGGTAATGCTTGTTTTTTTAATTTTCTGGAATTTACTATTAATTGCAATTTAATGGAAATATCGTTGAAGGTCTTTTAAATATCACGTTACAGGTCCACTGTGATTTGCATCAACTGTGTGAAAATAATTCGACCTTCTCATTCATATTTTGTCACGTATACGTGAATAATTTTGTTATTCTTGACAAATTAAAACAATGGATTTCCTGCAGCAGAAACGAAGTAAAAACCCTTTTCACTGGAAGCTATTTTATCTCCAAAACGAAACATTTCTTCTAACCTAGAATATTTCCCTTTTACATATTTTCTTTTCGTGTTATGCACATGAAAATGGTGCAATTGACTCGTACAATATTGAAGTGTTTAGCAATTTATTAAATACAAACAAAATTAATAATGTAAAAAATATTTTGAATAATGGTGTAACAATTTTTAGTGGCGTATTACAATCGCCATTCGAGTGCTAAGGGTTAATGTTTTGCTCATATCAAAAATAGACAAAGAGGATGTAATATGAGTAATCCGGAGATTTTTATTTCGATCGGCAGTGTAGATCTTTTTGACAATTGGCGGGTCGCGTAGTCGTTCGGCGACTCGAATTGTTTACAAATTGCCGGTAATTAAGGGGAATAATGAGATACCGGTATGGTGGCATGGAAAGCAAGTGACGGGGTTGGCCCGGGTGAAAAGTAAGCATGAGGGGCGAGCGGAGAGACGCAGAGTGGTCACTGGCTACCAGTTGAGAAGGGTGATTTAGTGAGGGAACAGCAGGCGGCGCCCGATTATTTTTGGTTTTAGCCGTGGCGGCCATTATTTTTGGTCTCCCGCTCGCCGCAACTTGGACTCTGTGCTCGGTCAGAAATTTAGTGTGACCGAATTCAACCGTGTAAAAAGCCCACCGCCTCTGCGAAAACTACACGGCGCGGCCCCCGTTGACAGACGAATTATAAATTTGCCGCGGCAACGCTGAAGACGAACCCGTTGCGGTCGACGCAATGACTTCGAAATATTGTACGGTTTGCTGATTGGCCACTCCGTCACGGTGACGCATTCGTATTCCTAACCGGAAGACCGCCGACGATAGATAGCAATCGACCACGCAGCCTAATTACACCCCATTAAAAAATATTTGGACACATTAAGGCATCAGTAGTTGACCATGTACCACTAGTTGACCATTTGATAGAAAAACATAAAAAATAAGGTTTTTATAAGCGCACTTATAAGTGCACTTTTGATGAAAGTGAACCTCGGATGCCATGCCGCCTGTTGTTTAAATTTCGAAACAACAAGATCATTTCAAACCTTATTTTTTATGTTTTTCTATAAAATGGTCAACTACTGGTGCCTTTAGCTTACATCACGTTTGGAATAAAAAAAAATTTATCGAATTTATAAACTACTTCATTACGTATTACATAATTACTCTTCGGGTAGAAACGCTCATTTTTCTCCACACAAAAGTTTCCCATATTTTCCGAAACGAGTTTCTCGTATTTTGCAGTCTCGCCGGCTAATTTGTTTCAATTTGGCGTCGAGTAGTGAACGCTTCGAGTTACATATTTTTACCATTGTTCCTCCCGAGGCGCCGGATATGTATCTTAATTATGATCTACATCAGGAGCGTATCCATTCTAGTGTTTGGCGCGTGGGCAGTCGAAAGGAATGAGAAAATGTCTGAGAAAAGACACATGGGATTATTTCCGAGGCTGTTAACTTACGCAATGGAATGACAGACGGATATCAGCGTTGGAGAAATATGTGTGTAGGTATGAAAGATAGAGAGAGAGAGACAGGGAGAGAATTACTGGCACTTTGAGAAAAATGAAATAAATGATGGAGAGGAATCCCTCGGAGCTGCTAGCAGTTCGGCCCATCAAACGTTTTTATTAATTCCTCTCAGATACAATTAGTTGGTCTATTCGTCAGACGCGTTTCATTAAGTTTCCCTTTCCATCTTTCTTCTGCCAATTCTTTGCCCGTTTTCTCGTCTGTCGTCCGCCTTATCCCTCTTCAGCAACGAAAGGGGTAATTGCTGAAGCGGGCCCTGCAGCTTTCGTCACTTTCAAACGCCTAACAAACACACCCCTGTCATTTCAAGCGATGTTTATTGTAGCGGAACTCCTAATTCCCACACACCGCAATCCTTCCGAAAATCCTCCCGAAATCAAAGAATCGATATATCATTCTCAAAGAATACGGACTAACTACACCCCATTAAAAAATATTTGGATACGTTACAAGTTTGAAATAAAAAAAAAAAATTTACCGAATTTATAAATTACTTCATTACGTATTACATAATTACTCTTCGGGTAGAAATAAGAGTATCGCACATTTTTCTCCACACAAAAGTTCGTCACTTTCAAACGCCTAATAAACACACCCCTGTCATTTCGAGCGATCTTCTTTATTGTAGCCGAACTCCTAATTCCCACACACCGAAATCCTTCCGAAAATCCTCGCGAAATCAAAGAATCGATATATCATTCTCAAAGAATACGGATGGGAAGAGTACACCAAGAAAAGCGAGAGCAAGATTAAAAGGTGTAGTAATTTTCTTCGTCGAAATAAATAAATTACAAGCCCCGCAATTCGTTCGATTTAAATTATCAGGTGCTTCGCGGCTCGGCGAACAAATTCTGCAGTATCAACCTTGCGAGAGCGAGAAGAAAATCATTGGATCACACGGAAGGGGGAAAGGGATCGAGAAAGGAAATAAATAGAATACAAGTGTCCTGAGAAGGAAGGGAGAGAGGGTGAGGATAAATCGAAATACAAACTGAGAAAACCGGTCGACGGAAGGTCCGACGGCGGGAAAGAGAAACCTGAGAATCGAGTGAGGGAGGAAAAAAGCAACGAGGTATCGTCTGTAGAATTTTATGGGCTAGAGAGATTACGTGTCCTTGGTCGTCGTTAGTTTCCGATAACGGTCACTTTTTCTGATGTTATAGGTGTTTTGCTCCCCTTTCTCTCAATTAAACACGAACGATTAAAAATAGTATTCGAAACGCTGAAACATTTTTACTGAAACAACTCTAGTTCCTTCAGAGACAGTAATATATCCTTTCAAATAATTCCAAGATTAAACAGTTTAAAATTCTTACAGAAATTGTTCAAAGATTTAGAATAATTTTTACCCAAACCTACGTAACTCCTTTAGAAACAGTAATACATCCTTTCAAATAATTCCAAGATTAAACAGTTTAAAATTCTTACAGAAATTGTTCAAAGATTTAGAATCATTTTTACCCAAACCTACGTAACTACTTTAGAAACAGTAATACATCCTTTCAAATAATTCCAAGATTAAACAGTTTAAAATTCTTACAGAAATTGTTCAAAGATCTAGAATCATTTTTACCCAAACCTACGTAACTCCTTTAGAGACAGTGGTACATCGTTTCAAATAGTTCCAAGATTAAACAGTTTAAAATTCTTACAGAAATTGTTCAAAGATTTAGAATAATTTTACCCAAATCTTCAAATTAGTTGTAGGCTTGTCTCCACAATTTTTCTACAGTAATGTCAATTTATGCTTGCGGTATCGAAATACAATTTCTGTGGAGGTATTCAGCGGTGTTTGTGTTTAACTCGACTGGTTCGAGTGTCCCGCAGCACGACTTCCTTTTCCGTGTGGAAAAGCGCAAACATGACCCTAGTTCTCTAGGAAAAGGAGCATGATTGCACTGTTTGGCATTTCCCGACATGAAACGAGAGGAGTTCGATCGCACTGTTCAACATTTCCCGAGCACGCTGGCTGCGGATACCTATTCCACTCGCGAGGTTAAATAAACCACTTAGCTCCACAATATTTATCGTCGGAATAATTATTTCCCGATCCCGTGTCGCAGCTACTTACATAAGACGCAAACGTTTCTAAAGACCCCCTAATTTTATAAACGAATTTTTATTCACACGAACTGGAAACTGTGCTATAAATAATATTAAGGGTTAAAGGGTTGAAATATAATTTTAAAATTCGTGTAAATGGAAGATCCCTCACTCACAAAAACGAGGATGGTAATTATTTACATTAGGGGCTTCCTCACCGATTTTGATGACCTTGGAATATGTTGTCAAGTTCATCATTCTGAACAACTTTTTCCTATACATGTTACCGCCGCTCAACTTTAGTTTCCGAGGTATTCGCAAAAAAAGTTTTAACATATGTAAATATTTACATTAGAGGTTTTTACATTAGAGAAGACGTATCCACGGGGAATTATTCAACAAAATTATTTTTTTGGGTATATATTATTTAAAAAATTGATACAAATATGGATAGACACGTTCTTCTTATTTTTGTAAAATAATGTTAAGTAGTTAGTTTCAGTGCTTTGTAAATCTAGTGTTAAAGGGACATTGAAGTTGCAAAATATGAAATAAACCTTGCATCCAATATTCTACATACGAATAATGAAATATAATACTAATGTACTACAAACTACATTATAAAATACTAATGTAAAGTGTACTTACTTCTGAATCTTCTGTGCCTCCGTCGGATCCACAGCACACAATTATTCACTCACGAGGATAGGTCCGAACAACAATCACTAAACACACACACACGCACACACACAACAAATTTTATAAAATCGTGACAACGAACGAGAAGATGTCACTCCGGCCACGAACAAAATAATACTGCGATTTTAACAATGATCCCTTCCACGGAGGTGCTTCGGATCCACGGAGGTGTGATACGAAAACAGGGAATTCTGGGAAATAGGGTCGGCGCCCCGCCATAATTTGTTTACTTGGTTTTGTATCTAGTGTTTATAGACCCTCAGCGTCTAACCTGCCTAGGATAACCTGACCGTTTGAATATTTGTATTCAACTCTGTAAAAATGAAATAATTGTTGAACGATGCGAACAAATTTTTTCTTACTTAAAGGTTTACACGTCAAATAAAGGATGCTGCACTCATATGTCAATAATCTTACCAAGAAGTAAAAAAATATATTTTCTTTTCATCGAAGAATCCGCTACGTTTCTTTATTACAGTTTCCACTAGTCTTGGCATTCGCGTGATCAATGTTTTGATACTTTCTGTCGTTACATAATTCCATTATCGTTCCAAAATATTCCATAAATGTGTTTTCGAAGCAGAGCTAAAGCTCTGTCCCTTTTTGTCCAGTTCATCCCCTAATTTTTCTATGGGGATCAAATCTGGTGCTTGGCGTGGCTATTTCATAATTTTTAATGAACTATTACATTGAAGTTGTAATTACTGTTGAACACACGAGGACATTTGTATTATGTAGTTAATACAGTTGAAGGTTCACAATCTATACGAAATACCAGAATTTTACTAAAAACCAGAGATGTCCTAAGACTTATGAGCGGGAGTGTATAAGACAATTTGAAGAGAATTAAAACAGTACACTTCCGACTCGCAGAGCCAAAGCGTGCGCTGAATGGTTAAAAAGCCTAGTTAGAAGATATGCTAAGCATAGTGTATGCGCTTGGTATGCGCGTGGAATCGCGTACAGGAAGGAGGAATCGGCAGGCTGGATCGGCATCGATCGCTAATGGAGATTAAATAAAAGAGAATCGTCGAACGCGCTGTAACTAAAATCGTGTCCGACCGTGATGAAAAACAAAGAGTCAACTATGGTCGGGGGTTGGGTCGTCGGTCGCGCTGTGTAGAACAGACAAAGAGAAATGACGAGAGAGAAGGTGTGCGAGCGACGAGGAACATGGCAGAGAGAGTCGGGGCGAAACGTGGTCCAACGGGGTTTTCGGGGGACAGGGTAGGGGGTCGTGAGGGGGTCGTGAGGGGGTGGCTTGAGTTTCGTTTCATGGTTGGAGGGCAGAAGGAGCAGGAAAGTGGTGGGACGCCAGAGAAATGGAGGAATTGCCGGAGAGGAAGTCGACTGTGGGCCGGGGTGGCGACCGGAGAAATACGTATCCAGTTAGTTTTACACTGTGCCTCCAATTGATTCGAAATCGATTGTCGTTCGAACGATTCTCAATTGATCGATTACGGAGGGTGCGCCGCAAAGGGGGCCGCCGCCGCCGCCACCCCTCAAACGCCGCTGCAACCACCCAAAGAGAGAAAGAGAGAGGGAGAGTGAGAGACAGAGTTTGGCCTATAGGAGGACTTACTTTAAGCCAACGCCAATTGCATTCCGTTTTTTACGCCCGCTTGTTTCGACATGCCTTTACGGTCTCCCAATCGAACTCTCCTTCTCTACCGGGCCACCGCCTCCTCGCTGCAATCTACGATTTTACCTTAATTTCTTCCACGTCTTCCTCAAATTTCCTCCACGATTTTACGACACCCCTTCTCCCTCTTCTGGGCTAACGTTTACCCGGCTGTTTCACCGACTCCTTCCCTCCTCTGTCATCAGCGCACAGCACATCTCCGTACGCTCATTTTCCTAAAAAATATACAGGCTATTTCAATGTCACGTTGTTCCACACCTTTTTCCAGGTCAAATATTTTTTTATTCACATAAGGTCCCGAGTCAATCTCTTAACCCTCACACTACTGTTTATTTTGTGATTATAATGATTAGAAATTTTTCATCGTTCAAAATTTCATAGAAAAAAAGATCTAGATTAAATCATTGTTGGGAGACCAGAAAAATTATTCTTAAGCTTCTACCTGATGCCTAGGTTTCTCCACCTAGTATACTATAACCTTGGAATTAAATATTAAATTTCAAGTCTTTCTACCAAATATTTTCTCTTTCGTGGAGTGCTCTTTATCTAACTCCAATCTTTAACACGTTGACTGCCATGACCCCCTGCCTAGTTATAGTAGGGCAAGGGGTTAAAAGACAATTTCAAAGTTTCTTAAGCCATTTTATTCCATGTGTCTACAGGCTGTCCCAAAATGGTACAAAAATGAGTCCCAAAAATGAGTATCAATTCCACGTGCACAGAATTGTCTCGTAAATGGCAGCACCGCAAATCGGCCTGGTCGCAGGAAGAGGAACACACGTGTAAAATAACGGTGAAGGTGTAGAATTTGTAAGTGGAAGTCAGTCTATTTACGAACAGCAATCGAGGAAAAGAAAAAGGTGTTTGCGGGGGTAGCCAGCAACAGATTCCCCCGTCCTCCGGGGTTTTCGTCGCCGCTAAATAATTCAATTTTCCTGGAGAAACATCTGATTCGGAGCATCTCCCTTGGCAATAGGACCCCCGGATAAGTCTGTTCATAATAATCACATTCACGGATATCGGTCCTTTTCCATTCAGCGTGGAAACGGTTCGTGGGGTGAGAGATCGGGGCTCGTAAAACCGTTCCGCGACGAATCAATTAAGCACCGAGAGAATGAACGAAAGCTAGAGAGAGAAGATGCTCAAGATATAGCACTCTCTCGCAGACAATCCCCGAACAAGATTTTTCGTGATAAATGCAGCCTAACCCCCCTCGCCTAGCCTAACCTCTCACGGTCTCGCAAGACTACGCGTGGAGAACAAAGGACAAAAGCGCGGTAGGGGCGGCGTGTCGGATGGAGAAACTCGCTCAAGTCCGGAAATAATGAAAGGGTGTTTATCCAGAATTAGGTCCAACCCCCGGTGGTACCCCCATAGTCCATCGTCCGCTCATTCAGACAAATTAGCCCGGCGGCGGCCCTTTGTAGTTTCGAGATTCAAAGCGCGTGTTACTCTTACCCCAGCGTGTTCCTGTTGGCAGAGCTCTCCAACACTTCATTTAGACGGGACTAAAGAATGCTAGGCAAACCGTGTCTTTCTGATCGCCTATTGAGGTCTTCCCGGCTTCCTTTATTTTTATTATAACTGCCGGAACGCAGATTACTCGTTTCCGCCTCGAACACCAAATTTCTCCGATTTTTGAGAAATAATCGATATTTTATGTTCGATAACGGGGCCATCGTCGGCGGAGATGGCAATGTTAATTTAAAACGCGGACGCGATTGTACTCGTTTTATTTAACAACCGGTCCGGGATAAATGAAATGCATATCTGATATTGCTACATATGTTCCAGTAGATTAAGAGTAAAATTGATATCAGCCAATATTCATCGCTAATGCTGGAATCACTGTTGTAGGTGTTTGCCAAGGTACATGAATAGATATCTCAATCATGCATACAGGTACCGGCTTATGTGTCAGCTAATCTACGCAAATCTTATCGGAAACTAAGCTTTGGGAATCAGATACAGCTTGGCCGTGTAGGCCATAGTGAAATCCAATCGATTTGGTGACTCTAAACACTTTGGAACACTTGATGTAGAAAATATTTCATGTTTATGTCGAATATCGTAATCTGTATCTGTAAAATGCAGGAAATTATCACTATTATTATAGAAATACAGGAAACTCTATGAAATAAGAGTAACATTAATAATACAGAAAAATGCAGGATTCAGTAGATTTTTATGAGTATAATATTTTCATGTTTATTTCAAATAGCGAAATCTGTATCTGTAAAATGCGGAAAATTATCACTATTGTTAAAGAAATACAGGAAACTATGAAATCATAGTAACGTTAATAATACAGAAAAATGCAGGATTCAGTAGATTTTTATCAGTATAATATTTTTGTGACGAATTAATTAATATTAATCTGTTAAGATTAATTCGTACAGTGCAGTCGATTATGCAAAAGATACGGGATGCTCGTTAGCAGCCGATTGTTGTATGCTTATTCAAATATTTCGAACAGCCTAATTACCATCGACATATGGACTAGTTAATATCTATTGCGGGGTAAACTAGAATTGAATTCGACACTCGGCTGACGGATACGCTTATCAATCAATGTCAAATGGAATCAGTAAGCTGATTTAATAGAGAGATAATTATATGACTCAAGTTCGGTGCGTTATCGCATAAATGGGAGAAATACTGTTTTAAACATGATCCACTACTAAGAATAAACTGTTATACAATATACTGAAATCCAAGCAGTTTAAAACTTTTCTTCTGTGATATAAAATTAAATTCTTATCTAGCTTCCTGTGTTCAAGTATTCTTTAATTCTCCATCTGACGAAAATATTTCATATGGAACCTTCAAAATTTTTGGAAATTTACTCTGAAATAATATTTTCGCTTGATAGGTATTATCAGCTTTATCAGTTGTACATTTAGAGTTCGATGGAACTTCTAATAAAGTGATTAAACTTTCTTTTGAAAGTTTTCCGATGAGAATGTCTACTTGCAGATATTCTAATAACAATACAAAGATATAAATAGTCGGAGGCAGGAGAAGATAGAAAATCATAGCTAACAACTATTCTGTGTAGTTGTCGTACATTCAGGGAAGTTATCCGTATGTAATTACGAGAGACCTCCTACAATTTATAGTGAGCAACCCGCACAGTTGCGCTTAAGATTAGAGATGTAATTACAAATTACGCTCTTCAGCGAATCTGTGTTGCCGTTCGCTGTAATTTATCGAATCTGTACTTTATCCTGCTGCACTACACTCGTCTAAACTTGTTTTCAGACCTATGAAACGTTTCCAGGCACCGTAAAGGAATTGTTAAAAACATAAAAAAAAAAAAATCAACAAATCACTCATTCAGAGCTGAACAAAAACTCGTGTTTGATATTTAAAAAAGTATATCTTGCATCGTAAATTTACCGTGAACGAATATGTTGAGTACACGAGCAGGGATTATCGATGAAAAACATACTTCAAACGCACTCTTTCACGACAGTAAGAACTTCTTTGACGCACTCTACGATCCATGAATATATTACTCTCCTTCGCGAAGTATAAATTGCGGTCGAGCGCCGAGAAGCGCCGCGGGAGAAAGAAAACAATTTCTTTTGAGCATAGCTCACACTGGTTAAAAGATTAACTGCTTATTCTCACATCTAAATTCAGTGCAAAGTGAACCGTAGGACATTTAGCAGATAATGCGAATGCGACAGCTGGAATAAAGTTACTTTATGGCGCCATTTAGCAACAGCTGGCAGCAGTGACAATAGTATTATTCCTCTGCATCTGAAATATGATGGACATTTAAGCTAACCTTGATAAAGAAAAAGGAAAACTCGAGGTACACCTCCAATATCAAGCGAAACCAGCTATCGTGAATTCTTGCTGAAACGTTCATAAAAAATAATGTCTTTTATCAACTTTTTATCCGTTGTACTGCTGATTTCGAATTCACAAACGTTAACTTTCCTGAAAGTGGTAGTCGTAATTAGACAGTGTTCACGTACAATTTGTGTTAAACAATTTTCCGTGCTTTTAATTTTACCACACGAATTATACATCGTTATCCTTGCTGATTTATCTTCTTTGCAGATTCTATGGCAAGTAAAAATTAAAGAACAAGTGGTATCATAGTCTTCACTGGGTTTGCCACGTCAGGTGGAATAAGTGCATGCATGTATTTTTGATCTTGAGCTGTTTTTCATTTGATAGTGTGCCAACTAGTTCTAGAGACTTCTAAACTGGCCAGTAATCGCCGCGAAGCTTTTGGTTCAATGAAGAGCATCAAGTCGATCCATTAATCTTGAGAGTTAAAAGAAAATTAATTACAGTTTCTGCAGATTGAATGAACTGTGATAATGAATGATGAAGGAGAAAGAAAGGAGTCGAGTAAGAAGCTTGCGGATACGAGGAATCAATATTGCCGGAACAGTTTCGTCAAATTCTCAAAATGTTTAACTAGAGACTATAATTTTCATCCCATTGCAATAAAAATTCAACAAAATAATCCTTTAAAACAGCATTCCCCACAATTCTTCAATTTTTTAACGATTGCTTGTCCTCTGAACTGAAAGTAACAAAAATTTGTTGTCTTTCATCTCTAGAACTCTAAAATCACATCTAAATTAACTTATTAGTAGACAGTGGATTTTATGCATTTATGACAAAAATGAGTAGGCGTAATTTAAAACAGTAAAAACATTAGAAGAATTTTAAAATACTGTTATGTTATCTTCAGCCTATTATTAATAAATTTCTATTTCACTCCAGTTTGTTGCAATGCCGATAGAAAATTTTTATTTTGCATAAAGATCCGCTGTCTACTTATTAGTTTGTTACTTCTATTTCTAAAATGCTGCTTAAAGGGGGGCACTACGGACGCGTCGATTCTTGAAGCTCAGATTTGCACACACGGCTCATTAATTAAGCGACTATAAATTTTCATTGTCGCGGCCCGAAATTCTCGGTTTCTATTCTGTTACATCTATGCACCGTGAATTATTCAGGTCTGCGTAGAGAGATGGTCATGGGAATCTGAACTGGGTTCATCAATTATTGATTGGCAGGCACTAATTAGAACCCTGTCAGGTACGAATCGACAGGTCATTTAAAATGAACACGAGTGTAGTTGCTTTCTTGGGGGTTGGTGTGCTCGAAGTCGGTGAAATATTCAGCCGGGTCGGGTTAAAGATTCAGGAATGTCCGCCGCCGTCGGTGTCTCCGTCTCTTCTAAAGGAATAGGAAAATCCGTGGCTGGTGAATTACACCGACGGCCTGTCCTATCTGTTATCCGAGTCAGCCCCGTTTTCCGGTAATTAACTATCAATTCGTTGGATCGGAACTCGTAGACCGGAACCGGTGCGCCGGTGATATTTTCAGCCCCCGCGCTTTGCCCGTTGCCTTCTAATGCCATCCATTTTATTATATCATTTAAAAACCTCGGTCCGCGCGATAAACCCGCCCCGATTAATTCCGATTCGAATATCTCCTAGCGAGAGAGCGCGGCTTCCTATTGTCCCATTTATTCCTAGGCTCGATCGACCCCGTTCTTTCATTCGACACCATCGAATAATTTTTAACACGACAACGGTTCACCTTTAAACCGGTCTTCTATCTCTCATCGATGCGCCCGAGCCGTTCACGGCCGGAAGAATTTCCATTTTTCCACTTTGTAAATGGAAATTCGTTCGTCATTGACGTCGCTCGATGGCGAATTCCATGAAAAAAAAACCCGCCGGACGATTATTGAATAAATCCAATAAGCGAGACCCGAGGGCGATCGTCATAGATTTTAATGATTCGCCGGTGGAAAATTGACACACGATTGTTGCTGTTGTGTTGTTGCTGTGCGTGTGAGTGGTGTTTTTTTTTTGTCGTTCAGCCGGACAAAGTTCAAATGCTTCGATTTTCGATTCCCATTTAGGGTAATTCTATTAGCCCGTTAATAGCATTCGTCGACGACACAGAAAACTCTGACTTTTTACGTTCGCATGATGCATCCGTGCACCCGTTCATATTTAAAAAGGCGACTCGCTCGCGCCGTTAAATAAAGTAAATGCGCACGCCCACCCCCTCCCTCGGGCGGATTAAACTCGAAATCATAATTGGTTTACAAAGCCGGAACGAATGCGCGCGCCCGTTTTACGATTTTTATTAATACATGCGGATAAATGATTCGAGCTCTTATTACGAGTCGGACCAATAAAGGTACAACATTTTATCCTGCTTCTGGGCAGTGAATGTTATCTTTTCGAAAATATAGTTTTCATAAATACCCCGACCGCTTTATTCCTCCGATACTCCTATTCAGAACTGCTATTTCAGTGATACAGCTTCGTTTTATGTCGAAAATATTTTCACGTTTATATATTAAGAATTATATATTTATTTGTACCGTGCTCAGATTTTAATATACCCAAGTGTGTATATGTGTAATATTCGAGTCATTCCAGCGAATCATTTAAACGCGAGTTTTCTTAGCACAAAGAGGGGACTAATGAACGGAGAGAGGAAGCGAACCACCCCTCGCTTAACGCACCGAAAAATCTTGATGATTTGTGCGTCGCATCTGCATTTTAATTACTCCGAATAATTCTCCGCATAATCTTAATCTCGAGAACTTGTTGAAGCCACTCTTACTTCTTTGCTTCTCGATCCTCCTTTTTCGCCCTCGATGCCAGCCTCGTAGCGGTCAATTTGACTAATCATTATTACCTGAGAATTATTATGAGCACCGTCTTAGAATTCAAATGAATCTGGAATTTCCCCTAGAAGTTGTTCCGAGCTTCGTCGCGGCCAAGTTATAACCGCGTTTGCGTTGACACATTTCAATTGTTCGACGGAAACTATCCAATCAGACTTGTTATGCAGACTTGTTATACAGTGCTAAATCACTTATTCGGAATAGATAAGGGTGTAAATATATTCAGTATAAAAATATTCAGTATGTATCCTCGATTTGGTTGTCGTGTCTGACTAATGCAAACTCTTTCTACTTAAAATGCATCTGAAAGTTTTCAGATTGCAATCGAGTTGCCGTGTCCGACCAATGTTGACCGTTTCTACTTAAACTAAGTGTAACACGATTGTAGAGAATACAATTACGCATTCGTTTTCAATGTCCCTGAAAATACATGTATTGCGAAATGAAAATTTTCAGGACATATTTTTCACAACGCGAAATATATGTGATAATAAATTGATTAATGTTTTCCACCCTACTTTGTCATTTTGCAACAAAACTGTGCAGGCAGATAACGCGACGTTGGAATTAAGGTATTGTTCAAATCAGCAATATAAATTGTCTTCCATATTTTTTCTTACACTTAAACTCTAGTGGAGAGAATGTACGTTCTCCTTTTTTTTTTTTTTACTAACCAGCTGCATTTATCACAGTCCGGAGGATGGATGAGTCTTGACGGCACAACCCTAGCGCCGTCACGTTATTTTTTCCCTTGACTGAATATTTGTCTCTATCCAGCAAAGAAAGGGTTGGTAAGCGGATCGCGGCAGAAGGGTGTCAGTCGCTTATTAAAAAAAACCCCTTTTGGTCTTGAGCGGAGCTCGCCTTTGCCCCTACCCTCCTTTACGTGACAATGCGTAATCATTAAGATTCCCTCGTGGAAACGACGCTAAGTACACGATAAAGTTGCGAATCCATAAAACCTAGAATCCTCTGTTTTCACGGCTGAAGAGTCACGCGTTATTAGAGATTCCGTTATTCGTTTCTGAATTTTCAGTTGAAACTCCTTTGCACTCGATTTTTCGTTTCTACACCGCTGCGGGAAATATCAAATCAGATTTATTTTAATTGCGTTAATTTTAGGTTATGATTTTCCGAGATACGAACCGACAGCTGTTCGGACACCGTTAATATACAAGTATTGTTTTCTCGCACGCAACGACTGCCCCGAAACGCGAACGCGAGACTCGTTTAAACCGGCATAAGATAAAATTCAGTTTAAGAGACAATTTTACTGTCTCCCCTCCTTATGAATCAGCGGAACGTATTTTATCTTCTAGAAATATACGTGGTCTACGAAACCTGTACTTTTTTAGTGCCGCGTATAATTTATCGGATCACCGAATCAGTGGAATATAAATCCTTGTGGAGGCTAATACGATTTTACCTTGTTATTAATCTACTGAGACAATTAAAATAAGAAACAGTGCTATGTCAATTCTGCACTTTCCGAAATGTAGAGAATTGAAGTTCCAGTTGAGAAAAATGACAAATACCTTTTCAATTTATGTGTAAAAATTTAGGTATCTCGCGTTTGTTAAAAATCAGAACTAATTTTACTTCAAATTCATTTTGACTTTTCTAGCTTATGCACACATTTTCCTGAGAAATATTTGTCAGGAGAGCAAGTGATTATTTAAAAAAAATTATTTAGGCCGATCTCAAGGATTTTAAGTTTTGCAATTAACGCTAAATCCGTTCGACGGAATGGCTGCATATTAAGGAACACGGCAAAGGAGAAAATCGTTGCCTCCGAAACTTGTGTCTATCTAATCGGAGGACATTGTGCGAAGTACGCCTGCAGCGTATCCTGCCGCGTCTCCTTGATCCTGTCTTTCATATTAGCCGTTGTTCCATCCCTTCTCTGTGCCTTTTGTACAGGTCCCTCTCTTCTCCTATCCGTCTCGAGATTCTTACTCTTCTATCCCGTCAGGAGAGAAATCGGTAAGGGCATTTGCCTTTCTCCTCGTGTACACTCCGTGGCAAAAATACGCGTCGTTTCCCCAAAATCCTGGAAGTCCTTATCACTGTACAAAATTACAAGGAGAAGTTCAATCATTTCCGTGTGTACTGAGATAGTTAACTTGATTTGAATTCGATCTATCTATTTAATTCTATCTTGATTTGAATTTCGACTTGATTCGATCGTTTCCAGTCAACGCTGTGCGTTACAAAAATCTAGTTTTAGCGAACGATTGTTATCGTTGAACGTGAAAAAGGTGCGGGAGAATCAGGACAACGCGGTTGGCATAAACGGCAGGAAAAGGAGGCCCCCGACGCCGGTCACCGGTCGCCAATTGTATTCATTTCGAAACCGGCCGGTGGCAAAGTACTCTGGCAGTTCTTAATTGGATTAAGAAACTGGAAATTCCAATTGCATTTGGTATGCTGACCGCGGAGGACAGTCGGTTGGACGACAGCCTAATTCCCGTAGACCGAATACACGGCGATAGAACGGGGGAGATCGGGTTGAACGAATGATGTTTGTCGAAATCAAGCAATCAGCCCCACCGAGTCAAGCAAGAGATTATTTCTGGCAACTGCTCGCAAAGATTGACCCATCCACTCTGTCTCTGGTCACCTACACGTGTGCACTCTCTCCTCTCACTCTCTCTCCCTCTCTCTCTCTCTCTCTCGCACGCGCGCGTTCTCTCCGGGATCGGAACTCTGGACCAAAGGAGAGCCACGAGCCGCTTCGCTCCACCGAGTTACCCAACAGTTTGTGTCGCTGATGGAATAATAGTCCATTTGGGATGCACGTGCTGTCGCAGTATCCTCCTAAATCCGTCGCGCCGCAGTTCTGCCCGCACGTATTTACATGTTTCGAACAATTAATATTTATGCCTGGCCGCGTTGCTTCCTCCGCACGCTCATTCTCAAGTACCCTTTCAGCGCCTGATATTCTGACCTTCGCGGCGGAATTTCACACTGCGGCCAACTCGTTTCCACTGGTATCCACGGAAACGACAATCCTACTCTTCGATCTCGCCTCCTAACTGCCCCGGTAACCACCCAGGATCTCCATTGTTTCACGACACTTTCCTCTGAATCGCCAATCCATCGAACACTAACTTTACCGAGTAACACGATTCTCAATTCGTTCGGTTATTCGATTTTTCACGGCTGCAATTCAATTATATCCACTCTGTTATGAAGGCAACTCTTAATAGTGTGGAATATATTTCAACAAATTAATTCTCTCTAGATTGAAATTTTCCAGATCTCCTTTCCCTAGATTGGAATTCCCTAGATTGGCCTTCCCTAGATCCCCCTCCCCTTCCTTAGAACCCCCTTCCTTAGAACCCCCTTCCTTAGAGCCCACTTCCTTAGAATCCCCTTCCTTAGATCATCCTTCCCTAGATCCCCCTCCACATATTTTTCCCTTCCTTAGATCCCCCTTCCTTAGAGCCCCCTTCCTTAGAGCCCCCTTCCTTAGACCCCCTTCCTTAGATCCCCCTCCACATATTCTTCCCTGCCTTAAATCCCCCTTCCTTAGATCCCTCTCCACATATTTTTCCCTTCCTTAGATCCCCCTTCCTTAAAACCCCCTTCCTTAGATCATCCTTCTCTAGATCCCTCTTCACATATTTTTCCCTTCCTTAGATCCCCGTTCCTTAGATCCCCCTTCCTTAGATCCCCCCTCCTTAGATGCCCTCCACATATTTTTCTCTTCCTTAGATCCCCCTTCCTTAGAACCCCCTTCCTTCTCCAGGTCCCTCTTCCCCTCCTTTCCCTAGATCTTCTTTCCCCAACTTCCCCTCCCTTCGCAACGCGTTCCTGTCGGAATTTTGGACCTCTCAAAGGTTCCAGTGGAAGGTGGTCCTCCACCAATTAAGTTATGAGAATAAACGAATAAAATTTTCGTGATTATCATTCCCCAATGATTATCAAGAGATCCCCGAGGAATTAGCGTGGCGTGGGGATAATGCGGGCCGGGTCACGGGCCCGTGGCTTGTAACCATATTGAAAGAGAGCAGGCGTAAGATAGAATCTAGCATAAGAGCCCTAGATGGGCGTCCTTATACGATCCGGTGGCCGTAAATACTTCAGCACTGACGCGCGCAATATTAAAGGTGCAGAAGCTGTACGGGTAGAGAGGGAGCATCATCCCGAGCACTCGAGGGGGTTGCATGGTGCTCGCGCGCGAGCTCTGGCCAGCCCGCGGGGGAGAGACTTAGGTGAAAGATTTATGTTCCTTACGTTCGCGTACGAAAGGCGTGAACGTTTACTGGTGGGGCGGGGGAGGGGAGGGATCGAGGGGTTGCTGTACGGGAAATCATTTACTCGGGCATCGATTTCCTCGCGTTCCGTTGCGTCGCGTTGCGTTCGAACGCACTTTCTCTCTCTCTTTCTCTCTTTCTCTATTTCTCTCTTCTGCTGCCAGCCGTTCGGGACTTTAACGATTCATTTGCAACACGCGTCGCAAACCCCGTTGCTCGCCATTCCGTGTCGGCCATTTCGCAAAGGGGGGCCGAAACGAACACACGCACAGCTCTCTCTCTCTCTCTCTCTCGCTCTCTCTAGCAGACCATCGTTGCTGAATACGAGCGCGCGCGCCAGGTTATTAGAGGAACAGCGCCGGTTTTTACTTCTTCGCCGTTGATTCCGCTCGTGCTTGACTTTCCGTGACCCGCTATGCAGAACGGCGGACTCGTGTGCGGAGATTTACGGACGCGGCCACGGACAAGCTGCGGAGATTACTTTGCTTTTTTAGATGGCCACTTTCCCCGTGAATTATTGTTCGTCCCGCTGTAGCGATTACGTTTTAAATTCCTTGCCCGGGAGTTTCCGGACGATTGGAAACTCAGCGCGATACCGTGGGCGAAACTTATTCCCTGTCCCAGTTTCACCGGGGGAAGGAACACTACTGTCCTCCCCCCCTGTTTTTTTTACTTTTCTATTTTGCTATCCGCGGGGGATGCAAATTCTCGCGATCGCCGCCAGCAGTCATGCCGGTCCGACTGTTAATATGTTTGGGGGATCGTGCACCACCGCGCGCGCGGACGATAAGGATCGCCGATAAAATTGTTCTTTTGTGCGGATCGAATGTGTATGTGTGCCAGCGAGGTCACGAAAATGCAAATTAAACCCATCCACTGCGATTCATCTTACCGGTCAGTGTGATTTAAAAGGTCATTAGCAACACGGTACATTTTCTTACAATATTTTGTACATCTTTGTATCTTTGATATATTGAGCAAGACCGACATTGTGATCCTCAGAACCTAACAGAATGAGTAAGGATCCAGGCAGCATTTTTCCTTTCATTTTAATATATTTTACATTCCAGTATAAAGTGAGTTACATTAACTGGTACTTTACATATATCGCATATCGTGTTTTCTTTTTCATTTAATAAAAATGAATGGGTTATTTCTCAGTGCCCGATTCTGATTCTAGAAATTGACGTTTGAATTTGACGATCTATTGGAATTGGAAACTTTTGCCACTGAACTATGTGTTCTCTATTCACGGCAACAGAATAGAATTTTATCTCGGTTAATAACTAGACAGCGAATTTTATTCGCCTACGACAAAAATGGATGGGTGGTAATTTAAAATGGTATATACATTAGGAGAATTTAAAAATGCTGATATCTGTACTATAAAATCTAAAATAACTTTCGATTTCACTGCAGTGTGTTGCATTCAGGTAAAAAATTATTGCATGCATGTATTTTCACGGGAAGGATCACACGCCAAGCCATAAGAAATTATGAAAGAAACTGGAAAGCGAATATTAACACTAGAACTACCGAGTCTTAAATACAACTGATGAATATTGCTTTGTAATCATGACAAGACTACATCTATTCAAACCTAATAACATCTTTATTCTAACATGTTCTTCAATGAAAACGTCCATTCAAAAAATTCGGATGAAAACATTTTCATAATTTCAGTAACTGTGAAAGAAAAAATTAGGAACCAGTCATTTGGACTGGTTAGGTAGTTCTAGTGTTAAAGTGGATATAAAACACGTTATGCATTCGAGGGTTAAAACAGCGAGGTTCCCGCTTTGCTTCTGAAGATTTTCAGGCGTTTCGGGACTCGCGTAATTGTCAGTGCCCTAAAACACGTGATCAGGATCGCCGTGTAATTACGAGTATGGTCGGTGGCTCGGTCGTCGGATATCAGTCGTTTCGTTTTTCTCTCGTTTTAAAGCGGAGAGAACACATCGTTATACAGCCATCACTCGCTTCATTAATTCGTACTAACGATTTAGTTTCGCTTCTTCCGAGTGTTAAGAGTCTCGGTCTTCGCTTCGCTCTGCTCCGCTCCGCGCCGCGCCGGGACGCTTCTAATTACTCATTCGTTAGTGCGTATCCTTCAACCGGCAGAAACAAATTATGTACAAATAGCGCGCCGCCTATTTATACCGAATCTCTTCGCCCGGTTATCGATACAGTCAACCCCCTTTAAACGATGGTGAGACACGGTGGCGGGGGTTGGGAGGGTGACGGGGGTGGTCGTGTTTTTCGCGGCTTATGCGCCTATACGCGGTCCCGTTCGGTTACCGGTGGTCGAAACGACAAAATCGTATTTACCTTCTACGCAGCCGGATGTGTCATCGTCGCGGTAAATATTCCATTAATTGAAACTGCGCCGAGTAAATCGCAAACAATTTAATTCTACAACGCCGAACAATATATTAATATTGGTCCCCGCCCGCCGGAGCAAAGAACCGAATGTCTCTGACCGCTTAAAACAATTTTCACCACGGCCCACGGACAACGGGAGAGAATTAATCATTCGCCTGGTTAAAGGCAACTTAATTACCGAAATACCGAAAAATTATCGGGGAATGTTTGTTACGTTCTTGTCAAAACATACACACTCGGGTTCTTTCGAAGCGTTTTAATTAATTTGTTTGTGCTCGCGTCGGAAATACCGAATATTTTTTAATATTTTAGGTGTTCCTGGGGGGTATAAACTGCTTTCAGAATTAACTAATTTTCTCGAGGAACCAATTTTACGGATATAATATTTTTTTTAATTTTATCGTAACGATGGTAATACTAAAAAAAATGTCATTTCAGTTTTATCTCGCAAGATCGATTGATCGGAGAGAAAGACGAAGAAAAAGATTTTGTCTGGCTTCGAGAAACGTGAGCATGAATCACTGCGTATAGTTGTCGAGTGTATAGTCGTTCCGTACGCAATAACGAATAATGAGCGTTTCTGCTGGGTATAATCGGGGAGAATGAATAATAGCGAGACACACATTAAGTGATATAATGCGTGGAATAAATAACGGCACGTCGATAGCAAATTTCGAGTGACTTTATAGTCGATAGTAATTTAGAATTCCGCGGTAATATTTTAAATGCTATGCCTGACTGTGTTGGGCCAGGGTCGCATGGGATATTACAATACAGGAAGAATAATCAGTTCGTACTGCGCGGTCGCCGGCATAAAGTTACACGTTGTTGGCAAGATAACGTAGCAATGGAGTGTTTATTTAACCCCGTAACGCAATTTGGATCATGATCAGTCGATAAATCTTACGTCACGTTATCGGTAAACGGTATCGACACAACTTTCCCGCTCTACGATTTACTTATGTCTGTTTCGTATCGGTTCATTTCAGCCGGTATAAACAAGATTTCACGATAGAATTCTGTATAGATAAATAATTTATTCTCAACCAAAAAGAAGACGATAAATTTATTATTATTTTCCGCGATAAAATTCTATGAAACACGCGCCAGCGAAACGTGCGACTGGATTCATGATTAATGGAATAGATAATATTATTTTATTTCGGTGTAATAAATCCTCGTGGGATCCGAATTGACATGATTTATTTCCGTAAATCATCTTTCTACGTGGAACCGTGTCTTCAATGTTTTCAATGCTCGTATCGAATATTTCACAGGCTACGGTTATCGAGATCATAACTCCGATAATCTGCTACGAAATCCAAGGACGGACGAAAGCTATTTGATCGAAACTATTAATCTACGCATTTAGTTTTCGGCACAGTCACTCGCAAAAGTACGTCTGATAACTTCTGATAGTTGAAAATAGAACGAAGCACTTTATAAGCTCGTCGAATAACGTTAGAGATTGACAAAATCCGGCTTATTTCTAGAAATCAATTCTTCATCGTAGTCTTAGCAGATTGTAATTGTGAAGAAATTGATTACTAAATATTCTTAATATTTATAAGTAAGTATTATAGAATATTTATAAGTAAGTAAGTATTATAGAATATTCTTCAAGTTCTAGAAAGCGATTCTTTATCGTAGTCTTAGCAGATTGTTATCGTTCTAAACTCACTTTAATTACGATGCCCCTCGAAATCTCCACGTGGAGCCTAGATTTTCGAAAAGTGCGATCAAAGTTTGGACAGAATAACATTTCCTTTGGCCGGAAGTTTTGGAGTTCTGCTTCTTTGATCTTCGAGCAGCTGTTGCTGAATCGAGCGTAAAACGTCTTTCTGGGAATGTTTTCCTTTCACCAGAAATCTGTTGTAGTTTCTCGGAGCTTGCGACGTGTCTTTGTGCATTAATTGATGCAACATAAGCCGGCTTAACTTCAAATATTTCATCCAACTCTCCAGCGAACGCTGAGATTAAAAAATTCTGTTAAGTGAAAACCGAGTGCTTGATAATTATTTATCCTGGATCGTCGATCGATTTATCATATTAACACGTTGACTGCCATGTCATCCATTTATGGGTAACGAAATTATTTGTCCAGGTTTTAAAATGAATTTTTACGCTAATATATTCATTGTACTAAATTTGATTAGAATCTGTAACATGCGAGAACGTTGGAGGACAACTCAATATCGTACATTTAATTTTTTTCCAATTTTTATTTCATTCAATAACTTTCTTTGATTTTATGGTATTTTCGAGGTTTTTAGTTGGGCAGTCAACGTGTTAAACAGTGTCGTTAATTGATTGACTGAGAGCAATCGCTGTGCCAAAGTGAAAGAGTATTTGATAGGCATCTCCTTTAGTTGGTCAATAAACTTTTTTACTGGAAACATCGATATTATTTTATCGACTATTAAAAATCGCTAATAATCGGCGTGTCAGCTTGCGACAGGTCGTGCTTGCGTTTCAATCAAGCAAAACGCGGGAGAACACGTTGTATCGACACGTCCGCGTCGGTTCGTTTCACGAGTCATTTGTTCGCGCATAAGCGCTCGGTCCGCCTTCATGATGCATGCGATGGGGGTATCGTTTAGGCGAATGCTTCTATTTGCCCATCCGGCGTGACAGAGGCTGCCGGGTGCCCCGGGGTTCCGGGTTGAAAACCGGAGAAAGTGGGCTCGCGAGGTGAACCAGGGGAAAAAGGGAAAGAAAGCCCGGCGCGGAGAGGAAGGAGAGGGTTGGAAAAAGGCATCCACGACGGGGTAGTTAACTTGATTAATCGCATATTTATGTATCAGCCCACTTAACCGAGTCGGCAGCTTTCTTCTTAAGCCCCCGGGCTGCCCCTGCCGGAGCCCGGCCCTTGTGCACTACTCCGTCGTCGAGCTCCGCCTTGTCTTAACGTTGAAATAATGCAGGCGAAATAAGGTCGGCTAAAATGTTTAGAGAACTAAGCGCGCGAGCGAGCGAGCGAGCGAGCGAGCAAGCGCGCGCGTACGGCGCCGAGTCTTAAATCACCGTCCGACGACGTCGACTGTCTCCCCTGCTCTTCCTTTCTCCGGCTTTTTCTTCAACTTTCTCTCCTCCTTCCTCGTCCTCCTTCTTCAACCTTCCGCCATTCTTCGGCTTTTTTACATTTTTCCAACCCCTCCTCCTTCTTCCCCTCCCTGCTCTTCCTCTCCGCTCGCCCTTTCTCCGCGTCTCCTCTTCTCTTGTGCCAGCTTCCTTCGGCTACCTTTCACTCCTACCCCCTTCCACCTTCCGACCTCTTCAACTTTCTCTTTCCGTTTCGCCAGCCTTCTCCCTCTGGCTCGGGCCTCTTTCAACCCGAGAGTGTCCCGAGACCCACGCCACTCGCCGGCTTTCCTCGCGACGAAAGCTCTGAAGTTTAAAAAGCTCCGCGAAGCCTCAAGCGTAGACCGCTTCGTTTCTGGTTCGTGAGGTATTAGCGGCTGGATACGAAAATTAATTAAGGTCCTTCCGCGACCCCGCCGATCAACTCTTCGTCATCGCTGCCCGCCAGGGTGGGGCCGAGTAGCCTAATTTCTGCCCGAGTCTGCGTTCGATCGCTGTGCTCCAGGATTGGGCAATATATAGACCGTTTATTTTGCAAGTGGTGCAAGTCCATGTCTTGTTGACAAAAAAAAAATGCAAATATCAAATACAAATATACAAATTATGTGATACCTCATTAAAAAAAAATGGACTTACACCACTTTCAAAATGAACGGTCCATATCATCTCCTTCTAATTTGTGTTTTTAGAAAGGTCTCCATTGAGTGGATGGCTAAGTAAAACAAGTGTTGATGCATTGGTCAACTATGCTATAGTGACTATAAAGTGTCGTCTGGCAAGTACATCAAGATGACAAGACTTTGTTCTTATCGGTAAAATTGTGCGAGGAATGTTTTATGAATAAATTTGCAGGGTGTCTCGTTTAACTTTAAGAGGAGTCGCTCTTTGTGGAGCACCATGGATGCTGATTGCGTGACGGTTTGCGTTGTTTGGGGTTGGATTATGCCACCTCCCGGACCATCTTGGCATTTCGAGCATGTCTTCATCGGAAATCAGTAGGATGCAAACCGCTATCGGGGATGGACGAGCCGGATAAATTGCACTCTGGCCTTGTAATCCGTTCACCCGGCTAATTGTTAGGTGGCTATCGAAGATCTCGTGCTTGACTCTTGTTGTCTGCGATACGGATGTTTGCTCTTTGACAGGTGGTTCAGTTATGTGGACATTGGGAGAGAGCTATAAGCCGGACTGTCGCAACGTAAACTGACGTCAGTAGTGGAACTAGGTATTTTGTGGCCACTATATTGCTACAGTTTTGAAAATCACAGAATCTAAAATGTTATATATAGATTACAGATTTCAGAAAAATTTTAGAATTGTAAATACAAACAATGTATGCAGGAACTTATGTTCCTTCCTGAAGGATTGCGAATTCTGTGTATAATGTCATCGTCACGTCCATTGATAATTGAGCGGCTCCAACTGATGTGTATCTATTGCGTTACCTTCACATTAGAATAAGGCTATAATATTGTGGTATAATATATTAAGGTTGTAATATTATGTATGTAATACAGAACGCAGAATAACCTCTTATCGGAGATTACAACTGTACAAAAAAAAAAACATTTTTCATCTGTACATCTATTTCACAATTGTAAATGTGTCTTCCCCAGGTTTCTAACTACGCCAAGTTAATCAAATAGAATTATGCAATACTTGGACAGTTTTTTAAATTTTCAGCGTTTGGAATCAAATGAAACAGTTCTTATTCAGTTTGATTTTACATTTGAGATAAGATGGGAACATTGTCTATAGAAAAAGGGCTTGATAACTCAAACGGAATACTTGATGTTTCTTGAAAGAGATGACTAGGCCTCGAGCAGAACAAGAAGAATAAAAGGGAACTGTTCTCTGTTAAAAAAGGATCAGGATTTTCGAATGGAAGAATGATACTGAATGCATTGAATGCAATAATATTAATTATAAAATGAAGCAATAAAGATTGTCACACTTACCTTCTCAGCATCATCGATATTAGCTCGTTGAAACATCGAGATACCTCGAAGAGATAATTTTTATTACAACAGACCGTTGGCGTAATAAATGAGGTGAAACAACAAGCAAGTATATAATATGGAGAACTCATGAATCGATAACCGAGCGTCTCTGATTACGTAGGGCAATCTTTTGCGGGTAAAGATGGGTAAGAAATATGTTTAAGTGAGTGTTTAATATTCAACGATAATTTACAAGTGAATTGTAAATTTATTTTACAATCTTCTATGAACGTTTTTTTTTTTTTTAAATAGATCTCACTGCATATAAAATTAGTCGCTTCTAGTTGGGCGTCGGTGTAGCTTGTAAACGAATTACCCAAATGGTGTGAAAAATTTCATTCTCCGATCTCAAGTTTCAATGCCTAAGCTCGCTCAAACTTTAAATCATTGGTGAAAAGACATCGCTAAAATTCATTAGCTTTTTTCGGAACAAATTTTACCGTGCTCACACATCAAGCAGGTGCAACAAAACTGTTTCCAGGCCGAAAGCCTGAGAAAGTAGACGCTCGAGGTACACCGTTCGGAATCCTAAACGGTTCGTTTGCCATCCGATTCTGCTTCTGGCCTCCGTTTGTCTGTCCTTGGGATCCACGCTAAGCGACGCGTGCCGGGCCGCAATCCGGTACCTTCGTCTTGGAATCCCTTTCCCTCGGATATCCTCGAAAGCTCCGGCAAGCACAATGATTCCGTTCGTCTCGAAATGGTCTTCCTAATCTTCTCTGGAATTTCTTTTCAGAACACCACACCGACAGTCTCTCTCGCCCCCTCCGAACAGCCAACTCTGAAAAGCAGCATGATTCCAAACTTTACACCGGGCCGCGGCGCGATGGTCCGCCCTTTGCGAACATCGTCGGCTGCCGAATGGCTATCATAGTCTAATCTACTTGAAAGGCTCCGCGGAAGTTCTATTAGAAGGTGTTTAAAGCGTTGCTGATCGTAATCGCGCGACCATAAGAGGAAATCCGTGTTTTTTCTCTTCCAAGTTCTCGAAACGATAACGACTCCAATCGAATTTTATTTGTGCCGATCGTGCGTGAAACCTTCACTATTTTAGGTGTACGAATGATGCGATACTTAATAAAAATTATGGTCAGATAAACATTAATGTGATCACGTCGAAAATCCACTCACTTGTCAAATCCAATCCTGCAGAATTTTTATGCTGTACAATTTAATATTCAATCCATGTTACACTTCATTTCAGCCCGTTTGTTTTCATACTTTATTCGAATCGTTTGTTAATTTCATTAATCTGATCACTTCGAAAATTCACTCACTTGTCAAAGGTATTTTGACAATAAGACAATAAGGTAAAAACTGAATTTACGGAGCAATATTTATTTGTACGCAACGTTGTAAGAGTTGGAGTTACTTAATTGGAAATATACCTACTGCCTACATTGTCGGACTAAATATTTACCATTTCTACTTATGATGTACCTCATTCAATTTGTTCCTTTTAAGAAATTTGTTGAACTTCATTAGTTTGATATCTATCGCATATGTCTGACTAGTATACTTGCTGTTTTTACTTGTGAGAGAATTAAACTTCCAAGTTCTCGAAACCTTCACTATTTTAGGTGTACAAATGATGCGATTAATTAAAATGATGATCAAATAAACGCAAATTCAGTTGTTGAATTTTATTTTATACGTCTATGGAAATTTCACTATTTTGTACCAACGCGTAATAGTTTGCGGTCGAGTAAAAAGAAAGATATGATTTTTCATTTGAGTTTTCGAGTTTTTCCCAATTTTTCAAAACACTGTAGTAAACTCGAAATGGACGTGATTGTTCAGGGAGAAATGGGTCGATTGTGTGTGAATTAAATTGTTGAACTTTATTTTTCACGTTCACCTCTGGCAATTTGTTTGCACAAGTTGTTTGTACAACGGAAAATGTTTGCACGAGGTATCGTTCCCCGGAAAATCGATCTCGAATGTTCGTCGGACATGCGTGTCTTTGAATGCAACCGGCTAATGTGTCTGTCTATTGCTCACCATTTCTACTTGCAAAGTTTGATGATGATACGGTGCAACTAGTCCCATCAGAGAGTCGAATGACACTGAAACTGAAATTAGTACTATGTGGAGATGGGGTTGGGGATAATGATGCCACTATAAAGGGGTCGACAGTGCCAGGTTGTGGGGCGAGGGGGCGGCTGATGGATAATTTACCGTGTGCACCTCAGTTTGCTATAAAAAGACGCTCGTGATCACTGCTTCTTGTCTATACTTAACAAGTTACAACCAATTTCGTTCCATTGACAACTTCGTGTATTTGTTTAATGGTAACCAATTGTGTGGTAATGCCAATTGTTTCTAAATACACAGTCAAGTACTATTATTTTATCCATTTTTGAAAAATTGTATTTTACTGTAATTGACTCTCAACTGGAGTACCACTGTTTGGGTGTCGAATACACAACAAAATCGACGAATTATGTTCGAATATTTATAGTCCCGTATGCTGATATTTAACACACGCTTAAAGTCGCTAATTACTGCCACAGCTAATTACTCCGGCATCGATATTACAGAAATTCTAATTCTACTATGTGCACTGCATACATAATTTATAGTTGGTAAATTGATGGGCCTTTAATATTCATTACTATTGATTAGAATTTATTATACTGTGCACTTTATCCGCGAAGGAAAAACCGAAGCTCGTGTAGAGCATTTTAATGGGCCGAAAATGTAATGTTAATGGGACGCTGACTAATGCGTGCGCCCGTTGATTATTTATTCGCGCGCGTTTCATATATTATTCTTAAATTTTAGGCCCGAGCGGCTCATTGTTTACGTGCCAGCAAAGTATCGGAGCCCAATAAATTTCCTAACGAAACGGGTTGCACAGTCGAAAGTTACCATAAAGCATAAGAGTACCGAACACTGCTATGTATTACCGATATCCACCACGGGTGGAATGGCCACAATTTCGAATTATTAATTACGATTCTGTCTCCGTGTGCAGTTAATGGTAATGAATCCACGCTCGTGAATTTTGTATATAAATCATGAACGGGGCTCGCGATATTCGACATTAAATACGTGTGTGCACAATCGAGAGCCGCCGGTTCTAAAGACATCGGCAAATACTGTGTAAACAAATGCGATCGATATAATTTTGCCGCACAAAAGGCGTCCTATAACAAGGTCTAAAAAAAAAAACGGGGAAAAGTCGACAGAAATTTATGATCGTGTTTTGGTATAATACATTTAGAGTGCCATCTTTGCAACAAAAGCCCGACACAGTCGCGTGTAAATATAATTTTTTTCGTCGAAAATTGCATTTCTCGTTCTGTTTGTCAGTGGTGTTCCCTGTAAACTAAAATCGAATGTTTAATATCATTTTCCGAGGCGACATATATTTTCCGTATTTTATAACTTGTGAGACTAAAAATATTTTATTTTAACACTAGAACTACCGAGTAATAAATACAACTGATAAATATTGCTTTGTAACAATGACAAGACTACATCTGTTCAAACCTAATACCATTTTTATTTTAAATTGTGCTTCTATGAAAAAGTTCATTCAAAAAATTCTGATGAAAACATTTTTATAATTTCAGTAATTGTGAAAGAAAAAAATTAGGAACCAGTCATTTTTACTGGTTCGGCAGTTCTAGTGTTAAGAATGTATGTCTAGAATTGAAAATTTTCAGTGTGAACTAATTTAAGAATTCATAACTAACAAGTGAAACACAAAAACGTGACAGTATAGTTTGTGTGTGTGTGTTTGAGAATAATGTTGGAAACGATGTCGATGTTATTGGAATTGAATAAAGTGTAAAGTATCACGACATTAGTGCAGGGGGGCGAGTGCACGAGCCGGCACGATCCGTAAGCAAATTCCCGGGGGTTAATTAGCAATTACATTAGAAGAAATTATAGCAGTTGTAAGGTTTTCGTGAAACCCTGATGGCTAATATCCGAGTAATGGAACGAGGTAGCTTCGTCTCGGTTGACGACTGCGGGGAAGACGAGCGAAACGGAGATGGAAGATAGGTCAAAATAGGGGGTGAACAGTCGAAGAAGGAGAGCTCGAGGAGTGCGAAGTAATTCCATCGGAGGGCAATTGATAAGAGGGAGTGAAATGATTGAGACATAAATTTGCGCTCTGACAAGTTGAGGAATTAACGTTTCGGACTTACGAGACGACCGTGGCGCATTAATTCCGCATAAACACCCAATGAAACGGCGACAGAGGTCCGAAGGGCTCGATTATCATTTCATAACTTTATTTTCCCCGTTTCCTTTTCTATTCTCATTCAGGGAGATGGTACAATTTCTAGAAAATTGGCTTGGAAAATTCGGAAATCTTTAACGGTTACGTGTAAGTTAAAAAAGAAGCTCTTTGTACACTGAACAGTGTTACAAATAGGATTTAGTTTAGCATAATAATCCAAAAAAAGATACGTGCGTCAAGGGGCTTGGAAAATTCGTCGACGTGTTTTGAAGTCAAAAATACGAAAAGGGCGCGGGGTCATCGACAGGTACTCGGACCAGGCACGCGAAAGGGGTGAGACAAGGAGGAAGGGTAGGAGGCGATTTCTGAAGGTCTACTTGACTTAATTTTCATTCAAGGCATTCCACGACAGCAGGAATTTCGAGCCATTAAGCACTCGCTATCTTTTGACGGGTTCGTCGTGCGTAACGCGAAGGGCGAGCCTATAACCGCGGACTATGGTGTAGTCAGACTGTACGCTGCCACCCCATGCTCCCATTTTCAAGCGAGAGAGAGCGAGAGAGAGAGGGAGAGAGAGAGATTTCCTCCCAGCAAGCCCGAGGACCGAGAAGCCGTCTTCCCAGCACGCTCTGCGCCCCATCCCCTTGTGTCAGAATTATTTCGTATAATTATATTCGTTTCGGAACGACACCCTCGGGGCTCGAAATTGAAATTGAGCTTTCTTGGCATCGCGGGAAGGAGGAGCACGCAGACGAAGACGAACAGAAACCACCGTCGTCGAGCCGAACGGAGCTGTGCAGAGCAGAGCAGAGCAGAGCAGAGCGGAGCGGAGCAAAGCTGAAACGTTCTCTGGACCAGCTCGAGGGGAAAGAGGGTGCGAGAGCGTGCGGCGCGAGCGAGAAAGTTTCTCTCACGTCTGCGAACAGCCTGACTACGGATTCCTGTAGCCGCGAGCTAAGGCTCCGTCCTCTGCCCTTAGCTCCTGTTTTTCCGCTTGCCGTACCCACAAATCCGCACGTCTTAATCTTCGTTGGAATTTCGGAGCACCCCCGCCGGCTATGCAAAGGATTCTACGCGAGGGTCGACCCGTTCGTCATGCTGCTCCGCAACCCTGAATAAGATGTCTATATTTTGTCTAGCTCCTCCAGATCAAGATCTTCCAGATCTCCTTCCCCTAGATTGGAATTCCCTAGATTGGCCTTCCCTAGATCCCCCTCCACATGTATCTAACTTCCTTAGAACCCCCTTCCTTTGATCCCCCTTCCTTAGATCCCCCTCCACACATTTTTCCCTTCCTTAGATCCCCCTTCCTTAGATCCCCCTTCCTTAGAGCACCCTTCCTTAGAGCCCCCTTCCTCAGAACCCCCTTCCTTACAACGCCCTTCCTTAGAGAGCCCCCTTCCTTAGAGCCCCCTTCCTTAGAACCCCCTTCCGTAGAACTTCCTTCCTTAGATCCCCCTTCCTTAGAGCCCCCTTCCTTAGAACCCCCTTCCTTAGAACCCCCTTCCTTACAACGCCCTTCCTTAGATCTCCCTTCCTTAGAGCCCCCTTCCTTAGAACCACCTACTTAGAACCACCTTCCTTAGAGCCCCCTTCCTGAGAACCCCCTTCCTGAGAACCCCCTTCCTTAGAACCCCCTTCCTTCTCCAGGTCCTTCTTCCCTCCTTTCCCTAGATCTTCTTTCCCCAACTTCCCCTCCATTTTCAACGCGTTCGTGTCGGAATTTTGGACTTCTCAAAGGTTCCAGTGAAACATGGTCCTCCACCAATTAAATTATGAGAACAAACGAATAAAATTTTCGTGATTATCTCGTTCCCCAATGATTCGCCTATGCAAAGGATTCTACGCGAGGGTCGACCCGTTCGTCATGCTGCTCCGCAACCCTGAATAAGATGTCTATATTTTGTCTAGCTCGGTTTTCTGTCTAGGTTGAATGGGAGGCGTCAACCGGGGATTCCAGTGTCACTGATCCCAAAAATCAATTTTTCTTCCGTTTCGAAAAATTTTATACCGAAATTCGGAGAAATAACAAAATTACCACGATTCTCTCCGTGTCCGAATTAGTAACGAGAACTACGAGAAAATAAAAGGATTGGTTTAGATGTGTTGGATTTGGACAGAATTTTGAGGAACAAATGATTAATGGATGTCGCGTTTGAAATGGGGTTGGTTTTTTGTCCGAATGAAAATGGCGACGGCGCGAGGTTTTTCGCGTCATCAGCGATCGAACCAGACCAAAATGCTGTTTCTGGTTGATCGGCTGGAATTAGCATGGCTAATTTATGTCAGCGTATAAATAACATGTTTATCGATATAATTTATGCGCGCAGCAACGCCGCGACCTATCGGTGCTGCGGGTTCAACAAATTCGCGAGCGGTAAGAGATCGATGCGCGTTTTGTGTTGGCAATTCAAAAACACCATTAGCCGTTATTAATCATCGGATATTTTTGCCGTACCGTGGATCGCATCTGCGACCAACCTGTGGCCACTTGAGCATCGATTTTTATCAATGTCTAAAGAAAATAAAACATTTTCAACGGTGGAAATATTTTACAGTGCAATCTGAAATTCTTCTCCGATTTTAAAAAGAAAAGTAAAACGCAGTTTGCGTTTAGTGGTGTATTTTAATAGTTCGAAATTTAAAAATTCATGTATTCAAATAATAAATTTGACCACACATGCACCGATTAGTACGCACTGTTATTCGCACTTGTTTGCGAGTATGCGTGTCTGTATCAAAATTTAAATTCACCATTTTTTAGCCTGCAACGGCCACACTGCTTTAAATCGTGCCGCCAGATGGGTAGGAGCATAAACTGTGCCACTGTAAATTGTCCTTAATTTATGGAGAAAAAAAGGGCGAACGCTATTTCCAGAATTTATTCAACAGAACTCTATTGCTCATTACTCCGTTATCAGCGGTTAATTATTTTCTTTTTATGGACACTAGACATGCCAGGCATAGCGAACGCAGGAGCAGTGAATGGATAGAATCTAACCAGAATTACAATTAAGAACTTTCGCTCAAAAATAGAACTTACACTTACCATTCAATACTGCAATGTTCACTGGTTCTCGACAAGTAGTAAAAATCAATAATTATTGACTGGGAACTTCTGATACTATATTCTTCAAAATTGTAAAAATAAAATTAGTCAGTCTGCTTTAAATTAATTTAAATCACGAATTCAGCACGAAAAATTTGTCTTTCGCACGAAGATCTTTCTAACTGATTTCAAAATGGAACTACAAGGGATGGTGAGAAACCAAAAACTATCGACACAGAAAGAAATCAATTCTTTTTAACCGCTTGCCCTACAGTGTCCAGTCATACTCGCGATGAAGATTTTGCACAGAGTCTAATGCATATGCACGTTATTAATTTCCTTTAAACCGAAATAAAATTATATTCCGGCGTTGTTAGTGTACAGCTATTAAAGAACATAGAGGCATACAATAGATATAAATTTTTCTTCTTTTTTTTACGAAATTACGAATTACAAAAAAGTTGTAATCGTTGAAACCGTGAAATAAATCGCAGTGCAAGGGGTTAATTTTTGTCACGTTATTTCTCTATATCTTTTATGGTCCTTTTTTCCCATCGATTTTTAAAATTTCCCAACAAAACCTCTCGCCGAATTTCATGTTCGAGGTCGTGTCGAACGCGAACGTTCGCGCAGCGGTCGGAAAGACTCGGTTTAGCTGGAAAATTGCGACACGATCGGCCATGGAAGTCGCGCGTTAACTCGCATTTACGCGCAATCGATGCGTTTTGCCGTGCCGTGTTGGCGGAACGACAAGTCGCTGCATGTTCGTTCTCCGCTACACGCGTACCAAACGGACTTGCGGGTTTCCACGGAGGCGCACGGCCACGGCGAGAAAGAGAAAGACACCATGGTGAAATGGCGTGCGGGGGGGTATACGGGGGGGGGTTGGTTCGAGGGGGGTCGAAGGACACGTGGACAGAGCGCTCTGTCACGTACGAGTGGGATAGGTCTGTACGATATGCAGCCATTTGCATACATATAGGGTCATTATAAATATACCGACTCCCTATATCCCCGTCTCTCCATCGTCCGGCCCATCAGGAGCAGAGGCGCTCGCAAACTGTCCGATGGCCCCGCTTATCCCGTTATTGCGCCTTCACAGTCACCACCTCCACCGGTTCACGGTTGTTTCCGTGTCTCCGAGGACATTTCGGCCTCGAACAAACGTTTTTCCATCGGTTTAACCCTTCCGACCCCAACCTTTCTTTTTTCTATTCACTCCGTCCCACCTCCTCTAGAACTCGATATCGGGGGTGAGTGCGTGTCCCGTCTGAAACCTGTGTGTTGGCACATGAAATTCACACTGTGTGCGACTTAACCCATTTGCATCGCAAGGATATATGAAAAGAAAGCCTTTATCACCAAACTTTCTTTTTTATTATATTTAAGTACAAAAATATGACTACCAGTAAAGGAACTTCATATTTCAGCATTATAAGTAAAAATCAGTATTACTGCTTTCATCCCCAACAACACCCTCAATTTCTATTTTTTAGCTAATGAATAATGATAGTGACCAGGAAAATTCAGCTCATATATACGCTAATGATGCAAATGGGTTAACACTCTTCTTGTTTCGCACACATGTGTCTCAGAAAAATTAAATAAAGCACCCTCTCCATCTGTTTACAGACTTGAATTTTTCTGAGAAGTTAGAACAGTTAATCTACCACTTGACGCGAAAAAAAAATTTTTTAAAATTGCAATTAGTCAAAGAAAGTTGTTTGCCACTTCTCCGAAAGTGTATACAGACCTCCTTCTTCCCTCAAAAAATAATTAACGTCGAAGAAGTCGCTGCAGGATCTAATAAGTAGCTCAAACGATTTTTCACAAATTCTAGAAATAAGAGCTACAAATCTTTCGAGGCTCGGCCGATTTCCGTCGATATCCGAAAACACGGGGATTACATTGTGCTGGGAGCTCACAATGCTTTCCACTTCCTCTCCAATTTCTCCGGGCGATAAGGGAGAGTAAAAACGCGTTGCAGCCCGGGCGGGGGAATAGTGCGTTAAACGGTTACAATGTATGAATATCGTTCGAGTGAAAGGTGATTGTGCCGGTGAGCGCACAATCTCCCGGGCTCAATGGGAATAAATAAGAATCGTTACACAGTTTCGAACGACACGACGTCACGAAGAAACTGCAGAGAACAGCGACAAGTGACGGTAACGACGCGCAGCGTTCGAGAGTGACGTGTGAAAGGTTCTTAATGGCACGCGTCTATTTCCATAGAGTTGCCGGTTGGAATTTCGTGGCAACCCGTGAAAAGTGCTCGGGGCGCGCACAACCCCCACGCATCGCTCTAGGAAACGCGTTTCTATTAACCTATTAACATATTGCCCGGCAACGGGTCGGGCCGACTCTTTTCCGCGGCCCGGCGAAATGGCGCTATAAATGGCACCCGCTGATGGGTTCGCGCGAACCGTCAACGTTAGGGTGTAGGTGCGCATTACAAATGCTAATGGGAAGCGCATAGTAGATGCTCCGCGTAGAATACATTACAGTCTCGTTCCTCAGTCATTAGCCGTGAAAATACAAAATTCACCGGACGCAAAGTGCAGTGTCTGACGGTCACGGTTTGTCCTTAGGAAAATTGCGAAACGTCGAATGTTTTCTGTGTGTTCGGTGAAATAACGAATGGCAAACAAACGCTAGCCAGCCACGCAAATGTTGATGCTAAATAAAGATTAATCTCCTTGCGATTTGTTCCCGTCTGTTATAGAAGAATAAATAATAGTGTTCCTTAATTACAGAAGAACTGATTTCCAAGCTCGTTCCATTTCCAGTTCTATTATTGGGTACACACTTGTTGATATATTCTTTAAACATTCAGTAAGACCATTATGACTTTCTGTGTCGTGCATTTTATAGTGCTTAGGGCCAGAGCCTAGATTCTTTTCTGCTAACGAGACTTTGAAGTGTACTTTAATAGAATCTTGTTCCTGCGTCCTGCAAACTGTAGACGCGCGTTTTTATAACTTTGTCACAGCGAAACTTCCAGTTTAAAAATCATTTAAGTTGCACGGAGCTGGTAATATCTCGGCGAAACTTCAATAAATACAAAATACTATCTATCGTACTATAAATTAAATAATAATATTTTCTTAAAATATTTCGAGATTATCTGTAAAATTTTCGCGCCCGGTCAATCGAGTGTCTCCATTGTTTGTCGATCGAAGAAGATCAATACGTAAGTACGCGTTGTCAGTCGCCTGTACATAATTACCGATAGAAGTCAATTACAGCGCTCCTGAAAGCGGCAAGTTAACAATGGCCGAGGCGAAGCATAATTAATAAATTCGTACCTCTCTGGCGACACGATTGAAAACACGAAATGTTCAAATCACAGGATGCATGTGTGCCGGTGAATGGACGGGCGTTCGATGATTGCCTGATGGTCGATTGACGAGCGTTTATCGAGGATTTAATTACAGGGACGTGCGTGATTTCTTCCGTGACAATGACCGCGAGCAATTTTTAATTAACACACGCGACAAAGTGGACAAAAATGACGGACGCCGATCGATCCCTCGGTAACCGCAGGCCTTTGGTTATTCCCGCCTCGTAGTCAACTAACGAAGACGGAGAGGAACAAATTAATTTGCTCCATCGAAGGGTAAAGACCCGAATTTTTGTCTTTTGTTTTTGCCGACCCTCTCTGCTAAAAGAATTAAGTTAGAAAAATCGTACCCTCTCACGCTCCTGCAGAATTTTTATGCTGTACAATTTAATATTCGATCCATGTTACTCTTCCTTTCAGCCCGTTTGTTTTCATATTTAAGTCAAACCGTTTGTTAATTTCATTAATGTGATCACGTCGAAAATCCACTCACTTGTCAAAGGTATTGACTGAATTTACGGAGCAATATTTATTTGCATGCAACGTTGTAAGAATTGGAGTTACTTAATTGGAAATATACCTACTGCCTACATTGTCGGACTAAATATTTATCATTTCTACTTATGATGTACCTCATTCAATTTGTTCCTTTTAAGACATTTTTTGAACTTCATTGGTTTGATATGTATCGCATATGTCTGACTAGTACTTGCTGTTTCTACTTGTGAGAGAATCAAGTTCCAGGAATAGCATACAGAATTTTTACATTGTGGAAAATTGAGACTATGGTATTCTTTATTTCAGTTCACTGTTTCGTTTCGTTACGTCGAAGATAGATTGTCCGATTAATACTTACTGTTTCCACTTGTAATGATCCCAATGGACGGAGTGGAAATATGTATCGTATGCACAAATTCGTAAAATACACGAAAAAGTGAATATTAAACAAATTCGAATATTTTGACATCGTGTCCAAACATACCTAGACAGCCTGACTTGACAACCTCACCTTCCCGCAGCGCAGCCGATCCAAAAACCGACCAACATCATTAAAAACCATTGCAAGACTTACAGAAACCAGAGAGAACCTACAAAATTCCAAGTATCCAACAAACTCCACATGAACAAGTTCGATCACAATGCGCGTCCGGATCCGCGCGCGCGTCAGCCATTAGCCCCGGTGATCTCAGCAATTAGGCCTTACGCGGGCGGCTCGTCGTCGCATTAATTAAACCCGGTTAAAATCGTGATGATCGTACAATAGGCCTGCGATATTTCCGTGCGAATTTGTTACGCGAGAATCCTGTAAAAAGGCAAAAAAAAAAAAACTAGGAAAAAAGAAAGAAAGAAAATGATAATTAAAATCCGCCGGCGATAAAACAATACTGGCGAGGCAGTACCACGAACAGCCGTTTCCAACCCCCGAACTACGGGGTGCGCTTCGGTACGGCGGTTCGCGCACCCCCCGGTCTCCCAAACGTCCGATCTACCCTCTCTTCTACCACCTCGGAGGGGGAGCGAAGGAACGAAGCCGGGCTCCCTCCAACCAACCTAACCACCCACACTAACCCCTCCATCCTGACAGAGCCACCCCTCCAGTTACCACCGCCGCCGAAGCCGCCGCCGCCGTTGCCGCCGCCGCCGCCGTCGCCACCACCGCGATACATTGCAATACACGGTTCTTGTCTCCACGCTACCTACCTACGTGCAGGTCACAGTGCTCCACCGAATCCATAGCTCGTCGCTCACACTAGGCCACTAGGCTAGCATCATCGTCTCCTTTCGGTATCCCACCCCCCCAACCCCCCACCCTACCGGGCCGATTTTCGCGACCATCTTTTCCTGCCTCGACGACGTTGTGTATCGCGACAAACTCCCCTCTCTCTTCTCTCGCAACCCCGGAACCGCCGGTCGAGAAAACCGTGTCTGTCTGTCGTCTTCTCTGGCCGCGTCAAAGGCGCAGTTATCCTCGTCTTCGCGCCGGCTACCGGGCGACCCACCCGCACACTCGCGACACGTAAACACAACAACGCGCACCGGCGACGCACGCGTACAAAACGGCCGCCGTTTACAACAAGACCAAGATCGTATCTCTCCGGTCCGCTTTTTTTTACCGGTGATCTCGATCGTCATCGCGCGGAATCGTTTCTCGCGAGGATCGTTTCTCATATATCCGCGAGTGTGTACCATCAGTGATAACGCACCTAGTGCCGTGGACCACAGTGTGCTGAATCCACCACAGTGATTTGCTTGCCGACAAAAAAAAAACACGTGTAGAGCAGGATCAGATCGCGATCCGACGGCTGGCAGCTCCGGGAAAGTTTCGAAGAGCGTCGAGAGAAGAATGCTAGGATTTCCCTAGTTGGTATGGTTGCGACGATCGTCGAGTGATCGCGTGATATTGTGGCCTGAGAGCTGGTTGTTGTTGTTGTTGTTGTTGGTGATATGCCTGTGCGCGGAAACGAGGCGTACGCGAGTGTTCGTCGTGTTCTGTGGTTCTAGTGATTCGAAGTGAAGCGACGGCGATCGTAGGAAGAGTCCTCCTCCCGGGATTGTTGGTGTTCCGTTTCGATTCCGCACTTGTTGACTATTGGCGAACGAGGCGATCGGCCAGGGCCGTAGCTGGACACCGTCGGACACTGGGCACCGATCAACCGGATACAGATAACGTCCGTGTTGAGTTATCGCATAAACGAGGGGAGAGAGAGAGAGAGCCTACTCGGCTTGGCCGGTGTAGCCAGGGAAGGGAAGTGTGTGGTCGAAGGTAGTACGAGCCACGTGAAACTGGTCGCTATTTTGCCAGGCAGTGCCGCTGGTAGAAGCTCGAAACCCCTTGGTTTCCCGCGCACAGCACGGAGCCCCCGCACACACAACCACCCCGACCAACCAACCGACGAGTCTACCCACCGCCACCAGCCCCTACACACAACAACCCAACGAAGCATCCCCCACTCTGAATCGCACAACAGCCTGAGCGGAAGTGCTAGTCAGTCGGCGAGCGACCTTCCAACATTACGGGTTAGGTTCCCTCTTTTTCCACCCGTTGTGTATATCGTCGCCCTCGTTCACAGAACCGGGGAAAAGAGAGACAGAGATTAGAGAAAATTAGAGAGACACAGAATAGAAAGAGGTTGCCTCTACCTCCAGGGCTAATCGAGAGTTGAACACAAGAAATCGTCCAGAGAATCCGCGACAGAGATAGTTTTGCTGACCAACGGGGCGACACGATGACGCTTCCGAGGAACTGAGAGACACCGGTGTTTCGATATAAATAAACAGACACGCCGGCCCTGGATGTGGGAATGAGAGAAACGCGTGCATGCCCCTTTTGACAGTTCGCGAGGACACCTCTCCCCCCTTCTTTACAGTGTGTTCGGTGGATGATAATCGCGTTTCGTTACCCCCATGGTGGTGTCGACGCACGTGAGCTTCCGGTGCTGAATAGAAACACAGTGGTTCCTAGTTCTACGGACTGCAGAGCAACGTTTTTATCAGTGGGTGTTAGCATGCCGGGTGTATCCTCGACGAGACGGTGTTGATCCACGAATGTAAATTAGCGACTAGAGGGATAGAGAGAGAGAGAGAGGCAGAGTCGAACGATCAATTGTGTACTTGTTGAACGGAGAGGCTGAAGCGTCGTGACTTCGATACAACTGGGCTCGCGATTCGATCCGCCACTCCACTCGGCTCAAGAGAGAGTCAGAGAGAGTGAGAGAGAGAGAGAGAGAGAGAGAGAGGATCTCCTGTTTTGACAAACAACGTGGTTAAATGCTCGCGGTGGCGCGGTGTCACGAGCATCGGAACGTTCACTCGGCATCCGCGCTCGTATCGGCAGCCTGAGGGATCGACGTACGCAGCGATTCAAGCCGGCGACCACGTGGTTATGAGTGTGCATCGACCTTGTCAGGACTCACCGGTGCACATCAGAGATTCGAACGCAACGATACTCTCCGACGCGGAGTTCTCGCGTGCCCGAGGGACTCTTTGAGACGCCGTCAAAGACTGATCGCGGTTGCGTGTGTCCTCGCAGCTGACCAGAAGCAGAAGCTTGAAAGTTGTCAGCGGGGGTCATCCGAAGAACGTTGACTTTTGAAGATCGGACTTTGCCAGTGGACTGCGAGGAACGTCGAAGTGAAGGGACCGGAAGGGTCTATATAGTTGGGTCCTGAGGGTCTCGAGTGCCCGGTCGAATCGAGAGTACAATCGAGGGATTCGTTGCGACCAGGCTTGTTGCAAGGTAGCAAAATCCCGCCCGCAGGAGAGCGTGAACTGAAAGAGGCCCAGGTGGAGGTGGTACAGTCCGGGTCAACAATCGGCATCGGCGGGTCGTATCAGAGGCCCCGATTAGGAGGGTGGGTGCAGTGGTGCCGTGGTTGCAGAAGGGCCAGCGAGGTTGGGGTGGCCTCGTCCACAGGCGCCTTGGCACCGAGTGCACCGGGCCCCGGGGCTGCGGTGGTGGGCTGCCTGGTTGGGGTGTACCCGTGTTCTCCCTCCTCCACGGGGCCCAGGGGCCCCCTAACTCATCACCCCCAGGCAATCCCGAGCCAGCAACAGCCAATCGGTTGCCGTGCCTGTTGCTGCGTGCATAGCAACCACCAGCCAGCTTCGGTCCAGCTTACCAGTCAGCGGGGCGGCCTATCACTGAGGGTAGCGAGGGTGGCGTCCACCACCTCCGTCCGAGCCGCCCCCTACGCCCACCCCCAGCACCAGGAGCTGGGGCAGGAGTGCAGGTAATGATAAATCACTAAACATACATTGTAGCTTCACTTCGACACGTATAGAGTACTCTATATCCCACTACAAAATACCTCTACTACCACTACTACTACTTCTACTACAATTACTACAACTTCTGCTACGAACTACTATTACCAGTACTACTAGCACATCTCTGCCCCCCTGACTCTGTTGGTCGTCGTCGTCGGCAGTGTTTGAATTGAATGTTAAAGCAAATAACGTAATAATCAGAGTATCCGGTATACGGTAGTAGATACGCGACGAAGTTCACAAAAAAAAAACACGGTTGATGGAGTAAAACGAGTTATCCAAAACCAAAAACGCACGAAAAAGGTGTAGGGAGGAGACGGGGGCATTGGGTGGTGGTGCGCACATCCTCGGCAGCCCGATGCTGTTCGTCCCGTTCACGGTGCCCACCTTCCCCGCGACGCATCATCAGACGACCCATCCTGCGCATCAGACGCATCATCAACAGCTGCAGCCCACTAGCCAGAACCCGGTGCAGCAGCCGCAACAACTCACCCAGCTCAATCAGCTGAGCCATCTGAATCACCAAGGCATTGTGCCGGCGACGACCACCCAGCCGACGATACATAGCACCAGCTGTTCGCCGCAGCAACAAGCAACCACACCGAACAAGGTAAAAAAAAAAAAAAAAAATAACAACGACAACATTTTACTTAGCTTCGCTTCGGACACGCTTCTCTGATGCCCGGTACCGGAGCTGTTGCGCGAGTAGACTGCGGATTTTACACGTTCATAGATAGTTCTCCAAGCGATGGGAACATCACTCTAAGCAGCGTCCCAACGTTCGCTACACTTGGCCAGATTAGGATACTTTCGAATTAAGATATAGTTATTATGCCAGCAACTCTGGGTAACTCGTTCCCTAAGAAAAGAATCGAGCGATGTCCCTAAAGGGTTAAGACAGTCGAGGGGTATATTACTTTCGATAACTCCTGTTTCTCAAAACAGAAGAATCCGTTTTTATTTTGAAAGATCCGCAGTCTACCGAGGATACCTTGCTGGGTAAACAAAGGTTACCAGGGTACCCGTGTATCTCATGAGATTCCTCGGGATACGAGATAGTTTTTCGTTATCACCACACGAGACAATTGAGTATTTTTACCTGTACCGATTACCCGGGTATTCGGTACTTGCGCTACCGAGTACGTTACGCGACTGGCCACTTGACATCGTCAAAGCGAATTCAAGTGGTCGCAAGTTTACTATCACGAAACCACTAACCTGGGGATTATTAGACCATCTCCTTTGCCGGGAATCGGTGCAGATTAAAATCAAACGAAAGTTAGAAAGAATGAAAATTCCATGGCTCTTGTGTTAGAGCATAGAGGTTGCTATCGTCGAGGCAGCAACGTGGAACTCTTCAACGTGGCTTTTACAACGTTGTTTTTATGGTAACTTAAGCTGCGGTAATTAAAAAATGCAGATCCAACGATCAGATAAATCTTCGGGCACGTTTCCACGCGAGGATTAGGGGAATATCTCGCACGTGATAATTCTAAAATTCATCATTACGGATCGTGTGACAGTTAAAGAATAGCATTCGTATCTCGATATCTGGAACAGAGTCGTTCATCATCGAGTTACCAGTATTCCAGTTCGCTGATTTACGCACATCGGTGATGCACTCCAGTCCATTCAATTAAACGCGAAATCGGGGCTACGCAACTATAAATAAAATAACAATTCGCTGTTTATGCGCCGCGTATCTAATCATAGGGCGAGCGAAATTGCCGCGTTAACGATGATAATGGCACATTAACAAATTGATAATATTTCGGACATATTTGTTGTTCGTAATAATATGTCACATAACCAAAACCGGCGAAATAATTGTGGAGAGAATAGTACTGGGTAATAGTAAAGTGAGCAAGTAGAAAGTCTGCAATAGTCAGACCTGACAGCGTGCTTCGAACTTAAACAGGGCTGGAATTATTCTGTCGATACTGGAACCTTCTGCAAACAAATTCTACTGTATATTTACGACAGAAAAATGCATAATTTTCCAAACAGAAACTTATAAATATATTTACAAACAAATAATAATCTGACTGAATTAAATTCATCCTCAAATCTACTCCTTCCTAAATGTAATTCAAAGGCAAAGGGTAAAGAATCATTTTAGAATAAATAATATACTGAAAATATATATAGATAAAAACAAATAATACTCTCATTTAATTCACCCTTTGCTGTATAATAAAGGTCAGCATACTGTACAGCAAAATGGACCCATTTAAGGGTCTGAAGAGCTTCAATAAAAAAAAAGGGTCACGACGAATACGAATGTTTTACTGTCTTCTAAGACGAACTAAAAATTCTCTTCTTCTGTAAGCAGCGTTTGAGCGTTACCTAAGCAAATATAAATGATTGGAGCTCGGTAAATCTCGAAGAAGAGTTTGACAAACGTCTACAAATATTTCTTCCAATCCTCCGCCGGAAGAATTGAAAAATCATTCTTGGGAGCAAACCTATAAAAATCAGTACAGACCCCGGGGCAGCCCGACACGTAGCCCCTTATCAATTCCCCGGAATCGATGTCACGCTTAGAATCAATATACGCGAAACAATAGACTCGCAGCGGAATCGGACAGGACTGTCACGCGGCTTTCAACTATCTGATCGCCTGTACAAATTCGATGGTGCAGGCGATCTTATCGGGTGCTAGCTCCGCCGGCATAAAGGGCATAATAACACTTAATTGATATCTATCGATTGCGGGATCGGCAACGGCGGCGTCGGCTTCGACACGTATATCCAAAGCCTTCTCTCTCTCTCTCTCTCTGTCTGTCTGTCTGTCTCTCTCGCGCGCGCGTTTACAAGTAGCTTCTTGTTCACGGTATCGTCGGGTAGCATCGATTGCTTCCTTCATTCTTCTCGCCCGGGGTTCCTTCGCGACGTGCTTCTCTTATCCTGGCCGGGATTCAAGTCAATTTTCTTTAGCGGGCCATAACTCGAGAGTCTACACTGGCAACGTCGCCGGGACACGCAGCGAGCTGCGTTCCCGTTCCCGTTGCCAGCGAGAACTTCCTTTAATTCTTGAAATCTGGCAGTCCGCGGGTGGTATTTCCTCTCGTGCAACCCCCGGAATCCGCACGGACCACCCCCCCGGAAAACTATACCACCCTCATCGCGTTGGCGCCGCAACGCCGTTCGCAAGAAAACGCGAGTCTTTTTCTTTCTCTCTTTCTCCCGTGCGAGTTATCAATTAGCAGACTCGGTACAGAGACAAGACAGAACAGTGAATTGATCACGCCCATATCTCGTCTTTGTCCGACAACTCCGCTAAATTAAGACGAATCGGCCCGCGAAACTTTTTGAGCCACCGCGAAATTATTCTTCGAATTCTCCGTTCATCTGTACAGAACGAAATAATGTCTAATTTTTTGAGCTGCCCGAGAACTAGATCCTTTACTTGATCCTTTTGTTGATTTTCCTCGTCCTCTGTTTTGGTCTGTAGGTCGGGGTTGAAGCGTGTTTGTTGACGTTTGAAATTGGATCGTCCCAGTAGTTTTCATTGGAACTTGAGTGTCCCAGTGTCAGTACGATTGTTTAAGTTTGAACCTTCTTTACGTTTTTCACTGTGTCAGCATTTATTTGTACTAGGCTGCGAATTTTTGTGCAAAATAAAATTTTTCTGAATACTTTCTCAACAATTTTGAATGTACTAGTCCATGTTTTAATTTTTCAATGTACTAGTCCAGGTTTTAATTTTTCAATGTACTAGTCCAGGTTTTAATTTTGAAGGGTTACGCATATTTTGAGCATGTTCAGCGACTAGATCACTCAATTTTGGTTTAGCCGATGCTGTGTGCGACTTCTGTCGTGTTTCTATTAGTGCTATTGGTACTGGATACATGTGTCTGGATACCGGAGTATCCACAGGATACACGGTCTAATGAAAATTACCTGGGCATACCCCATCCAGACATGCTATCCGAGATGCTGAGGTATTTGATGAGCCCTACCGCCCTGCGGTATCATATGAACGGAGTTATGAACGTGAGCCATTTCGACTAATTTCAAGCGTTTGTTGCAAAATTTCGATTACTTCGGCCAACTAGTTCTTCGCGGGAATACGAAACTCTAATTTTCTGGCCGGATCTCTAACTATAAACACGATCTCTGAAAAAAAACAGGAAATCGTTACAGAAACCCTTGGAAACATTCCTGATTGAAATTAACAATCACCATTCGATCAAATGAAAAAGCAGAAATTATATGGCTTTCGAATAATTCTCCACATTGCTTCAGCAACCATGAAAATTAGTAGGAAGCTACGTATAATTATGTATAGTAACTCAAGGTAATTATAAGTTTTTGAGCTTTTAAATGAAAAGTGATACTTTTTACAAGTTGTAATTTCGTAGGCAAGATTTAACTCGCATCAACGTGTATAACAGTAGTATTATAACATTGTGTCCACTGTACACCCAAGTACACATACACTTGCTATATGTGGTATACTCAGGTATACAGTCTATGCAAAACACATACGCATGTACACCTATACCGTACAGAATGCTAATTATCCGTTACAACATCTAACGTTGTTGACACGAAATGGCTTCACTGTCATCATTACTCGACTAATATATGTGCAGTATCACACGCGTTTGTGTTCGCATAGTGCTCAAACCTGTAAACGATAAATTTTACGTTTCCTAATTGAGGATTGCCTCCGAGTTGTTCCCTGCACTTGGAATTAATTTTATGTCATTTTTATCGTCTATAAGGATGCGCAATCCACTCGCGTCCACTCTCTTTACAGGCTAAAAATTAATATTTCAATAATCACTGGACATTAGGAATCCATGGGTCTCCCCCCTAGATCGTTTGACCCGTGTTGAAGATTCGGAGCATTATCCGGCTATCAAACGCAATTAACGTTGAATACAAATAAACGTTCGTGACGAGGTGCACCGGTTTCCGAAAGAGACGGAACTTAGTCTGAGGCTCTCTCGTAAGAACGAAGAAGCGATAAAGAAGGAAGTCAGGGGGTTTGGGGGTGATGGGAAGGGGGAAGAGAGGGAATAACAGAATTTCTAAAGCAAGGGAAAGAGCCGATACCCCTGCGGAAGGTAGAGCGTAGAAGGAGGCGGGAAGACTTTGAGAGTTGTTCGCGTAACTTTATTAATTAGGGGCCGTTACTCCTTGTTGCTCGATACACCTTATATAGCCGGCACGGTCGCGGGATCCGCCAGCACAAAGAAGAACGAGCGTCTCGTCCTTCATCTGCTTTACCTCACGACGCCCGTTACTTATACGCTCCGCGTATCGATCATCGTCAATGTCCACCCAATAGATCGTGCCCTCGCGTTATTGCCTCTCAAAAGACTCTCTCTCTCTCTCTCTCTCTCTCTCTCTCTGCGGCTTCCCTTATTGTGTTTCGTACAATTACTTCGCGGCGAGAGACGCCATCCGGCTCGATTACTTCGAAAACAAGTCGCGAATGACATCGTACCTTCGCTCGACGACGCTTCGTTTTAACGCCTCTGTTGACATCATCGCCGGTTCATTCAAATTGTTACTCCGGCGAAAGAAGCGTCACCAGGTCTACCGTAGTTCGCGGGAGTCTATTGGATTTGCTTTTTCGAGTTTTACGCACCGGAGAAGGCCATCGGCACTCGAGCAACTTCGTCTTCGATGCTTACACCTAATGCAAGTTAAGCTCTCGGTCGATCTAGATTAAATCATTGTTCGGAGACCAGGAAAATTATTCTCAACACTAGAACCACCGAGTAATAAAAACATTGATGAGTGATGAACATTGCTTTGTAACGATGACAAGACTACATCCGTTCAAACCTCATACCATTTTTATTCCAACGTGTGCTTCAATGAAGAAGTTTATTAAAAAAATTCTGATGAGAACATTTTTATAATTTCAGTACTTGTGTGAAAGAAAAAATTAGGAACCAGTCATTTTGACTGGTTCGGTAGTTCTAGTGTTAAGCTTCTACCTGATGCCTAGGTTTCCCTACCTAGTATACTATAACCTTGGAATTAAATATTAAATTTCAAGTCCTTCTACCAAATATTTTCTCTTTCGCGGAGTGCTCTTTATCAACTCTAATCTTTAACACGTTGACTGCTATGTGGGTGACGGAATTATTTGTCCAGTGTTTAAAATAAATTTTTACGTTAATATACTCGTTGTAGCAAATTTGATTACGATCTGCAAAATGCAAGAAAGTTGGAGAACTACTTAATATCGTGCATTCAATTTTTTTCAATTTTTATTTCATTAACTCCTTGCACTACTATTTATTTTGTGATTATAATGATTGGAAATTCTTCATCGTTCAGAATTTCATAGAAAAAAAAGATAGTTTATATTTATTGTACGCCTACGTTTTCCTCAAAGGATATATATCAACTACAACAAAATAACGAGTCTGACTCGTTATTGTAGGGCAAGGGGTTAAATAACTTACTTTGATTTTATGGAATTTTTTGGGTTTCCCTGCGTGTGCCTATACGCGATTGTCGATAAGGAGGAGAGTAATATTGTCTTTTGACAATTAATTCGGTTGCCCGACCGTATTCGGCGACGCTAATTCTCCCCCGGAGCTGCAACATTTATTCGAATGAAACGACTTACCGGATAGAAAAAGAGCTGTTTAGGGGATGGCTGCCGGGAGACATCCCTCGGTGAACAGATGGTCGTTAGCCGCAACCGAGCCGTTGAAACGCAGGACTTATTGCAATCCGTTGGCCCGTCTCATCCGCGTTCCTTTAGTTGGTAGCCGCGTGCGTCCCACCGGGGTGTCTATTAACCCTCGGGACGCTAGGGATGCTGAAGTAGCGAGGCGCTCCTCTGCTCGGTTATTTTCACCCGTCCGTGAACGTCCATTTTTTCGAAAGCTGTAACAATCCGAAAAATCAGAACTCGGAAAAGAAACCGAAGAGTTGCGGGCCAATTGAATAGCGCGACCTTGACGGAGACAAACAGGGGTCAAAGGACACCCGGTTAGCGTCCGGTATAATTAGGAAATTGCTTTCGTAAAAATGTATCGCGGGGAAGAAAGCGCAGAAGGAACTCATTATGGGGGAGAGATTGTCGAGGGGGGTGATGAACAACGGGGGTCGTCGCTCGGTATGGGGCACGAGTTTGCTTGGTGGAGGGGATATCGCGGAAGAGACGAAAGAAGCGGGGATTGAGGGGGTGCGGAGGGGGGCGTGGTATGGTCGGTACCGGTGGTGAGCGGGAATGGGGTAGCCGTTTTGAAGGGAAAGCGACGCGGAGGTTGCTCATCGTGGAAAGGAGTGAGGCTAGCAAGGGGAAGATCAAAGCACTGGAGATGATTTCATTACGACACGCCACTCGTCTGCTACGTTGAAATATCAAAAGAGTGGCGGCCTCATACAAGTGCGGCAGTCGTCGGCGCGCGCGCGCGCGTTGTGTGTGCAAGTTTTCCGCACAATGCTTTTCTTGTCGGGGGCGGGGGGGGGGAGCCCGGAGGAGAAAGGTGGTGCCCGCTCCTGTTGCTGGCGGGAGAAGGATGGCAACCCGGGGAAAAGCTGCCGCGCGAAAGTAACCCTCGCGCGCCCCGGACTCTGATTCCGGGCTTCTCTCCTGCCCGAAGCGCGAAGGGAAGAATATTATTAGCTCAAGCTGCCGCCTATTGTCGAAATAAGTTCGACCGAGGTATCAGACGCGAGGATACGCGCCCCGCGCACTGAATTCATTCGCTGTTTATGAAATTCTCTTCTCCCTCCCCTCCCGACGACAACAGCCCTTCGATTTTTCATTCTGACGAGAACCCACCACGCGATTGTCGCCTTCGAGACGCACGTCTCCGTCAACCTTTATAAATAAATCGTGTTCAGCTTCAATTTTTATAATATTTATAAACGATGAAACACACCCTTTTGAGTCCCAGGGGGTAGTGAAAACACACTCGAAGAATCCCAAACAGCGCAACCGCGCTTTCTCTAAATGGGAATTTTTATTTTGTAATTTAAGGTAAAGCCACCAGTAGTTGACCATTTTATAGTTAACCATAGAAAATAAGGTTTTTATAAGCGCACTTATAAGTGCATTTTTGATGAAAGTGAACCTCGGATGCCATACCGTCTGTTGTTTAAATTTCAAAACAATACGAAAATTTCAAACCTTATTTTTTATGCTTTTCTATAAAATAGTCAACTACTGGTGCCTTTACCTTATTGCATTATTATAGTATTATTCTAGCTATTGCAAAATGTACTACTTACATTAATCAGTTAAGCGCGTTCAACGTGTATACACGTTAATCGAAAACTCCATTACGGTGCCGTTAACGTTAATGAATTGTTAATTTCTTAACGACTAAAATGTAATTTTTTCTCACTTTGCTTTACTTTTTTCGTAAAATTTATAATAGCGGCAATTGTCCTGCTTTCGGCGTGTATATTCGTCATTGTTTGATTTTAATTCCTTGCCGGGAGGGATTTTCAAAATTAAACTCCACAGTTAACTGGTAGAAAGGAGCTGTGTGAAAAAAAAATCAAAAAAAGTGTTAGGGGTGAAAGTTGTTCCATTTGGGACCCTCTATAGCTGGTTGACGTTTGGCCGTTTAAAAACGGATGACCCTGTATATACCCTATTAACGAAAGAATTCAATTGAGAATTTCGATATCAAATTTTTGAAAAATTACAGCTAACCCTTGCCGGTGTTACGTCGAGCTTGGCGCCGCATTTTTTAAACAGCATAAATGTCTACCTCCACGTCTATAAACCCGTGGATTCGAACATCCACCGCATTAAACATTCCGCGCGTTTGCTATAGCGCGACTCATTCCGAAATCTGCGTATAACATCGCCGGCAACTTTAACCTTTTACGGGCGAGGAGGCCATGTACATACATCAACAACGCGAAGGATTCCGGGTAGCAAACGTGAAAAGTTGTTAGTTACTGGAAATATGATACTCGGGGATTGCCGAGGAGTATATCTCTATCGCGCATCGCGAACTCCACGTGTTACGGGACTTTCGAAGTTTCAACTATGGCGGACCGGGCCGCTGATAGGGCGTTTGGAAAATAATCAGCCGGAATCCGGGTTTCTTTCGGCTGGCCGCGTGACTAATCGTCTACTCTCTCCTCCCCCCCCTCTCTCTCTCTCTCCCTCTCTCTCTTCTTGAAACTCGTTAAGCCCTTTGATCGATGAGCGAATTTTCAAAGCTCGGCCCTTCGGCGATGCTCCGAGCCTCGCACGACGGTCCACAATGTCGTTTTCCGAGTTCGAGGTTCTGGCTTGTGCGACGAATTCTATAGCAAGTCCTAAAATTGCTGCAAAGCTATTTAATACGACGAATACTTACAAAATTTAGAACACATGGTTGAATCAGCAGACAAGGTGTTGTTTGGAACGTAAATCAATTTGATTCCTGTGCCCTGTTATTGATACAAATAATTTTTACTTTGCACAAAGATCCACAGTTTATCATTTACTTTCTAGAATACAATTATGAAAAATAGCAAAGAGTAGAAATCACCTGCAGATCACCGTTGCATCAGTTTAATGAATATATTAAAATTATCAACCCTTTGCACTCGAAACTATTTTAACTCCAAAACGAAACATTTCTTATGACCTAGAATATTTCCCTTGTATATATATATATATTTTTTTATGTCATACATATGAAAATGGTGCAATTTATTCGTACAATACTGAAGTGTTCAGTAATTTATAACATACAAACAAATTTAATAATGTAAAAAATATTTTGAATAACGATACAGAAATTTTTAGTGGCGCCTTACAGTCGCCATTCGAGTGCCAAGGGTTACAAGAAAAGGAATAATTGTCTATGTAGATGCCGTATCTGGTAATGAATTATTTTTGCGACGAATGTCTCTCATTTTGTCGATTTAGGACTGCATTTCCGGCGCAGAGTAGAATTATCGCGAGTGCAATTTCGATAGTCCGCGGACACTTGGCCCGAGATCGATCCGCGACAGGGTCATCCGCGCGCATCCCCGGACAGGTCAGTAATTAAAACGAAATTCATAAAAAAGGAGCGAGGTCGCCGGGGCCGTAATGGATACAGCGGCGCAACGGGGGCCATCATAAAATTTTACAAATGAGCGTACCGAACCGGTGGCTTACGGGGAACAGCAGGGGGTGCGGAAATAAAAGAGTGGATATCAAAAAGGGAACAAAAAAAAAAAAAGAAAAAAAAGGACACGCCGGAATACAGCTATGCCGCTGATGTTGCTAGTGTCTGCTCGTCCTCCACCCCCGCGGCTCGTACACCGTGCTGCACTCGTACACCGCAGATACAAACAAACAGCGGGTCATACAGGCGAAGTAACAAATGCCGGACATTTACATTTAGCAGCGAGGGTAGCACCCTCCCTGCTCCCTCTCTCTCTCTCTCTCTCTCGTTCTCTCTCCCTTCTCTCCTCTCACCTTAACGTTGTTCCCTCACTGTCCGACGTCTCCCTTTTTCGCTTTCCGTTTCGCGTTTCTTTCCTCTCTCTCTCTGTCTTCTTGGACCTTAACGTTATTCTCTCACCGTCCAACAGCTCCCTTTTTCGCTTTCCGTTTCGCGTTCCTTTCCTCTCGTGTGTCCCTTTCTCTTTCTCTCTCTCTCTCACTCTCTCTCTCGCTCTCTCTCTGCTCCTCTGTCTCTCTATTTGTCCGTCTCCCTTTCTCGCAAATTGCTCGCGCTCGGTAACGAGACCGCTCGTGTGTTCAGGCTGCATTATGTACGGTGGCTCTGTGCAGTCCGGGATTAGTACGGGCGCTGGCTTTCTTGGCACTTGCAAATTTTTCGCTTTTAAATGTTAATTTCTCAGTAATCGATGGCACTCGCTCCTCCATCCCCCTTCGTTCCCCCTCGGCTGCCAACAACGCGGCCGAACGATAGCCGAGTTCATAAAGCACCGACGCAGGACGTGTCGCGTTCGTAATTATTCGAATCGCGGGGATTTTATGATTTATGCGCGCTGCGGTTCGTAAGCACGCGGTTCCCAAGGTGCTACGAAAATTCTGGAACTGTTTAACAATCGTTCTCTTATCTTAACCCCTTGCACTACCATTTATTTTGTGATTATAACGATTAGAAATCGTTCATCGTTGAAAATTTCATAGAAAAAAGAAAGGTAGTTTATATTTATTGTATGTTTATGTTTTCCAAAAAGGATATACAGGGTGGGTCACCACATTTTGCCATCTAGATTTACGTCATTATTATTACGCGTAGCAAACAATGTTTTAGACAAAGTTGAATGGTTTTGAGAGGTGCACATTCTGATGGTAAATTTTTTTTTGTAGGTGAACGTGTAAATGACATATGAAGGTCATTAATGTTTTTTTTTTTAATGGAATCATATATTTTTCCTTCGTATTCTTTATAAAAAAGTATTAATCTATTTGTGTAAAAATGTACCATCAGAATGTGCCCCTCTCAAAACCATTCAAATTCGTCTAAAACATTGTTTGCTATACGTAATAATAATGACGTAAATCTAGATGGCAAAATGTGGTGACCCACCCTGTATATCAACTACAACAAAGTAGAATTTTATTTCGGTTTATGGGAAATTAATAACGTTCACGTTTATTAGACTGTATTCGTTGCGAGGGGTTAAAAGACAATTTTAAAGTTTCTTAAGCTATTTTATTGCATGTGTCTACAGGCTGTCCCAAAATGGTACAACCCTGTGGGGGATGGAAAAATGAGTATCAATTCCACGAAATAGAATTTTATTTCGCGTTAAAGGAAATTAATAACACACATATCTGTTAGAGTCTGTTCAAAATCTTCATCACGAGTCTGACTCGATATTGTAGGGCAAGGGGTTACTTTCAAATGTTTCGGTTCATTGATCGGTACTTAAACATTTTTTTCTTTTTTTTTTGTAATTGTTCCTGAATAAATTCGCGGGAAGTGTGAAAATTGAACGCGTCCCGGGGAATATCGATGTTAGTTGCGGGGCAAAATGAGCATCGCGAAGTATAATCCCGGTGTCGTTATACATTCACGAGGGTCGCAACGAACCGGATAACTTCCAATAGCTACTTGCTTGCGTAATTGTTAATCGAATCAACATTAGAAGTGGAAACGTGACAGAAAATTGATATGCAGGACATATGCAAGTTGGTGGCGGCTATGCAAAACAGAATCCGACCAACACTGACAACCAACCTCTACCCGTCCAAGCGAATTACAGATGTGCATTGCCGGCTGGTAACTACGAGTGTCCAATTACTTCCTGTTAACCATTCGATTGTCGTCCATCCCGATGCACCGGATACTTCCATCTCGAAATAAGCTACGGCGTAGGCCAGTCACTTCCACCGGCATTCTGCTTAATATAATTACGAAGTATCGATCCTCCGTCCTGGCGCACCAGAGAAAACCAACGAAGTCCGCGAAAGATTACTAAACGATTTAACTAACTTTGTAATTTAAATCTCGGAAAACACTCTTTCTCTTCTCGCGAGATTCACTTTGGCTTACGCGGTCCCAGAAATGATTGCGATGGCACGGTAGCTTACTATGTGTGCAATCGTATAATTAAATCATTTCGATTATACCACGGTAGACTGTCCGGTACTGTAGTTCGGTAGACTGTGGATTTTTCAGGAAAATAAAAGCTGTCTGGTTTGAGTGAAAATTATTTCTTTTCTTAATAATCGTGGTCAGAGAAAAATAATACAACACCATTTTTACACTCTTCGTATCATTTTTCTAATAAATATATCAAAAGAATCGCAATAGATTGCACATCGTTATGCAAAGCAGTGATTTTCAGCATAAATTTTTAACGGAAGCCGAATAGAAAATTAATTCTCTGTTTAATCGTTCGGGAAAGTTGAATTTGAATGTGAAATGCGCAGTTAAAAAATATGGCAACCGCTCACGCTGCCCAGTGATTAAAGAATAAACTGCGAACTTTATGCTCGAGATTTAGTTCCCTAATCACTGTATAGTGTGCACGTTCGCAGATTTATGCTCTCGAAGAGCGATAAATCGGTGAAAAACGATCGATCAAGGAAACTCAGAAGAATATTTTTAGCTCATAAAGGAGCTTTAAACAGTTTTATTTGATTAAACTTTGTCCAGAGGCACACGCTTCACGCATTAAGATCCGCAGATCATTAATCACACTCGGTTATGTGAATGGAGCATGTGAAACATGTTCCTTTTAAGTGTACTCTGACAGTCTTCCAGCTCCTACATGTTATACATATAACGTGTAGGTATAAGAGGATTAAAGATAAGGATCTAAGATTTCACGAGCTTATAGCGCTTGTTGAAAGCAGTAAAAAATGATTAATCATTGTGGATTCTAGGATCCTCGTGGAAACTACTTTTGCAAAAACTACTTTCCTATTTTTCAGGATCGATATAAATGTGTTTGTTCATGCTGTCTAAAGTGTAATAAAAAAACGTTAATTTACGACTGTCGCAGTTCTGTTGAGATCTAAATTTATCACTAAAATATCCTTTCCACTGTGCATAATAGTTGGAAAAATTACCTAATTCATCGTCCGGATATGTGTACACATTTTTACCATATCTTGGATAACAAACAACAGACGCACTAATTTACCCCGATTTACCAGTCACAAGCCGGATTGTTTTAAATACTTGGAAAAATAAAAATTCCATTTTAATGGAAACTGACTCCGAAATTTCTAATATTAATTCAGAATAATTTCCAAATTTAATTTAATTTAAATCGGATCGTAAATGAAGTTGCGAAATATTGCAAACATAATAAAATATTAATGTAGAGTAGACTTACCAATTTTTCATCATGATCTGTTCCCCAGCACACAATTCTCGACTCACGCGAACACTGTCTTTAGGAGCCTAACTTCGAAGCACGAAACACCACACTTCTACGCAATCACTGAACACTGCACAATACATTACGAAATTGTCACAGCGAACGAGATGTTGTTCCGACCACGATCAAAATAATACTAAGCTTTTAACCGCGTCGCTCGCACACACGTGTTAGGGTCAGGTAATACAAGGCAGGTAGGACGCCGATGGTATAAAAACACTAGATAAGAAAACGAGGTAAACAAACTCTGGCGGCCGAATTGTCGACCCGGTCAAAATCGCAGTATTATTTTGTTTGTGTTCGGAGTAACATCTCGTTCGCTGTCACTATTTCATTAAACATGTTGCGTAGAGTTTAGTGATTGTTGTGCAATTATTCGGACGTGTTCGTGTGAGTGAATTATTTTGTGGACACGACGGAATGCGGAGCAGAAGATTGAGAAAAATTTGTAAGTGTACTTTACTTTAGAATTTTATAATGTAGTAAGTCAATTCAGTAGAATATCTAAAATGAAAATTCGCTTCTTTGCTTCTTAGAGTAATAGAAATTTTTCTGTAATTATTACTAAGTGCACATTGTGCCGCTAGTACTGGTTTAACCCCTTACCCTACAATATCGAGTCAGACTCGCGATGAAGATTCTGAACAGAGTCTAATAAATATGTTATTAATTTCCTTCGGGCCGAAATAAAATTCTGTTTTGACGTTGTTAATGTACATCTATTGAAGGACACATAGGCGTACAATAGATATAAATTTTCTCCTTTTTATAGGAAATTACGAATTATAATAAAGTGTTTATCACTGAAACCGTAAAATAAATCGTAGTGCAAGGGGTTAAGGAAAATGATCTGGTCACAATTAATGAACGTCACAATTAATAAAGTGTACGTCAGCACGGGGAACATTCTCGGGCATACTTTCCCGGCTCGATCGACGAATTATGCGGCCGGGTATTCGCGAGTTCGATGATGCCAGGAAATGACCAGGGTCGGTGATCGAAGCTCCGGGAAGTTGAAAACAAAGTGGCAGTACGAAATAAGGCGGCATAAAGCAAGGGGGTGTGGGGGGAGGGGGTGAGAAGGGTAGCGAACGCGAGCAACACGCGAAAATAGGAGGGTCGGGTGGGAACGGAGGGACTCGTTATGCACGAAACGCATTACTTTTATCTCGAGCAAGCCTAGAGTGGCGCCGAATTGCAATCAATTTTTTGTCTTTCTTCCTCGGCCCCACTCATCGCTCACCCTCTCCGTTTCCCTCTCCAACTCTCTCTCTCTTTCTCTCTCTCTCTCTCTCTCTCCAGCTCGTTTTATCCGCAGTCCACTCAGTTCCATTCCTTTTGGTTCCGTTCTGAACTGATCCGTGCCTGCCCTGGGCCGTGTTTCGTTCGTTCGCTCATTCGTTCAGGATGGCTGGCTGGCGTTACCCCGTGCAACCGGAATTTGCATCCCGGATCCCACTATTTGCATTTCAATTCCACGAGACTCTCACCACCGTCGCTGGCTGCCACCACCGCTGCCAAACGGCGGGTACAAACATAAATACGAATTCAAGGGTCCACAAATGACTATATCTCGCATAACTTCACCCAACGATTCCGTGGATTCTGATTAGGTCCGGTTAGATCCCCACCATCACCCCCACCCCCGGGGGACTCTATCATTTTACGGTCTATTTACCCCCTACTTCTCCGCTCCTAGCTGCCTAGGGGCTGAAAAATTTTCGACCCTGAAGAATCGAACCTCGGTTTAGGTCGACCTTTTTTTGCCATATCCGTGAAGATGTCGAAGCTCGGACGAAGGGAAATGATTAATTATTTCGAGTGGGCATTCGGTCATTAGTTTGTAGCATTGGTATTTATATTGAATAGAAAATAGGTACGTGAGATTTTCAGGTAAAATTAAAATCAACAATTCCAACAATATACATAGTTTCTGTGTATTCTATGCAGACTAAGTTGTATACAATTTTAATTCTACAAAAAGGGGCCCGTATTTTTTTCACAGGATTGTGACATTCCATAAAGTAAAATTTGTCAGGTATAAAACGACTGTGTATTTTCTGCAGTCTCTATTATGCTCCATTTTAATTACGCACAAGGTTTCCCTTACTTTACGATTACGAAACTGTCTGTATATTATCTTCAGTACCTATTGTATTCCATTTTAATTGTACATGAAGCGTTCCTTACTTTGTCGCACTATTTTGAAATCCCCCTACAAAATTAACAAAATTTAACCCTTAGCACTCGAGTGGTGACAGTAAGGCGCCACTAAAAATTGTTGTATCATTATTTAAAATATTCTTTACATTATTGTATTTATTTGTATTCAGTAATGTACAAGTACATTTCACCATTTTCGTACATGAAAAAAAAATATATATATATAGAAGGGAAATATTCTATTCTAGGTTGGAAGAAATGTTTCGTTTTGGAGTTAACACGTTGACTGTCATGTCACCCATATGTGGATGACGGAAATATTTGCTCAGGTGTCACGTTAATATATTCATTGTACCAAATTTAATTAGGATCTGTAAAATGCAAGAAAGTTGGAGGGCTACTCAATATCATACATATGATATTTTTCAATTTTCATTTCGTTAAATAACACTTTGATTTTATGGAATTTTTGAGGTTACCAGTTTGGCAGTCAAAGTGTTAAAATAGCTTCGAGTGCAAAGGGTTCACAGATGTAGGGAGCCTTTTTAGAGAGCGTCCGTATATTTTATTCAGTTTCTATGGTATTTAATTGTATCTCACGCTTAAATTCCGAGAAAAGGAAAACAATATCGTCTTAAAATTCTGAAACCTACAAAAACCTGGAAATATCACGGTGAAGGGGGGGGGGGAAGACCATTAATAAATTGAACAACCTCGACCGGAATGGGGAATCAGGGGGAGTCTCAATCTAGGCTGGCGCGCCAGCGAAAACATTAACGCAACGTCTTGCCCGGGCGTATGTGCCACGAAGTACATCCGGTGATTTATCTGCGTTGATACACGATAGTGGCCGCGTACACCGCATCAATGTAACTAACTCCTTCACTCTGGAGAGCCCCTAAGGCGATGCTCTCTTCGATGCTCACGCTCGAATCGATCACATGTGCAGCTTACCCTCTTCCATTTCCATCTCGCTCGGTTTCCAAGGGGCCACCCCCGGTCTCTCTTTCCCGTGCATCAAGTTGGTCGATCGTGATCGTCAAAGGGTCGCTCACTCGTAATCAGTCGTGCGAGGGCTCACGCACGTCCTATCGCGACTATCGGGGTCGTTAACCCCCTCTCGGCCCCCCTCTGATACCCTACAACTCTGTTTCTCGTGCAGCTCTCTCTCTCTCTCTCTCTCTCTCTCTCTCTCTCTATCTCTCTACCCGTCTCTCTCGGGCTTTCAGTCTTTCGAGGGCTATCTCTGTTTCTCCTAGGCCTTCTCTGTTTCTCTAGGACTTTCTCTCTCTCCCTCTCTCTCTCGCCTCGTCTCTCTCAAGCTTTCAGTCTTTCGAGGGCTATCTCTGTTTCTCCTAGGCCTTCTCTCTCTCTCTGCCCCTCTCTCTCTCGCCCCGTCTCTCTCTTGTGCTTTCAGTCTTTCGAGGGCTATCTCTGTTTCTCCTAGGCCTTCTCTGTCTCTTCCTCTTTCTCTCTCTCGAGCTTTCAGTCTTTCGAGGGCTATCTCTGTTTCTCTTAGGCCTCCTCTCTCTCTCTCCCTCTCTCTCCCTCTCGCCCAGTCTCTCTCGGGTTTTCAGTCTTTCTATCTCTGTTTCTCCTAGGCTTTCTCTGTCCCTCTCTCTCTCTCTCTCTCTCTCTCTCTTTCTCTCTCTCTCTCCGTCGGGCTCTTTCCGTTTTTTCTCTCTCCACGCCTCTCCTCCTTCGATGTAACAACATGCAGACCCTCGTACGGAGGCGTTGCCAGCTCCGAAACACCCTTTCACGGGCAGCTTGATCTCAGGTGAGACGTGAACGGACGAGAGAAAACACGGGACACCGGAGGACATGGAAAATAAGGGTCGCGCGGCAGGTATTCATGCGTGTCGAGTGCCCACATTTCTGGACTTTGAATCATGACACTTGCCTTCTTCGGCAGCGCGGAAGCCTCGCCTTTGATCCATCCGAATGCGGTTTATCGATGCACCTGTTATTTTCTGGCCTCCTTCTCGCGAATTCGCGCGGACTGGCCCGAATAAAAGTGTTCGCACGCTGCACGAGTTGTTCTGCGCCGTATTCGTGAGTAGGTACGGAAGTAGGTTTTTTATCAGAATAAATGCACTCTTAATAAATGCAATTTTTCAAATAAAATTTAAATGCACGTTCCGCATTTAAAGGATGTTCGATTGGTTGGAAATACCGTCTCAATAATCTCGGTTGTCGCATGGGCGTTAATAGGTTTAAAAGCCGCGGAGATATACAATAACATTTAATTTTGGGTCATCGTGTATTGACCCTTCCACGTGCGGTGGAATATGCACTCTGTATTTTGCAAGTAATTAGTCGCGGTACGACGCGCTTGTTAATAGACCGTCTATTTTCATGCGTCCACAAACACAAAAATCTTGGAATTTTCAAAAATTTGTCCGAATAAAATGAAATGCTTGGATGCCAAGGCGATGTGTGTGCGCGATTCAACAATATTGATGTGGTTTATTGAATAGATGGAGGTTATCGCACGATTGTTTCGCGAGAACGATAAGCACCGGGGTTTATTATTGCTACCCACCAATAATTAACCGCATTACTGCTCGGTCATCAAACTCGTATATCGCCAGCCCACTAATGGCCAGACAATTCTGGTATAGTTGCAAATTTTGTGTCAGGTGTTTAACACGGAACTTAATTCGTCGAGTAGGTATTTGATTTCCATTATGTTTGCGGCGAGTTTGTTGCTGCAATGTCATTGAAGTCATAACCGTTGCCGACTGTGTACGACGAAGCGCACGGTGAAGCGCATTGTTGACCGAAAACGAGTACATTGTCAGCTGTCTATCAAAATTTGACGCGTTCGTTGCGAGGTTGATAAACTTTATCCTGCTGAAAAAAATCCAATATTACTGAACGGTAATAATTCAAAATATATACCCTATTTCCGAGTAACGTTTTTGAGATTATATAATTAAAATTAGATAGTTATCGTATCGATAAAATTGATAGCCCCATTTCAAATGATTTTCTTTTGGCCCAGCTAATTCTTTCGGTAAATAGTTTTTGCGGAAAAATACGCGGATTTTAGTGCGTGTAAAATAAGCTGGAATGACGTTGCGCGAATTGTGTTAGGCTAGGATCGATCGCGTGCCGAGACGCACGCTTGCACTATGCTTTGGACATTATGGAAATTGTCGTGTGCGTGGACGAAATTACTTGAGAACGAATAAGGCGAAAAGGGGTTGGAAGTAATCGCGGAAACAAAGACGCTTTTAAAATTTTTATGCGCCATCCGACGAGAGCCGAAGGGACTCGAATTCCGACGAAATACGCAATGCGAATCTCGGCAATTGCTGCAGATAGCAATCGCGTACGATCTGAAAATTTCAAGGAAGAAATAAAATAATTGAAACTCTGCTGCAGATCGTACCAGTCAATAAATCAGAAGTTTAGATTGAAAACGAAATTGCTTGCAGTGTACGTCCTCCATTTACACGAGTCCATATTTTCATAGCTTCCCTGTGTAAAAACAAATTGCGAACGAGGAATGTTTTTTTTTTTTAATGAAAAATAAATTGCAGCTCATGATACGGAGCCGGGCATATTTCGAACCAGAAGAATTTATTTTGCGGAATTTTCGTTTCGCGTACATATTTGGCCGAGCGCATTTAATTCTTAGAATTAGTCGAGAAAGGTTAATATATTTTTCAAAAAATTCGAGGATACATCTTAATGACTTGTTCAATAACCGTAGCAAATTTAACACTGAATCATTAAGCTTCCGATACTGCACAGTCGTTAAAAGTTAACAGGCTCCCGGGATCGAAGTGTTAATATTTGCTCGAAATAATAACAGGAAAAATTGTTCGAACGCAATTTTGGTTATTTTAGTATTCGGGCAAATTGTTTTAGTTATTTGCCAGCAGTTATGCGCAGCTGTGTGTGATTCCGATCACGGCTGTTAACACAATCGCGTACGCGTGTACACGAACAACGGCCTATGCGATTCTTGAGCATGCGTGCGATCGAACGGAAAACTCTTGATACATGCATCGGTTACATCGGGACTGGTTATTCAATGATCACTATTAACCGCAGAGCGTTAGAGAGAGCGTTACTAATCAATATAATGGAGTGCGACGAGCATCTGGCATAACAACGATGACACTCGGACCGTTGTAATTGCCTTGCCTTGTTGCTTATACGTGTATATGCGATCGCTACCTGAAACCGGGGGCGCGTTATTAGTGTAAACACGACTACAGCTATCTGAACTGCAAAACAAAGAGGACTCGGTTACCAGATATCCGTTTTACCGAGCATGATACGCTCCGCAATGCTATTATGCGCTCGACGTCTTCGGCCACCTGAATAAATGATCCCAGATTTTGCGATAAATTTGCGTGCCGGGTTTCACAATAAATCTAGGGGCGGTGTTTCAACCACTGAAAAGTCAATCAACCTGCGAACAAAGATGTCAATTCGCTGTTAAATAAATTTTTATTTCCTCTTCAAATTATTTTAACCCCTTGCACTAGTATTTATTTTGTGATTATAACGATTAGAAATCGTTCACCGTTCAAAATTTCATAGAAAAAAAGGTAGTTTATATTTATCGTATGCCCATGTTTTCTCCAAAGGACACCTATCAACTACAACGAAATAGAATTTTATTTCGCTTTAAAGGAAATTAATAACGTTCACATTTATTAGACTCTATTCAGAATCTTCGTCCCGAGTCTGACTCGATATTGTAGGGCAAGGGGTTTTTTTTTATTGAAGTTCTTCAGACCCTTAAATGGGTCCATTTCGCTGTACAGTATGGTGATACAATGATTAACACTAGAACGACCAAGCACTAAATGCAACTGGCATACATTGCCTTATAATAACAACAAAATAAGATTTCGAAAATATACTTCGATAGAGAAGTTTATTAAAAAATTTTCTCATGAAAACATATTTATAATTTCAATATCTCTAAAAGAAAAAATTAGGAAGAAGTCATTTTAACCCATCCGGTAGTTCTAGTGTTAAAGTCGGTGTTTCGATGTTACAGTGTGTAGTTATAACTATAAAAAAGAAAAAAAATGTAGACAGATAATTTACAATCTTTGTAGTATAACAGAATACAATTGCAAGCCTTAATATTAGGTTTTGCTATAAATATATTTATACTTAGGGGTAGTTGGTAGCCCATTTTGCCTAAGGAATCCAAAAGCTTGAGTCTTTGGACGTCATATTTGTTACACTACCATGTGACGTGGTTAACAGCGTTCACAGGGATCTTTCGGTCATTAGCGATGGCTTGAAATTTATTTATTTATCTCTGTTGCGATTCTGTTCAATTCTTCCAAGACGATTTTAAATTCCTGCAACGGCGGTTTCCCTTCGTAACTCAATTAAACAATGGTCGCATGGCAGACCGCTTCGGAACGAACGAGCGCTTCATGCGGCCGGTTAGGTCTTCGATCGACCGCGGTCTACGCGTGCAAAAAGTATCATTCCCGGCAATTAATAAGCACGCGAGTACATGCATACAGTGACAAAAGAACCGGCCGGTGTTCCAGATACATGGCGAGCGGATTTAATGTACCCGTGAACAGTTTGCACGCGAAGTATGCCTGCAGCGTGTATGCGTCGACGCGACGCTAGAACCGGTGCAACGTTACCGATTGCAACGACAGGGAAGGGTAACGTTTCAGGGAAAGAAAGAGAGAGAGAAAAAATGACAGGAAATAACGCGGAGGAACAAGGAATGATCGAGCACTCGAGCCGACTACGAACAATCGGAACGATTGCATTTTCCTGAACGCGGTCGAATCGCTCGCGTGTTTTCTTCTGACACGCCTAACCGGCGTCTGGGAGATATATTTCCCGGTGTCCCGAGAATCTGATATCTCCTGCGGGACATCCTGGGAGCACCTGGCTGCTCCCCCCACCCCACCCATGGCGGTCCTAACACAATAGCGAGCGCGTTCGGCTAGAAACCGGCACCGTGGCACACTACGATCCTCGTGATGGCACACGTGTGCTATCATTAGACGGCTGATTCTACGCGTATGTCCCTAAATTCGCTGGCTGCAATTTGATACAGTGAGAAGCTAAACATAATTGGAGGGGATCGATAGTCGGAAACATTAACGATTGTACGAATTTAACCAGCTAACTGCGGAGTTTAATTTAAAAATCCCTGACGGTATTAAAATCAAGCAACGACGAAAATACACGTCGAACGCAGACCGCTATTATAAATTTTACGAAAAAAGTCAAGCAAAATGAGAAAGAATTACATTTTTATTCGATAAGAAATTAACACTTCATTAACGTTAACCGCACCGTAATAGAGTTTTGGATTGACGTGTATACACGTCGAACGCAGTTAGCTGGTTTAACCCATTTGCATCGTAAGGAAATATGGAAAGAAGGCGTTTGTCGTCAAACTTTTTTTAAAATTATATTTAAGTACATAAATGACTACAAGTAAAGGAACTTCATATTTCAGCATTGTAAGAAAAAATCAGAATTACTACTTTCATCTCCAACAACACCCTCCATTTCTATTTTTTGGCTAACGAATAATGATACTGTAAGGAACGGCCGGGATTGAAGCAAACAGTATATTATTTATTTATACGTCCTTCTTCGATGTCGGACCTGACGAGACTGCTCGTCCTTTTTTCATCCTGTTCGTTTCTTTTTTCGACACGTTCGTTTGTCGCTTATCAGGATATTTGTTTGGATATTACAATACTGACCAGGAAAATTGAACGTATATATGCGCTAATGATGCAAATGGGCTAATAATCGTTCTCTTATTTTAATTTCAATTGTTCCGGTTCATTGATCGGTACTTAAACATTTTATTGTTTTTTTTTTTTAGTAATTGTACCTGAATAAATTCGCGGGAAGTGTGAAAATTGAACGAGTCCCGGGGAATAATAAATAATTTTTTACAGCACCGAGATCAAGTCAAGGTGGGCGACGCGTGTACGCTGAGAAATGCATTCTGCTCATCGAAAGATTCGTTCCGCTGGTCGACCCGATTTTTGACGCTTCGCGTCGCGACGCCTCACCCGGAGGACCGGTAATTGGAAACTGATTTGTATTCCCGCGGTTTAAGATAATCGCACGTCGCAACGAGCATCCGGCCAGGGATCCTCCTAATTAATCGGCGACATGCCGATACGTGTATGTTGGCTCTAATTGTTTAATCTCGTTACCTTAATTATTAATTATAACGAACAAGCTGCGCCTGCCGGCCGAGCTTTGTGTAATTGGACACGTTCACGCTTAAAATCAAGTCTCTCGCGAACGGCAGTCTTGCGAAACGTTCCGCGCCAATTAATAGCCGCGTGCCCCGGCTAATTTTATTTTCCCCGGTGCGAACTGCCTGTAAACACCGGGAAATTGATAAATCCGATATGTTTGCGTTCGGGCACCAGGGACGGGGTTGAATTCCTCTTCAGTGGACTCGGAAAGGAACATGTCCGACTGCGCGTCAGTCCAGTTTGCTGATACTTGTGTCGGACCTGTGGAAACTGATCGCGTGAGAAACTTGTTTGAGAATAGCCTGTGGATTTTACAGCGGAATAAATTTAAAAATATTATATTATTTTCAACCTGTTCGTTTGGGACCACTCTACTCATTGGACCAATTTTATTTTACACATTTTTCAACCTACCCCCTTGAGACCAACGTCTCAACTGTACAACCCCCACCACGAGCTCTCCAGTACTTCTATCAACTCGTGATGGGGTAATTTGATTAGGATCTGTAATTTTCAACCTGTTCGTTTGGGACCACTCTACTCATTGGACCAATTTTATTTTACGCATTTTTCAACCTACCCCCTTGAGACCAACGTCTCAACTGTACAACCCCCACCACGAGCTCTCCAGTACTTCTATCTGCTCGTGATGGGGATGGTTACGAATTAACACTTTGACTGCCAAACTAGAAACCTAAAAAATTCCATCGAACAAACCAATCAATCAATTCCTTTATTTATTCCCCTCGGGGTTATAAATCCTTTTCTACAATTTCTTAACCTAACTTATCCTAACTTACACTTACCTTTACGTAACACTCGCACATTCATCCGTCCGCAACAGCCACTACTATTTAAAAAAGAAAAACTAAATAAAACACAGCCTCGATCAAATCAATGTGTTATTTAATGAAATAAAAATTGAAAAAAAATTATATGTGTGATATTGAGTAGTCCTCCAACTTTTTGGCATCTTACAGATCCTAATAAAATTTGATAAGATTAATACATTAGCGTAAAAATTCATTTTAAAACTTGGACAAATAATTCCGTCACCCAAATATATATGGGTGACATGGCCAGTCAACGTGTTAATTCGTAAACCTAACAGATGAAAATGCTTCAATATTTTGATGAAAATGATCAAGGTCCTCTGTAAGTGTCGCGGCACTTACGGGGTTGCCAAGGGGGTGCGGAGAGCGTTCGGAATCGGACTCTTTCAGGCCTCGTTAGCAGGGCGAGCTGCTGCAGTAACCAGATAATAGTCGGTCGGGATTCAAATTTATTTCGCCGTTGAACGGTCGGCTGTCGTCGTGCGATGATAATAGGAAAATCGATGAAATTGTCACCTCGTATAAGAGGTGTTCCGATAGGCGGGATTCCGGCGTATTTCAACGAGACAAACCGAAGCCACAGCACGCAGCGTTAAATAATTGCTTGGTATCCGTTCGATTCTCGAGGGTGATTCGAATGGCAGGATTGTCGATGGGCCGGGGTGTAGCGAGGCTGCTCGAAATGGAAAACCACGAAAAAAATTGAAGCAACAAAGAGACCGAAAGGTGGGGATCGGGGAACGGGAGGCGGAACGAGCGCTGGCCAGAGAGAGAGAGAGAGAGAGAGAGAGAGAGAGAACAACCGAAAGGGTGAGAGAGAGAGAGAGAGACGGTGAACGGGGGTGGAACGGATAGGGGGAAGAGAGAAAGGGAAATCGCTAGAGGAACAGAGAGATTGGAGATAAACGAATCAACGATCGTCAGCCACAGGCTGACCGCCGACCGCGCCCCGACGCTCAGCGCCAACGAGAAATTGAAAATGGAAATGTTTAATTGCCCGAAAACACGATGCCGTCCTCCGCCGCGTCGTTTTATATTTTTCACCACTTTCACCAAGATCCCATACACCCGCGTGTTTTAACAAAGGACTCGTTTGTTTATTACGACTCGGGGACCGTGTTCGCCTCTCTTCGCGACTCCACACTGTTCGAATCCACGGCTCTGCTGTTGTCCGGGCAACGGGCATTGCAATATGCACGATTTACATGAACCGTGAATTTATTAATATGTTTGTAACCTTCAACCGTTACATCTGTACACAATTTTTCGTTTCACACTCTAAATGAGAAAAATATGTACGATCCATTAGAGCCGTGTTAACACGTTGACTGCCATGTCATCCATATGCGAGTGACGGAATTATTTGTCCAGGTTTTAAAATGAATTTTTACGTTAATATGTTCATTGTACCAGATTCGATTACAATCCGTAAAAATGAAGAAAGTTGTAGGACTACTCAGTATCGTACATTTAATTCTTTTCAATTTTTATTTCATTAACCCATTGCCCTACAATATCGAGTCAGACTCGTGATGAAGATTCTGAACATAGTCTACTAAATATGTATGTTATTAATTTCCTTTAAACCGAAATAAAATTCTATATTGCTGTAGTTGATATACATTCTTTGGAGAAAACATAGGCATACAATAAATAAAAACTAAACATGTATGTTATTAATTTCCTACAAACCGAAATAAAATTCTATATTGCTGTAGTTGATATACATTCTTTGGAGAAAACATAGGCATACAATAAATAAAAACTATATTTTTTTTTCTAGGAAATTCTGGACGATGAAGAATTTCTGATCAGTATAATCACAAAATCAATAGTAGTGCAAGGGGTTAAACAACTTACTTTGATTTCATGGAATTTTTTAGGTTTCTAGTTTGACAGTCAAAGCGTTAAGGGATGATCTTCAAGTATGTCGAAAATGAAATTATCCCGTTGAACAAAGTAGTGCAGAGATTGGCGCGTTTCGAGATTGAAGCTCGGACGGTCGTTCGACGATTTTTCCGGGGCGAAAGAGACTCATGGCGTTACATTCTTCATCCGGAAGTCGGCATTTACAAGGAGGACGTATTCTGGAACTATGTTTGCACAGAGTCACGTTGGGAGCAGCATGCACGGATAGCTGAAACCGTACCTTGAAACGTAACGTCAGCCGGGCACCTTTGTCGTCTCTGGCCTGTGAAGCCTCGCGGAGGCTCGTTATCTTTTTATCTGCTACTCGTCTCCCCCACCCTTCTTCTGGAAAAGAGGGACGAAAAGGGAAAGAAGGACGGGAGGAGTCAGGCGGAGCGCACATGAGACACCCGCATTAATTATTTTTCTTCGTCCTTTTGTTTTTCCCGGTACCGCAACCCTCGGTGCCCGCCATTTTGCGAGGCGCCGCTGACCAAGGTTCTACAGCACGAAACATGGAACAATGGTCCGAGTTTAATCATCGGACAAATAAGGTTTGCAGTTTCTGTGCGAACCATGTTTAATTTATTTAACGCGTCGAAAGTCGACTCGCCGAACCCTTCGGTTTCTTTGACGAATAACAGTTTCAACGATATCGATGCACAAACATTCACGAACACAGTCCAGACATATATAAACAATCCTGGAAACTTGTACGAACCTACAAAAAATAATTGATTAAAAATTAAATTCCAAAAGCACATCGGGGAAGAAGGTTCCGATGGATTTATTCGAAACACGGAACAATGGTCCGAGATTAGTCATCGGACAAATAAGATTTGCAGTTTCTGTGCGAACCGTGTTTAATTTATTTAACGCGTCGAAAGTCCACTCGCCGAACCCTTCGGTTTCTTTGACGAATAACAGTTTCAACGATATCGATGCACAAACATTCACGAACACAGTCCAGACATATATAAACAATCCTGGAAACTTGTACGAACCTACAAAAAATAATTGATTAAAAATTAAATTCCAAAAGCACATCGGGGAAGAAGGTTCCGATGGATTTATTCGAAACACGGAACAATGGTCCGAGTTTAATCATCGGACAAATAAGATTTGCAGTTTCGCGGATTCTGTGTTTAATTTATTTAACGCGTCGAAAGTCGACTCGCCGAACCCTTCGGTTTCTTCGACGAATAACAGTTTCAACAATATGGATGCACAAAAATTTACGAACACAGTCGAAACGTGTATAAACAATCCTAGAAACTTGTACCAACCTACATAAAATAATTTATTAAAAACTGAATTCCAAAAGCACATCGGGGAAGAAGGTTCCGATGGATTTATTCGAAAAGCATCGCGCAGTGACAGATACACGTATCTCTGGGCCCTAACGCGACAATTATGGTTTTGGGATGGGGGTAGGAAAACAGGGCAATTCCTTTCCGTTGGATCCAAGAGATTTTCGATTTCGCCGGAGCGTCCGTAAGTCTATGCGCGTTCAAGAAACGCATTCTCCGACGTGTCTTCAATTTTACCTAATAAAATGGAACCTAGCGCCTTGTTAAGCCACCCTTTGGCGCTTGCTAGTAAATTAATGAGCTCACTGCAACACTACACCGTGCAAACCCTTATACCGTCCCGGTCCTCCCACATCCCCCCCACCTCAACCCTCCTTTACTCCGTTGCCAGTTTACTCGCTCTGCGCTCTCTCCTCGGTCTACTCTCGAAACCAGCATTAAATCATACATCAGCGCACGATGTGGCGGATGACGGGGAGGAACGAGGCCGGAGAAGAGTAAAATGGGAAACGCGTGGGGTTCTACGGGACACGGGGAGTGGGTACGGGGGTGTCGCGTATCCTAGTAACCATCATTCGGATGAGAGACCGGAGTTTGACAGGGTTTAGAAGAAAGCACCGACGTATAATCCTGGGAAAATTATTCTAACGCATTTGGAGACACAAATATGTTCTCGACAACAGTATACAACAGTTCTCGTTACAACTATCATTACCACCTGGTTACCACTACCCCCTTTTTACAAGCACTATGACTAGACTGCGGATCTTTATGCATTTATAACAAAAATTGAGTAGATCAAATTTGAAATTGTAGGAAAATTTCGGTAATTTCAAATGTCAATATACCATGTCTCGTCTATTAAAACTAGCAAGTGAAGAAATAACATTCTACTTGGTTTCTATTTCTTGAAATCGATGCAGGCAATTTTTATTTTGCATAAAGATCCGCAAGTCTGACTATGACACTCGAAGAGGATCTTGATCTGCTTTTCCGGAAAAATATATTATCCACTTCTTCTGTATTATTAAGGAAAAATTCTTTCCTACTCTTATGTCCTGTAAATAATTGTTATTTTAGCACTAATATTTTTCAAATTGTTACAAATAGAAGAGAAATAAAAATATGTTTTCTCTTTCAGTCTGCTTTAGAAATTGAAAATAATATTCCAGCATTTGGGAACGCGACTTTTTCTAATGTGATTTTGCAATACTTCCTGGACGAGCGTTTCCGAACCATAATTTTCGGTTTCGCTCGCATAACCTCGCGCCGGAGCGCAAGCATTTACCCCGGATACGATATTAGTATTCGGTCCACGCTGTTTACGCAGTCGCTTTGTATAGATTAAGACTTAAACATGCGGGATCGAGCCAGGAGCGTGAATACGGAAAGGGTTAACGCGTTTCCCGGAAGAAGGTCCGGAGTGTGGTCAGCTCGTGTAATTCCCCTTTAAAACCGACAAGAATTAACTTTAGCACATCGCAAATTCGCACCACATTTTGCGGCTATTATGAATTTAAGCACTCTCCGTTCTGCGAGGTGTAAAGGATTCGGGAGCGAACTCGTACGCGCGTGGATAGGGACGGAAATGGTGTTTCCCAGGTACGATTACGGGGAAAAGTATCTCTGAAACCGAGGGAAACCAACAAACATGAAGTTGCAAATGCTGAACGTTCGGTATATTCAATCGATGGAAGTACAACCGTGTCACTTTTGATCGATACGCTTGCTTGTGGCGAAGTGAAAACGTTTCTTATCGCTGTCGCTCGATCTGTATCAATTTTATCGAATACTCCACGTTTACAGCGATCTACATTGTCAATTTAATATTTGCACACTGTGTGACCTAATAGATGCACTACTAATTCTTTAGTTTCTGTACATTTTCAGTAGGGAATTTTCTGAGCATTTCATTTTTCATTCAAAGTATATGGAGCATTTCAGTAAAAGAGTATAGAGTATAGACAAAGTATAGAGTATCTCTCTATTTTTTCAGTAGGGAATTTTCTGAGCGTTTCTTCATTTCATTTTTCATTCAAAGTATAGAGTATTTTAGTAAAAGAGTAGAGTATCTCTCTTTAATGTCACTTATCTCGAACGACCAACTGTTTATTTGTGAAGAAACGTCTATTTCAGCAATTTTGCAATATTTTTGGGAGAACAGTCGCAGTGACAGAGAGTTAAAATAATGTAGGATAATAAACTGGAGTAATGAAGAAGTTGATAAGTTTTCTTATCGCTGTCGCTCGATCTGTATCAATTTTATCGAATCCTCCACGTTTACAGCGAGCTACATTATCAATTTAATATTTGCACACTGTGTGATCTAATAGGTGCACTACTAATTCTTTAGTTTCTGTACATTTTCAGAAGGGAATTTTCTGAGCATTTCATTTTTCATTCAAAGTATATGGAGCATTTCAGTAAAAGAATAGAGTATCTGTTTTTAATGTCACTTATCTCGAACGACCAACTGTTTATTTGTGAAGAAACGTCTATTTCAGTAATTTTGCAATATTTCTGGGGGAACAGTCGCAGTGACAGAGAGTTAAAATAATGTTGGATAATAAAATGGAGTAATGGGAAGGGAGAGTACGTTTAGAGTTTGCATAAATATGTACAGAGAACCCGGGCATGTGAGAATCACCGATCAGAGAAAATGTTTCTTTGAAAGGGCGGTAGGACGCGCAAGATTTCCGAGTTTACTAACCGGCGAAGGGAGCAATGAAGTTATAATATGGTTTTCCATGGTTCTCAACTCCCGGGACAGGGTTTGCTGGCTACACTCTCTTCCGATTGCAGGCCGGAACTGGCCTTCTAACCTCGTTAGCACACCCATCTTTCATGCCGCGAACGAGCGAGATCCGCCGATTTCATTACCAAAATGCTCCGCCCGGAAGTAATCAATTATTTCAGCTCAACTACCAGCCCCGTGAGCGTGTTCCGTACATACGCACCCCTCCTATTTATTATTCGTTTGTTGCGTATGAAATTTCAAAGAATTCCTGGACGATAAACGACATCAAGACATCTTCGCTTTCACCGTTTAACACTAATCCTACCACGGTCAAATGACCGCTTTTCTATTTCACAATTATTGAAATTATAAAAACGTACTTATAGGAAATTACTGAGTTGACTTCTATATTGAAGCATATACTATAACGAAAATCGTAAAAAGTTGAAATAAATTCAGTCCTCTCTTGGTAGGTTTAGTGTTAATGAGAATTTATTTACTATTAGACCCGCGTTACCTATTTTCCATGTCTGTATTTTTAATTCAGAGAACACAACCGAGTATTCCTCGATACGATATCTCGGTGGTAGACACTCTACGTACACGCTTAGGCGTGTTGTCTCGCGGCAAGCTCGCGACGCTTTCGTGACTCGCATGCGAGTCGCTAGTTATCGTCGAGATTATATCATCCGGCCGCGAACACGGTATGCCATATTGACCGTTGGCTACTTATTACTGTCGCTGTTTCATCATCGACCAGACACGTTGCACATTGCAAAAGAATATGGAGTCCAGTCGACGAACCGTCTGAAAATCATGCGACCGACAGAAGATAGAATGAGTCCTGTTTTCCTCGTGTAAAGAATGGTGATTGATTGACCTATTGATTTTATTCATTACAAAAATAATGATTTTATACCACAAAGTGAAAGGGATTGTGTAATTTACTGCTTGGTACCGATATATTTTTATTTTTGCATAGTACGCACACAGAATTCTCAGGACCGGGAAAATCGACGCGCAACGTTGATAGTCAGCATCGGAGTCATGAAATTGTACAGTGTATGTTAGAGAATCCTTGAACATTCGCTTAGGGGAGTGTTTGACTTTACGATATGTTTGAATTTTTACATAGTACGCACACAGAATTCTGAGGACCGGGAAAATCGACGCGCAACGTTGATAGAATCGGAGTCATGAAATTGTACAGTGTATGTTAGAGAATCCTTGAACATTCGCTTAGGGGAGTGATTGACTTTACGACTGAGAGTCCTGCAAGCGGTCCATCGCAGATACTGCGGTTTCGCGTTGCGACACGGCGTCGTCGCGATCGTTCGTATCAAATTTAATTATTCCGGAGGCGATCGCACAGGGTAATTTGCGACGTTGTGCGCGCGCAGCGATCGTCACGGTGCCCCCTCCCTGCCTGCCGATTTTCCATTTGCCCGAAATCGACTGGTACGAGGCTCGCCGATCTCGCCGAACCGGGTTACGGCCGCGAAAACCGAGGAGAGAAGAGAGGAGAGGAGAGAAGGCACTTCGCGGCGAACGCGATTGTTCCCCGTCTATCTCGCCTCGACAATCTATCAATTAATTAAGGAAAATCACAGTTTCGGCAAATGAATAGCAGACACCGGTTTCCGCCTCGGTTGTGTCGGGTTTGTCGAAATCGGGCCTGCGCCGATTCCGCACCGTTGCCATGGTCGTGCGGCAACGACGGCGGCGATGGCGGCGGCTGGAAACGTGTTCCAGCCTCGCCGCGAATTACCGGATATCTTAATGAGTGCCGTAATTAATACGGACGCAGATTGGTGGGACGTTCGCCAGGACGCGGGGTGAGATAGCGTTTAAACCGGAACGTACGGGCTTTGTCATGGACGTGTACAAGATAACCGTATATCTGCTGTGAAATGCAAACCGAGCCGACGACCACCGTGGACACCCCGCTGCGCTATCCCAAAATGGGATTGCGGTAGATCGGTACCCGGCTGCTCCTCTAAGTGTGCTACCCTACACTGATACCCGACGGACACGTTCTACCGGCATTGAATGACGCCAGCCGCGCGTGTGCACCACGGGACACGGCAATTACCCGAGACGTGATTAGAACGCTAAGAAGTTCGAACGGTGCTGCACCGATGCAAAACGCCGATTGCCCCCGCGGTGCATTCGCTTCTCGCGCAATTTTTAATTTAACTCCTCGACTATCGAAACACCATGATAGATAAATGTCTAGCATGAGCTAGGGATTTTTGTCTGGCCTTTGGTACCGTTTTTGTATGGCCTTTCTGCTCGTTCTGACCATTTCATAGTTCCAGGCTTAACCCCTTGCCCTACAATAACGAGCCAGACTCGTGATTAATTTCCTTTAAAACGAAATAAAATTCAATTTTGTTGTAGTTGATATGTATCCTTTGGAGAAAACATAGACATATAATAAATATAGGCTAAGTGTCTTGTTCTATGAAATTCTGAACGATGAAGAATTTCTAATCATGATAATCACAAAATAAATAGTAGTGCAAGGGGTTAAGATCGACACGGAATTAGATCAAGCGTTCATATCACAATGACACGTCATGGGAGAATGCAGTAGTACAAATATACAGGGTGGGTCGCCACATTTTGCCATCTAGATTTACGTCATTATTATTACGCATAGCAAACAATGTTTCAGATGAAGTTGAATGGTTTTGAGAGGGGCACATTCTGATGGTACATTTTTTTTGTAGGTGGACGTGTAAAGGACAAATGAAGGTCATTAATGTTTTTTTTTTTTAATGGAATCATATATTTTCTATTGCATCAGCTGATGCTCCTTCATATTCTTTACAAAAAGAAATCATTAGTTTAGGAGATATTTTAATTGTAATGTCTGTTTACAGAAAAGGTTCAATGTGGCAACCATTTGCATCAGAATACTTTCTGAATCGAGAAGTTAATGCTAGATTGATGTTAATGGTTGTTGTTAGTTAGTTGTGTTACTCACTAACCCTGCGTAGTGTATCTGATGTTATTTTGTTACACCCATTCAACTTCGTGTAATAATAATGACATAAATCTAGATGGCAAAATGTGGCGACCCACCCTGTATGCATGTACGTGTAGACATTGAATACACGCGCGAAATAACTAATCGTAACAGCAATATTATATGTAAATTCACCATATGCAATATCTGCATCGAAATGAACTATCCGGATTAACGGTGACATTTATATTTACGCTTCTATAATGACTACTAACAAATTTACATATCGATGCGCCGTTCGCAAAGTCAAATCGACATTCAACGTTAGCTGTTCGCGATGCATAACTTCTCGTGTGATTTAGTTTTGTTCAATCTGGCGAACACAACACGTCAATTATTCACATTCTCGTGTTACGCTCAACAATAACGTCACGACAAACGTTTCCGTAACCGCATTAATATTTAAATGAGAGCCTAGCAACAGTGAGCATATAGGTTATAATTAGACTGCGGATCTGTATGCATTTACAAGAAAATTGAGAAGATCAAATTTGAAATTGTAGGAAAATTAAAAAACTTATAAATGTCAATATACTATTTCTCATCTATTAAAATTAGCGAGTGAAGAAATAACATTCTGCTTAGTTTCTATTTCTTGTAATCAATGCAGACAATTTTTATTTTGCATAAAGATCCGCAGTCTAGTTATAACATATACATTAAAGTACAGTCTCAAAAGGAGTGTTGTATTAGTAACAAATGACCTAAAATGTAGATTATGCTTGCCTTAAAAATTACTGTATATAAAATCACTGCTCCTGTGATTTTTCTGGCCTCGTGAAACGTTATTTCTTTTTATTTATATGACGTAATGTGTAATATATCCTGAGAAAAATAAATATTTTTTGCTAAAATGACCAATTGACCGATTCAGGGAGTACCACGCGTAGTAAGTTAAAATTGATTTACGGATGAAAAATCGTGGGCGGATAAATCGTGTTGTTCGTCGACCACACAAGGCTGTCGAACGAGCGTTTGCAACGAGCGGGAATTATAAAACGGGGAAATGAATTCTTGAAAAGGTTGAACCAGCGGCCACTTAAATAGCCGGGGATACTCATAGATCGTTGGGAATGCGAAACGCGGTGTAGTTTCCCTATCGTTTATTTTCCTTGGTAATCACTTCCATCGAAAATGCGGTGAGTTGGAGTGCGAAAGTTTTATGTTGCCTCTAACACGAGGCAATCCTGCCGATCCCCGGGCCGCGGTGGAAAAGGCAGGCGTCTAATAAATATTAACAAGAACCGCGACGAGATGGTAATCCGCAGAAGTTTTTCTTTGTGCGTCGACTGCCAAGGAGATGTAAAACGGAGAAACGGTGCGGGAAAAGGGGGGGGGAGAGAGAAACGGGTGCGACAAACGTTGGTAGAGCACTCGGGGAAAAGCCGGAGAAGGACACACCGAGATAATTCAGCAGGGGGGAAACAATGAAAATTTGACAATGTAAATTATCCTGTTATTCTTCTCCGCGAGCGCTATCTCGCTTCCGTCTTCGCGGCGAACTTGCCGACGGAAACTTTTCGAGCACTATTCCGCTGGCGTGCTGAGTGAAAAGGAAACTGTTGACAGTCCCTGTAATACCTTCTTTACACGGGAACCGGGCGTATTCTTTTAATTAACACCCTTCTTCGAACAATCGAATTCCCCATTGTCCGCCTCGTTTCAATCCGCTTGTTATTACGTTTGGCGAATTTATGGAAACGCGCATGTTACCCGCGTTTCACGGATCTCGTTTCCCCCGCGTTTATAAAAATAATTCAAACACCGACGAAATTCCGCGGAAAATTGTATTCGTTATCCCCGTTCGCTTGACTTTATTTTCCCATGGATATTCATAATTTAGTTGTAAACGCACCGCGGGTCTTCGTGCAAAATAAAAATTTTCCCGATTTCAACAAGCTCTGCAGCTAAGCGACGCCTTATTTGCTTGCTCGATAAGTTTAACAATAATAATAAGTAACCTGCTGAAACACTTTTACTGTTTTACAATTTTTCATTGAGGTTGTTTACCTTAGAACGTTTATATTATCTAGCGATCTACTGTCAGAAATGTATTTTTCTGGAATTTTATTGTCGTCCAGCGTTTTCGGCAACTCGACATTAATTCCGAACGATTGATTGGACAATACCTTGGGAATTAACGTTTCCAAACAACGAACTAATTGTCGAGGCAAGCATAACATTTGTATTTATCGAGCAATCACCCTAACACATCCTTCCGAATTCACATTAGATATGTTTACGGTCGCAGACATCAATAATTACATTCACCAGTAATTAGTTTGCTACGTTTAGCTGGAACTATATAAATCACGATTAATAATTAACGGGCACACGTAATTTACGACATAATTTGCCTAACCCAGTGCCGCCGGACAGCGATCGATAAATTCATCATCGCCGAGAAAAAAAGTGTATTAACGATTGCGTAAGAGTTCGTGTTAGAGACGTTGCGAGAATGTTTATAATTTTTTTATTTGTTCGTATCTGTTACCGATAAGGTTGAGCACCAGCAACAAGAACAATATTTTGCTGGTATCGCTGGTGGTCCAGCGAGCTCGGCTCGCAGCCCACAATGTAAACACTTCCATTATAAAACAATGGAACGTATTTCTCCGTTTCACGTCGGATCGTTTACCTGCGCCGTGAACGCAGCCTAAGAATACGGTCGGCCGGAGCTCTGTGATTCCCGTAATGCCGCGTTTTTCCGCGCAGCAAAACGTTTCTAACGACCCGCGAATACCGTTCCGCTCATATTCAAACGCACTCGAAGCCTCTCTCTCTTTTCTCGTCGGCGTGTCGCGTCAGTATAAAACGCGGATATTAATTCCACATGAGCTTCTTATTTCGCACGGTGCTTTTCAGCCGGTTTCCTTCGCTCTGAACGCTGGTATCAGCTACACGGGATCTCTTTAGTTTTTTTTACCGGACTTTTCCCGCGCTTCGCCGTCGTCAACCCCGTCTACCTATCCGTTATCTTCTTGCAGCCCCGCCGAGGCCGGTCGTCGCTCACGGAAATGGAATTTCCGAGTAGAATCGCGGAAAAATTGATTCGTTTAACCTGCTGATTGTGCTCAGCCAGATCTGACAAGTCGCTCATCGGTTGCCCTCGAATACCGTCGAGCGCGGGCCGAAGAGTTCGAAAATCCTGGTCTGATCGTGGCTGGCCGTTTCTACTTGCGGTCCTCCAGAAATGTAAAAACTGCACCTCAGTCGGACCACTTTGAAAAACAATAATCCCGTTTATAGTCGTATTTTACAATCGCAGAGTTGACAATATTCTTCTCCTAAACATTAACCCTTAAAAAAAAATGTATACAGGGTGAGGCAATAACTATGTCCACCTTGAATATCGCCGTTATCTGTAATAATATGAAAAAATGTTATATAGAAAACTTACACGGTATAGAGGGGGACATATTGTGACACAAACATTTTCTGCGTGGGTGTAGGCGTAGAGGAGATTTCAAGGTCATCTCCATTTTTTTTAATGGAATGCTATATTTTTTTATCACGATATGATAGCCAGTGTTGAGACGAATTCAGCGAGTTATCGTTGAAGGTTATACACGGTCAAATATGGTAGTAAAATAAACTTTATTACGTTACAGGAGATGCTCGAATTAGTGACCGTTTGCGTCAATGTAAATCTACTCTAGGTGGACATGCTGCCGTCTAGCTAAGCTAAACTTTGCTTTAAGTAATCTTGAACGATCTTGAATGACTTTGGAAGACTAAATGTTAAGGGTCAGCTTGAAACAATGAGTTTGAAAGTTGAAACGGGCCACCCTGTAGTGCAGTTTGCAAAAATCTCGTAACAGGTGAATGAAAAATTGATTCGTTTAACCTGGCGATTGTGCTCAGCCGGATCTGACAATCCGCTCATCGGTTGCCCTCGAACCCCGGGCACAGGGGTTGGTCTGAGCGTGGGTGGTCCGAAGGGCTTGAAAATCCTGGTCTCGATACGAGGCGCTCGAAGGGTGGCAAGGGCATGCCTGAGCTGAACGGAGCAACGCGGGACAGGGCTATTCTCAGGGCTCGAGATTACAAGCTATTGTTCCCGCGCCACCCTTTGTCTCAAATCTACCCTTTCTCGACCGACCTCCGCCACCTCCGCCGCCCGCCGCAGACCCCACCTATCTGGTCCTTCTTTGTGTTTTTTAATTCGCAACTTTGTAACCAGCTCGCCTGCCCGCTCCCTTTCGCCGAAAATCTCGCCCCGGTCTACCGTTTTTTTCCCCTCCACCCTCTGCAACCCTACAGGTTTTCACTGGCCGACCCCACCGGTCCAATACAAGGTGTCTTCTTCGCCGACCTTCGTCAACGATTATTCCTCCGAGGAAATCTCCTACTACCCTCACCGGTAGATCGTTTTGCATTTATTCGCTCCCGTGGAACCTTGGCCTCGAACTTTATGCCCAACCCGAATGTAATTTTCAGACGGCTTCGGTAGATCGCTGTAGACCGCAGGATTCTAGCAACCCTTTCAGAAATTCTCTGCCACTGAAATTTTTAAATATTTCTTCTTCGTTAACACGTTGACTGCCATGTCACCCATATGTCGGTGACGGAATTATTTGTCCAGGTTTCGAAATTAATTTCTACGTTAATATATTCATTGTACCAAATTTGATTAGGATCTGTAAAATGCAAGAAGGTTGAAGGACTACTCAATATCATACATTTAATTTTTTTCAAATTTTATTTCATTATAGGGCAAGGGGTTAAATAACTTAACTCGATTTTATGGAATTTTTCAGGTTTCTAGTTTGGCAGTCAAAGGTGTTAATCTGTTTTATGCTGGTTCAACTTCGTAGTGCAAGGACGCGTCTATTAGCACTGACAAAGTGGATGAATTCGAATTCCTGTTTGCCCCTTGACACTTTGCAATCTATATAATCTAGACAATACATTTAATCCTTCCGAAGTATTTTAGGCGACTTTCAAGAGCAACGTGGATCTACAATCCGTACAATCTAGATAACACATTTAATCCTTCCAAAGTATTTTGTGAATCTTCGTATCACATCTACCGTTGGTCGACGTTGTTTGTTCATAACGGCGGCATTAATATTGGGATTATCAACCATCCGCGCTGCCCGATATTCAACTTATTCGTTGCAACCCCCGGCGCGGAAACTCCTCGGAGTATCGGAACGAGGAAATCGCAGCGAAAAAGATCGTAAAACCGTTCGAGGCCGGCGACACTTTCAAAGAAATATGGAAATTCAAAGGTGGCACGGAGTCAGCATCAGGGCTGCGCAGGTTCAGCCCCGGCTCGGGGGGTTGAAACGCGGTGAAACCTACAGCGGCTGGGTATCATAGGGGCGGACATAGTTATTGCTATGCATATGGTACCCCGAACAATAAAACGGAATGGCGGGCGCGCAATAGGTTCGGTAGGTGAGACGGGATTTTAGAGCCGGTTTTAATCGGACTATCGAGCAGAGACCGGGAATCGCGGCGTAGCGTGGCATAGCGTGGCATAGCGTGGCATAGCGTTGCACGGGGTATAGCACATTGTAGAAACGCCAGCTCTCTCTGTTCCTCGTCTAACTTTTCGCCCGTTCTTTTCGCCCGTTCGCGAATTTCTAAACATCGTACTTTACTTTGCATTTCGCCGGTTTCAGTTTCGCTTCCGCCCGGTCTTCCTCACATATGGATGAGTCTCGGATCCATCGATGAGCGCGCACCTGTGCCGGAAGGGCTCGAGAGTGTGTTACCGGTGCACCTGTCGGTGTAACTCGGTATCGCGGGTTTGAGCGAGCTAGCGAGCTAGCTAGCCAGCTAGCGCGGATAAGTAAGCAAAAGGGTAGGAAAAGAGAAATTCAGAAGCGGGGTTAAAGGGAGCGAAGCGGATACTGTGTTAGCACCGGATTGTATCTACTCGAGCACGAAACGGTTTACATTTACTAAAAGTTTCCAATTGCATGGAGCACGCCGGGATATCCACTCTACTTTCCTCCTTCGGAGACGTCATTTTACTGCCGGCGATGGCCGGGGAGATGCAAGCGAATACTACAGAGCCACCCCACCCCACCCTGTCCCCCTCGCCGACCCCCATCTGCCCTTCTATCCCAGCAGCGAACGACTTCAAAGTCGTAGTCTGGAATCGTTTTGCAAATCCTTGGAGGAGGCGTATCGGGCCTTTTCGTATACCGTCACCTCGATCTTACTTCGTGCGACCTCCCCCCCTCACCCCTCCCTTCTGCCACCCATTTCGCCAGCCACCCCCTTGAACCGCCCACTCACCCTCCCTCCAAACACCGACACCCGACTTTGTCTCTTTCTGCCTCTCGTTATCTATAATGGGTTTTCGCCCGTCCTTTCGAGAACTACAGAAATCTCGTCTACCGTGTAAACTCGTTCCTTCGGTATTATGGCTTCATAATTATGCAGCGGATTTCGCGATATTATGCGCGCGTCCCTCTGCAAGCCGGTCTCTCCGTCTCATATAGCCGAAGGGTGGATTTCCGGGGTAAGGATTAGAGGACACAATCGTCTTGCGGTAGAAAAATCCTAACGAAACTCGAATCAATTCGATCCTGTTGCCATTATAAAGGGATACAAAGAGCATTTAGGGCTCACCCTGTACAGGGTGTCCCAGCATCGGTGGTACAACCGACTGGGGCTGAGTCTACGTGAAAAAACAAAACGAAAATGAGGAATAACATTTTTTAATTTGAGGCTACGTTCTCGAGAAAATCGAATTTAAAGATCAGCAAGTAGAACTGGTCAATCGTGATCAGACGGAGTCAGACAATCCCTGTCGAATAATTTTCAATATTAATTTTCTCGGAAACGAAGCCGCGGATTACAAAATTGTATTCCACATTTCCGACTCATTTGCTCCTGTAGTACCAACCCTTGTCGGTTGCACCACCGAATCTGTGACGCCCTGTATTGATTACGTGAAAACAAAACGAAAATATGGAATAACATTTTTTAATCTGAGGCTACGTTCTCGAGAAAATCGAGTTTAAAGATCTTCAAGTAGAATTGGTCAATCGCGATCAGACGGCGTCAGACGATCCCTGTTTAATTTTCAATATTAATTTTCTCGGAAACGAAGCCACGGATTAAAAAATTGTATTCCACATTTCCGACTCATTTGCTCCTGTAGAACCACCCCTTGTCGGTTGCACCACCGAATCTGGGACGCCCTGTATTGATTATGTGAAAACAAGACGAAAATATGGAATAACATTTTTTAATCTGAGGCTACGTTCTCGAGAAAATCGAGTTTAAAGATCTTCAAGTAGAATTGGTCAATCGCGATCAGACGGCGTCAGACGATCCCTGTTTAATTTTCAATATTAATTTTCTCGGAAACGAAGCCACGGATTAAAAAATTGTATTCCACATTTCCGACTCATTTGCTCCTGTAGAACCACCCCTTGTCGGTTGCACCACCGAATCTGGGACGCCCTGCGTTGTTTACGTGAAATTGTGTGGAAAGAACTAACACCAGCCGGCCAGCAGTGTGTCACAGCTTGACCGATTTACCGTGGCATTAAACGCGTGCGTGCACATACACGTACATACGGAGAGAGAGAGAGAGTGAGAGAGAAAGAGAGAATGCAGCTCGGATAACGTGCCGCGTGTCGGCAGTGTCGACACGACGACAACACGACGATACGCAGCGGGATCGGTGGTGGTGGTGGTGGAAGGCAACATGCCAAACTGTCAGACAGTCGAGCGAGTACAGTTGGGCGTGCAGCTCGGTTCTGGTTCTGTACACGTGTTCCGCGGGGCCCTTCTGCCGAGCATCGGTATGCGAATAGGACGCAAGGGCCAGGGACCGGGCTCTCGTCCCCCTTATCCGCCCTTTTCCCGCCGAACCACCTTACGCTTCGGCTATCTGATAGCCCTTTAACGTCACTGTGACCTAGTATGCTGGGTTTGCACGCACGCACAGTTCCGGGCCGCCCACCGCCCGTCTTAATCACTTTCAATCTCGGTTCTTCGCTCGTCTCTCCGTAGTAGGCAGTGCGAGGCACCGAGACGCTTCCGCGGCCATTTCCGCGGACATGCTGATTCGTGTCCGATTCCTGTCGCTGCTTGACGTCGTTCATTCATCAACAGGGCAATATTATTAGGTTCGCAAGAAAGTTATGTTTTGTTTGATTGACTTCTGTTAACGTTGCGTTTGTTTCCTTTCTGACATTTCATAACTGCATCTGTTAGGTTACTCTTGAAGCAAATTACAAGTAATTTTGATCAAAATTGTTAGTTCTGTGTCAATTTGAACATGGAGTGCAAAAACGAACATTATAGGTACATATTGATTTTTTATTTCCGTAGAGGTGAAAAAGCTGCCGAGGCTCACAAAGATTTAGGTGAAGTTTATGGTGTAGTTTGCTTAACAGAACGCAATTGCCAGAATTATTTGAAAAAATTCCGTTCTGGACATTTCTCTCTTGAAGACGACCAACGTTCTGGTCGACCATCTGAAGTTGATGATGACCAAATGAAAGCCATTGTTGAATCGGATCGTCATATAACTGTCCGAGAGATTGCAGACAGGTTAAATGTCTCGCATACAACTATAGAATATCGTTTAAAAAGTCTCGGAATCGTTAAGAAGCTCGATATTTGGGTTCCACACGAATTGAAAGAAGTTCACTCTATCCTGGATGAAACATTTAGAGTGTATTACATACAGTTAGAAATAATGCTGTATTTCATGTATATATAATTCGAAAAATACACCGTAAACGAAAGAGAGAAAATAACATTCTAACGTAGAAATCGCAATATTCGGGAAAGTGCAATTACCTAGCATGATCGATTTCATCTTTTCTCATTATTTCACGCATACATTACAGACGGGATCACGGGTTTCGAATTATTCGCCATAAATATATGAATTTCGTGCGCGAAGCTCTGCGTTGCTTGCTTAAATTTCATTTCCTGATAATCGATCGCATCCAAACATTTTAAATTATTTAACGAGTGTTTTCATAAACGGTTTTCGTTGTGTTCGCGGTGCACTCGAAACAATCGAAACCCACCGTTCCACACCGACACCGAAGATTGCTTTTGTAAATTGTAATTGTTTTCCATCAATATCGGGGCACGGTGACGATTGTTCCGTTTTATTTACATGTAAATACTCGTATATGACCGTTTGTTATGTATGGGATGACACGTGTCACACGCGTTGAAGCATTCCCCCGAATAAATTGTCCGACTGAGAGAACTGTCTGCCAAAATGTGAATTATAGGGAGGAACGTTAGAGAATTTTGCAGGAATCAGAACGAACGTGAATCCTAGCGTACAAATCTTCTTTAGGGAATATCTGGAAATATTCGTTTCGAGGCGTTTAATTGAACCAAGTCCGAAATGTACCTGTCAAAGAATCTGTCAAAGATTTAAATAAACAAGGAACATTTGGAAACAGGACATTGAACAAACCATAAAATGCTTTACGACTGTACAAAAGACAACACACAAGTGTATAAATTTTCTAAAGAAGCAACCAAACTCAAGAAATCGTATAATAAAACGATAGTTTATCGATTCACGTTTAAATATCGATAGTACTCCGCTCTCGTGTGAACAAACGCACACGAATTTACTACAGAATCCACTATATGTATTTCTAGTCACGATTTCGGTTCAGCGACTGCTCCATTTATGCATCTTTTTCCTTATTTTTAAAATGAATATATTACAAAAACCAGTCTACTAAATTTCTAGTCACGATTCAAGTTCAACGACCGCGCATCTCGGTGTGGTATTCGCTCTTCGATACAAAATATTCGCTTGTGAGTAAATAAAAGGTCCGTGGTCAGCGAAATCGGTCACGCACCAGGTAAAAAAAAAAAAAAAAAAATCGTGCCCACTAATTACCGGAACACGAAACCGTACACACACCGGACCGGTGCTCGTAGACACGAGCAACTCGGAAGATAGTAATCCGAGTTAAGAATTCGCGTACGTGACACAAGAGTTAAACGGCCGGGCCGCGAGAAGGAGTCAACGTTCCCCAAGATTCGAATGTCACGATACTGTCTGCGCCGGGGTTCTTATGGCAAAATTATCCCCCGCGCCGTCTCGATATCGCAAACCGCATGATATCTCCATAGCGGCGGATCGCTACGACGATTTCGCCTATTTGCAATAACAGTTTGCTTTTCCAAAGAATGAAAGCACGACGTGTCGTCGGCCGCGACGTGGAATGGGCAAACGTGGATACAGCTTCGGAACGTGATCCGCTACTCGGATAACCTTTATTTCACGCCCACGTCGACGAACGCGTCGGTTCACCCCTTTGGGCCTTCTGACGTAACACGCAACCTGAGCCACTTAACTGTACCACTTGAATTTGGTCGCAAGTTACCTGTTCTATGAGAAAATCCTTCGCGCGAGACCCTTTCAAGCTGTTTGGAGGTGTTTGGAGGTGTTTGAAGGGGTTTGGAGTTGTTTAAAGTCGGCTGGAGTTGTATGGAGGTTGTTTTAATTCGGCTGGAACTGTGTGGAGTTGTTTAGAGTCGTCTGGAGTCGTTTGTGCTTGTTTGAAGTCGTCTGGAGTTGTATGGAGTTGTTTAAAATCGTCTAGAGTTATTTGGGCTTGTTTTAAATCGTCTGGTGTTGTATGGAGTTGTTTAAAATCGTCTGGAAGTGTATAGAGTTGTTTAAAATCGTCTGGAGTTTTATGGAGTTGTTTAAAGTTGTCTGGAGTTTTATGGAGTTGTTTAAAGTTGTCTGAAGTTGTTTGGTCTTGTTTAAAGTCGTCTGAAACTGTATGGAGTTGTTTAAAATCGTCTGGAGTTATTTGGAGTTGTTTAAAGTCGTCTGGAGTTATTTGGGCTTGTTTAAAGTCGTATGGAGTTGTATGGAGTTGTTTAAGGTCGTCTGGAGTTTTATGGAGTTGTTTAAAGTCGTCTGAAACTATATGGAGTTGTTTGAAATCGTCTGGAATTGTATGGGCTTGTTTGAAATCGTCTGGAATTGTATGGATATGTTTAAAGATTAAAAAGTTCGGATAACGCGGAATAGGGTAATCCGTTCGTGGACAAATTTGCAAATTAATTTGTGCGACATATTTTCCTTCGGTATCAGGCTCGTTCGGGAGGCTCGGTCTGCTGTTGTCGGATTAACCAGGATTTATTTATTCAAGATGAAAGCAAATACAACTTGAATTAATACCGTAGTACGAAATTATCGAGCGCGTGCTTTCGCTGAATATTTAAATTGCGTCACCGGAATAGCTGGTTTATTTGTGATGGTGGAGGAAACTGGTCGTTAGTTACATTTTCAAGTTGAAGAACGTTCGTGTAATATTTTTGCAATGTTTTCTGACGATTTCCATGCAATTCCGAACGTTCTTACAGTGTCTGAAGTAATTCTAGTTCGGGCATGGTCACCGGATAGAAACGCGGAGCGTAATACGGAGTCGGCATCGGCCATGACACTTCGCGGAATATACTTTTCCATTAACTTAAAACGCTGAAAAAACTTTGGAGGGAATGATAGTGATAAATTTCGTAATTAGCCGATGTAATTGCATTTAGAGGTATAATATCCGGCGGGAGCCGCGAAGACATTTATTTAGCGAAGCACTACGCTTAATTTCTAGTCGAAGAAGAAACCGGCTAATTGCATTACACCCTCGTGCCGGGGGCATCGTTTTTACAGCATCGGACGAAATGAAGAATGCAAAAGGGAATGATGTACGTAGCGACATCGGTGGAAATAAAAACTGGAGGCTGGAGGGTAGAAACGAGAGAAACAGAGAGAAAGAGAGAGAGAGAGAGATAGAGAGAGAGAAGGGATGAGAAGTAAATCCAGCGTAGCGTGGCACCACCGACATCCCAGGAGCTACATGGGCCGTGGTGGTCAACGTACCATAACATTATATCTAACCCATGTAGCCTATACCCACTGTTTCTTTTGGACATGTCATTCGAAGCCACCCCTTCGGTATCATCACCAGCGCAGGACAATGTGTTCGACTTGGCCTGAACTTATTTTTCCTCCCCGAGACACAACGGTAATTTCATATATGAAATCATATTTCCGATGTCCCCGGGGTCCCGACGTTTCCCGTTCCTTCGATTAAAATGTTCCGTATAATGCACTATCGAGACCGTGCTCCGACAATTTATGGTCCTTTAACGCGATTTATTAATTCGTGTCGCAGAATATCAATAAGCGCACAATTAGCTCACGAGGTTACAGAAAAATGGTTAAAGGGTGAACGTAGAGACTTCACCCCTTGAAAGAAGCACACTTAAAATATTTTTACATGAAGTTATACAAGTTCAAAGAATTATTAAAAGAAGAAATACATTCTCATTCCGATTTAGATAAAGTTTGAAACTCCACAGTACCAAATTAAAAATGTGCGAATTAAATACAACCCCACAGAAACATTTCTGACACCACACAAAGAACCTTGTAAAAATGGGCGCCACGTCCACTGAAAATATTTTTACGTAAAGTTATGCAAGTCCAAAGAATTATTAAAAGAAGAAATACATTTTCACTCCGATTTAGAAAAAGTTTGAAACTCCACAGTACCAAATTAAAAATGTGCGAATTAAATACAACCCCACAGAGTTATTTTTGACACCACACAAAGAACCTTGTAAAAATGAGCGCCACGTCCTTGTAGTCTAAGAGATTTATCTCAATGGTTCAGAAAACCTTGCTCGAACATCGTGCAATAAGATGTGCATAATAATTATTTACGAAAACAGAGTTTTCGATATTTAAAAAATGTTTGCCCCTTAGCGGCAGACACGGCTCCGTCGATGCAATATGCGCGGCAGCGCGTTATTTTATTTTCGCGACGAGAGTTATTGTTTCCGGGCGGATTTAATGGTGTACACGGGCAAAGAAAACCGAAGCAAGAATACCCGAGAAAGTGGGAAATTTGGGTAGTTGAGCGTAAGAGAGATAGTAGGAGAGCTTATCAAGAGCTTTAAGTTTTGCTCGCAGAACCAGTGGAGCGGGGTAGTGCGGTACCTGGCTTAATCCTGTATTGTAAACTAGGCGGCATACAACGACAAGTTTTCTACCTTGTGCCACTCACCTTCTGTACTTGTTATTCCCTTTCTTCCACCCCTCCCGTCTTACAGCCACCCCCGTCGCTGCCGGAAGGATGAAAGACAGCGCGGGTTAATCTTTCCTCTGGGAATATCTCGAAACACGGAACAAAAGCTTCCCGTTCTTTCAGCCTCTCTTCTCCTTCTTTGCACATAATCTTAACCCTTTGCGCAATCAACGATGCATCCTCTTCCGGTGGCTCCCTTTGTTCGGGGAGCGCGAATTTTATAGCGAATTTGCTTAACTTCCATCCGAAATAAGGAACATCTCTCTCTCTCTCTCTCTCTCTCTCTCTCTCTCTCTCTTTCACACCGTGGTAAACAGTCTTCCTTCTAGAGAGCTGTCAAATTGATTCTGCCTGCAGAGGAGTTGTGATCCTTTCAGAGAACTGTGTTGCATTCATTATTCGATGATCCAAAGTTTGCCGGACATTTCACCGAAACAAACGGACAAACTCCGGAGGGACTAAAAATAATATTGAAACATTCACCATTGTTCGCGTACAAAGCGGAAAACTTGCTTAATCCGGGCCCGCTTCTCTTTAACCGTAACGAAAAGTTGTTTTCGTTCGGTCCGCTTCTCGAATGTACATTTTCCTTCGGTCATAGATGAGTTAGGTTCGGTACGTTTCTGCAGCTGGTTGTTTCAAAGTTGAGCAGAACCTTTGAGCTGCCCTTCCTTCGAGAACCTTCCTTCATTCAAAAATGTTCAGCATCAGTTGCTAAAAATTTACTGTCAATAATTTTTAACCCTTTGCACTCGAAGCTATTTTAACTCCAAAACGAAACATTTCTTTCGACCTAGAATATTTCCCTTCAATATATTTCTTCTCTCATTTTATACATACGAAAATGGTGCAATTTACTCGTAGAGTACTTAAATGTTTAGTAATTTATTGAATACAAACAAATTTAACTCGTTCCCGTTGGAAAATGGTACTTTATAACATCTCCATATTCTCTTTTATATTTATTCAAGCTGCTAAATCGCGAAATTGGACGCTTCACAACGGATAGGAATATTTATTGAATTTTTCAGCTGACAACGATCAGGACCATCTACTGGATCTTTCAGTTGACAGTGGTTAGAGTAATATGGCATAGGATTTTTGAGTCAACGATGCTCATTAACCGTTTGCACTCGAAGCTATTTTAACCCCAAAACGAAACATTTTATCCGACCTAGAATCTTTCCCTTCTATATATAATTTGTTCATGTTAGACATACGAAAATGGTGCAATTTACTCGTACAATACTGAAATCTTTCGTAATTTATTAAATACAAATTTATAATCATCTAGAAAATATTTTGAATAATGATGCAGCAATTTTTAGTGGCGCCTTACGGTCGCCATTCGAGTGCTAAGGGTTAATAAATCGTGAGCAACGAGTTCCTATATTCTCCCAATCATTTTGCGTTATAAATGCATTACCGCGTCGGCGAGGAAGAAGAGAATCGTTCCCGTCGATCTCGAAATCCGAGGCGTTTATACTAAAACATGCGAATCTTTGTATTCCTGCCACGCGTCGCTTTATATGCACTTGTGCATGTAACTAGCCGGATATTCGCCGGAGCGATGCGAGCACACGTGGATCTTTTCAATTCTCGTACCATCTATATATATATAAATTATAAGGCGAAGTCCCTTTTTCGTGCTTTCATGCTTTAGCGGGATTCGCCGCGATCCCAGTTAAATCATCCGTTCCTGTAAAGAGTCCCTCAAACATACGCCTGTTGGATTTCTTGCTTATCGTGCAATAAATGTATACAACTCGAAAAAGGCGACTTACCTTTATGTATAGTCGTGATGGAAGAAGATGAGCGGGGCGGTAGCTCCTCGCCGCTGTACCCTTGGTACTTTCATACATTTATTTATGAACCGCTATGAATAAATGGATGCTGGCCTTCCTCTTGAGCTCAGTGTTTCAGAAAGCTGATATCATGTTGTCCTTACGCAGACGTACCGAATATAATGGCTGTTCGGGAGTACCTTGTCAAATCGATTAGCTCATTTCTTGTTACCCGGGATACCCTTTGTATATTTAATAATACCACCAATATCTTTTCATTTCTTGCTACTTCCTTTCCTTTTTCTCTTTTCAAACGGTATTTATCTGCTTCGGGGGTGCCAAGCAAGGGCTGAAAAGAATGTCTAATTGTAGAACCATTGAAATACGAATTTCATGAAATTCTTCGAAATCTCGAATTTCATGTAATTATTAATTAAACATGACTGTTACTCGTCGATTGACCGAGGCTCGACAACAGTCACTCTTAGGTTTACTGGAATATTTTTGATTTACTATGAAAAGGAATAGCTAAAAATTTCGGTAGGCAAGTTGTTGTAATTTTTAGAAATTTGTAGCGTAACTTTCCAAAATTGAACGGTATTTGTAACGTTATCATTTTGTCTCGTCAAGTAGAATCTAGTTTCGTTTTCTTTGTTCAACGGTATTTATCTGCTTCGGGGGTGGCAAGCAAGGGCTGAAAAGAATGTCTAATTGTAGAACCATTGAAATACGAATTTCATGAAATTCTTCGAAATTTCGAATTTCATGTAATCATCGATTAAATTGGAAATGAAAAGTGCACTGTGTCAAGCTGGTCTGGGTAAATGGGGCAGAAAAAAATATCCTTTCGCGGAGTGCGGCCGGTTAATCGCGACAAACCATAAACCGGGCGAGAAGATTTCATCCCTTTAATTTCCGACAAATTTCCCGGCCAGCTAAACAGAACGCCGTGCTCGAACACGACGAGAGGGGATGGTTCGGCGGTGGGGAGGGGGTTGGATTCTGTGCGTGGAGGGCCGTTCATCACGCCGGCCGCTTTATCGTTTCCACGTTCGACCGAAAAAGGAAAGAATGCAAAGTCAAAGGACCGGAAGGCACGAAGAATTCGACCGAACACCGTTTCACCGGAGGAAAGTCGTCCCCGGCGCGCCTCTTTTCCGGCTCGCCTAACCTGAAAAACGGTATTCTCGTCCCCGCGTACTTTGAATCGCGCCTCGAGGAGAGCGAGAAGCTTCCAGGAGTGCGAGAGAGTCGACAGAAAGAGGGAGAGAGAGAGAGAGAGGACAGTTCTTGTGGAAGAACGGCTGCGATGGCGGCCTCGGAGGGCGAAAAAGGGACGAGGAAGAAGGACACAGAGAAAAAGGGAGAGAGAGAGAGAGAGGGGTGGCATGAGGGGGAGAGGGTGCAGAAGGGTAGGCATGTAATTAACGAGTATTCTCAATAAGACGGTCGACAGGTCGGGAGAGGGTAAAGCTGAAGAGTGCGCCGAGGGAAAAAACTCAAAGCTCCAAACGCCTCGCGCGTTCACCTGTTAAATAAAATACATTTAAATGCCGGCGGCACGTTGCCGCGCGTGAAAACTATTGACTCCTCTCCCATCTCTCTCTCTCTCTCTCTCTCTTTCTATATTTCTCTTTCCCTCCCTCTCCCCTAGAGCCACCCCCTATTTCTTCCACCATCGCCATCCCTGTACGAGGCAGCTTAATGAGCGTCGCTCGCGTCTCGTTTGAAACCATCCTGTCTCTAGATCTTTCTTTTATGCGAACTCTCTCGGCCTCGTGCCCGTTCTCATTCTACCTCTCTGCCTATTTGTTCTCCTATCTCTCTCTCTCTATCTCTCTCTCTTTCTCCTCCATCCCCTTTTTCTTCCACCGACGAGCCGCTTCTTCTCCTCTTCGTCCTCGTTCTCGCGTTCCTCTCCGCGCCGCAGTCGCGAGGAAAACGCGTAAACGTTCGAGAAACGCGCAAGAAAACGTTTTGCTGGACACCGCTGACGATTGTATCAACAGGTATCGAGGAGAAAACGGGGACATATTATTTTGAAACGATTAAAATTATTCAGAAGATGGATATCAATTTTTATGCTCAACTCCCGTATCTTACGGTTCCGGGAAAACATTTTTCTCCACATTTTGGGAATCGCGCGTCAGTCTCGCTCGACTACGCCATGGGAATTCCGCGAAATCAGCGTGCCGTCGAAAAGTAGTTTTATCCAAACGAAAAGCTGGAGCACCACCAGTTCGGAGGGCCAACCGCCTACTTCTCAGACTTCTTCGAGCGAGCTTATCCGTCCATTTAGCTTCTGGTACACACACGGCTTACCGTGAACAATATCCCTTTATCGCTGATACTTTCCGTTTCGGATTCACATTCGCCTTCCTACCTTCGTCTTTGTTTAGCTTCGCACGCCAACGCTGACCCCTCTACGCTATACTTCGCTGCATCGACCGTTCTTCGTATTTGAAAATTTTAATTTTTAACGCGTAACTAGTGAGTAATTTAGTGAAGATAAAATGCCTTACTCTGTGGACGGTGTGAGATAAATTAAAATCGAGTGCTATAGGATACGAGATGAGACAACACAAAGTAAAAAAAAAAATAAAGTGAGCGAGTAATTTGAGGCAGTAGAATTTATTTCTTTCAACATTTACCAGTCTTTCAATATTTGTATCAATTTGGCATTAAAGCGGGATACAGTTTAAGGCGAAGAAACAAGTTTTCCGATTTAATTTGATTTACTATTCGGAAGTTCGAAGATGAAAAATTGAAATAATTCTGGAAAATGTATCCGTGGGAAATACAAATGTTTCCCAGCAAAACGCTGCACCCTCTTTACGCGCTTTCGTTCATTATATAAACATCGAACGTAAAAACCAGATACAGGAGTTTCCAATGAAAAACAACACGGATTAATGCGCCCCGGTAAAATCGTTGATAGAAAAGTCGTCCCTCGCAGTTAAATATTTATATTGCACCGCGTATTTTCCTGGTAAACAACCTCGTTTCCCGGTAGTTTTCCCCGCTGCGGAGAGAACTCGGTACACAGTTCTTCAAATTGAACGACAATTACTCTTGGCGAACCACAAAGGTTCTTGTCTGTTTTTATTTCATAATTATCGAGCCGGCTATCCTGCAAAGCAAATCTCGCCGCGGAACTATTTGTAATCGTGTCGACTGTTCTTTGAGCAAAGCGAGCACGAAATTGTAGTACCACGTACCGCAAAATAAAAGTCAACTGCACTTTGCATTTTAAGCGAAAGGGGAACTCGAAATTTTCAGTAATTCGGCATAAGAACTTAAAAACCATTGATCCTCGCTGTGTATAATTTCTGGAACTTTTTAATTATTTATTATCGGACTGCGGACTATTATGCAAGATCAAAATTGTCCAAGTGAATCGCGAGAAGCTTAAGTTAAAGTGTGCTCAAAATAAGAATGCCCTCGAATTCGTCTGATGTCTTCCCAATTTTACGTTTGAACTACTGATTTTTGTCATGAGTGCTTAAAATCCGCCTTCTACTTGTTACGAACTGCATAAATTGTAGGATGATCGTTTCTTTGTGTCGATTATTGCAATTTTTCTGTTTGATTGCCTAGAATCGTTTTGTTATTCTTGATGAATAGTCTCGAGGAATTGTTTTAATGGTAATATTAATTGTTATTTCTATCAGATCGGTGTATTAGCGTTGAGAGAACGCCTATATCGATAACAAACAGTAAAACAAATGCAGTGACTCGTTGTGAAGTGCCAGCTAACTGAAAATTGCGAGCCTGTCAAAATTTTTTTTCGTCCCAGATTGAAATATAACGCGGTCCACCTTTGACATTCCATGCAGTGTATCAATCAACGGGGGTATCACACGATCGGAGCGCTGTCATTGCGATGCTACGCGATATCTCGTCTCCTCTCTGTGTGCGGACTATCGGGAAACATTCTAAACTTTTGCAATTTCGATGAGCAATGTACACTTTGTGCTGAGACCATTGTTTATAGCGCGCATATTCGGACACCGGGGGGTTTCATCGACGTTCTCCTCCGACACATTACATTTACAATAATCATAATGCATCAGAATATTCGGGAGGGCCCGTAGAATTGTTCTAGTCTGTAGAAAAAATTCTTAAAGTTTGTCTTCTTCCCAAAATTAAATGAAGAAAAGACGACTGAAAATCTATGCGTATAAAAATTGTGCAATCGTTCGAATTGTGTGACACTGTGAAAAAATAGTTTGGACGTTGGCGGATAATTTGCCGGATTCCGGGCGCTGCAAATTTAACGGGAGCCTAAAGACAGCGTGTTTTAGAATCGACACCTCGGGGTTTCTCATCGAACTAAGTTCCATTGTCGGTGACGTATGCTTCCCCGTTTAGCTGGACAAGTTTCGTAGATGGCTTTCTCGAGAGCCAGCGGCACGAAACTCCCGCGGCGCAAAGTCTGGCTCCGAGTTAGATTACGCCATGGCCAGTAAGCCACCTTCAGAAACTGCTCCTTGCCCTTCGGATTTCATTAGCGTTTCAAGCGAATCTCATATTCCGCAAAGTGCTTTTCCAGAAATTTGCGGTTTCAAGGTCCCCTAACTCCCAGAGAATGAAACCTTTTTTCGATGCCCGGCAACGGTCCGACGTTTCGCCCCCGAACCGCCACGAACTTGGGCAATTATTTACAAAAAGCTACCGCGCTCCAATTCGTTGTCGAGATCACCGGTTGCAAAGATTTCGCCAGGTAATTGGTAACTGACTCCCAGAAATATTTCGAAATTCGTTACAGAAGGATTATTAAAACAGTCTTTCACATTGAAACACCGAAGGTGTTTGTCGAACGATAATGCGTTTCGTGACAATTTATGGTCGCATTTGCAAAGCTCGGATACGCACAAGCCACGCGGAAAGTTTTCAGAATTTTCGCGGTACACAGCGCGCAACTATCGACAAATTAATTTTGGAGTCAATCCCCAGGTGCCCTAGGTTGGATAGTTATACAACTTAATAGCGATTAACCTATCATAAACTGTCGACACGGTGCACCAGTTAATGGGACCGCTTGGTATGCAGACCCTTGGGCCAGATGCTTGTGGGCTACCTACTTCCTGACCTATTTCATGTTCCCAAGAAAACAGCAACATGACTGTTACTCGTCAAATGACCGAAACTCGACAACTATCATTCTCAACACTAGATTTGTGGGAATATTTTTAATTTACAATTACCCAGATTGTAAGGATATTCCTTCGGTATATACTATAGAAAGGAATAGCTAAAAATTTCGATAGGTAAATTCTTACTTTTACAAAAGTTTGTAGCGTAACTTTCCAAAATGGAAAGGTATTTGTAACGTTATCATTTTGTCTCGTCAAGTAGGATCCGGTTTCGTTGTCTTTGTTACGTTCGGAAATCTCTGTTCCGGTGAACAATTCCGACGTCGCGATAGCTTCCGCTCGGCAACTACAACGGGAATCGTCGCAACACCAATTTGGAATGAAGATGAGGAACATCAAACGTTTAAAGACCTTTGATGTTCAATCGCCTGTTAGGCATGAACGCCGTAGAGCGGAACCATCCCTTCGAGTTCCGTGTGAATTTCGACGATCAGGCCTCGATTAACAGCAGCAAATTAGAAGCCGGCACGTTTTACACCGGCGCGCGAATCACTTCCGCGTGATTATCGTCAAGTTTCCAACGACACGTGCAAATATTTGAGCCGCTCCTCGGACTCGTTAAACTCGTTGCTTAGGATTTTTCTCGCCACTTAAATCCATCGATCTTCGACCCCTACGCCGGGCGCCGACGTTAAACAACATTGTAATCGATAGAGCTCGTAATTTCAATATTTTTGTACCTTAGAAATTGCGTCACAGCTATCCAAGAAATTGGAAATTTTACTATTTAGACAGTAGTAAGAAAATAAGTGGGAGAATTAATGGAACGAAGAGTTCTATTTTTGAGAAATATCTAATATCTGTTTCCTATTCAGTTACAAAATTGTGAGTATGTGAAATTTTACTATTTAGACAGTAGTATTAAAATAAGTGGAAGAATTAATGGAACGAAGAGTTCTATTTTTGAGAAATATCTAATATTTGTTTCCTATTCAGTTACAAAATTGTGAGTATGTGAAATTTTACTATTTAGACAGTAGTAATAAAATAAGTGGAAGAATTAATGGAACGAAGAGTTCTATTTTTGAGAAATATCTAATATCTGTTTCCTATTCAGTTACAAAATTGTGGGTATGTGTATGTCATAATGAGCGCGCATCTGTCAAACCCGTTTGAAACTCGACGCAACATGAAACGCAACGGGAAGAAATCGATATTGCGCACGCATCGATTTATCGAAACTAAAACTGTTACAATGGATATATGGAATGTAATATCTTGCCTGGCAACGGTAATTTCACGAATGCTGGCATTCTCGCCTCCCATAGTGTTCTACAACGGATTCTGCCGGAGAATCCGGTTATCGAAAATCAGGGTTCAGAAATCAAGGAAGCGGAAATATAGCAAAATTAGCTGCTTACCAGTTCCTCACCTCTTCTTCCGACCCAATAATCTCATTCAAGTAGAAAAGGCATGCGCGTGATTTCCCGATTGCACTCGTAAAATCGGAATTATTGTTCTTCGCTCGAGTGTTCGTTCGTTGCCGTCACGAGAGAAAAATAATTCAATTAACCGTTCGTTGTAGCATTCTGATTCTATCGGCGAGTGTGCTCTCGGTTTTACTCCACTGTATTTCTGTAAATAATTGTTGGGCATACCCTTAACGCTAGATTTAGGGAGCACCGACCATTAATTTAGAAAAATAATGCTACCCAAATTTTTAGCCATTTTATTTACAGTATATCCAAAGAAATAAATTTGTTGAGTTTGTCGTTTAGGGGAGAGGTGATCGTCCTTCAGGTCAGAGATTAGGCTACCATCCCCAAACCCGAGCAGGGCCACCTATCTCATCGGATATCGATCGCTCTCGATCTCCTGTGGGGTGAGAGCATAGGATAAGTATCGATTGAAAAGACAGCGTGCATCGAATTTCCGCGGTTTCGTTGCACGAGGGGTGGGGGGTTGGGGGTGTCCAGTTGTTCGATTTCCTGGTATCGAGCAACGTGTTCCGCGGAAGACTGAAGAGTCGCGCCGATGAGAGGACAGAATTACAATCGCCGGTAAATGGATTAAGTGGGCAGATATTACGAGCGCGGGGGCTCTTTGATGAGCGCCAGTTCGTTTATCGTTAATTTACAATGGTACCTTCGGCTGGCTGGTAACGTTTCCTCTTTCCCAGGACACATCGGTGCGACCTCGACACACGGGAGAGTATCCCACTCATTCCACTTAAACCCCGGGCTCCTATCCCGAATCGTATCCGAGTATGAACGGGGAAACCCCACCCGGCACTCTCTCCCTCCCCCCTGCTGCCCCTCTGGTCCTGCCTCTCTCTTTCCATCGGCTCGGCCACCAATTATTGCATTGGTAATCGATTGGATTATCAAAGTTTTGATAACGCATCGAGCTCTTCCGGCCGCCCGCTCCGAGCCCGCGCATTTCTCTCTCTGTCTTTCTCTCTCTCTTTCTCTCTCTCTCGACACGCCCTTCATCCTATCCCCTTCGTTACCATTCCACTGTGTTCCATGCCATGGCAAATTATTTGCTCCGACGAAGCATGAATTCCAACCGTAATTACATTTCGCCTGATATTCAATTAAAACTAGCGGCGCGGCTATCAAGAACGGAGGAAAAAGAATGACCGATTGAAAGCAGCCTGCAAAGGAAACCATACGCCCACGCGCGAACGACGAACACTATAGTCGAACGACCCACCGGCCGGGACCTAAACCTATGGACAATGTTCACCATCCTGAGTGTCAAAATTGCCGGGAACGAGACACGAGAAATCGTTTAATTCTATTGCATAAATAATTTGTCATTTGCCTCAACATGCGGTGAACTGTCCCGGTAATTTCAGAAAAATTGGTTCGATGCGTTACTTGAAATAAATTCGCAAAGATTCGTTTACCCTCGACAGTGCACGCCACGCTTGATAAATATTTCTAATGTTGTCAATGGGGTGGGAGTGATTAGAAATAGCGCAGATACGTGATTAAACAATGAGACACAAGCCTACAATATAATTTGTCCACGTGTGGTTTCTTTCCGAAGTTAAGCGTGCAGTATATAAAGTATAAGTAGAAATGGTCAGCCATAAGTCAGGCATTACCTATCTAATAGCACGTGTGCCTCGCGGTCATTTAAACTCGTTCTTCTTAAGAACAGATACATGGACATCGAAACAAGTTTGCAAACGTAACTTTAAACTTTTACAACAAATTACAATATCGTAATAATTAGAGTAGCATTTTTATTTTTATACCGAAATTGTAGAAAGATTCCAGTGCTCGTGCACCAATTAATGCATTCCCTTAACGAATGCCTTGCGGCCACACTTTTCGCGTGTCCCTCGCCCCGAAGCCATAATTGCCCCGCAAATCATCGCCACGACAAAGCCGAGGCGCAATAAATAAGAACGTTTCGACGATACGATACATAATTTCGAGGAGGCTACCGTGGAAGTACGAAGGATAGAATCACCCTTGTATAAAGCAGCTCCTTACCTCGTTCTTTTTTTTATTTCCCTGACTCACGTAACCTTCCGTGAGAACACATGATACACAGCGTGCTTGAATTCGAGGATCTTGCGTGTATTACAGGCCGCGTCAGAAAATACCGGGAGGTTTTATTCCCATTTCTCAAGCACTTCTCCACACGATATTATTTCGACAGTCTGGATCACAATTATTATACCGAACGCGTGTGTGCTGGGAACTTGAGCTCGTTCGTTAATGAGTCGAACGCAACGTGTATACAGGGTGTTCCAAAAAATGTACTTCTTTGGAAAGGCTGGATTTTTTCCTTTTTCCTCGCCCCTCTTCCACGGTTGTACCATCAATCCTGGGACACCCTGTATATTTCGAGCTTCTACTCGTTCCAGTTAAGGAACAGAATTCTATGTTTCAACGGTAAAGATATAGAAATAGAAGCGACGGTATTCTGCAGCTGTATATGTACACCGTATTGTGAAGAACGAGTCGAGTGTACTTCAAACATGTCGTCGTGCTTGAGAGTCCTCTTCAAAAATACTAACCGTAACTACGATAAAAATGAAACACAATGAAACGAATGTGCCGGCCATACTGTACGAAAACAAGCTGTTCGTAATACGTTAAAGAGGGGAGAAAGAAAAATACAAAAATGTTTCCATACCACTCCCGGCTATCGTACCGTTAAAACACTGAGCAATTACTCAATTTGACGACCGCGTTTCGCTCATACGTTCTACGCTGTGTTCCTAAGAGCTCTGTGCACGTACATCCGAATAATATTCACTCGTATAATAAATACAAATACAATAAAAATGGCACAAAATCCATTTAAATCTTGTCAATACATGCCAATCACTTTTAGTTCTCGGTAGATTTAGTATTTAGTAGGGATTTCAGGACACTCTTATATTATTTTTGACTTCTCAAATTTTAATTATGTAATTTTATTTAATTTCAGCGGGTTGTTATTTACAGGTATCCGCGACTAGAACACACTTTTCGTTTCACAGTCGGACCCAACGATTCGATTCAATTCCATTGACTCGCGGGAACGCGAGATCAGTCGGGGATTAATCGTTGTGTAACAATTTCAGGCGCGTTGTATTTAGGGACTGAAAGGTTGTTATTTACAGGTATTTAATTTCAGTGTCTTGCAATAGACCAGCAGAATTTTAATTTCATCTCGTTGAAACCGTATTGCCACTGTTAAAACAAGTTACATTTCCGGTAGCACCGCAGGGAAAATTACCTTGGCCGAGTACTTACCGGAGCCACGTTGTCCGGGATTTCGGAAAATCGTGTATGCCATAATCGGCCGAAATCCGGTGACCCGAGCACGGGAAGAGGTCACAGAGCGGCAGAGAGGCGGAGGAAGAACAGGACGGGCGATGGACGGAGCAATTAATAAACGCTCGGTCAAGCAGTTCCATTTTTCCAGGCAAGTTGATCACGGCCGTTAAAGATCGCAGCGTGTCGCAACACGGCGACCATAAATCCTGTATCCAGGACGACGGGGGTATCCGGTTCCACCGTCGGTTTTTCAACAGACACGCGAAGAGAGAGAGAGAGAGAGTGAGAGGGAGGTTACTATGCCCGGTTTCGTACGTATACACGCGCTCTTCGTGGACAGATTACCGTAGAGCAGGCAGTCGCACGCCGGAGGCTCCCGAGGGAGTTTAATTTGCAGTAATGGGCGCATCCTCGCACGAGCGAAAGATTAAAAGCACCCAACCAGCCACCCCCCATCCCCTCCCGCCTCCCCACCCCTCGTCAGCCTCACCATCTTCCCGACTCGCAGACCAAATGGCTGTTCGCCGTGTACCCGTCAGAAAGGAACCAGTTCAGATACCATTTAGCGCTTTCCACGCTTTATCCTCGCCGCTCTTCCTCTTTTCCTTATCCCTTATCCCTCCACCCTTCCGCCCACCACCCTTATCCTTGCCCGGACTCCACCCTCTCATCCTTAACCATCCGCGAGAGAACCAGTCTTGTTGCTTTCTTGATTAAATGCGAAATTCCACTCAGTTCTTTCGCGTTCATCAGTTCAATCTTCAACCCCCATGTTTTCCCTCCTCATCTCTGAACTGTGTATCCCTCTCGCCCCCTTTCGATCCTCTTCTTATTCTTAACAGTTGTAGCCTTCGTCGGATCAGGCGAATGGTCTTCTCTGTTCTTCCGATTTGTTTCGATCCTGTAGACTAACGTTGCTTAGATTCGATGCAAACTTAACTCGGTTCTCGCCTCGATTCAACGCAGATACTTATTCTACAGGGTGTTTGGTAACTGGTGGTACGAGCGAAAAGGGGGTGATTCTACAGGAAAGAATAAGTCGAAAATATAGAATAAACATTTCTCGTTTGAGGCTTTGTTTTCGGGAAAATCGAATTTGAAGATCTGTCAGGTTTGTGTGCTTCAGTATATGCAGGAAGTAGATTTGGTTGGTCATGATCAGACGCGTCAGACAATTCCTACTATCGAATAGCTGCATTTCAAACTCGATTCTCTCGATAACGAAACTTCGGATGAGAAAATTTTATTCTATATTTTCGCCTTATTCTTTCATGTGGAATCACCCCCTTGTACCACCAGTTACCAAACACCCTGTATAAAAGATTGCACGGGTATCTGCTGAGCTCTAGGTAAAATATAGATAAAATCCAAGCTAGATTGAACCCCTATGATAATTATTGTAATAATTGTGGAGAGTAAAGAGTTTCGGAATACCTTCTGGAATATTTTCCTCTCGTATAAGGGGGGTAATACCGATAAAATAGAAATGCATTAATTTTTAAATTCTTTCGGCTTTCACGCTTCGAAAATTGGATATTTCAACATTGTCTCGAGCACCGCGCGTCGGCTCAGGGGATGCGCGTAGCTACGCGGATATCGCTGCCACGAAAAGCGCTTACATCGCGCGAATATTTATTTAACGCTAATTGGAAAATGCTTGGGGCCTCTCGCACTTCTGGCCGCCCCCTCTCGCTTCGCCCTCGCCCTCTCTCGAATCTTGAGTGTGGTAACTAGTTAACTGGAAGTGGCGCACGAACGGGAACGCCGCTGTTCGCACACAAACCGCCCACGCGTTTGCTCATGTCGCGCTCGTTTCCTGTTCCCCGCGAGTCGATTTTTCGTTCCCCGCGAACCTGCTCGCACGGGATCTCCTTCTACCGGGCTTGTTCGCCGGGTATTTGTTCCGCGAAGTTATTAATTAACACGCCGCCGGCTCGAGTTGAACATCTTTCGGTGTACTGTTGCGTGAAAAGTCGTTTCTAGCGGATTTATCGGTTGCTCGTCGGCGCAACCCCTAAGAAGTCTCCCATCAAACCCCTCATTCCCATGTGCACGTTGCAAAATTCGCGTGAATTTTTTCAAAGTGGAAAGAATTTTATTATTTTGAGAATTATAATTCTAAGAAAGGAGAAAATATATTTCTACTCGGCTCCAATTTCTTTTACTCCATGCGGACAATTTTTATTTTGCACAGAGATCTACCGACGATATATAATAATAAATAAAATATCTCGGAGAAAAGCGACTGAATTTTGCTAAAATTTCTGTCAACTATTTTCGACAGATCCAGTACTTATTGTAGGATTTTCTAAATTAATCCTACCTACACATTCGAACAAAATGTCAGAGATGGTAATGTGGTTGTTGAGATTGAACGTCGTTTTTAGTTTATGCATACAGGATTGTCGAACCTGGTGCAGCGAAACACCATGCAGACAATTTTTATTTTGCACAGAGATCTACAGACGATATTTAATAATAAATAAAATATCTCGGAGAAAAGCGACTGAATTTTGCTAAAATTTCTGTCGACTATTTTCGACAGAATCCAGTATTTATTGTAGGATTTTCTAAATTAATCCTACCTACACATTCGAACAAAATGTCAGAGATGTGGTTCTTGAGATTGAACGTCGTTTTTAGTTTATGCATACAGGATTGTCGAACCTGGTGCAGCGAAACACCAGATTCCATTAGACAGTCGTCGGCGGCGGCTGCATCTAAAATTCCGGGAGCATGCTTCAAACATAGTCAGCCATGGTAATTAGAGAAGTACCCTTGTGTAATGTACTGAATTACGAGACAGCCATTACACGAGATAAATTATCAATTCGAAAGGATCCCCGAATATTGGGCTCTAAGACGGGTGAACTAAACGCTGTTAATATTGCAACAACGAGGGGAGAATTTATGTGGGACCATGGAGATTTGCTACCCGTACGCAAAGCTGTGTGCTGCTGGTGGGCACGAAGTTTACTAGAGAGACAAAGCAAAATCTTCGACTGTAGAATAAACTATAGTGCGGCCCGTGGTAAAGTGATCTAAACACAGGATGAAGGGAATTAGAGTCCTTTCACGCGAGCGAGCTCCGACCGGGTTGAACGAACCGAAACAGTTTCTAGACCGGGAGGTAAATCAGACCTGCGAAAAATCTTCTAAACTATTCATAGCTTCGAACAAACAACGACAATTTAATAACAATAATAATGAACGGTCGGCCAGAAATATATCCGACATTCTGTATTTAGATTGCACGAGAAACAGAATGTTTAATTTTAAAACGAATCAATTGAATATATTTAAAGTACAAGAAAAGAGTATTTAAAATTGAATTAACAATTTACCACGACTCTCAATTAGTAGAAGGTATTTAATGTTTCACGCTTCTTTAATATTCCAAATGTCTAATTTTACTAATTTTATGGTATACTCTATACGTTGTGAAACTTTCTGAATTAAATGGGAATATGTTTCAGAATTGATTTTTAAAAGTCTTTTCACTTCCATTCCAAATAATATTGTCATAGACATGGCGAACTAACAAAATTGGCGAAACGGTGTGTAACATATTCCGCGGACATAATTTGGACGTTCCAAGTGGAACAACTCGGTGATTATCCGTATTTTCGAATTTTGGCCGGCGCTATTCGATTACACAGTGCTAATCGAACGGCACGGCGAAACAACGGCATATAGCGGTGCTAGAATTAGAAAGCATTTTAAACGGCGCACGCATTACAGAGGTGCGTGTAACCGCTGTTGGCCAGTGTCAATTTGTTTGCGCTTAGTGTCCGGTGGGGATGACGCGGGTCGAACGAGTGCGCACGAACAACGAACCCATTTAATCGCGTGATTTATTCAGGACATGATCATTAATAGAAGAACATTACTCTCGCGTCAGGAATCAATAGACGGCCGGCTGAAACACGGTTTCACGGGGAGCAGAGCCCGGTGCTGGTTCGACAGTGGTATAGTGCTCGCGACGATGGTGTTAGTCGAAGGAGGACAGGGGGTTGGGCACACTGATTGAACACGAAAGAGAGAACGGGATCGAGCCGGGAAGAATGAAAACATTATATCGAGTGAAACGACGGAGAGAGGGAACGACGGGATCCGTAGATCAGTGGAAACTCTCTTATGCATAATCGCCTCTGCTTTTGCTAACCGTCTACCGGCTTTCCCGAGATCTTTCCGTTTCATCCCTTTGCTATTAACTTTAAACTCGAATTTATTCATGTTTCACGCTTGCAGTGAAAGTGACGCAACTCGTGAAATTAGTTCTCAATGCGCTTGTGGATCTTCCTGCACAATAAAAATCATCTGAATCAGTACAAAGGAGCCAAATAAAAATGTATTTCTTCTTTCAACAGTCTCCTTAACTTGATGCCGGTGTAACAATATTCTTAAATTCTTCTGATGTGTTTAAAAGACCATGTACATTGATCTACATACATTTTTGTGAAATTAGTTCTCAATACGCTTGTGGATCTCTGTGCACAATAATAATTGTCTGAATCAGTATAAAGGAGCCAAATAAAAATGTATTTCTTCTTTCAATATAATAGTTTCCTTAAATTGATGCCGGTGTAACAATACTCAACAAATTCTTCTGATGTGTTTAAAAAACCATGTACATTTATGGTACATACGTTTTCGTTACAAATTCCGCTAGCATGTTGTCAGAGATTGCTGGTTTAATTGTAGTTCACAGAAAAGGGGAGCAAATTGGTGAAGAGAAAAAATGTATACATGCTAACGTACATCATTTCCAGTAATTACTGCGATAAAATGATTTTTCCCTCATTAATCTTACCAGTGAAATAATTGTGCACCGGAAATGGACCTATGTATGACAGGAAGTGAATTCTTATGGCAGAATCGGAAGGCTCGCGTGGTGCACCGGGCCTTGCCTAATCTCTGCTCACAGTTTGATCTTGCGCGAGCCGTTTCTGCCGGTCCCTGCGGAATTAGCAGGGCCCGGGGGTGAATTATGGAAACAAAGCCGAAACAAACCGAAATAAATTGCACAGGTAATGTATTTTAGGCTGCAAATGATTATTGCGGATCCGTCGGGTTCAGCCTGCCTGCGGTTTTCCGCAAACCGCCGCGCTTACCGTTCCCCGGTTACACCCTTCGCTCCACCCGCTAAACCATCAGCCCAGCGTTCTCCACCACGCAGTCTCGCGTGTCCATTTCAGCATACAGAACTGTCTCTCCAGCCTCCTATTTGATCTCGTCACTCGAAACGTAATTAACTCCGTGACAAGCCGCCTGGGAATTCGATATACGTGCGTGTACTTTTTACCCGTGGAAATTAGCAGTCGTTAAACAGCACAGACACGCACGCACACACCGCCTTCCCTCTCTCCCTACGTTCGTCGAGGAACCAACGCCCAGGAGCCATAGTCGACGACGATCGCAACACAGGATGCACCTTGCAGCGATGCAACAACCATTGCACGGCGTAACAACACCGACAGACACTCTCGTCTTTGATCAACAATCCCGTTAATGGATTTGTGATCGCCCGAGGCGTTGATTTTATACTTTCCACCGCTGTGTTTTTCATCGACCATCCACCGGGTCTGTCTTTTTGCATACTGCGAGCTTTGCGGGATTAAAACGGAGCGTCGTTAACGTTTGTAACGTTTGAAATATTGCAACAGCTTCGAAATTCGTGCTTCGATACAAAATTAGTCTGACTGATTGTAGGGACTAGAGAAAGTGGAAGTGGTCCTTAGGAAAACGAAAAACTGCTGAACACGATTTATGGTGTACGTGACCAGACAAAGCTATTTTTCATAGAACTGTTTAGTTTCAGAGTCTGGCATGATTTTAGTCGAGTTAGTTACGGTCTCGATAGCTGCACTAGGGTACCATAAATCGTGGAGTGCAGAAAGACCTTCGTCGAGTGGGTAACGGTCGTCCGCGACCGGAAGAGCCCCGCGTGCGCAAGGTCTGGAGGACACCAGAGCATTATTTGGAAAAGTTTTCTCCCTTCCACAAGGGCAGCGGAGAAGGTATAAGTAGGCAGGACGACGGAGATCTGACACAGTTGTCAGCTAGAAGTCCAGGTGACGTTACTTAGTTCTTCCGTTGCAATAAAAATCCTCATAACAACTTCGTGTATTCGTTGAACCTAGACAATACTAATTTTGTCAAAAAAGAACATGTTCGGAGGGGAAGCAACCGAATCTAGCTCCGCAAGAACAACGAACAGACACCGATCCCTCGAGCAGTAATTATGCATACATACCCGGGGTACCCTGCGTCGGATCCGCGATGAGACTGTGCGGTGCGGTTGACGAGGTGTCACAGAGTTACATGTCCTGTCAGGCTGTATTGGCCCGTAACACATATTGTTACCAGAGGGGCGTCGGAGGGGATGATGGGGGTGGGGGTGTGGCGCGGCTGTTAAGGCGACGTTATACATCCGCGGACGAGCACATACCGCAACGAAGAGAGACAAGTGACAGGGAGAGCTCGCTGCACCGACAAGATTAAGGAGCAGGGTATTTACCTCGAGAAGGTGACAGGTTTGGGGACGTAGTCGAAGGCAACGGGGATGGCTCCGGTGCGCGCGCCAAGATTTATGATTGTTCCGCTGCAGGCTCTGAGTGCTGGAATGTAATAGACCGTTGGTTTCTCCCCCGGGGAAAACCGTGAGGCGACACACGGTCCGGCAGACGAGGGTTAGCCCGGCAGCTTCGAAGATTGCCGTAACACGGGTCTAATAGCTCGTTTGATCCGCTCCTGTTCCACGCTGCCAGCTCGTCCCGCTTCTCTCTGTCAGCCGCCGCCGAACCACCCCTCAAACCACCCCCGACTCCTTTTCGGCTCCTTTCGTCGTCCTTGTTCGCAAACCGGCCCTTCCCCGGTCATAAGAAAAGACGTTAAACGGGCGTACCCTTCTGTCGATGGCACAAACATCACCATTGTCGACACGATCCCTGGTTTAATTTCATTCGACGCCGCCGTAGATTGGGACACCCGTATTCACGCCTTCCAGTTTTAGCGAGAAGCTCCACTGTCACCAGGGAACCTTGAATTTTCTACTGCAAGAAAATCATTAGGTTGTTGCATACGAATTTGTTGGGACCCACGAAAGTGTCTCCCGAATTACACGAACTTCTATAAACCCTTAGACCCTCAACTAGAGGCAATAAATAAGCCCAAGGGTCGAAAACTGTTGAGTCCCAAGCGACGGGACTCATCCTACTCGTTCCACATTTCCGGCGCCATAAATATTGTAAGACAGCGTCTGGATAATTTCTTAGCTATCACCCCCAATTTTCTCCTACGATTGTTTACCACCTCCACCACAGATTTACAGCCCTTAACACATTGCCGCAAATGACGGCTATAGCCGTCCTATCTGAAGAACAGATACTAACGCGTACACGCTTGTACTAACGCATACACTTGTTAATTATTCCTTTATGCGTTTTCTCATGCTTTACCGCTTCGGGGAAAATATGTGTTTCTGAGCACGATCGTCAAATTAAAAGTGTGCGGCAACGTGGTAAATATCCATCTTCGCGTGCGAGTCCCCAGTCTTCACTCAGTCTTCAGTAAGTCCTCACCCAGTCTTTAGTTACATATAGTCTTCGTTCACACATTTTGTACAGTTGTCATTATTGTTAAAGTTATTGTTGTTAACGAATCTTTAAGTTACTTTAAGACTCGAAACACCTGACCCTTTACAAAGAATAACCGAGCGCGATTTTCAGTAATCGAGTCGGAGTGATAGATGCGAGGAAAGTCAAGTTCACCGATCTTTCCCTACGCACGAACACGTACAGAATTTCCGAATGTCTGACTGACTCTTCTATACGATGTATTAAATTCCCGAGCAATTCGCGAAAAAATGTAATTGGGCACTCCCCAAATTTCGAGAGAAACTACGCGAAAGTTCCCCAACCCTATTGGAAGCAATTCGTCGTCCTGAGTCGGACAAATGTTGAAACACATCGACGCCTAATAATATAAACTTGGGATAAATGAATGGATGAATGTAAGACCCTTGTCGCAGTCGAGGGCGAAGGGATCGAAGAGACTTCTTCGGCCGAGCAGAAGAGAGAGAGGGAGGTGAATCGGAAAAGGGAGAAAGGGACGAGAGGATCCACGGAGGGGCACGGTACCAGGGAATAAGAGAATGGTCCTTAAAAGTTCCAGAAGAGCGGCTCTTTACTGGCGGCAGCCAGAGCGGGGAGTTGTTATCTAATTTTACTCTCAACGCTTCTTCGATTTATTCGCCAACTTCCCGGCGCATTACAATATGCTGTTAACGGAGGCCGGATCGTCCTCCGCGCTCGTCCTGATCCTGCTTTCACCCTCTTCCGTTTGCCTCCCTATCTCTTAGTTGCTGCCCCGGCTAAGAAACCCTCAAGTCGACTCCTATGTATATACATAGTTGCATCCCTTTCGTTTGATTTCGCCGAACCCTCCCACCACCCAACCCCTCCAACGAGCTGATAAGCTGTTTTCTTTGACCTTCTCAAAACTCCCACTTGAACCTTATACCCCCGCGGACTTGCAATTCAAGGGCCGATTTTGTGCACCAAAGAAATATTGTGTTTCGACTTAACCCTTCCACTGTGCTCTTCCAATCTACATCGCGAACTGTATCGAACGTGCAAGCATCGATACAAGTCACAACAATCTATAATTGCACTTTGATACATATAGGAAAAATTAAGAATACAATATTAGATCCTTTTAACTTCAAGGTGATACTTTTCCCAACCCTCATTCAACCCCAGTGTCCGATACATTTTTTTGTTCTCGAACCAGTGCATTCCTCGCATTAAAATGTCCATTTTCGGAATTTTTTCATCTACAGGATTATTCGAACAAGTGTTACGAATGTTACAAGTATCACTGTATTCCTTCAATCAGCATCATGAACTGTATCGAAAGTGCAAGCATCGATACAAGTCACAACAATCTATAATTGCACTTTGATATAAAGGGTGTCCCAGTATCGGTGGTACAACCGAGAAGAGGATCATTCAACAGGAAAAAACAAATCGAGAATAAAGAATTAAATTTTGCCAATTTGGGATTTTGTTCTTGAGAAAATCGAGTATAAAGATCCGCGTGCTTTAGTATATGCAGTAAGTAGAATTGGCTGATCATGATCAGACGCGTCAGACAATTCCTATCGAATAGCATGCGTTTTCGCAGCATTTTTAAACTTGATGTTCTCGAAAACGAAGCTTCGGGTGAAAAAATTTTATTTTATATTTTCGACTTATTTTCTCATGTAGAATCAACCCCTACTTTGTTGTACCACCGATGCTGGGACACGCTGTATAGGAAAAATTAAAAATACAATTTTAGATCCCTTTACATTCAAGGTGACACTTTTCTCAACCCTCACGCAACCCCCGTATCGATTCCTCGCATTAAAATTACCATTTTCGGAATTTTCTCGTCTACAGGATTATTCGAACAAGTGTTACGAATCTTTGGTCCCAGAAGGGGAAGTTTAACCTCTTTTTGTTGCTGAAAAAATTTCCCTGCTCGTTGCTCCTCCATCCGGGGGAACAGAAACCGTTAGGATGGAAGGAAGATGGGGCACTCACGTACCATTATTACCTGCATTATTTACGTCTTCCCGTATCAAGCGTTGGGCTGGAAAGTGGAAACAAAGACGACAACACAATGAAAACGTCTCGCGCGGGAGGGGAACAAGCATGCGCATCCCGAAATGTCTGCTCCCGAGGTTGTCGGCGACCGGGAGTAAGTTATATCAACTTTCGCATTGTTAATCGGGGAGCTTGAGTGGCCTCGTTTGTGATCTCTGACCGCGTACCGGAAGTAACACCGCGACATTTAACTCCACGAGAGAAATAAAAAGAAAGAGTCCACGGTTACAGAGAAACGTTCAGTCTTTTTATATTTTCAACTTGAGCGGAATATACCCTCTTGAAATAGACGATTAATATTGGTGGCAGCTAACTTTGGACTTTTTTATTTATTGAAAATTGCACTGCAATGGTTTGGCAGCTTTGGGATCACTAAATCAGACAACGTGGAGAGTACAGCTGAAATTACTGGGAATTTGAAGTTACAGAGATTCTGCAAATGCTTCATTTTTTAGATAAAGAGTAAAATAAAGGACACACTTTGACCAAATAATGGTCAAAATCAATTGCAATGTTTTGGCAGTTTTGGGATCACTAAAACAGAGAACGTAGAGAGTACAGCTGAAATTACAAAAATAAAATGTGATTCTGGAAATGCTTTATTTTTTAGATAAAGAGTAGAATGAAAGACATTCTTTGACCAAACTTCTGTCGAACAATTTTCACGACCATTTCGAAAATCTAACTTGTTATTTTAAGAAGTAGAATATTTTTACCACAGTTCTAGGTGCTTGCAACGTTGATAATGATCCCAGGTATTGTTTGAGTCGCCAGTATCGAGGTAAATGGGTTCAGCACATCCGATTAGAGCCTCGAACGGGGAACAACCGTTCGACTTCGTCTTCGGCCGAGTCTTTTCGACTTTCCTGGCCGGAATGCTAGTAAACTATTTTAATTAAGGCTTCATTATCATCCCATTTCGATGGAAGTTTCTTGGTTAACCGAACTATTTCGGGATTTTTCACAGTCCGCGACCGATAACGGAGGCGAAACAACACGTGTGAGAATCCGGGACGTTTGCTGTCACGCGACCGGAGAAAATAAACTGCAATTGAATCTTTAATAGCCGAATCGTTAGCAGCCACTTTCGTCTCGAATTACGTTCGGTAAAAATACGTAAACGTTCGAAAGAATCTATTTCGGCGAATTGCAGCTAATTTTATCGGTAATATAATTCACTGCATATTTTTATCGCGTCTGGCCTGTCTACTTTTTATTCTATAATTTCAAAGTACTCGTACGAAACGGCTTTCTGCCGAAACGACTTCGCCAACGAAAAATAAAAAAAAAAAAAAAAAAAAAAAATGGAAAAGCCTCCGGTCACATCGAATTCAATCAACGAAACGATACTCCGTTCGAACCCGCGGATCACGGTAACAAAGGCCGGGCAAAAATGTTCACCGAGGAATTAGAACAGCAGACGATCTAATCAGAGCAGATCTACCTGCAAAACATTCCGGTCGTGCCTTTTGAAGACCCACGGGGGGTGGACGCGGTATTTTCGGGGGATCCATGGAATACCGGGCGATCCTTTGGAATGATTGAGAATTCGTTCGGCCGGTATGAAAAAAAAGGGAGGAAAAAAAAGGAAAAATTGGAGGAAAGGCTATTAATACGAATTTGAAAGTACCCGGCGGGCACCTCTCGCCGAGCACACGTGAATGTATTTTGAGGCGGGGGGTGGTTTCGACGATGGCAGAGCCGATGGCGTAAAAGAGGAAGAGAGAGAACGGAAGGGGATGCATGGGGGAGGGTGAGAGAGAAAGAGAGAGGGTAACCGTTTGAAATTTTCGGGAAAATTACAACCGAAATTCTTCCCCACTTACGGTTACACGCGTAACGTTCATCGAGTTCACTCCAGCGCGCGCGCGGCGGGCTGTTATGCTTGATCAAAGCCAACGTGTACAGTTACGTACATTCGATCCTTCTCCTCTCGCCCCGTTGCCATTGAGCTTCATCCCCCCGACCCATGGTTCTGTCATCACGGACGCACACTCTATTACACACTCGTACGAGCGCGCTTCAGCCGCGCTATTTGCATATTACCGGCGTGCGGCGTGCCGGCAACAGGCCATCGAAATACCGTGCTCTTCTCTCGTTCCCTCCGCGGCCTCTTCCGGTTCCCTATCCCTCGGCCAAAGGCAGAAAACGCGTCCCTACCCTGCTGCCCGAGAGCTCTGACAAAAATTTGAATACGGACTGTCCTCGCTCTGCCCCCACGTTATTAATCCGACACGATAATCTATGAAATCTATTGTGCCAGTTTTGTTCGTCTGTCCAAGGGATTCCCAGTAAGTCCCCGATAATTTTCGTATTTTTCCCGCAACCCTGTGTTTAGCACGGGTTTTAGGGAACAAAGAAACGCGGGCATCCCTAACAGCTTACTCTGCAGGAAGCATAAATTTCTGTTCAGTTAGAGCCCGTATATAGATATTGTTTTACGAATTAACCCCTTGCACTACTAATTATTTTGTGATTATAACGATTAGAAACTCTTCATCGTTCAAAATTTCATGAGAAAAAAAAAGGTAGTTTATATTTATTGTATGCCCATGTTTTCTCCAAAGGATATATATCAACTACAACCAAATAGAATGTATTTTCGCTTTAAAGGGAATTAATAACATATAATACGTACATATTTATTAGACTCTGTTCAAAATCTTCATCACGAGTCTGAGTCGATATTGCAAGGGATTAACCCTCAGCACTCGAATGGCGACTGTGAGGCGCCACTAAAAAATTGATGTGTCATTTTTCAAAGTATTTTTTACATTATTAAGTTTGTTTGAATTTAATAAATTACCAAACATTTCAGTATTGTACGAGTAAATTTCACTATTTTCGTATTTATAAGATAAATAAAAATATCTATAGAAGGGAAATATCCTAGGTCGGAAGAAATGTTTCGTTTTGGAATTAAACTAGCTTCGAGTGTAAAGGATTAATTGGAGAATAAAGGATTACAGTTTTTCATCCGCTGCGTCGTGTAAGAATATTTTAGAAAAAAATGAATAACGCTGTGCGAAAGTAGAATGTTCAAGCTTCACAATGAGTCCAAGTTCATAGTTGTAGGATGATTTTTTACAAATCTACAACGGGTCTACAACATGGTCAATTTTTCGAGGATCAGAGAATTTATGTTCAAATACTTTTAGGATCCGTTGTACGTATTCCTTCATACATTGTTCCGGAAACCCAGGAGAGTAGAAAAATAATTCAAATTGGTTTTCCTAGACTTGGTAAGAGTATCTGTTGTTCGCATGGAACGTATTCCTCGGGTCGGAACAGTTAAAAAAACCCCGCGGAATACTTTTCGTCGAGTGTCCGCAGCATATTTCTTTAATACCCGGTCGAGGTAACCACGTCGATGCACATGCAACGCACGATCCGCCGGTTGCAGCCTGCCGTTCTGGCTGTCTCGGGCAAGTTACCGTGTTTTCTATCGATTCGAAACTCTAACTATCCCCATAATCACATATTGCGAAGTTGATCCGTGTTCCCGTTTCCACCGTTCGTTCTCTCCCCCCTCCCTCATCCCCCTGCGTCCACTCTCTGACCTCTCTCCACTTTTCCTTTATTTCCTCTTTCCTCCGAGCAAGCGCTCGTTTGTGACGAGCCTTGTCCAACCTGCTGCCATCTACGCCGCAGGCTGTGCAAGGGGGTTGGTCGAACACGGGGGGGGGGAGGGTTGATAGAGGGGTCGCAAGGGGAGAGAGGACGAACGATAGAGTGAAGTTTCCAAGTTAAAAATTGTTTAAATTGTCGGTTAACAGTTAGCCGCCGGGGCTAATGAAACGTGGAGCTCCGACTATTAAGCCCTGGGTTACACCCTCCCGACACCACCCAGCTTCCTTTCACGTTGCAGAGCAACCCTTTGACCTCGTCAGTCGGTACACGAACACACACACACACACACATACACACACAGACCGTTCGAGGAATTTCGCAATCACTTTCCGACTGTAAACGTGCCACGAGGATAGTTTCGTCCTTCCGCCGTCCACGATTCTTTTCTATATCACACCGAATGTCCCCATTCGCGATCACGTTCGCGTCAACTACTAGTTGCACCGGTTGCAAGAAACTGCTAAGAAACATATGACAATAAATCTGCCAAACGGCTTTGTTTCACACTGCACGTCTTCGTATAAATAATTTTTACCGTTGGAAAATTACGTTTTTCATGTTATATTTAGAGAAGAGTCCTGACTGTCTTAATCACTGCTAAGAAACTGCTAAGAAACATATGACAATAAATCTGCCAAACGACTTTGTTTCACACTGCAAGTCCTCATATAAATAATTTTTACCGTTGAAAAATTACGTTTTTCATGTTATATTTAAAGAAGAGTCCTGACTGTCTTAATCACTGCTAAGAAACTGCTCAGAAACATATGACAATAAATCTGCCAAACGGCTTTGTTTCACACTGCACGTCCTCATATAAATAATTTTTACCGTTGAAAAATTACGTTTTTCATGTTATATTTCAAGAAGAGCCCTGACTGTCTTAACCCCTTGCACTACGATTTATTTTATTTTTACGGTTTCAGTGATTAGAACTTTTTTGTAATTCGTAAATCCTATAAAAAGGAGAATATCTATTGTACGCCTATGTGTCCTTCAATAGATGTACATTAACAACGCCAAAATAGAATTTTATTTCGGCCCGAAGGAAATTAATAACATATTTATTAGACTCTGTTCAGAATCTGCATCGCGAGTCTGACTCGATATTGTAGGGTAAGGGGTTAAACCAGTACTAACGGCACAATGTGCACTTAGTAATAATTACAGAAAAATTTCTATTACTCTAAGAAGCAAAGAAACGAATTTTCATTTTAGATATTCTACTGAATTGACTTACTACATTATAAAATTCTAAAGTAAAGTACACTTACAAATTTTTCTGAATCTTCTGCTCCGCATTCCGTAGTGTCCACAAAATAATTCACTCACACGAACACGTCCGAATAATTGCACAACAATCACTAAACTCTACGCAACATGTTTAATGAAATAGTGACAGCGAACGAGATGTTACTCCGACCACAAACAAAATAATACTGTGATTTTGACCGGGTCGGCAATTCGGCCGCCAGAGTTTGTTTACCTCGTTTTCTTATCTAGTGTTTTTATACCATCGGCGCCCTACCTGCCTTGTATTACCTGACCCTAACACGTGTGTGCGAGCGACGCGGTTGAAAGCTTAGTATTATTTTGATCGTGGTCGGAACAACATCTCCTCGTTCGCTGTGACAATTTCGTAATGTATTGTGCAGTGTTCAGTGATTGCGTAGAAGTGTGGAGTTTCGTGCTTCGAAGTTAGGCTCCTGAAGACAGTGTTCGCGTGAGTCGAGAATTGTGTGCTGGGGAACAGATCATGATGAAAAATTGGTAAGTCTACTCTACATTAATATTTTATTATATTTGCAATATTTCGCAATTTCGTTTACGATCCGATTTAAATTAAATTAAAGTTGGAAATTATTCTGAATTAATATTAGAAATTTCGGAGTCAGTTTCCATTAAAATGGAATTTTTATTTTTCCAACTATTTAAAACAATCCGGCTTGTGACTGGTAAATCGGGGTAAATTAGTGCGTCTGTCGTTTGTTTTCCAAGATATGGTAAAAATGTGTATACATATCCGGACGATGAGTTAGGTAATTTTTCCAACTATTATGCACAGTGGAAAGGATATTTTAGTGATAAATTTAGATCTCGACAGAACTGCGACAGTCGTAAATCAACGTTTTTTTATTACACTTTAGACAGCATGAACAAACACATTTATATCGATCCTGAAAAATAGGAAAGAAGTTTTTGCAAAAGTAGTTTCCACGAGGATCCTAGAATCCACAATGATTAATCATTTTTTACTGCTTTCAACAAGCGCTGTAAGCTCGTGAAATCTTAGATCCTTATCTTTAATCCTCTTACACCTACACGTTATATGTATAACATGTAAAAATATTCGTCTCGTCCACCGTTAAATATCAATCAATTTAAAAAATGAGACGCTCAAGGGGGCAACATGCCGGTAGTCGAAAAGTTCCGGGAAGATGGCGGATTCTTCGACGAGGATTACCAGTCCGGAAGTTATAAAACTTCTAATCAACGGATCCGTGAGAGGTGGGGGTGGGGGGCGTCGACGAGTAAGTCTTTTAATTTATTTCGGCGCTGTAGTAACGACGAAGACACATCCCGTCGTTAGTTTCGTTTATGCCAGCACTTTCCGGCATGACGATACGTGATCGTACTCGCAATATCTCCGGTTGTGTCATCCGATTGTACATGCAACAGCGTCGGGACGTCGAGTTTCCTTCCTGGTCTGTAATTGCTATTATACGAATCGAGTTCACCGTAAATCGAGAACGACTGTAAATCGGCGCCGCGGTCTCGGATACGGGGGTAGAACAGAGGGAGGGGGGGCGGGTGCATGGAGGGTGTACCAGGGATGAACCAGGGTGGAGGGTGAACAGGATCAGGGGGAGAGGGGTGGTGGCACCGGAGGAATTGGAGGGATATATACGCGCTTACGGGTACGTGTATGTCCGTAGGAACGAGCCACTCTCGGAAATCGAGTCACGAATATCGCGTTGAAACAACTGGAGCGTCTCTAGGCATGCTGGAATCCGAGCTTCGCGGATAATCCTACCGCGCTTCGATCTTGGCGCGATGTTAAACGACGCTGCAGAGAAAGAAGGGAACACCGAATTCAAGCGATGGTGACAAAGTGCCGGGCCGTGGGGAAACAATGTTAAGTCATGGCGGACCATCGTTTGGCGAATCGGTCTGCTAAAAAGCATTTTCAACGCTCCGACGAGCTGATGAGTCCCTGAAATCTGATAGAGCACGATTTTCTCTCTACATTTTGATTAATATTTGATTTGTGAAGCATCCGACTAGGGAAATCTCGAAATTTCTTTTTTAATTGAAAAAAATGAATTTAAATGGATGTTACGAAAGTTACTTTAACCCCTTGTCCTACGGTATCGAGTCATACTTTTCGTGAAGATTCTGAACAGAGTCTAATCAATATGTATGATATTAATTCCCCTTAAGCCGAAATAAAATTCTATTTTGGCGTTGTTAATGTACAGCTATTGAAGTGAAGTTGTAGTGCAAGGGGTTAATGAAGACTTTATATGTACCTAAAGGAAATATAATAACGAACATCGTTCTAGCGAAGAACTTATATTAATGCAATTGTTATATATCGACTGTTAATTATCGAGCTGATGAGTTCCTGCGATCCGCGGATAGAGCACGATTTTCTCTCTACATTTTCATTAATATTTGACTTGTGAAGCATCCGACTTGGTAAATCTCGATACTTCTTTTTTAATTGGAAAAAATGAATTTAAATGGAAGTTACGAAAGTTACTTCAACAAAGACGTTATATGTACCTAAAGGAAATATGATAACGAACATATTTCTCGTTCTAGCGAAGAACTTATATTAATGCAATTGTTATAGATCGACTGTTAATTATCGAAGGAAGTAATTGCGTGGCAAAGAGAAACGAACGACGCTGCGGAAAGAGACATTAGCAATTTTATTAAAGAGAAAAAACCGTGCCAAATTAAAGTCGCTGTAAATTACGAGCTCGCGAGTTTGCGTTGTTGAAAGTGTTTGCCAAATTGCAGTATCGATAATCGATATACATGTAACGAAATTGAAACCTAATTACTGCAATCAATAAAGTTTACTTCGGTAAACCTGCGTTTTACTCACAGTCATTAAACCAATTATTCGCGCCGGAAGTTTTCGACATTTCGGTTGTGATGTTCCTCAACGTCTTGAGCTCTCTATTTTGCACGAAAGATTTTATTTGCTAAATACATTAATCGATACTGACCCTTGCAAAATATAAAAAGATTTATTTATTGTTGAGTGTCAATTTGCAACGGCTTATTTCCATAAATGAATCACATATTACCGCGACCATTAACGAACGTTAATTCCACGTTACAGCAACTGTTAATTGCCAGGTATAATAAAAATTGTATGACATTCTTGAAATTAATTTTGTGTTAACTGGTGTTCAGCTTCATTTGCCAAACGTTATCGTAAATTTTTACAAATTTTCGCGAAAGATACGAACTTTATAGTTCCATCAATGGTTCCCCACCGAGCAACGCATAAATTTTTCCAATTATTAAACGTAACTAAATTACGGTCGCCAAAGCTTAATGCGCAGCACATGTTCAACCTCCACCCTGGCTTATAAATCATTACGAAACCCTACAGCTTTTAACGTTCTCTTTACATTCTACAACGAGCGAGGGAAAGTAATAAGCGTATCATAAAATATGACCCTAAAATTAACTGATTTCTTAATTACCTATTCCGTTCTCCAGTAGGAACGTCTTGTTTCTATCCGGGAGCCAATTTACACCTCATTTATCATTAATATTATACATTGATCGACGGATTTTACCGAAACGTCAGACTTCCAAAATTCGTCCTACGTGTCGTACACTCGCGTCAAAGTGATGAATTTTTTATCCAGAAAAATTTTCCGAACAATTTTCGTTGCCTGCAAGAGGTTAAAAATCAATACTCAATTTTCAAACTGCCGCCACTTTCTCAATTGTTCATTTCTTGTTTCACTGTATTTCGTACTGCGTTCGGGTCAAAAGAGTTACTTTTATTTATCAGAAAATCCACAAAAATTGTAACCACAGGAGACTCCACAGTTCCCCAGTGAAAAATCTCAAAAACCTCGCTACCCCTGAGTGCTTATAACGAAGGAAACTCACTTTTCGCGGCAAGAATGTTGTCTCGCGGGCGCATTATTAGGTAAATGGATATGAGAAACCCATTAACAGCGGTGCGCTCGAGATATATTACCCGAACAGTGAAAATACGTCGCGGCTCCAGGAGATCACGATCGTTAGAGTGTTTAGTCTAGTGTTCCCGTCTGTTGTGACAATCCATCAACGTATGAACACAGACGCAGACGCGCGTGTACGTGTGCACCCTTGCCCATAACTACCCCTAGGGTACTTCATTGTAGCAAACGAAGCACAGTAAACTCCATAGTAAAATTCCGTAGAGGACGTAAATAATACTTCTTGCTGGATCCTTCAAACTAGGATTTCTTTCCTTCAAGGTAATTAGAACGTCACAGGTCATTAAACTCGTCTTAATGTTTTCTACGATATAATTAGAATGGTTACAGATAGTGCTACGGTATGGCTTTGAAAATTAGAAAGAGAGGTCATCTGTCATAATATTTATGCACAGTAACAACTGTTCACAGAATAGGACGTTCCAGTGATATAATTCCAAGGTCACGGTGTCACAGGTCATTAAACTCGTCTTAATGTTTTCTACGATATAATTAGAATGGTTACAGATAGTGCTACGGTATGGCTTTGAAAATTTAGAAAGAGAGGTCATCTGTCATAATATTTATGCACAGTAACAACTGTTCACAGAATAGGACATTCGAGTGATGTTCAAGGGATGTTTGGTGTATCAGAGGATACATGATTTTGCTAGGTATCTTGCTACTTAGGAACGCGAGTGTAGATTGTTCGGCGTGTACAGGTAAGGCATCGTTCGCAGCGAAGGGGTAGGTAGAGAGGGTACGCACCACCCGGGGACGTGGGGTACCGCAATGTGGGAGGGTTGGCCGGGGTTGGCGAGGGGTTGAAAGCGTTGGTGAGAGTTAGGAGAAAGGCATACAGGAGGAGAGACAACGTACGTGTTCGGGATTACGGCGATCAATGCGGTAAGCCTTGTTTGTTTTGCGCTGGACCCACCCACACTCGAGCAAACATCCATCGCCACGCTGCTCCGAAATCAGCCATCTGTAGATTTCATTCATTGCTGTCGCGTCCGTTTGCTCCGGAGTCAGGATCTCTCTCTCTCTCTAAATCTCTAACTCTCTCTTTCCCGCCGTTGTCTGGCTATACTCGACGTTTTCTACTTTTTCTCCTCGGCCACAGGGGAGGAAAAAAAAAAATTGGAAACGCTCGCGGCGCACCGTGAACGGTTTTCGTGTTTCCCGCCGCGGAATGATTGATTAGGCAGATTTCGGGCCGTCCCTGTTTAAGGATTCATGTTACATCGGCTGCAACGCCATTAGCGACCGGACCAACCCCCGGCTACCTTTGTAATATGATTAACAAATCGTGATTAATGCTTGCGCGGGGACCCACTTTCGCGCGTCATTGAACGCCAGTTTTTCAGCCGAACATTGCTATTGAATAGTTTAGGTGTTTATGTCGAGTTACTTGTTCGAGTGCATCGAGGTTGAAGTTATTTTTTGGGGGATGGTTTTTATAAAATGTTTTCCGACCTTTTATTTAGCGGGTTGACAGGGTCACAAAACTGATAATTGTAAAGCTTTTGGCAGCATCACCGTCTGCCGAATTTTAGTCAATTATAGCCTCTGCTCTGTGACGTTTAACACTTTGACTGCCAAACTAAAAGCCTAAAAAATTCCACAAAATCAAAGTAAGTTATTTAATGAAATAAAAATTGATACTGAGTAGTTCTACAACTTTGTTCCATTTTACAGATCCTAATCGAATTTGGTACACTGAATATATTAATGTAAAAATTAATTTTAAAACCTGGACAAATAATTCCGTCACTCACATATGGGTGACATGGCAGTCAACGTGTTAATAATGTTTCCATCTGCGCAGAGAGCAAATTTATAAATTCATATTCAACTATTATTGCGATCATGTCAAGTGTGATCTTTGTAGATCGAAGAATTCAACAGATCTGTCACTGAATTTAATGTTAAGTTGGAATAATAAGTTAAGACGGGGATAAAAGCGGTATTTGAGCTTGTTTGGAATCACTGTTTCCCGAGTGCGCGAACCGTCAACTGAAACAATCAAATTGATTGGAAATAATTAATGGAACAGTATTCGTACACACGCTGTTATAGTCACGCGCCCATAATCCGCATACAGGGACGAAAATGCTTTCCACTAGAATGCATATCAACGCTTCTGCGGTTTACTGTGAGAGAGGCACGAGCAAAACGACACGCCGAAACTATTTACCAACTCGGAACATTCAAACTTGACCCCTGCTCGCTGCCTGCTGCAAGAAATAACAGGAATTATGAAAGAAAAGCCGAGGATGCAAAACAACCGTTAAAACAGAAAATATGTGAGAATTTTTACTACATATTTAACAAGTTGTGAAACTAGATAGTTCAGCGTCCAACGACGAGCGGAAAAACTACACCACGTCATTTTTCTTTTACACACACAAAAATGTTAAAAATCCTAAATAGGAGAGTTTCGGCAGTATATTATCGAATGTGCAGAAGTATAAGCCAGTCTTTGACAATTATACATTCAATAAAATTGTCATTCTGTGTCCTTTCCGTAATTGGAAATTATTCCTAGAATTAATACAATACGTCGCTCAATCGTTTCTTGAACCCTACTAAACTGAAACAAGTCAATGGTTGTGTAGAAGTATTATATTATCGATTGCATATTTACAGTTCTTATAATGCGGAAGTGCATTTCAGCCTCGCATTAAGCGTTACATTGTAACGCTCAAATTGATTTCGAATCTCTTTGCCCACAATTTCACGAGTGTCACTTATTGTTAGAATAAGGTGTAACAATGGTCCGAAACACCGGTGCGCGTCACCGAACGAGGCGAAACAATTTTAGAAAATACCCCATTCCGAAAACATTCATGAACGCGAAATTGGATTCGCCCGCGCATTGGAATAGGACATCCGACAACAAAGCTGAAATCGATAGAACATTTATATTACATCAGGCCGCGGACCCGGCTGTCTGCATCCGAATGATCGTCATTGAAATTATAATTACGCCGGAGCCGCGACCCCGTCAGATTTTGATTTTTCAATTTCGCCGGGCGCTTCCATCAACTCCGGAATTCGTTGTAACGGCGGAACACGAATCGAGCGCGCGCGGGACCCGTACAAATTTTTCCTGAATAGCTCCTGGTAATGAAAAATCATGGGGAAAGTAACGGGAACTCGCCCTCTCTCCGACTACCACTCTCTCTTTTTCCGTCTCTTTCTCCCTTTCGCCTGTACCGTGATATATTTTTCGCGTAACTCGATAGCCACACTCAAAAACGGAGCTTCGTTCGCAGCGCGATATTAAAAGTCTAGTTGAAACGATATTCGATACGTGGACCGTGAAAATACACTGCCGGTGACCAGAAGTAGCATGTACACTCCCTTCTGCAAGTATCGCGGACAGAACAATACTTCGATATCGAGAAAATTACCGGTCAGCGAAAATTATTGTTCCTGGATACGCTTTGCTCGTAATTACGGATTTTGCGTTGGGGAAAGAGGGGCAAAAATTAAATTGACCCTCAGCACTCGAATGGTGACAGTAAAGCACCACTAAAAATTGCTGCATCATTATTAAAAATATTTTTTAGACGATTAAATTTGTATTTTATAAATTACAAAACATTTCAGTGTCGTAGGAGTAAATTGCACCATTTTCGTATGTCTAACATGAAAAAATTATTCAGGGTGTTTGGTAACTGGTGGTACAAGCGAAAAGGGGATGATTCTACATGAAAGAACAAGTCGAAAATATAGAATAAACATTTTTCGTTTGAGGCTTTGTTTTCGAGAAAATCGACTTTGAAGATCTGTTAGAATTGTGTGCTTCAGTATATACAGGAAGTAGATTTGGTTGGTCATGATCAGACGCGTCAGACAATTCCTATCGAATAGTATTCGCTGCATTTCAAACTCGATTTTCTCGATAACGAAACTTCGGATGAAAAAATTTCATTCTATATTTTCGACTTATTCTTTCATGTAGAATCACCCCCTTTTCGCTTGTACCACCAGTTACCAAACACCCTGTATATAGAAGGGAAATATTCTAGGTCGGATAAAATGTTTCGTTTTCGGATTAAAATAGCTTCGAGTGCAAAGGGTTAATGGGCATCGTTAACTCAAAAATATTATTCTAAATTATTCTCACCACTGTCAACTTAAAAATCCAGTAGATGGTCCTAATCATTGTCAGCTTAAAAATTCAATAAATATTCCTATCCTAGCTATTCCTATTTAGCAGCTTAAATAAATATAAAAGAGAACATGGAAAGTACCATTTTCCAATGGGAACGAGTACCGGCAACTGCCCTAATCGTTTTTACCAGGTATTTTCCCGGAAGCTGGTCACTCATCGAGGAGATTTCGCCGTAAGGTGGACAGAGGTAACCCATTTTTACGGAATCGCGTTTCCGGTGGTCGCATGTGCGGTTAGGCGGGGACGCGCGGTAAATTTCACCGATACAATTCCGATACGCGGTAACGAACAAGACAGTCCGGTGCATGCGTGCAATATCGGCGGAAGGTGAATGAAACAGTCGGGACAAGGGGTGGGAAAAAACCGGGCCGCAAAGAAGAGGTCCGGCGGAGCTAAGATTTCTTCGCGGAGTCCAATTTTCCGTGAACGTTCCGCAGCAGCCGTAACGGCAGATTTCCTTCACCGCAGCCGCAGCAGCAGCCGGACCCCAACCCCCCGTTTTTCCCCTCGATATTTCTCAATCTTGGTCCACCTTTGGTCGTGTCTATCACTAACTGTCGCGTTTAGGGGCCCCGGGCCAGTTCCCAAGCATGGCCATCGAACTTTCCCTATAAAACTCAACGATACGGCGAAAATAAAAGGGTGACGTCGACACGACGTACACTCCCGCTCATAAGTCTTAGGACACCTCTGATTTTTAGTAAAATTCTGGTATTTCGTATAGGTTGTGAACCTTTAACTGTATTAACCCGTTTGCACCATAAGGAAATATGAAAAGAAGGCCTTTATCAACAAACTTTTTTTATTATTAGATGTAAGTTCAAAAATTACTACAAGTAAAAGATCTTCGTATTTCAGCATTATAAGAGAAAATCGGAATTACTATTTTCATCTTCAACAATACTCTCCATTTCTATTTTTTAGCTAAGGAATAATGATAGTAACCAGGAAAAGTGTGCAAATATGGTACGCTAATGATGCAAATGGGTTAACTACATAATATAAATGTCCTCATATGTTCAGAAATAATTACAACTTCAATGTAATAATTGATTAAAAATTATGAAATAGCCACACCAGGCACCAGATTTGAACACCATAGAAAAATTAGGGGATGAACTGGACAAACAGGTACAGAACTTTTGGTCTGTTTTGAAAACACATTTACGGAATATTTTGAAACGATAATGAAATTATATGACAACAGAAAGTATCAAAAAATTGATCACGCGAACGTCAAGAATAGTGCAAACTGTAATAAAGAAACGTGGCGGATTTTTCAATGAAAAGAACATATATTTTTTTACTTCTTGGTAAGATTTTTGACATATGAGTGCAGCATCCTTTCTTTCACGTGTAAACCTTTAAATAAGGAAACATTTGTTCGCATCGTTAAACAATTATTTCACTTTTACAGAGTTGAATACAAATATGATCACTGTCCTAAGACTTATGAGTAGACAGTGGATCTTTATGCATTTATGGCTTCTCGAAATGTTCAAAAAATGCTATAATATAAAATTCGGGAGAATTTAACACGATTTTTATTTGCTTTGGATCTACAAAGGCTGTCCCCATTAAAAATAGGATTTTATTTCATTCCACTTTCTTAAAATGTTTCTATAAAAATTGGAAATTGCATAAACATCCGATGTCTACTTATGAGCGAACACCTTGAGCACAGACGTTTATGGGTTTCGTGAGAAAGCTCCGTTTTAATCGATATTGTTGTTGTTCTCGCTTGATTACCAAGTCGTCGGATTAGAGGACTGGCTTGGTAGAATGTTTCGGTGAGTTTGAAATTAAGTCCAGACAGTATTCTTAATATTTGAGAAAAATGAAATGGCACTTGTGCGGGAGGCCTCGGCGAGGTCGCTTCCCTTTGCCGTTTGGAAAACGGAACGCGAGATTAAATCATGAGGGCGACCAATGGGCCGGAAGGGAGAAAGGGAGAAAGAGAAAGAGACCCTCTCTCCATCGTCTCAACCACTCGACCCTACTTATTTCAATAGCTTTCTCTTGCCTCGTTTGAATAAACTACGTCTACTGCACACGCATACAATCGCGCGCGCGCACCCTTTCGACGGCACGCCCACGCGCGTTCGCGTATAAAATTTCCGGAACCTCCGCTATGCGAACTAATTGTGAAAAGCAGGGGAAAATGTGCTGGTAGAATTTTTCTTCAACATAACAACCGAGCGTTTAACACGCTCAACGCGAGTTGCATTCGACTATTAATATTGTTCCGGATTTGCATCGCTCGGGAACAAAACGAACCTTCGGTACAGAGCGTTCGAAATAGCAGGTGTTCGCGTAATGGAGCGTTCGCGTAATGGATGTGCATGTAACGGGGCTTTTACCGTACTCGAAAAACGGGAATGTCTCCCAGCAGGACTTCTTGTTACGCGAACGGACACTTTATCACGGGGCTAGAGAGGGAGGGTTTGGGGAGGGGGGTGAGAGAGTGCGCGATGGCCAGAAATAACGTCGTTTGTTCACGCAGTTTACATTTGTTATGAACTGCCCTAGGTAACGCGGCATGAAAAATCGAACGTTTTAATTTGTCCGCCGTTCCGTTGGTTGATTACCCCGTGGATATACGCAGTACGTGGCCGCGCGCTTTATGAATGGCGGTTCTGATAACGTTTGCGGTAAAACTGAAATAATACCTACGTGGCGGCCGCTATTGTTTCGCGAAGTTTAGCGATCGCCGCCGTTGATACGAAGAATGGGTTACACCGGGGGCCCGGGGATGATAAACTTTCGAAAAATCGCGATCGCTCACCATGCCCTTTATTATTAACGCGTTCGCGTCGTTAGCGGATTTGAAAAATGTGCTTGCCTCGCACACTATTTTTTTTTTTATTTTCCACCGGCCGGCGAAACTGATCGCGATTTTTGCGAAACGGAACGCAGGAGATCCTGACGTTTGAATAATATCGGGTTGGCAAGACAGTAATTTCGGTTTTCACTAATACAGTCAGTCTCATAAGTATTCGTACCTCGTTGCATATAAGAGAAATTTACTGATATCAAGTGACACATGTAAGTGATTCTGCAGTAAGCTTTTTGTTACGAATAAACAGATGCATAAACTATATGTATACAAAATTTTAACAAAATTTAATTATTGATAACAAAATTATATTAATTTTAATCTACATAATACAGAATAACAGACCACAAAAGTTTTGTACCATGCTCGACAGAGTTGAGTTTATTTCGCTTATAAACATTATTTTACTTTGAAGATGATTCGATAGTCGACAACTAACAAAACTGGACATAGCCGGTTTGGTCGGACTAGATCATAGAACAAAATGCAAAATATTCTATTGATTAAAGTTCATTGCTTTGATGAAAAAATTAGATTTTATTTCATCTAAAAATACCGAAATTACTTTCTTGCCAACCTAATAGAATTTTCTGGAACCCAACAATTGATCTAAATGTAGAGATATAGGTAAGAAGAATATATCCATATCGCAGCAGGCTCTTCATCTCCGTTCAGTTTTGGTCGGACTAGATCATAGAACAAAATTCAAAATATTCTATTGATTAAAGTTCATTGCTTTGGCGAAAAAATTGGATTTTATTTCATCTAAATATACCGAAATTACTTTCTTGCCAACCTAATAGAATTTTCTGGAATCCAACAATTGATCTAAATGTAGAGATATAGGTAAGAAGAATATATCCATATCGCAGCAGGCTCTTCATCTCCGTTCAGTTTTGGTCGGACTAGATCATAGAACAAAATTCAAAATATTCTATTGATTAAAGTTCATTGCTTTGGCGAAAAAATTGGATTTTATTTCATCTAAATATACCGAAATTACTTTCTTGCCAACCTAATAGAATTTTCTGGAATCCAACAATTGATCTAAATGTAGAGATATAGGTAAGAAGAATATATCCATATCGCAGCAGGCTCTTCATCTCCGTTCAGTTTTGGTCGGACTAGCTCCTCGTTGCAGCAGGTATTAGTCAGTCGGAATTGGGGTGCGAAATTCTCGAAGTCTGGCTCTGAAGTATTTATGAAGGTGCGCGGAGGCTGGCGTGGTTCAGTCTTCGTCATCATTTTTCCCCCGTCCAGAGGGAGCTGCTCCCTCCAGCAATTTTTTTCTTCTCGGCTCTGTTTCGGGACGCTGTGTTTGTTGTCACCGAGCCTTCTCTGGCTTTTCAATCGTGGTCCATCGAACGGTGTACTTTATTTCACCGATATCGCGAGAAGAAACCCGAGATCCGATCGGAGGGCTCCAATCCGGCTGGACTGACACAAAAATCGGTGGAGGCTAGAAGAGCACCTCTTCGCTTCCTTTTTTTTTAATCCATTCTCTCTCTTTCTCTGTCTTTCTCTGCAGGATTTCTTTTTTTTTCGTTCGTAGTCAGGTTATCCATGCTGCTAGCGCCCGGCTAATCTTTATCCGATATCTCGATCTGCGGTCGTTGGACGATAAAACGCGCAACCGTTGAACCGCTGTTAACGGTGTTCCCAGGGCAGGAGGAGGCGCAGGGGATGATTGCGTTCCGGAGGCAGACCCGTCCTTCGTGCTGGGAAATGAAGAAAGGGTGAAGAGAGAGAGAGGGTGCACGGGGGGTTGTATAGGAGAGTCACGGGGGTGTTTGCGGGTGAAAAAGTACCGCAAGGTAATGCACGATAGCGTGCCGCCGGTGTACGTCAGATCGGTGGAAACCGAGTCACTGGAGGCTAGGCATTTTTTACCGGCTGCGCTCAGCCTGCTGATAATTGTATGGGATTATGCGATCAGTGCCGGCTTCAAATCGGATCACCGAGATCGTGTCATTCTGTTCACGAACGCGTCTAATCCCGTTATTCCTTCTCGCCGGATTTTTTAGTTTTTTTTTTTGTTTCACCACCACCGCAGGCTCGAATTTTTGGCAATTACTCGATGGGGTGGTTTATGACGGGTAATTTTGCACGAATCTTTGTTCGAGAATTGGAATTTGAAATTGGATCACGGAGATTGTATCGCTCCATTCGCGAACGCGTCTGTTCCCGTTATTCCTTCTACCCGAATTTTTATTCTTTTTTTTTTTTTAGCTGCAGCCTTGATGGAGAATTTTTGACAATCGCTCGATGGGTTGGTTTATGATGGGTAATTTTGCGCGAATCTTTGCTCGAGAATTGGAATTTCGAATTGGATCGCCGGAGATTGTATCGCTCCGCTCCTGAACGCGTTTCATTTCGTTATTTTCGGTTTTTATTCTACGATTCCTTATTTTTTATTCACTAGGAACGAATGAAAGTTGACCTTCGGATAGAGTTCAAATGAATTTGTACGAATCGTTGCTCAAGAATCACAGTTCTTAAGATTTAATCGGAAGGGTGTTCTAAGGGATGAATTTCCACAAAACGTATTTTCAAAAGTTTCAATATAGGGCCACATAAGAAAGTCAGAGAAGACACAGCTTTCGGTATTTTCTCTGCAATTCGGACCCATTGCAATTTTCTCGAAATTTCTTTTCCACGTCATGTAACAGGCAAACTGTTCCAACTTCTAAAACAAATCCGGATCCTATGGCCCAATATTCAAAAAGTTATCGTATTTTTAAGTGTTCCAATATAAAGGAGGCAACAAGGGACGACAAAGAGTTGCTCGACAATACTACAAACTGAACACAACTTCTGCAGCGTACACTTGAATTGTTCATGCCAAATTCCGTTCTCAAAATTCACGTGATTGTGGATGTAACGTATTAGTGACGCTGGTGGCTCTCTGTTATTCCAAATCTTTCGACAACGCCAAGAATATTTAAACAACGGACACGATGGAAGATGACAAAAATCATCGACTAACAAAGGAAAAAGGAACCCCACACGTAAAGCACAGTGGTAATCTCGTGGACAGGCGAAGCTGCCAATCGCGTGTACATTTTGTTCGACGTTTTCATACACAGTGACGCGAACAGAATTGTGGGTGGGATGAGAGGGACCAGGGGGAGAGGAGCAGAGCAACTCCGTCGCTGTAAAACACAGCATTATTATCCTTCCAGCCCATTACCCAGGACACTACAGAGGTCGGGAAACCGGATGGAAGTGGAGGACATGGCAAAAACCAAAAACCCGGGCAACTATGAGCGAGGGGCATTGACTTGACCACTGCCGCCTTTCAACATTCGACGTGATTTATCCCGGAATTCCTGGTTTTCGACCCCCATTTTTCCTCCGCGAGCCTCGATCCTCGAGTGCCTCTTACATTTTTATCCAGCTCTTTTCCCCTCTTGCGAGAACCTCCACTTTTCGATTTAATAGGGAGACACTGGATCACGGGATTTGTGTACATCAAAAACACTTCCAAATGTAAATTAATCTGATCAGGAAAAGGACATCTACAATAATTTCTAAAACTATTAACATAGAAACACAAAAGATTTTGCTAATATACAGTGGATTTTTTAAATCATTGTACAATCCCGCAGACACACAAAGACAGCGTAATTTGATACTTGGATTGTCGGGAGAATCGATACCATAAGTTTGGCATCCGCACATTAGTATCCGCAATAAGTAGAAACGGCAGGTCATGGTCAGACGCGTCAGCCTATTCCTGCTCAATAGCACGCGACTTCTCATTCGTAAAGCATGAGTATACTGTTTCGAGTGATGCATTGAGATGAGCTTGGTACTAATTGGAACAACAAAGGAAAAGAAGCACACGTATAATAATCACCGTTCTACGAAACGTCAGAGGTAATTTTTAAAACACAAAGTATTTTCCGCGGGTTCGCAACATTTAATTTTCTCTTGCAAAACATAAATCCACCGACCGGAATAATACGCGAAAACAAAACGGTTCGCTCCGAACGAATTAAATACGGCCGGTGGAGTGTCGGTGTTAAATCTAATAAGTTCCGCGCAATAGATTTCATTCGTCGGCGGCATAAATAGTTCCCATTGAACGGTGTTATTCAACGAAAAATAACGGGACGCGCGGGGCGGGGGGAGGGAGAGAAGTTTCGCGTGTCTCATTCAAGCCGGCATAAAACGCTCAAAAGTTTCAGCATCATTAGCCGTAAAAAAGAAAAATGCCCCATTGACTCCGGGACACTCGTCTCTCCCTAGGCTGCACGGACGAAATGAAAGAAGCTGAACGTCGTACGGCGTCACTCATCGCCTGCCAGTACGTAATTACTCAAACACGATTAAATGTTCCACCACTCTCCCCCCCCCCCCCCCTCCACGGAGAAAGAAGTTTGTGCATTAGCCGGTTACATCAACATATAACGTATATAATGCTTTAAAACCGAGTGCGAATTACTCCCCACGCCGTGTGATATAGCGCGGCAAAAACTTGCCCACTTTATTCATACACCTCTAACTTCGGGCTCGTAACCTTTTCTACGGAGGGGGGTTGGCAGGAGGTGAGGGGGTGGCCACACTGTATAAAAAACCGGGCAGCCACCGCCGCCGCCACCCCTTGGAACTTCCATCCTGCTATATTTCCTATATTTTTCCCCCGGCTGGCAGCGAGGCAGTGGCTTAAATATGCTTAGATTCGACCCAGACTGATATTATGTAGCCTGCACGCCAGAAGGGGAGGACTTCTCGAGATATTTCAGCGATGCCTGCAGACCGTGGGGACGGGATACTTTCCACGGGCTGAACGCATACCTCGTAGGTACGCCTAAGGATCAAGGCGATACGAGGAGCCCGGTTTTTCAAGACTTTTCGAACCAGTTGTTAGAATGTAGCAAGCTTTGTGCCCCTCGCCATTATTCAGACTCCGCCAGGCAACCGGGAAATGCACCCCTTTGACCAGGCTGGTGAAGTCTTCCTTGGACCACAGGACGTTCCAAAATTATGACACATTAATTAACATTAACGTTTCACGTCTCAATACAATCGAAAAGCATCATCTGTTAACGCTAGCTTCACAGGACACTGAAATTTTAATTTATAAAAGCAACAGAAATATATCCAATTCTTTTATAATATGTGACCAAAGAAAATTAATTCGTTGAATGTTTCGTCAGGGGTCCCCCTTGCAATCTCAATGATCGTAAATTAAAAATTAAAAATAAAACGAGCCACCGGTATTGCATTTTTCGTCGAGAGTGAAAAGCGACTTCTTCTCAGGCGCATCGGCAAGCGGCTCGAGCTAATTAACGAACCGATTCCGAGGAACGGCTGCGTTGATTATTCAGGGTGTCTCGCAGGGTTTGCGGTTTATGATAGTATTGTTCCGCGAGCTGGCAGGTGCTTAACGCTACATCGAAATTGGTGCATGTGCGAATTGCTTCTCGCTTGGTGTTTCGCTTACCGAACAATGGAACGTTTTTCCCCGGCGAACTAGATTATCGCATAATTTCTGTCTTATCTTGATTCCGCGTAGGACCAAACGAACGTACACGTCACGATCTCATAGTCCGATGAAACCGGCTACGGTTAAATCTGTTTCTCAAACCTTAATGGAATTTCCAAAGACCGAGGAATTCCGAAACTTTATCGAGTAATTCCAAAAACTGAGAGTAAAGATTTTCAAGAAGAAAAATCAGGCTATCTTAACCCTTTGCACTCGGCGATATTTTAATTCTAAAACTAAATTTTTCTTCCGTGTCAGAATGTTTTCATTTCAGTGTAATGTTTTATGTAATTGCTTCGAAATAATGCCACAACAATTTTCAGTGGCGCTTCAGAGTCACCACTCGAGTGCAAAGGGTTAAGACCGTGTTATTCGTAACTCGTTAAAATGATTAACACTAGAACTACCGAGTAATAAACACAACTGATGAATATTGTGATATTTGTAATAATGACGAGACTACATCTATTCAATACCATTTTTATTCTAACATGTGCTTCAATGAGAAAGTTCATTCAAAAAATTCGGATGAAAATATTTTTATGATTTCGGTAATTGTGAAAGAAAACATTAGTTCGGTAGTTCTAGTGTTAAGGGGACAAATAAGTGCAAGTGTCTTGCAATCGATGCAAAACATAATTCTTCTGCATTCTACCCGTCACAGAAATTAATCTCGCGATCCTTGCGGCGCTCTCGAAATTTCTCGATCAACTGTCGACGCACAATAGCATGTTCCAACAAAGCCCGCGACGAACCAATTAGAATGCGATTCTTGATCGCATCGGGGTAGTTTCCGGGAGATTCCCAGCGCGACCCCGATCTCCCGGTTTCTTTCTTTCGGAATGGTTAATTAGACCGGCGACAAAACCGCACAAAGGAGGAAACTCCGGCGATGTTGTGTCTGCTGGGACGGTTGGCGCGGCGGGTAGGCGGACATATATTACCGGGCGGTACGAATGATTCGATTGGACGCGCAATTAATCAGATTGCGATTTGCGTATCTGGCCGCGTGTCCCTCGGGCGCCCTCGTGTGTCCCCTTGCCCCCCGACCCCCCGGTAATGTTCCATTGACGGTTCGCTTGCTCGACGCGTCGCCGCATTTCTGCCTTTAGAACGTGCCCCGAGCCACGATCGAACACCGACTTTTTCTTCCCCGTCTCTCCCTCCCTCCCTTCTCTGTTCGCTCTCTTTCCTCCTTTTTTTATTATCCGCGAAGCCTAATCAAGAAAAGTAAACGCGGAATGAAGAGCGCCCGGGACGAGGGCGAGGGAACCGGGAAGACAGGCAACGTGGTTTGAAATGCGTGTTATAGGGGTGAGCTAGAAACGAATCGATGCATTACCGGGAACAGTCGTTCAGTCCTTGACTGAAAATGAAGGAAAGACCGGTGTACGTGAGACTCCGAGAGCGAGAGAGTCGTCGACGAGAGAGAAACGATGGCGTAGAGGGGGATGAAAGAAGACTGATCTGTAAAGGCAAAATAGAATTGGAAAGGGATAGTCGGAGTTTGGTTGCAGACTGCATCCTTTTTCAACAATCGTCCCACAAAACTCCCGCAAAGCAATTTAATTATTCTAGGAAAAATTGCATAGTTAAGGCCTACTTGCTACGAACCAAAATTAATTTTTAGGAGGGGCGAAGATTGCACAGAGGAAGAAATAAAGCGAGAAATTGAAAGGAAGTAGTCGATAGAGAAAATAAAACGAGGAATGCAAAGAGAAAGGAATAGAAATTATTGTAGGAAAAATTTTAGAGTTGAGGCTTACTTGTTACGAACCAAAATTAATTTTTAGGAGGGGCGAAGAATGCACAGAGGAAGAAATAAAGCGAGAAATTGAAAGGAAGTAGTCGAGCGAGGAATGCAGAGAGAAAGGAATAGAAATAGAAGATGAAGAGAGAGAGAGAGAGAGAGAGAGAGAGAGAGAAAGAGAAAGCCGTGAATTGACACTCGGACGAAGACGGATGACGACAGAGTCAGATTGAAGGAACGGTGGTAGGAGGATGATCGATAAAAAGAAAAAGCGAGAGGAACGCGGGGCTTATGTATGACTCGCGAGATGCTTGTTTGCACGTGTATGGGCGCGTTTATGCGTGCACAGGCGGAAGAAAAAGTTAAAAAGGAACCGGCGGGGGTGGTCGGGGATGAGGGGTTGGTCGGGGGAGGCGGCAGCGGCGCTCAGGGACGAAGAGAAATGGCGGTGTACACAGTACGGCAGGATAGTTAGCCAATCGCGCTGCACTTCTACACCGGATGAATATCAATGAGGGAAAAAGCCACCCATCGCGTTTTACAATTTTCTTCCGTTTGTGTCTGAGGAACGGAAGACACGGTGGAACGCACTGAAAGAGGAAAACCCCGCAACGCGATCGCTTACTTGCGCGGGGATTGATTGGGAACGGTACTATACCGTCGCGCAATCCAGTTAGGGGCGTCCGCTAAATTCCACCCCCGACGTCGACGACAAATGTTTTTATTCGGCCTCCGTCGTGCGCCGTTTTAATCGACGGATATTCAGGGCTCCGGAGACGCGAAATACGGTATAGTGCTTGCGTTTTAATTTCCAAAGTTTCGGCTCCGGAAGTAAAATATCTGCGTCACGATAAATTCAGTAATGTTTGTCTCACCTCTTCGAATATGCTACCAGTCGATTGTTGAGATTATTCCGGTTAAAACGAGTCCAAACACGGCGTGAATCGGTCCACTTTTATGGACCACTATCGCAGTAGTGCACACTTAAGTGTCCGCAGTCGGGACCAAACGCGTCCGCTTAGGTGAACCGGTGAATTCAACTGAACGAAGAGGATATGTGAGTGAGATATCGATATCCGGTATCAAGATTCAATTGAGGAAAAAGAATTGAAATAAAAGGATTAAACGTCCCAGTTTTTTTAAATATGTTCTTAATTTTGTTATCTAATTTATGCCTGCAAAACTAGTCCGATTTACATCGTGTTTGGGCTCATTTTAATCGGAATAATCCCAACAACCCATCGGTGCTAATTTTGGTAACACTCATCATTTATCGCATGATTACTTGTACCACGAATTTGCACAAATACAGATTTCCAATAGCACACACTAATTGCAATAATATCAAAAAGTGAGTCGACAAATACTTGGAGCCGCCAGGTTCGCGGGCGCAATAATTAATTATTTTCGTTCGATGCAAATATTGTTTCAGCACGCAGACGCTAGTTTCTGTGTTATCGCGAGACTTATCGTTAGACCGCAAAAATCATTTAATTACTCCGTTGCGAACGAATAAATTTGAATTGGTGGGAATTATAATTGTCGAAAGGGTATTCAGGCAAACTACCGCATTAAATGTTGCCATTCAGAATGTATTAACAAATCAGCAATTTAATTGAGATCGGTAAAATGTATTTTCCTTTGTGTTTTAGATTGATCGGATCAGTCTTTGATCAGTCAATTTTGTTACTTACAGTGTGAATGTAGGAAAAATCGTTCGTGTCATTCGAATAAATCAATAGATTCACGGATGGTTTACCAGCAGTAATATTTAATAGATTATCATTGCTACAAAATATTGCTTGCAGGAATAATGCTCTGTATGATGCGGAGTCATCGAATTGAACACAACGCGTTTTGTAATGTTCTCGATTTCATTAAAATTCGTTCAATGAAACGGTCGTAGCTCGGCCGGATATACAAACGAAATATCCGAACTAATAGCCGGTTGCACCTACATTGTCGCACGCCCGAAAGGGTAATGCAGTAAGAAATGGGGAAAAAGAGGGGAAATGTACGGGCCCGTAGCGAAACATCGACGATAACCAGCGTACGTGCTCTGTTGTCTAACGAAATCTTAAGTCAGTAGTTTCGTAATGTTTACTGTTCCCTATTTTGCATTCACGCTCCGGTTCGCCAGATATTTGCGAATTGTTGAGGAACACCATTTAGCCCAGAGTTTGCTGTCCCCAACAGCTGTTTCCGCTTTCGATGTTTCCCAATCGGCAACACGGCCGAACAATTGTTCGATGGAAAATTAAAATCGTGTAGAAACGTCCCTATTTCGAAATCGCAAATTGCTCAGTTTTTAGGCAATTACACTAACACTAAAAATACAATGAAGCAGAATAATTCTTAGAAACGATGCTAGTTAAAATACACAATAATTTAGGGGTGCACACGATTATTTTTTAACTTTTCGACGGAGCACTTTAAATACACTCGATTAATTATACGTACGCAAAGTTGTTTAACTCGAAAGTTCGAAGGACCTTTAGGAGTTTTAGAGTTAAATCATCGTAGAAAATCCCCTGGCTCTTGCTACTTTTAAAATAGCATAACTCCGCTGTAAATTCATTAATTTACCATTTGAAGAGCTGCCTTTCATGTCTCGTTCGCTTTTGTCACTCGGATGCAAATCTGTTTGTTTTATAATTAACGCGTTATCACGACAAAAAGGTTCTCTCCGCGAGGTTCATATTTTAGCGTATGCAGCGCTCACACGAGAGGAATATTTCATTGCGCCCATATTTTCATTCTCTGGGTAGCTGAATTTCATGCGATGCGCTATAGCAGAAAGATTGGTTGGTTGGCGTAATCCGGTGAATGGAAGACTATGCTATTGTATGTTCCGTGTAGAATTTCTGTCGCGTATCTGCTGCAATGCCTGATTTTGTAAATTCAATCAAACTGCGCATAAAAGGGTGCAGAACAGTTGTTCGCTGTCAAAAGACAAAAAATAGAGAAATCAAAATTTCCGTTCTGCCGAAAATTACTTTGAATTTTGGTACGTTGCTTTCACAAAAATATAACTAGTCAGGTGCGATATATTTAATTTTCTAAATAAAGAAATAATTGGCTTTTACACCTTGCAGTAAAGTTTCTACTATATTACTCAAAATGCATATGTGGTGCATTTTGTGCATCGTATAAAGCCGAGACGTGGGCTTCATTTTGTTCATTTAATCCTTGAATTACGTCTGAGTTTATTTTAGACCGGTGCTCCGTGAGCTTTGTACAACATTATTAGCTGTATTAAAAAAATTCTACTTTCGTACAGAAATTTTAAGAAAGTGAACCGTTGAACGTCAATACTTTTCTGTGTCCATTGAAAATGCAGAACTCGGCAGGATTAAATAATTTCAACTTCTGACGCCACGCACCGAGTGCAGCAGGAAACTCGACAGAAATTCTAACAAGGGATTTTTTCCTAAAGGGATGAAGATTAAATGTTTACGTAAATACGGGGGTGTGGGGGAGGGCGGGAGAGGGGGTTGATTCCATTAATCTTTCACTTACTCGACGATGCTTCCTGCAATACACCTTCTCTCCCTCAGACGGTCTTGTTTTCAAAGGAACTAACCGACGGGAGAGTTGAGCGGAAGCTGAAAGGTGAACGAAGAGTAATAGATGGCTAAAGGGAAGAATATGTTATAAAGAGATTGAGAAATGAAAAATGATGCCGAACGAGCAAAAGCAAACGAATGAAAATTGAAGGATAACCAATGAAATATTGGACATTTTACTGCGCGTCCGGAATTATTTCTTATTTTGTGAACCGGACTTTTTGAAATATGGTACGCAGAGAGAGAGAGAGAGAGAGAGAGAGAGAGAGAGAGAGAGAGAGAGAGAGAGAGAGAGAGAGAGACGGCCAGAAACTTTTCAGCTATCGCTTATTATATCTGCTGTATCTACATGCGCACCGGTGTATCGTAAATCGCGAACGAAAACCTGGTTGGTCCCTCGCGGAAAAGTAAATCGGAAACGTAGAATGAAATTCTTCCAGGCATGATTCCACTTTCCAGAGAATCGTCGGAGAGATTTGAATTGGACCCGGTTTATCTTCCCTGCGATTTTAAAACCGTGCGCCAGTCAGACAAATAATACGATCTACGGATTTTCATTATTGCTGCTCCCATGACGGAAAATCATTTTATTTCATTGAGAACCAATCACGTGTGAATCCAGCTGAAAATCGACACGCCTTATTTCCCTGTAATTCTTACGATTACCAGGTGTGTAAATGCAGTAATTTTTCTTCGAGCAAATTCGAAGATTCGTTTCCCAAGCAGCATTTCACTTTTGTTGACCCTCGCCAGTTTAAAAATCCACGCGATACCGAGCTGCCTCGATGTCGGGCGAAATGGGATACTGGGAAAAAGTTACATCGCGAGTTCAACGTAGCATGATAGCATAGTAGGATATATCGTCTTTAAAAAGCGGCTGCGTCGTTTCCCGTTTTCTTCTCAATTTTCTCGCGTTCCTCCTCGCCGGGGAATCTACTTCTGCCGGTTCTTCAATAATTGAAAACACAATTAATCGCAGAACTGTACAAAAAAAAAGAGAAAGAAAACATTTTTCTGGCTCCTTTCTTCCCGGCGTTGGCACTTCAAATAACACGTCAATTAACCGCGGCCGAATTTAAGTGCGTTTCCCCCGGACAGGAATTCCGGGTTCTAAATGCAGTTCGCAGAAAACTAGTGAATAAGGATTTTGATTGAATGAGGTTTAATGGAAAACCTGTTCCGGGAGTCGCTAATTTCGGCTTCTCCCCGGGCCCGAACGCGTCGCTAATTCGATCAATTAGCGACGTTTCAGAATTTCTTGCGTTCGCCTCTCTGTTCGGTAATTACCGTGCAAATGTTTAGGTTATTTGATATATGGATTTATTCCGGGGAGATTATTATCGGCCGTGTGTTAATGTCAGTTTATCAGCCATGTGGAACTGGCGCGTTGTTATTCGAATCTGCGATTCGTTGCTGCTTTTCGCGTTTGTGCGAGCCTGTCGATTGCGCGAGCAATTGACTGCAGATTATGCTCGTTTATAGTGACGGTTGTGACGGTAATATGGAGAAGAGTAAAACCCTGATCATATATTTTCATTTAACAGAAGAAATATATTCAACACCCTTTTTGCGAAATAAATTCTTCACAAAAATCTGCAGTTTAACAACGTTGTACTCAACTGTTGCACATTCTGTGGACGTCCTATATAATGTTCACATAATTTTAGTAAAAAGCGTAGGTAAAAGCCCACTCCACGGTTGGCCCCATGGTCCTCTAATTAACACAAATTCGTTTATCCCTTGGTGTTAAATTGACAGACTGATGAAAGATCGATACAATATCACTAAATAAATCTGCAAGTGCCCTACCGTGGTAAAATAAGACAGGATTAAGATACAATTGCAAAATAATAGATCGAATGGGGGTGCACAGTGGACAAAGCTGACGTGATGATGACAATAACGACAACAGCAAGACGCGTTAAATTCACACACGGGGCGGCAAGGGTGTTCGGTCTTTCGTCGGCGTCGTTCCGAAGGGGTTGAAACGGTTTAGGGTATGTGTGATAACTGATACGTACGGTCGTTTAAAGTTGACCGAGATAAGGAACGATAACAAGCAACGAGAGAGTTACGAGGCAACGAAGAAACGAGGTCGAAAGATCGGTAATACCCGGGGGAGAGATTTTTCTTAGGAGAAGCGGTCTTCCGGACAGGAAGGGAAAGTTTTCTCTCTCTCTCTCTCTCTCTCTCTCTCTCTCTGTATCTGTTCCCGTGCCTGTGTTCCGAGAAATATTCTACAAGAGGTTACCCTGGTGGGGGCCCCGTGCATTCGCGGCTAACCCGGGATTGCATGTCGGTAAATCCGTGAAATTCTTTGATTTAGTTTACCGCCTTCCCTGGCGGACGTATACACATGTGAGAAAGGCTCCGGGAGAGGAGTCACGTGTGTGCTCGCACACGACTGGCAAATACAAAGATAAGCTCCACGGGGCGGGATCATTGCGGATAAAGGAGCACTCACGACACATCTTATTTCATTGCGCCCTTTCTTTTTTCCCGCCGGTACCCCCGAGCTCCGAGTCGCGATTTCCTGCGCGACGTGTTTATGGATTTTCATTCAAAGATACCCCCCACTGTCATTCCCTTGGAAACGGGAATTTCAAACATATTCTGCCCCTACCTTACTCTGGGCTACAGAGAATTTCAGAAATTTTTGCCACTGAATGATTTTCGTTTCTCTCATTTTTGACAATTTTAATCTCTGTTTCATTGAATCTTTTTCCTCGCGGCATTTGGTATAAGCACAAATATTGCAAGTTGATTAATATTTGTCAGGTTTTACTTAAACTGTTTACCTCAATTACTGACACTTTAGAAGAATATTTCATTCACGATCTTCTCGTTTTCACTGTTTGCGAGCGACTGTCTTATAGATTTGTCGCGGCCAACAAGAGGTCAAGCTTGTGTAGCTTTCAAGTTTATAGAAATTCTAACGAATACAGTGCGTGGAACGACGTCCCCAGAAGTAAATAATAACACTCTGCATGAAAGACGATGAAATTTTTTCATATAATACATAATTATTTCGTTTCAAGTGATCTCTTATAGTATTATCGCGGACTGTATCATTCAAAGGTAATTGCATCATTTTACAGAAGGTCCATTACCACGTTTTCTGTCAAATCCTAGGGGGTGTTCCCCGTCTTCGGGGTGGTGCAAGTTTTTGAATTACGTGTCACATGTCCAGGGAGCGCGGTTACGCGCGTATTTTACCAATCTCATCGCGCGGGCCAATTCAATCTTCCCCCCCGGGGGGTCGCGCGTAGGAATGATAAAAGCCGTAAAGTTTCCCCGGGCAGCATAGCGCGAAACTCCGGGGCCGATAAAAGGATGGTAACGAAATTTGATCAGGTTAGGCCGAGGTCGTTCCGGTAAAGAAATATACGGGGGTGGCGAGGGGGTAGCTGTGATGGTCGCGGTAAACGAGCTCGGTCGGAGAAAAAGCGCCGACGACAAGAGAGCAAGGATGCGAGAACGCGGGCGGAGAGCGACGGGAGGGTATGGTTGCGGTTAGGTTCCGCAGCGACAACGACGGCGATGAAGGAAGATGTAAGGCAGAAAGCGGTCCGACGGTTTAGGCTTTACGCTCCGCGTCGCGGCTGGGCTGCTGCTGCGCCGCGACGCTTTATGCGTTTCTCGTTCGCTGCTTCTCCGTTTGCACCTTTATATTGTTGGCGTGCATGCGCCGCGAGGCAATGTCGTAAATGTATAACACCTACTGCGCCCGTGCATCGTCCTATGAAGTGCAGCGCCGTCGCGAATAAAGCCGTCGTCTTCCGTCTCGTCCTTGCTACCGTTCCTCGCCCCCCCCCCTTCGCTTCCTGTCCATCGCTGCGGTTTTATCAGTGTTGCATCGTGAGCGAAGTTTGAGGGCCGAAGGTGCCCAAAATTATTCGCGCCTGCGCTCCCTTTTCCGATTAAAAATTACTTGGTCCCCCTGCACCTGAAAATTTACTGAAGATGGATTATCAACGTTACAGGATCCTACAAATGTTATGATAATCTCAACCAATGATTTGGAGTTTTCGGTGTTTTCTCTCCGGTTGTCTCGAAATTTTCGAACAAGTTATGCATCCGTTTGATGAGCGAAGTTTGAGGGCCGAAGGTTCCCAAAATTATTCGGTCCTGGGCTCCTCTTTCAGGTTAAAAATTACTCGGTCCCCCTGCACCTGAAAATTTACTGAAGATGGATTGTTACAGGATGCTAGAAATGTTATGATTAGACTGCGGATGTTTATGCAATTTCCAATTTTTGCAGACAAATTTTCAGAAAATAGAATGAAATAAAATCCTGTTTTTTATGGGAACCAACTCTGCAGATCCAAAACAAATAAGAATCGTACTAAATTCTACCGAATTTTATATTGTAGCATTTTTTGAAAATTTTCATAAGCCAAAAATGCATAAGGATCCGCAGTTTAGTTATGATAATCTCAACCGATGATTTAGACTTTTCGGTGTTTTCTCGCCGGTTATATTGAAATTTTCGAACAAGCTTGCGATACCCAAAGGGATTCGGCTGGAAGGGGAAATTTTTGTCTCGGCTTCTCGCCTGACACGTGGACGAAAAAGAATGCGCAGTCTCGGCGAGCACAGCCCGAGTTAAAACTCGACAATAACGCCGAACCCGGCTGGAACGGAGAGGGATAAAACGATGGAAAGTAACTGTGGAAGAAACAAGCCCGCTAAACGCCAGAAGAGAAAAGCCGCGCGCGCGGTGCTTGGAACGAGCAGGAACCAATGGGAGAACGGGCAAATGGAAAGGGCAAGAAGGACGGTATATAAAATTCGTATATACGAACCTCGTGAGACATTTAGGATGCACATCCGGTTGGAAAGATGGCCGACCGTCGACTTCCGGCGCAGCAGGGAGTTGACTTTTGCATTACTATTGTACGCCAACTCGCACAAAGATTCACCCTCTTCCCTCTGTTCTTCTTGTTTCTCTTGTTCCCGCCGGCCGTACCGACCTTTGTCGTTTTGTTTCCTCTCTCTCTCTCTCTTTCTCTTCCTCCTTTCTCTCTCTCTATTTTTTATTTTAACTGCACAGCTTCTGTCCAGGTCTTCCAAGAATTTTGCGGACGATTTTTCATCAATTTTACCTTCCTAAAATTTCTTCTACATTTCTCATGAAATACAGGGTTTGTGTCTTCTTCCTACAGGAGCCCGCACATTTTTGCGAACGAAGGTATTAAAGATACGAGATTTTGCAGAAACGAGCGAGACCCGGTCATCTTCGCTAATCACGCCGGCATATATACGATAATGGTTTTTCTTAAAAAGTCCTTGCCCCTTTAAGATATTCCGGTCTCGTGTAGCTGGGGTTGGCTAAAACATTCGGGAATTCGAGACGGGGAGAGGCCACTCTCCTGATATCCCACGGGATGAGACGTTACATTTCTCCAGGCCAAACGCACCCTTATCTCCCTGCAGTCATTGCCTATTTTAGAAGGCCGCCCTATTAGTCACATTTCTTGTCCGGCGCGACCTTCGAAAACTCGAGCCTCGAATGTCAGAACCTGAAAACTGCAGCGCAACAATCACATTTACGAATTCTCAAAATGCAGATATTTTAAAAAATAATAGACGTTCTTTTTAACAAAGAACGTTTCATGGTAAATTTATGTAAGAATAATAGACGTTCTTTTTAAAAAAAGAACGTTTTCTGGTAAATCTATGTAAGAAATTATTTGACTAGGATTTTTAGATATTTAATATTGCGTTCGTTGCGGCCTCCCAATTAGTCACATTTCTTGTTCTCGAATGTCAGAGCCTGAAAACTGCAGGGCAACAATCACAAATCCGTAAAATGCTATATAATATATACTAATGAAAAGTAATGCCAAACAAAAAGGAACGTTTTCTGGTAAATCTATGTAAGAAATACCGCATAAATCCCGCAAATTAAAATTATTTCACCAGCCTAGGTGAAAACCCCAACCAAAAACTAAACCCAGTGTCTGCGGATCGCAGTGGTTAAAAAACAATACGCGTATTTGGCGGGACACAGTGTCCGAAAATTGCATCGTAGAGGTTCGATTCGACGAGCCGACCGCGATTTGAATGGCCGGAACTTTCGTTTGCCGTAGAAACACGTACTCGGACAATCCCCAAACAAGCGTGGCCGAAGCGGAAAGACAAACAGGGAACTCAAACGAATTACCGGAAGTTGGGACGCGTATTTAAAATTCCATCTTCTTACACGGACAGTCGCGCGGGGGTGGTGGTCGCCAGTTGTTCGCGAGTTGTTCCGGGGGGGAAAACAGAGCGCAGTTTCGGGGAAGTTGATCGAAATTTTTCCGCGGAACTGTCTCTCCGTGCGCAAACATGCACACGCACGCGGGGCTAGGAGACACAGGGGGTAGCTGGGACTGCCAATATTTGGCACATACATATTCCGGTACGGTGTCCCGTGTAGGAGGAGCTACGGCCAGGGTCGAGAATTGTAATCGCCAAGGTGTACTTCGAGGTGGGCCCTCCCTCTTTGCTCGTGGTGTGTAGGTTCCGCGTGGCGATACCGTATCTCGAAGTTCAATGTTTGCTCAGCTTGATTCATACCCCTTGGCCCACTCATCCCTATTATCCCCTGCTCTCCAGGCCGCCCCCTAGCAGGGCCCTGTATCTCTTCACCCCTCCCGGAAACCCCGCAGCCTTCGTCTCCTTTCGCTCTCTTTACACGCATACATATGCATGCCGGCGACACACCGACCTGGCGTGCATATAGAACCGGCACACACACACCGGAGATGATGCTGCGCGCCGGTCACTATACCTCTGTCGTTCATAAAACTTGCGAAAACTCCTCGGGGAGACTTTTACAGTTTTCGGAGAATTATGGATTCATTGGTTGCAGTTTTTATTCGATGCTCCCTAATGCAAGGCAGAATAAATAAATGCGATTGTTTCGGGGAGTGGGGTATGAGACATTTATTTCCTTGGTTAACCCTTTGCCCTACAATATCGAGTCAGACTCGTGATGAAGAGTCTAATGAATATGTATGTTATTAATATCCTTAAAACCGAAATAAGATTTTATTTTGTAGTAGTTGGTATAATATATCCTTTGGAGAAAACATTGGCATACAATAGATATAAACTATCTTTTTTTACTATGAAATTCTGAACGATGAAGACTTTCTAGTCATTACAATCACAAAGCAAATAGTAGTGCAAGGGGTTAATAATATTAGTCTTTCGAAAATATTTGTGTGAAGGAACAATTTTCGTGTGCATCCCATTGCCAATCGTTATGTAGAAATTGATTGTTCCATGGCTTTATAATATTTATTTGCGTGTACAAAGGTAGAACGTCACGACTCTGAAAACCGAGTGAAAGCTCTTACGTAAATTGACGAAGTATTACAACAATCGTCTGGTTTTCTAGCATTGTGCGGAAAGCAACGGCGAAGGAAATAAAAGGACGCAAGTATCGGTTAAGAAGGGAAGAAATATTGAATATCGAAGAAGCGCCCAATCACTTCAATGCAAATAAACCGGTGGAAATCGAACGAATAGATTTCTCATAATCCGAGGAGAAGGGACCGACAAGTTAAAGGTTCCTCGAGTGCTGATTAACTCGGCGAAAGTAGTAGGGAGAGAGGAGAGGATCTTCCTTTAAATACCCGTTTCCTCAGCTTGACGCCTTCGATCTATCATAATCTTCCCCTTCTCGACACTTCAGGCATCGTGTTTACATGGACATTAGAAATCGGCCCCCCCATCCCCCCTCTTTCTCTCTCTCTCTTCTCTCTTGAAATTCCCAATTAATTCAAGAGCCCACTCGAATAAAAGTCAATAATCTCCCGGAAGGGAGGACAAACAATGCAGTCGAAGGGTGGGCTTTATCTTCCAATAATTATCGAGGTTACACTACAGTGATTACTGGACTGTGTATTCACCGTGCATAATTCTAATTTGCAAGATACACAAAAGAATAAAAATTATTAATATTACCATCTCGTCTGTAGAACGGAGAACCTTCTATTCAATGGATTTTCAAGTTGTTATTTTTATCCGTTGGTCAACTGTTTTCGCACTCAAGGTCATCTGAAGGTCATAGCACATGCGTGTCGCGGCTCGTTGGATTCGTGTTGACCTCAGCTGTAGCACGGAGAATCTTCTATTCAATAAATTTTCAAGTCGTTATTTTCATCCGTTGGTCAACTGTTTTCGCACTCAAGGTCATCTGAAGGTCATAGCACATGCGTGTCGCGGCTCGTTGGATTCGTCTTGACGTTGGCAGTCACGTCACGGTGACAAAGATATTTTAAAAAAATATACGACGAGTTAAAAATTCCGATAAATACTATTTGATGAAAATTGCTTTGCCTATCACTGTTTGGTTTTTCTCGTTCGAACGCTTTTGTGTTTTGATATTTTTTGCGCATAAAATCGCATGCAGTCGGATCAGGCGAGAACGGGAAAGAAAGGTTGACCAGGAGCCGGGAAAAGTAGGGGGCGGATCGTCGAGCGTATTCCAGACCGGTTCAATTTAATCCGGCGGGGTGGCGCGTACATTCGCGGGGTTATGTGACACTAAACACAGCAACCTTAACAACGTATGCCTAATGTCTTGGAAACGCGGAGGAGCGTACATACTATTATATATACGTCGGTTTCGAGGCGAGCACACGATTCGGCTTGAAATTCCCGGGGCAGTTGCAGAGAGCGGTGCCGTAGAAGCGTAAATTGCGAAGCACATACACCGTCGCCTCGCAAGAACTTGCGTACCGAGGTAATAAGAAAATTTGAGGACGCCGCACACTCTGCCATTTGTCATTGTCAGTCTGACCTCGAATGGCTGCGGACCGTTCCCCGTCTTCTCCTCCTCTCGACAGAGACCCTGTCCTTCTATTTCTATGCTTTTAACAATATTGTACATCGCGCGTCTGTTTATTCTCTTTCTCCCCTTTGCTTCTTTCGTTGCTCATCTATCCCTAACCGCCAGGACACGTTCAGTCACTCGGCTCTGCTCGACAATATGTCTTCATGGTACACCCTACCCACCGGCAAGAAACAGCCAGTCACTGACCAACCTAATCGCCGCGCGTACAACGTATCCAACGTGGAATTCCTGACGACGACAGCCTAAGTCATGATCAGTCCATTCTTTGTTCAATTGTTCGAGGGAGGACAGTAGCAATTTCGTGTGAAATTGGGCTGTTATGCTTGGCCTCGAGCAGTAACACCAGATTACATTTTTTGGTGGCATTGATGTTCTTATACATGTAAAATATTTTGCGCACAGCATTACTCTGTGCTTATTTCATTAACACTTTGATCGCCAAATAACAAAGCTAAAAAAAAATTAAATGTATGATATTGCGTAGTTCTCCAACTTTCTTGCATTTTACAGATCCTAATCAAATTTGGTACAATGAATATATTAACGTAAAAATTCATTTTAACGCCTGAACAAATAATTCCGTCACTCATATATGGGTGACATGGCAGTCAACGTGTTAATGTGCTTCTAAATCGATGCTGCTGTAAATTTAATATAGAAAATGGACGATTTCATCTTGTTTCAGGTAAGATGTAAGAAGTGACGCCCTCTGCCACGGCAGCATAACGCTTCCACTCCAATTTCAGCAAATTGTATGTATAATAATATTTACTACGAAAATGATATCACACACAGTCGACATTATTGGATTCTGTGCATGACACTTCCTTTTATCCAACGTGCTTAAAACCAGCAAATTACTGACGGATAAAAATGCGAAATTCGAAGGAGAACAAACTGGAATTATAAAAGTGAAATTCAACAAATTTCAGGGACTATTATTTTGGGATTTACACTGTGAGTGAATCTTTTTCAGTTCTGCATCATATCACATCGTCACACCTACGTAATAAAGCAAACGCGGTCATTGTTGATCACCGCCAGATTCCGTACAACAGCGTTACAATAATAATGAATGCGTTCTACAATTGCATATCAGTATAGCAAGCGTGAAAACCAATCCCTGCGCACCTGTTCGTACCCATGTCCGATCAGCTATGAATCGGCACGCATGCAACTCTTCGTGATCCTACCTGTTGGTTCAGTTCGTGAAAATACGTGGTGAAAATGTTCCTGAAAAATTATGAACTGTTTTATACCTTTCTACCGGCGTTGGCTTTTCAACGGTGCACTCTCATAATGTGCATATTCCGCATAAAACAATTCCATTAGGGCACTGGTAATTACCGGACTATCTTCTGTCACAAAGTGCCTAGCCGATTAAGATGGTCAAAACTGTCCTTGGACGTTTTTCAATGATTAATGAACCATTCGAAAGCTGACCAAGAAAAACCCCTCTGAGGAAAATTTCAACCCCCTATCTTGCTCGTGAGGATAGATACAGGGTAAATTAGATTTCGAGCTTTTCCGCGCATTTTCCGCACTCTGATGCTTCCTAAAATTCCGAAAAAAATGTGGTATATTTTGGACCCTAAGGCGGATTTTTGAGAATTTTTTCTTTCTTGGAATGTAAAAAGGAAATTTGATCTTTGTGACGTTGCGAGTAAATTTGTCAAGTTCGTGGAAGCTGCGTGCGACAGTTCTACAGTTTGTTGAGCGAATCAATTTCAATATCGAAAAGTTGAAAAATTTCATAAGGTACTTTCGCACCTCGAAACGGTCCATCGAAAATAAGGAGGCTAAAAGTTTAACAACCGCAGTCCAGAGTTGCGTCGGGAAAATATGCAGTGAAACGGGTCCATAAATGGAATTGAGGCATAGAATTGAAATGGCATCGCCATCGCGACCCCGGCATCTAAAAGTCGTCGGAAGAACAGGTTTTTATTGTGGTAATAGTGATGGCGGTGGCTCGGATGCATGGGACGAGTGATAAACATAAGACGGTCAATTACGGGGCATGAAGAAACGGTTGTAACGAGGACGATAAGCGGTCAGAAAGGAGACGAAGAGAGAGAGGGGGCGGGGGAGAGGGGGAGAGAGAGAGAGAGAGAGTCACACGGGTTACGAAGGAATAGATACGGGAGAAGAGAAATACGTGATGTAGATATTAACTTGCTCTCGGTCTCTCGCCATCATTCCGAGGGTTATATCACAGCGGGCTCGTTTATAACGCTGCCCGGTTATGGAACGTACAATATCTTTATCTTTACGAGGCCCTAATGTTTTTAATTTCGTAAAGGATTATCGTAAACGAAACAAGCCCGTGGGGTGGGGCCCCCTCGCGCCATGGCATTTTGTTCACGGCCGGCACGTAAACCTCGCCTTCGCAACGTTCCGCCAGTTAAATATTAACCGTTCCATGATAAACGATAGCAGGCCCTTGGTTTTTCCCCCCACTCCACCGCACCGTTTTTTTTCTTTTCTTTTTTTTCTGTCCCCCGACAGCGTCCGCCAATCCTATGCTAATTCGGCCAACGACCAACCGCCATGTATCCTTCTGTAATTTCGTAAACGACAAATTAGTTGCCCGGGGTGCAGTATAAACCGCCATTGGTCACGCTGACAGAAATCCCGCGGTGAACTTTAGAACGAAATGCTGCTCTGGCTCTCGCTATAGGGGCTCGCTAGATTATACGAGTTATGGACGACACTTTGCAAGCGATCGGTAGATAATGGGATTAACCGCGGCAGCGGCGGCGAAAGTATTCCGTAGCTGTGAACAATGAAAAGTAGTTATGCTTTTCGGATTGTTCGGTTCGTTTTAATCGACGGTGGACGCGCGGTGAATATTTATTCCGGGTCCGATGTCCTTGCAAATGGACTTCCGATTTTTCTGCGAATTTGTGGCCTTTTTGTCGAAAATATTCTGTCCTGTTGTTAACAGTGTGAGTTGGATTGAAAGTATTCTACAACGTCTGGCTAAAAAGTGTTGGGACACTTGTTTCATTTCGTTAAAAAATTTGCAAACTTCTAAAGAGACAAATACTCAATATATAACAATTCGGTGTTTGTCTAGTTGGAGAGTAAACAGAAAAATAACCAGACAAAAATTTGTTTCTTTTTCTAATAATTTTTACAACTGAAAATGACGTATCAATATTTTGAGGTCGTCCTACTCGTTTTAGTGATATATATTTCATAAATCCATAAATTCTGCAGTCTAATTATGAGCAACGTCTAGGTAGAAATATGTCTGAAGTAGATACGGTCAGCCATAAGTCAGACAAGTTAGTCGCTACACGTTCAATAGAACGTGTACCTGCATGGAAAATGTTATTCTGTCTTTTAACAGTCTATTAATTCATATTAAAACAGTGGTATAATATTTTTCATCGGTGCTGTGTGTGCGAATAAATAATTTAATTAAGTTTCTTCACTAGAATTTTCCTTAAAAAGCCGAAGTCAACAGTTGGAACTGAAACTGCTCGTTGTTTGCACTTCACAAAGAGCAAAGGAAACGTCAGAACTAAAGCGAAATTGCATGAAGCAACCCTTTCACGAAATAATTTTTTAAGCAAGCTCACCCAACCGGAGAACCTAATGGAACTTTTAATTGCTCGTTCAGATAAAATAATTCGATGTGTGAACACATTACGAGATGAAACAGGCAATGATTATAGAATGTGTGTTAACGAGACATGAAGTCTTCACTTATGACAAGCTCGGAATAAAACGTAACAAAGCGAGAAACGTACGAAACAGTAAGATACATTGGTACCCTTTTTCGGTGGAACATGGTAAATTCTAGGTAGCCAAGTCACATAGCATGTCGCGATGGCGCAAAAAGAAACAAATGGCCGTCTATTATGCTTACTGCACACAGGCTAGGCTAACATATAGCAGGTCATACATTCCTGGTCATAAACAAACGCGGGAACTGTTATTTATTAAAAACGCTTTTAAATGCTGGCACATGCATCGCATACACACCAGGTAACCACATGAAACATATATTAATCGCGAACAGTACACTACCTAACGCGTTTGCTCGCATTAATAAGTTTACTCTTTTCGAAACGTAATACGGATTCGATAAATTTATTTATCCGCTTTTTTTTATAATAAAAAACAGATAATTCTGATACTCGGTTTCCATTAATTTGTCCATTTATTCGTCGTATTTTCGACGGAGAATCTACACGGAGGGTGCAATGTACAATTATAATTTATTATTGCATTGCAAATTGCAACGAGTATTTTGTACAGAGTCAACGGCTTTTGAATACAACGTTATTCGGTTTATTTTATTTTCATCGAGCGGTGGAACGGGTTTTTGTTTAAAGAAATTAATTTGGGAAATATTGTGCTTTAGGTACGGTTAAACTTTCAAAAACAAATTACTTCGTAACTTTGTTGCTCTCGACTGTCTGTTCAAGTTACGATACACATAGCAAATATCCGTGCGACGACTCGAAACGTTTAGGGGATCAGTGGCGCACGTTTAAATCGGCATTTCCAAGCGAAATAAATTTTCCGACCGGAATATTAATTGAAACCGACGAAGAGGAAATTTCTTTTCACTTCATCCTGACAGACGGAGTCATCCCCCATTTGGTGAACCGCAATTTCCCAGCGCGGCGTGCACGCGAATTAAGCAATTGGTACATGTCCGGACAAGCTCGGAGGATACAATAATTCTCTTTGTTAGAAAGCATGACGGGAATTCGAAGAACGTGTCGCGACAACGGTTGCATATTGAATTCCCGTTACTGTACTGAGATCGCCGTTAATTGGGTTACCATCAGAATCACTAGGCACGCCTGTCATACTAATTACCGTAAGCTTCGCAGTTATGCCAGTCGAATAGAAATAATTCTTTCGCGCGTCGCGTCCGCTCCATCAGAATTTCCCGGCAAAAATCGAATTACACGGTTCCGTGACTTATTCATGCCTGTTCCGATAAACCGAAGCGGTTGCTCTCCAATTAATTGACAAAAATACTGCTACAGGAAACATTATTTTATCACAAATATTCCTTACACCTTACTATCGATTTTCTTAGTTGGCTCCACTCGAGAAATAATTCAGATTTTGAGCTAAAATAGAGTTAGAGATATAGCTATCAGTAGATAGCTTCAATTTATTAATTTACGGTGATAAAAATAAAAATACCATGGAAATTTTGCTCCTCCATAATTCAGCAATTTCAATTTCATTGAAAGCCAAATTTAAACTGTCATATACGGCATAAATGGATTACAGATTTAAAAATTCAAGAAAATTCAATAAATAAAGCAGCTTTTAATTTATATCTGCGCAAAAATTCGGAGTTTGAAGCGTTTTAGCAAGATCGAGGCTTTACCCTCGGTTAGTTAATCTTTCTGCCGATTGCAGCAGCCCGCCATTAACTTCAAGGGGAAAGTCAGGCTTATTTTTGATACACCAGCGACTTACTCATTTCCCTGGCGCACCTTTCTTCGTTCTATTATGCACAACACTCTCCGCAGTCTCTCTGTTCGCGAGTTCCCGCCGTTTTTCTTTAGGCGATTCAGTCGGACGGATTTGCAGAAAGCGGCTTTGTGTGTGTGTGTGTGTGTGTAAGACCTCTCGGTCCATTCACCGGGAATCTTCTCTAAATTTGAAAACCTTGACTTGACGAGCGAATTTCTATCCGGTGCGGGGAAGAAGAAACGCTTTTTAAATCGCGCGCGCCTTTCTGCCTTTCAGTCGGCTGTCTGATAACCACGCGTCCTGTCTGCATTTTCTTTTCTTTTCTTTTCTTTTTTTTTGCGAACCGATCGCGTTGCAGATTGCCACCGTGTAAAATCTTCTTTGCCACCCCGGTGAATAACAAACCGAGCGACTTGAGACTGAACGAACCAGATTTGTACTTATAATGCTTACAACTAGCTGCCTCCATTCAGCACCCTTAATTCTGCGAAAAGTCCACTGCCATCTTTCTTTTCTTCGCGATTTTCAATCTCCCGCTTACGAGCTTTGTTCGCGAGTATCGTGTTATTACGAGGGGTTGAAGAGCGAGAGAAGTTCTGTAATTTTTTTTTATATACAAAATCATGGTTTTCTGAAAAATTAATACGTACATCTTGTCGTGCGATGCTTGATTAGTATTTGCTGAAAAATTGAGTGAAACATCTCGAACCGGAAGGACGTGACAGCCATTTCTGCGGAACACTGTTTCTGATACTAGATGGCAGAAGTTCAATGATTATTTTTATGCATACAATTATTTTTTAAATGTTTTAATATGTACGTTTTGTTGTTTGATATTCGAATGGAACTGTTGTAAAATTTTCAAGGTAACGGAGACTTTCTTCCACAATTTGTAACAAATGCTCCGAGAAATTAGTACTACTGGTACGAACGAAATTTGGCAATAAATTATAATTGTTTGCAGTAAATTCTGTACGTGGCTTGACTTCGTACGAAGTAACTCAGGTAATTAAAGCAGTGTCGGCGATCATATGAACATTTCCGACCCCATTCTGTACCAGACAGCAGTAAATACCTAGGAAGTGTCACTTGCCTTATCTTGTAAATTAATCTTGATGTATAATCCAGTGCGAAGCATGGACACGGAGTCTTTGTTCGTGGCCCATAAAATTAAACCGTTTCGTGCCGCGCAACATCGTACGCCTTGTTAGCATTGCAATCCATTCGGACGCTGAAAATCCTAAGAGTTTATACACGGTGCCGTTTAATTTGAGAAAATATTTACTGAACGCCCTCTTCAATTTTAATAGACACAAGAATGAACGAATTTAATTCACGAAACATCAAAATTCTTACAAAATTTTTAACATTTCCTCCTACGACTCCTAAAGTTTTGCATAAAAATTCAAAGAACCACCGTTTCAAGATTAATTCAGAAAATATCAAAATTCTTACATAATTTTTAACATTTCCTCCTACGAGTCCGAAATTTTTGCATAAAAATTCAAAGAACGACCGTTTCAAGGGAATCACCTGAAGCTAATCAGCGCCTGAAAATCCTAATAGTTTATACACGGTGCCGTTTAATTTGAGAAAATATTTACTGAACGCCCTCTTCAATTTTAGTGGACACAAGAATGAACGAATTTAATTCACGAAATATCAAAATTCTTACAAAATCTCATTTTTAGCATTTCCTCCTACGACTCCGAAATTTTTGCATAAAAATTCAAAGAACGACCGTTTCAAGGGAATCACCCGAAGCTAATCAGCGCCGATAAATTCGCGGCGACTCGGAACAATCGTTCGGCGTGGTCCGAGAAAAGAAAAACCGAAAGTGAAGGGAGGAGCGACGGTGCAGCAACGATTTCGGACCGGTAAGTGTAACTGGCGTCCAAGGGCAAGGGAGAAAGAGAGAGTTAGCCGAGCGGGAACGAAGGGGTCGACTACCTCGTGAAATAACAATTCGGTTTCGATCGCAAGGAGTCTGGAAATTTTCATCTCTGCCTCGGGGCAGGAGACGCTGGTAGGAGAGCAGATCTACGTCGGTCGTAGCCGTCTAAAGAGAGACAGACACAGAGAGAGACAGAGAGAGAGGGAGAGAGAGAGAGAGAGTTTCGAAGGTGGTGAGTCAAAGCGAGCCGAAACGAGAGAGAAAGGAGCAGGGGAATCAGATCGTAGGAGGGTGTCGGCGCAGAGGTGGTAAAGAAGACAAGGGGATGAAACCGGCGAACCAGAAGGGCGGGAGGGAGGATAGAGGGGTAGTGGGTGGGCTGTGATCGGCGGGGGGAGGGGGTGGAGGAAGAGAGCGAAAGGTTTAAAATAATAGTAGAACACAGAGGCTGAGTCGGTCGCGTGAGGAGAGTAAGGAGAGGGCTCCGCCCCGCAAAATATGGCGAGCTTCGCCAGGACGTGATTGGGTGACGGGAGGACCTCAAGGCTTGCAAGCCAAGACATTGGTGCCCCCTTTTCGCCTATCTACCCCCCTTTTTAACCACCCCCTGGCACCCAACGGTACCCCCTTATCCCACACACAGTCTCCCGCTTTCTCTCCTCCGCTTTATCCTTGCTCCTCTATGTCCCTAGCGCGTTACCTGCTCGCTCCGTGGCTAGAGACTTTTTGTCCGTTCGTACGGTCATCCTGTCGAACCGGCTCGCCGATACATTTCACTGTATCATCGATCCGGGCCATGCTGTTTTGCCTCCCCGATCTCTCGTGGCTGCTCGCCGACCACGTGCCTCATTAACCGGTTAGGCTGCTGGCTTTATGGTTACCTCGACGACGAATGAAATACGACGTTATAACACTTTTATTTACTACCAGCGAACCGGAAAGAATTCTTTTAAAAGCTCTCGTCCCAATAATCAAACTTTACAAGTCGGTACGTTGTAAGCATATGAATATCGATATCACGGTATCAATATTTTTCAGTTTATTTCTAGCTACAACATCTTTGTCTATCATTTTCCCTGTGTCAATAACTAACTCCTTACCCTACAATAACGAGCCAGACTTGTGATGAAGATTCTGAATAGAGTTTAAGAAATGTGAACGTTATTAATTTAATCAACTGTTGTAGTTGATATATATGCTTTGGAGGAAGCATAGGCTACAATAAATATATCTTTTCTTTTTCTATGAAATTCTAAACGACGAGGAATTTGTAATCATTATAGTCAAAAAATAAATAGTAGTGCAACGGGTTAATTTATTAAATCTGGTAAATGAGATTCCCATTTCACACTATTCTTGTTTCCCTATCACGAATTCCATGCAAATTAGTATCCAGAGGGTGAGCACTATTTTCGAGTCACATAGATATTTTTTACGGGGATGTCAAGGAAGAAATAAGATAATGAGAACGTGATTCGATCGAAGTTTGACGCGAGGATCGAAGCGGGAGAGTTCGGGCCGGCATCAAGGTGCATTTCCCATGATTTTCTAATTCGCCGCGCATCAAGGGCGACTCGCCCCCGGTGATGATATGGTAATCAGTTGCATATGCCACGAAATGTCCTTATCGAGTGTCTCGTCGACGCGGCCTCGGTCCATTCGACTGGGGGGGGGGGGGGGTGGTGTCCCTTTTGTATGCGGAAATCGTACAGGGCGCGCGCGGGAGGTGAAATTCGGTTCAGGTCCGAGGTGGTCAGCAGAACGAGTTTCCGGTCTGGAGACCCGATAATCTCGGTTGCGCCATTCCACGCATGAAGTTGTCAATCAGGGTTGATGGTGTCCCGCTGGAACGTTCGTTGTCTGTCGGACTCGTCCATGGATATATAGGAGGTCCGGACACGGCACGACATCCGCAGTATTCATGCGATCTATCTGATCGTCTTCCCGTTCACGGTCGACAATGTGATCAGTCCGGTAGTGCACTGTACCCCCTCCCCTCCCCACCCCGATGTTGTATTAGCAATTGCTCCGCTCTATTAGACCGTGCCACGCTGCGTTTCGGGAAAGTTGCGTCCCGCAAAACACGAAAACCAAAAAGATTTTTGGCTCGTTCGATTAGCCCCAGTTCTCTCTCGTGCCGCAGAGCTTTTTGCGAATACTTTCCCGTAGATCACGGTCGCGTCAATCCTATTGTTGGCGTAGATCCCCGCGTCGCCTGGGTCTACGGGCACACAGTTATTTTAAAACAAACAATTTCTAAAATTATCGTCTGTAATTTTCAGTCACTAACTTTCCTTCGCGTTAAGATTAATCTCACATTAGATGCCACCTCTGAATAATATTATTTTAAAAAATATGAAATTTCTTAAGCACTTGATTTTTCGAACAATTTCTGCAATATTTCTTAACACCTGACTTCCATTTGAATGAAAATGTTTTTAACGCGTTGACTGCCATGTGGGTGACGGAATTATTTGTCCAGGTTTTAAAATAAACTTTTACGTTAATATACAATTCACTGTACCAAACTTGCTTAGGATCTGTAAAATGAAAGAAAGTTGGAGGACTATTAAATATTATACATATATAATATTTTTTATTTCATTGTGAAACTTACTTTGATTTCATGGAATTTTTTAGGTTTCTAGTTGGGAAATCAGTGTCAATGATGTTCGGAAATTTTTTAACTGTTATTTTCGTGCAACACGTGTCCGGGCAGAATTTCTCGCGGAAGAATGTTTGCGACGTTAGCCCGTTAACATAAAATAAGGCTATTTCTGTGCTCTCTCAGCAGGTGTTCCGAAAAACCGGGTTAAATAAGAAAAGCAGCGGTGCCATGGGTGAAATACCGTGGCCGTGACGGGAATCAATGTTTTGAAAAGGTTGGGCGAGCAGTATCTCTTTGTTGAAATATCGGCCGTGCCGGCGTGGGAGCGTCGTTTCAAGGGAAGACATAAATAAATGGGTATTTCATTATGCGAGAACGTCGGCTTTTTTTAAAGCGTTTTAAATTTCTCGGGCGACAGTTCTTTTTTTTCTCCTTTTTCCTTTCTTTTTTTCTAAGCCACTCAGAGAGAAGCGAACGAGCGAGAAAGGGGCGCCTCAGGTGCGTCCTGCATCGTCTCGACGACGATGTTACTCGAAAGCGTCGGGGCGACGATATGAAATTTTCCCCGCTCTTTTCCGCCTTTATCTTCCCGCGAATCGTCGTTGCTTTCGTTTTCCTTTTTCTTTTTTCCAGCCCCTTCTCCATCCTCCCCCTCTTTCCACGTTCCTTGTTGTATGTACAACCGTCTTATCGATACCCAAAAAACGGACAAATGGGAAAACGAGTTTTCCGGCCGGGTTCGCTCCGTGTCCCACGAAGTTTCGCTTCATTTGCAATTAACACTTAACATGCAAATCATTGTATAATTCCCCGGAAAACTTTACGGGTAGCGACAAAGGGGTTATTCTCCTATTTTGTCTGGGGCGCCGCGGCGAAGTTTTGATTATATTATCACGTCCTCGGGACTTAAAGAAAGTTTGTCAAATATCGGTTCCGAAAGTTATCAGCACCAGCCCAATAGAAAGGGGGAATGAATATAAACTTGAATTCGGGCCGCCGAGCGCCGCACCGAAGTGAATATCGCCGTCGAACACGTTGTAAACAAGCCGCGGTGTTGTACTTTTGCTCCGGGAAATCGATGAATAAGTTTGCTAATTTCGGAGAGGATTTCGCGCACCGTTGCACCTCACAGTGTTTTTTCATCTTGGCGTTCTAAAACGTTCACGAATATATGAATAAAATTTTCTGCTCCATGTTCGCCCATTAGCGGAATTTCATAATAATTTCTTTTCTATATTCAGAAACTGTAATTTCACGTTTTATTTTATCTCAATTTTCACTACTAAAACTTCTTTGAATGCTTTCAATATTAACGTGATTAAGCCTTAAGGAAATCGATTTTAAATGGAAGACATTAATCGAGTGTTCTGTCAGGGGAATTAAAAAAATTTTAAAAGATTTGGACCGTTCATTTTGAAAGTAGTGCAAGTCCATTTTTTTTTTTTTAAATGAGGTATCAAATAATTTGTATATTTGTATTTGATATTTGCATCTTTTTTTTGTCAACAGGAAATGGACTTGCACCAATTGCAAAATAAATGGTTCATTTAATTTATAGATCGAGTAAGAATATTTCCACAATAATGAAATTGTAAATTTAGAATAAGTACGCTGGATTTGTTTTGGGGCTAATTCGGGGACAAGAAGTGTCCAAAGGTGATATTCATTTGGCCATAAATGGCCGCACACGAGCCAGCCACGTTGCACGCGTAGTTGAGTAGACTCGAGCGAATTTTCCTCTCGAAAGTAGAAGCGACAGACATGGGAGAATAATAAGCTGTCGCGGAGTTGCCCCCGGATCTGTGTTCAACGGAGAGTGCTACTAATTGTAAGTAATTAAGCAACTAGGTAGAACAGGGCTCGAGAGTAAAACTCTCAAGTTGACACGTACCGTTCAACGCACAGCAAACGAAGTTGCTCATAGCTTAGGTCATGGTTTGCCCATAAGAACCCGCGTTTCGCAAGCTTTCCCAGCTCTTCAACGTTCGTAACTTTCTTCGACCATCTGCGCGTTACACGTTGCGACATTTTGGAACTCTGCTTTGAAGGGTTAATGGGATCGTCCTGCGAGACGCTAAACTGTTGAAACAGTTCTACGCGCGACCGAGAAATCCTGTATCTCTCGGTGTCCTTTTTAAAACGTCAGGATTCGAAGCTGAACGTTAACATAATATTAACAACGTTGACCGCCATGTCATCCATATGTGGGTGACGGAATTATTTGTCCAGGTTTTAAAATAAACTTTTACGTTAATATATTCACTGTACCAAACTCGATTAGGATTTGTAAAATGAAAGAAAATTGGAGGACTATTCAATATTACACATATAATATTTTTTATTTCATTAAATAACTTGCTTTGATTTTATGGAATTTTTGAGATTTCTAGTTTGGCAGTCAAAGTTAAAGTTGTCAATGTTAAAGTGTTAACAGCGTTGGTACACCGAATTTTATGCGCGTGGGGATAATTTCGGGACGATTAAAATGATTCGACGGGGAGAAGAACAAATGTATCAGGTTATGGGGTCTCGTTGCTCGAAGTTATAATTTTTATTGGGGAGGGAAAGTTCGTTTGAAAAATTCCACGGGCTTTCTGTCTTTCTTACGCATGCATTACGTACAGTTTACATAGACGTAGGCCCCGTAGTGAAAGCGGGCTACTTTCTACACGATGAAATGTTAAAGCCAACTGAAGCGTTGGACCCCATGAATAACAAATGCACAATCTCTAGTCTCTACTGGCACCTTGGCCCCTTACTTGGCGACGGCCTGAGAAGTTTTCCACCCTCTCCGGGCGAACCTGGAAAACTTTTAACTGGATACATTACCTGCTTGACTACCGCCGGCTTTCCTTTTTTATCATGGGGGAGGCTTTTAAACTCCTACGGTGGCTCGGTGCAGCCGCCGTTATTAGAGATTTCATGGTGAAACCAGGGGAAAATAATGAATAATTGTCGTGACGGTCGTCGTTAGGGCTTTTGTTCCAACCAGCTGTAATTCTTCGATTCTCCACCCCTGTTCCCGCTCCACCCCCAAACGCCACCCCGATGCTCTCGATTTGTAAAACGTTTTCATTCAATTATTACGGTTCCGGCGATCGCCGACGAACTTTCCCCCATGAATATTACAAGCCATAACATTTTATTTTTCCGTGCGAATCTCCTCCGTCACAACCCTTTTGCAATCGAATTATGCGATCAACCGCGCTAATAGACCGCTTGTGCTTTCGTTATCCGAGTAATCTCTTATTGTTACTGGACTTCGTTTTATGAAAAAAGCACACGCGAATAAAAATAGTTGTACGAGTCTACGAAGACTATGGTAGTTGGAATGTTTGAGACGGCGAACTTGCGTTTTAAGGAACAGTCAGTCGAATGCATTACTTTTACCCGTGACGGCGGATCGCTGAAGGGATATCGCACAAAGAAGGGAATTATGTATATTAGTGGAAAATAACTTTGGTTAACAAGAACAAATACGGCGACGAAGTTTGCGAAACATTGAATTACCTTTTGTACGCATGCCAGTCTCGAATGATGGAAGTCTCGTTGCTTTAAGATGGACATTGCAATTAGTAAGTTAAACAAGATGAATAATCTCATTCTTTCCGGAGTCGGTGAAGCCGGTTTTCAACTGTTTCTGTAAAAGCGTTATTTCTCATCAGTACTTGCCAACTTTCTTTCCGGCGAATCCCGTTCTCCCAGGATACTTATATACGAAGTTTTCTATAAATGAATAAAATTATTCCTCTATGGAAGTTAAATTACTTTGCAAAAGTTCCCATCTAAAAGGGAATTTACAATAGATAAGTGCGGGGAAACCCGCGGCCTTCTATTTGCATTTAATCCGGGTTCACCGTTTGAGGACCATAATTTCCCCATGTACCGCTGTGTAAATTTATGAAATTTCACCGTATGAACGCCAGGGGGAACGCCCAACATTTACATTGTCACGAATTTTCCTCGGAAAATATCAATCCGACCTCTTACGCTGTATGTATATTGACTGCGAAACGTCTTCAGGGCGAACATTAATTAAAATTAACTTTATGCAATTTATTCCTATTAGTTTCCCTGGCCTAAATACGGTTTGTTTCGCTTTCATCGGGACCAAATGGCAATTAAATGCTCACAGCTCGTTGATTACAAAACATTTTATGTAATTATTATCGTGATAATTATAATTCCAGAAGAATAGAAAATTTTCTATAGATACAGGGTTTCTCTGTTCTCTACTGGCAAGTTTAACATGTTCTACAACTAAAAATAAGAATTTAAAATTGTTCTCCTGAAATACACAGCTCGTTGATTACAAAACATTTTATGTAATTATCATCATGATAATTATAATTCCAGAAGAGTAGAAAATTTTCTATAGATACAGGGTGTCCCAGTTTTCTTCTGGTAAGTTTAACATGTTCTACAACTAAAAATAAGAATTTAAAATTGTGTTCTCTTGACAAAGAAATTTTTCCATCCCATGGTGAAACATGATTGACCGAAAATTTGGAAAGACGGTTCAAGGGGAAAGGGCCGCTTAAATAAAGTCCGACGCATCATTTAGGTTCCGGTATAGTTCGCGTGCTGCTTCGAAGATGTGCTCCCGCTGACAATACAATTCACGTAATTCTATCCAACAAAGGGCGTTAATGCGCGGCTTTAATCAGCAGAGAAGCTATTACGATTAACGTTGGAAATGTATTTATCACGACAAGGAGGCGCCGAGAGAGAGAGCGCGAGAGAGAGAGAGTTAGAGAGAGAGGGGGGCAGAGAGAAGAGGGGAGAGATTATATTTTTATGTACCGAGGCAAATGAATCTCCCTGATTATGAGTTGCGAATCCTACCTGGCCTGCCTCTTGGGTGCTGCTATTTCCCTCTCTCTTTCTCTCTTTCTCTCCCTCTCTCTCCCTTCGTCTCTGTTCCCCTGTACCACCATCTAAGAACTCAAGCAAATATTGGTTTTGTCTAGTGGCCCTGCGATTTGCATAATTAAATCTTGAGGGAGAAAGAGAAGTAGGAGAAAGCCGGCGAGGTGAGGTGGGAGGGAGGGACGGATGGATGGGAGGGAGGGGCGGAGAAAAGCGAGAAAAGAGGAAAAAGGGGCGAGGGAAAGAGGCGCTAAACTCATGACCGGTTGGTAGACGCAAAAATAGGAATGATTAAAGCTCGGCCAGCTTATTTACTGGGCTCCCTGAGCACGAGAGAGCCTGGCCCCCGCAATACCACGGAGATTTATTAACGAACCCCGACTTCATACACACCGCGACGAGAACTGCAGTTTTTCTAAACGCTTCCGGAAAAGACCCGGCCCTCATAAAGCATCCCCTCTGTGTATCCCTTCCGTGATTAGATTAATGAGGCTATTACCGGAATGCACGGGATAAGTCGTTCATCAGGCTGCTTAACGAATTTATCGATGATACAGGCACGCTCCAAACTGTTTAAAAAATTCGTGAACATTCTACTCAATAGCACACACGACAGGGAATTATTTCAGAATTTTTGGTCGCAAAATCGATTTTTTAACCCCTTGCACTACTATTTATTTTGTGATTGTAATCATCAGAAATTCTTCATCGTTCAGGATTTCATAGAAAAGAAAAGATAGTGTATATTTATCGTATGACTATGTTTTCGCCAAAGGATATGTATCAACTACAACGAAATAGAATTTTATTTTGCTTTAAAGGAAATTAATAACATACATATTTATTCGACTCTGTTCAAAATCTTCGTCACGAGTCTGACTCGATATTGTAGGGCAAGGGGTTAAAAAATCCGGAAGCATTCATGACGGAAACGAATAAAACGATTATAATCAGTTCCAGTTTGTTATTAAATAGAAGAGGAATCTCCTAATTGTATTCCTGAATTGCCGTAGCTGAAACGTTGCAACTGTTTTGTCTTTCGCTTGCTCGTTCTCGTCGCCGAGGCACAAAATCCACAGTCTCTTAATACCTAACGACTAATGAATAAATACACACGTCCCGATGCACCCGCTGCGCTTAGTTTACTTACATCTGCTACCATTATTCTCTTTCGTAACTCAGCCGGATTTGCTTACTGCGGCCGCTTCCTGCGCACCATCAAATTTATTGCCAACTAGCTACCTGGCTGGTAGGCACATAAGAACCGCGGAGCGCCATGTAATTAGCAACCTCAAAATCTCGACACTTTACGCCATCTACAGATCTTAATTACACTCACACGTGCCGACGACGAGCACTATTTTTCTCTAATTACATTGCCATGCTTATGGAACCCCGTTGGCTGAATCTCGAATAATTTCACTTTGCATCGGAAACGCCGAGGACCGTTCTGATACGCTAATGTTTCTTGTAAAATTGCGTTTTCATCTGATCATATTTATTGCAAATAGTAACGTGCAATTTTGCCCATCTACGATCTATTAAAAAGTGAACTTACAGATTGATATTTTATATCTGATATACCATAGACTTGATTGTACGGTGTAAAAATATGTGAAATATTTGTTTAACACAGTCTAATTGTATCAAGGAAAGAACTGAAAATTACAAACATAATATAAAACATATTACGAACATAATATAACATTGAAAAGTAATATTTAGAGTTCCTAAAAATTCGTCTGGTTATGTGGGACGCATTTGAATTTCAACGAAATCGACACACACGCAATTAACATGAAATTTCGAGTAAGGTGTTGAGATTTGAATTTAATAGTGATCGATTGAGCGTGGAACTATCCGTAAACGATTTACTACCATCGAGAACGATTACGCGATCTACAATTACTGTAAATTACAGCGCTGATTGCACCGTTTCCCGCATAAAATAACGGTATTTCAAAACATATTCATGATCCCGTGGTACAATGCCGAGTGTAGATGCTCGAACGAAAGCATTGTTTAGCAGGTAGGAGCATGATGAGTGATGATACACACTTCCCCAAAATTGCTGTGCGCCGAGCACATCGGAGCACGTTCCCCTCCAGGTTTTGCGGATGATAGATATTGTGAATGACGCTGATAGCGCGCAGTAATTGTTACATCGCATGTCTGATCGCGAAAACTGTGGAACGAGCAAGTGGGAGCGAAGTGAATTGTCTACGATTGATTTATTGCTGCTGTAACCTATGTAAAACGTGTTATCGTATTTTTAGACGGGGCCTGCGAAACGAGAAACAATCCATTCATATAATAATGTTTATGCACAGCGTTGAATAATTGCACACCATAATTACACACTCGTTTCCTCCCTTTTCTATGTCGTAGAGGAAACATATCACACAGAAGATTTGAATGATTAATATAGGAAGTACGTTGCAGTTTTGTAAATTTATTGACTGTGTTCCAAGATGGAAATTTGCTTGTCTGACCCATGGCTGACTGTTTCTACTTCCCGCGAATATGCAAGTAGCTACCAATCCTTAAACGTTTACAGAAATGTTTTTAACATTATCGGAAACAAATGAATCAAAATTATTTATTGTATTACGTGTTCAATTATTGTTGAGAACATGAAGATAATTTCTTTCATGGTTATTGAACAAAATTCAATCGAGTCCACTCGAGGTGATTTGTTAATTCACAATTTATGATTATTGTGGCTGTTGAAAAGCTTACGTTAAGAGACGCATGTCGGCCACCACATACCAACATGGCGGCGCCCTTGCCTGTCTAGAACGCTGAAAATCGCATCTTTACACACACATAACTTTTGAACTAGGTATCTCCTAGAATTGAAACTTGGATTTTCGGTATTTTCTCGCCAGAATCTACAGGACTGTATAGAAAAAAGTTAAAAATTTCTGGTTTCCTGAGGTAAAGTTTACACAAGCTTTGCATAACTGCTGCTAAGCCGTGTGCCAAGTATTCAACAAAATTGAATGAACATTTAATTTTGAAATATTCAGTCATCTTGGAGATGGGAAATAGAGGACGACGCTTCTCCGAATGTATGAAACAAACAGCATAAGTGAAGAGAATTGCGAGAGCGTCGCGTGCTATAATTCTCCGAAGAGAGACGTGACTCGATGTAGGTGAACGAAAGAAGAAATGGAGAAATGAGAAAGACGGATGGCAAACGAAGAAGCGGCGTGGACGAGCCCGGAGAACTCGGGGAAAGTGACTAAGTAAATAATAAATCTAGAGGAACGCGCGCTGGAAAGTTAGGCGAACGTCCGATCGCCGAATGTGTGCGAAGGTTAACCAGGCCCGGTCGAAAAGTTTGGCCAGGCAACTTGGAAAACGGGAACAGTACGGAAGAAGTTGCGAATGGTTATTTACCCGGAAAAACCTCGAGAGCTATAGGGAAAGCATCCGAAGACATAACCAGCTGAGACTCTCGGCCGCCCCCGGTCGCCAGGTGTGTGCACGGAAGTTAGCCTAATCCTGGACGAAGCCTAGACAGTGTTCTCGGACAGGTAAATGAATAAGAAACTTTCACGGTCGAAAAACTTTCGAGTCCCGACTGTTAATCGAGAGGTTCGTTTCGAATGGACAGACAATGCGATCGGGGCGAGTGTGTGCCATTGTGATAAATGATCTACCTTCTTGCCCATTGTCCCTTCGGTGCAGAATAGTGGAAGGTGGAACGAATTAGAAGGGGTTGAAATTCTTTCGATAGTGGGAGAAACCAATTTTTGGAAGAATGCGCTCAAGGGGGTTGTGCACTCGTCCTCTACACAGGTAATAGGAAATAATCGGAAGAGGAAATTTCCTCTAAACAGGAAACACACCTTATGGGATTCCGGATGAATTGAAATACCGGTATCACAAAAAATCAGCGGTTTTCTCTCGCGCCTTAAAGACAATAGTAGTGAAATATAGGGGCAGGATCTAGGGAATGGATCTAGGAAAATGAGGGGATGGGTCTGAGAAAGGAAAAGGAAGGGAGATTGTTGGGAGGGGCATAAGAAAGGGAGGAGAGAATTTTCTCGTGCTTGAAATGTGCAGTCTAACGACAACGGTTCAGAAATCACTGAAAAGGAACTTGTTATAAATGTATAATGCGAAAACTGTGTCAATTTTATCCGTAAATGAAAAAGGAAGGTGAGCCTGGCCGCAGGACTAGAGGCACCTGGTCTCGTTAGTTGCATTAAGGTGTACGCGTGTCCATGATTACGCTATACCTCGTCCACGCTGGTAGTTAACGATAATTGGAGGCGTCCATTGCGCGTCACAAGAACTCAAACCTGATTAAAGTATCGATCACTTGTGACGCGAGTTAGGGTGTATTTAAAATCGTATCCTTAAAACGTCTGCTCTGCAACAAATTAGTTAATCTTACTTGCACGTGAAGTTCAATCTCGTTTTCAGTGGCTTTTAACCCCTTGCACTACGATTTATTTCACGGTTTCAGTGATTAGAACTTTTTTGTAATTTATAATTTCCTAAAAAAAAAGGAGAAAATTTAAATTTAAATTTAGAAAAAGATAGCTGTACATTAACCACGCAAAAACAGAATTTTATTTGGGTTTAAGGGAAATGAATAAGAAACATATTTATTAGACACTGTTCAGAATCTTCATCGCGAGTCTGACTCGATATTGTAGGGCAAGGGGTTAAAAAAAATTAAATTTATTATTCTCCATTTGAATGAAACAGGTGTGTAAACTGTTCTGGTTCCGGACATTGACTCGCGTTGCGCAATCCTCTAAACAATGCTGGCCGAAAACTATTTTCGAAACTTCTTTTCGCCGGTTCGCTCATTATCGTTCGAAAACTTATTCAGGGTGCGCAAAACCGGTGCTACCGCGCCGACAATTAAAGCGAAACCCGACCGATAAGGCGATAGTTTACAGTCTACGTGCGTGCGTATCAACTTAATTTCCTCAAAGCAAGGAAGTTGTTCGTCGCATGCAAGCGCCGCTTCTAAACAGCTAGTAAAACTCCGGGCGAAATCGCATTGAAACTGCTAATTCGCACTAATTTCGTCGGAAAATAGGGAACGAAGTTCGTTTTATCATCGATTCAACTTGTAACTTTTCCACGGGGAACCGGCGAGAGCATATTCCATTAATCTAGCTCCCTCGATACCGTGCATGGGCATTAGAACACTTACAAAGCAAACTTCAACAATTTTTATCACGTCCTCGCAAAATATTATCACACAACACCGGAACAGTAAAATTCAATGCTTTCATTCTTGTGTCCATTGCAGTGGAAAATAATCGTTTTAATAAATTTTGACACGGTTTGAACGGAGGCTCATACTCAAAACTTTCTTTCGTTGAATGTTGACACAAGAAATATACAGGGTGTCCCACGTAACAGTTTTCACATCCCAAGGTCATGATACACTAGGTCGTTGAATTCGTCTTAACACGGGCTATAATACTGTTAAGTCAAAAATACAAAGTGCCATTTGAAAAAATGAAGCTGACCTTGACAATACTATAAAAAAATGTTTATTTTTATTGCAATATATAGCCAATCGAAAACTGATCAAGTTTTGTTGAAAATATTTTTTGTCACGTTATCGCAAGTACTTAAAAAATCGTGAAAACTGTTACGTGAGACACCCTGTATTTTCCTGTCGCAGATTCGCTAAAAATGGTATGTTTGAAGGTACTTTTGAGAGACAGTGTAGGTTCGCGCGGACTTGTATCGCATCTCCCGTCTTTTGTTTAAGGGACAAGGGGATGGGGAGGGTTTTTCTGCCCTTTTTAGAACCGGAGAGCATTTATAAAAGGATTTAATACATTCGCAAGGAGAGGTGAAAGTGGAACGGCGGAGGATGGATACCGCAAGGGAACAGTGAGGTTAGATTAAACTCGTGTAGGAACAGCGCCTCTCGGGATGGCCGGGGCTTAAACAGTTTTAATCTATGCCTAGGAACCTCACGTGAAAACAAATCGCGACCTTATCACCACCTGTGAAGTAGATAACAACTTTCCACCCTCCGCGGCCGTTGCTCGTTCCTCTTCCATCCCTTGATGTTCGTTCTGGTATCTGGTCTCGCTCACTCTCTCCATTCTTTTTCTCTCGCCTTTCATTCCACACCCCCGCGGTCCCATCTCGCTTACGTTTCACTGTCACGACTTCGTTCTCCAAGTTCGCCAGCCCTTTCCACCGATTTTCATTTCGCTGTTGCCCGCTTTTAATTTTCTTTTCACTTTTGCCTCGTTGCTTCTTCGGCTTCAACCTATTTCCTCGCGTTTCTGTCTTTCTGAACGGTTCTGTCTTTTGTCGCCAGCCGCCGTCTCTCCCACCACCCCCCCGGACCTCTGCCTTTCTTCCAGATTGTCCTTGTCTCTCGGTTGCTCGCATGAACTCCGAAACGAACGACCGCACGCGGCGCGGCCGACGGATGCGCCGATTAAACTTTCGCAAAACTGTTCGCATGAATAGCCAAGCGGGTTCCCCGCACACGTGTGCCGTTGCCGAGCGCTGACAATCAACACGCTGAAAATAGAGAAACCGGACCAGCCTCCTTTCCGCGGCACCGAAATGCAACCTTCGATCCTGACGCGGGTCAGTTTTCTCCAAATGTGTTGCGCTAAATATCCGTTCCTGAACCCCATGGGAAAACGTACGAGGATGATTCCATATTCAAAAGTACGTCGGAAGAACGGAATAACATTTTTTCGTTTGGCAAATCGTTTCTGAGAATATTCGGTTTTTAACACGTTCACTGCCATGTCACCCCCATATGTGGGTGACGGATTTATTTGTCCAGATTTTGAACATTTAAATGTTACATTCTTGATATAGATTTAATACATTCATCGTACCAAGTTTGATTAGGATCTGTAAAATTCAAGAAAGTTGGAGGACTACTCGATATCATACGTTTAATTTTTTACAATTTTTATTTCATTAACACTAGAACGACCAAGCACTAAATGCAACTGGTATACATTGCCTTATAATAAAAAAAAACAACCCTTTGTATCATTGCCTTATCTACTTCGATAGAGAAGTTTATTAAAAAATTTTCTCATGGAAACATATTTATAATTTCAATATCTCTAAAAGAAAAAATTAGGAGGAGGTCATTTTGACCCATCCGGTAGTTCTAGTGTTAAATAACTTACTTTGATTTTAGGGAATTTTGTAGGTTTTCAGTTTGGCAGTCAAAGTGTTAATTGAATGTCGCGTCCGACCACCAGCGACCTATTCTACTTAAACTCGACTTTCTGGAAACCGTGGCGTCGAAAGATGTTGAGGGAAAGAAGAGGCGTTGTGGGTTAGGGCAAGGGATGCTGGGGCAGTGTTTTCGCAAAAATTCGCTAACGGGGGAGAGGGGTCGGCGGACGGATCACTGACCACAGGAATATTTTTTAAGGATATTGGACGGCGCGCGGCGGCTCGGTTACGTACTCTTACGAATTGGCCATAAAGTAGCATAGAAACTGAGGCCTTAATAAAACGGCAGCCCCATACTTTCCCACCCAAACGTGATTCACCTTTTCCCCTCCCGGGCGAAGGAATATTGGCGAGAGCGGTGGCGGAACGAACCGTGGGATCCTCTTCTGCGCTCGTGAAAAGGCCAAAGACGGGGCGGCTAGATAGGCAGACAGACCGTAAATAGTTTCCCAAGCACGGATTTTGTTGGCGCCAATCTGCTATGGGCGAAGGAGAATGAGCGAGGAAAATGAATTAACCGTTACCTACAAATCACGACACAAGGAATCCGACCTCGGATGAAATCCTCTCTCCGCCGTTCTTGTGTATCTAAATGAAACGGGGAGAGAGAGAGGGAGAGAGGGAGGTCGCAGTTTACGCAAATGAGACAATCGCGATACAGTGGGACTCGCTTGAAAGATTAAAATTGAAAAAAAAGTCTCTTCCTTGTCTCTCCCCACCACCCTCTCCCCGGCCCGTTCCGCGTCTTGTTTTACGCGGCCGGCGTCTTATTACCATTTTTCAGCGTTTCAAAGCAAACAACGACGAACGATATTGCATGTCGAGCCGGTCGACGAAAATTAATTTCCTTCGGACAGAGAACTCGACGACGACGGTTTTTTCTCTCGTTCGTGGTCCGCCCGCGATACACGCCGAATGTGATTTTAGGTTGTGGCGGAATTCTTTTCGGGAAATGGACGGTTTTATTCGCCGCTTCTGTTTCTGCAGGGATACGCGAATTTGCGTAGGAAGATGGTTAACGGTAAGCTGATTCGATAATGTTTTCATTTAAATTTTTCCCAGCCGACGGTACACTTGGAAAATAGAGGGGATATTGTGCGAGCGGCCACAAAGAAATTGTAATGACTCGCGCGATGCGAGTTTAATTGTGTTTCATGCGCTCTGGCGTTGTGCTCAACAGGTAATGTTAACGTTGGAGTAATTTTAGACGAATTAGAGTTTATCCTTGTTATTCTCTCGGCGATCATACTGTTCAAGATATCAGTGGTGCCCCGTTTGCAGGATTTTATTATATTTGCTTCCAAAAATCTGCTGCTACGAATCCGTGAAGGGAACTGATTTTGTTTTTATGAGATGGAAAGAACATTTCTTGGTTCCCTTGTCATTCTCGGAATCATCAACTGTTCATCAATTCGAGAAATTTCCTCGCAGAACAATATTCAGAAGTATTCTGTTAAGAAATTATTTCGTAACAGGCAAGTCCTAAATTTAGTCTCGTGAAAGATCCGTTGTTCCACTATCTCAGCATCCAACGACGATCAAGATTTCTTCCGGCGTTGTGTCCCGAGAGCCAGTTGAACAACAACTTATTCGCGGCGACAAGGGTGGCGAATCAGCCAATAAATCGGGGGCTGAAAAGGGAAATTCATTAACCCACAACGATAAATAACCGGGCAAACTGCCACGAATGGCTCTTGCGAAACAATAGTTATAGTATATTTATGCAAAGTTTCCAGGTGCACAGGTGGACGGGTGTAAGGACAGGACAGACAGTGGGGGGAGAGGGTAGAAAGGTAGAATGGGAGCCATTGTGTTTCCATCGTGCTATTATAAAGCTCAGTCTCTCCCTGAGGGTACACGGAGCACCGCGGTGATCCCGTTCTCTCTTTCTTTCCCTTCGCCTAGCTGTGTTATTACAGTGACGATTATGCCTACGTACAATAGCACGGCGCATTGAAATAAAGGAGGAGCGGGAGACAGGTAAGATAGAGGGGAATCGACGATCCGTGGGGAAAGGAACATGCGTGCAAAAGATCTACGAATAATTAAATAATTCTAGCATCAACGATTCTAAATCTACAACTTTTGAACCAGTGAGTTCCTCGCCTCGAAACTTGGATTTTTGGCAATTTCTCGAAGTACAGGATTATATCAGATTGACAAGAAAGTAATTTCGGTTTTCACTAATACCTGGCGTTATGTTTTGTTTGATTGGCTTCTGTTAATGTTGCGTTTGTTTTATTTCTGACACTTCGTAACTGCATCTTTTAGGTTACTTTTGAAGCAAATTGCACGTAATTTTGATTAAAATTGGACACCTCTGGTTTTTAGTAAAACTCTGGTATTTCGTACATAGATTATGACCCTTTAACTGTATTAATTACGTAATACAAATATCCTCATATGTTCAATGATAACTTCAATATATTAAATATAACTTCAATGTAATAAATTCATTAAAAATTATGAAATAGCCACTTCAATCACCAGATTTGAACCACATAGAAAAATTAAGGGATAAACTGGGCAGAAGGGTACGGAATTTTTCCCTGCTTCGAAAACACATTTATGGAATATTTTGGAACATGAATTGTAGCTACCAGAAAGAAGGCAAAAGATCATAGAACAAAATATTTTATTGATTAAAGTTCATTGCTTTGATAAAAAAATTGGATTTTATTTCACCTAAAAATATACTTTCTTGCCAACCTAATACGGTAAAAAGTTAAAATTAAAAATTTCTGGGTTGCCAAGGTAAAGCTCGGCCAAGAAAAACTCGGGGTGCAAGGGTTAACGTTTCTGGGAGGAGGATCGTGAGGAAAAATGTCCTGGAGAGGAACTAAGGATGTAAATCAGGAAGCAACAACGAGGTTACACGGTAGATCGATTTCGTTCGCCGGCAAAGTGGTGTCCGGCAGAGAAATTCCAAAGTGTTCGGTGCAAGTGCCGTGCCGATCCGCTCCGTCGTGTCAAGTTTCCAAATTTCCGGCAGTTACAAGATATACAGGGGCGCAGAGGCGCGCCAGCACAGGAAAGAGAGGGGACCCCGGGCCGAGTCAAGATCAAAAGGAGCAAGTTTCTGTTTGACTGCCAGACTGCCGGGTCCTTTCTCACTTTTCCCGTCCCTGCTTCCCGGTGGCTCCGCAGAGGATCCTCCTCCTTTTTGCACCACGCCACCGGGATACTCCTTGCTCTTGCCTCTTCGTCCGGAGCAGTTCATCGGAGTCACTGTCCTCTTCTCGGCACCGTCCTTGTTCCCGGAGCCGAACTTACATTCCCCCTGCTGCCTGTCCCACGTTTCCACCGGGGTGTTAACGGTCTATTTCGACTCGGATCTACGAGAAATTAGTCGAAACTCCCTTAGGACAGCCGTCAGCTTCGGGATTCCTTCCTACACGCACTGATTTCCTCCGACCGGCCCGAGGATCCGAACGGAACGAACCCCGCGATGTAGATAAGGTTTCACTCCGTTCCCGAGACGCTAAATGAAGCTTCGAAAATGTCACTGATGAAATTGGTTGTTGATTTCAACCGTGTTATACGGTTCCTAATTAGTAGGAGAAGATATTCACAGCCGGAAAATAGCACTTTTAATCAATTGTTTTACAATGTTTATAATGCTCCTTTTACCTGTTTCCTTCTTCTAATAAGCAATTTTGAATCTGCTCATTCGATCTCCAATTTCTCTCAACATTTCTCCTATGCAACTTGGTCTGAACGTAAGTAGAAATATCAAGCTATGGGCAGACAGACATGATACAGATATTCAACTATAAATACCATCGATTTCTCCTATCATTAAAGATTGAAATCGTGGGAAAATATTGAGCTATCATTAAGCATCGTCTGTGTCTGAACTGTGTAAGTAGAAATGTCTAGCAATGGGCAGACAGACATGATACAGATATTCAACTATAAATACCATCGATTTCTCCTATCATTAAAGATTGAAATCGTGGGAAAATATTGAGCTATCATTAAGCATCGTCTGTGTCTGAACAGTGTAAGTAGAAATGTCAAGCAATGCTCAGACAAGCAAAGAAAGTGGTACTCATCTATATAAGCAATACCAATATCTTTTAACTTGAATTAAATATACAGATCAATATCGACGAAGCTCTACCTAGATTGATTATGAGCTTCAGTAAGTAAGTAGAAATGTCAAGCATTTGTCAAACCAATGGATTTCCATAAAATTCCTGTAATGTTGCAAATTTTTTGAATTGTTGATTAGCTTGAATAGTAACGCGCGTCTTCGAACGAGAAACGTCGATATGATCGATTGTTAGAAAATATTGATTAATCGGGGACGTGTTTGATTAAATTTGTACCAGCCCGCAGCATCCACCGTAACATCAATTAATTGCGAACAATCTCTCTTCCGCATGATGTAGTTGCGAACTCGGATATTTATCCTTCCGTACTTAAGGGTCTGGAAACGAAGTCAGTAGTGTTTCAGTTTAACAGAAATTCATAAGATAATATCCCCGTTCTCCGCATGAAATCCAGTGCACTATATAACGACATTATTATAACCGCATAATTTCCACTCGTTCGTGTTTTCTGATAATATTGTTACGCGGAAAGTGTGTCAGATGATTTTGCAAAATTCCCCGCCGCTGCAAGTTTATACGAAATGAATATAACATTTTCAATTTCCCTTCAATTTTCAAGACCCTCTCGTGACTTTCAAAACTCTTAAGAGTTTGAAAGTTTTCAAAACTTCTCTCTCTCTCTCTCTCTTCTAAGGTCTCCAATACTTCGGAGATTTGAATAATATTTGGGGTCCTCGAAACTTCTGCATAGCCTGATTGAAGGTTCGCGAAACAACGTGCTGGACTTTCCAGAATCGAACATGCTCGCTTACGTAACAATGAATAATAGAAGAAGTTCCACCGATATATCAGTTACACTTAAAAATATCATATATAATACTGTTAAAATAATTTTATCTTATAGTGCATTGTGAAAGTAGTATAACAGTTTGATTATTCCGACTTGTGAATGATTACTGTACAAAGTTTTAGAGAAATTAAATCGAAACAATTGTGCGTTTGATTTTTCTTTGACTGTCTGACCATTGCTAGACACTTCTACTTAGACGGACGTTCGTAACCATGACTTAAATGAATATTACAACTTTCTCGCAATTTATTATCACATATATTCTCACACGAGGATACAGAATCACCCGGTAAATTCGTTAGCGTCAATTCCCTTCGAACTCGCACTAATTATTAAAAGAACAAGTAGCGTGGGACACTTTTCACGATCGCAGAAATTAAACTAAAATTCTGAAAAATAGAGAGGAATGGATTCAAGTGAAGACGAAGATAAAATTGAAGAGAATACTTTTCTATTAAGACGCACACGCGCGTGACCCATATAGTTATAACTTGGCGGGCGCAGCTAAGCGCGTGAATTTCATGCTTGAATAGATACACAGACGTATATGCACGCGCGACGGAATGCACGTCCCTAGTTTGCAAACTAATCGACAATTCTCTCCTCCGAGTGTTATATGCATGGCGCTCGGTTTGAAGCGTTGCGGACGGTTGGCCCCGAGCGAGATGCATGCATATTTGGCAGTCGGACAGACTTGTACTTCGGTATACCTTGTACCAGTAACGGTTCGGTAACGGCCCCGATATGCAAATATATTCATTACGTTCTCGGTCATATCCCCTTTAACTTCCGACAACCGCCGCCATTCGCCAAAAACCTCAGTGGTAACGACGTGATCGTACCATTCGAAAACCTACCCTCTTATCGTTGACCGTACACTTTTCTGGCTATGGGATTCCTCCTCTTGGTATTCCCTCGTCCTAGCCTGGGTTTCTTTCGCGAAACGATACCGTCTCGCTTCTCTACGTTTTTCTCCTTTGGTCTATGCTAAGTCATCGGGCGGCATTCGCCTATTGCATAAGCGAGGGGATGCACCGAAAAGTGTCGGCGTTCACTAGGTTGTTATACACACCCGCTCATAAGTCTTAGGACAATGATCATATTCGTATTCAAATTTGTAAAAATGAAATAATCGTTGAAGGATGCGAACAAATTTTTCCTTATTTAACCCCTTGCACTACGATTTATTTGACGGTTTCAGCGATTAGATCTTTTTCGTAATTCGTAATTTCCTAAAAAAAAAAGGGAGAAAATTTATATCTATTGTATGCCCATATGTTCTTCAACGCCAAAATAGAATTTTATTTCGGTTCGAAGGAAATCAATAATAAATATATTTATTAGACTTTGTTCAGAATCATCATCACGAGTATGACTCTATGCAAAAAAATGTATTTCATCCCTTTTATTGCTTTATATTCCAGTGAATATTCCAAGAGCGATATAAAGTATTAAAACGTCACTGCGTTCGTGGATTTCGTTTCTCGGAGTAATGAAGACATTCGTAGAACCGATGAAAAGTTCGAAATCACTTGTCGACAGGGCCACGACGTAGGATAAATGTTCTCCGGAGTTGAAGTTCATTCTTTCAGGAATGTTTCGTGAAGCTCCCGTCCCGTAATTCTTCGTAACAAGTATACTTCGCGGCAATTTTTTCAAGTTTGCCGAGAGAATCCGCGCGCACTTTCTTTCGTTCGCGGACTAATCTCAAACTTCTGTCTGACACTTATTTCGGAAACGAAATTGCGAAAAGACTTCGAGAGCGGTTCTTAAGCATTCGATTACCTTTCAGAAGTTGTAACGTTATTCCGCCGTAATTATTCTCGAAGTATCTTTCCTCGAATAGACAAGAATTTTCTATGGAAATGGTATTGCGTATGCATGGAGGAGGTATTTCTCCAAAGAAATGTAACTCCACAAAGGAACACGGTGTTGCGATGGTGGATATCGGTTTCCTATACACAGATAACTTTCGATTTCTTGAGATTTCGAAAGGGTTTGCTCGGGAATATCGATTGGATTCCGACAAGGCAAACGGAAAGTTTGCTTTACATTCGCGCAAAGATTCAAGTGAATTTGTTATCACGGTGTCGGGGCGATATTGCAACGAATCCGAGGAACACGTAACTAAAAGCACGCTATGTCAAACGTGTGCGAATGGTGTTCACGTTTGTCAATTTAGGAATTATTTAAAAAATCCCTAATAAAGCTCGAACTAAAAATTTGCTGCAATTGCGTTTCATTAGCGACGAATATTTGTGAGAAAATGATGCATTCAGAGTTCCCTAGGGGAAAAACTGTTGATGGGATATTGCAATGAATCCAAGGCACACGTAACTAAAAGCACGTTATATCAAACGTGTGCGAATGGTGTTCACGTTTGTGAATTTAGAAATTATTTAAAAATCCCTAATAAAGCTGGAACTAAAAATTTGCTACAATTGCGACGAATATTTGTGAGAAAATGATGCATTAAGAGTTCCCTAGGGGAAAAACTGTTGATGGGAGCGTGTCTGCAGATGTGCGGGGGTGCGGATAATTGAAAGTCAGCCGGGAATATTCTTTGGCGGTTGATTCGAAGCGGGCTGGCGCGAATATGAGCGAAGGGCGAGGACACGAAGCGTCGACAATTTCACAATGGGCGTGTCTAGCGTTCGGTAATGGATAACGGAGCCCTTTCGGACTTTAAAAGTTCGATAATTGCCGAGGACACGTCTGCCGGTAAAATCGGGCCGACCGCAGCCTTTGTGGTCTAGTCCCTTCTCGTTCTTCGTTCTCTCTGGTCCTCTCTCGTTGTCGGCGTTCGGGCCGCGCCTGTAAAAGTCAGCATATTTCACCTCTTCGCGAGCCTCCGTCTCGGGCAAAAGCTGACCGAGAATCGTGGAACGAGGGGGCTGGAAAAAAAGAGTGAGAGCGTGAAAGAGTGAGAGAGAGAGAGAGCCAGCCGTTGGGAGACAGCCCGGAGAGCGATGAAGCAATTTGTGGGACACGGCCGGCAAAATCGACGCCGGGTGCGAAAGCCCCGCACGAAAGAGGGGAAAATACAGATTAAGAGTGACAACAGCGAGTGTCAGACCTGCTGCGATCATTCCGCGTAAGGGAACTCTGCCGTCTCAATTCCTACACGCATCATTTCTCTTCCCGTTTTGCATGGAATTCATTAACTCGAGCTAAATACACCGAAAGATCCCATGTTTTTCCTAACCAATTTCTTTCGTCCATCTTTGTCTCTTGGTACACTGAAACTTCGCTTTTCATTCATTTTTGTTTTGCACTGTAATTCGTCTTTCATCATTTGTCCTCCAGCTTTGGTGAAATATGAATCTTTATATAAGGGGTGAAATGAAATGTCGCTCTGTACGGGGCGAAATTAAATTTCGCTCTATGCGTAAGGGATGACATTAAATTTCTTCGCAGAATGCGTGTTCGCGATGCTCGGTTTCGAAAGAATCGTCACCGGAAAAATATGTCACTTATAGAAATATGTTTAATCAAGTATTACTAATAATATTTTTTACTGTAGAAAAACATGACCATGAAACATGGTGATTTAAGCTAGCTTATTCTAGTGTTCCTCGTAATTTTCCGGGTGCAATGCATTACAGCTCGAAGATAAAGATGATTTCACGGCGAGAAAGAACAAACGAATACGTAATTGCAGCCTCGATAGTTTGAGCATTAATGTGACACGTGTCGGCGCGACAAAGACGTTTCACAGACGATAAATAAATGATTGACCCGTTTCAGGTGAGGTCGCGGTGATCCGTTCTGACGGGAACGTTAGATCCAGATAGTTTCCTTTGACAAACGCGCCTTCATTGAACCCTTATTCGTGACTGTTCGTCTATGAAATGCCTTCAATCGAATCAACGTGCAATCACCTAAATTCCTCGAGAATTTAATCAGAACGTGAGCTCTTGCTACCGGTCTCTCTCTCTCTCTCATTCTCTCTCTCCCTCTCTTTCTCGTTCTCTCTTTCCCTTTTTCTTCGTACTTCTGTCTTTCTTTCTTCGTTCCGGGGGGAACGCTCGACGGTTTGTGGACAATAATTTCACCGCACATGTTGGTTCTCTGGTCACGTGCATGGACTTCCAGTGGCTTCTTACAAGTTCAACGGACAAGTTTGGCTCTTTCCGCGTCTTTCGATATTTAGGTTTCAGTTCCCGGCCTGCGAAAACTATTGGCCATTCGTAGGTACAAGACTCTTTACGGTTTCGTTTTACGACTCGAATTGGAATTACGCGGGGACCGACCACGCCAGGAACGAACTCATCGACACGTTTCCACTCGAACATTCAAATGTTACTGTCGATCTATATTTCATTAACTCTCAATGATTCCAGGAGCCTAACAGAGGAGGAAGTTAACAGGCTTCTCTTTTTGTTTCAGTTATACTTAAATTGGAAATTTAGAAAAATAGTAAAAGAGTTTAAGAAAAATAGGATTTCCACTATTGTGGAATGTCTGAGCAATCTAAAATCAGTTTAACACTTTGACTGCCAAGTTAGATTCCTCAAAAATTCCATAAAATCAAAGCACGTTATTTAATGAAATAAAAATTCGCCTTCCAAAACATTCGCCACATCTTCTCGAACACAAAAACCAAAGTATAGTTGCTCTAAGTAACCTTAAGCAACCCCTAGAACAGTTAATGAAATGAAATCACACAGGTTAAAGAATTTTTATTCCACGATTATTAAAACTGTAACGTTATTCAGTAGTCTCTTCTGTATTAACACTTTGATCGCCAAACAAGAAAGCTCAAAAATTCCATAAAATCAAAGTACGTTATTTAACGAAATAAAAATTGAAAAAATTAAATGTACGATGTTAAGTAGTCCAACTTTTTTACATTTTACAGGTCCTAATAGAATTTGGTACAATGAACATATTAACGTTTACGTTTAATTTTTAAATTAATTTTTAAACCTGGACAAATAATTCCGTCACCCACATATGGGTGACATGGCAGGGAACGTGTTAAACAGGAGAATTTGTGAATTAATAGCTCCGAATGAACTCGAACTTGAAATTTAAAATGAACAAATATTTTGGGGGAAATGTTGTCGCGACGTAAATATAAATAAAGGGGTAGTATGAAACGCGGGGTGGATAGAGTTTGAAATCTGATTTGCGCAGCTTCCGCTACAATATTCGCGAGCTCTGTAGCAGATCGAGGTGGAGGATATTGCGTGATCCGAATGGTCTCGAGAGCTGTCCCGATCGAGTGTTAAAGTGGCGAACAAGTATCGGTTTCTACAGGATAGCATCTATTTGCAGTATTTCTGAGGGTCTCGGGGAGCTGCACACTTTCTTTACGTGTCCGTTCGATTTTGTCAGCCTGATAAATTTTATAACAGCAATAGGACGTGTTTGAGCAACGACGACAGAATATAAACGTCAATACGTACGTGCGAGCAACTAGGAACACTTCGACCGTGGAAAGGGGATCAATGTTTCGAAAACTGGCTCAAGTACAGCCAGACAGCTGGATAAACAGACAAAAACTGCGGCATCTGGAATTGAAATTCAGCTTCTTCGCCGCTTTTATCGGTCCACTGTCTAATTCCAAATTGAGAAAAATATAACAAATTCGGTGCAACTCCAAATAACAAATTTAATAATACCAGAAAAGACGGCTGACACAAGATTTCAGACGTACTCGAAATTCAAATACACATTCGGATGAATTAAAAAACGGAGATTGGGTGGATGGAAAAATTGCACTGTCTCGAGCCCGACGCAACAACGAGGTTCTCTTTGTAACTTCCCTTTGTTGTTTTAAATTTGCCTTTTACGCAGCGTTCCCAAGAGACCGTAAAACTCTTTGCAGAAAGAAAAGGAATTTCACAGACAGCGGTAACTCCGTGTCATGCTTCGCAGCAAGGTAAATAAACTGTTTCGTTTTTTACCTCCGTTGCAATTCTTTTTTAACGCGTGTTCCTTGATACTGCGAAGCGAGAATCCGATCGTAAGACAGAAAATTCGAAATGCACAAACGTGATCTAGATTTATAACTTTTGAACCGGTGAATTGCTCGCCTTAAAACGATTGTTAGCATTTTCTTGTCGAGATGTACTGGGTTGTATTCTGAAAAGTGGAACATTTCTGGGTTTAACCTAATCGACTTACCGAGCTCACTAAAAAAACATCGATAAATACTGGAACAAATTTCCAGCCGAGCAACAAATTCCTTTTTCATGCCATCGTTGGACACTGTTCAATATTCGCTTATGTCCCCAGCATCGGCCTACGTGTTCCTTCGGTTTCGTCAAGCTGATCAATTTTTAACGAAGATACGGTAGGCAGCAAACCGCTTCCAGGGAGGAAAGAAAGGAGGAAAGAGATCTAGATACGGATGGAATAGGGTATAGTAGGCGCAAAAAAGAAAGCCAGATAGGAGGGAAACAGTGAGAGTGGCAGAAATGTAGCCGGGGGACTCCCGGAGACGCGGTTGTTTCGAAATAAACAGATAGCGCCGATTGCGGTCTGAATACCAAACAGCTCGTGGTTCGTTTCCCTGGAACACGAAAATGTTATTCCTTTCTTATGGCCGTGTTCGGGCCCGTATTCCTGCCGCGGCGTGTATACGTCCTCGTAACACCGAGGCCGATGGCTCCGAAGAGAAACAAACCTAGTGTACAGATATCCATCCGCTACTTTCCTTCATTGCTCGGGGCTGGGGACGCTAAAAGTTAAACTAGACTAGAACGGGGCCGGTCCCTTCACTATACAGCACTGCGTGGCTCGAGAAAGCTTTTCAAGATCTGGTGACGTTTCTTCGGCATCTCAGGATTTTTCGAAACTGCTTTACATACTCGTGACGTTAGAACTTGGATTTTCGTCACTCCCTCGTCAAAATCTACAGGATTACTTAACACGTTAAGCGCCAAATATGAACACTTGAAATCCTTACAAAATTAGAGTAATTTAATTAACCGGTTAAGCGCGTTTGACGTTTATACACGTCGAACCAAATCTGTATTGCGGCGCGGTTAACGATAATGAATTGTTAATTTCTTATCGAATAAAAATTTAATTCTTCCTCACTTTGCTTTACTTTTTTCGTAAAATTTATAATAGCAGCATTTGGCCTGCGTGTCGACGTGTATATTCGTCATTGTTTGATTTTAATTCCGTGCCGCGAGGAATTTCTAAAATTAAATTAATGGAACCACAACTACAAATTTTAAATATATTATAGGGGATGCTGTCTCAACCCTTTCGAATTCGAAAGATTCCAGTCAAATTCGGTTTATCTGGATATCTTATAGTAAAAATGAATTTCTAAACCCAGTCAGAAATCAGTGTCAGTCATACGTGACTGACGTGGCAGTTAAGGTGTTGACACTAGATTTACCGGACCAGTCAAAATGACTGGTTTTGCAATTTCAATTCAAAATTCCTACTGCATGTAACATTTTCTATCCGAAATGATATCACGACTTTTGTAGCCATAACTAAAGAATCAGTTTTATGAACTTTATATTATTTTATATGAATTCGTAACAAATATATTTTTTGTTATTGACACTTATACTAGTACCAGTCAAAATGAGTGGTGCATGTTACTATGCGATGAAATGACATTGGGGCAGCTACAACAATTGATAAGTACTGCAACGTTTTTTTCGAGACAGAATATATGATTTCATGATACTGATGCAGTACGCTAGCGGCCCTTGGAATTGTATATTTGCTCAGGGCTTTGGGCCGCACATAAGATTCGCCTTGTGATCGATGAACTACAAACAATTAAGCTTTTGATTAATTGATAATGTCTATAAATCTATCTTTGTATTACAATTAATATTACTCAACTTTTTCTGTCATCTTTTAAAAGTAAATAAAGACTGGAAACACCACTAAGTACTTCATTCTGACTGGTCTTGGTAGAAATAGATATACTTAACCCTTTGTACTCCGAACCTTTACAAATCCTCGTATTATTTAGTATAATTTTGGAACCAAGTAACGTATTATAATGATATTGGACTTATATGAATTGGTTGACATCGAGGAATATATATTTGCAAAAAAATCAATATTTTATTTAAAGTTGCGCTGGAATAAATTAATTCCCCGTAATCGCTAATAAACTTTAATGTCCCCTGAGAGGGGACAGCGGAGTGCAAAGGGTTAAATAGCCGGTAAATCTAGTGTTAAAGACGAAGCTCAAAATTGCTGGTTTTCTGAAGTAAAGTTTAGAATACTTCATGGTACGTAACAAGAATTGTATTTCCGGCTGTCCTGCGTAGGCTATGATATGGGAATCTAATTGAGGTTGAAGAAAGTTGCAAAATAAAAGAATATAGTTGCTTGACCAAACCGTGAGCAGGACCGGAAGCCCTAGTCCTGCAGTTTCGTCCCGATCCCGTTATCCAGGCTCGTCGCTGTTCTTCCTCGACTCTGCTTCGTTCTTTTTCGTCATTTTCTTAGGAACCGTTCTGCCGTGGAGCCGAGCCGACGTGGCGCAGCGTTCGCAACAACGGAGGCATCGGTATACGAAGATACGAGAAGTCACTTTTCGTGGACTCGCGCGGCGCGCTCCCCCGAGGGCTAGGGTTGTTACAACTTTTCTCTCAGTCTGGAAGGAAATATAAAAATGCACCTGAGACTTCGATAACGCGTGGCGGTGATAGGAAAAATAAGACTGCGGCCGAGGCGAGGCAAGGCGAGGCGAGGCTCGCGTTCACCCCCGTCAGATCGTAACAACATCGTTAACAAAGTTTCCCCGGGAACAAGTTTTATAGATTTTGATTTACGCGCGCGCCGCCTCCGGATGTTCTGCCTCGTCATAATGGAGCAATTTACGTTGAACGGTATAAAGCGGCCGCGTTTTTATCAAACGCCCGTTTATTTTCTATCGCGCACGACCATTCGCCGATACCGCCGTCAAATTTCTCGTTCCGGTTATAAAGGAAATATTTCCCGGGACTATTTATGTACGCGAGCACGTCCGCGTCCCGGCCAGCTTAACGCTAGCACGATCGTAACTTCGCTTCGCGTTACTAAAAATTGATACCCCCCCCCCCACCCTCCTCCCCACCCCCTCCCCCGTGCTCTCTATCCCATTATCGACGACATACGATACCGTTTGTCACGTCGACTCGGCAAAAATTCGGCCCGATTAAACCAATTTATTCGATCGGCCGAAAATCGAGCTGTTAACGCCGATACGATCGACCGCTTGTTCCGTTCATCTGCCTCTGCTCTTTCTTGCATTATTTTTATTTATTTCGATTCAGTTGTTCGTCGATGATATATACATTCCCGCTCATAAGTCTTAGGATAGTGATCGTATTTGTATTTGACTCTGTAAAAGATGAGATAATCGTTCAAGAACAAATGTTTTCTTATTAAAAAAAAATGCTTTCCTTATTTTAAAAAATTTTATCAAGAAGTAAAAGAATATTTATATTTTCTTTTCATCGAAGAATCCGCCACGTATCTTCATTACAGATTCCACTATTCTTGGCGTTCGCGTGATCAATTTTTTCATATACTTTCTGTTGTTATATTATTCCATTCTCGTTCCAAAATAGTCCATAAATATGTTTTCCAAGTAGGACAAAAGTTCCGTACCTCTCTGTCCAATTCATCCCATAATTTTTCTATGGGGTTCAAAATCTGGTGATTGGGGTGGCTATTTCATAATTTTTGATGAATTTATTACATTGAAGTTATATTTAATACATTGAAGTTATTGCCGAACATATGGGGGTATTTATATTATGTAATTAACACTTTGAGTACCAAACCAGAACCCTAAAAAATTCCATGAATACAAAGTAAGTTATTTAATGAAATAAAAATTGAAAATAATTATATGTGTGATATTGAGTATTCTTCAAATTTGGTACAATGAATATATTAACGTAAAAATTCGTTTTAAAACCTGAACAAATAACTCCGTCACCCGCATCTGGGTGACATCTGTGTTAATACAGATGATGGTTCATAATCTATATACGAAATACCAGAGTTTTACTAAGAACCAGAGGTGTCCAAAGACTTATGAGCGGGAGTGTACTTAACGGATTATTGTGCGTATTAAAATTGATCTGTATCGAGTAAAAGAACCAAGAAAATAATATTATTGGCTTTCTTAGATTCGTGAAATCTTCCTAGTGTTCTCAGCAAGTGAAACGAATGCAGTCTGAGGCGGTATGCAAGTTTATCGGTGCAACCAACAAGCCGGCACCGTTCACAGCAATAAGTTTGAGATTCTGCAACTCATTGCAACAAACTGGGTGTCGTAGATGTCCCAGGAGGAGCGGTTCCACAACCCCTTTATCCGATCTTCGACGTGTCCCGCGGGACAGGCTTTATGATTCGCAAACAACGTACCGTTCCGGCTTCCTAATTTGCAATAATTCTAAATTATCCCATTTCATAGCCGGGGACAGCCGGAAGACGGAAACGCAGTGGAAGAGGAGCGAAAGAAATATGCTTTCGGGGAACGAGTCTTTTTATTACCCTATTAATCCCAACTAGCGCCTTATTTTTAAATTAACATTTTTATCTCCCGTGAAAACAAGCTTCTCCTTCTTCCTACCCGTCTCGTCTGATCCTCCGCGCCTGCTTCCTCGCACCCTCTTCGTTGCCGTTTTGTCTTTCCCGCGACGCGATGTTCCTCTCTTCTCTCTTTCTTTTTTTTTTTTATTTTCATCTTTCTTTCCACTTGGAGCCTCGTTTCGCCGTCTTTATCTCGAACCGGTCTCGTCAAACACAGGATTATGGGGCTGAATTCTATTATCGTGGCCAGACCAGCGAATCGAAACCGGTAAAGAGCAGCTTTCAAAGTATCGTTCGAACGAAACGCCGACTCTCCTTCTCTCTTTCTCTCTTTTTCCGCGTTTGATACACGAGAACACAAGGAGACCTTAGATTTCTTCGCGTTTTATAGCCCAGAAATGGAAATTCGGTACACAGAGGATGTACTGTGTACATGCATAACGCATGCTTCCCTGCATTAATGCGATGCCGAATAAATTATGTAAAAGCAGCCTCCCTCCCCCCGAACTTCCCAGAAGAAATTATGTGCGACGCTCGTTGCTCCCCGGAGTGTGCATTCTTATTTAAATTAATTGAAAACGACATCGTCGAACTGTTACGCTTTTTATCGGCGCACAATACGCAGCTCGAAAATATTTATTGCAACGAATTTTCAACTGCTCGTTTATTCCTCCTAATATCATAGTTTTCATAGAAGGTATAAGTTCAATCGTTGCACATTCCCATAATTTTCCGTGCAGTAGAACGATTCCCAAATCACCAATATACACATACACAGGCTGACGAAAGTATTCGAACGCCCTTTAAATCAGTATAACTTTTTTTTAAGTTCGATCAAACGACGTGTATAACTAACACAGATCTACAAAATGCATGTTTTAAATTTTCATTGCAGGCTCAAATAAAAAAGCTTGAATTGAAATTTTTTTAAAATCATTTTTGCACGTCATTTGGTAAGCCAATTCTTCTAACTGCTCAAAGAAGTCGGGTCGTTTGGTCCAATTTGAAAAAGTTATACTGTTTTAAAGGGCGTTCGAACACTTTCGCGAGCCAGTGTATATCAAGCTGTGGATTTTATTCCCTAAAGAATTTATTAACTATTTCAATTCGTTATTAAAGAGAGAAGGTATTGGATTACATTGTTAGTAAGTTTTAGTAAAATTTTTGGAATCTGCGGTCGATGGCAACAAGCTCGCTGGCAAGCATAATGGCCCTTCGGCCAGCTTCCGCTCGGAATACTCCAACGACGAGATTCAAAGAGTCTCGTAAGGTCGATGAGCAATAAAAGAGTGAAACAGACAATACTAAAAGATCGAGGATGATCATTCGGTGCGCGGAGTGTCTTATTTTTATGGAATAATAAAGACGGTATATCTCCTTAAGTGTTTTGCGACCCTCGAGAAGGGTTGTCCTAAACCGGCGGTTTTACGCAACGAATTTCACGACACCGTTTAAGAATTTTCCGACTTAATTTCCGGCTTCTCGGACGGAATATTACTTTAATTAACGTTGACTCGCGGGTAAATTACGCGCGGCTCTCTTTCGTAGCTTCCTATTGTACGGCGCCAGCTAATTGTTGGAATTCGAGAAAACGAGCTTCTGGGAACAATAGTCGGAGATCGCGAGTTCCGATCGTTTGTTGCTATCGCGTGTCGATAATATTCCCATTCAGTATTTTCTTATCGTTCTCGATTTTCTTCGAATCCAGTGGGAAGCGTTCTACCGGAAGCATGATCGGGACACGCGTGTTTTCGAGTTATTTTTCGGGTCATGGCGTCTGTGTAAGTGCGAATGTTATGAATATCTGGCTGCCGGGGCAAGTTTAAGAGGTTAAGTCGCGGAATCGGCACGTCAAATTGGATTTTTTCCACACGGTAAATCGCGGGCGGAGGGGTCGCCTGATCGCGAAAGTATTGTCTCACTTCCGGCCGGAGAGAAAGCGTCAATTTTCCACAATTGCATCGCGTTACTCCGAACGCACGAACTTCGAAACATGTGTATCAATTTGCCCGTCGAGGGTGCGGCGAAAATCGATTCGCAAAGTTTCGCGATCACTCGGAATCATATTTAAAATTTTATTGCGAGGCAATAGAACCAAATAAACAAAAAAAAAAAGTACCAAAACCCTTTGGCCAGTCAAAATGATACTGAAACAATCAGATTATCAATGTTATTTCGACAAAGTTTTGACTAAGACTAAATAACTGAAGGTCAATCATTCGACTATGACCTCTGGGAATCATCTTCAAAGTGAAACAATGTTTATAAGCAAAATAAACTTCACTCTGCCAAGCATGGTACGAATGCTTTTGTGGTCTGTAAATAATTCAATTTTGTTAAAATTTTGTGTACATAGTAGTTGTATACATAGGAGTTTATGCATCTGTTTATTCGTAGCAAAAAACTTACTGCAGAATCTTACATGTATCACATGATATCAGGAAATTTCTGTAATATGCAACAAGGGTACGAATACTTATGAGACTGACTGTAAATATGAGAGTTTCCGTGTCATTTGTAGTCATCGGTACATTTCGATGACTTTTGGGACCGAGGGGACATCTAGCCGAAAAATGGTGGATGCGACCGAGGTGTTCGGGACTTTAATGTATGACAGCAGCGTGAAATAGGTGGCGCTAATATTATCAGCTATTGACACAGCCGACAGACCGGCGCGGATAAGGGTTGAGGTTCCCTACGCTGTTACTTTCGAGGGGTCGACTACTATAACTGAATTGATTCTAGATAGTCCCAGACAAATCCCCGACGCCCTTGCCCACCCACCAAGTGTTATTCTTACACACTGGCGCCGAGGAGAGCTTGTGGAATAGAATTCATCTCGCTGCCATCTTCAAATATTATTTTCCACTAACTTAATAGTCGCTATACATTTTTTTAACCCCGATCTCTTCTCGTTATTCTACACCAGTATGTTTTTACTTTAACACTAGAACCACCGAGTAATAAATACAACTGATGAATATTGCTTTGTAACAATGACAAGACTACATCTACTCAAACCTAATACCATTTTTATTTTGAAATGTGCTTCTATGAAAAAGTTCATTCAAAAAATTCTGATGAAAACATTTTTATAATTTCAGTAATTGTGAAAGAAAAAATTAGGAACCAGTCATTTTGACTGGTTCTGTAGTTCTAGTGATAACCTATTCACACATGTGTGACCTCCACAGTATCGTATTTAACGCGAAGTCAAATTAATTCTGCACACACTGGAATGAATCGGCTAAGAATATTGTAACAATATCGGGTTAATTAGAATGTTTAAAAGCAAAACGGTTTAGCTGAACAGAGTCATCCACCCTGCAGACACTTTCAAAGAGATCGCAAAAAAAAACTTTTTCTTTCAACTTGAAGGTTAAAAGAAAGGGTAAAAAATGTAATACTCCCTTTCTTTGAACTTGCAGGTTAAAAGGAAAACTGAAACCTTGGGCGCTGTGTTTTTCTTTGAACTTGAGGGCTGAAGGAAGAGTTGAAAACTTGCAGGTTCTTTTTCTTTGCAGATTCTTTCGGCATGAAGGGAAATATATTGCGAAATTCTTTCTAGTTCGGGGTAACAAAATCTTGGCTGAACTACTGCAAGTTTAATTAACAAACGAGTGGAAATATAGTTCTTTGCTGCAGGTTATAAAAATTGATTTGTACATTTTCAAACATAATAGACCATTTTATATGCAAATGTAATTCCAACTTTACGTAGAATTGTAATGTCTAGGAAAAAGCAAATGCAGATATTAGTAATTCCATGTTCGAATTAATTTGTAGAATTTTCAACATGATAGAATATTGAGAGCCACAGAAGGTTACAGGAACTGCGGTAAATATTTTGATACTTGAGAGACGCGGTTCTAAAATATTTAGGACGTGTCTCTATGACTTCAGAGCCCCAGTTTGCACAAACTATTAAAAAGCCCCATCCAGTAAACCGCGCGGAGCGTCGAAAGATAGAGCGAGAGAGAGAGAGAGAAAGAAAGAGAGGGAGGGAGAGCTCATCGTTTACAAAATTCCAGGGCAAAGGTAAACCGAAACCGGTAGAATTTGCAGTGTAGAGGATCTTAAACGCGCAAGTGGTTGATCAAACTGAACGCATAGGTCACGGTAAATATTCGCGGTGCATAATTGAAATGTGTCGATGTCGAAGGGAGGACGTGAACGCGCGTAATGCGGGCACGAAGCGAGAAAGAAAGTCGACGTAGAAAATTACACGAGAGCAAGAACGGAGAGGAGAGGGGCTTAAAAAGAAGAGGGTGACAGAGAGGAGAGGAGAGGAGAGGAGAGGAGAGGTGAGGAGAGGAGAGGAAAAAGGAGGGTGAAAGAGAAGAGAAACACGGGGCGAACGAGGGTAAGGGTGTACAGATGGGTTAAATTTGCGCGGGTATGTCGTACACCATGAATATTGAGGGCCTCGTTATTATACCTACCATTCTCGCGTATAGTATACTCGCAGTGTGCACATACTAGAGGCAAGAGCCCGCAACCATGTCCTTTCTCTCGTCCCGTCCTTTTCTCTCCTCAGCCTCGCCGACTCTCTCAGTCATGCAAATATATACACGCATACATATTTCCTCTCCCTCTCTCTCCCTCTCTCTCTTTCTCTCCCTTCTTCTCTCCTCTCGCACACACTGTCTCCCTTTCTCTCCTCCCGGGTAGAAGCCTCTGTTGGTTTTATCGTTTAACACGAAGTTACCGTAAATTTCACTGGAGAATCCTGGTCTGGCTGGTAGTTAGCTCGGTCGAATGTTAATCCTAATGCTACGGCCACGCTCGAGAATGTATCGTCGTATCTCAAGGCAAAAGCTACCACCACCTTCATCCGTTTTGCGTCTTGAATCTTCTCCCGGCAAGATTTGCTGCCTTGCCTTGCACCGGCGTTGTTGCCTACCTATAGATAGACCCCATCTAACCCACATTCTCGATCAAATAAATTCTGCTTGATTGATTTCTTCCTCCTGCCACCCCCAACCCGTAGCCTTCAACCCTTTAACGTCTCCAGACGCTTCAACCCCCCGGGGAAACAAAATTTTCTATGACGTTGAACCACTTTGACGCTTCCGTGTTCCATGCTCCTCCAGATTGATCGACAATTATCTACACACGCCGGAGACGTAACGTGATTGCGCTTTTCAATTGGGGGTTGTTGTCTCCACAATCAAACTAACAGTTTTGTTACAACGCTCCAAATTTTATAAGTCTCGGGTTTTCCTCGTGCATGCCAAAATTAAAACTAACCCTTTGCACTCGAAGCTAATTTAGCTCCAAAACGAAACATTTCTAGAATATTTCTCTTCTATATATGTATATGTTTGTCATGTTATAAATACGAAAGGGGTGCAATTTACTCCTACGATACTGAAATGTTCAGTAATTTATTGAATACAAACCAATTTAATAATTTAAAAAATATTTTGAATAACGAATAAATTGAATACAACAGTTTTCAGTGGTGCCTGACAGTCACAACTCGAGTGCTAAGGGTTAAAGCAATATTAGGCACTAAATGATTTATATTGAAATTTGCGAAGTCACGGAACAAGTTTGTGCGAAAATATCTTAGCCACCGATGTTTGCCGATAAACGGAAAGCACCGTGGAGATCAGAGAAGAGCTGACACCCCATTAGTCCGGCAGAGCAGCGGCCGGAAGAAAATTAATTTTGCAATATTCAGATCCAATTTCGAGGACGACAATGTTTCTTTGAATGCGGCGCAATCAGCGCGGGGGTAAGTGAAACGATCGATTCGACGGGGATTGGAACGGACGAGGTGATAGAGTTCAATTTTGTCAACTGACAAGGTACCAAGCGGTCGTTTAACTAGTGCCGGGGCAGGGAGGGGAGAGAGGGGTAAGTAAAGAAAGGGCGGAGGAAGGAAATTCGCGGTATACCGAAAGGAGAGAGAGAGAGAGAGAGAGAGAGAGAAAGAGGGGGAGAAAGAGAGAGGGAAACGGAGGGGTCGCAAGAAACGCAGAATAGAAGCGAGGATAGCGGTGGCAACAATTTGCTGGGCATGTTGAGATGATCCCAAAGTTGGCCCCAGGCGAGCCAATAATTGCAAACAATTACCGTACATCTCGGGATGGCTTCGTACCGCTTCGGTAGGTCTACTTACCCCACCCCCTCCCCGCCTACCCCCCACCCGCCCCTCGGCGGAGGTGGTAAAACAATTGTCCTCGCGATTCCGCAAGAAGGCTTCTATCTCCGGTGCCGCAATAGCTCCGATGCCACGAAGTTTAAGTAAATGATGGTAGTTGCCACGGAAATTTACTGGCGTAATTTTTCGAAAGCTCCGGACTGCCGCGCACCCTCTTTTCTTTTCGTCTTTCTACTTGTGGATCGACCACCCCTTTCTCTCCCTCTCTCTCGCTCTTTCTCTTTGTTACCAGCGTTCTATCACTCACCGGTAGGAGGGTAAATGATTTCAAAGTAAATTGCTGTGGAGAAGGTTAGACTGAACTCCGCCCTCCCCGGTAATCTACCCTTTGATTCTTTCAAAGTAAAACACGTCCGCGCAGTTAAGGTTCAACGCATGGCCCGCCTAAACGCATCGAACCAACGAACCACGTCGTCGTGCTTTCCGAGGGAATTTTCGAAAAAAAAATACAGCTCGATCGAGATCTTATCGAACACGAGCCTCGAACGACGCCGCCTCGATGCCACGCTGATGGAACCATGATCGCGTGAGTCCGTGGAAATTTCGTTATTTTTATACCCTTCGCTTACAGGCTCCTAAGTTTTTGCTGCGATTCGCTGCTAACGCCCATTAATTGGATTTTCTCACTCACGATTGGTACTGCTGTTCAAAAATTTTATTTATAAATCCTTGTGGGTCGTAGACTTTCGATTACTGCGAACTAATTAGGTGATGTGTTGATATTGATTTCAGTTATTCTATCATGTATTTGAGATACAGTGAGGATTGTCGACTTTTAAAGAATTGGGTTTAATTGGGTTCTTTTTATTTTTTAAGTATACTTTGTGATTGATATATACAGGAATTTGCAAGTGATAAATATGAATATATTTCCACTGTGAGTTCGACAATGTTTTAATGTCGATTCAAATGAGATTTGTGATTTTTAAAATAGTATGTTTCAGAGGCGAAACATTGGGCATAGATTTTAAGTATATTTTGTTATTGATATACACACGAATTTGCAAGTGATAAATATGAATATATTTCCACTGTGAGTTCGACAATGTTTTAATGTCGATTCAAATGAGTTTTGTGATTTTTAAAATAGTATGTTTCAGAGGGGAAACAGTGGGCATTGATTTTAAGTATATTTTGTTATTGATATACACACGAATTTGCAAGTGATAAATATGAATATATTTCCACTGTGAGTTCGACAGTGTTTTAATGTCGATTCAAATGAGTTTTGTGATTTTTAAAATAGTATGTTTCAGAGGGGAAACAGTGGGCATTGATTTTAAGTATATTTTGTTATTGATATACACACGAATTTGCAAGTGATAAATATGAATATATTTCCACTGTGAGTTCGACAGTGTTTTAATGTCGATTCAAATGAGTTTTGTGATTTTTAAAATAGTATGTTTCAGAGGGGAAACAGTGGGCATTGATTTTAAGTATATTTTGTTATTGATATACACACGAATTTGCAAGTGATAAATATGAATATATTTCCACTGTGAGTTCGACAGTGTTTTAATGTCGATTCAAGTGAGATTTGTGATTTTTAAAATAGTATGTTTCAGAGGGGAAACAATGGGCATAGATTTGCAATTGTATCGGAAATACAAGAGTATTCTTGAAGAGCTCCGCTGGAAGCATTTGGGGAAACCGCATTTTTCCTCGGGATTTGGTGTGTGTGTTCGAGTTTGATACGAGTAAATCTCTCTTTTTCTAATCCTGATCCTTCCCCCTATTTCCTCCGCGCCGTTTCCCGTGTTCTTCATGTCCGTCGTCAGTCTTTCTGTCTGTTCTGCTAACGGAGGTGACATGTGGCAGCAAATAACGTGTGATTGATTTCGCAAAAACCATACCCTTGGATAAGGTCGTCGGCGGTTGGTACAAATTGAAAAATAAGTTACACGTGTCCACTTCAGCCTCTGTGTTTGTGACTCTAGGATTCCGATACACGGTTGCTCGAGTTGCGATTGTGTCGCAGTTATCGTTATTCGACTGTCGCACAGCAATAACGCAACGGTTTCCAATAACAATGAGAATTGCAACCTCCAGAAGAAAAAAGATAGCACTTTGAGCATCTCTGTGTATTTCGAGATTACTCATTTCTGCAACGTGTTGTACATTTAATAGTGTTCAACATTTTGCTGCTAACATTTATAAAAAAAAAAAATGAAGCAACGTTGTAGATCATGTTGCGGACGGAGATTCATTAATTATAAATAGCGAGGGGCGGTATTTAACTCATCTAGAGACTCTTCAAGATCAACTAATTTCGTAGGATGACGAACATCTTTTCTTGCCAATTAATAGGTGATTAATTGCCAGGATGACGCTCTAAATTTTATGATACCCTTCTGCTCTGTGATACATGGTGTTGTCTACCATCAGCATTGTAATTACAACGATGTTTTACGGGGTAATGTATTCATAACTTAACTTCTGCAAAATGCTAATTACCAAATCAATCGACTACATCATAAGCGGGACGGAGAACATTTTATTTTAGTAATGGTGGACACAAGATCATCGTGTTATAATAACGAATTAAACTGCGGTGAAGTTTCCATCAAATTTATTATTTTACTAACTGAAGTTTTCGAAATTATTCATGCATTTAACGTTTGTAAAAAGTTGCGTTTCAGCCGGACAGTGGACAAGATATGTGGTTTATTTGAATCAGTTTTTATTAATCTTTTTAGAGGTATGTTAACTTTACCTGCTCGTTTAAGCGAGTCTATGTGTTTTTCCACCATGAAGTGGACGCTGTGACAAAACAGGGTAGCAGACTGTCGGACAAAACATAGTGCTATCACGTAACACAAGCATTACAGCTTGGCCGACGAGAATAATGAGATATTTGTCGCGATTAGGCGAAAATGAGTAAGCGAAACACAAGATAGAATTATTTATGGCTTCTTAAAATAATTTGGAGAAACATTAACCCTCAACCCGAGTCTTCCCAATATTTATTTAAATATGCATTCCGATTTTTTGAAAGCCTACGACAGTAAAAAAAAATTAAAAACACAAGATAGAATTCGAATTATTTATGGCTTCTTAAAATAATTTGGAGAAACATTAACCCTCAACCTGAGTCTTCCCAATATTTATTTAAATATGGATTCCGATTTTTTGAAAGAATACCACAGTAAGAAATTAATAGCATAAACGACCCCTATTGCCCAAGAAGGGTCGAGAGTACGGAATTCTTGTCACTTGCAGTCGATGCACATTTTTACTTTGCATAAAGATCCACTCGGTTTAGTAGTGAGATAATTTTAGTTTAAATCTCGTAGGAATGCTTTTCCGGAACGCGGTTAGATAATAGTTGGAAATATGCGGATTTTTCATCGGCGGGTCCAATCTAGCGCATAACATCGTTTGCAGTTGCAACACAGTGTCGTTATTCGAAGAATTCGATTGGTAAAGTACAACCGTATACATGGCCACGGCGGTTCGCCCCCGCGATTCGTTCGTTTCCGGTGATTGCGCAGTGATTGCGACGTCACTCACAAAATCAACCGGTCTGCGCTTGGCAAATTAACGCAATTTCCAAAACAAACAGGCTTTACCTGCACTCTGCGCTTAGAGTGTACTCGGTACATGCGGTATGTACGATACCTATATACGGGTTTAATTGCGAACACCGCCGCAAACACCACTCGTTTATTACATCCAGAAAAACGCCAATGAAATCACACTCGAATCAAGTGCGCACTAACCGTTGTTTCAGCAAACCGACCGTAACATCTTCCATGTTTGACCGGAAATTTAAGACTTTCAAAAATCTCAAAACTTTACAGGCATATAGTTTATACGATATTAAAAATAGAACACTTTTGATTCTTGTTGGAAAATGGTCTTAGGGGCGCAAACACCCTCTGAAAGAAAAAAGTTATTGTAGTGTTTTTAGAGGTCCACATTACCAAAAATAAATCTTTCAGAAACTATGGGTAAGAGGTAAATTTTGAGCATTTAAATAAGGGAGTTTTCTTCCCCCGGAACCGGAAATTTAAGACTTTCAAAAATCTCAAAACTTTACAGGCATATAGTTTATACGATATTAAAAACAGAACAATTTTGTTTCGTGTTGGAAAATGGTCCTAGGGGCGCAAACACCCTCTGAAAGAAAAAAGTTATTGTAGAATTTGTAGAGGTCGACATTACCAAAAATAAATCTTTCAGAAATATTTAATTTAAATAGTATGAAAGATCAGGACCTCCTCGGAAGGGTGTTTTCACCCCCAGGGCCGTTTCTAACCAGGAAAAAATTGTTGTGCTATCGACTTCGTGTAAATTAAATTGATTTTAGATTTTTTCTAATGTTTGAGTTGTGAAACTGCCCCAGTGAGTTTGTAATAGGTGATAGTGAGTTAGAAAATAGAATAGCGAACACATGCAGGGTTTAATGCGCGAAATTTCGTATCCAGGCTGCAGGCTGCAAAATAGCAAAATCTAAAATATTTTCGCTTAAGGTAAAGTATCATTTCTTTGGCGGTACGTTGTTAGCCAGTTTAAATTGCGCGTCTCACGCTTTTTCCCCCATCCAGCTCTTCCAATATTCTACCCTCGAATCTTCCGCCCGAGGCTTCTTTACCCCACATTTCAATCAGTGCTCTTGACAGCCCCACCTCCGCCCCTCGGCTTGCCGGCAACTATACAACTGTTTTTTCTTTTAAAAATTAATTACCGAATTACCAGGGAAAAGTTCATCTTTGCTCGGTTGATGGCAAACACGACGAGAAATTTCCCTTTGGCTTTCAAGACTACATACATATTAAAAATCTCGATAAAACACTGAACAATAAAATTACTGGAAATTGATACCAACATAGAACAAATTAATTTACTACATTCATCCGCAAACGAAGCTTCCAAGTTCACCAATTATAAAACAGAAAATCAAAAATTCCAGTTACTCGAGTGCAGGTAAAAAAATTCCAGTTGTTGAATATGACAAATGACGATGAAACAGCAACATCATTAATACATGTCAACAGGAGAGCGTCCGCGTTAAAAGATGCATAGGAACTGCATAAAGATCTGCATATCCGAGTCATTTCACAGGCAATTGGAACACGTCTCACGTAAAGTACTGTTTCATTGACAGTACAATTGTGCGCTCATCTACAATGCATATACATGAATATGTAGAGAATGCCTCTCGAGGACTTTAAAGCATCCTGCTGCAATGGTAACTACGACACGGTAGCAGAACTTTAAATTGAACGCGCAAAATAATGTTGTGTGCCTGGCTGTATGAAACCTGACGAAAATCGACAATAACGGTGAACCACCAGAGCGGAGCTTGCGTTTGTGTTTTCACCTGAAATATTGGCCTAAATGCCAGGCAACCTATCCGTATAAGTACAGTTCGATTGTTACTCGAACTGTGACTATAATCCATCGGATTTTTTTGAGTCGTGGCGGTGCGAATAAAATACTGCTGACTTGTGATTAATTCAATGGAAAATAATTCAAATATTGTTCTCCAAGTAGATACCGTCACTTCGCTGTCTACAAATACAGGGTGTTTGGTCACTGGTGGTACAAGCGAAAAGGGGGTGATTCTACATGAAAGAATAAGTCGAAAACATAGAATAAACATTTTTAGTTTGAGGCTTTGTTTTCGAGAAAATCGACTTTGAAGATCTGTCAGGTTTGTGTGCTTTAGTATATGCAGGAAGTAGATTTGGTTGGTCATGATCAGACGCGTCAGACAATTCCTATCGAATAGCATGCTGCATTTCAAACTCGATTTTCTCGATAACGAAACTTCGGATGAACAAATTTTATTCTATATTTTCAACTTATTCTTTCACGTGAAATCACCCCCTTTTTGCTTGTACCACCAGTTACCAAACACACCCTGTATATTGCTTGCACAAATTCGCCAGGATAAATGCGTCTCGCGATGATAAATAAATCGGCTGCAAATTGGCCCGGCTAAACGAATCCGACGTCGTCAAACACAAAACCTTCGGACGAATTATCCGGGATCCCCGGTTCCCGTAATCAGAAAGCCATCTCGTAGAAAACAGTTCGGAAACGTACACGAGCAGCAGCGGCAGCATCAGCGTCGCCTAAAAAGCTTATGCCTCCCCCGGTCGTCCCGAGACAATGATCCAATTACTTCGGAAAGGTTTTTTCTCCGCGTTATTTAATCGTGAAGGTAGTTTAATCGCCTCAGACAATTCCCCAATTTAAGTTACTTTCCAGAAAGAAATTAAGAAAGAATACAAGGAGACGAATCAACGAATCGCGAGAGATCTGTTTAAGAACAGCCGTTTAACGGTCGCTGTTCCGCGAAAGCGCAAAACAAAACAAAAACAAAAAAAAAAAACGAAAGAGGAGAGCCATGAGAGGAATTAAGCTCTCTCTCCCCGAGCCATTCTCTCTGTCTCTCTGCCGCGACAAAGCGAGAAAAAAGAAAGAGAGTCGAGGCAGAGAGAAAACACAGGAGGGAAGAAACGGGCGAAAGGCAGAAGATAGAAGTTGTTAGGGAAGAGGGAAACGCGGTATTCCCGAAGAGACCATTGGTAAACTATGTATTCGTTGAACCGATTGAAAGGCACTGTGGCGTGCAACGAAAGGGATACAAAAAAACGTTGAGCCCGCAATAAAAGCTCCCCGTAAAGAGAGTTTTTATTTCGCAAAGTCGAACGAGTGACCCGAGCGGTTTCGTTTCTTCTCTCTCTCTCTCTCTCTCTCTCTCTCTCTCTCTCTCTCTCTCTCTCTCTCTCTAACTCCCCTCTCTCTCTCTCTTTCTTCAGGTTCCCTCCTGGCTCAACTCTTTTACTTCTCTTCACTCTTCCTCCGCCGACCGCCCGCGTTCCGCGATTCTTTAGTTTCAGTTTCAGAGGTTTAGGGTGCTCCCCAGTTTGACAGTTCGCGCAAATCGCTTTTCCCCACTTTGCATTTTCGTAACGCAACGTCTTAATCGCATCTTCCAAGGATACTTCCTTCATTGCAGCGCGATCGAGTTGAAAAAGTTCACGGAACACCGTGGCTTTATTTTATATTTTGTATCTTCTTCGAACACAATCCCGTTCTTGGTTAGACAGAATTTTTAAATATTCGGAAACAAACTTTTTCTCAGTTCGAGCAAGTGTTTCCTTATTCCATATGGCGTTAATTTTCCTCCAAATCTAAAGAAAACAGGCGAAAAGTATATTCATGCCTGGGACAGCGCGTCGGTGCAAGTAGAAAAGGTCGATATTGGTCAGGCAGACGAGTTACGGCCTAGAACCGCTGATCAATCGAAATTATACGAACGGTACCGAGTGCAATTTACTGAAATTACAATTAAATTTCGATGTAAACCAAGTTGCGTTCGTTGTACAAATTAATTTACGCCAAATAAATATTCGAATTTGTAATAATGTCCAATAAATGCTGACCATTGTATCAAAACACACGGTGCGCAATAAAAGCGAGGACATTGCTCGAATGCTGATCAAGCAATTTTGAAACTGCAATGCTGATCTTCAGAATATTCCAAAAAAATTGGCGTACGAGAAAAATTTATACGAATTAACGAACACTTGGTTCGGTTAACTGAAAACCAAAGTTCGTCGCAAGTTTCGATCGCGTCCTCTGCAGCGAAGCTGTTACCCGATCCAAGATCGTTAAATTCCACTTGGGAACGCTTTCGGAAAATTTGCCGGTGAAACAGAAATTTCCGTAAACATTCTTAGCCTGCTAATCAGCGTCGCGAGCGTGTTAATAACTGTCTCCGGGTTGCTGAAGCGGCAGCGTCGCCGTTGTCCCAACTTTCGTCGATCGCGGCTGCGTAAACCCGTGGCGAACAATCTCTCTCTCTCTCTCTCTCTCTCTTCTCTCTCGCTCGTTGTTGTTGTAACTTTCAATAATCGTCGGCGAATAAATTTGTCGCGGGGCGAATTCTATCGCGGCAACTTCCCGAATATATTCTGCTCGAAATTCATAACAACTTTCCAAGTCACAGCGTCGCGTCGGCAGAGGCTCGCTCAGACCATAAATTCATCTATGCAACGGCCTCTTTGACGGCTGCGCACTCTCCGTTGTTTCACTTTTCGCTCGCGAGACACCGGAAGACACTCCTTTGCCAAATAAATTGATAGAAATTGCGCGCAGCGTAATCTCTGCAACGCGTGCATTCTATACACCCTGTGAAGCGAATTAAACTGTCCCCGTTAATTTTCCATTCTCTGCATCGATGTCTCTTACTGTATCAATTTTCTCTTGTATCGTTGTTATTTTACCCACATAGTTTCCCTTTTTATCTTTTCGCTATAATGGTAATTAACACTGATTGCCAAACAAGAAACCTAAATAATTTCATGAAATCAAAGTAAGTTATTTAACGCATTTGCATCACAAGGAAATATGAAAAGAAGATCTTTATCACCAAACTTTTTTTTTATTATTATATTTAAGTACAAAAATGACTACAAGTAAAAGAACTTCATATGTCAACATTATAAGAGAAAATCAGAATTACTACTTTCATCTCCAACAACACCATTTCTATCTTTTAGCTAACGAATAATGATAGTGACCAACAAAGTTGAGCGCATATATACGCTAATTATGCAAATGCGTTAATGAAATAGAAATTGAAAAAAATTAAATGTATGATACTGTGTAGTTCTCCAACTTTCTTGCATTTTACAGATCCTAATTAAATTTGGTAAAATGAATATATTAACGTAAAAATTCATTTTAAAGTCTGAACAAATAATTCCGTCACCCATATACGGGTGACATGGCAGTCTACGTGTTAAACTGCGTGTTTTATTTTTGAGAATTTAAAAATAGTGGTGCTCAACCATAAAAAAAAAATAAATGTCAACTAACTGGAAACAGGAGAATCTATTTTAAATTTTCCACAAAGCTCGAAACTCGATTCCTCTTCCCCCGTTCCTTGTACCGGTAGTTGTCCTGAAATCCTTTTGACAATGATATGCGTTCAGGACGGTTCGCGCGAGATGAATATAGGCAGGATCGTCTGGTCTCTGAATAATTTTTGTAAATTGGTCCCATATGTATGGCCGAGCGACCCTCTCGAATTCACAACTACGAGAGGGGGACTAACGTTTATATTTTTTACTTCGCTCGTACGTCCCCCCACCCCCTCTTCACCCGCACGCTCTCAATTCGCATTCTCGTTTCTTCTCGCTCTTTGTTCGATCCCGCACGGTTTTCCCACCCCTCTTCACCCCTCCTCCTGGTCTCACGGTTTCATCCCCTCGTTTCCCATCCCCGGCGTGCACACGTCATTTCTGGAGTGGAATTTTAAAACCGCCCCCGCGCGCGCGCGCGGAAATAAAACAACTTTATGGTCACCGTAAACTCTGTCGCGTCTGGTTTCTTCCCAAAAATATAATGTGCTGGATGCACAACCGCTTCAATGGCAGAGTCGTACGGTATGACTGCCTATCACGTTTTTCGCGGATCCGATGCAACGTTACCGGACCGTGAATCTTTATGCACACACCGCCACAAAAGTCTCTGCGCGACACCCCTCTTGAATTTCAACCGCTCGAACATTAAAACCAGTGGAATGTACCGCACGTTTTATGCACGTTGATTAACTTGTCGGTCTCGCTGTTCCTTTTGATTGTTCTGAAGGAAATATTTAGCACATCGTTTCCTACACAGCTGAACGGAATTTCTGTTAAAAATTATCTAATGTTCGAAATGTTCGCTTGGACATTTACAAAAAATACTTTTTACCATCTCCAGGGTACACCACACTGTTACAAAGTCTTATCGAGCTCGTCTTTGACCCACAGGAGCAAAGAACTTCTAAAACTTTTGATTTCTGGTGACCAAGAGACTCGGCGAGTTTGATAAGAATTAATAGCAACTGATATATCCTGGGGACGGTGAAAAAAGATTTTCAAAAAATTGAAACGCGTGTTTTAAGAGGAATTTAATTTGTTCCCAGATTCTGTAGATACGAACAGTTCCCTTCAGATTTAATTTTATTTTGAGAAAGGGATGATCGCAAAATGTTGTCTTTTTGATTAATTATTGATTGGCTCGCGGAAGTTTTTCGATTGCGAACAGATTCGCGTTTTAACGACTTTACTAACGGTTCACAGACGCTATTGACGGTTTTCTACTGCCGGTTAACGATTTTCTGACGCTTTTGTCGATTTTACGATTACAATGACAATAATAATCGAGAAAATAATAATATTACCAAGGTACGATTCTTCGGGTGGTTGTTAGAAGCGAGGTCTTCGGCTGGCTCGCGGATTAATTATTGATTGTAACGTGGCCGAAATATCGGTGATTAGTATCGAACGATTGAATTGGCACGACACGGGAAAATTCGGTTGTGCGGTAGTTGAGGCGAATGAACATAAGTTATACACCCTAGGCGGGCGCAGGTTTATCGCCTCGCAGATATCCCTACGCAAACACGAAGACACCCGATATCGTATATGACTGGGAAGGCGCGAGGGAAATGGGAATACCTTGTGACGCTTCCTTCTGAATTTCGATGATGCTTCCTATCATCATATACTATCTGCTGAAATCGTTCCGCGAGACAAATAGACGAAAATATATGTGGGACGAAAATGGGAGCAGCCACTATTCCTTCGTCTCTACACAAATATCCGGCGCAATAAATGTGTCCGGAAGATATGTATATGCCGCACGTCTACGGAAATATATTCTATTTCGAAAACAGATGTTCGCTCCTTTTGATTCTTCAATGAAGTGTCGTCGAATCGATGTTCCAGCCCGAGGGAGAAACGATACCTGAAAAAATATGCCGCGAACGCGACGTCGTGTTTCCCCTCGTTTTTTGAGATGGTCGAACTGTAATTCTGTCTTGCGAGACGTTCGCTGAAATTTTTTAAACACAGATATCACGGTCCCAGTAATGTCAGAAACGGTTGAAAAATTGTTCTTTGTTCGCAGTTGCAATCTCCCTTTACACCCATCATTTAATAATACAGGATGTTTGGTAACTGGTGGTAGAAGCAAAAAGGGGGTGATTCTACATGAAAGAATATGTCGAAAATATAGAATAAAATTTGTTCATCCGAAGTTTCGTTATCGAGAAAATCGAGTTTGAAATGCAGTATGCTATTCAATAGGAATTGTCTGACGTGTCTGATCATGACCAACCGAATCTACTTCCTGTAGATACCGAAGCACACAATTCTGACAGATCTTCAAAGTCGATTTTCTCGAAAACAAAGCCTCAAACGAAAAATGTTTATTCTATATTTTCGGCTTATTCTTTCATGTAGAATCACCCCCTTTTCGCTTGTACCACCAGTTACCAAACAACCTGTATAAATTAATCTGAAAAACACATAATTCGATACGAGAACTTCTCTTCTTCTTCTTTGAAGCGGCTCTCAAAAAATCCCGCGGAAACGATCCACTCGGCGCGCGCTTTTTAATATTCCGAAACACGTTTCGCCAGTTTTGTTTCAGTTTTGTGCAAAATTTAATCGCCCGGCTTGCTTCACTGTTCCCGAAAGTTCGATGGAACGGGAAACTCGATTTCGAGAAACATGTGCCACCGACGAATCAATTTCAGGTTCAAGCTTCCGTGACGTGTACCGGAAATTCTGTAATAATTATCCCGGCTTTTTATTTGCCGTTGGCTTCCCAACGATTTCCCAATTTTTCGTACTTTTATTTGTATTTTAACGTTCGTCCAGATCACACTGCAATTATGTAAAATTTGTCAACCAGACGGTACACGAGCTAAATATTCTTAGTGTACAATGAAAAAGTACAGTCGAACGGAAGTGATTTGTCCGGTGATAAAGTAGTAATTCTCGTCTAGCGACGATAAGAATTTAATCACATTTACGAGGGACAATGTTTCCCAATATTTCGAGGGCGCGTCAACGTTTAATGAAAATGAAATTGCAAAGCACTTTCAAAGATAAGATATAACCCGGTGGAATGTCTCTGCGAATCTTATATTTTATGTGGTCGTTCGTGATAGGCAAGCCAGACGGAGGAACGCAGGTTGGTGTACATAAACCCGGGGACCTTAAAACTCGTAATGGCAAATGCCACGGTCAGGTCAGAACCGATGGCCACTTTATGGTTAGATTTTAAACAAAATACGAAACCCGTAAAGCGATGGTTGTTAAACACGGTTGGTATCCTACGTCCACAGACCGCTGGCTCCCTGCTCTCGCGCCCCTCTCTTCTTCTGGTCCGTCCTCTCTTCCATTCGATCCTTCTGGTCATCCTGCGGTGAACGAACGGTCCGATATACCAGGTCGACCCTTAAAAGCCCACTCCATCAAAAGGGTAGCTTTTATACCTTCTATATTTACGAGAGATGTTTCTTCTTCCGCCGCCGGCTTCCTTGCGATAAGAGTTACAGTCTCTACTATATCGACCTGTCCTGTCCTCTCCTGCTGGCCGCTACCCTCCTCTATGAAAACCAAAAGAAACCTCCCTACCAAAATAACGCACCATCCTCTCACTTCCGCTGCAAAATCATTATCCAATTTTCACGAAAAATTCTCTTCTTCCACGTTTCACCCCTCTCGTGACAATTTTTGATCGGTTCATACAGCGTTTTCTCATCCCTTATAAGTTCTTACGTTTCTGATTCACTAATTTTTGCCATAAACGCATAAATAAATCTGATATTCAATTTATATTTAAATCTAAAAATAGCTTCGAGTTTCTATCTTATTTTCTGAAAAAATGCACAGCAAGAAATATATAGAAAGTTTTGGGACATTTCCAAAGTTTTTTAGCCAGTTAACTGTGGAATTTAATTTGAAAAATCCCTCGCGGCACGGAGTTAAAATCAAATCTCGTCGATCGACATAAAATGCAGTATTCATGAATCGCTACTACTCTTTTAAATGGCAGTTCAATCAAACTTGTCAATTCGGTATTGCTTCGAGTTTGATAATCTGGATTTGTTGCAGGATCATTACTGTTGTTGTCGTTTCTACGTTGATTTTCTGTTCTATAAACAATTAATCTGTTCAACTGTTCCGTGACAGTAAGCCTGATATTTCGTATTATCCCTACATTATAATACTGTAATTTCATTTGTTTTTCAATATTTAACTATGTTCCACCAATCCGACGATCTTGAAACTTTTGTACCTATTAGATAGGTAACAGAACATCGTTCTTGAATTTTTTGGAAGTGGTCACTCGAAGGCTTGCTTGCAAACCCCACCCCTAAAAAATTAAATAATTTTTTCTACCTTGAATAATTTGATCACAATTGTGAAAATATATATGATATGAAGGAGTTAAGTTCGAATATTTTCGTTTTTATTCCATCTGGATATATCTTAATTAACAACCGAGAAAAAACATGATATAGTTAAGGGTATTTATCCTCATATTATCCTTAAATGAAGGGTTAGCGATTTAAAATTTTAGGGGATTGTTTTTCAGCCTAAAACGATGGTTTTCCACACAATACTTTTTTGAAAATAGTAAAGCAAGGTGAGAAAGAATTACAATTTTTATTCGATAAGAAACTAACGATTCGTGAACGTTAACCGCACCGCAATAGAGATTTGGCCCGACGTGTATACACGTAAAACGCGCTTAACTGGTTAAATTAATTTCTCCGATTGTTTAGAACATTTCCGGAGCCCAGCAAGACAGGACACGTAACCGGAAGTAAAAACCAGTTGCTCGAAGCGAACATGAGATTGCGAACGCGACGGAATGCGACTCGTTCCTCCTGCAGAGTCATACGCAATTCGCCGCAAGTTTATTTACGTAGAAGATGTTTACAGTGCGGATTGTCTTCTGTTTGTCGTCCGTCTCATATAAACAAGATTCGCATAGTTGGACGAAATTTTGGTTAGAGAGAAAAGCACTGTCGCTGACAACGGTTGTGGACATGGACAATACCGGATGCGTTCCGCGAGGCAAGGTAAATGTTTGGCAAGTAACGAGCGGGATACTCCCGCGCCGTACAATTGTAAAACATGTACGTGCAAGTGAATGCTTCTGTATTAGATACGCCGTTAGAACCGTTATTTGCGAAATATAGAGTCCGGTCTGTCTACGAATTTCTTGCTGGTAAACAATTAGAGAAATGTACGGACGTGTGACTGAACTGCAAGACTGAGCACGTGAAAATCTACCAATGAATAGCTATAAAAATCGATAACAATGTACTGAATAATGGTAATAAATAGACAGCGGATCTTTATGCAAAATAAAAACTATTTGCATCGACTGCAAGGCACAAGAGCGAAAGAAAAATTTCATCCTTCCATTAATTATTTTATCAATCTAAAACCAATACGCTGGCACCCTTATATCTTTTTAATATGTCTACTGCTTTAAATTGTGCTTACCCATTTTTGTCATAAATGCATAATGATCCGCAGTCTAGTAATAAACACGATCGATAAGATTGAACACATAATAAAATATTAAAGACGGAGGACAAGATTAAATATATGATATATGTACTGAAAGACAATCTAAAATATCTCGTGTGGAATTCGGAGCGTTGTCAAGCTGTAAATAAAATCGGCCGTTGCATAAATCACGGTGCCACGTGCTCATTCATTCATTCAGCGGGTCACTGCAGCAGAAGAGGAAATAAAGGCGCGCTGGGAGGAGCCGTTACGCGAACGGAGTAACTTAAAGCCAAAAGTCGATCAATACTTAAAAACGTTTGTGATCTGAATATTCAAACAAGCTCCATTCATGAATATTCCCTGTCGTCATCGGCCGAATAAATAGGTGTGCGTTTATCCAAGTAGCCGCAGCCCCCGGGTGCTCGCCTCGACTATTTACACACATATTTCATAACGACGTTAATGGAAGGATCGATGGGAAGCGCGATAATGATATTTAAATAAAATCATTCCGTCGTGTTCCCTATATCACGGATAAAACAAGAAACGTTCAGAGAGAGGGAAATAGAAGGGGGTGAGAGGGAGAGATAGAAGGGGGTTGGAAGACCAGTGGAGGAATTCTGAAACGGTATCGAGCCCGATACGTATTCCCATAAATTTTTCTTTCCACGGTCTCCTTTTTCGCATGGTTAGCTCCTTCGCACTCATTGACTGCATGATTATGCAGCCGAACTCATGTCGGGCACGGAGGTCCGCATATTTTTATGCGCGCCGACGATCGCGGCTCCTTGACGAGACGAAAAAAACTGGGGAACGAAAATGGAAAAACCAGCTCCCGACGAGTCTATCGCAGTTATGCTACCTTCGTTACCCGCATTAACATAATCGCCCGTAGCCGGTGATTTCCCCGAGAAATATGCAAGCCGAATTATATTTCGGAGCTTTGATCCCCGATCAAACTGCTTGGTGCACTCGGGAGACACATGCGTTTACACGTCGCACCAGTTTTACGGATGCATCACTGACTGAACGTTCAAAGCGATGCATGACAATCGTTACCCCGCTCCGTTTAACGAAAGCCGCGCCTCGCAATCTTTGATGACCCGATTACTCCATTTTGCTTAATTTACTTTCCCGGTAATTGTCTTTCTTAGTTCCCGGATTTTCAAAACGAAAACTGATCTCAGAGTTGTGCTGTTTTATCAATAACCTGATAAATAGTAATTTCATTGAATTCACGAGTATAATTACGGACATTGCTATCCTTTCGACCGTACATAGATCGTTCGAGCAACGCTTAAAACAACCCCCTACACAAACATTTGCACGCACATTCTATTCACCTAATTTCAGTTATTTTCTCGAACCACGCTAAAATTACCTAAGAGGCGTGTTGCGCAGTTTCCATTTCCCACTGTAAATGGTTGTACCAGGCAGCAGAGCACACATCCTAAGGGCATATCCTAAAACTACATTAGTTCGTGCACAGGGTGTGCACTGTCATTTACCGGGACCCGATTTACCCGCCCGAATTCTGCATCAACCCTTTCGAGTTCTTTCAATTGTAATTTACTTCGTCTTTCAGAAATATTTCTGTTGTCAGTCATTAGCTACGATAAGCAACGCAATTTTCGAATCAAGAGAAATATTCTTTCGATTTGAAGGGCGCGAATTCTGCATCAACCCTTTCGAGTTCTTTCCATTGTAATTTTCTTCCTCTTTCAGAAATCAACAATACTTCTGTTTCGAGTCATTAGCTACGATAAGCAACGCAATTTTCGAATCAAGAGAAATATTCTTTCGATTTGAAGGGCGCGAATTCTGCATCAACCCTTTCGAGTTCTTTCCATTGTAATTTTCTTCCTCTTTCAGAAATCAACAATACTTCTGTTTCGAGTCATTAGCTACGATAAGCAACGCAATTTTCGAATCAAGAGAAATATTCTTTCGATTTGAAGGGCGCGAATTCTGCATCAACCCTTTCGAGTTCTTTCCATTGCAATTTTCTTCGTCTTTCAGAAATATTTCTGTTGTCAGTCATTAGCTACAATAAGCAACGCAATTTTCGAATCAAGAGAAATATTCTTTGGATTTGAAGGGCTCGAAGCTACCCGAAAAGGGTGAAGCAGGACGTTCCGGGGCCAGGAAAAGTCGCGAGAACCTTCCGGCGGAGGGAAACGCGGAAAGGAACTTCTTAATCCTTGTTAACGCTTTGTCCTCTCGCGGAAAGTTGCCCGGTTTAGTAGCTCCGAGCGGAATCGTTCGACGCGCATGAATATAAATAAGCGGGGGGATGAAGCGCGCGAGACACGTTTGCGTTCGGCACAGATTTACCTCTGCCGCGGGGTTGCCTTCGCGAAATGTGTTGCCGTCGATGAAAGAGTGGTGCGGTGGGACGCGGAGAAGGAAAACCGGGGGGTAACGGAAAGCCTGAAAATGAGGTAAATAACGGGGGAAAGCCTAATGTTGCATGAACGCGATAAGCCGTCACCTGCCGCGTGTATATATCGTCTGGGTCTGGCCCCGTGTATCGAGGAGACCGGCATTCATCGGCTCGATTCTAAATAAATAACAACCGATAGGCGCCCGGGGCCGGGGAAAATGGAGGAAACTGGACGAACGGTGCACCTTCGGCCGGAAGATCCGGCTAACCCCTATACAGGGTGTCCCGGAAACTTAAAATCCCCTTGGAATCTCCTTTGCTCTCTGAAAAATTAAAAATCTCAGAAATATCAATGTTTTACCAACAGAGGGTGCACGGAGGTATTAAAAATGTATTTTTAAAAAATCTGGTACACACAATAATACCATTCCACTTTCCTTTAAATATTATTTATTGTTCTTGAAATATTTCTTTAATACTGAAGTTTTCTCAAGGTCTGATTGACCACTCCTTTAATGCGACAAGTAGTACGAACAAAAATAGGGTTGTACTACTTGTGTGCAAAGCTTCATAAAATTTTGAATTTACCTAACAAGGGAACATATTCAGATGCGAAAATCCGATTTTGATGAGACTTATGTGAGCTTATAGTTCTTTGAAAAATATTTGACACGTGTTTTTTTTTTTTATCGGCAACCATCCACTTTGAAAGGGTGAAAACAGCCCTCTAAGTTGGGGGTCAAATCCATATTTTTGAGATATGTCGGAAACCAAATTGTGTGTTTTTCAATGGGAAATGTAGTCGCGCAAGAAAATTTTAACAAAAGTTTTTTGTTGAAACAGTATATTAAAAATTTGATTTTTTTTTTTGCAGTTTCTCTTATTTATTGTTAGTTCATTTTAATGTAAACTGGGGTGTGTGATCTTTGATCCAAGATAGGGGATATATGTTTCAGGATTTTCTTTTTTTTTGCCTTTTAACAATAATTACGCATAATGGAAGATACTCTTGTAAGTTCCATTTATATCAACTTCGGAGCCGATTTTATTAATTTCCTGCTCGCCCCTAAATGATGAAAAATGTCGAGAAGTTAATTTGGGAAAAATAGAAGGTTGTTTGATACGTGTTTCTGGGTGGATGTTTCTGGTTTTCGGGACACCTTGTACGAGGGGGAGCAACGGACAAGGGCGAGCCTCTAGACATAGGAAATGGTCGTTTCGTCGACGAACAGGGGAAGCGGGTTGCATTTCTCTCCGGAAGCCCGACGACAAATCGCTTTGACGTGGCTGTCGGTCGGAAAATTTCGCTCCTTCCGAGGTTACCGGTCGGGAACACACGATCACTCATTCCGTGTCCTGCCAGATTTCTGTCACGTGCGTTTGTTCGGCTCTTGGCCCCGTTCTAATGCCGATCGAAACTGCGCGGGCGCGTGTCCCGCGTACCGATGCGCGTATTTACTCTTAAATGAATTAATACCGGGCACCGGAGCGCCGGTTATTAATTCGCGGCCGACACGATTGATTTAGCGGCGGCCCGCCGGGAATAGGAATTGATTGAACTTGCTGCGGAATTACGGGTTTAGACGCCGAAGAAACTGTTTAAGGAGAACCGGGCTTCTCTTCGATTAAACGCATTTGTTGCTGTCTTTGCCGCGCGGGCTTGACAAATTAATCCGAATGTGTTTATTGGAGCTGGGAAGCCGGTTTAACTGTTAAAAAAATGTATATAAAATTTTAGAACGGTCCTAGCACGATAGTTCGTGATCTCAGTGAACGCTTAAGGGTTGAACCCAGCCTATCTAATTTAAGATTCCCGCGGAGTTCCACCCTGCTAATTTTTCAAGTTAATTTACTGGCTATCACACGTCACGTGGGAATAACTCACCCCGCTTATGAAATCACATTTGAAGCAAGAGAAATTAATCTGGTCACAGATTGCAACGCGAAAGCTAATGGAATTGGTGAAGAAAATGATGCAGCATTCGAAACGACACGCTAAAAATACGTCATTTTGTTTCTCCGAAATTTACTCGGCGAATCGTGATTCTTTATGTAAATCCGTAGACACCCGTTACCACGGATGAATTAAAAATAAACCCATCCTGTTTGTTAGTTCACCGGACACGTATTTCTTGATTTACAAACGGAATACTGTACGCGTGTTTTTTTTTTTTTTTATTCCGCGCGGAATCGCGTCCACCGAATTTGTTGAGACCGTATTTGTGGACGGATGTAACGATTCGTTGTAAATGCATCGAGTAATTGCCAAATCAATTGAAATAGTTACAATCAGACAGCAGCTGTTTCCAAATGATGCGAGTCACGAGAATACGCTTGAACGAGGATTATTTTAAAGTAGCATGAATGATATTAAAATATTTTCAAGTATGACTGGTGGAAGGTTATTTTTGTGAGAACACACTTTTCCCCGCAACTCTTCCAAGTCACTCGGTTCTTTTCCCATCGGATTGTTCCTTGGATTTGCATGAAAATGAAACTTTCATAGATGGGAGAAATTAATGAATTTTAATAAGGGAACCCCGTGTCCCTTATTCACCATATCGCAGTCATCCCATTATCGTCGGATAAATTAAATGCGCTAACGCTGCCGAAAAATCTTCGGTTTTACTTCAACTTCTTCTTTGGCGCCCTTTCGCGCTCAGCTTCGTTACATCTCCGTCCGGTTTCGCCCTCCCCACGCCCTTTCCACTTTCTGCGCCGTAGTCCCTTTCCCTTTTCTTCTTTTCCGCTCCCGATTTAATTAAGATTCATTAAGCTGCACGGCGAAATGAGACGCTAACAGTTGTACAAGAGGAATATTGATCTCCCGTTAAACATTGTGCGTGCAAGTGAAAATAATGCAAATTACTCGTCCCGCCTTGGAAAATTGATCATCCCGTTGCCTCGAGTCGGTAGCGTGAATTTTACATTTCCGTAAATTGTTTACCGACGTTTCCGGTTGTTTCACGCTCGGAAATGCTGTTGTCGTGTTGTTCGAAGACTGTTTTATAACCACTAAAAACGTTCGCAATAAGCATTTCATATGTACAAAATTTCTGAAGAATATTTATAGTCCGAGAAATAAATTCTGCAAGAAACTACCCCAGAAGACAATTTCAAAAGATAGTAGAAAAGTTATCAAAGAAAACAGAAATATGTAATTGCTTGACCGCGGAGCGTTCCCGGAAATTTGCATCTTTATGAAAGAATTTAATTAAAAACATAATATTAATTTAATCGAAAAATTAACAAGAAAGATTCAACTGTCAGTCGAATAGAAACGAGCCCAGTGTTTTCCCTTCATTTAGCTTAAAAATTTCACAGGCAGCACGAGTATGTCTGCTGAGAGAATCCATTGTGAAATAAAAATTTAGCAACAATTGCTTAAGCTCTGTTACCAAAAAAAGATTAAATATTCCAACAATGCTGGAGATTAAAATGGTTTATTACCGAACATTTCAGACCACATGCCAGTGCCGCAAACGTCACTTTCCACAAAACAATCACCCCCCCCCCGCACGTCCAAAGGGGTGCTCTCCCCCGCGCAAGCACCAGCCGTTCTAATGAAGGAATAATTTGATTTCAGGTAAGACGTGCCCGCCTAAATCGCTGATTTCCGGTCGACTGTCAACGCGGACTCGGGGAAGTAAGTAGGCCGCGTTAATCCATAAATATCTGCGATTAATCGTGGGGTGCAGGGGAAGGGGGTGAATTCGTCAAACAGGCGACGAAGGCGTGCATTACTTTGGTACTTTATTGGCCGGCGAATAGGGTGATGTATAGTGGATTCTGGTTCGAAGAGCGAGCTGGATGGGGGATGAAGGAGGATGTCTGTGGATAGGCGGCTGCCAGCGAAGGTGCAGAAGAACAGAGAAAGAAAGAATGAGAGCAAAAGAGAACAAGAGAGAGAGAGAGGGGGGGCGATGGGAAGAGGGTGGGAGCGGAAGGGTGAGTGAGAGTTTATAAGTTAGTAATTTGAGGCACAGCGCACGTACGCGAATCCAGATCTTTGTGGCGCCGAAATAAATCAACCACCTACGACCCTGGGTTCCTTTTCCTTCTTCTCCTCCGTGACTTCCTCCCTCTAGCAAGCCTCACCCCCACACCCGCGCTTCCGCTTTTCTTCGTCGTCGCTCCACCCCAGCAGCCCCTCTTGGATCTTCACACAAGCCTGCGGTTATTTATTCGAGAATTACCGTCGCTTATAATAAGCCCCTCTTTATTCTGCAATGCCGTGGCAGCCGTGGCACTCACTGCGGAACAGATTTTCCAGTGATTTAATGGTGCCTCCCGTGAAAATACAGACCATGTACACCCGACTCCCTGTCCCCTTTATCTACGTGCCCGAGAGAGGGGAAGGGGGAGAAAAAAAGGAACAACGATTACCGAGACATATATATGTGTATCGATCCCTTTTCGTCGGATCTCGAGCTGTTTAGGTGCTACCTGTTACGATCGCAGAACGATTTTTCCGAGTTCTCGAATTGCGCGAGGGATGATAGTGGACGAACCATAATTGCTGTTTCATTTTTCTATAGGCAAACGACGGAAATCTTTCTTTGTCTTCATATTTCTTCTAATAAAAATAGAAATAATAGATTGAAAAATTTTAAATTGAAAAATTTTATGCGTCGATTCCAAGGAATAGCGAGCAAGGTCAAGGGTCGAACGGATCATCGCGAGGGAAGGTGTTCGCAGGTGCAACACGCACCGCGAACGCCGACTGCGATCTTTCCACCGATGACTAAACCGAATGCTGGCAAATATGGGTAACTCCTCCGATGGGAACGAAGGATTCTATGCGCGCGCAGTGGAGACCACCCTCCGGAGGTGTGGTCACCCAACCACCCTCTATCAAACATCTATAGAATTTCTATGCAATCAAAAAATCTGCTAACTGAAAGGCTACTATAGTGTGAAAATCGCGGAACACTTTCTGGTCACCCGCGTCCCCAGTGTAAATGGATTTAACGGTTTCGACGCTTTCCGACCGAAAGGAATTCCGCTTTTTAATTTGGCTGCTCGTTCCGAGAACGATACAATCGACCCGGTCATCCGTAAATATTTCTCGTTCGCGTATAAGTGTGGCCTCCTCTCGATGATCCTTAATCAGGCCATCCTAAAAGCGCCGTTATTGTTGTCGGTATTAAAAGAATTGGAGAATATTGTTACATTATTTCTCCGACTCATTAAAACTATTACCAGAAGAAATTCATTTTTATTTGGCTTCTGGGTCTTAAAATTCATGCAGACAATTCTTCCCTTGCAATTTGTGAGTTTATAGAAATACTTTCGAAATTCAATCTGTTTCAAAATTCAATCCTGTTACTATTATAATGGAAAATATATATCACTTTCGTTTCTAAATATTTTAAATGAGTACAAGGTTTCTGGAGTTTATTGAATTTTATTTGAAGTGAGAAATACGCCGACGAGTGTTAATAAATATCTCCTATTTTCAAACAATTTATTTCCAGAAAAGCTGACTACAGGGTAAAAGCTGAAATTTCCCCAATCCTACATTTAATTTGGGAATATTGTTACATTACTTCCCCAACTCATTAAAACTATTATCAGAAGAAACTCATTTTTATTTAGCTTCTGGGTCTTAAAATTCATGCAAACAATTCTTCTCTTGCAATTTGTGAAGTTATAGAAATATTTTCGAAATTGAATCAGTTTCAAAATTAAATTCTGTTACTATTTTAAAGGAATATATATCACTTTCGTTTCTAAATATTTTAAATGAGTACAAGGTTTCTGGAGTTTATTGCATTTTATTTGAAGTGAGAAATACGCCGACGAGTGTTAATAAATATCTCTTATTTTCAAACAATTTATTTCCAGAAAATCTGACTACAGGGTAAAAGCCGAAATTTCCCCAATCCTACATTTAATTTTAATTCGACATTCACCCACTTTCACCCAATTCTTTTAATCATGAACTCGAACAGTCATAAAGTTCGTTATTCCCAACCGACTCAATCCAACAAATACAACCAATCCACCCTCGACCACCCGAAGAATCTGAAAATGAGAACAACAACAGCACTGCCGCGCAGTCTAGTAGTATAGCTCGACGAAAAATCTCCAAGCAGACACGCCATAGAGGCGTCAATCAAACCCGAACGACTTTCGTGTCGCGAGCAAAACAAGCCCGGTAGCTGATCAAAACAATCGAGATCACGAAAGAAGCTACGAGCATCGAGAGGATCCCAATCACTCGGGGGTGGGGGGGGGGGGAACAAGACGAGCGAAGAAAAGGGGGTCGCGTCGGTGGCATCAAAGAAGACAGACGCGAAGACACCCCTCTCCACCGTTCTTCGGGGGAGGGGTGTGGGGTTAGGGGGTGGATAGTTGGGGCAAAACGCGAACACTTTTACAGGAATCGCGACGGATGTACGTGATCGCGCATTGAATTTCATTGGCGATAGCCGCGAGTGGCGGGTAATATATCCAGAGCGCAGTCAAGCCCTTTCCTTCTGTGCCTCGGGCCCTCACCCCTGCAACATCGAGCCTCCTCCCACGCAATCCGGCCGTCCAGTGTCCCCGGTGTGCGGCCATTGTGCGAAGCTTTGTTCGAACGGTGACGGGGTCACATTAATCTGTCTCTCACCCCTTCAGCATACCGCGTACGTTATACGATGTGCACCGGCATACTCCCCATAGGTGCGGGGGTGGCATCGTGTCGTCCCCCCCTCTGTACCACCCTGTCCCCTCTATTGCCCCTTGCCAACGTATCCTGTCCCCCTCCACCCCCTCCATCTGGTGCCCCATGTCCCGTTGGTCCGCCACGTGAAAAGTCGATCGATCTAACGATCCGACGAGCAAAACGATCGATCGAGAGCGACGGGACGGCGCAGGACGCCGTACACCCGGTTTTATTCCTCTCTTTGTCTCTCTCTCCCTCTCTCTCTGTCTCTCTTTCTCTTGGTCGATGGGCAGCCCTCGAACCTTAAATCTCGATCGCTCTCGAGGACCATACATTTCGAACTTGTATCGTTGCCTCGAGCTGACACTTTAAGCAACTACCGTGAACACGGGAGGGTCAGCTTCCCGGTTATAGTTCCCCCGGGAACACCGCTGTCCATTCTCCCGTTACGTTGTTCAGAGGATTCGCGATTTTGCTTCCGATCTCTGTCCACGATGTAAGCACACCATTGTGCTGTTGCGACCTGTGACCAGTCTCTCTCCACGTCGGTGTAATGAGACCCGGCGACTAGACAGTCGATAATTGTACACACCGGAATTAACGAGCTATGGATTGTTGGTGGCGGAAAGTTCCGGAACGGTAATTGTTTCACGATGTTTTATTGGACGCTCGAATCGGCACCGGGAATATTGCGCACCCGTGAATAATTTTGACGACTCCATAAGCAGTCTTACCTGGACGCTTTTAATTCCTTACGCAATCATTTTTTGTTACATATTTTTAAACCTACTTCGTTGAGATCTGATTTTCCTGCTCGATCGGATCAATGATTTTAGCTGAACATTAGATTTAAGAGGAATGCTTCATACCCTGGGTCCAGATAGACCCAAGTATTTAAGGGTTCAGAGTGGAAGACTACTAAGGTAAAGGCACCAGTAGTTGACCATTTTATAGAAAAACATAAAAAATAAAGTTTGAAATGTTCTTATTGTTTTGAAATCTAAACAACAGACGGCATGGCATCCGAGGTTCACTTTCATCAAAAGTGCACAGCTTATAAAAACCTTATTTTTTATGTTTCTCTATAAAATGGTCAACTACTGGTACATGGTCAACTACTTGTGCCTTTACCTTACTGGACCCTAAACGACGGATTTCAGGTTCCTTATTTCAGAGTTACTAATAAAATAGAAATAGTAAAGTATTATAGGCTGGAACTAACAAATAAATGAGTGAAATTAATGTAATTTGTGTGACAATATTTTTTTATGGTCCGAGGGACTCGAAACAGCGTCCAGTAGTTAGAGTCAATGATATGTTGACGAGTGGCAATCTCACAGGTTCGAGGGTATTGATCTATTCACAGGAATTCGTACACTGCAATTTTCGCCGGTTCTTTCATTCGAGGAATCGATCTCGCGTGAGGAAAAGAACAATTTTCTTCTACCATCGAAGACATTAAAAATAATGAACAACAACGGCTTATTTTGGATTTTACGCGAACCTATATATATACACGTTCGTCTACAAAATTATGTATATTAACCAAAAACTATGTTTAATAGTATATAATAATATGTAGATGATCATTTATTGTGTTCGTGTCTATGGGAAAAGAGTCGTAAGTGATCGGCGACTGATTGTAACATGATTATCTTGCACGGACTGGATATAGTACCGAGATTTCAATGCATGCTTAGGAATCATGGTCGCGCAAACAAAGGATACGCATCCCGTGAAACTTTCAACTATTCTTCCTACTACAATCAATATTAAAAATAATTTTCCTGCCATGGACAATATATTACAACCCCGGTAATATAATATAAAAATTATTTCCTGAAATGCCTAAATAAATTCTTCACGTAGACGAACCTGTACTTATCATTGTCTAAATCGAACACCGATGAAAAATAAATGATAAATGAAACATTCTAAACACCATTTCTCAACTAAATTTGGAACTATGAAAATGTACATAACTGTAATGATATAAAGAATGATCCTACACGAAACAAAAACGTACGTCCACATATAAAATTTACACTTTTAAAAATAATTGACAACACACAGTTTCCATTTCTACGGCACGTGTTAAAAAATAATTCAAGCTGCAAGAACCTAATTTAACAAATGGAAACTGGTAACAATCACCATGTTGGTCTATCACCATATCATCAACGACTAAAATGACAAACGAATCATTCACGATCGTCCGAACAACTGCGTCGACTCGATGGCTTGAAAAACGTCCAAATACCTCGATCTAATGTTCTCAGATGATCGCGCGTGTCTGAGCAAGCGAGAATCGTGTACTATAGATACCTGTCACCAAGTTTCAACTGCTACAACACTGTCCTACATTCCCACCCCGTGGAGGCAACGAAAGAAAAAAGAAAGAAAAGAAAAGACAACGAAACACTTACTGTGGTTTGGTCGCGAAACGATCATGCCTGAACCGTAACGCTTTAAATCTACGGTGTTGCGAATAGGGGTTGAAAGTCACCTCTTCGCGACGAAGTGATTCGCTTGCTGTTACATTGTTTCAAGGCTCGATAGAGCGCCGATAGAAGCAGGTGCATGCGCATTTCTATTTCGAGTTTCGAGCCTTCAGCCGTTGTATCGTGGCTGTATCGATTCACCCCCACCGGTCTTTCGAACCCCATGGTGGGAGCGTCGGCAGTTAACCCATTCTGCACGAGGCGAATCTTTCTGGCGTCGAATTTTATTCTCCTATCCCCTCTTGGCCCCTGAAACTAAACATTTAAACCCTGTAAACTGAACAAAAAATTAGATATCTCGACTTAATTACCCAAGTATACAAAATAAAAAGATCGGAGCGTTAATTTTGTAAATTTTTAGGGGTTTCTGACCGGGATAAAAATAAATAAAAACCAGAGATATTGTAGGGAAAATGCTAACAAATTTTTACAACTGTAGATTGTCGTTAATGGGGTAGATTTTCCATTGAAACAAAGGGGTAGTTGAGACGGTGGGGGTTGAAGGCGCCAAAATTCCGCGCAGGAGGTCTGCCCAATAAAAATAGCGTTCCGAAGTGGGTAACATGGGCTTGTACAGAGCACCCCCACTCGGCGGGGAAACTACCCCTACCGTGTCCGGGGCGAAATCGCCCCTAGAGCCCCTCCGCCGGCGCGCAATATTCGAAGTTCGAAGAACGCCGTCGAGATGACGCCAGCGTTCACTTTTCCGTCGCGAATCACGGCGTCGCGACGCCCCCTGAGTTGATAAGGTCGGGAACTTCTGGACGCCTCGATAAATTTCGAAGTTCCCGCTACTAGCTCTCGATGCTTATCCGTGATCTCCGTGGAACACCTGAGATCGGAGAGAGAGAGAGAGAGAGAGAGAGAGAGAGAGAGAACGAGAGTGGGGTTGTTGTAAAGAGTGAACCGAACCGGCAGGGGTGCTCGTGTGCGTGCGGGGGTGTCCGGGAGCCTGCGGGGGTGGAAAAAATAGTACTCACGCCATGTACGGCACTACAGTAATTTTCAGAGCAGTCGTGCTCGGCTTGCTTGCAGCAGGGTAAGCGTGACTGGAGGTGATAGCATCGAGATCCCGTTCGGCGGATAAGCAGCCGCCAGCCAGGCCGTTTTATTTTCTAGTTTAAAATGTAAAATAACGGGAATTTTGCAAATTACAGCGGCCTGGCGTTATTTGTACAAAGTAATGCGGCGAGCGTGCCTGTCCCTTTTTCTCTCTTTTGTTTTTTTTTTTGTGTCTGCCCTCTCTCGAGTCCCTTCGTCTGTCTCCACCCCCGTTCGTCGGTTGTGTCCGTCGGTTTGTTCGCTCGCGTTGCGAATCAAGGCCCGCTTTGCATTCGCTTTCGGAATTCCTGGGCACACGCTATCATTATTTTTAAGGCTGGAATTAATGCACAGGATTCTAGTACGACTCGGCACGAAAACAGAAGAACGTGAAACGTCCGCTCTGCTTCTTGTTTGACAGACGCGAGACCGGGTTCTTGCGCACCGTCCGCGGAACTTCGCGAAATTACGTTGTAATCTCCCCGTCCGGTGTTTTGCGAATAAATCACGTTTAATTGGCACGCGCCCCCGCGGCTCCACCCGCGGAAAACGCGCGGCCGATTAACAACCAACGATCCCCGGCCGCGAGTTTCTCCGTTTCCGCTTTTGGTTTCTACCGGTCGAACGGGCTACCTGCGGGTTACGGGAAAAATGTTAACGAGATGCCCGGATAGAGCCGACGGGGCTATACGAATTTATCGATTCCCGGCGCTCTAGACTTTCTTACTTTAATGCCGAGTTTAGCGGGCTTTCGAGCACCAGGTTATGGCTGTTGTTTCCGCACAAGTGTAGGCGTCCGCGAGAATTAACGGTTGTTTAACGCTGAAACTACCGCACCTGTCAAAACGACGGATTTTTCATTTTACAGTCCGCGAAGTTGTAGAAATATTTTCCTCGGAAATTGTTCTGTATAATCTTACATTTAATAAAACTCTTACGAAATCTGAATAAATTCGATCCTGTTATTATTATAAAGAAATATAAGAACAGAGACTAGCCTTGCAGCCCTTGAATTTCTGTCCCTGAAGCTGTACAAGTCACAATTTGTATTCAAAGACGCTCTACAAATAAATAAATAATTTTTTACAATTTCAGAGTTCGGAAAGGGCAGTAAAATTTTTCCCACCGAAGAGGCCCCCAAACAATGATAAAGAAATATAAAAACAAAGACTACCCTTGCAGTCCTTGAATTTCTGTCCCTGAAGCTCTACAAATCACAATTTGTATTCAAGGAAGCTCTACAAATGAATAAATTATTTTTTGGAATGTCAGAGTTCAGAAGGGGCAGTAAAATTTTTCCCACGGAAGAGACCCCCAAACAATGATAACGCTTTAACAGAAATGATTTCGAAATTAACGGTGGTGGTTAGATACAACGCAGGACAGGCGTAAGGTTTTAAAGCAGAATTTAATATCAGAGTAACACGATCTGCCTTCATCATGGGTCTCCTGGATCCGTTTACAGCCCTTTGATAACCGGATACCAGGAAACTATTGCACCCCTCCAGCTGCTCTCCTCGGAGATCGTAGCGTGCCACTACGTTCGCTCCGCGTTCACCCGGCTAAAATCAATCCGTTACTGTAAAACGAAGAAACCTGCAACCGGAAAATCTCTCAATTTGTTTTTACCCTGCTCCGAATTAATTCGCGCCTCATTACGTACAGAATTCCAATATTTTCAAGCCGAAAATCGTCCTGCGATTCGATTTAATCCTGGAATCGCTCTGCACGAGTTTAAACAAATTTTTATATTCCACCGTTCGACATTGTTTTTGTACTTTCGTAATTAGTATTAATTTTTACGGAAAGATTCTTCCGATATCTCGTGCGTAGAATCGGTAATTATTCGATGAATTTACTATTCTAAGTAAATTCTAATTTACTCCTCTAAGGAATGACTGTGTCTGACTAGAGCGACAATTATTGACTTATACTACTTGCCAAGTCAGACTTCTCTTCATTTCGCATCGTGCTACAGTTACGCTACAAATTTTGGACAATTTTCGGGATTGTACTGCTAAATAATATTGTAAATAATCATGATCTGCGTGTACATGAATATTCTGAAGTTTTACAGAAAAGCTACAACATGTTTTAAAGTTATTGCGTCGTTCAGTACATTTCTCAGATCAACTACGATTTCATGAAATTCCTAAAATCCACAGTGTACAGTGTAGTCTCTCCGGTTACGGTCTAAAAATTCCAGTTTAAAAAATGCGAAATATTTCGGTGAAAAAATATGGCCGTTAATTTACCGAACAACCGACAACCCCGTCGCGTCGATTCTAACGTGTGAAACGGTTCCATTGTGAGGCCGCGGTTCGTAAAAGACTGTAAAACGCCACAACGTAATTAATCATGGCCGGTTGATTTTCGGGAAAGCGCGGCGGTCGCGGTCCATTATTATTTAAATGGAGAACCCCGGTGGCACGCTAAACATCGATAGCCGATGGTCGCGGTGTTTCCGTGGCCTAACGAAAAAGTATCGGGCGAAATGCTGCGTTGGTTTTCACAAAGGGCCCCTCAAACATTTCCGTCTCGTTGACAGCAACTGGCCGCCGGGTATTTACGCTGGGCCATTGGTCTCACGATACACTCGACGTGCAGTCTCTATGGCAATCAAAGTCCGCGGGCAGGGGCCGACCTGACAGCGAAATTCAGGTCTGCGAAATATTTTACACGGTTTTTTTTTTGCCTCTCTCTCTCTCTCTCTCTCTCTCTCCATCCCTCTCTCCCTAGCCGTTACACATGCAGTATGCATGCCATAGAAAGTTGCCAGGTGACGTGCAACGCTCGCGCGCACCTACACCTGTGCCGCTTCGTGTGCAGGTAAAATGAGAAAACCGACGAAACGTTCGGTCTGCAAGCCTACGAGGAGCCGTGAGGAAACCTCTGGTGCGTGCTTCACGCGACATTGTCCCCACCATGTGCAAAACACCGCGAAAGTTATTTCTGCTTGCAACCAGACAGAAAGATCGCTCGAGCGAGATCCTCTCGTTATTCGAATGATGTGACCCCGTTTGCTTCAACCCCTCACGATTAGGCATCCTGCTCGATAACTCCCAATGTAACTTAACCCTTCTAGTCTAATTATCGGTCGGACGTCGATTGTTTAGCAAACAAAACTCCTCGGTATTTCGTTGGGGACGCGTCGGCCATTAAAGCCAGTACGTTAATCGGATTAATATACAAATATTCGCTTCGTCAAGACGGGCAGAGCCATTGGACGTGTTCGTGCGCTTTATACGACGCGCGGCAATGCAATTTCGAGGGTTGGCTGTGCTTCCGCGTATTAAATCGCGAGAGCAAGACGCCCCCCAGCACGCCAAATTGTTGCGAACGAGATATTGCAAGGAGAATCGGACCGTGCCGCCGCGCGTCCCGTTCTAAATAAGATTTTGAAGAATGAACCGTTCGGTATACGTTGCAAAAAAAAAAAAAAAAACGCCAGGCTGCCGCCGCCCGCTTTTAGCGTCACTGTTGACACACAAAAGGAACCATAAAAAGGATACGTTATATAGCATGACTTTCCACCGGGGATCCGATTCAGCGCTCACGCAACGCTCGACATCGTTCTGATAATCGCGAACCTCGTCCGTATTTCCATCACGCCATCAACTGACAATTCCAGCGGACCTCGGAAACCTCCATTTCGCTCTAAAAACATTCGCCACATCTTCTCGAACACGAGAACCGAAGTATAGTTGCTCTAAGTAACCTTAACTAGCCCTTAGAACAATTAATTAAATGAAATCACGGGTTGAAGAATTTTTATTCCACGATTATTAAAACTATAACGTTATTCAGTAGTCTCTTCTGTATTAACATTTTGATCGCCAAACAAAAATTGAAAAGGAAAGTCTCCCCTTTAAAACGACGCCTCGAAAGTTGATCCGCAATTTTTTGTTCCGGACCTATTGCATTTTCGACGGTAAGTGTGTCACCGGCAGTAGTATAACTCAATGGATTGTCAGACTTGGCCCATTGGAAGTGTCTGACACTGTCTACTTTATCAAACATTATAAAATGCAATAAAATACTGGCACAAAACACGCATATTAACACTTTGACTGCCAAACTAGAAACCCCAAGAATTCCATAAAATTAGAGTTAGTCATTTAATGAAATAGAAATTGAAAAGAATTAAATGCATGATATTGTGTAGTTCTCCAACTTTCTTGCATTTTACAGGTCCTAATCAAATAATTCTGTCACCCATATATGGGTAACATGACAGTCAACGTGTTAAAATAAATACCTTGTAAATTTAGGACCAGTCTCTTTTAATGATTAGTGCTTCTAGTCGTTCATTTTCATAGGCATTTCCAAACAGTAGTGATCGTACGCTTATTCCAACTTTATTTCACTCCCTACGTTTTTATTATAACTTTCCACGAAAGTTTTTTTCCACGAAAATAACTCATTAGTTTCGTTATAGTTGCTCCCACTTTTATTTGCGAAACACAGTCAGAAAATTTCAAAATATTGATCCACCGCGACAGACAGTCTACGGCGGCCGGCGCGTGATCGATTCGTTCTACTGAAATCGTTCGACAACACTCGACTCGTTCGGTTTGACGATATTCGCACGGTGACTACGTTCGTTGTGGATACGGATGGAGTGTCTAATGTGATTGATTGTTTGTTTACATCCTCCGATACGTATAGCGGAGCCACAAGTGTGCAAGCCTGTCCATTAATGCTCTCGAAATCAAAATTCGTAGTTTCAAAATGTTCCGCTTGTTCCTGCGCCACTTGTTTCTCGTCCGTGTTCCCTCTTCAACGATACTGACTGGTCTCTTTCGACAACAGCGGATGCAAATGAGACACCGATGGACCCGAGAGTCACGTTGCATACTACGCCAGTGGTAAACATTGAGCTTTCGCACGAAAAACGCTGTTGACGTCAACTATACGATTCTACAATTCTGTGTACACTCGATTCACCTGAATTTTCACGTTTCTATCATTCCAAAAAATTTCTTTAGTGAATTACATTACATTTTACCAGCTTGATCAAGTTTCGCTAGTTCATTTGTGTCAAATAATGTGAAACAAAAGATACAATTTGTTCTTGCGTACTTTGCCGGTTACAATCAAGTATTTGGCTTTGTGGGCTAAATTATTAATTTCTAATTGAAAAATAGCTTGTTAGGATTCAACTGTAACAGGTTTTATTCGTTTCAGCATCGTTGGTTGTACGACCTTTTGTTACAGATTGTTGCACCAGTTTCGCGACGATTTATGAGATAGGAGGAGGGGTAGGAAAAGTTGTGCTAATTAAATTATGCGGGAAGCTTATTATAATAGGGTTCGACTGGCAAGTAGTGCACGCAACAGTGACCGGAAGCGTTCTGTCAGCCGTTGTTGGACGGATTGTTTAGGTGGTCGGTTATAAAACGCCACACCCTCTATTCCATAATGCAGTGGTATTTACATTTCATTTGTGCCGCAGTAATACTTCCTTGAAATTTAGAGCCGGCTCGTGCCCCGGCCGCAAAAGTCTCGTTCTCCCCCCGTTGAGTAATTTGATTTTTTCCCATCTTGCCGCATGCGAATCAAGCACCTGATCCACGTAGGTGGCCGGGCGGAGGGGGCGGGGGGGAGCTTTTTCGGAAATTGTCGGCGAGAAAGAAGCACGTACACGGCTTTAATGGCTGCAACAGAGGGGAAACGCTCTTTTTGCGAAACGTTACCACGGGACAGCAGATATGAGTCAGATAAATCTGGAACACGCTTGTGCTTAACACAAACACTCGCACACGCTCGCACGTACACACACACCCCGAAGACGGATCGCGAGGTTAAGGTTTGCGCAACATGTGTGCCACTGGTGGATGCAATTTATAGGAAAAATGTTCCAAACACTATTTTACGCAATCGTCGCGCCACCCTGTGAACAATATAACATTCCAAGTGGCTAACGAAATTCTGACAAAGCAGACATTTTCATGTACTAACTAGACTGCAGGTTTTATGCATTTTTAACACTAAACCTACCACGGTCAAATGACCGCTTTTCTGCTTCACAATTATTGAAATTATGAAAACGTATTTATAGGAAATTATTGAATTGACTTCTTTATTCAAGCATGTATTAAATTCAGTCTTCTCCCTTCTATAAGACGTTTCACTTTCATATGTTTTGTGCTTGGTAGGTTCACAGTGTTAACGGAAATAAATGTATGAAGAAAAATTTTCAGTGAACGAGAAAGTTTTGCACAGACAATTCGAGTACATATTGTTTTCGGAGGAAGCTGTAGGGCAGCGTCCTGCAGGGGATTAATCAATGAAGGGTCTCGTTTTAAAGGACTGATGGGGGAGTCGAAACTATCCGCCGGTGTAACAGGAAATGGATAAACGATGGCGATTACGTCACCCAGAGGGGGCGGCTTCGTCACGTTAGCTGGAACGAATGTAATGTCGGCGCGATAGGGACGGAATATGGTAGGGTTACATAGCTATTTGCCGAAGGCAAGGAACGGCAAGATGGAGAAGGGTATGAGGGCTTAACTTTGCCTCCTTATTTCCCAACAGACTTGCTCGCTCTACCCTCCTCTGCTCTCTCGCCCACCTCGAGCGAACATTCCTCTTCTTGCTTGTCCTATCCGCGTGCTCTATAGCATGCGGTCGCTCTACCCATCGTTCTCTATGATTTACAACCGCGATGCTCATCTTGTAAACAGAAACGGCTGTGCTGTCCGCGAATCTCTCTTTCCCCGTCGACATGTGTACAAGCCTTTTTTTCTTCGGATGCCGTTCCCCGAAAATTCATCTCGCCAGCGAAACGGGACCGCGAAGAATTTCCCTTATACCGATCGTACACACCGATCTCCTTCCAAACGATTACTTTTCATTTACATATTGTTACATTTTCGTTTAATCCGTATATCCTACAATCGACTCAGCAAATGTTTATTTTAGTCGAAAATCCGGCGTTCCACTTATCCCGTGGCTTTTCAAGCGATATCGTATTAAATAGCCTGAATTTGATAACGGATCCGGTAAAACTACGTAAAACGTTGCGGTACGAAACGCGGCTACGTTCGTTTAAAAAACAAAAAAAACCTGGGTTTTTGTTTTGTTTGAACAAATTTTTATCATCGAATATCCAGCAAATACGCTTTCAGCCGGCAATTCGCTGAGGCAAAAAAAGCCTTCGAGTTGAAAAGTTAAATTAATTTCATGCATGTTACGATATGAAATTATAACGCACGACGAGCTATTCAGAAAGCCGACGACTTTCCCGTGCGACAGCCTTTAAATACTACAGAAGGAACGTTTAATTAAATATCGCAGCCAGGCCGGAACACGTTCTTTATTCGTTTATAACGTTGAATCTTTCGTTTCAGAGAAATCTGATTTATCGCTCTCGAGCGTTGTTGTAGGTTTTCTCGAGTATGTGTGACACGGTGATGTTTTATAGATTCGTAAGGTTTCCTTTTTATTGTTACCGTACGATCGATTACTCTCGATTGCGAACGACTTCCGCGCATTGCGGGAAACTCCGGTCGTTTGCCGAAGAATTTCATTAACACAATTTGGGATCCAATTAATGGTAAGTCGGCAGGGGAATATTGTACAATTAGAGATAACGAACACGCCGATAATGTTTGTTAAATAGATAACTTCCATCGGCCAGTTTAGTTGCCCATACATTTAATATGAAATTATCGCTGACACAGCCGTTGCTATCTCTGCCCCAGTAAAGACAATCGTGCCATCCTCCGTGGTATTAAAAATTCATAAACTGGGGCACCGCTGACTCGTATACAGGGTGGACCGTTCCAATTGGATCAAGCAACGTGGTATGAACTTTCGTAGCTCTCATATAAACTTTCTATTCATCACTACATATTTTATGAACCTTCAAAGAATCTGAAAATACTGATACATTATTCTGAACTGAGTAAAGTAGCTCCTCCTCAATTTTTATTTTGCACAAAAATCTGCAGTCTAGTTATGAGAACAAAAATTCAGAACAAAGTGTTGATGTCTAGGATATTATTTTAAAAATTTAAGGTCTCTTGAACGTATTTCTTGAATCCATTGAAAAGATCTATCTATTTTTATCAGTTCCAACTCGACGCAGCCAGGATAATATTTAAAAATACTAATATATTATTTTGAACTGAGTAAAGTAGCTCCTCCGCAATTTATATTTTGCACAGAACCTTCAAAGAATCTGAAAATACTGATATATTATTTTGAACTAAGTAAAGTAACTCCTACTCAATTTTTATTTTGCACAGAACCTTCAAAGAATCTGAAAATACTGATATATTATTTTGAACTGAGTAAAGTAGCTCCTCCTCAATTTTTATTTTGCACAGAACCTTCAAAGAATCTGAAAATACTGATATATTATTTTGAACTGAGTAAAGTAACTCCTCCTCAATTTTTATTTTGCACAGAATCTGCAGTCTACTCACGAGAAAAAAATTCAGAATAATCTATTGATCTCTAAAATATTATTTGAAAAATGTAAGGTCTCTTGAACATATTTCTTGAATCCATTGAAAAGATTTATCTATTTTTATCAGTTCCAACTCGACGCAGCCAGGATAATATTTAACATCGCAATTTTGTCAGGCAAAAGACAGAGTCGACAGAAAGTAGTATTTCACCGGAGAGCAGCTAGGTGTCAGGCTACCGGATCGTAAGTGCAAATAGTCAGCCACGGGCTTCCAAGTCCCAGACTTATTTCACGGTAGAACGAAGGGGGAACACTTCGGGACACTGGGAATTTCAAACACAAATCCCACCGCAAATCTATTGTTGAGTGACTACACCGCGGCGCTCGCAGTCGAGGTCTGCTCGCGGAATTAAATTGTTCAGTTATTCCATAAATAGTTCTTCAATTCGTTCAGCATCGGGCACATTTTATTCGTCGAGCGCCTCGATAATTCCCCATTGTTCCCGGGCGTACGCGGTATTCGATAATGCCTCCAACGGGCAACTTGTTATTCAAATTACTTCGTCTTTACACCGACAGTGGCGATATTAATGCCACTAATTAGTAACACAAACACTCCGCCTCTAATTATAGAGGACCGTTCGCGTTCTCGTTCTGCAATCTCTTGTTTGGCTTCGTCGTGAATGAGTGAATGCGAGAATCAAAAATAGCGGTGAATCGGTTAGTATTAATATAATTAACGTCTGTACGTGGAGTAACAATTGTTTGTACACGAAGTAAAAATTCATTTACTCTCAATTTCTTTTTAAAACTTTTTAAATCTTTTTTGTAATGCCAAAGCATTGTAAGACGCCATGCACGCTAGTAAAAACCAGTACATATACAAATATGAGTGATGCGCGCGCATTATGTCGCATGTTCACTTGTCTTTATTCTTGCACGCCACATGTATAGCGAGTGTGTCTCCTATTTAATGTTAATTTAAACCTTGGTTTATATAATAAACGTTTGTCGGCATTACTTTATTCAATATGTAACCATCGGTAAGATTATTTCAGATTTTTATGTGATTTTTAGTGATCACAGATTAATTTACTTTCGAGGCATAGAAATACACGTTTATTAAAATGAAACGCACAGTATCACGGACAGCCATTTCACAAACGTTTCAAGCAGGAACGTTTCCTTTCCGGTGAGATCTCTAGTCGGCAATGAATATTAAAATTAATGCTTAAGCTTCTGCTTCCCAGAAAAAAGCGTCCCGTTACAGTGGACAGATTGCCGTGCTCATTAATTCAAATAAACATTATCTTCATCTCGATAGACGGAAGTCGGAAGCTACAAAGCGCGTCGCGACATCAACGCGACCTGAAAATAAAATTTCCTGGCACGGGGAATAAAACGGCGAGCATTATGGCGGGATATATTTAAGCGCACAAGGGTATCGGAACGACGAAAGGAGTGTTTTTCACGAGGGTAACAGAAACACGGCCGGTCGGAGGAATTATATAATGAAATTCGAAAAGGACATCGAGTCGTGCAAATTGGAGGGACCGATCGAATTTTTTGTCGGGGGACACCTGAACGCAAAGCGAGCCTCGGAAATAGTATCGGGCCGCCCGTCCCGGCGAAAAGCGAAAAGCGACACCGCGAGTTGGATTTCACGACGGATTTCGCGTGTAGATCGTTTTTGAGTCGTATAGTTATAGCGTGCTCGCGCGCGGGGGGTGTGACCCCTTCGATTCCGTGCGGTAATCCAATCACGTAGTTTCAATTCAAGGATTCGTGATATCTGAGGAGGGGCTGGCTCGCGAAATAGAAAAAGAGCTCGGACACACACAAACACACACACACACACACACACACAGACGGACAAACGCTGTCAAGAGGGTTTCGCGATCACGCGACCCATTCTGCGATGAAATCGTTCGACAGCTTTGATTGGTTTACAAAGCTTCGCGAAAGGACGCCGCTTTCGGCGCGAGTGTAGCGCGCGCGATTTTCCGATTTTTCCTTTTTCACAACGCGAAACCAAGGACCATCGCTGGCTGCCCCTTTAGTCGCGTATCCCTTGTGTACGTGTGTCTGCGTGTGTGCGTGTGTGGCAAACCTTTGAACACTGTACTAGCAGGTCAATATATTTTATCGGCGATCAAAATATACGGCACTAAATTGATAAATAGGATTTACTTTCATTTTCTGGAATATTCTCGACGAGGCTATTAGGAAAACTGACACAAGAGGGATAGATAGACGGATGTGCTAGAATAAAAGTGAATACGTGCAAGGATAGATCTGATAAAACAGAAACTTATAGTACGAGGGTGTTAAGATTGAAATTAGGGAAAGCACTTAGTGAATAATTGACATTTAACCCCTTGACATACAAATTAAATGGAACTTGATGCAACCGAAGAATACTATTTAATTTCGCTCAACTGAACAGTTACGTGAAAGCTGAGAAAGAGTACATTTTATTTCTGGATTTTTATTAATCAGATTGGTGTTAATGAAGAACATCTAAATAACATTGAAAAAATAATAATTTAATAGTTCTGTAAAGTATGGAATATTTCAAAACATTTTGGGAATCGACGCACGAGTGAAGCAACTATGTAATCTAATTGTATACTGAAAAATAAAAAAGTGCTTGACGAGTCAAACTCGTGAAAGTCTACAGTGACCCATAAAATGAATGACGAGTCAAACTCGTCATTGTATGTCAACGGGTTAATTTCGTTTCTTCTTTTTTAGGAGAAACTCAGTTCTGTGATTATTCCTGCCTTGGCCTAATCATATTGGGAATTAATTAACATTCTATTCATAAAATACGAATTTAGGGGTTGACATTTGTGTGATATTATTTGTGAAACGTGAGATACAGAAGAAGAGAGATGTCAGAAAGAGATCGATCTTGGGATCGATCTTGGGATCGATCCGACGCAGAAACGTTTAATCTGCACTTTTAGCCGGGCGCGACAGGTATGCTCGTTTCTCACTGCCATTTTGTAGACAGTGACAAAAACTTTATAGCGCAGCGTTAAACCGGAGCACGTAGTTGCGGTGGCGGGGGTCCGTGCGAATGGAGGAAATTACATTCGCGGTGGAACTCCAATGCGGGAGACATTTTCATATTTACTTAGACGCTTGGATATTAGCGGATGGAATCCCGCGCAAGTCGCAAGTGAAATACGAAAAATTGTCCGCTACCTCGCTTGTGAGAAACAGCGAATCAACGAAACAGTCTCGCGAATGAATAATAATCAGGTCGAAATTAGGTGCGCGACTGACGGGAGGGAAAAATTAAAATATTAACCCTTAGTACTCAATGGTGACTGTAGGGCGCCATTAAAAATTGCTGTATCGTTATACAAACTATTTTATACGTTATCAAATTTGTATTTAATAAAGTACTAAACGCTTCGTATGAATGGCATGAAACAAAAATATATAGAAGGTAAATATGCTAGGTCGGAAGAAATGATTCGTTTTGGAGTTAAAATAGCTTCGAGTCCAAAGAATTAACACAGTATGCAATGCTATGAAATAGTCAAAGGAAACCCCCTGTTATTAACAGTGGAAATGAAAGAAATACTGCAAGCTGACAGCCCTGTGATCACATTATTTTTCACATTATTAAATTTGTATTTAATAAATTACTAAACGCTTCGTATGAATAACGTGAAACAAAAATATATAGAAGGGAAATATGCTAGGTCGGAAGAAATGATTCGTTTTGGAGTTAAAATAGCTTCGAGTCCAAAGAATTAACACAGTATGCAATGCTATGAAATAGTCAAAGGAAACCCCCTGTTATTAACAGTGGAAATGAAGGAATTATTGCAAGCAGATAGCCCTGTGATCACTATTACCCTAAGGTAAGAATAGCCTAAGTTGTAAACTTGAAGAAAAAGAAAACCAGAGAGCGCTTAAGAAATAGGAATTCACATCTGCTGAAGGAACATGGACCGTTTTCATTTTCAGTTTCGGCAACTTTCTGTTTCGGACGGAAATAATTGACACGCTTTGTCAAACGTTGGCGCAGAAAAATATTTTGCGTTCGCCCGTAATTCTCGCAACGCGCAGGCGAACATACATTCCGTTGTCAGTGGCAGTAAGAGAAAAATTTCGCATATTTTCCGCGTTTGTTCTATACGGTTTCAGAATTTCGAACGCGATATTGAAATTTATTCGTATTCCACTAATGTTGCGTACGCGCTGACGATGCAGAAGAAAACGCAGTCTGTCGGACAAGTGTTAAAACGCGACACGGGTAGGTAGGTATGCTGCGTGGTCGCGTAATGAATTATGTTTTCCACCGTGAACATTTTCAGAGGTCGCGTAACGCGGGAAAGTGAATCGCAAAGTTGCCTAATAAGCGTGCAACAAATTATGCGATAAGTTTTCGCAGGTGGAAAATAAATGGCCCGAATACCGCCGCGGCGAAAAAATTAAACATTGTAAAAAGGGTAATTAAAAAACACGTCGCGCGTGTTGCAGCACCAGGGAAATAGCGTGTGAAAAGCACAAGTAAACATTTTGTAAACCGAGTGGGAGCCCCATTGTGATATACACTTACCATGCACATGATTTAAAATTATTGATTTTAAATGTGACGTCATAGATTAAAGTTGACTCAACACTTTGACTGCCGAACTAGATACCTCAAAAATTCCATAAAATCAAAGTCAGTTATTTAATGAAATAAAAATTGAATAAAATTAAATGTATGATATCGCGTAGTCCTGCAATTTTCTTGCATTTTACAGATCCTAATTAAATTTTGTGCAATGAACATATTAACGTAAAAATTCATTTTAAAACCTGGACAAATAATTCCACATATGGGTGACATGGCATTCAATGAGTTAAAGTGTGAATCAAAAATGGGTGAAATGTTACAGTACGGGAGTTGGAAGTCTGTCTGAAGAAGGGGATGTTTTCGAACCATTATTTTGTGAAAATCATCAATGTAGGTGTCGTTAATTTTCCGAAATAGAAGAATTGGCCAGGTGGGAGCAAGGTTTTCATTAGCCACGAGATTCTGCACATAACAGGTTGCCGCTTTCGTGCGATAGAACCGTGGCGCTGATACACCGATACAGCTAGCATACTTTCCTGGCTGGCTGCCGTTAGTCCCGAGGCAGCGATACTCGGACGAACGAGCGAAGGGCGTTAAACGGAACCATTACCCCAACACGCCACCATTATTGCTCATTTATCGGTGAAAGCCCGGCGAAACTATTGGCTGTAGGCTCGCAGCGACACGATATCCTAGCTCTCCTTTATTCGTTAACAGGTACCGGTCGTCGTTAGGACGTCTTTCCTGTGCTCCACTTCCCTTATACGTACCCTTCCGTCTAACTTTCCACGAAATCGGTATTACCGTTTCGCGACCGATTCGCAAATAGCCACAATCGTATGGAAAATGCGACTCGGAGATTCTGAGAAATTGTTGCCACATAATTTCCTGCAATTGCTCGGTTCAATTTTTGTAGTGAATCATACTACGATCCTCAGTCATGAATTTATCCTTTTGCGAACAGTTCAAAGTTCAATAGCAACAACTTCCAGTGTAGACACTATTTTTCAACGAGAAAAATTGGTTTATACAGTTCGAGGTCTGACGAATTTACTCGGAAAGTTTGCGATTTATATGCTGGTTAGTTGTGTCTTAAAAAATGTTAAATACTGCACCAGAGATTTGGTTAAACTTTACCTTAGAAGACCAGAAATTTTTAGCCTTTTCTTATTCAATTCTTTTTAATTTTAGGAGATCACTAGTCACTACGATCCTCATTCATGAATTCAGTATATCCTTTTGCACAAAGTGCAAAGTTTAATAGCAACAACTTCCAGTATAGACACTATTTTTCAACGAGAAAAATTGGTTTATACAGTTTGAGGTCTGACGAATTTACTCGGAAAGTTTGAGATTTATATGCTGGTTAGTTGTGTCTTAAAAAATATTTAAATACTGCACCAGAGATTTGGTTAAACTTTACCTTAGAAGACCAGAAATTTTTAGCCTTTTCTTATTTAATTTTTTTTTAATTTTAGGAGATCACTAGCCTTCACCAAAACAGAACAAGGTCCCTAGCTAAACCGGTTGTAAGCACCGGCAACGATTCGGGCAAACTGAAATTCATTAGCAGAATTAAAACTCATTGTCGCGTCCAGAGCTCGCGAGACAATGCCACGGCGGCGTCGCCAAGAGGGAAACGAGGTCCGAGAAAAACCGGGCTCGCCGTTACCCGGTGAAATAGTAACTGTTTATTTACGGTAATAGGTTTTCGAGTCTCGGGGCTCGAGGAGTTTCGAGAGCGTTCTCGGGAAAGTGACGCGACCTCCTCTCGCGCCCCCGGTACCTTTCGGAGAGCCATTGGAACGCAACCTGTAGCATCGAAACCGATTTCACGATCAGAACTTTCGGAAGCTCGCACTTGCAAGTACGATCATGGGGGATTACAGGAATTCAGTAGTACTCCGACCTCCGCGAGCACGACAGAGGGTGTAACGCTGGGATTGCGTGCTCCGCTCGACACGGCACGATAAACGTTCGAATACGCGTAAACCTGGTCTTTTCGTTCAACCCCGTACCCTCCACCCACCCCCCACACCCCTTAACCCCTGCACAAATGAATTTTCACTAACATCCGCTGAGGTTGGTCCATTCCTTATCGCACGCAGCGCGTAACCCTCAACGATTGCCTATTGTTTGTCACAAATTTCTAGGTTTTTGCCGAATGTTTTGTTCACTATGCTGTCCTCCAGTCAGTGGTGGCCATGTAAGAATTTTTTCCACGATCTCTAATTTGTCCTGCGTTAATTTACTGTCACAGAAACTATATACACTCCCACTCGTAAGTATTACAATTATTTCAATAAAATTACATTGTACATAAAATTTCAATAAAATATCAATTACTTCAATAAAATTACATTGAAGTTGTAATTATTACTGAACATATATGAGGATATTTGTGCCCATAATTATGAAAGTGGTCTAAGTCAAAATTTAAAAAAAAGAGAATTTATCACTTATTTCACACGACATGATTTTAAACTAAATTTATTCAATAAAAAAAAAAACAAGAAATATATGACAGACCACTTTCATAATTATGGGCACATTTGTATTATGTAGTTAATACAGTTAAAGGTGAAGGTTTATAATATATACGAAATACCAGTTTTATTAAAAACCAAAGGTGTCCTGAGACTTATGAGTGTACATATATTTGTAATTTTTGAAGTAAAAGAAGTCTGAGCGTACGTTCAGTTGAAAAGGTAGTCTTTTTCACGAGGTGACACAGCAATCAGCAATTAAAAAAAATGTGCCGCAGAGTGACTCAGAAACGCGTCACTCGCCGAGCAGATTGCAACGGCCCTAATCAGTACGGGAGCACTATAAAAGTTCGTATGACAGTCGTATTCATGAACGTGGAAACTTGAACGTCACTTTACGCGTTACATATCTTGCCGGGAGGGGCTTGTAACCGGGAGTGTAGTGTACCAACATACTCGTGCGATCTACGGCAACACGCACGTTCGCGCGAATATTAGCGCACGCAAGCTCACGTACGGCCGGGTCCTATGGAAGTATGTATGTACACCGGTGCCGGCGGAGGCCCGATAATTAACGAATATGCTAATCAAGCGAATAGAAAAGGAGGGGCCTATAATTAGCTCCGGGTGCGATAGAACGGTTACGTTAATTATTCAGGCCTTGTTCTTTACGACCTCGCGACCAACTGTAATTAATTTTCGAATGACGTGACTGCAAGGAGGTTGCATCTATTACCGTTGTCGAGGTGCCCGGTGACTTATGCGTCTGACAGGTGGTACGTTTCCCAAGATGTCGATATCCAATCACGATGACCCGGCGCGATCGGTGACGAACTCCGGCCAATGACGGCATTGTCATTTCTTAGCACAGTCTATGTTTCCGATCGCTGCGGATTGATCCCTTCGAAACGATTGATCTTTATGATTCAGCAATAATTTCACGAAAACTTATGTTTCCTGAACAATTCCATATATTGATACCTATGAAAATTTCAAGAAAAATGTAACTATACCAGCACAGAGCATCCTACCAAGGAAAAACAATGATTAAAGACCTTATTAAAACCTATACAACTTTGCAATTTCAGCCAATCCTCCAGCTGTAATATTTCTCTTTAACCCCTTACACTACTATTTATTTTGTGATTATAATGATTAGAAATTTTTCATCGTTCAGAATTTCATAGAAAAAAAAGATAGTTTATAATTATTGTATGCCTATGTTTTCTCCAAAGGATATACATCAACTACAACAAAATAGAATTTTATTTCGGTTTATGGGAAATTAATAACGTTCACGTTTATTAGACTCCATTCAGATTGTTCATCACGAGTCTGGCTCGTTGTTGTAGGGCAAGGGGCTACTATTGAATATAAACTAATATTTTTGCAAGAACTACGTCCTCCCAAAGTTTCATTACGATGTCACTTCGGGATCGCCCCTCGCGAGAACAGTTTTATAGGTGTCTAAATTTGAGTAGCGTTTCGATAACGTTTATTATGAAATAACATCAAGCTCTGCTTTATCTAGTAATACTGGGGCTATAGCGCAGGACAACGTATAGGCATAATGTTCACACGGTACATTAACCATGACTTATATATATATGAGATATATACGTGCTGCGTTCAGTGATATATCGTGTATCTGTCTACAGGGGTTTGTACTCGAGTCAAAATATATAGATATACAGGGGTTTGCCCGTTAAACCTTAATAAAGCGTAATGCAAGCTTTACATCATCGGGTCGCATCGCCGTTGATTATTGTAATATTCACGAAACGCAAAACACACCAGCGGAAAGAAGAGAGCCCCGTTTGATTTTCTCTGTGTGTGTGTGTGTTTAAATTACGGAACAATTGAACGACGCATTAATCTTTTTTAAGCATTTCAATGTGTCTTTAACGTAAAACAGCCCGCGAGAAACGAATGTTCGACACGTTCGACGCGGTGTTTAATATTCCTTTAATTGTGAAATATGAATACGACGAAACGAGTACGAGTGTAACGTAATATTTAGACATAAATATTTATGAACGTCCGGCGCCGCCGAGCATTATCGCCGTCGCCCCCGTAACAAAATTCAATATCTCCGGCAGATAGTAAAAACACGAGACATCGGATTCGATATCGAAACAATGAAAAATTTAAAAAATAAAAGAAGAACTTGACGCAAATACTCATTTGTATTATCAATGCGCGCGAGTTATTAATTCCGAGCGATGCAGACACGATAAATCCATTAAAGAATTTCTTTTATTTCTGTTTTTTTTTTTATGCATTCATTTCGGCCGCGGTCGATACTTTTCGATTAACTTCACGCGAAATGAAAGCCCGCGGGCCGCTAACGGTTCCCTACCCTCTGATCCGAAATAAACTCGCGAAAACACGTACGCGATGGCTGATTTGTGGAGATCGCTCGAACACGGGCTCGACGGAACGCAGCCCCGAAAAATTATGGCGCGGCGCGAACGCTATGCCGATCAATTAGTCCCCCTCCTGCTTGAACCCTTCGCGCTCGATGCTATTTTAACTCTAAAACTAAATTTTTCTTCCGTCTTAGAATATTTTCATTTTATTCATACGAAACTGATCCGATCTCCACATATAATATTGAAATGTTCAGTGATCTATTAACACTAGAACTACCGAGCCTAAACGTGATTCAGTCTTATCCCTTTGTGATAACAGCAAGATTGAATTTGCTCAGGTTTCAGACGATTTTTATGGTAACATGTACTCCAAAAAAGAGATATATTAAAAAAGTTCTTGTGAGTACGTTTTCATAGTTTCACTAATCGTGAAAGAAGAAATCATCCACCAGTCATTTTGACTGGTTCGGTAGTTCTAGTGTTAAATACAAATTTTGTAACGTAACAAATATTTTGTAATATTTTTCTGTAATTTCTTTGAAACAATGTCAGAAAAATTTCTAGTGGCGGTTGAGAGTCGCCAATCGAGTGCAAAGAGTTGATCAGTCCCTCGCCTTGTTCGGGATGTTAAAACGAGGACGGACTTCGACAACTAGAAATTGTAAATAAATTCTGGAATTTGCAAATTATAATGTATAACGTTCTCAAAGTGATACGCGGAGAATGACGACAGCACGCTTTGTCCTCGGAGCATAAAATATTCTAAAATAACGAACAAAATATCCAGTTTCAGCATAGTCAAACTTTACGATTACCGGACACGCGAACGCGTGTGTAGGCGCGTGGGTGTATAATGCACAAAAGAATTCTGGTTTAATAATCTCACTTTGTCGACACGCACGCACGCACGCACGCGCGTCGCCAATTCTATCCGCGCTGGTGCGTCGGTGTGTGCGATCGTCGCTTCACCTAAATTCGATAAAAATGTATCCCTATATGGCAGCTCGCCGCGCCGGCGGTAACTGCGAAATTTAACACAGTGAAAGATAATTGGCATACTTCACGCGCGGTTTTTTCTCTTAATAAGCGCGGATACGTTCGTTCTCGTTACAGGAGACGACGGCATTTATCATGACGGCTATACGTTCGCGTTACGGTCCCGTGTAGAATAGGAACCGTATAATTTTTGTTATCATTCGAGCTTTATGGACGAGCTGTCGGCCATAGTAATCTGCGACGCCGTTCCCCTGCAAACAAAAATCCGGGGGAGGGAAAAAACAACGGCAAATAAAATAACCAATACCGTCCGCAGTATCTTCATTTTTCCAAGAAGTTATTATACTTTTGTTCGGTCGCTGCTTCTCCGAAATTCTCTGCGATGTACCGATGTATTTTTCCGAAATTCTCCCTCCAATTTTGTAAGAAACTTCTGTTCGAGGTTTTCCCAATTTTCTAACCATGTCAGAACGAAATTCTAGATATTCTTAGAAAATTATACGTATGTAGTTTTACAGATGCTCGGAGCAAAGAAATTAAGCGCAACAATTTCTTTGATAATAAATAACGATTTATGCTATTACGTTGAGATTGTCTGCACTGTTGTACAGACAACCAAACTCAAACGTATAATGGAATAGAGTTAATAAAATGGATGCAGAATAGTTGTGGCATGTAGACCAAATGAACAAATAACAATTTAAAAACTGAACAGTAGAACACAACATTTTTTAGTAAGATGCTAACTTATCGCATAAAATGTTCAGTATAAGGAATTTCGAAGGGATGTAATTTTTTTTTATCACCGAAACAATGGCTCCACGTACGCGTTTCACATGGTCCTCGAAAATCAAAGAACGTTCGGTGGTACAACGCTGGGCAAAAGTTTTTCAATCAAAATTGTTGACGTGTACACCGAAAGAATTATTTGTATCAAAATTGAAACAGAAAACTGGTATCGAAGAAATAACAAAAAAATATACGATCGACGATGTTCGTAGAAAAATATTAATGTAATGAAAAATCGTCATTCTACCCGTGGCAAGATTTGCAGTTCGCATAAAACTGACCATTAGATGCAAGGATCATGTGTTTCTACTACTTTAAAAACGTTTAACAATCTAAAACTCAACTGTTTGATACATATGAGAAGTGAAGATGCAAGGATCATGTGTTTCCACTACTTTAAAAACGTTTAACAATCTAAAACTCAGCTGTTTGATACATGTGAGAAGTGAAGATGCAAGGATCATGTGTTTCTACTACTTTAAAAACGTTTAACAATCTAAAACTCAACTGTTTGATACATGTGAGAAGTGAAGATGCAAGGATCATGTGTTTCTACTACTTTAAAAACGTTTAACAATCTAAAACTCAGCTGTTTGATACATGTGAGAAGTGAAGATGCAAGGATCATGTGTTTATACTACTTTAAAAACGTTTAACAATCTAAAACTCAGCTGTTTGATACGTGTGAGAAGTGAATGTCGTTTGCAGCTCAAAGTGTCGAATGAAAACCGCAAGAAAAATGCGTTTCTCGCAACAACGAAGTTCCCCGTTGCAAAATCGAGAATTCTTTGCTCGCCACGATGACGCGCAAACAGGATGAATAAGACGTCACACGGGAAAGTCTGCCCGTGAGGGATGGATGTGGTTTTAGGGAGCGACAGGACAATTGCACGGAAGGCCGAAGTAATTCCAATTTCACGCATCGATCAGGCGCGACGAATAATTGCTTTAATCCTGTCGATAATTTGTTCGTATAATTAGCCAACGGTTTGAGTGTTACCGAACCGTTGGCCGAGATCGATCGACTTTTCATGACCTCTTCCCGTCGACATTTCATGCACTCCACGTCCATCAGAGCCAGTTCTTTATCAACGTCGCGCGACCAACGCGTTCGTCTCATTAGTATTGATATTTACCACTTCGAATTATTGCCACGAGGTTCGTTAATCACACGGTTTTTCACTCGAATAATAGTGTTGCTTATTTTACATCAAGAACTTCAATTAGAACTATATGAAATCACCAAATGTATTTTATATGTGCCTTAAACAATTTTATTTAAATTAAAAAAATTAGTGATCCATTCCACGTTTAAATAAACGATCAGATAAACTCTCAGTCTTTATATCCACATATGCAGATCAGAGAAAATCAAGTTGCCCAATGTTGTGTGGCTTAAAACTGTTGAAAACCATTTTGCCGATTATTGTTAAGTGGATCGGGACTGGCGTAACTTGCGGGCGCGCGCGATCACGTTATAGTTAGCGTGTATTGTTCGAGCCGGTGTGTCTTGGGAGAGCAATTCCATCCGGAGATATAGGAATTCTATATCTTCGGGTTAAATTATACGACACAAATAAGGCACCCTCGTACCTATAAATTTTAGTCCCGGGCGATGCGCGTCGTTTTCAGATACGGTGTAACTACAACCATCTGATTTCACAAGCTAAATCGTAAGCTCGTACATCATAACCGCATTCGTACCCTCCCCTCCCGTCCATTCGCCGTGTCTCTTCTTCGAAAGGGTTGCTGCCTGATAATTCTCTCGCTGACAGCGATTAACGAAGTTGTGCCCGATATCCTTTTCCCTTCAAGGAACACGAGTCACGATCGTATCTCCATGGAACGCCGTTATTTACAGATTGTATATTCCCAAACTAATATCAGTTTCCATAAATCTTGCGTCGAGGACGAGCCGACCATAATCCAATAAGCTCGCGAACCTTGTTATCACATTTTTCGGCCAACTCCGCGGGGAGCCGAAACTCCTCCAAGTACACTGACATAATCGTTCCTAGATTATTCCGTGCGATTTTATTGTACGAAACTGATTAATCGTTGCTCCACGGTTTAAGCATAAGTTGACGTACACGGTGACTTGGAATGCACAGTAGTAACCGAGTTAAATATTTAGAATGTACCGTAGGAATTTTCCACCTACGAGTCTTCCGTCAGGCTAAGAAATACTCGGGACGTGATAACAACGAAACAAATCTGTTCACGGTATTTTTCCGGGAACATGTTACCGGGGACGTGTACGTCCGCGGTCACGACTACGGGAACACGATGTGAGCCGCGCGATTATTTATCCGAGATTCAACTACGAGGCACATATTTGTTTCTTCGGAGCGATGCGATGCTGCGCGCTGCGGGCTCGAAAATTATTAATCAAATCGAGCAATAAGCGGGCGAGTATAAATAACGATAGCGGCAGAATCTCGTGCCTGGCTTGGCTCACGATCTCCGCATCGGGGAACGGGGCCGGGCCGGGTCGGGCCAGGCTGGGTTGCTTGCTTCCTCTGTTCCCTTTCTCTGTCTGCACCCGGTTTTCCACGATTCCCAACCAACCCCTTTCCTACCGATCCCTCTGGCATTCCGCGTTCGGTTCCCAGCTACGGTATCATGGTAGGCGCTAGACGGCGAGCAACGGTGATTTGTCGCGGCGGATATGAGAGCAGCGAATGCCCCTTTGGACGCAATATTATTTTAAACGATGATATAGGAGGGGCGCGTGGTGCCGCAGAAACCGCGCGTTTCGGCCCTTCCACGTACACGGCGCGAACGCGCCAGATGAAAATTACTGCGCGTGTATAGGCAACGCTCGGCGTCGCGTTGCACACGTGTGCAACACCCGATGGACGATGCAACGAGACGCCGGTGACGCGAGACGATTCTCAGCCCCTGAGCGTCTCATTCTCAGGCCTTATTCGACTGCATGCAATCATCTAGCTGCTTACGACGACTCTACAGGGTTTAAACATTTTTGTACACATTCCTTCTTCTACAGGCTTGAAAAGGAAAGTCTCCCCTTTAAAACGACGTCTCGAAAGTTGATCCACAATTTTTTGTTCCGAACTTATTGAATTTTCAGTGATAAGTGTGTCACCGGCAGTAGTATAACTCAATGGATTGTCAGACTTGGCCCATTGAAAATGTCCGACACTGTCTACTTTATCAAAAATTATAAAATGCAATAAAATACTGGCACAAAACAGGCATATTAAAATTGTACAGCTTCGCCGGAATTAATAAAAATTAACTCCAGCCTTGAAAAGGAAAATCTCCCCTTTAAAACGAAGTCTCGAAACTTGATCCGCAATTTTTTGTTCCGGACCTATTGCATTTTCAGCGATAAGAGTGTCACCGGCAGTAGTATAACTAAATGGATTGTCAGACTTGGCCCATTAAAAATGTCCGACACTGTCTACTTTATCAAAAATTAAAAAATGCAATAAAATACTGGCACAAAACAGGCATATTAAAATTGTACAGCTTCGCCGGAATTAATAAAAATTAACTCCAGCCTTGAAAAGGAAAATCTCCCCTTTAAAACGACGCCGCGAAACTTGATCCGCAATTTTTTATTCCGGACCTATTGCATTTTTAACGGTGTGTCACCGGCAGTAGTATAACTAAATGGATTGTCAGACTTGGCCCATTGAAAATGTCTGACACTGTCTACTTTATCAAAAATTATAAAATGCAATAAAATACAAAACAGGCATATTGAAATTGTACAGCTTCGCCGGAATGAATAAAAATGAACTACAGCACGTTAAAAAATCTACAACCATCCATTGTAGCCTGTCTTGCACCCTACGATAAAAGCTTCGACATAACGCGCTACATCAACAGACAGTATCTCGCACGGTGTTCTATAATCCCACACCCGCATATTTGCCGGGGAATTCCATAAACTTTCTTTTGATCCGGGCGATCGGCGATCGTCGCCGCGTCGAATTCTGACCGCGTTCACTGAAACTAGACTCGGCGTGTCCTGTTGTCTGCACACATCGAATTTGAATTCCTACGGCAGGAAAGTTCGATTACAAAGCGCGCCCCGATCCTTTCTACTTATCGTGTGACGTTTCGTTCCCCCGAAACGAACGAACACCGGTAATACCGATACGGGGCGAGTGGAATAAGTCAATAATATACGAGCCGGCGCGACGACAAGCGGGGAGGCTCTGTTCCCTTTTCGTCGGGAATTTGGGAATAAAATTCGGGAATGCACGGGCGTAGGTGAAACGGCAGGTGGAATGTCGATGCGTGCCGTGCTCGGTTTACGCCTCACGTCTCCAAATTGCCGGGCGAGTTCCACCGATTTCGTCGGCCGTAGGACAACCGGCTCGAAAAGCTCGCGAAGCTCTGTAATTGTTAAGGTGGTATCCTGGTTTTTCTAGACATTTCTATTTCTCTGAATATTCAATATAAATATAGTTCTTATTTAATTTTGCATTTTCTAGTTTATATTATATATCACGTGTATAGTATAGTATAGTATATCACGTATATCACGTATGTCACTGTCATTATTCGTTACCTAAAAAATATAAATGGAAGGTGTTTTTTTTAGATGAAAGTAGTAATTCTGATTTTATCTTCTAATGCTGAAAGATGAAGTTCTTTTACTCGTAGTCTTTTTTAATTATATTTAAGTACATAAATAATTTTGATGATAAAGGCCTTCTTTTCATATTTCCTTATATGATGCAAATGGGTTAACGGTGAAACTGAATTCGGTACGCCGCTGATTTGAACAGTCATGGTTGTCGAACGTTCCGGCGTTCTCTCGCGGACTTCTCTCGCCGACCGAGTCTCCTCCTGACGTGGCAGCAGCATCTTTCGTGAACTATCGTCGCGTCCGAAATTATCGGCTTGGCAACGGTTCAACAGAAATGTATTATTAAGAGGCTGCGCTTGGCCCCGGACCAGCGGCGCAACTTCCAAAAAGTGAAGTCCGTCCGCGCTTCCGGCGTTCGAGTTCCCCTCAAGGACGTCGCTTGCTAGCTTTTAATAGCTCCGTGAATCGAATTTGAATAAGTCACACACGACGATTAAACGGATCCCCTTTATACCAGCGAATTCTTTACTTTCATGCTGCGACTTCATTTGTTGCAGTCCCGGCGATTAAATAAGATGTATCACGCATTCGACAATTATTTAATATCGGTCTAACACTATCCGACAATACCTGAGTACATACTAATATGCAAAATTGAAAATTGAAACACCCACACGAAACTGTTAACACTAAACCTACCACTTCTTGGTGACTTCCACTGAATTGAGTTCTTTATTCAAGTATGTATTATAATGAAAATCGTACAAAGTTTAAATAAATTCAGTCTTCTCCCTTCTATAATACATTTCACTTTTACATGTTTTGTGCTTGGTATGTTTAGTATTAAACCAGCGAATTCCTAACATTAAAACAACTGGGATTTTCGGCATTTTCTCGCTGAAATCGACTGGATTGCATAACAAAATGTTTAAAATTTCGGATTTCTCGAAGCGATGTTCAATCGTACATAAAAATTTCCATTCATCTTGTACACGTTGTGGTTGCCGTTAGCGTCTGCTTTTAGAACTTCGAATTTCAAGCAGAGCGTACCGTGAAACTTTATATTTGATTTCGCTACGGCTCTTAAATATTGTAATGAAGCAGCTCAGCGTTTATGTATGTTATGCACATGACTCCGGAAATGTAGTTAGAACGGTGAATTTCGCAACAACGTGTGTTCCGCGTGCGTGTGTATTATGAAAACAATAATTTACTCAATGGAGCTCGCCGACGCTATTGTGCTGAGAACAATTTACACCGTATTAATCAAGCACCCGGTTCCCAATTAATCAGTAAATGGATCTAGACTTTTTGCGGTGGTACACTGTGGCAGTCAAGGTCTACCGAAATAAACGAACCAAATTAAGTGTAAACTCTGTTTCACCATTCAGATTCGACAATCTCTCGGCGCCATTCGCGTATCGTTGAGAATGTTATTGTATAGTGTTTAAATACGACGTGAACGTTTCGCGTTTAAATGTTTTCGCCGTTTTGTTATATTTCTACTGCATGCTAGACATATGTGTTTTGACTGTGGTTTTAATGCTGTGCGTTAGGTTGCGTTAGAATCTCTAGTTAAACTTTGTTCGCATGCACCTTCGAATAATTTATGCGCTTCTGATGGTCTGCGTACAAACACAGCATGATATTTATAGTGAGCGTTATACATGTGCGTATCACAGTAAAACGGGCATTGTTCAGTCTTTTGAAAAATAACTGTCTTACGAATTTACTGAGTTTATCTGTGTGAAAATTTTACAACTTTTTCCTATCCGACCTGAGAAAATACGACCAGAAACTGATAAAATATATTCTGTAATGTCTGTACATTTTGGACTCATTCAAATATGGAAACGTTCTGCTCGCAACAACTACTATCATGGGAAACTGAGTCCATCCTACAAATTTATCTATTCCCAGCAATGAAAACATTAACAGGTTCGTGCGCGCAGCCAGCTATAATATCTCTACAAATTGTCAAGCGATATTTGATATTCCACGAGTACAATGCAAAACCGTAACTAGTCAGAGCCAGTTCATGCAGCGATGATAAGGGTAGCAGCTCGAATTTGCATTTAGTATCGGCGGCATAAAGTAGCAATCCTAATTACCAGATAACAATAACAGCTGCTTTGTTAGCTGCCTTTCATTAGGTCTTGATACCACAGAGTGTCGTCATTTAAATCGGTTTACTGTACAGATATGTGTTCTGTACACATGTATGACTAATTTTCACAGATGCGATTAATGGCTAAAAAAAAAAAAACAGTGTCACAGTTTTGTTCAGAAAAAACTGAATATGTGAATATTGTTTGTACAGCTCGAGTCATAGAAAGCAACTATATTATATTATATTATATAGAATTATTCTATAGCTAAACTGTAAAAATCTATTCTTCTATCAGAAAGAGGAAAAGTTATTACCAGACTGCGGATCTTTACGCGTTTATGGCGTATGAAAATGTTTAAAAAATGCTAGAATATAAAATTCGATAGAATTTAGCAGGATTTTCATTTGTTTTGGATCTACAGAAGCCGTTCTAATGAAAAATAGTTTTCTATTTCATTCTATTTTCTGGAAACTTATTTATAATAATTGGAAATTGCATAAACATCCGCTGTCTAGTTATTACACACATACTGCAATTTTTCTTTCGTGGAAAATCTCAAATAGAATTTTCGTATGCTATCATTAAGCTTTACACTGTGTTTCTGTATTCTCTCTGTTTCCAGTCGCGAGTATTTCTTTAAACGTCATCGCGCTTTTGCTTGTACACCGTGGTCATTGATAATGGATCCGTCCATTAAGTGTGTTGCGTATTTTGCTTTATGCTTCCACATTATGATTCCCAGGCCGTTGGGCATGTTTGTTTTGTCAGTGCGGATGGTCAGTAGTTTGTATTCTTTGTTGTTATTGTTACAAATACATAGTGTACCTGGCCGCGCAAGGACGAGACACCGCCAGAGGCTGTGTTTCAAAGCTGACCCAGTTTATCTTGGGATAAAACAAACAGTTGAAATTAATTTAGTTCGGCGAACCAGTGTTTTCTTCGGAGGAGAACATTTTTTCTGATAACTACGGACAAGTATGCGTTTCCTTGCTACATAAATAGAACGGTAGAAATGATGCCGGGCAAGAAACTGAAGTGTTGTTTGTGTATTCAAAAAGTATGTAAATTTTTCATTTCACTTTGCGTTTCTTATTGAAGTAAGAAACGTAATGGAAATTGGTTTTATGGAACTCGTGGGAAAAGCTTGCAATGAATATACAGAAGGGAGGATTGAACATGGTGTTTTGCTGTGTTCTGTAACACTGCACCGGCCAGCAGGTTAGAAATGAAGTTTCTCCTATGCGATAGTGATTTTTACGTTCACTGGAAACTGTATATTCCGCTAAACAAATCGAAAGCAACAAATCGAGTGACTATACACGCTACTCTAAAAAGAAATATATAAAATATAGATATTTCTCAGAGGCGGTGATAAAATTCCATGAATTTCCAACGTAAAATTTTATAAATTCCAACGACTCCTCACCCGAATAAATTTTTTTCTCCTACTTGTTCTCGTGCAGTCTTACAAAGGGAAGTCTCCCCTTTAAAACGGCGTCTCCAAAGTTGATCCACGATTTTTTGTCTCGGACCCATTGCACTTTGAATGAAAAGTGTGCCAGTCGCAGTAGAATAACCCAAGGTGTGGTCAGACTTGAACCTCGTGTCCAATCTGTGTGTGTCCCACGAATAAAAAGGCTCTTCGAGAAAAACAAATACAATAGCGCCAAACAATAAACTTCCCTCTTTAAAACTATCCCAGGAAAAATGTTGTAAGATTTTTTTACACAAAATTACAGAAATTAAAAAATAAACAATTCTTCGGTCACAGTACATTAATCCTTTAACTTTGTGACAGAGGGCTCGGTTAGAAATCGATAACCAAGGACTATAAAAATATGTAGGGCAGTTATAAATCGATAACGAAGGACTATAAAATAAGTAACAAAAATCAATAATCAACTGGTAAAAAAATATCTTACACATCGTTGGATTTCCAAAGATGTTAATACGTGTCAGAAGAATTTAAAAATGATCGCGGCCATAACGTAACGAAGAGATCGTCTTAAACGCATGAATATGCTGCTCTCGCCGGAATTATGCATGCATTGCCGCTTAATAAACGCGCTAAACAAAATAGCGGCAGCGCTAGGACAAAAGCGGGTAAAAATTGAACGCGCTAAACGTTCCCCAGCTAGAAAAGCTTCTCCTCGGCTAAAACAGTCTCTGTGCCTACACGGACGCGCGCACACACGCGCACGTGCACACAGACAGACGCGTGCACGCACACATCGGTATCAGGAACACAGGGACGGTAAAGCTATACATTAAATTGCATCCCTGTTCACCAACAAACTGCCCAAACTGGCTGGCCGCCGACCGGATGTTTTAACCGGAAGCAGCCAGATGAACGTTGCGCGCGTGACTTACTTCGAATCACGCCAAATTGACTTTCTATCTAGCTCCGTCGAGGTCTGACGTATCTTCTGCAACGAGAATATCGCGAAACCGAGGGAGAAAGATTGGCCGGATGAAAGGGACAGACAAAACGTACAGTTCTACCGTAACACGTACGTGACAAAGCCGACCGCGTCGAGCCCCTTCGCCTAATTCTACGTTGCTTTCGGCCATGGTGTACCTAATTGTATGGCGCACCGTCATCTCCTTCAATCAACGTATATACCGTGACTCCGTATAATTTACCCTAATTCTCCGACCCTTTTTAACCCGCTCCTGCAAGATTTTCTTCACGACAACATAGTTCACAACTTATTCCTTCCTTCTTATTCTTTCCCTCTCTCTATTTATTTCTAATTAAATATTTGTAATTTTGTCGAAAATATTATGATTTCTATTCCTTTCAGTAAATTACATTAAAACGTTGTTACATTTTTTTTTAGGTCCATTAATTTGTAGCATTTGATACGATTTGTAATTTTGTCGAAAATACTATGATTTCTATTCCTTTCAGTAAACTACATTAAAACGTTGTTACATTTTTTTTTAGGTCCATTAATTTGTAACATTTGATACGAAACAAGCCCAAATTAACCGCGTGGCTCTCACGGCGAATTAATGCGGTACAAAAGAGTTTGAATCCAACGCGCATGCATGCATGCTAATTAACGTCTACGCAGATGTTACGTGGGAAACGATGAATGGAAGATTTCCCAAGGCTGATTATAATCTCTGTGTTGCGTTAATTGTACAAGCATGAATAAATGTGAAAATTGCAGCCGGGTTTTAGCTCATTAATTTCTGCCTAATGAATATATCTCGACTAGTTCCTTGGCAGGTTATTGAAAGTTTCGCCCCGGCGTTTATACGACCGCGCGTCGTGTACTTTCGCGTAACACGTATATCGCGGTTTATAAATTCGAATTAATCCCTTTCGGCAAATTAAATGCCAATACATCAATAAACATTCGACATTTGAATAAATAACAAGTCTATAATTCCCCCGGTGGTGCACTTTAATCGAATGCGTACTTAAATATTATAATGGTATAAGTCACATTAAAACTGTCGCAACGTTGAATATTAATAAGAATTTTAAAAATCACAGTCTACCCGACGCCAGACTAAATATGATTAATTCATGGAACGAAATGATTTCGACGTATTAACGTAATTTCGATTTCGCGGATGCGTAAATCAATTTGCCACGGTGCAGTTGTTTCAATTAATTAATTGCATAATGTCCCGCGTTTTTTGGCGATTTTACGCGAATCCAGCCCCTGTGTATAATACTAAATAATAATTGACAAGGTGGAGTCTGATTTTTACGCAGGCTTTATATTTTTAAAAATATCGGAACAGTTGTAAAAAGAATCCGGTCGATAGTTTTCCCCGGCAATGTTTCCACAGGTTCCCATTAGTAAAGACTATTGCGCAAGAACCAATTAAGAAAGTTGACACAAATGTATGTAATATTTGTCTTTGTTCACGAGTTACAGTCGTGTTTGTTCTCTACTCGTGCGCCGCCGGTTAACTTCGCGCCGAGTTCTCCGAATAGTCACGTTCGAATTGAATGCAAAACTTCTGACGCGTTTCTGCGGGCTCACAGAGTATGTCAATTTTTCACTTTAACCCATTTGCATCATCAGCGTATATATACGCTCAATTTTCCTGGTCACTGTCATCATTCGTTAGCTAAAAAATAGACATGGAGAGTGTTGTTGGAGATGAAAGTAGTAATTCTGATTTCTTCTTACAATGCTGAGACATGAAGTTCTTTTACTTGTAGTCATTTTTGTACTTAACACTAGAACCACCGAACCAGTCGAAATAACTGGTTCCTAATTTTTTCTTTCACAATTATTGAAATTTTTAAAATGTTTCAATCAGAAATTTTGAAATTATCTTCTTTATTGAAGCACGTATTAGAATAAAAGTGGTATGAGATTTGAATAAACGTAGTCTTGTAATTATCACAAAGCAATATACATCAGTCGTAATTATTACTCGGTAGTTCTAGTGTTAAATATAATTAAAAAAAAAAGTTTGGCGATAAAAGCCTTCCTTTCATATTTCTTTATGATGCAAATGGGTTGATAAATTTCGTTGCCCGAGTCCCGTTAAAAAAAAACCCAACAGACCAAAAATAGTTGCAGATTCGGACGGCAAATATTGTTTCTGCATCGTTGCGAAACGTGTGTACACGGAGTGTGCAACAAAAGTGAAAACAAATAAGACACCACTTACGGAAACTTGATAACCGTGGTCTACTTAAAATAGTGAGCTGTGCAATAATCGCCGGCGCGATGGGGTTAGCTTTTTCGCCCGATAATTGCATCTCTAATGGAAGGGATTGCATCTCACGCGTGCTTAACGCAACAAGAAAGAATGCGTCACCTCGTTCTTTTTCATTGTTCGCGTCTTACTGCTTCGCTACCTTTTTTTTTTCGTCGGTGTCTTTAACCCATTTGCATCATTAGCGCATATATACGCTCAATCTTCCTGGTCACTGTCATTATTCGTTAGCTAAAAAATAGAAATGGAGAGTGTTGCTGGAGATGAAAGTAGTAATTCTGATTTTTTCTTATAATGCTCAAATATGAAGTTCTTTTACTTGTAGTCATTTTTGTACTTAAATATAATAAAAAATAAGTTTGGCGATACAGGTTTCATATTTCCTTATGATGCAAATGGGCCGAATCTCTATTGCGGTGCGGTTAACGTTAACGAATTGTTAATTTCTTATCGAATAAAAATGTAATTCTTTCTCACTTTGCTGTACTTTTTTCGTAAAATTTATAATAGCGGCATTCGGCCTGCGTTCGACGTATATATTCGTCATTGTTTGATGTTAATTCCGTGCCGCGAGGGATTTATAAAATTAAATTCCACAGTTAACTGGTTAACAACGATAGCGGTCGCCGGTGTTACACGCAACAACGAAATAAAACCATGCGTGTTACTGCACAGCCGTTCTACACCGTTCTCTGCACTTTGACGGACTTATCGAAAATCCGAAAAAATGTTTTCGACTGATTATCGCGAACAATGGGCCAGAGTGGACGGTGCAACGATCAAGAAGCAATTAGAAAATGAGGAACGGGGGTGGTCGATGCACGTCGTCGGCCTTTGAACGCCGTTGGAAATGGCGACGGGTATCCGGGCGTGCACACACGCACTAAAAATTCGCAATTTGCCTCACAAATAAGCGGCCGGCCGGACTAATTATTATCCGTAAAACAAACAGCCGCCGCTTTTATTCGGCCGTGATAAACATCGATAGATAGCCCGTGCATGCATGATGCATGTTTGTACTTATGAGAACAAGCCGGCCAATCAGGTGTACGTGAACGGATAGGCAGGTATCTGCATTTTGTACATCAGCCGCCGCCGCCGCCTACCGCCTGTATTGGCGTATGCAAAGCTTCCAATATTTGACTAGCCGAAGCTTTTGATTTATAGGCGCGTCCAATAAAATACAGACTTAACTTTAATGCCCCGGATTCGGCAGCGCACGGGGGCGCGCCGCGCGCCTGTGCGCACGCCATATTTGCGTTACACACGGCCAAACGTGGGCGCAACAACGATGAACGCGAACGCAGACAGACTGCTATCTGTCCGACTACCAAGTCGCCCGGTGCACGGAGAATTCGCTATCTGTTTACCGAAGTACGGTGGATGAGATACACGTTCCGCGTGAAAAATGACTATCATAATCGAGCCGCAGCTCCGAGGCTCCTTTTAAAACACCCTTTCGATTGCTTCCGACGCGCAACGCGGACGTCGATGAGATCCGCCCCGGCGAATATTGCTCTCTGTATATCTCCGGAAAGCGAGAATATACAGAGGTGTTATACGTCTTGCAGTATTGACAAATGTGCCTGCTGTTGTGCCGGAATAATAGAATTTTTTTCGGGAACGTACCGCCGGCGCGAGGAGCTATGACTTACGAGCTTCAAGTTAGCTTTCGACGTGTGCGTTGGATGTACAGTCTTTTTGTTTTTTTTTTTTAATATACAGGGTGTCCCCGTAACTGGTGGTACAACCGAGCAGGTGATGATTCTACATGAAAAACTGAGTCGAAAATATAGAATAAAATTTGTTCATCCGAAGTTTCGTTATCGAGAAAATCGAGTTTGAAATGCAGCGAATAAGCATGCTATTCGACAGGAATTGTCTGACGCGTCTGATCATGACCAACCAAATCTACTTCCTGTATATACTGAAGCACACAAACCTGACAGATCTTCAAAGTCGATTTTCTCGAAAACAAAGCCTCAAACGAAAATGGTTTATTCTATATTTTCGATTTATTCTTTCATGTAGAAACACCCTGTATAGAGTGCGAGTTGGTAAGGGCATTAAAGTCAATCAGGATAAAATCAATCAGATAACATGTTTTTATACAAAGCTTTGTTTTCGAGAAAAATGAGTTTGAAAGTTTGTCTAGTGCGCGTGCACTTGGCTTACTTGCGGCTCAACGGACTTTTTTCGCAAAGGTTTTCGAGGTTCGTACATCCTTCGAGTTATTCATTTAATTCATAAATTGCTGGAAGTGCTGTGCACGTTGTTGCAGACATAATTGTGCTCTTCGTATTAAATTCCTTCGAACCTCACGATTTCACCTGACCGCACACTATTAAGCCGAGTGCACGCGCACTAGACAAATTTTTCAAACTCATTTTTCTCGAAAACAAAGCCTTGTAACAAAAAATTTTCTTGTATATTTTCGACTCAGTTTTTCATGTAGAATCACCCGCTGCTCGGTTGTACCACCAGTTACGGGACAACCTGTATGTCTTTAGAAAACACAGCAAAACGGTCGCGGTGCAGAGACTTGCAATTAAACGGAGAATAAACACGCACAATTGCGCAAAAAGAACGATTCCATTTGAATTCGAGGTTCGAACGAAATTGAAACAAGAAAATAAAAGAGCCCGGCGCCGGAATTAATTACACGTCCGAGTCGCGAATTTCCAATTTCGTTACGTTTAAAGGAGTTTAGTGTAACAATGCGTGAACAGTGGACGAAACAATGGAACGGATGTTCCGTGTGTAAAAAAAAAAAGAAGAGGAAGGAAAAAGAGGAAAAAAGAGAAGAAGTTGGAGCGGTGGTTACAATGAAAGAGAAAATAGAAGAAGAAAGGTCCGCGGCGAAGTAATACGGTATGCACCGGCGCGCGTCCCATGAAGAGAAGAAAAAGTCTGTTTCCATTTTGCGGCTAACGATTCGATAGAAGGTTTTGATTTTCGTCAGATAGGTATCGTCCGACGGCTGGCCGAATTCGTTTGGGAGAACCGATTGATTTCCGGGCTTAGGCAGGCACGTGAGTTAAATACGTATCGGCCTTCAACCCTCTCCCCCTCTGTTTCTCTTAACATTGCCTAACCTACCCTCGCCTTTTTGTTCCTTCAATTCCGGCTAACGATCTTCCACTTTCAGCCGAGGAATCATCTCCTGAGGATCCTTGACAGAGCAGCATCGTGTTTTACCGATTAGGCCATCTCCAGCAATCCCACCGAAAACGTGTCAAAAGAATCAGCCTCTGATTACTCTCTTCCTACGATTTTGAATTAATTGTTTTGTCGTTGGAAATCTTGGCAAAATTTTTACCTCTGAAGATTTTATATACACACGCGTAACTTTCGAACTAATCTGTTAGGATTGAAACTTGGATACTCGGCAATCTGCAGGATTACATGACAAGAGGTGAAAAATTTCTGGTTTTCCAAGGTAAAGTTTAACCTAACCCTTTGCTACCCTTCCTTATCTTGTTACTGTTGCGATGAAAATTTCTAACAGAGCGTTACTCATTTCTTTCGAGTGAAAATAAAGTTCTGATTGTTTATTTGCTGAAATTCGCTCGAACGTGTGAAAATTTCGAAAAGAATGGCGAGAAAATGATTCGACCCCTTGCTCCTCGAGGATTCAATTACTTTGGCAAATGAACGGGCTCATCCTTCCTAAGTAGTCCGGGCAACTTTAGTCAAGACGATTCGAGAACGCTGATTACCGTGGCATAGTTCAACGCCGGAGAAAAGTTATACTAACGTCATGAGCATAAATTGTGCAGTATAAAAACGAATGTTCTCGAAGTTTACGCGTTAGAATTTCTCATCAGAATATACGCTTTCCTTCTTAGTTACCTTGTACGCATTCCTCTTCATACGGAGGATGATGAAACTTTTGACGAAGACGTAATGTTTACTTATTTAGTTCATAATTGTCTGCGCGCTGAAACCGTGCACGGTCGCTACCACCTTCCGTGAAAACGTTTTCCCGGCGTAACTTCGTGAAAGTTTTTCCTACATTGTGGGAAACGCGGGAAATAGTAGATAGCAGGCTGTTTGTTTATTACCGGAAGCATATGAAAACGGTAGAGGGGAATTTCAATCGCGACAATTTTGGTTATTTACTGAAATTTTCTTTAGTACTTTCTCTGATTGCACGCAAGCAATTGTGTCTCAATGTTCACAATTTTTATGAACAAAAGAGGTAAGGTACCCCACGAACGTGTGATCGAAATGAAAATACAAATCGTAAATAATACCATAGAAAATGTGTCGCTACATCGAAGATTATTAGTAAGAGTATTACCGCGATTACAAAATTCGTTAATTCCCTTCGCCTGTTTTTATCGAACAATTTAATCTCGAGTCTACAAAAATTCTTCGCTTAAAATGTTGCAATGTTTACCGATAATTACAAACCGAACGACACGGGATAACGTTCAACGCTTACATTCTCCGATATCCCCATTGTATTAATTTTACATTTGCACGTTTTAAAATAAGATTTAATGACGTAAATCTCGTAAAAAATTGGTCCTGCATACTTTCGAAGCAAAAACAAACGTTCCATACAAAATGAATTATGTATATCCAAATGAACAAGACTGAGTTTGGTCATCTCGAGTGCAAGTAGATAAATCCTTGTGTAGGCAGACAAGATGTATATACACAATTTTATGTACGCAAACACATAAATTTTGAACTAATCTGCTAGGATTGAAACTTGGATTCTCGGCATTTTCTCGTAAAAATCTGCAGGATTACATGACAAGAGGTTAAAAATTTCTGGTTTTCCAAGATAAAGTTTAACCTAACCCTTTGCCACCCTTCCTCATCTTGTTACTGTTGCGATGAAAATTTCTAAGAGAGTGTTACTCGTTTCTTTCGAGTTAAAATAAACTTCTGATTGTTTTGTATCGACATTTGGGCGTTGGAGAAATACACTCGACAGAAATTTTCTTTTTCAAGGGTTTGATAATGCTTCTAAGAGAGTGATTACCAAGAAAAATTTTTAAGAGAGTGTTACTCGTTTCTTTCGAGTTAAAATAAACTTCAGATTGTTTTATATCGACATTTGGGCGTTGGAGAAATACACTCGACAGAAATTTTCTTTTTCAAGGGTTTGATAATGCTTCTAAGAGAGTGATTACCAAGAAAAATTTCTAAGAGAGTGTTACTCGTTTCTTTCGAGTTAAAATAAACTTCTGATTGTTTTATATCGACATTTGGGCGTTGGAGAAATACACTCGACAGAAATGTTCTTTTTCAAGGGTTTGATAATGCTTCAAGGTATGAAACGAAGAAGCTGTATATGTCAGAAGTTGGTGCTAATTCTCAGGGCCAGGGTTCGTGTATCTCTCTGAATGGCAGAGATGTAGCTGGCGCCGAAGAACAATTCAGTACGGGAACTCAGATTAAAATGAAACATCTCGGTAACTCTTCTCTCTGCATGTTTGCCTCGCCGGAGGTTTAATCGTTCTGCGAACTCGTATTATCTTGTTAGACTGAGCGTTTCAGGTCATTACTTCGTCTTAGGATTTAAAGCTGATTTATTGGACCAAGTTGTTTTACGGGTCGCGTTTAACGCTTGTGCAGACGCGCGCGTTCCGCGGACAACGATGTTCGATGACGTCGGCAACGCGGCGTAATTGAATTCTTGTTGTGTATTACTCAATTTCGCTCAAATCGCGCTTCATTTTCAAATTTCTGTCTCTTTTATTTGGCCCCGATCCCGCGCCCCGTTGTGTATCCCGCCCATGAAAATTGCAATCTATTCCAAATTGAACGGAAATTTGCTTTTTCGATGCGCGAATTACCAATATTTGCCAATTCGAGGATCGATATAATGGCCGACCGCGCGAAATCACCACCGTCATTGTCCGTTCTCACTGGCCCGCGAACTACATCGTTTTTTTTTTGTGTGCAATTTCCACAAGTAATTAATATAAACCAACAAATCAATTTTATTTGCAATCGTGTCTCTCGTAACGTTGCCACGCGTGATTAAAAACGTACGTTCCGTGGCTATTGCAAATTCCTGTATTCAGTGGTTGATTTTGCGATAGAATAAAAATATCACTGGTCGCGTTTCAAATTGTTAGAGTAAAACTGATAATTATCTAAATTAGGAATAACTCGCGTGGAAAGTGCGATTAGTTCGGTGCAAAAATGCATTTTACGGACGCAATTGCATCGCGGGATTTTATAGATTTGTATCGTCGATTGAATGAATTCCTTGTCGAAGGTTGTTCCATCGCGGAACAATAACCGTTGGCCGCACACCAGCTGAATTCCAGCAGCAGCGGTCTATGCATTAAATATTTTTGTCGCCTGACAAATCTCTGTTCGTTCAAAGCCGACCTGGCCAAAGAATTTATAGACACCTGCTAAATATTCATTCGACAATTGGCAACGATATTCGGGAATATCGGTTCGCAGTTAACCTCTTCGGGCCACCGTCGGTCGACTATAGTCGACAGCCATCAAATGCATACACACAACGTTCAACCACCCGTCGACTGCCGTATCGGGCAGGTTAATATGCTACACGAGATAGAGTTGCACTTGCACATGCTAGTTCCCTTCACTTCAACGAACAATTAGCTGCATTCTCACTTCATTTTTCAAGGGAACATCAGAAATTCATTTTCCTTGTTATTCATTCGAATGAAACAAATTTTGTCAGAATTTTCGAGCCGCGAATGGGTTAAATTAACAATCTAGGTCACTGAGATCAACTCATTACGATTTCTTAGGATTTTTCAGGGCTCATATTTTTGGCCCTTAACGTTTTAATATTCTGTCGAAAAGGCAACAAGAATAAATGTTGCATGAGAATTTGTACACTTGATTACCCTTTTTACGGTTGTGTTGGCTAAAAAAAATGTATTACAGAGGAATATTGAAACAAAAACGTATGAACAATTTTTTGATTATCTATTAGAAAGAGTGTTTCGCTTCGAGGCGGTTGAATTATTTTCCAAAATGAATTACAGCTTCGCGCAAAAAGAACGAAGCACGGTTCGCGAAGGGAGAGAGAAAAAAAAACGTGCTGCAATCATGTGTAATGCGAGATTAAAACAAGCAGTTGACGCTGCCCTCGTACGGTAAGTATTTCGCGGCGTAAACCGGTCGGTAATATTCATTAATGAATATTTATGTAAGATGAAGGTCGTTGAACTTTCTTATGTACGGTTAATGTGCATACATTACATGTGAATGCATGAACGATCAATATGTGTGCCCCCGTACATACGTGTCTTAGAGCCGAGTAAATATACGTATAATACATATGTGATGTTTATATACTTGTCACATGAAACGTATACGCGTAAGCACTCGGGAAACCTCAGCCCCTCCCCGTGTATATATGTATATACATATGAGAGTACATAGATTCCAGCGATATTAACAATGCAACGTGTGTTGCAGCCACGCACAGAATGTATAAGCCGCGATTTACCAACTGCCAGAAAGATTATCTCGTTCTATTAAAGGAAGTGTCATAGGTATTTCCGGTTTCCTGGTAATTGTATGGAGACGTTAACTGTAACAGTACCATTCGAATCACTATTACGTCCGTCGCTTTCTAATGCGATCTGTTATTCAATTGCGAAACAACACGTTTACGTTGCAGCTTGACGACAAATCGCTGCTCTAAATCACCGAATTGTTTAAACTGAATTTAAGGCAAGAGATTCTACATTAATATTGTTGTCTAGTCGCCCGCTTTTTGTACATTGTTAAATCCTTTGCCACGGTTCAACTAAATTATTTTCAATGGACTCGAATTGAGAGGGACGATTATTCAAGAATTACTACATTGGCGACAAATCAGCTGCCCTAAATCACCGAATTGTTTAAACTGAATTTAAGGCAAGAGATTCTGTATTAATATTGTTGTCTAGTCGTTTGCTTTTTGTACATTGTTAAATCCTTTGCCACGGTTCAACTAAATTATTTTCAATTGACTCGAATTGAGAGGGACGATTATTCAAGAACTACTACATTGGCGACAAATCAGCTGCCCTAAATCACCGAATTGTTTAAACTGAATTTAAGGCAAGAGATTCTGTATTAATATTGTTGTCTAGTCGTTTGCTTTTTGTACATTGTTAAATCCTTTGCCACGGTTCAACTAAATTATTTTCAATTGACTCGAATTGAGAGGGTCGATTATTCAAGAATTACTACATATTCGTTACTAAATTTGACAGAAATTTTACCGGCCACGAAAATTTTATTCAACAGCATTATACCTCTGAAAAATCTACGTTCTGCGCAGAATTAATTTTGCGCAATTCCACGAACGTTGTTTGGTCAGCTAAATGTATTCGTTATTACGTTTACGATGGAACATATAAAGTCTGCACCAATGCTCAACGGGAATCAATATTATTAGTTTACCACTTTACAACGTGTATAGCTTTTAATTTTTTCATAAATTCATTTTTCCTGTGTGTGTTTCCGCGTCAACAATTCGGATTAAAATTGCGTGCACGACGACGAAAAACAAAATATGCTCGTTTCGCCTGAGAGTTGTTTTAACAATTTATTATATTTCTCGTGAAATGTTTAGCTTCCGTGTGTCTGTGTGTGTGTGTGTGAGGTTTTTTTCAATTTACACGACGGGAAAAGCTGTGTAGCAGCCGTTTCTTATGGAAGCCTCATTTAACATGAACGGTAACGCAATACTTAAAGATTTATAATACTGGAAAGATTGCAAATGCTGCGCTGATGGGGATCCTTGAATATTCATAATCAAGCGCGAAGAAAACGGTGGCTGGAGAAATCCGACGGCAAGTTTGTACTAGGGTCGCAGCGCCGCGATAGAACGGAACTTGAAAGTCAACAGATCAGTCTCTGACTCATTATATTCTTGATTATAAACGATGACCCAATCCACCACTCTACTCGGCTCCGCAAGAAATATGACTTGACTTAATGTAAATTTGCGAATGCAAGATGATCGACGAAACTTGCGTTTCTCGTCTTCCAGCCAATCCCAGACTGCCACGATTATTATACTCCGTTTTAACAAATTCTCCACGTGTGCTTGAAACCACAGTTTAACCCATTTGCATCATAAGGAAATATGAAAAGAAGGCATTTATCACCAAACTTTTTTTTTATTATTATATTTAAGTACAAAAATGACTACAAGTAAAAGAACTTCATATGTCAACATTATAAGAAAAAATCAGAATTACTACTTTCATCTCCAACAACACCATTTCTATCTTTTAGCTAACATATAATGATAGTGACCAACAAAGTTGAGCGCATATATACGCTAATGATACAAATGGGTTAACGTTGCCTCAGGAAACCAACAATTTTTAACTTTTTCTCATTAAATTAAATTTATTTTAAATTTCTCTTATTTTCCAACGAGTTGGAAACAATTTCGAAACAAGATTGCCAAATTTCCTATTGACGTGCGTCTGCAAACGAAAGGAAAAATGACGTGCAAAATTCGAAGACTTTCTTCCTAATTTAAATGCAAGCATGTAACCGTAGCGAAAAAAAAAAAATTCAGGTGTTGCGAGATTATATGTAAATGCCCGAGATTTAAAAACAGCTACGTGATTCTGCATATTTCTCATTTTTAATTTTCTCTGTAAATAGAATCGCCTAGTGGGCTCCGGGCGCAGTCAGCTTTGGAGCAATCCTCGAATAAAACTAATGACTACAATTTTTTTGCAACGCTAGTCGCGTGTCATTCCACTCCGACCACGATGGCTTTTGCGCTGCTGGATATTTCGAATTTCGTTCGCATTCGAACGTGTTGCACGGTGCGTCGGAACGCGGGGGATGGTTGAGCCATTACTATTCTGCTTTTTAAATTATTTGGAAAATAAAGAACGCCCAGGATGACTATTCCTATCGGCAATTTCTATGGAAATTAATCTTGCAACCGTTTTCCCTCTGCGACTATTCTTTTCCCTCCGATTTTTAAATGCGAGCATTTTATTCCGATGTGTACTGTCCTCTGACTTTGTCCGAATTGATAAAAGCTTGAACAAAATGTTTACCGAGTTTGTAATGAGGCATCGGTATATTTAAATTCGCTAAAACTTTTTAAAAGGGGTATTAACACTTTCATCGTGTTTTAAAAATTTGTGAATTCAAACGAAACGATTTGAACAGTCCTCTGACTTTGTCCAAATTGATAAAAGCTTGAACAAAATGTTTACCGAGTTTGTAATGAGGCATCAGTATATTTAAATTCGCTAAATCTTTTTAAAAGGGGTATTAACACTTTCATCGTGTTTTAAAAATTTGCGAATTCAAACGAAACGAAACGAAACGATTTGAACAGTCCTCTGACTTTGTCCAAATTGATAAAAGCTTGAACTAAATGTTTACCGAGTTCGTAATAAGGCATCGGTATATTTAAATTCGCTAAATCCTTTTAAAAGGGGGTATTAACACTTTCATCGTGTTTTAAAAATTTGCGAATTCAAACGAAACGAAACGAAACGATTTGAACAGTCCTCTGACTTTGTCCAAATTGATAAAAGCTTGAACAAAATGTTTACCGAGTTCGTAATAAGGCATCGGTATATTTAAATTCGCTAAATCTTTTTAAAAGGGGTATTAACACTTTCATCGTGTTTTAAAAATTTGCGAAACTAAACGAAACGGAGCAGTATCGAGTTGTTAAATTATCTCCGAGGTTGAGGCTCGCCGTTTCGACAATTTGCACAACAGATGGAAGTTGAGCAGCATATATTTGCAACGTGGCCGTCCATAAGTCGCCGGGTGACGGCCGGCAAATTAAAAACCGTCCAAAGTTTTCAGACCGAACGTGTCACGGTGAACGAATTCAAGTAACGACCGGAATACAACGGTAAGTAAGCAAGTAACGCTTTAATAAGGGTGGATCACGCCAAGTCTCCGACTGTCAGGCCATTCTCACGCTCAGCCAGAACTCAGATTTATGATACAACTGTACCCAACTCCGCTAACGACCAAATTATTGCGGTGGAATGGATCTTGGAAAAATCTAACGCTGTCTCGTACTCGTTCCAACCTAAATTGCGTTCCTTACTTCCACCGCTATATCACGAGCTTCATGATTTCTACTGATTTCTAATATCGCTATAATATTCGCACATGCACGTAGAACGCTCGCCGAACTGTCCGGCGCAGACACGGAAAGTATTCATCAAAAAGTCCGCGCGTAAACAGCGACTATTCGGCAAAAAGTTTGCGCATACACCGCGAGTATCCATTGAAAAGTTCGCGAATAAACAGAAAGCTTGCACCAAAATTTTCCCACGTGCATAGTGAGCGTGTCCGCTGAGCTACTCTAACCGCACCGAGTTCAATTAAGCACGTGGACAAGTGCGCGCATCATGTCATCAAACGACCGGTATTTTCCTTTTAATTCCCTCCTGCGCTGCTGATAAACTCGAAAGTTATTGCATTCTATTTTGCGCCAATTGGGCACTTTTAAAACACGCAGAATTTTTGATCCAATGGAAACATTAAAATTTGGATTTACCGAATTTTCTCGCCAAAATTTGTAGAATTGCATGAAAAGAAGTTATAATTTCCCGAAGTAACGTTTAACCGCATTTTACATTCGTGTGCCGATTGTAACGGATTGTTTACGTATACATATAGATCGTAATTGGTTACACAATTAATAACATGCTTGTGCCGAAACGTTAGATTATTGACCACTAATGTTGTTTATTTCGTGGACGATTGACACCGTGGGTCTACGAATTAGATGCAAGTAGGATTGCATGAAAAGAAGTTATAATTTCCCGAAGTAACGTTTAACCGCAGTTTACATTCGTGTGCCGATTGTAACGGATTGTTTACGTACATATAGATCGTAATTGGTTACACAATTAATAGCATGCTTGTGCCGAAACGTTACATTATTGACCACTAATGTTGTTTATTGCATGGACGATTGTCAGCGTGGGTCTACGAATTAGGGGCAACCATGGATTCCGTAATGCCGTTCATTTATAATATTTGAATGCTCGTGCAACAACAATGCGAGCATTGTGCCGTGCCGAATAGTAAGCTCGCAGAAATATTAAATGCTACCGGGCGCACGACATTGGCCAACAGGTTTCATTTTATTCCAGGAGACCCGGAGGCACAAAGACCGCGACCAAAGTAAATAAAATTCACAATTTCGTAGGGAACGGTTAATCTTGCTTTTTGTGCCTGTTTCGGGCGAGCGTGGAACTAATTTTGCAACGTTACTTATTCGCGCGTGTCGCGCGGGCAAAGATTAAAGTACAACAGGAGAAACGAAAGGACAATCTATTTCCGCTAATTGTGTCCAAATAGTGTTGCTACAATGCGGAGTTGTGAATAATTTGTACCGGATTGTTCCGGGTAATTTGTTACAGATGTATAAATGAAATTGTTCGTTTAGAAATAATCAAAATGTAATTAAATTTTTAGAACAATTTTCGATACACGTTTGCCCAGGGAACTGACGTAGTCAAATCAATTCATGTTTTAAAATGAATTTTTATATGCATTGTACCAATGATTAGAATCTGCAAAAATCAAGAAAGTTGGAAGACTACTCAATATAATATATTTAATTTTTTTCAATTTTTATTTAATTAAATAACACTTTGATTTTATGGAATTTTCGAGGTTTCTAATGTGGCAATCAAAGTGTTAATCGAGGAGACAAAGCAAGCAATCAAAAAATTGCTTGCAGCATGAAACGACAGAAAACGACTCGAATAATTTACGAGAAACGGGAGAGTTTGTGGAAATTTTTTTTACCGAGATTACATTACCGGCGTCGGCTTTAGTCGACAGACAGATCTTAAGCTAATCAGCGTATGTAAAGGAAGTATGCATGTCACGTAACAAGTTTCACCATGAGCGTGTGTACACAGCTCGAACTATGGATGCGTGAGCGGCTGAAGTAAATATTGACAACGCGGTGATCTTCTTAACTGTGTCTACAATAGATTTCTGTAATAAGCACGATCAATGTGAGAGGCTCCGTGAAAAATCAGGATTACAAACCGGCAGATGAAAATAAGAGCAAACGAAAAATATAAAATTATTTATTTGAAGTGCAACTGAGAGATCAAACTTTAAGAGCAAACGAAAAATATAAAATTATTTATTTGAAGTGCAACTGAGAGATCAAACTTTAAGAGCAAACGAAAAATATAAAATTATTTATTTGAAGTGCAACTGAGAGATCAAACTTTAAGAGCAAACGAAAAATATAAAATTATTTATTTGAAGTGCAACTGAGAGATCAAATTTTAAGAGCAAACGAAAAATATAAAATTATTTATTTGAAGTTCAACTGAGAGATACTCGGTAAAAAATTGATTCCCAAAAACAACTCGACGACAACGGAACTAATTCGCAAAACTGTCAACGTGATTCCCAGCATTCCGGAACAAATGGAAATTTAATTTTCTTATCACACAGTTCCCCCATTCCCTAATCGCAAATATAGTAAAGGCGAAATTGTTTCCGTTGCGGGGTAGTTTAATGTTCAGAATGCAAATTCGACTATTTAATTTGTGAATTTTGCGCGTGCGTTCTAATAATGCTTGTTCGCGGAACTCCGAAATTAGGGGAACAAATGTGATTACTTCCCCTCCCCGAGTATAAATTATTCCGTATATTTTTCTTTCGCATATTTTCCGGCAGCATTATATGTATATACGACATAATTGCTGGCGGGCTTGTGCGGGGAAAACATCAAGCACATTTTTCTCTATACGCCGCGTCAGTCACACACAGAGAATCCGATATTTTATTTTATTCCGCGGTGCTTCTCATCCGCCATTTTTCTTTCGCATTTCCTTCTTTCCCCTGGAGGCTTAAGTTCTACCATTCATCGTATTACTCCCGTCCTTTCCAACAGAAACACGATACTATCTTTTCTGTTTCTATTTCGTTTGCTCGAAATCGACAACCAATCATCGTGCTTTCATTCTCTTCCGAGTCTAAACGCGAGCACCGGTGATATTTTATTTCAGCCACGGAGCCACGAAATAGAAATTGAAACTAACCCCCTTAGACTACCCGCTCCTATCGTTGGTGAAAATTTCTACACGAATTTAATTCATAGACTGCGGATCTTTATGCAAAATAAAAAATATTTGCATTGATTGCAAGATACAGGAGCGAAATAAAAATTTCTTTCTTTTTTCAATTATTTTATTCAGCTGAAATCAATACGCTGGCGGCCTTAAATATTTTTATTATGTCACTGCTTGAAATTGTGCTTACCCATTTTTGTCATAAATGCTTGAAATCCCCAGTCTATTAATTACCATTGAAGGCTGTTTATTACTTTTCTACTGCATTTTATCGGGAGACTGAGAAAAAAAAATATAAATTGTTGCGTATTACAATTTTCATAGTACCGAACCCTCTTCGAGAAATAGAAAGCCCACAAAGATCCCAGATACACACTGAAATATTTTCGAACGCGTTAGGGGACCTGAGATAGTATAACAAAAAATGGTCTATGACACGTGTCCGATCTGTTTCAACCTTCGGTAATAAAGATAGTTCCAAGACGAAAACAACGTGTGCATATCGATCGCGGAGACGTTAGGCGAATGCTGATAGATCGTTTCGACAAGCCTACTAAACTGCAGGCGCATTGCAGTCTTAGGATAAAAAATGTCGTTCTTCTATCAACAGTTTTATTACGGTAAAAAAATTAAAATTTCTGTAAGGTGCAATATGCAATTCATTAACGTACAAAAGAAGCAACAGAAAGCATTGTGCCGTCTACATTGTTTATATTCTTCTATTTATATATTTGTATGTTCCGCGTGTTCATGTAACAATTTACCCGAGAATTCTTTCAAACATTGTTCAACGAAAATAAATAAACAGCATTCCCTCGTGTTCGGCCGTTTATACGCGAATTAAAACTTTACATTAACGACGCCCTGCACACTGAAACCCCTCTTCACGCAGATTATTCAGAGAATAATTTCTGTTTCAAGTAAACAGCGTGAAAACCAATTAAACCTTTTCGTGAAACTTAATGGATTTCTACAACGTGTACATTTTATTACTTCTCATAAAGCCATGTGTACAGGTAAATATCGTTAAAATTTCATTCGAAGCGGATATTACTGTTTCCTGCACAACGGGTTTCACTGAAGCACACGCGTATCGATAGTTCGTTCAGAAAAACGTTGCAAAAAAGTTAAACCATATTATCGATACGTTAGCGTACACTACAATATTCAAACACGTGCAAAATTCTACAATATATAGGCACCCAATTACTGTGCCTATATTAGTTGTCTTTATTTTCAAAAGCATACTGAATATTAAAAAAGGAGATATTAAATGTCCTTCATTAAAATCAGTTAATATACACGTTACATATCTCTTTATTAATATTCATTATGCTTGAAAAGTATAATTGATTCGAACACGAACGTAGAATTAGATATAAATTCTATTTTCCCATTTACCTCCGAGCACAAGTATTATTCATTACCAGACAGCGGATCTTTATGCAAAATAAAAATTTTCTACCTGGATTCCAACAAATTTTCCTTCTCAACATGTTTAGAAAGTTTAAAATAATATAACAGTATTTTTAAATTCTTCTAATAGTTTCACTGATTCAAATGACACCTACTCATTTTTTAAATAAATGCATAAAGATCCGCTGTCTATTCGTTACCAACGACAACACGGTTCGCAATGAATTGCAATAAACGTAGAATTTCACGTGTTTAAAACAACGTATTTATTCTACCAGCATGTTATATCGAAAATTATTTTATACCGACCAATTGTCGCTCCGCCGCTCTTACCCAATTAAGAAGAGCTTATTTCACGTTTCCCAATCAAAATTTAATTAACATATCGCTTGCAATTAGGCGCTGCTTTCAATTATTGAACTGTTAAACGTTTTCGTTGTTTTCGAAACGAGACATCGATAGCCACATCTTTTGTAAAATTATTTTAAAAATTTTTTCCAAAATTTACTTACAAATTTTCCACAAATCCACCGTCGGATCCACAGCACACTATCGTTGACTCACGTCCGAATAATCGTACCACAATCACTACACAACGCACTTTACAAAATCGTGACAGCGAACGAGAAGATGTTGCTCCGACCACGATCAAAATAATACTGCGATTTAATCCCCTCCCACCGACGTGTTACGGTCACATAATAGGCAGGTCATTATACTAAGCTGAGGGTCTGTAAACACAAAAACAGGGTAATTAAATTCTGCGAACCGGATTGATATTGAATACCGAGAATTGAATTTGTTTTCCTTTTTTTTCTCCGTGGGAGCGAAGCGGATAATATCTCAGTATTATTTTCACCTTGATCGGAGCAACATCGCTGTCACGATTTCGTAAAGTGCGTGGTATAGTGATTGCGGTACAATTCGTGTGAGTCAGTAACAGTGTGGTGTGGATCCGACGGAGGAATGATTCTTAAAAATTTGTAAGTGCAATTTACCGTTGACCGATTTTGATGAAATTCTCAGAATATGTATAATTCATACAGATCTACAAATCGTACTTTCTCAATTTTCAATGTAGGTCCACATCAAAAAATTGCAAAATGCAACTCTCAGCATTTTCTCTGCAACTTCGACCAATTGCAATTTTTGTAAAATTTTTTTTTCACTTTACAAACCGATGCTATTATATTGCTATCAATGCTGCTACTTAGCAAAAAAATTGTACTAACTTCTTAAGAAAATCCAAGTTGTACGGTCCAATGTTAACAAAGTTATACGATTTTTAAAAGTGTCCGAATATTAGTGGGAGTCACTGTAAGTATTTTACCTCTTTCATATTTTGAAGCCGTTTAAAACGTTGACTGCCATGTCAAAAAAGGCTTTAAAATGAATTTTTACGTTAATATATTCATTGTACCAAATTTGATTAGGATCTGTAAAATGCAAGAAAGTTGGAGAACTACACAATATCATACATTTAATTTTTTTCAATTTCTATTTTATTAAGTAACTTACCTTGATTTCATGGAATTTTTTAGCTTTCTAGTTTGGCAGTCAAAGTGTTAAAATTAGTCGAAACACGGTACAATTCAGAGTTTGCTTGCGCAGTTGGTAATTTAGTATAACTATTCGAACCGATATATCTGAACTCTTCGTTCTCCAAATATATAAACAGTAAAATGCAAGAAAGTTGGAGGACTACACAATATCATATATTTAATTTTTTTCAATTTTTATTTCATTAACACTAGAACGACCAAGCACCAAATGCAACTGGCATACATTGCCTTATAATAACAACAAAATAAGATTTGTTTAGATTTCGTATTAGTTTTGTTTAAATATCTACTTCGATAGAGAAGTTTATTAAAAAATTTTCTCATGGAAACATATTTATAATTTCAATATCTCTAAAAGAAAAAATTGGGAGGAAGTCATTTTGACCCATCCGGTAGTTCTAGTGTTAAATGACACTTTGATTTCATGGAATTTTTGAGCTTTCTTGTTTGGCGATCAAACTGTTGAAAACCGTTGATCTCTTCGGATCGATTAGCGATCTGTCCGCCATGATCTGCGCGAGTATCGGGAGCAATCAGCGTCGTCCGCTGTCAGACGATGAATCGCGAGACATGAAAGAAACCGAGAGCAACTTAGTCCGCGTTGGCAGGAAGCACGGGGTGTACAGGATATCAAGCTCGGTAGCATGCGAGCGCAAGCTCGAGCTTTGATCATCCGCGAGTCATTCGGATGCGAATTGCTCGGAACTACGTAATTTCGCCAGTTTAACCTTCCCCGTGTATACTTGGCGGAGGAGAGCTAGCCGTCTCTGTTCCACGGGGCCGGGGAACCCGCTCGCTGACCCCTTTTACCCCCTTTCATCCCCCTGGCTCCCATCTAACTCCCTTGTGGCCTGTGTATTTGCGCAACTTTTTAAATTTCCGGTCGCAGATTGCCTGCGCGCGGGCTCCGCGGCGCTTTCCTACCCCTCGTTTTCTTTTTTCGTCGAACAATAAAGCGGGCGCGCGTGCGACCGTTCCATGCGATACTTTGCCGGCGATGCTACGCGATACCGATACCGATACCGATGCGACAGGATACAGTTGGATACGATACACCAGGCGGCGTTGACTCACCCCTGTCCGCCGGATGTCCACTTCCCGCCGGCGAATTAGAGGAAATTTCTCACTCGCGCGTCTTCGATATACGCTTCACCGTCGGTTTCCGCTGGGAAAACAAACTGATCCGATTTTTCGGTACTCCCTGACAACTAACAATTCAGCTTTCAACTAAATTTTTCGAGCACCGGAGACCCCGTTTCCACCGCAACAAGCTAGGAAGACGTCACATCGTGACAGTTGGTGGACACGTGATGGAACAGGGTGGTTGGAGGCGAAGGTGGAGTGGGGATAGAAATTTTAATTAATTTAATTTAATTAATTTAGTTAGTTCTTCATTTTCAGAACAACAACTTCAGTGATCTTAGTAGTGATTAGCTTGAAATTATTTAACGCTAAATGTACCGATCTATATGAATGTAACAGACACATATTGCCTTATAAAAATGAACAGATTTAATTTATTTAGACTTTGCGCGGTTCATATTGCAATGCGTGCTCTACTAAAGATATTTATTAACACGTTAAGTGCCGAAAATCAATCCCAGAGATTCTCACAAAATCAGAGTAATTTAATTAATGAAACCGAAGCTAGACATTTAAAATGTATTATAGGGGATGCTGTCTTGGCTCTTCTAAATTCTAAAGATTCTAAGAAAATTCGATTTACCTGAATATACCACGGTAGAAATGAATTTCTAAACCTAGTCAAAAATCACTGTCAGTCATATATGACTAACGTGGCAGTTAACGTGTGAAATCATTGAAAGCATCTTTATAATTTCAAAAATTGTCGAACAAAGAATCTAGTACAGTTTAGCGTTGAAAATCCTACGACAATTTCCTAAGAAAATTGTCTCGGCAACTTTTTATTTTGCACACAAATCAACAGTCTAGTCGACCATTAACTCGGGCATTTTCGATATTAGCAAATTTTCAGGGTATAGCGCGTTCCTTCGAAACGCACTAGCATGGCCGGCCACGTTCGCGCGAGCCGCGGCAACAAAAAGCGGAAAAACAGTAAGGAACCAGGGAAATTCTGAAAATAATTTCGCAGCCACGAGAAACATGGTAAATTCGGACGTTAAAAGCAAGCCGCGTAGCAGGGTGGAGAGAACAGGGGAGGGAGGGAGGGATGCCTCCTCTGCGGCTTCTGCATCTCCTCAGGGGGGTTTTACAATCGTGTACTATGCTAATCCCGAAACATTACGCCCGGCATAAAACATAAAACTCACTCACTCATTTGCTGCCTTTTCCCTTTCTTCGCTAACCCGCTGAGTGTTATTGCGCTTCCTTCTTTCGTTTACTTTTTGTTTTTTTTTTCTTCTGTTTCCACGTTCCTGAAATATGAATCGCATAACAATTTTCATTTGAAATGCAAATCCCCGACGTGTCGTCGCACGCGTCTGTCCCACACGTCCACCGGGGCCATTATCGTGTCATTTTATTTGCTTCGGGGGAGGAACGAATGGTACCTCGGGTTTGACTTATCGGGTCAGCGTTGTTTATTTTCGTCGTAAAGAGACGCACGACCGTGGCTTTAACAAAGTTTAATCTCTTGAAGGTTAACAACGTCTTTCGATGCTGCCATAAATATACACAGGCTCGCGAAAGTATTCGAACGTCCCTTAAATCGGTATAAGTTTTTTTTTAACACTAAACCTACCAAGCATGAAAGTATTTAGTAAACGTCACCTTGTAAAAATGGCAAAGCTAAATTTATTTTGAATGTCAGTAATTTACAATAGAAACGGATGCTTGGACAAAAATAGTTACTTCATTAATTTCCATAAATGAATTCTTACAATTTCAATGCTTGCAAAATATAAAACCGGTCATTTGACCGTGGTAGGTTTAGTGTTAAATTGGATCAAACGTCCCGACTTTTTTGAGGAGTTAGAAGAATTGGTTTTCCAATTGATGTGCAAAAAAGATTTTGAAAAAATTGCAATTGGTAAGAATTACATCAGAAAATAAAAATGGCATTTTTCACAACTTTCTTATTTGAAAGTTATATACATGCTGAAAATTTCATTGAAATCGATTAATATACACACGAACTACAAATAGTTAAAAGTGGCGAAAAGCGTAGATTTTCATTACTATTGTTCAGTTCTGCGTGCCATTTTCATCTGCGTCAGCCGATTTCGATGAAATTTTCAGTACGTGTATAACTGACACAGATCTACAAAACGCATATCTTAAATTTTCATTACAGGCTCAAATAAAAAAGTTTTGGAAAATGCCTTTTTTATTTGCTCTTATAATTCCGAGGTTGAATTGAAATTTTTTTACAATCATTTTTGCACGTCATTCGGTAAGCCAATTCTTCTAATTGCTCAAAGAAGTCAGGTCGTTTGGTCCAATTTAAAAATGTTATACTGTTTTAACACTAGAACTACCGGATGGGTGAAAATGACTTGCTCCTAATTTTTTCTTTTAGAAATAACGAAATTGTAAATATGTTTTCATGAGAAAATTTTTTAATAAACTTCTCTATCGAAGTAGGCATTTAAACAAAACTGGTACGAAATCTAAACAACTGAAATTTTGTTATTGTTATAAGGCAATGTATGCCAGTTGCATTTACTGCTTGGTAGTTCTAGTGTTAAAGGTCGTTCGAACATTTTCGTGAGCCAGTGTATATTAGATTGCTCAAGAATAAATGGTACTATTGCGTTTTCGTGTGTATTCTTATTTTCCAGATAAGAAACACTCGAGTTCGACGAAAAAGTTAGCAGAAGTCATTGTTCTCGCGTCGATAAGGGTTCCAAAAATGCTATGATAAATATCGCGGGCTTATCGTTCGGCTAGCAGAGCGAACGGTAATTCATTAGCCGCATTATTAAATGTGATTAATTACGAAAATAACCAGCGCACATAATTACTACAATCTGTTCGTTCCCCATTAATCATTCAGTTTCGTAGCGTAACCGAGTTCGCGTGACTCCACGTTTTCGGGAAAACATGGTGCGTGGGCGACACTCGAAAAAAAAAAAGAAAAAGAAAAAAAGGTCGACAATACTCGCGGTAGAATCTAGCGATTATAATTTCATTTCGGTGGACGGGCTGGTATTAATTAAATTAACGCCGGACGGGTGTTATTTTCTATTCTAGCAGGAGAAAACGCGCGTGTATGACACGGGAAACGTTTACATGTGCGAACTCTAACGCGCACGCAGACACGTGGTCGGATAGTTAGCGTAAGAGTAAGGCTATGACGTGCTAATTGGGTTAAGTGCCCCTACAGCCAAGCGGACAACAAATAAGAACATTATAAAGCCCAAATGGCCCGGATGGAACAACTGTCCTCTCGCGTGTCGCAGCTTTTTGGTTTCACCACTGTCTAGCTCGCTCACCTTTTTGCTCCTGCCCGCAGACAATAAAAGCTGAACGTACTACGAATTCAGTTGTTCGCGTTTTTGGCCATTCTTGAACACTCAACGACAATTCGTTGCGCCGACCCCGTAAATGTTCGCCGCGTATTCTACCCCTAATGAATTCTGTAAAATTGCTGTTGCTCCAGCAAAATTGTTCCAGCCGACTCAAATCACAATTCCGTAATCATGGCGAAATTTTTTCAAATATTCTAAAATAACTCTTCTGTCGACTCAATACACCTTGGCGAGAAAATGCCAAAAAAGCAAATTTTAAAGCGAACTCAAATTTAAACACACGTAACTTATATATTCAGTGAAAATATCGAAAATTTTTCAGGCACGAAACAACAGGTTACCGAACTCAAATTTAAACACACGTAACTTATATATTCAGTGAAAATATCGAAAATTTTTCAGGCACGAAACAACAGGTTACCAGGCTTCAATTAATTAAAAATATCTAGAGAAATTTTAAGGCGAACTCAAATTTAAACACACGTAACTTGTATATTCAGTGAAAATATCGAAAATTTTTCAGGCACGAAACAACAGGTTACCGAGCTTCAATTAATTAAAAACATCTAGAGAAAAGCTATAGTTTACTACAGTCCGTACGCACATAAATTCCGCAGTGCATGCATACATACATATGCATCTGTATATACAGGCGCATAAATTTCCGCAGAACAATGTTTGCATAGTTCGCCCACGTAGAAAGAGGTGCAATAATTTAAAATAACTAGGTTACACCTTCGGGGTGCTTGCTAACGAAAATTAATTTAAAATTATAAACGAACGCTTTTTGCAGCAATAGCAATATTATTTTTAGAATCACTGCGCCGGTGCATTATTAGATTCAGAAATTGTTTTCCGAGTCGATTTACCTGCATAATTTATGTTGCGTGCGTAGGGTTGTCTAGGTGCAATGAACATCCTTTACGAGAAATGCTTCAAGCATTCACATTTAAATTTTACTTAAAAAAATTCGTGAGAAAGGAAGTAATGGTTAGATTATTATTTCAATTTGCATGAATTTTTGTTCAAGTAATTGTAACTGAGACGATAGGTATGTGACGAGGTGTAAAATATCTTTTAATTTACAGTGAAATTTAAAATATAGTACCCCAATTTGTCCTATAATTTGGAGGGGCGTAAGTTTTAACCATAATCTCCGAATATTTCATAGAAAGCTGTCTACACACGACGAAGATGCAAGCGTGTTCGTGTGCAATTGGTTTTCGAACACGGCGTTTGCGGTTACAGAAATATCGACGTCAATCTCTGTGCCCACAAAAAACGATGTCTCTTCAAAAGTAGACGAACAAAACTTGTACGTGTCATAGTCGACTTTGAAAATCCCCATTTTTCCAAAACCGGCAGTTATTGGAGCTGAAAAAAATCTGATTCTGGATTTAGAAATACACGCTTTCAATTAATCCATCAAAATAGGTAACACGCGTAGGAAATTTATCGCGCCAAGCAATTGTATTAATCCCTGATTTGTGATCCTCGAAAGCGAGATGAATTTTTTCTTGACACGGTTATTTTTACTTTTATCGAAATTACTGGGAAAAACCATTCGACACGTAGACTGATCAATCAATAACCACAAAAATTCTTCAGAATCGTTGTCCTCGAAATAAAACTCGTACGGCTAAAATATTTCATTACGGGACTGCGGATTTCATGCATTTATGTCTGAGTAATTTCAAACTCTACAAGAATTAAAATTATTGAAGACTAAATTAAATATGTTACAATTTATTACAATATATTACTCGCATCAAATTCAAATGATTACAGAAAAGAGGAAATTCTAAGGAGGCTCTTGTTTCTGGCAACAGGTGCAGAAAATTTTTATTGTGCACGAAAATTCCCAGTGTAGTCATAATAATTATATCGGAGCTCTTCCATGACGTACATGTTAGTCAAAGGTACGTACAATTGATAAAAAAGTATTTGGTAAATAGAAGCTAGAAAAAATTTTTATTCGACCCCCGTTCCTTCCAATTGTTTAAGAGGTATGTTGCTCCTGCCATAATAATTGAATCGAAACTCTTCCATGACGTACATGATAGTCAAAGGAACGTACAATTGATAAAAAAGTATTTGGTAAATAGAAGCTAGAAAAAATTTCTATTCGACCCCTGTTCCTTCCAATTGTTTAAGAGGTATGTTGCTCCTGCCATAATAATTGAATCGAAGCTCTTCCATGACGTACATGTTAGTCAAAGGTATGTACAATTAATAAAAAAGTATTTGGTAAATAGAAGCTAGAAAAAATTTCTATTCGACCCCCGTTCCTTCCAATTGTTTAAGAGGTATGTTGCTCCTGCCATAATAATTGAATCGGAGCTCTTGCATGACGTACATGTTAATCAAAGGAACGTAAAATTAATAAAACAGTATTTGGTAAATAGAAGCTAGAAAAAATTTCTATTCGACCCCCGTTCCTTCCAATTGTTTAAGAGGTATCCTGTCCGAGTATTCGTAGTGTATATTTAGCAGAACCGAGAATTTCTCAATCCCGCAAGGAAAGCGGTGCAGAAGTGGTTCTAACAATTTTTTGAAAAATAGATCTCGGCCGGCCTAGCCGGTGTACGTAACGCCTTAATAGCCGTAATAAGCTGAATAGCTAATACAGCTTCCACTCTCTGTCAAGTATGCACGAATTTATTAACCGGGCTTGATATCTCGCAAGGTTCTACGACCCCCGGCCCCGGCGTATACCCACCTCTATGGAAATGCGTCCATTAAAAACCGACTATGCGTACCGACTTGGCCGCGTACCGTTAAATAATACATGCTCGCACATAGCTTTTTCTCATTTTAGAAACGTTTATCACAGGACGTAACGGCGTGTACGCGAAGGCTCAGTTAAAACGGCACACGTTCCGCCGTATCACGCGCAACGATTAAAACGTTCCCGATAAACTGCCGTCCAAATGGGAAAATTATACTCGTTGACGGAACGGGCTGGCCTATATACTGTCGCCTGGCCACGGAAAAATCGGACCGCAACTTTTCACGACCGTTTCCTTCCCACCGGCGATCATCGGAAACGATTTTACATTTTATTGTAATTATTGCTCGAGTCGTTACCCCATTCGCCCCTAAAACGTCTTCCGGGAGGAATTATTTTCACCGTTTTGGAAACACACCGATACCGGTGCATCGTGATTTTTATTATTCGCCAATCAAAAAGGTCATTTTTAAGGGAGGCCTCGAAGCCGGCAACATGCGCGCAGTAGAATGATAGGAGACATTAGTAACGACCCAGCACTGGAGATGAAAGCATCGGAAGTTTAGGTCTTCCCACGCCGACGTTCCTAGAGATAGAATCCGTCTCGGACGGATTATTGACTTTTCTTGACGGTTGCAATCCGATTTCTTAGACCGAAGAAAATCCGCGTTTCCACCCTCTTCGTTTCGACCCTAATGGCGCCCGGGACGCTGTCACTTTTTGGACGTTGCGATCCTGTCGGACAATAACTAGCGAATTTTTGTAAATTTATCTCCTCGTCAACTTGTGGCTCTGAAGATTTTCATCTGATCTTCTCCTTTCTTCTTTGTGAAGAGCAACGAAAATTTATAGTATTTATATATTTTGTCCTAAAATAAAGGCATTCATATGTAGTAAATTTTATCGGGAGTCCTTTAACATTAGAACTACCGGAAGGATCAAAATGACTTCCGCCTAATTTTTTCTTTTACAGATATTGAAATTATAAATATGTTTCCATGAGAAAATTTTTTAATAAACTTCTCTATGAAAGTAGATATTTAAACAAAACTGATACGAAATCTAAACGAATCTTATTTTCTTGTTATTATAAGGCAATGTATTCCAGTTGAATTTAGTGCTTAGTAGTTCTAGTGTTAAGGACGACTGTGAGAGTTTTTTCGGTTGGTAGGGAATAAGTGTGGATTTCTAAATTATTATAAAAACAGTCTTGTTTCAGTTTTTGGAAGTCTTGGGTGTTGTCTAGTTGTATTTTCAGTTTGTACAGGCATTGTATTATGTCCTGAGGTGGGAATTTCGGGAGTCCTTTAAGGACGACTGTGAGAGTTTTTTCGGTTGGTAGGGAATACGTGTGGATTTCTAAATTATTATGTAGTAAATTTTATTTGGTATGTTCATCACGAGTCTGACTCACCGGTCAGAATCATTGAAACGCAAAGAGCGTGATCAAGAATTACGATCAGTCTTGCTTAATTGTTCGCGTTTCATTAAATAAATTGCATCGATAACAATTGCACCTAAGGTACTTTCCACTCATTGAATTATCAGTTTGATAACGACGTTTGTACCCGTGCGTGCATCCGAATGAAATTTATCTTGAAAGCAACCGAAGCATTAATTCATATCGTGCATTTGAAAATCCTTTTTTATTTTCTGCGCGAAATGTTGATGGCCAGACGCATCTAAATATATTATTATGGCATACAGAGCGTGAAAATAATGTTCCGCAGAGTTTTATACATTATTATAGTAGGATCATTCCCATAATTTTCTACGAGCTGGAATCAATGTTTAAGCGAATCCCATTGAACAGGCGTACAAATGTATTTCACCGCGAATTGATTTAGTTCTGCGCGAAGGCAAAAATTTTTGTATTCCGCGATTCTATGGGTGAGAGAAAAAAAATTCATAATTTACAGTTGATACGCGATTTCTAAAGGTAAATGAACGTGACTGGCGCGAATAACCCTCTGAATATTAATATTCGTATCGTACCACTTTAGAAAGTTACGAAAGCCTCATTAATATTCTATCTACTGTTAAATTGAATTATGGATGTGTAATTAAAATTTTTATCCCGAAAAGTGCGGCGTGCGCGGACGTATATCAACTCGTTAGTTTGTCACCATTGAATTCATTATTGACCGGCGATTTATTATTAGTCCACTTTCCCGTTTCGTGCAAACGTTTCGGGGAAAGAATCATTTCTCTGAGTTTAATTAATCGTCGCGAAATCTTTAACAAGGCGAGAAAGAAATTGCTGGAGTTAAATAATCAAAAAGATGGTTAAACATCTCACCAAAATACCGATGACGACATTTCATGTCAATTGCTTTTGTCGACCCAAATTTACACGAAGTAATCAACCGAGTATGCCAATGAACGACAAATAAATGTGAACTTCTGTAGTTAATTAACCAAATTTGTAACTACTGATGTAAAATTATTCTCTGGAAAGTAATCAACGACACGGTATCATTACAATTCATGTAATAATAAACGTCGAAGTAATATTTGAAATAAAAATCGTCGTTTCGGTGAAAATTCAGGTTCGAGTATTGTTCGCAAAATAAAAATTCCCAGCGCAGCCAAGCTTCTTTTTTACAAGACGCGATACTAATTCGTCGATATCGAAGGCAGCCAGCGAACGAATTTGGCAAAACAGTTTTTCGCGAACGGTCGGAAAGAATTTGTGCGTCTACCATGGCAGTAAGTGGAAAAAGTTGGTCGAGCTCAGACCACAAGAATGTAACGTCGAACACAAAAATACGACGCAGCTCTCTATAGGTTACATTAACGTAATTCGTGTCAAAATAAAATCCTTTCTCAAAGATGAGTGCCAACTACCATTAGAAGTTGTATTCGAAACGGTGGGCGGAGTCTTCGAACTATAATGTATTATACGTGCTATTACACGCTGTCGGGATCGTTGAAACGTCTCAAAACTTGCCCGTTGTAATTTTCCAAGAATTCTGTGTTGTTGAAAATCTTCCAAGACACACGGAAATTCAATCTGCACTGTGTTATTCAATTTTCGAATGCTGTATGCTCGGAAATTTTTATGCGTGGCGAACATTGGCTGAAATATCTTCCCGTTCGTTCTACGAACCAGCGTTTCCTTGTCCGTTAAAGTGGTACGCGAGGCCGAGTATGCGAATTGATCGTGCAAAAAGGGAGAACGATGAACGAAGCATTTTGGAGAAGAATATTCATCGATCTATCTCTGTGGGAATTAACACGTTGACTGCCATGTCACCCATATGTGGGTGACGGAATTATTTGTCCAAGTTTTAAAATTAATTTTTACGTTAATATATTAATTGCTCCAAATTTTATTAAGATTTGTAACGTGCAAGAAAGTTGGAGGACTACTCAATATCATACATTTAATTTTTTTCAATTTTATTTCATTAGATAACTTATTTTAATTTGATGGAATTCTTGGGGTTTCTAGTTTGGCAGTCAAAGTGTTAATATGCGTGTTTTGTGCCAGTATTTTATTGCATTTTATAATTTTTGATAAAGTAGACAGTGTCAGACACTTTCAATGGGCCAAGTCTGACAATCCATTGAGTTATACTACTGCCGGTGACACACTTACCGTTGAAAATGCAATAGGTCCGGAACAAAAGATTGCGGATCAACTTTCGAGACGTCGTTTTAAAGGGGAGACTTTCCTTTTCAATTTAAATGTTTTAACTTTCTTGTTTGGCGATCAAAATGTTAATACAGAAGAGACTTACTTTAATTTAACTTACTTCAATTTTATGGAGTTTTTGAGGTTTCAAGTTTGACAGTGAAAGTGTTAAACGAAGCGAGTAAAATAATTATATTCACCAGGTTCATGTATTTACAAATGAAGAATATAAACGGTCTAGATTGTTCTGAATAATAATAACTTTTTAGAAATTATTCAGAAAACTCTCTCTACATAATATTTTTCTGAGAACATGTTTCCTAACCTCAAAAAAGGCTTCTACTTCACCCCCCTCCCCAATAGTTTATTCTTTAAGGAGGAATAAAATATACACAGCACGAAAAAGTTTGGTAAATATAACAGTAAAAATCCGTTGGTCCCGAGTATCTAGATGACAGGAGAAAAATGGAGCGGATAAAATGGAGTCGAAGTTGGTGGGCAGGGTTAAACGAATGGATTTTTTCCGCGATTGATTTAAATAATTCTCGCTCGTCTAAATTAATTCGATGAGGGAGCTCGATTATCCCCAGTGGTAACGAAGTCTCGATTCGTTTCTTCGTCGGCGAAGTTCCACGGTACTTGGAACTTCATGTCTGCGAGCCATACGGAAGAATAGAGTTCCGCGTGACTTTTATAGCATATTTAACGAGGCAGGGAAAACCGAGGTATTCTTATTTCCGGCAAACTTTTTCCCGCCGATAAGCGCGCCGCGTGCCCGGAATTTGATTACCTTGATTTAGAAACTACAACGTCAACGGTTTATTAGCGTCGTTGGCGGGACGACACCGGTCGCAGCTCTTTCATTAGAAATTAATGAGCAACCCGTCGTCGCCGTCGTCAACCAGCACCTACATCTTCTTCGTTTCTCTCTCTCTCTCTCTCTCTCTCTCTCTCCGAGAACGGGACGAAATTTAGAGGGCACGACAAAAGTTCCCCGCAACGGTGAATAAAACATGCGCCAGTCGAGCCAGCCCCGGACACGAATTGCTGTTGAATCAAAATTAAGCGGCCCTCTCTCTCTCTCTCTCTCTCTCTCTCTCTCCTGACCAAGAAAGGAAACATCTACGACAACAGTGAGGAATTAAGGGTAACAGAGGGGAAGACCTCACAGAGATTAGACCAAAGGGACGAATAAAATAGTTGAATCGTCGATTAGACTTGGGAACGCCATTCTTCTTCTCCTCGAATTGGGGTCGTATCGTGCACCCTGCTTTTTATATGAAAAAAAGAGTGTATAGTCTTCTTCCGGAACAGAACACGCCATTTTTAGAATTACAAGGAAACTCCGCGGGGTTCGAGCGGGTTATACAGCTGGCAGTTCTTTTCAAACTTCGTCTGGGAAGCTACATTTTTTAAACAGGTTACGGTGTAGGTAAATTGGGAAGGTAAGGCTGAACGAGAGGTACAGAGGTGAATTTTAATGTACGAGTTCAAGCTTTAACGTCTTATATTCAAACATTGGCTACTAATTGATCGTACAGAAAAATACACTTCGAAACAGACCTTTAGAGTGATTTAAATGATTTTTTAGAGTAGCTAATAAAAATGGTGCAATCAGTATCATGCTGTCTTCGAATGCATACTTCATGAATCCTTCTTTCGATTTAATAATGAGATTGAGCTGTTGTTCAAATGGCAGTGAATAATTAGCAAATGTAGACAGGAATTATTCATCGTCACAAATGAATTAAATTGATTTAAATTGTACCAGTAAAGGCATTAATACAGTTGCGAATGTACATATTTATTGTGAATAAAAGGGTACTAAATTAAATTATACTCTGACCAGTCTCGTAATAAAAATCTCTCACTGATAAAGGTTCAGCCTTACATAATTTAGAAATAGTAGTTCAACAAAATTTAATATGTGCTCCATTATAAAATATATATATATATTATTTACTCACAATGCTCGATTGGTTAGGTCCGTGATCATTTTTCTGGGGATGTATTTAAGGACTATAGGAGGGAATACCGTCAAGACCGTGGGAGGTTTTATTCGGGAGCTTCTTTAAGATCTTTTCGGTTGTGAGGGGGCAGCAGAAGGGTGAGATAGGATCATCGATTGGTTAGGTCTGTGATCATTTTTCTGGGGATGTGTTTAATCGTTTCTCGACGTTGCTTCAGTGTGGACGTAGCTTAAGCACGACTTCCTCAAGCAACGAATGTTATTATTTTAAAGAGTTGACGTTTCTCGAATTGAACAGCGAACCATCTCGACACGAGTGACGCCAGATATTTTATTTCCCGGAGAAAGGGGTTGTGGACTCCGCTTAAGCGCGCGGCAAAGGGGGGTAAAGGGGAAAGGGGGTTCGGAAGACGGCTGGAAACAGGAGAGGCAAGGATTCGGGCGAGTGCGGGACTAGTAGGTCTTGCTGGAGGTTCTTAATAAATATATTAGCAGCTCTGGTAGCTCAGAACAAACCCTCGTGTTTCCTCCTGGGGGTGAAATTTTAGCTCCCGACGCCGCAAAGTATGCTTAAGATAATCAAGCTTGTCAATAATGTAAGGTACGGCCGAGGAAACAAGCAGGCAGGCGAATGCCCTGTGTAATCTTGCCCGTGCTTTGGACATTCTTCTACCACCTCCCCCCCACCCCCACCCCCTCTCCCGGCAGCTCCAGTTTCTTGCACTTGTTTTATCAACGGACGATGCCTCGTTTTTTACTGTGTCTTCCTGCCGGTTGCGTATATTTCGTCTACAATTCGTGGCTCTGCTCCGGGGGAGAAACATCCGGCAATCTTATGCTCGCGGGGGTTGTAAGGAAATTCTCTTTTTTTCTACGTCACGTTTCTGTGCGGAATTTCTCGATACCCTGCATTCCGTGATTGTTTTCGCGATTCTCGACGATTTTCGACTTGTTCTCAACTCGAGTCTAACATTTTTCTCATACTTTTTTTGAAAACTCGGCCTTGTACCAGAATCTCGGAAACACCCTAGTGATACGAACGGACGAAGTAAAAGCGTATGCAACTCTAATCTATCTGAAGGGGGTACAGTGAATGCTTAACACTTTGATCGCCAAACAAGAAAGCTTAAAAATTCCATGAAATCAAAGTGTCATTTAATGAAATAAAAATTGAAAAAAATTAAATATATGATATTGTGTAGTCCTCCAACTTTCTTGCATTTTACTGTTTATATATTTGGAGAACGGAGAGTTCAGATATATCGGTTCAAATAGTGATACTAAATTACCAACTGCCCAAGCAAACTCTGAATTGTACCGTGTTTGGACTAATTTTAACACTGACTGCCAAACTAGAAACCTCAAAAATTCCATGAAATCAAAGTAAGTTAAATGTATGATATTGTGTAGTTTTCCAACTTTCTTGCATTTTACAGATCCTAATCTTTGGTACAATGAATATATTAACGTAAAAATTCATTTTTAAGCCTGAACAAATAATTCCGTCACCCATATAGGGGTGGCATGGCAGTCAACGTGTCAATATATGACAGCAACAAGTAGTGGGGATAATTCCGCGACATTTATCATCCAGGTCAGGGAGACGTATACAGAGAAATGATTCGTTTATGATGTTTTGCCCGACGGTATCGCCGAGTTTCGACGTCTTTTCGCCGGCTTGTCCCCGACCTGACGTGTTCCCGTGTTCTCGTAGGTGAACCGGGCGTGATTGGTCGCGGCAGTTATTCGATCCGGGCTCGCACGTGGGTGGTGCACGCGATATCAACTGCAGGTTGGTCGGACCTCGCGGGGTTGGCAGAGCGAAGTCTTCAGACAGGGGGTGGACGGGGGTGGGAGAGAATAAGCTCGATGGTATTGTGACCCAAATTGCGCGAGAGTCTTCCTGCCTAGCCAGAGTCAGGCTCGCCCCGTGGAGGAATTCGCGTTTCGTTCCGAGGGGGGGTGGTACGGGGGTGGTCGAGGCCAGGGGGTGGCGGCAGAAAGTTAGAGACGAGCTACGAACCGTCGACGATCGCGGGACCACGGGGATAGAGCAGGTGAAGCTCCGGGGGCACGGGCGGGACGGAGAAAGAGCTTTCCTGAAAGCTTCGGGTGGCTCCGCCCCCCGCCAATGGCGAAGCATAAGGCTCGCTTGTCCTCCAACCCGTTGGCCAATATTAAACTTGCCCGGCCGCGCAGCCTCCAAGGTGGACCAATCAGTAAACCTGCGGAAAAACGCGTTTCCGCGCTACCACGCTGCTGTCCGGACGAAGCCTCGAGCAGCAGCCCGCTACGTAAGCGCGTAGAACCACGAGCTTTCGATGGACGATGAAAATGCTTTGTTTCTGTTGCGACCAGACCCTCTCTCTGCTTCTTTTTCCGCTTAATCCACCGTCTCCCATGGTGCTCCACTCCACGACCATTATCCTTGCGCGTTATTTACTAAATATCATGGAGCAGTCACAAATTTTCTAAACATCATGCTATCCGCTACAATTTCACATGATTACATGCCACAAACTCTTCGTAAGGAGTCACCTCGTGTCAATTTCTACTGATTTTTCCGTCGCACCCTGTATAGCACGAAGCTCACAAAATTGAAAAATATAGAAAAGGAAAAAGTAGATTATTTCCTGCAAATATTCTTTAATTCAATCCACTAGATCTGTAAAATGTATCATTAAAGTTTCTTAGTTCTTCAGTTTCCATGGCAAGTGATTTTACAAAATTTTGACAAACACCTGTTGGACAGTCGGGCGAAATGTCTAATTTTATTTACAAGAGAAAGACGTACCAATATTTCAGTTTGTCGCTGGGAATAATTTGAGATTTATTGAATTGTAAGCAGAATTTATTTCTCGTTCAGGTCTGAAATTTCTTTTGAATATATTTCAGTGTATGTTAAATATAAATTTTAAACATTTGCAATTTCCCACAGAATTCGGATGAACACGCGAATTCGTCCAAATTTTCGTATTAAATTTCGTACTCTTGACAGTGAAATTAAAAGATACTACTACTGCGTCTGTCCATCACTGACCGTTTCTACTTAAATTACCGTGCTATACGCTAGGTAACGTGAAGCTACCTGTTCTTGACAGATGTTGCTGTCTCTTAGCGTATCAATTTAAGTAAGCACACCGTGGAACATACAACACACGATAATCTCATCTACGTTAAAAATTATAAATTAATGTATCAATAAACGTTGAGCTGCATCTTCCAAAATACCATCTAATTTGCAATTCCTCGAACTTTCATTCACCACGTATAACTAAATTTAGCTCAATTACAACTCCGCACAGTACACTTTTAATACTTGCTATTAAAAAACACTTAGGCACGCTACTCGATTTAAATAATGCTCCCATAAACCTGATTACACGATGATCGATCGCGCACTCGATGAGAACACGTCGAAGTTTCCGATCAGGGAATAATCGAATGTAATAACTTTCGAAATATTTTTTTTTTGGCCAAACTTCCGTATATTCACGGACTTAGAGTGGTTCGGTGTAACAATGTGTACTCATAATTCTGTCCCCGTATGTTACGGTCGAGTATGGCAAATTTATAGTCACGAATCTCCCGTAAAGCAGCATGAAATTATCTGAGCAAATGTTTACCGTTGCGTGTATATAAAATATTGGTAACGGACGTGCAACAAATATTGAACGCTGTGTCGATCAGACTTTAATGAATTTATTTTGCAAAAGTAGGCTGCAACGAATGCATTATTTACTGTACCTTGCGTTCAATTTGAGATTCACTTTAATTTGACATTTGCTCCGTGCAATATTAATGATATTAATGTTATCAGCGACATTGTCAACTATTTCTTAGCGATTTCTATTTTCACGTAATAAATTCTAGATTGTTACACGAACGTTTCTCTCCGCATAAAAATACGCTTCTGTCTACCGAAAAATTCTTCAGTCGTGTATTTTCTCACTTTTGAAAATTTTGTGGCCAGTGGTTCTGCGATACTTTTTTAATCGTCGTTCTACACCGATACACTCTTTGAGCGAATCGGGCTGTTGCGCGATTCCAATCGCAACGGGGAAAATAATCTTACGTTTCCAACCAAGGGGAAACTGGATAAATTACTTGTTGTCATCGAATTCGCTCGATACAGAAAGACAGAAAGCGTAGAGCCACTCGAGTGAAATACTTGAAGGAAATGACCGGGGCTTCCGGTTTGCTCATCCTCTTTCTGGCGAGCAAATTTTCCGTGTAGCTCTGATTACAGCGCGAAGCATCCAATTTCATGGACGTTATTTATGTTCGTTTCTTTTATGAGTAATTTCATTACCGGAGACGCATTCGTTGCAGTACAGTAAGCAGACATTTCGCGACCGCTTGTAAAACGCTCGCGTAAGTTAACATTTAAGTTCGCCCATCCAAGTAATCCGTTTTGTTCGTTGCAAACTTTCTGATTTTCTGCAACGGTGACGCGTTTTCTCGCAATCCGTCGTCATAATGGCATTCCCGGTTTATTTAACACTAGAACTACCGAATAATAAATATAACTGATATATTCTGCTTTGTAACAATAACAAGACCACATCTATTCTAACCTCATATCATTTTTATGTTAACATGTGCCTCAATAAGGAAGTTCGTTCAAAAATTTCTGATGGAAATATTTTTACAATTTCAGTAATTGTGAAAGAAAAAATTAGGAACAAGTCATTTTGACTGGCTCGGTAGTTCTAGTGTTAACGAATCACGGGCATAATACGCAAACCTTTCTGTCGTTTGCCAATCCATGAAAAATCTCAAAATAGTGTTGGACTCTCGACTATTGTTTTAGTACACGCGTAATTTAACACTTTGATTGCCAAACTAGAAACCTAAAAAATTCCATCAAATCGAAGTAAGTTATTTAATGAAATAAAAATTGAAAAAAATTAAATATATTATATCGAGTAGTCTTCTAACTTTCTTGAATTTTGCAGATTCTAATCTTTGGTACAATATCATACATTAACGTAAAAATTCATTTTAAAACATGGACAAATAATTCCGTTACCCACGTATGGGTGACATGGCAGTCAAAGTGTTAAATTCTTATTATACAATCGTGAGAATAACTCATTCGTGTGTTGAACATTACGACAACTAAAATGATATACGGCAACGATACACGTAGGCAGCCAATTGAATGCCATAAATTAATTAAAAATTAAAATGCATGGATGCTTAATTAAAAGGAACTTTATCGTTCTCGTTAAGGGAACGTTCGGGCGGCTATTTATTCGGCGAATCCGGCTAAATCATTCAGGATATCCGGCAGCGCAAAGAGGTTAGAAGAAAACTCGATAACCCGAGTCGGGTAGTGGCCTTTGTGCTCGAAACAAAAGAAGTCTATCTCTAATCCCGCGGGATGTTTCTTAACTACAGGAGGCAAATGAAGAAGATAATGTCTTAGGAAGGAACGGCAGCTTCCTTTGGGCTTGACCTCCGCGAACGAATGCCCCCGGGGTTCTTTGTCTACAAAATTAAATGATAAAAACATGTCGTACTTTCCGCGTCACCTAGGCTATACTCTTCCCTTGCCCCCACCCCCTCCTGCCCACCCCTCTTCCCCCCACCTCGCCGCCTCCTATTCACCTTGTTCTGGTATCGTCGTCGTTTTGCGTGTCTCGCCTCTTTATCCCGTTGTTCTGTTTTAATAAGAGATTTCAACGAAACGTAAAGACTTCCTCCGAGGCAAAAGGCTCGGCGCGCTCGGAGCCCTTTTCCCCCGAGATACTTTTCCGCGCGCACTATGTCACTGGATTGCGATATCGCGACGACCCTTTTGCACCGTGGAACTGGAACGGCTTTTTTGCATAAGCACGAGGACGAATATTTACCCGGGAACAGGCCGGGGCGATAACAGCCGACGATAACGCTGATACGGAACTTAAGTGCGCGACGTTAATCTCGATGAATCGATTAGGTCGCAGCCCTTTGTCTGTCACGGGTTTTCCAATCTCTCTTATCCTGTACAATTGAAAATCTAGAATGCACGTCTATGAATTTTTTCAGAATTTTTACCTTCCCAACCGAATCTTAAAAAATAAAAAGAATCTGTTGAACTACCGATTTCTTGTAGCAGATACTAATTATTAGACAGCGGATTTTCTGCATTTATGACAAAAATGAGTAGGCGTAAATTAAAATGGTAAAAGCATTAGAAAAATTTGAAAGTACAGTTACATTATTTTCAACCTTTTAAACATATTACGAAAGAAAGTAAACTTCTATTTCGTTCCAGTTTGTTGCAATTCACATAGAAAACTTTTATTTTGCATAAAGATCCGCTGTCTACTAGTTATATGTTTTTATAGTTTCAGCATCTCGTTAAGATTTTTAACATACAAGTGGAGGCGCATAGTTAAAAAAAAATCAAAAACCCTATTACTACCCCCGCACGTCGACATGTAGTGGTTACTGTCAAATACAATTTATATTTTGCAATGCTCGTGCATATATTTAATATTGTAGTGTAATGGTAGTGCACAGTGATTTCGTATTTGAGCAAAAATTGTCTGTTCCATCGTGTCACATGCTTGCATGTTGGAAACACATAAATCGCAAAGCCTACACGAAAACAATGTATTTGTTTAGCGATGTTGATAATTTACGATTATGGTGTAGCAGCCGTGCATTTAATAGCTGCATGTTGCAAGAAAAACGGCATAAAATTACACGTTGCAAGTATATTAGTTCTCATACGTTCTGCCAAAGTTATTTTGCTATACTTACCGAATGTAATTTACTCTTAATGCTCTCCCAGATGATATCATTGCACGTGAAATAACTAATTTAGAATGTGCACCACCTATTTGCTAGACACCTTACATTGTTCCTATATTAATCCGAAATTATTTCTAAATTATCCTATATTAATCCGAAATTATTTCTAAATTTTCCTATATTAATCCGAAATTATTTCTAAATTATCCTATATTTCTATATTAAGTAGCTTAATATGAAAGATATATAGTTTAGGAAATCGGTAATGCGTTAGCCACTGGAAACTCCATTTACATGGCTGTCAGTTTACTTTCTCCGATATTGTTTGGAGGCTGGTTTAAAATGCCGCAGAGAAAGATAAATTGGAAAACGTTCGAACCTGAATGCAGTTTGCGTATGCATATGCATAGTGTGCCTGCTGAAGGAGACAAAGTGCATAGCACGTGTATCGCGCCGAGAAAAAAAAATGTAATTTAAGTCCTCTGTAAATTTGCGTCCCGTGATCGAATCACTTAGCCAAAAGGATAAGAACAAAATGTTTAACACACACACACACACACACACACACACAGGACAAAAAATATTCCCCATTTCCCCATTAATTATATCAATCTTTGAGTTTTTAGTAAAATTTCCTCCGTTTCCAACAAAATGAATCCAACTTCAGTTTAATCTTTAAACACCGGAAAAAATTCGCGTAGTACGTACGCAGTTTTCGTTACGTTTGTAATATTTATAAAAAAATCCGTGGAAAAAGCATCCGTTCACAGGAACAAGTAAGTCGAAATTGTAGAACAGAATTTTTTCATTTATCAACTGTTCATTTCCGTGGAATCCGATGTTGAAAAGTTTCCGTCGGTAAATGTATCCGGACAATAAATGGAAATGGTAAATAATGAACAGACGTGTTAGCCAAGCTCTCCATTCAACGGACATACTGTTGTAGGACCTGGCCGAAATTTAGTCTCAGCTTTTTCCAGCTGAAACTTTTATTCTACGTTTTAAACTTATTTTTCGGAGCGTTGTATGTCCACGTTTATTACCCGAGTACATTTTCCAAAAATACACAGGCTTTTAAAATGTTCACCGTACGAGATTTCCTTGCTTTCCCCGCGTGTTAACAATTTTCAAAAACGAACTTTCTTCTCAATCCCCGAAATTTTGCAGAATACTTTCACAGTATACATTCTATAAAATTGTAATGTTTTTTTACCAGTTGCGCAGTGGAACTGTTGGAAAAGTCGTGTCGCAAAGTGATGTTGATATTTTATTTATATAAACAGCGAATATTCAAACGTCAGAGGAAAATGGATATTTAGTTATCGATATGCAAGTTAGTCATTAATGTCAACATACACTTCCGCTCGTTTAAAAAAACAAAATGTTTTCATGTTTTCTTCCAGTTGAGTGTGGTTTATTCATTAAAATCGCAGATGCTATTTGTGTTTCTGTGTTCTGAAACATTGAATAGGTAGAGAACGTAAAATGGGAGCACAGCAATTTTATCTATATTTTACTATTTTTAGTCAGTCTATTTCGTTCTTGCTTTATTCGGAAAAACTAAACTATATGCGAAGCATTTTTTCTTTAACCAGTTAAGCGCGTTTGACGTGTATACACGTCGGACCAAATCTCTATTGCGATGCGGTTAACGTTAATGAATTGTTAATTTCTTATCGAGTAAAAATGTAATTCTTTCTCATTTTGCTTTACTTTTTTCGTAAAATTTATAATAACGGCATTTGGCCTGGGTTCGACGCGTATATTCGTCATTGTTTGATTTTAATTCCGTGCCGCGAGGGTTTTTTAAAATTAAATTCCACAGTTAACTGCTTAAAAGAAATTTCCGTGCTCGGACGATGCCCCCGGAAATGCAACAATTTATCGACGAGAAACATCGGTTGTTTTTGCACATCGCGTTCCGAAGTACGATAGGGGTACACTTCATTTAATTAGAGTAAAACGATAATTTATAACGTGCCCAACTTTTCCAATCGGTGGCACCCCGTCCTCCCGGAGTTCGATAGTGATAGGCAATTTGCGCGGGCATTATTTCATATTAGCTGATTGGTCGCGAACATAATTGCCGCACGTGAACATTTCCATATTAAAACTTGGAACACAGACATCCTCTGTGTTTACTTGCCGCGAACTGGGCAACGCTCAGGCATGCGTCCCGTAATTAATTAACTTTCATGAATTTGCAAGGGGATCAGAGCACCGTCGAACACGTGTCTAAATTAGTTTTCCCTGACCGTGCATCGCGGCAAGGGCAAATATCAATTCGGTAAGAGGTATCGCGATTTGATTATGGTGTACACACGTGTTGAAACGGGTCGTGGGGGAAATGTGTATCAGACAAACATGCCGGATACGTTTGCCGTAAAAAAGACAGTGGGAAACACTTAACGGACGGAGCAGGATCGAAAAATAATGTGATATATTACGAGATGAAAAGGTGTGTTTGGCGAGGAATTATGTAAACTGCGAGCTGCGTCAAAGGCGGAGAACTTTTCAGAAGATCGCTCGGTAAATAAGAAACCTCGCGCGCGTGTCCATGAAAAATCGCTTTGACGTTCCGGGGCAGTAAATACCCCTCCCTAGCAGCTCTCAATTTTTATCCTTGTTCGGGGCTGTTCTTCCCTTTATGCGAAACAATTTTTTGAAGACAGCTGTTCTCTCTACAAATATACCGATTTTTATATCGTCCCTGCAGAATGTAATTCGATTAAATTATTCGCTCTGCAATACTCGACTGACTAGACTGCTCATCTCTGTGCGAATTAAAGGACAGAGATAGACAGAAATTTCATTCTTCGATCGGATGAAAATTACACAAAAACATCGTCAGATTATTTTAATATATTTTCACACAGTCTCCAATTTCAGACCTTCATCCCTCAAATGTGCAAAAAATTCGTAAAATCCTCAGTCGAATAAAAATCAAACTACGAATCAAACAAGCCAACGAATAGTATCGTCTCACGTGTCTGGCCATGACCTACCAATTCTACTTCGAATTTTCCCAGTCGATTTTCACAGAAACGAAACCTTACGAATAGACTGCGGATCTTCATGCATTCATGGCTTCTGAAAATTTTCAAAAAAATGCTAACACATAACATTCGACAGAATTTAGTAGAATTTTTACTTATTTCAGATCCACAAAGACTGCTACCATTGAAAATAAAATTTCGTTTGACTCCACTTTCTTAAAATACCTCTAAAAAAAATTGCAAATCGCATAAACATCCGCAGTCTACTTACGAGATAAAATTTGCTATTTATTATTTTCAATGCAGAATCACCCCCTTTTCCGTCGTGCCACCAGTTGCGGTGCGGTACGAAATAAAAGCGAATAATCCCCGCATCTTAACCTTCGAACCCGCGCGTTCCCTGGCATTCTTGGAGCATCGAGGGTTGCCGAACAGCCGCGGCAGCCGTTAAAATTTTCAGTCGCCGATGGATTCTGGTCGGGGTGAAATGAAAAAATCTCGCAGGGGCTGCAGAGAGCCGAGCAGCATGCGGCGGGGACGTAAATATCGAGAGTGGTTTTCGCGCAATCGAATCGAGCATGGAGCCAGGAGTTTGATGCATCGAGATCGGTGCTGCGCGACACACGGCTTTATAGATTCGCGTCTAATGCTTCCGCCGAATGTTTCCGGGGGCGCGCGAACCGCACACACACACACACACACACACACAGGAGCTATGGCGCGCGCATGCACGAGTCTAGGCCCGAGGAAAAATTTCCATGGCAAAGTCTACGAAGGATGCGCACGGTGGCTAGGAAAGAGAGAGAGGGAGAGAGGGAGAGGGAGAGAGGAAATGTGCCACGGGGAGAGAAGAAAGCGAGGGAAGCATCTGGGCACGCTCGCATGAATGTTTAAACCGATGTTTTACGACGGCTTTTTGTTTCGCGTGTTTTATTGAGCAGAGAGCGGATATTCGCGTCAATATCGCTCTCTTACAATCCGCGAGAAGCACCGGAGACTGCACCAATCTCTTTCCATGTACCCAAGCCGCCCCTCTTCCACGATCGCGTCCTGCTCCTTCCCTGCAAATCCTTCGCCCTTTGCCATTTTTCATGAAACTTTCAGCGTCACGGTGACGCAGATGCTTGCGAGCCCACCCTTCGCCGATCCAGGCAGATTTTCTCGCAGATTAAGCGATCGAGAAATCTAGCAACGCTAATCGAGAACGAACCCCAGCCACCTTGGCAATAACATGTTTAACCCCTTGCCCTACAATAACGAGCCAGAATCGTCATGAAGATTCTGAATAGAGTCTAATAAATGTGAACGTTATTAATTTCCTTTGAATCGAAATAAAAATCTATTTTTTTGTAGTTGATATATACAGGCTCATCCGTTTTTAAACGGCCAAACGTCAACCAGCTATAGAGGGCCCCAAATGGAACAACTTTCACACCTAACACTTTTTTTGATTCAGCCTTGATTTCTTGAAAATATTTTAAACAATACGTACCCAAAAGATGTATTTAAAATCATTCTTAAAACTTGAGTCCTAATAAAAAAGATGCCCCTATTTATTTTAAACCAAACAAAGGAAAAATCATCAAGATACATAATTGCAGTCCTAATATATTTAATCTTAAGTGAACGCAAAAAATGACGGGTTTTTGCAATTATCTAAAAATCAAGATCGAATCAAAAAAAGTGTTAGGGGTGAAAGTTGTTTCATTTGGGGTCCTCTATAGCTGGTTGACGTTTGGCCGTTTAAAAACGGATGACCCTGTATATCCTTTGATATCCGTTGATATGTATCCTGAACGACAAAGAATTCCTAATCGTTATAATCAGAAAATAAATAGTAGCGCAAGGGGTTAATAACGCGTTGCATTTTCGCCATGCAAGAAGTTACGATTTCATTTCGAGCCGACGAAAGGGCGTTCTTTTTACGGTAACAATGGCAGGTGTTGGCCGTGGTTTCCGCTTTGTCGCGAATATCTTTGATATCCGTCGACCCTATCTGCGCATCGATTAAGAATAAAAGGAGGAGAGGGGGGCCGGCCGCAAAATGCTCAAGGACACAAAGCTAGCTTCGGGGTATCGAGCATATGTCCGTGATCCGGCTCTCATGTTCGCGACAGCACCCCCCACCCCCTCCCTCGTCGACGAGGATCGAAAACGAAACAGGAATGGTGGGAGAGAGTTCGAGGCAGGAGACTTTGTGCTTTCTCTAGTGGAAGATGTACGCGCACGGTCAGGCATCCCGGGGTAATATCATCGATTGCCGCCTTTTTCCCTCGGCTCCGTTTCAATCGCATGCTTTCTCATCGGGTCGTGGTCCTTTTATTACGCGGAGCCAGTTCTGGCTGACATTCGACCGCGGACGATCTCAAAGGAGCGTACTCTATGAACGCCCCGACCCCGTGGAGAATGGCATTGCTAAAGACACAATGTGTGCGCGGAATCGCAAAGTCAAAAAGAGCCTCGCCCCGCCGCAGGAAACTAAGCGACTGACGCACCATCCTTTTTTTCCCGCGACGCTTCGGGCGACGTGATCGATCCTTTGACGAATTTTCGGAGCCTTAGATGTTCACAACAAATGTACAAATGCAGCGTACAGATGTACAGTGGTTGCGGAACTTCCTGTGCAAAATGAACATTGTCCTTCCGCGGCTATTCGTTACCGTGGAAAAAGAAAACGCGGTTTACTATTTATTATATTTGAAAACAGTGGTGGTAGCGTTTCATTTGATATTTAACTAATTCGTCAGTGAGTTTCACCAGTTAACTGTGGAATTTAATTTTACAAATCCCTCGCGGCACGGAATTAAACAGTTAAGTGTGTCATGACGACTATATCCGTCATGCGTAAAATTTTGTTACAATTTGATATTTAAATTGTAATTCTGGCGAAAACTAAATTATATTCGTAAATTTTAATATGTTGAAAATGTTTAGACGTCAAGACGAAATGAAACGAACAAATGAAAATTGTAAATAATTTGAGTTAGATTTAGAACTTCCTGAGAGCTAACTCGTAAGTTTTGATTATCGCGACACACACTGGTGGTGGGGCGCTTTGCAAAGAGATCGCCACAGTTAACTGGTTAAAAGCAAACAATGACGAATATACACGTCGAACGCAAGCCAAATGCCTATTGCTATTATAAATTTTTCCGAAAAAGGTCAAGCAAAGTGAGAAAGAATTACATTTTTATTCGACAAGAAATTAACAATTCGTTAACGTTAACCGCACCGTAAAAGAGTTTTGGATTAACGTGTATACACGTCGAACGCAGTTATCTGGTTAATGTCGACCATAACGTAACGCTGTTCACTCAAACTTCTGGTGATACTTTTATCGTTTCTAATCACACCCTAATACGCAGGGAAACGGCGGATTCGCGGTGAACGGTTCGCAGTGTAGATATCGGCAAAGGGAGGAAGCGATTTTCGGGGGTGTAACGGTGGAAAGTTCCGTTGGCGGGGTTCTTGTTTCGCTTTCGAACTGAAAGAATGTAATTACAAGGAGGATCAAAGTCAGAGGACGAACGTCTGTGACCGGGCGCGCCTCTTCGACTTCGTCCCTTCCTTCTTGACGTCGCAGTCATTCCTTTCGTTGTCGTCTTCCGACACGGAATTTAAATATCGACGGAAGTATTCACCGTTTCACTTCGGTAGCTGCAGCATTCGCCACCTTTTGTGCCAGCGCTGCCAGTCGAGGACGACTACTCCCGGCCCGTTTGCCAGCTACCCACTGCCGTTGCTTTCTCCTCTCGTTGTCGACCTGCGGGCCTGAGCAGGCGGGAAAACAGACGGTCCAAGGAAACAAAGGAAGTTATCTACCTTAAACACCCCCCTCTCGAACCCCCAACCCGCATTTCTAGACGATGCCGCGCCGTAGACGGCCGTTCATGTCCGCGCAAATATTTTCAAGTTCCTGCGTATTTTCCACGGTATTCCTAGATCCCCCAGACATTGCGGAAGAACTGGTCCCGACTACCATGCTCTAATCTGGACGACAATAACCGCGCAAACGTCAATCTTTGCGAGTTCGCATGCTGGAGAGCGTTGGAATTTCGATCTATCGATCACTCGAAGCGCTGGAACTGCGCGTTTGATACGGTATTCCTAGATCCCCTAGACATTGCGGAAGAACTGGTACTGACTACCATGTTCTAATCTGGACGACAATAACCGCGCAAATGTCAATCCTTGCGAGTTCACATGCTGGAGCGTTGGAATTTTGATCTATCGATCACTCGAAGCGCTGGAACTGCGTATTTTCCACGGTATTCCTAGATCCCCTGGACAATGCGGAAGAACTCGTCCTGACTACCATGCTCTAATCTGGACGACAATAACCGCGCAAATGTCAATCTTTGCGAGTTCGCATGCTGGAGCGTTGGAATTTCGATCTATCGATCACTCGAAGCGCTGGAACTGCGCATTTGCTACGGTATTCCTAGATCCCCTGGACAATGCGGAAGAACTGGTCCTGACTACCATGCTCTAATCTGGACGACAATAACCGCGCAAACGTCAATCTTTGCGAGTTCGCATGTTGGAGCGTTGGAATTTCGATCTATCGATCACTCGAAGCGCTGGAACTGCGCATTTTCCACGGAATTCCTAGATCCCCTAGACAATGCGGAAGAACTGGTCCCGACTACCATGCTCTAATCTGGACGACAATAACCGCGCAAATGTCAATCTTTGCAAGTTCGCATGCTGGAGCGTTGGAATTTCGATCTATCGATCACTCGAAGCGCTGGAACTGCGCATTTGCTATGGACACTGAGATTCAGGACACGTTCGGAGGATTTCTAGAAAAATAAAAAAATCAGGGCGATAATTAAATCGACGCGCGAAGATCTTGCGCAACCCGCATAGGGGATTTCGCAATTAAACGGCGCGCCGCGCTTCATTGCGCAAAATAATTAACATAACGTTTGATCGTGCCCGGGAGACCGGGTCACTCAGGGTTACTTCAACGAAGCTTAATACTGTTTAACTGCGTCGCAATATGGTTATTAACCGTACGGCTTCTCGTGATTACGTACTCGTTCCTCGAAACTGCTCGGGTATTAATAAATTTCGGTTCGACGGTATTTATCGATGGAAAACTGCAAACAGACGTGCAGCTTTAAGGGAGGGGAGGGGGAAACTCGTATAAAAGGATTAAGGCGCCGTTGAATTCAATTGGACACAATATCGAAGGAACTAGAAACAGCACTTTCCTGGACAAATTACTTGACCGGTTACCTGGACGTAAAGTTTCCCCAAAGTGTCATCCACTTTTATTTTTCGCTCGGTTCGCCTAAGCGTGCAGTTCGCGTCTTGCAAACCCGTGTGTGTGTGTGCAACGATTAACATTCTACATTGAAGTGATGCAAATGACGAGGCTGCGGTTAGCACGGTGTAAACTCACTGAAATATAACGTCAGTTAATGATATTTAATAGTATTTATTCCTTTCTTGTACGACTCGGAAGAATATTGTACCGAGAAACGTTGATGTAATACTGTCTCCAACATGAACATTTATCTGCAAGGTATACCTATCAGGTTGCAGATGCTTTAGAACATTGCCATAGAAACAATGTAAATAACTGGAACGTCAACCCGATGAAAGATTCAATACTGTCTCCAACTTTTTGAAACTGTCAAAGAAAGAATGCAGAACGCAGAAGCTATGCAGAAAATAATTATTTTGCACAAAGACCCAATAATAACTTGTGGCTTCAAGTACAACTTCATGATAATTCCTGGACGCTTCGCGACGTCGCGGAAAAGCACGCAATGAATATTAATTCGGTCCCAGCGCGTGTGTGATTGTTTAAAATTCACCGGTGCAACAAAAACGTTCTAAATGCAAGGTTTCGGTCTCGTTCGGGATGGCGCTCGTAATGGAGTAAATAAATTTCAGTTTCATTTTGGCTTTCGCCCGGGAAAATCCCATACTTGCATAAACATATAGCGCGTCCAACGTTAAGTATTAAAGTGCCGGAGACCCGTTAACGTGGTTGCACGGCCGGGAGGTTACAAAAGCGCAGTCTACCCCGGCTGCTGTAAAATTAGACACAGACATTCCACCCGGAGGAAGATTCCCGTTACATGAGATGGGACGCGCAGGTCTTCAGTGATTTCATACAAAATTCAAAGAAGAAGTCGAGTCTTTGTTACATATTGCAGCGCGACGTCGAGATCGGCGCCTCGTTACTCGTACCACGCGAATAACACGGGACAGTGAACCGTGCCGGGTTCTTAGTTATAACCTATTCCTTTTACTTTTACCTGTGCTTAATTATTCAATCCCCGACGAGAAAAAATCGCCGGGCGCGTTTCAGGAGTGATCGCACGCGTCGCAAGCACGCTTTGCTCGCTCGTTCCATTTTAACGCGACGCTAGGAAACGTTCCTGAAGCATTTCCGTACAATCTTCGTCATTAGACTGCGACGCATGAGCGATTAAAAGAGTGTAGTTCCACTGGAAAATACTAGAAACAATTAACGCGTTAAGTGCCACATATCATTCCCAAAGATTCTTACAAAATCAGTGTGCTTTAATTAATAAAAGCAAAACTATAAATTTTAAATGTATCATATGGGATACTGTTTCAACCCTTTTGAAGTCTAAAGATCTTAATAGAATTCGGTTTATCTGGATATGTAACAATAAAAATGAATGTTTAAACCTATTAAAAAATCACTGTCAGTCATATGCGACTGACGTGGCAGTTAACGTGTTAAAGAAATTAATAATACTATTTTCAACTCGTTGAAACAATAGAAACGAATTTCATGAAAAAAATTCATAGATTACCCTTTGCGTATGGAGTACAGTGATTTCTCCGTATATGTCGCCAAGGTCTGGGCGATAAACGTCGCGGAATTGTCCCCACTACCCGTAGGATTAACAGAAGAATAACCCCCCCGTGTTCATGTAAATTAATAAGTGAGTAAATTTATTTTATTTGTGTCAGAACTTCCTCGACAAGAATCCATTGGTTATAGAATTTGAGACATTTTTGGGGACAGTTTTGGCGATCTCGTTGGAACAGCGGTGGCCGTGAAAATGTGAACGAAAATGATTAACCAGTTAACAGTGGAATTTAATTTTAAAAGTCCCTCGCGGCACGGAATTAAAATCAAACAATGACGAGTATACGCGTCGAACGCGAGCCAAATGCCGTTATTATAAATTTCACGGAAAAAGTGAAGCAAAGTGAGAAAGAATTACATTTTTATTCGATAAGAAAATTAACAATTCATTAACGTTAACCGCACCGCAATAGAGATTCGGTCCGACGGGTATACACGTCGAACGCGCTTAACTGGTTAAGATGCGTTTTGTCGGATCATTAATGTTAATCATACTTAATAAATTCCGTTGGCGGTAGGAAAGTACAAGTTTCGTTTCTCCGTTGGGCATCCACTTGCGAAAGAAGAGTTAAGCCGCGCTTTCGGAATGTTTTGAGAGACGAAGAGCCACTCAAAGGGGAACGCATTCCATGGGGTGACTGCTTACGAAGAGAGGCTCGTACCAAAAGCATGCCCCAGCTTTCTCGTTTAACTTTAAGTAACGAATACCTGCTTTCTGTGAGGAATGCGTGCCGTATCGCTCGGTGTTGTGCTGCTGTCTCAACTATGGCAAAACTGCGTTTCGCGGGGCTCGCCGGAGGTTTGACGATCAAACTTCACTTGGAAAAATCACTATATCATTTCGGATCACTTGGCAGTCGGTCACTATCCCTCGACGGTTCCTCTGGTACCAATTACTCGCTATTCTCGTACTATTCCACTACAGCCTGTTCGTTATAATCGATGTGAACAAATTTTTAACTAATATTAACAAAAATGCTTGCACGTAGCTACTTTTGTACGAGCTCAATCTCACAGAAAAATTCCGACACTACATAAACTCTGGTTTCTTATTTTAACCCATTGTACTACTATTTATCTTGTGATTAGAATGATTACAAATTCTTCATCGTTCAGAATTTCATAGAAAAAAAGAAAGTTTGTCTTTATTGTATGCCTATGTTTTCTCCAAAAGATACATATCAACTACAACAAAATGGAATTTTATTTCGGTTTAAAGAATATTAATAACATACATATTTATTAGACTCTGTTCAGAATCTTCGTCACGAGTCTGACTCGATATTGTAGGGCAAGGGGTTAAAGGATTTCGTAAACAAGGAACAAAGTGGACCTATATCTCGCATTTTACTGATACTCTCGAACATTTACGTGCTCTAAACGCGCACAGATTCGCAGTATAGATATTGCTTTCATTACAGGTAATTCGCAACACCTCGCATCGAGGTTGATCGAGCATATCATTTATCCATCATTTATCCAAAAGTATAAACACCTGCACATTGTTGTTTTTTGTTAAAAGTGATTACATGATTCAAGCACAGTATGTTTCATAAATTTTGTCACAAACTTTTCTTTCGTTTCCTCGACTCCAAATTAATTGTGGTGCTTATACAAGTATAATCGAAAACAAAAACTTATTGTACGTTCATGTATGACACATGTAATCTCTTCGTGTTATTTTTAATTCGGACATGTGTATTTCAGAATATTAAACATATACACTAATTCCCAAATATTTTGTTTCTTAACTTTTGTCGGTAAGTGTACAGTGCGGATTATAATATTTCCGAGCGAACAAAAATATCGAAAAGCAAAAGTTGTTTCGCGTGGCTATGTGTATCGCAAAATTTCTCGGGGAGGAGGGTTATAAATTATAATGTTCGAGCGGCTTTTCCGTTCCGTTCGCCTCTTTCCGATGTTCCGCGCGTTTCTAGCGGAAGCACGGCGTATCTGCGCTGTCTGATCGGCAAAGCGATTCAAGAACGATTTACATAAACCAGTTTCTTCACTTGTGATATAGTTTTTAGGTCAACCGCATTTCGGCCGCATCATTTTCCGTCGAACATTGCGCCAAATAGAATATTCAAGTTTCGCAATTGATTCTCCACCCTTGTTTCCCCGCCACCACCCCCTCCCCTCACGCCATTTTCCATTTTTCTTTTTTCGTTTTCTCCCGTTCGGTAGAAATTCTCATTCTCGTCTTCCCCTATCTCTCTGTCGCTTGAAAAGAAGAAGATTTTAATTTCTGGAATAGTGAAAGGCTGCGCGTGTACACTCCGTTTCATAAAGCCCTCCGCAACAATATGGAATTTTAAAGCTGCTAGGGAACCAAATGAATTTCTTATGGGCCACGAACCGAAATGAGGTTAAGCGTATGAGATAGAAAGAGTAATTAATTCTATTCCGTTATGGCGTGTTCACGAGAGAGAGAGAGAGAGAGTGTGTGTATAGGGGCGCGTTTGTGTAAGTGGCCGTGTTTAATCTCTTGACTTCTGTGCCACGGCTTATTTGACGTCCCTAATATTGTATTTTACTGGCATTCTTCGTTCAACAACGCACGCCCGAGCATCCCCGTACCATCCCACGACTGCATATTTTATTGTGAAACCACGCAATTCCCAGAATTACTGGCATACACGGATGTCCAACGTGCTTACGACAGCCTAGCGGAAACGATTTATGGGGACCGATGTTTTATTATTAAAGCAATGGTCGATACGAGGCACATGGGATACATATTTGATGGTGATCTACCTTTATATTGGTCATAGGGTCGGCACCGGGCCACAAAGTGGACTTTTTATAGCGACTAACAAATTGCGCGTGTGCGCGCGCGTCACTGGACCGTTAGTGTCGCTCGATTTTCATTAAAACCGAGAATGATCCCGGCCCAATCAGCTAAAACCATCTATCATCAAGTATTCACGGAATTACTGCACAGTGTCGCTCTTCTTCTACCGTTTTCCACGTAATTCGGATTTTTGCGAATTATTCGGACGCTGTAATTCTTGAATTTTGTACCCGAAATTTCTTGAATCATTCATTCGTAAAAATTAGTGCAATACTAACGCACTGACCAGCGCGACCATGAAAGAAATCAAAAGAGAATGGCCTAAAATACTGTTGGTGAAAAAATAATATGTAATTCTCATGTGATTGCAATTTTTTCCAAAATCATTTTTGCTCGTCACTTGGAAAAAAAATTCTTCTACTCGTTCAAAAAAGTAAAGTCGTTTGATGCAATTAAAAAAAAATTATACTGTTTTAAAGGACGTTTGAATACTTTCGTATACTCGGGTAAATAAATAAGTGGATTACCATTAGCTTAAAAGTGGCATTCCATTATGATTTTCTTCCAGTGAGTGTGTTCTTAGCAGCATAATGCGCTGAACGAAACGCACAATATGTGGTTGTTCTCTTCCCCACCAACATTGTTTAAAAATCCGAATTTGCGCATACACGCGGCGCTCAGGTAAATAAACAAGTGTACCGGGGCACTATTTGAAAAGCGTATCTGAAAGGAATGACGCCGAAAGTGGCGTTCCATAATGATTTTCTTTCAGTTCTTACGTTCTTACCGCGGCATTATGTGTTTGCTCTCTTTCCGTCTTACATTTAGAAATATTATCGAGCACTCGCGCGCGTTGCTGAGTGTTACTAAAAGCACTCTGGTCCTCCGGAGTGGTATAACGCGGCTTTCTGCATTACTGACGTTATCGATGCAGTTTTTCCTCGTTCCGATGTGCACCCAAGCCTGGAGAGGGCTAAATTTCGCAGAGTGTTCTGCGTGAATCATTATACAGCGAAAGGACCACTCGGAAACCCCTCTCTTCCACCCCCTACCCCCGGGGGGATTGGCGATCATTCGTCGAATAGAATCTAAAAAATAGCGCGTATTCGCCGCGGTAATACGGTTTTCATCGAATACCATACTATTCCAGTTTAATAATGAACGTGTTGCGGGTGTTTAAGGGCCGTTTAATCCGTCGTTATCAGCAAGCTCGAACGTACGACGCGAACAGGCTTTGCAAAATCACCGATTTCCAATGGCGTACTTATTGCTGCCATTCGTTTACTGTCGCGCCCAATCCTTTTGACCTTTTGTATTATATTAGTATTTCGAAACGTGTATATTACTGCAGTATTTTTCTTAACGAAATTATCACTGTTCAAGCGACAACGATTTCTCGACACGTTCAGTTAAAATCGTTCCTCTCATTGTGACTCTCTCTTTGTTATTTGAATTGCAAGTAATCGAGGACGGTAAAAAAATTTGTGTACACGAAATGGTCAGTATCTGAAACTTTCTGCACACAGTGTGAACAATTTACGAGTAATCTGAACGTAATATAATAATACGGGCCTCCGGAATGGTGGAAAATTACTCGCGGATGTGGATTTAATTTCAGTCGTGCTTTCTACAAAAAATACACAACAGTAGAACGCCGGGAAACGTGATAGCACTCTTTAAAGGGAAGATCGTGTAACAGGTAATCCTTTAATTCGACGGTACATCGTTAATTTTGCAAATTATACATTTTCATTCAGAAATATATCTACGTCGTAAACTCTGTTATTTTCTTTACCAGTGTATGCTAGATAACTGGAACGTGTTTCACCCGATAAATGTGAAAGGACTTTGAAAATTTACAGTGTGAAATGAACTAACGAAAATGAAAATGTGCTTTACATGATTAAATATTAGGTGGTAATTGAATGTGAAAGAACTTTGAAAATTTACAGTGTGAAATGAACTAACGAAAATGAAAATGTGCTTTAAATGATTAAATATTAGGTGGTAATTGAATGTGAATATGATTGATGTTTGGTCGCGTTACTAATTAACAGCAAGACACGCTTAATTAAATGCTAGGATACTTCATGAAGTTTAAACATTGAACGTTTAATTGATCGAATTAAAATTCGAATGCGAGAACGACGCAAACAGAAGTTCCCTTTGACGGACTCCGACGATAAGTAAATCAGACTAATTCAGTGTCGTGCTATAAAGGTTTATTTTCGTCGTTGACTAATGTTGGTCCCACAATAGCAGCCATTCTGCCAACTCGGGGAACAGTAAGCGGCAAAGTACGTGGCACCAGAAAGGGGAGCACAAACGCCGCTCGTAATGTGGAAATGATCGCTTTTGTTTAAACGACGGAACCGCCCAGACAACGCTCTTGCTGTTGGTAATTCAGCTTATTATAAGTTAGAGCTAATAATTAACATTTTAAACCGAACTAAACTTTCTACGGGACCACTCTGAACGGGGTCAGAGATATAGCAAGAAAAGTTTACTGTTACCCCAAGTTTCTCTATAGTGTAACATTATCCAGTAACTTCCAATGGATATTCAACTAATTCCGTGCAAGAAAACAACTATACTTTCCCCTTTATAATCATGCTCGCCTGAAAATGTACGCGAAATAGAAACATTATTCTCATTACACTTAAACGACACAATTTAGTATTTATTTTTATCATTTCAAAAGCATCATATTTTCTTTGTCTGCTTTAATTAAATTAATAGCAGAAGAGGCGTAAGTAACAGTAAAATGTATGGCATCTAAAATTGTAAGTTAAGAATCTAGGGATATTTTATTCTTGATTTATCGAAAGATTAATATTATGGCAAGGACACAATTTAGTATTTATTTTTATCATTTCAAGCATCATATTTTCTTTGTCTGCTTGAATTAAATTAATAGTAGAAGAGGTAACAGTAAAATGTATGGCATCTAAAATTGTAAGTCAAGGATCTAGGGATATTTTATTCTTGATTTATCGACAGATTAATATTATGGCAAGGACCAAGGGGAAAAAATTGAGAAAACTTTTACGCAGAACTTGTCGAAGGAAGAAGGAAATAGAATTCGTCTTTAGATACTGTCTCCCCGAGGAAATTTCCTTTGTTTAGGCACGGCAACTATTGCGTTAAGAGTCTCGGGGACTCGCGTACTACTAATGCTCTGCTCTTTATACTTTTCTTAGTCTCGGTCGACAAGAATCGTTCTACCTGTGGACCGACTCGGCCAGCGTGCGCGCGTTTCCCGGGCATGTGTGCGCAACTTGGGAATTCGGAACAGTTTCGCAAACTTTTTGAACAAGAACGTGGAAGTTGGTCGACGGATGCCACGGAGGGGTAAATGGTTCGGTCAATGAATAAATATTAGAGCCGGCCGAACGTCGACAGGGGGGGGGAACACAGTTTTTGTGTGCTCTGTGTCATGTTGGAAATTGCGTCGAGATTGGATATGGGATTGATTATAATTCCGTAACGTTGTGCAAACCGTCGCGCGAAAGTTTTAACGCGGAATCCGACGAGAGAAAAGGGTCGGCGGAAAAGTTAGTCGTCGAAGAACTGTTTGCCGAACCTGTACCATTTTTAGTCGATTCGAAACGCAATTGTTCAGCAATTTTTCCGAATATACAATTTCGAATCGATTTAACAGCGGATGAATCGTATAGCAATTTTTTTTTCGCAGCTGTTGCCGCAATTCCAGGCAAAACAAGGATAAAAATATAGCACGGTATCGATCACACACGCCGACTCCTAGCATAAATATGCAGAGATAATACTTTCGAAATCTATTTCAGGAGAAGGTTGCAAACTTTACGAGCTTACACCTTGCATGTCTTTTATTAGAGCTCGTGGCAAAAAGAAATTCCCGGATATAGTAGTATACTCACGCAATACTTAGGACGTCCCAAATTCGTGTCGCAAGGAGCGGGAACATGCGAATTTCTCATTCTAAAAGAAATCCTACAGCGAATGTCACTCGGTGGCGTAATACCGCGGATTCACGGACTGCAAGAATACGGAACACGGGGATATTTCGAGAGCTTCTATAGCTGGTGGACCCAATTAAATAATCGCGGAATTATGCTAGCGGGTTGTTTGCTCGATTTTCAGTTACCACGTGACACGAGGTCTCTGAATGCATCCAGCAACGGTGATGCATGCCGAATGTCGTTCCTAAACTCCTAGATTTTTACTATAACAGTGGAATTAATCTGGGGTATCTAAATATAAAATGATGTGCTTCGCAGAGTTTGTTTTACAATCACAATGAGAATGCTATCTAAGATGATACAATTCTCCGACGAATGAAATATCGAATAACTTCACCAGTCTTTTAAAATTATTGTCGCGTAAGGTTCATTCGGTGGAATTGAATTTTTAAGAAGATAATCCTGTTTGTAAGGAATGATGTGCTTCACAGAGTTTGTTATACAATCACAATGAGAATGCTATCTAAGATATGATAATAATTTCTCCAGTCTTTTAAAATTGTTGTCGCCTAAGGTTCACCTGGTGGAATTGAATTTTTAAGAAGATAATCCTGTTTGAAAGGAATTCGCGAATGAAATATTTCTCAGATAAATCTAGATTGGTGACGACGAATGTTATATTGGCCCCCTCGTGACCACGTTATTTAAAAAAATCGGAGTCGATGCGATCATTAGGTTCGCGAGCGAGCGGCTCGCAGCACTATTTTCTACACCCTGTACACATAATCGATAGAGACTATTTTTATTCTGATCGAAGGCGATGGTACTCGGCTACGCGATTTCGCGTTCGTTCTTTTCGGACGCACTCGAGGCACGATTTACGGTGGAACCGTTACGGAGGATCGTCAGTGAGTTTACCGGACAGGCCGGAAGCTAAATCGTTGAATGCCAGCCGTGTTTCGCGTAAATTCGTTGCGATAGAATTTCCGTGACTTATGGCGGCAACGGGCGAGAAACGTCGCTCGTGCCGCCGCGACTAATGGCGCCATGTGGTTCGAAAATAAGAAGATAGAAGTAAGAAAACCCTGGTGGAGAGACACAACCCTAAGTATAGCAACCCTCGGCTGCAGTTGGCCGTAATGGCGTGCGACACAGGAAGAACCGGGGCCGCCCTTCGTCATGCGAAAAGTCCGAAAGGATCTCTCGCCATTAAACGTACTTATATAAGATAGTAGCCGGTGGCCGGTCGACCCAGCATCAATCACGATAATAGGACAATAAATATCTGAACGACAGGGCCCCGGCCGGCCAGTTAAGGCCGAAACTGCAGCAGCTTGCAATTTCTGCTTGACTTGCCGATGCCCGTGCTCGGTAACTCGACCCCTCGCATCTGCAATATGTAATTGGTTCCCTGCCGCCCGCTTAAGCCTCGCATTACTGCGCCAATCCGTGCATTTCGTCATACAATCTCGTTGCGCGTTCCCTGGACAAAACAATAACTGTCCTGTCGTTGATCCAACCGGTTGACCGATAGACGAAAATTTCATTTTGACGGAGAAATGTTTTTACGACTTGTTCTGGTCGTCACTGTTGAAAATATTTTCAATTTTGTTTAGAATTACTTAGCAGAATTATACTAATGCTAATAATATAAAATTATTGTCAGTGGCTCCCAACAAAGGCTCTCCACTCAGTTTAAAGAATTATGGAAATGTTGGAACCTTTATTGGACCGGAAACAAAAGTGAAGTAAGGGAAATCAGTAGTATTACCGTACAATTGGTCAGACATAGACGTTAGATTCACTGTTTCCTTTCATATGGCAGCCAAATCAATTATCGAAACCAGGAGCAATCATTTTAATAGTTTGTTTACACTCCCTTATTCATTTGTATTATACTTTTAACCAGAATTTTTTTATATATATAGAATATACTAAAAATTACAAATATGAGATTCAAAGTAGCAATCAGGACATTGTATCGCTGGGTCCCGTTTAATGGACAATTAAAATTTTTGAATTAATGTTTTAATAGTTTATGCGACATTACGGGCTCTAATTGCGCGCGTATAATTTATTGCATACGAAACAGTTGAGTAAATACAATCATCGAAAACCCCGCGTATATAGTCGAAGCATATTTGCGACTTGCATCGAAATTTGCGAATACCCCACAGCAATTTTTAATGATCGGGAACGGTGACGTACAGGTTATTCAGCAGCAGGTGGCCCGATCGAGGAGGACGCGGTTCTCGCTAGAAAATCTCCCGTTGATCGAAAGCGTTAGATCTCGCGGGACACTCGGCATAAATATGATATAGGGGCGCGGCGGGCATAAACCGCGTGCGCATTAACTGTTCAAAACTACTACATATAAACTTCCTTTTCCACCGGTATAAACTATAAAAGAACGGGGCTGTGGGCCGACAGTCGACTTCGCAACCCGAACTAACTATTAAAAGTTGCAAATTGCTGCAGACACACTGCGGGCCCGACGTTAGCGTACCGACCGTCTTGGGCACTCCTCCGTCCTGTCCTAACTTACTTACTTACCAGACTTACTTTCTTACTTACATAGTCACTCGCTTACTTACTTATTCCTAGCCCCCGTATTCTTTACCCTTGCCTCTTTCTACGCCACAGTTTCCCCGCTTAACGTTACTTGTTCATGTTCTTCCCGCAGGAACTACCGAAACGCGCGCTCCCGACCAGATATAGGGGGAGTGTTCCCCTTCCTTCTTAAATAAATTAAAAGATATCATATTTGATTGTTCTCGCCCGGAGTCAGTTTTAAACAGCGGATTTCTACACGAAATAAAAATTGTCAACTCTTGCTTCGATGGATCTAACAAGTCGAAAATAATATTAGGTTAGCAAGAAAGTAATTTCGGTATTTTTAGGTGAAATAAAATCCAATTTTTTTTTTATCAAAGCAATGAACTTCAATCGATAAAATATTTTCCATTTTGTTCTATGATCTTTTGCCATCTTTCTGGTAACTTCATAATTCCGCGCTCATAAAACTTCTGATCCTTTTCGGTGAAAAACTGATCCAAGTGCGATTTCAGATCATCATCATTGGTGAATGTTTTACCGTTCAAAGAGTTTTCTAAACTTCGAAACAAATTTTTACCTCTACGGAAGTAAAAAAAGCAATATGTGCCTACAATGTTCGTTTTCGCACTGCATGTTCAAATTGACACAGAACTAAGAATTTTAATCAAAATTACGTGTAATTTGCTTCGAAAGTAACCTAAAGAGATGCAGTTACGAAATATCAGAAAGAAAACAAACGCAACGTTAACAGAAGTCAATCAAACAAAACATAACGCCAGGTATTAGTGAAAACCGAAATTACTTTCTTGCCAACCTAATAGATTGGTACCCACGAATTATTTTTTAAATCGGAAAAGAGGAAAAAATGGTCCCATTTGGATAACCCCCTCAGGACAACGAAACGAACTCATGCGAACGAAAAGCCCGCGCAACCAGTTCGTTTTTCGCGTTTATTAAGGCCCAAGTTTAGCGGCCTCCGTGTGAATCGGCCGCGCGCCGACCGTGCCCGCGACCATAAGCCGCGTTAGTTGATGTGTTCTGATCCGATTATCGACTTACGATTTTCGGCAGAGCTGAAAATGAAATATTCATTCGATGATATCAACGAAAACCGATATAAATATTATATCGTTGTTTCGCCGTATTAATCTTTCACGTAATAATATTTATGGAACGGTGGGGCCGCGTTGCAAACGTGTATGCTCGATGTTTATGCGCCGGCCCGGTCGCCCGAACCCTTGCTCAGCGATTTCAACTTTAATGTGTTTTTGATGATTTTGTATAATTCGTGCCCGATTCTTCTCGACAATGTAATATTCAATTGTTGTTGCTCGATGTTTCCCTTCGAGCGAACGACTGGAACGTTTAATGTTAGAACCACAAAGAACTGGTAACAATAACTGGATTGTACTTTATTTTACGACTTTTGTAGCTGGTGTCCAAACAAATCAATTCAATTTTCAATTATCCTCCATGAAAGCGCTTTCACAATTTCAATAATTATGGAATAAAAATGTTAAATGAAAAGTCTGGAACCCAGTCTTTCTTTTGTGTTCATTATTTTAAGTCTACATTACAAATTGAAATAAGGAAAGAAGAAAATCAAAATCAGTTTGTTCAATTGTCCTCCATGAAAGCGCTTTCATAGTTTCAATAATTATGGAATAAAAATGTTAAACGAAAAGTCTGGAACCCAGCATGTCTTTTATATTAATTACTTTAAGTCTAAATTAAAAATTGGAACAAAGGAAAAAGAAAAATAAAAATCCTCGGCATTTATGCTGGAATTAATTAATAGATAATAATAAACTAAGCACTCTGTAGATTGCTGACTTCAAGCATAAGGCAAAATTGAGGTACGTCTGAAAATCGTATCGGGTATGGCAAATGTAATCGGGTCAGAATGACCCGGCAATCGTTTCCGTTAAGGGAACGTCAGTAATCCGGGAGTTAATTAAATTAACAATCGTTCGGTTCTTCGCAAACGAACAATCACGTCATATTGTAATGACTAATAGCCCGCTGGCAAAGAGCATCGTTGCGTATCGTGATCCGCGGGCCGATATAACATTAACGAGTATTAACGACAGATATTTGAGCAGCTGGTTGCGGCTTTCCATTTATATTTCTAAATATATCCTGTAAAGTATTCGTCGACATGCGGCGCGTTAATAATCGAACAAAGCGTCGGATCCGCCAAAAACGCTTTATCGAACGCCGCAGAGTATTTTGCCTCCCTTTGCGCGTTTCATTGTAATTCGGTTCAATTATCGTTCAATTATATCGGTCTCGCGGCCGCGTAATTGGCTTTGTCGTGTGAGAAGGGCGGCTGCAATCGATCCTGAAATTAACAGTTTTACAGGTTTTTTTTTTTTTAATTCAAACTTGAGACATTCCCGTGACACTTTAACGGGATAATTGAACAAAGAAAAAAAAAAGTAATAATAATAGCTCCGGTGTGGAAACGAGATTGCCAACAATTTTTCGATTTTGTTCGTCCGTCTTTATCACTCGCGGGATAGAAGATGGCGCAACGGGAAATTTCATGGAGCTCGTATTTCATAATAGAGAGCTAATTTAAGCTTATTAATGTTGTAAATCAGAGTGATGCATACTCCTTTTGGTAGCATTCTGCGTTACTCGTGCGAAATAATTTCTGTATGTAACTGAATGAAACAACACTACCGCGAGGCTTTAGACGAAGGCAATTACTTAAAATCGCATTTACCGCCAGTTTAATCAGCGTCTGTCCCAAAATGTTGTTCGCGGAAAAATGGACGAAGCTTCAAATTGGATGCTTCAAAAACCGGTGATGTTCTGTTTAAGTGCTTGCCAAGGGAGTTCTCGGATCAAATGCCCTAATCGATTATGCCTGTAATGCCGTCGTGATCACGGGGACAGCTAAGAAAATGAGAAATAATGATTCGATATCAGGCACACACTGGTTGCGTGTACCGTATTAACACTACTGATACGGACGTATCACCCACTGGGCTGACACCATTTTTCCATTAAGTCCCGTCCACACTTCGTATCGTGTAATAAGCTTTTACGATTTCCCCGGTTCGACTGTTATTTACCTCTTCACTGCGCGCATCATATTTTCAATATTTCCCCAGGTAAATTACCGAAAACGTGAACAACCGTTCCCACAGTCGCGAAAAATTTTTCGACACCCTTGACATTTCGGCGAACATCACGGAATCGTTATCAACCTTTCGCAGGATGTCAAAATCTTCGAAAAGTAATTTTTACGTCAAGTTAAACAGAAACGAAGCTTAGATTCAAAGTTATCGCATAAAAATCTGGCATCTCAATTATGTATTTATTTATTTTTCGAAACTGCATCCCGCAAATTCCAACCACCATTTATTGGAATAACTCTGATTTCGAATGTAACATTCATTACAATCTTCTCCGCAACAGATTACATTCGATTTTAAACAAAATGTTGAGTGTATCAATATATATATTCGGCCTTCGATAGCGAATTCAATTTTTAGTGCAGAATATTTTTTGGTTCGTCTGCTAGAGAACTATAGATCCGGATTAGAGTAGAAATATAAATGATGCGCAGCGCGGAGCACATAAACGGTGTATAGCCTTTTGTGTTCGCTGTTTATGGATATATAAAAGAGCAGTTCGAAGTGACAGCAAAATAAAACCGCAACACAGGGGATCGTCGAGCAATCCACGGTACATATACTTTCATTTCAGGCTATAGCAAAAGTAAAATATATATTCTCAAAATTTTCAGTGCCGGCTCCATAAATCTCAATTACCTGGCAGACACCAGCGTACTTTAGAAATAATGCAGCTTGTTCGGCGAATAAGTTATTGCTCATCCTTTAAGTGCTATAGACCTGATTATACGTCCAGATCGTGACAAACTGCGAGCCCAAAGGACGTGTACACATGGTTGCTGGATTGAGCTCTGAACGTTACTTTTACAAAGTATACTTCCGCGTACCGGAATTCACCTAACAAAAATATACTAGCAGTAACACACTGGAGTTAATTCTGAAGTGGCATCTGTTAAAACTAACTTCAAAATAAAGCATCAAAAATAGAAAACTCATTTGAACCAAACACGATACGGTACAGGCTTGATCTGAGCCCAATCCTCGGGCCCCTGCTGTGACATAGATCGTGTAGGACTACTATTTTAACTACCATTTATACATGTATATTAATTTGATTTCTTAATCATTTTGATAAGTCGAGAACTCATTTGAACGGAACACGATACAGTACAGGCTTGATCTGAGCCCAATCCTCGGGCCCCTGCTGTGACATAGATCGTGTAGCACTACTATTTTAGCTACCATTTATACATGTATATTAATTTGATTTCTTAATCATTTTGATAAGTCGAGAACTCATTTGAACCGAACACGATACAGTACAGGCTTGATCTGAGCCCAATCCTCGGGCCACTGCTGTGACATAGATCGTGTAGCACTACTATTTTAGCTACCATTTATACATGTATATTAATTTGATTTCTTAATCATTTTGATAAGTCGAAAACTCATTTGAACGGAACACGATACAGTACAGACTTGATGTAAGTCCGATCCTCGGGTCCCTGCTGTGACATAGATCGTGTAGGACTACTATTTTAGCTACCATTTATACATGTATATTAATTTGATTTCTTAATCATTTTGATAAGTCGAATGCTTGTGTTACTGGAGCGTGCTGAAATGAATGATATTTAATGAAGTGAGATCTTGAGGAGTCACGGTTTTTTTCAATCAGATCAGCGAAAGATTCGACGAAGATCCGGTGAAAAAATGTGACTCGTGATCAGTTTGGATTAATCCATTTTTATAACTTCATCCATGCTCGCCCGGCAACGGGTTCCTCCGAAATGACTTTTACTATCTATCGAATATCAGGGAAACGGCGAGGGGTATGGGTATGCAGGGATGCATAAAAAATCCAGTTTATGGCGTCTGTTAGGACTGTACGATATCCTGCACGTCCCATTCCCGCCTGGCGACGTCTTTTTGACGGTGATACCGCCTCCTGTCGCTGCGGACCACCAAACCGTATTCAAGAGTAAAGACTCGCCCGACCCTAAATAAACTGAATTGCACGCCGCTAAAAAATTTAGTTGTCTAGGAAGCATAAACGACAGACCATCGTCGTTCCAAAACGTCTGACATAACAAATATCATTACAGAAAATTGAAATATTTCTAGATAGTACGTTCTTTCAGCCAGTCATCTATTTATCATTGAATCTACTTACGATAATTGATGCAAACTGACATTTTTCTCGATACGTTTGAAGAATCTGGAATTAAATAAAATTTCCTTCTCTGTTGGACATATTTAATGTCAAGTACAGATGACTTCATCGAATTACTTAATTTCTTTATTACATAATCTACTCATGCAAAGTGTAGAATAATCATACGATGGCTGTTGAACCTACTGTCTCCGGTAATTTGATAATTCCAATTTAATCGAACTCGGTGAATTACTATCTGATGAACATTTCTTCTAATAACTCGCTATTGTATTTTCAATGCACTCTTTTATTTATACCAGTGTTTTATCGTTTCAGGAGATGAAAGTTAACTGGGCGACTTCTCCGGGAAACCAACCAAAACAAGACACTAGCAGTGAGTACCTTGTAATTTCCCTAATTTTCTTATGTGTAATTTGAAAATATTAATATATGCAACAGCGTAGTTAACTCTCCCACTCCGTATAAATATAGAATTTAAACGACCAATACTTGAAAATTCCTCTTCGTAAAAATACAGAATATTAAAAGTGACGTAAAATTGAAAGAATATTATTCGAAGGTAACATATAAATTATAAAGAATTTTTCATTACGTGTTTATGACGCACGTTCCTGAATATATGAACAGCGAGATCATGCTTCCATCAATAATAATACGCGTTCAATGCTTCGCAATCATTGGGATGAAGAACACTTTACCCAGAAAATTTCCTATCTCACCTCTGATGAAGAATAATGTGTTGACATTCTCCCGCGTTCGTCGTAAATCATCAGGGATTAAGATTCATTAGTTCTTCTTGGAAGTACTTCTTGATCTACCGAAGCCCGCACACTTTTTACAAGACTCTTATGCAAAATCCGCAGACGTTAATCCGGGGGCTTCGGCTGAAATTGTTGGAACTGCACAGTCTCTCCAAAAATTACGTTATCTTAGATACGTTCAATCTACAATATCCGTTATGAATGAATGTAGAACAGAATCGTCAACAAAAATGTTCGAAACAGCTCCTAAAGAGAGGTAGTTGACGATGAAGTTATTAACACTTTGACTGCCAAACAAGAAACCTAAAAAATTCCATGAGATCAAAGTAAGTTATTTAATGAAATAGAAATTGAAAAAATTTAAATGTATGATATTGTGTAGTTCTCCAACTTTCTTGCATTTTACAGATCCCAATCAAATTTGGTATAATGAATATATTAATGTAAAAATTCATTTAAAAACCTGAACAAATAATTCCGTCACCCATATATGGGTGACATGGCAGTCAACGTGTTAAAGAAGTCTCTCGGACGAAGTGAAACACTATCTGCAACAATAATCGAACACTACTCGTTTAATCAACACCTACCCACAATCCCACGCTCTGAATAGAGTACCCACCCCCCACTGAGCGTTCTGCTCGCCACAAACTCCGCAACGAAGCCGCTCAAACATGCACCAACCAATTCCTTCTCGCGCATCAATCAACGACGCCCGACAAACAAAAGATCGGCTTTTTCCTTGTGTCCATCTCGCCACGGAGAAAGGTCGAGAGCACGTGTGCCCCTCCGTTCCACATGCACGGTGAGCGATGCACGCGTGTGTGCGTGTTTGAAATTCAGTGAGGGGCAGCAGCAATATTTAACTCAGTCTGAAATTCCTCTTTTTATAGACTTGTAAAACCGTGAAAGGCACATGGGACCCGATCCTAGCAGCCTCCTACCCACCCTCCCTCCCGTGTCCTCATTCCTTGTCCCTCTTCAACCCCCCTGGAGCCCATACTTGCCCCTTCCGAAGCGGTTAGAGATGGTGGTCCTGTATCACTGGTCGTTCTTCCCGCCGGGTTTCCCATTGCTGGACCGGGTCTCATCCTCCCCATGCTCCTCGAACCCTCCCCCATACTCCTCGAGTCCTTCTTCACCTCCCTTCATCCCCTTCGCTCACCCCCCATTCCTTTTTCGAAGCCGAGAGCTATATCTCCCCGTGGAAAAATGCAAAACTAAAACGCGCGTACGTACATGGTGTCACGTACCTGCTGGTACAACCATGAGGTTACCCCCTATGAAGGGGTTGATTCTGCCGGAAATGATAAGGTCAAAATATGGAATAACATTTTTTTCGTTTGAGACTTCGATTTCAAGCATTATTATTGGCTTTTTACAATTCAGGGCTTGCTGTAGGAAATACTAAAAATCATCGGAGAGACGGACGTTATCCCCGAAGGGTGAAATTAGTATAAAGTGGGTCTAGCAGAAATAACCTAAGACGTCGTTTTCAACGCGGTTTAATTTCCTTGTACAAAGACAGTTGATGGAAATTCCCATTGGCGGACCGGGTCTCGTCCTCCCCCATGCTCCTCGAGTCCTCCCTCGCTCCCTTCATCCCCCTCGCTCACCGCCGATCCTTTTTCGAAGTCGTGTGCTATACCTCCCCGCGGACAAATGCAAAACTAAAACGCGCACCTCCCCTATTCTCTGTGTAAATACGGCCGGGAACTACTGCACGGTCGTTGAACGGGGTAAGCACACTTTTTCCAACCCCCCCCCTCTCGCCCGCGCACACGTACATACACGTTTATACAGCCGTCCGCCCTTCTCTCTACTTTTCCAACCCCCCCGCGCGATCGCATTCCCCGTGTACGGAGAGTGGATACCTCTGTACGCGTTGCGGTTACAACTGAGACGGGGAATACCAAGGCGGCGAAGGCACACCGGTTATTTTACTTTTCTGGACGGGAATGCGAGGAATCTCTGGTATATCGGTACACCTGCGCATCCTGCAACTGCGACTCTCTTCTCTGATGGTCTGTGCACCGGGAACAGAGAGTACATATGTATATTAGACAAGTTTATTTCTGCTTGCCCGTACCTCACCACGCAGCACTTTTGGAAAACCAAATCTCCGTAGTCGTGTAAGTTACGCCGACGGAAGATTTCCAAGTTTGTTCCGCCGGGTTTCTAACTCAAGAGGACCGCCGAGAGGATTGCACGCTGAGTTTTCATCGTTGCGACCGGTTGCATTCGGTTTCACCCTGCATTGTTGCACGCGAGTTCGACGATTTCTGCTCTATGATAAACTGCGGATTGGTAGCTACTCCATTTTGATATAAAAGACGCGTTTGGCTTCGTTTAAATATTCTTACTATCAGGTATAATTGCTAAATTAAATCTTCTTTTCATTCCTAGCATAGAATCTTTTTCTTCAGTCTTGGATTTATAGCTAATTATTTGAGAGAAATTTTTTCTTCAGAAATGAAGTCTTGGATTTATAGCAAATCATTTGAGAGAAATTTTTTCTTCAGAAATGAAGTCTTGGATTTATAGCAAATCATTTGAGAGAAATTTTTTCTTCATAAATGAAGTCTTAGATTTACATCAAATTATTTGAAAGAACACATATTCGAGCTCCCAAATTGACTTAATCTGCCGAGTTCATTTTTTTCGGTAGAGCCTCCATTTTGATATAGAAGACGCGTTTGGCTTCGTTTAAATATTCTTACTATCAGGTATAATTGCTAAATTAAATCTTCTTTTCATTCCTAGCATAGAAATTTTTCTTCAGAAATGAAGTCTGAATTGTTTGAGAGAAATTTTTTCTTCAGAAATGAAGTACAGCAAATTATTTGAGAGAACACATATTCGAGCTCCCAAATTGACTTAATCTGTCGAGTTCATTTTTCAAAATTTACCGTAACAAATGCCTAAAATCCTCAGTCCAAGTGTTAGTTTAGGGAAAACGCGTAGTCAGAAGTCCCACCCGATAAGAAAACAAAGGTGTTTCTCATTCAATAATAAAGATGCTCAAGGTGGAATAAGACCCAGGCAACGGCGTCTACGCTTGACGAAGAAGCATCTACCGTGCAGGGGTTAATACATGCGGAGGAATAGATTATTAAAGCAGAACTTACGAAGTCAAGAGTATCGTAATAGGAAGTCTCTCCGAGACGCTAATGTATCTATCCCGACAGACTTGTTAACAAAGTTCAACCGAGCGTACTGTATTCTATACATGTTCTTAACAATAAGTATTTGGCAGGCTAAACTGGCGCTACAATAAAAATGATTCGAGTAGAAGATACTTTGACGACCTCCCAACATAAAAAGAGCCGAGTAAAATGGAAGAATAAATTACAATTCAACTAAGTCATCAAGATTACTAATTTTCGCGAAGTCTTTCTATTACGCGAAACAAAATCTTTTAATTCTAGTTTACGTAATTTGTAACCTCTTGTATAATCAGAGTCCTGGCAGAGATTTCGCAACCATTATTTAAGAGGGTAATTGCAGACAAGAAATATAAATTCTTCTTTCCGTGAAATTATAAAGGGGTTGTAATCGCTGCAGCTCTAAAGGGTTAATTACAGAGACTTCGAGGAAGCCGTAAAATTATTCGATTCAATATACAATGTGTACAATTATTCTTCGGCAAGCTATCAGCAGTTTAGCAAATACCGCGCTCCGCGCGCGTTTACTATCCAGAAAATCGTCGATCGTGTGAACGACGTCTGTACACACCGGTAACGTTCGGCAAATAGTCTTCATCATCGAACGCTAAAACATCCATTACCTGGGAAATTACAAGGTAGCCGGAACAGGATGCCGAAGTTACACGGAACATGCAGCGAAAGAACAAAAAAAAAAATGATTGTTTCGCGACAGTAAACCGGACCCTTACGATGCTGGAGTCATGTGCTCGCCTGGTCGTCCGACTCGTAAACCCCTGCATCCGGTGTAGCCGAAGAATAGCGTGTCGCAGACGTTCCTGCATTAAATTCGGTCTTTGCGAAATTTCAAAACCGGTGGACTTCCGCGCCGGGTAACAGTCGCATAAAATCCATGCGCTTTTATGCACCGGCATAAACCAGCGACGTTTAAACGTAACGGGGTAGAGACCTTACAAACTAATCGTTTCGCTGCAACTTTACATCTAGACTGTCATTTTCTAGGCCTCGTTTCGACATTTTTGTAAAGAAACTGATCATTGGCTGTACGATATAATTTTTTCAAGGCAAAATGCTTAAAAGCAGTTTCTCAAGGGGGTGTCCTGGTTTTCGAGGTTCTAGCAATTTTTTCCACAGGAACCACTAAACCTTCCGCATTAGGATTTTGCACACACATTCATTGGTACTTGGAGTACATATGTCATTTTTTTTAATCAAAAATATTAAAAATTGAAGGAGTTATATATTTTTTTATAAAGTATGTTCTGAGAAATATGTGCTGACTGTTTTGCCACGATTTCGGCCCTCCTCCTGATCGAAAAGAAAGAAATGAGAAAATATATTAATCAGTATGAGTGTGGCTATGGTCTGAACGATTTTGCACACTCATTCATGGGTACTTGGAGTACATATGTTATTTTTCTAAATCAAAAATAATCAAAATTGAAGGAGTTATATATTTTTTTATCAAGTATGTTCTGAGAAATATGTGCTGACTGTTTTGTCATGATTCCGGTTTTCCTACTGATTGAATATAAAGAAATGAGAAAGTATATTAATCAGTATGAGTGTGTCTGAACAAAAATAACTTGGAGATCTTGATTATTTATAAAATGGTGGCATTTTGAACTGGAAATGTTATATTAGTATCAGAAATCCAAGGAAACCTTTTTGCACGCGTGTTCTGCGACGCAAATAAATGCAAAGAAAAATGGGTTTTTATAAAACAGCAGGAATCAAACGGTTTCGAGGAAGGTTCGCGAGCAAGGCTACGGACGTATCGACCGGAACGTGTTTCAAGTATAAAAAGATACGGACCAGCGAGTTTCGGATGGCGGGGCCGCAACTTTAGATCCGCGGACGTTTATGAGCGCTTATAATGCACGCCCAGGGAGCGGATGCGAATATTATCCGAAAGAGATAGCACGTCGCGGGGCAACTCGGGCATAATGAGAGCAGATTTCGAAGGCGCAGAGCGAATCTTTCGGACGTCTTTTTATGGGCTTATGCCTTGTCGCAGTGCGCGTCATAAAGCAGACATTTTATTTTTATCCGGAATCCAACGATCGCGGAAACCCGCGGCTGCTGTCCGCTCTAAGTATGACGTGGTATAACTGCCTGCGTGCTGCAAAACTTTTAACGCTAGAGTGAGCAACATCTGCGAATGCTAACAATGACTGCAAATTACAATGCACGAGAATTGTTTAGGGAACGAGGGGGTACTTCTTTTCGCGGGATTTCAGATTTCCTTTTGAACGCGCCACCAGTCAAACGTTGGATTTCGAGGATCCAGAGAAGAGGATCCAGAGTGTTGTTAGTGATAAGTGCTGTCGTACGGGCAGCGATTTTCTTGCCCTGGGCATACAGGGAACGGCGGACACGAAGCCACGCCCCTGCGAGCACGAAGCCACGCCTTTGCGGGCAAGGCTGCGTGTATTTGTTACACGCATTGTAACAACTACGTGGCAAGCTGCGTCTGTGCTAACCCCCACTCCGTTGAGTCACTTGCCCGTGGCTGTGCCCGCGGGCATCGTCGGGCGCCCTTGCCCGGTAATAGGCATGTTGATCAGTTCTGCATAAAAATGTTTTCATAATCGAACAACATTGTTCACTGCACTGAAATACATAAACATTTGCTCTCGCGTTCTTCGATCTTTAATCGTGCTTTGCAAACCTCCAGCAGGTTAACATAGATTTTTAGAATTCTTCTCTTCTCTTAACCCCTTGTACCATAATATCGAGTCAGACTCGTGATGAAGACTTCGAACAGGATTTTCTAAATATGCATATCATTAATTCCCTTTAAATTGAAATGAAATTCTATTTTATCGTAGTCGATATTTAGCCATTACAGAACACGTGGCTATACAATAAATATAAATTTTCTATTTTCCCAGTAGATTATGGACATCAAAGAATTTCTAATCATTATAATCATAAAATAAATTGTAGTGCAAGAGGCTACTAAAACGAAAGAATTAACTTATGAACAATGGCGTGCACATTGTGGCACAGATAACTGCGGCTAATTATCTTGTAACGTAATAACTAGACAGCGGATTTTGTGCATTTATGACAAAAATGAGTAGGCGTAATTTAAAACAGTAAAAACATTAGAAGAATTTTTAAATACTGTTATATTATCTTCAGCCTATTAAACTTATTAAGAAAGAAACTAAATTTCTATTTCACTCCAGTTTGTTGCAATGCCGATAGAAAATTTTTATTTTGCACAAAGATCCGCTGTCTAGTAATAACGAACGTCTTATTATTGTCTTCGCATCGTTAATACTATGGGAACGGTGCAGGAAGTTTTTTACACTCCCTTAATTTGCCACCCTGAAGAACAATCTCACACGTGACACTAGAGCTACTCTACTCGAAATAAACAATTCCGAACCTTGGCCTTGAAAGCTGCTAAACGATCGTTTCCGGTGGAAAACTTTTCGAACAGCCCGTCAACTTTCCACGAGCCCCGAAATCACCCTAAAGACCACGTTGCCGCGCGATACTAGTTCGAAGGCCGAGTTAGAATCTGTGTTAGGTTTTTCTTGGTGCGATGATCGCAGAGGTGTGCCGCTCTCTGCGACGGAAAGGGACAAGCTTCGTTGCGAAGGGCCGTGGGAAGACAAAGACGCGGAGCATAAGCGGATTTGAAGGTGGTGGTGCAGGGGGTCGGATTGAGCGTGGCTGGTAGACTGCGTAATCGTGCATCGTTTTTCCTGCATTATGAATCGCGCTAGGGGATAATCGTACTAGTATTTACGGGGCTTTTCGGCACAAAGGGGTTACACCGCGAGTCTCGCTACCGTATTCCGTTTATCTCCGGCAAAGTGTTTACCGTTAAACCATAAGCCACACGCCTTTGCTGTTTATATGCATTACTGCGGAGGCGGGGGAGTGAGGGCTGTTATCGTTATTAACAAAACAGAAGCTGTCTCTCCCGCGTCTCTCATTTTCTCCTCCGACGCCCCGCGCATCCCTCTGCACCCCTAATCCATCCACTCTCCGGCTTCTGTTGCACTCTTTTCCCGTTCCGTTTCGTTCCGTTTCCATGTTTTAGCGTGTACGCGTCTTGTCCCGACGCTTTCTGCTTCAGGGAACCACCCCCCCAACCCCCTCAACCCCTCTCTCTCTCTTTTTTTCCTCATTCCCTCGACATCGCTCTTAAATTTAATGACTCGCGAGAGAGCAGGAAATTTCGCGAGTCGTGTTTCTTTATTAACGCGACTACGTGGGAATAATGTAAACGTTTTGCAACACGACGCGGACCACCTGCTCGACGGCCGCTTCTCATGGAGTCCCGTATAAATATTTTTCTCCGCTTCCTGTCATTAGTTCACCGTTTCGTGTCGCTCTTTTTAGACGGCCGGATTGTCCCTCGCGGAATAGCTATTTATACGGGGCATTTGACGCGCCCGTGTAACAAGATAATTAGTCAAATTACGGAGACATGCGAGGTTTCGCGACTCCAGCTTGAACTCGCTGCGTTAGGATTTTAACTCCTTTCGAAGAATATCGTCAATTACCACGCGACTACATCCTGTGGAAAGATTTTTTAACTCCTTTCGAAGGATATCGTTAATTACCACGTGACTACATCCTGTGGAAAGATTTTTTAACCCCTTGCCCTAGAATATTATGTCCGACTCGTGATTCTGAACTGAGTGTTATTAATTTTCTGTAACCCTTTGAGCGTTGAGTTGTGCGAAGTTAATCGTGTGCTGTGGACCGCCTACTTTTTACGGCCTAATCACTCGCAACAATTTGTAAATCAATGCGCAATAAATGCACACATAAGTCTAATGGACAACACATATCTGCGTTCATGTCCCAAATTGAATGGTTGCGTGAGGACCCATATATGCGTTCATAGCGCTCAAAAGGTTAAACCGAAATAAAATTCTATTTTTGTTTCTTCAATATTCAGCTATTGGAGAACATACGGGCATACAACAGATATAAATTTTCTCCCTTTTTAGGAAGTTACAAACTACAAAAATAAATAGAGCAAAAAGGTTAACAGTCTACCTTCGATTATTTTCCAGGGTGAGGATTGCACACTTTTGAGGATCGTTTTGATTCTAAAACAGAGCGGGAAACTGTGAAGGCTTCTCTTTAATTATAATTTCACGAGCCCAGCAAATAATTACCGAACGGGACAAACACGAACGCTAACCGAACGTGCTATGTGAAACGTCGTTCCCCTAAACGGACCGATTCCCGGCTAAACAGATCCCATTCGACGAACCGAATAAAATAGAACGTGTTTGTTAATCAACCGTAAGAAGGAGGATTAATCGAAAAGACGAGAGTAGCGGGCCGGTGAAATAGCCGGCGATAGTGAACGGAGCAAGGACGGGCGCGTAGGTGTCTAGTGTCACTCGGGTCTCGCGGAATAGCCGCGTTTAACTGACGACACGATCGGCTCGATGGACCGAGAGAATAGGATCGGCTCGGTAGACAAGTGCATTGTGCATTCTCTTTGTCCTCGACGGTTGTACCGAAACCAAGCATCGCGCCACACGTCCCGGCGCCGCGCGTCGTCGCGCCGTTCTCCCCAACAGCAAGCAACCCCTGTACACCGTGCCCGGGGTGTAACGGTGACTCGGTGGTAGCGTTGTGCGGCGAAAGCACTGCGGATGGCATTTGTGGGTAGTGCATGGTTGACGAGGGAATCGGTAAACCTACGAAGCGGCGCAGGGTATCTGCGAGATCAGACCGCGCCGAGCCGAGCCGTGCCGTGCCGTGCCGAGCCGAGCCACCATCATACATCGGCTAATAGACACGAGGATATGCGGATCCGCCCCCGAGGCTTGTGTCACTTACCTCTCAACACCGACGCTCGATATTGTCGTTCGAGATCCGCCACTTGAGATTACGCCCCTCTGACAATTTATCGATTCAATTTTAGATCCAGCCAGTTTCGTCGCTGATCCACCAACCCCGCGAACAACAGGCCCGAGTCTCGTCCCGTGTCTCAACTGAAATTACAAATTGCACATGTACATTGATTTTTGGACAGTGATCTTTCACCGGGCTTAGAAAATCATTTCTATTACAAGATATCCAGAAAACCGAATTTCATTGCACAGATAATTTTCTTAGAAATTAGGATTTTTAACACTAAACGTACCATCACCGGTCAAATGACCGGTTCTAGATTTTTGTTTGGCGATTTTTGAAATTACAAAGATGCTTTCAATGACAGTGATTTTTTTAATAGGTTTAGAAATTTATTTCTACTTTGATATATTCAGATAAATAAAATTTTATTAGGATCTCTCCAATTCATAAGGGTTAAGACAGCATCCCCTATAATATATTTTAAATTTCTAGTTGTGGTTTCGTTAATTAAATTGCTCCGATTTTGTAAGAATTTCTGGGGTTGATATTTGGTTGGTTGGATTAACGTGTATACACGTCGAACGCAGTTAACTGGTTAATATAGTTCTCTATAATTCTCTGATTTTTTTTTTATGTTTGGCACTTAACGTGCCGATTAAAATTGGGGCACTTTGTTCGTTAATAGAGGGAGATTCTCGCGCCGTCTAGCAAGATGCTAGGTTCAACACGATGGCCCCGCGATCATGACAGTTTGATCGAATCTGTTAGCCGGAATCGGGTTGCGTCGCGCCGGTGTTACACGGGAAAGTATTGCGCGGAAAATTTCGTTTACGCTCTCGCGCTGCTGGCCCACTTTTCGAACTGGCGCGCGTGTTGCCCGCGACCCAGGCCGTTCGATTAAACGTTCGTGATTTTTCTGTCGGCTGAACCGCTCCCTCGGTTATGCGAGATTGGACCTGCGGCGAAGGATGTCGGGACGGTGACAACGACGCTTATCAACAACTCAATTTTAGGTCTGACGAGCGACCATTCGAGCACGCGGAATCGCAAAGCTTGTTTCGACTCGGGGATGATCCTAGCAAGTCATATTTGCCTGTGATAAATTCCCCCAGCTTCAGATCAAAGCAATCTTTCGTTAAATACATTAAAAAGATCTGTTTAGTAATTTTTCCGACTGGAATTAACCCCGCTGTAAAATTTGTCTGTTCATTTCAATATCATTTCGTATGTTATGTGGCAATAAATGTGCTCCCCATATGAGACATTCTGTTTAGTAATTTTTCCGACTAGAATTAACCCCGCTGTAAAATTGGTCTGTTCATTTCAATATCATTTCGTATTTTATGTGGCAATAAATGTGCTTCCGATATGACACATTCTAAAATCAGTTTGAAAACTCTTAAAGAATCATTTTCGACCACGTGATGCGAGAATCCAGTGTGCTCACGTCTCCAACAGTATTTGTCCAGTTGAATTATTAGCAACTCGGTCGCAAATCCCCGTGAAATAAGAAGGAGGGTAAAAGGAGAGAAAATGGAATAAAGCAAAATAGCTGACACAGAAGACGAAGGCAAGAATACGTGGGGAAACTCCGGAGAAAGTGGTAAAGCAATAAAGAGTGAAAGTGTCAGGGGTTCGTGAAGGTCTGCTAAGCAAACGTACATACATGTATACACGGAGAGGTGAGAGAGAGAGAGAGAGAGAGCGGGGCTCGCACCGGGATCTTGAAGAAAACATTAGAAACAGAAAATGTCATGGTGAAAGTTAAATCGAGCCACACACGGGAATATAACCTAGAAAAATGCCGAGTATGAATATGCAGCCGAGCGAAGTTTCTGTGCAGACCTTTTGCATAATAAACTGCACACTCGTACGTATAACAAAACAGCAAGACCTGATTTCCACGGACCACACGTACAATTGAAAAATGGCCTCCCGTTATTGCCAATTCCAATGATAATTTCACTAAAACGAGATTCAGTATCGCTTCTTTAACCCTTTGCACTCGAAGCTATTTTAACTCCCAAAACAAACCGTTTCTTTCGACTTAGAAAAATGGTGCCATTTACTCGTACAATACTGAAGTGTTTAGTAATTTATCGAATACAAACCAATTTAATAATGTAAAAAATATTTTAAATAATGATACTAAGTGCTAAGGGTTAATATCCACCGTTCTTTAGGCACAATAATTGGTACAGCAGCTATGTTTGCACATAAATTATCGCACATTATTTATCGAAGCACAGCCAGGAGAAGAAACACATTTTTATCGGACTCCCGGCTAATTACAATACGTGGAAAATGTTAATTATAGCGGAGCATCGAGCAGCCCAGCAGGTAAGTCACGAATCTCTTGGCGACGTGATAACGCGGCACGCGCAATTAGCGTATTGCTGCTTATAACGAGCGGGGCGACGGCGTGCGTGATTACGCGAGCGCAAAGAAACCAATCGCAGATTGGACGCGGCGGTCGCAGCTAATTACGATGACGAAAGGACACGGTAATTATTATTTTTTGCCAACAGAGCGCGCCGGGCCGGACGCTGGAAACAATCAGACTCTCGGTGAAATTTTTATTCGCGACCATTACAAAGGAAGTTCGCGCGCCGCGAGACACGACAAACAAAAGAAACAAAAATAAAAAAAAAAAGAAAACACGAGAGAAAAAGGGAAAAGGAATCCGTGATACGCAACGCCGGACCTCGGGCTTTAAGGATTATTTTCACGTGCGTCCATCGGCGTTCCGTTGATGGAAGAATACGCGTTTTAATCAAGTTAATGCAACCATGCGGCCTCCTCTCTCTCTCTCTTTCTGTGTGTGTGTGTGTGTGTGTGTGTGTGTGTGTTTCTGTGTGCAGCGACGGTGTTGCAGCGTAGACGTGTCGAATAGTTTCGTGCGTGCGTGCGCGCCAAGCACACGTTTGCGAAACGACTTTTATGGCCGGTATACACTTTGAGAACGGCGCCACCACGTGACAACCGGATGTTCGTGTTACCAGCCGCTTCTTACGAGCACGTTTCTCTGTCGGATTGCTATGCCGAAAAAATACTGGGTCAATTTTCGAACCAACTTTCCGATGGTTTCGATACGGGAGAGCACGTTTGTTGCAAAGCAATTTTGCGTTCCCACTGTCGTGTGTCGACGCGAAATTAGTTTTGGTCATTTTCTACGACGGTCCGGCCGCTTCGTTTATTTTATCATTGGTAATATTCATTGCTGAAGTCATGGATTCAAATCCCTGTGAAAATCCGTATTATTAATTACCAGACTGCAGATGTTTATGCAATTTTCAATTTTTCTAGGAAAATTTTAGGAAAGTGGAAACAAATAAAATGTAATTTTTAGTGGTAGCAGCCTTTGTAGATCTGGAATAAGTAAAAATCGTTCTAAATTCTGTGGTATTTCATATTATAACATTTTTTGAAAATTTTCAGAACCCATAAATGCATAAAGGATCCACAGTCTATTAATTACTTTATATTTCAAAGTTATGTTTCAAACATTGATTTATATTTCTATGCTTTGGGAAATACATGGGGTGTTTTCAAAATCCATATCTCCTTGTTTACACTTGTGCACTACCGCTCAAAAGTATCCGGGCACTTATAAACTCAAATATCTTTGTTGTTTCTAAAGATACGTAAAATATGGTAAGGACAAAGTTGAATGGTACAATGGGGCTGACACGATGCGTTACGATACGTAATTTTTCATTTAGAACGTCAGATATTTCACAAGAAACTAATAAAAATCAATTTTAGTCACTATTTTAGGCACTGAAATAACTTTGATGCAATGCTAATAACGATATCTCGCAATTGTCCGGATACTTTTGAGCGGTCGTGTATATCTAAAAAATTAATATTTCATAGTCAGAAATAAAAGGACAGAAATTTTAAGTCGGAACAACAAACCAGGGATCAACTAATCGCAGGAGAGAATAAATCTTTAACATGTGGGAAAAGCGAATTAAATCAGCGCATGTAACACATGCACGATAACGCGTAATAATTGTTCGTGTAATAGCTTAATAATAAACTACATTAGTGGTTCCGAAGTTAATGAGGTTAATGGCGTAAAGTTGGAACGTGACATAAATAGTTTCCATAGTGCCTCAGCTCTGTATCAGACATCTGATCGAAATTGTATGGCTTTTCACGCCACAGTTACTTCCGCAAATATTATCCGGGATCGAATGGATATAATTCAGGGATTAAATGTCTTACGCCGATTTCAATTAGCTAATTGTAAATAGGATAGAATAATAGTAGAAACTGTAATCGGTGTGTTTGCCGATCAGATTATTTGTGAAGTTACAGTTGTGACAGTTGTACTGTCTGCTGCATGACATGCTAAAATAATATTTCCTTTGCGAGATGCGCTAAACGCGGGTGCTTAACAACAAAGCTTTTAGCCTTGGGCACTTGCCCTGTATGATTTCATTTTCGAGCTACGAGCTGGCATTAATTACTATTATCCTAGTCAAAATTATCCTAACATCGTACTTTTAGCTATTTATTTATGAAATTTGCTACCTATAAAAATATACATTCCTGCATTCGAGCTAGATAAATTGATATTATTGATATAAAAATTGGTACGGACCTCGGTAACGTGTTGATCGAACAGCAAGAATTTCAGAAGTTTTCCGGGGTTTTTTTAAACAGATGCTCTATATGCAAAACGCAAGGAACAAAGCTTTTCACTGGCGAATTAAAAAAAAAAAAAAAAGAAGCAGGGGATCGACAGAGAAAATGAACGCATCTGGACTTGGCCAGCGACCGAGCATTACTATGTTAAGAGTCCTCGGGAGAGAAGCAGGGGTTGTTACATCCCCTCGACAGGCGAGAGCCATCATCGTTGGATAAGACTACGGATATTGAACAGTGAGAATCACTGCAATCCCCGGTGTGTGATAACTCAGGTAGCGTGAATAAGCTGACCCCTCGTCGCTCGAATATACCGGCCATTTATGCAACAATACAACACCGTTGCTTCGCATCCCAACTCTTCCTCCGCACACACTCGCAGGATCCCTGTGTGTGTGTGTGCCCTACATGGCCGGCGATTTAACATCCTATCGTTTTACAGCACTCGTTAAACGCGCAGCGGACACCGACCACGGCCACGAGTGTTCTGATTTCGAGAGGACACTCCGCGATTCGCGGAAATTATTTGCATTTCGACAACTCTTTTCGCGAACCGGCCCTGGCTGTGCTCTGTCGTTTCCTTTTCCGATCACTATGGCCAAGCATTGCCTCTTAATCAAGTGGGCCAGAGCGCTTAAATTTTTGCCTATAATTTCTAAAATTAAAATACTCGAGCGAATATCATCTTCTCCCTTTGCTTGAGAGAAAGGGCCTATTCAAAATTGTAAAAAATATTTCACCCCTTCAGCGACACTGGAATGTATAGTCCCTCTCATAAGTCTTAGGACACCTCTAGTTTTTAGTAAAATTTTGGTATTTCGTATAGATTATGAACCTTCAATTGTATTAACTACATAATATAAACATCCTCATATGTTCAGCAGTAATTACAACTTCAATGTAATAATTCATTAAAAATTATGAAATATAATAGTTACACCAAGCACCAGATTTGAACCCCATAGAAAAATTAGGGGATGAACTGGACAAACAGGTGCAGAACTTTTGCCCTGCTTCGAAAACACATTCATGGAATATTTTGGAACGATAATGGAATTATATAACAACAGAAAGTATCAAAAAATTGATCACGTAAATGCCAAGAATAGTGGAAACTATTATTATTAAAAGAACATATATTTTTTTATTTCTTAATAAGATTTTTGATATATGAGAGCAGTATCCTTTCTTTGCCGTGTAAACCTTTAAACAAGGAAAAATTTGTTCGCATCGTTCAACAATTATTTCATTTTTACAGAGTTGAATACAAATATGATCACTGTCCTAAGACTTATGAGCGGGACTGTACGTTTACTCTTTCTTTCAGTTAACATTATTCGACTAGACACTACATATAAATAGCGTTAACAGCTCCGAGATATTTTTTTGCATAATATTGACCGCGTGTTGCGATCGTGTGAAAAGTGAACGGCGAAAATCAGTGAAATCATGGCGAAGTATTAAGTTTTAGAGATTGTACGAGTTCGTGCGAGCGATCCGGGGTTGAGGGTTGGCGGGGGGTGTGAAATAGAACGTTGACGTGGAAATAAATCAAACGGTCGTATATCTACCCTTTCGGGATAGCTAAACAAGTCATTTTAAAATGCAGCATTCGCTCGGGGTTGGACTTATCCTGCGGCGCGCAAGGGTTAAAATTATTTAGCCACCTGGACGCGTGCCTCGCCGAGGGAGAACGGAAAGAGGAATAAGCAAGGAGCTTGTGAACGATATGAAAAACGGAGTTTATGGCAGCTGTAAAGATTATGTCGCCTAGAGTGGCTGACACACACGCCCGTTCCATTTAACTACTCCTCTAAAGCCTTACGTCCTTTCGCAGCCTGCGCGATGGATCGCGCTTATAACACCTGCTTCGCACGAACAGATTGAATTAAACCGGCTTATCATTTCCGACCGTAAACTCGGCAAATGAAGCGCTAATTAATATCGTTTAATTAGAATGCTTTAAACTGCGCCCGGGATTTCGCCAACGATCCCGCGGTTTAGGCGAACTCGAGCTTGCCGGATAAACATTCGATCCCGTTGTATGAAAAATTTTTGGAAGCTTCTCGCAAAAGTACCTTTTAATTTGCGCTGAAATTATATTATTGTCTAATTTTTGCGGAGCGGTGGAAAAACGCGGTTTCGTGTGTGATCGGTTGTTCGGGAATAGTAAAATGTGATTTTTTGTTTCCCCGTGGCCGGAACCGAAAACGCAAATGGTTTTTACAGTGGTCGTGCGCAGGACAAGCGGAGTTACCGAACCGGAAATGAAATTCTCTATTTTTCTTGTCCTCATGAAAGAAACATCGTTTTAGAACACCTGATGTGATAAATCTACGCCGGCTGGTACCGGGGACGTTTTGTTATTCTTTATTCTCATGGTTTGATGCTGCAAGCGACATCGGTTGAAATGTCACTCGTTGATTCGCGGGCCGGGCGTCAGTTTATGATACGAATTCGTGTGCAGGATGCATGGTAAACAAAAAAAAAAAAAAAAGAAACAATGCGAGCACACACAGACACACACGCGAAAAAAAAATGCCGCGTAGATGATTTAAATAAACTGCTGCCGGGAACGCCATAAGCTACTCCACGTGGCCCCGCGACCATTTTCGAAACGCCCCAGCCTTTTCCGCATTAACGGAACCACGTTCGCTTTTAGGAGGGAGGCGATTGGAAAAATTTTATCAGAAATTTCCATCGAGCCCGACTTGGCCCAGTGAATATGCAAATTTCTGGTTGAACATCGGACGTGACTCGGATTTTTTTTTCCGCCGGTAAAAACAATAAGTACTGTCTACCATCCCCGCCGGACAAAATTGACGTCCGTTATGAATCACGTCACGGAATAAAAAATTTTCAGAAAATACAAAATCCCGAGGAATTCTCGCCGGTGATATATCGCGGCCGGAATTTTAACGGATCGGTGCTGTTTCGTTATGTAATGGTGTGGTCCATCTGATAAGGCCCGTTTCATCCCTTGTCCACTTCGGTTTCAATTTTTACCACAGCGTCGTTAATAAGTCCGCACGATTTTTAATAAAATCTCCAATGAAAATGCGAACGAGCTGCGAAAATTAAGCGAAAGCTTGGAACTTTTAAGCGAGTCCACATTTACTATTGTACTAACTTTTTTAACCCTTTGCACTCGAGTGGCGACTTTGAAGCGCCACTAAAAATTGTTGTGGCACTATTTCAAAGAAATTACAAAAAATATTTGTTACATTACAAAATTTGTATCTAATAGATTACTAAACATTCAAATGTTGTATGTGGAAATCGGATCAGTTTCGTATGAGTAAAATGTTAATATTCTAAGACGGAAGAAAAATTTTGTTTCAGAATTAAAATATCGCCGAGTGCAAATGGTTAAAAATAAGTAGTTCAAATTTCAGATACTTTTTGAGTCCACCGTGTATTAAAATACCAGAAGGTTCGCCGTGTGATCGGCGCGGAATGCGTCGAGAATGATTATGCGGGATTGAGGCAATTAGGCGACCGGTCGCGACGCCATTGTATTGAAATGCGAGCCGAGAGTCATATCTCGCATCTCAAGAGCGTCTCGCCGGGCGAAGTTCGCGAGTATGAATTCCTCTCGTAGGCGTTCGCAACAGCAAGATCCATTTAACTACATTGTCTTAAGCCACTAGCGGGAGCACTTGCTCGTGTACTTAACGCCGTATCCCGCGCTCACCAACACCGGCAACATAATTCTTGGCTTATCGTAACTGCTGATCTAGCAGTTACAACGTTACACGATACTGCATCGATGTGCCGTAATTGTCGCCAGAATAAAGCGGCTGAGTTACCGGTTGCGGCTATGAATCCACGCCGTCTGGCCCCCGGTTGTCGCTCAGTTAGCAGTAATTAGACACTAACGAGACCTTTCGGGGCTCGACCCGTTTCACTTCCCAATTGTACAAGCCGCTATGAAATAAAGAATCATGCGGGTCGACCCGCGAATCGTCCGCAGTTTCACTAAAATCCCGGCATCATGGCACACGTCATCGCGTTTCTCCAACTTATTGCCCATTTAGAAAGAGAAAAAATTCGTCGCACAAGTCCCGATCTTGTTACAGTTAAAGATCGCACGCAAGTCCTGGCCTAAGGGTGTGTTTCACAGGGGTTGTAGTTTACCATAATATTGCTTCTCGGAGTCAGGAAGTGTTTAATGGCACGTCGAAACTGGAGCGCGTACCTAATTGCTCTCTGTTCGTCATTTGACGGTGGAACGATATGTTAGTTCTTCCGTGCATAAAATACCGGATAACTGAAAACCGGCCGTTAGCTTATGAAACGGAAATCTATTACGAACCGTAGCCATCAATTTTTCGATGCTACTCCAAAGCGAATCTCCCCTCCAAGTTGAATAAATCGTCGTTGTTTCACGCTCACCGTCGACAAACAAGGAACCCTCTGAAATTAATGTCAAACATTAACAATCCGGAACGAACCGTACACATATTTATTTCTTCGAAAAATGTATTCCAACGAGGACTTTCATTCACTGGAAGATAAAGTTGGTACATGTGAAATAAAAAGACCTCTCATATAATTCGTCTAGAAAGGAAGTACTGCTAATTTTATACAGAATTTAGTTTAACCCCTTGCCCTAAGGTAACGAGCCAGACTCGTGATGAAGATTACGAATAGAGTCTGATAAATGTGAACGTTATTAATTTCCTTCAAATCGAAATAGAATTTTACTTGGTTGTAGTTGATGTATATCCTTTGGAGAAAACATAGGCATACGATAAATATAAACCATCTTTTTTTTCTATGAAATTCTGAACGATGAAGAATTTCTAACCATTATAATCACAAAATAAATAGTAGCGCAAGGGGTTAACGATCGGGTAACGACTTAAGGCGATTTTCTGATTGAAAGAATTTTTCAGTGCCCAGAACAAAAAATGAAAATTGACCGTAACAGTAAGGATCACTAGTGGACGAAACTTCTACTGTCTAGTCCAGCCTGTCTTTAGTTTTATTAAGCTTGTTGTTCGCAAATAACGCTAAACAGCATTTGAAATACTGCCGCGTCTGAAACCGGGCTGGATGCGGTCCCGTATATATTCCAATAGGGATGATTATATTCTACAACCTGGAATTTTGTACTATAAACGAGCTCGTTTACGGTGAAATCTACATACAAATTGAACCGAGTTTTTCCGAGGCGTGTTTAGCCGTCGCGCAAAATTTAATATGCCTCAATTAAGTGATTTCGCTGTGAAAGCCCCCGGTGCCGACAGAGAGAGAGAGAGCGAGAGAGAGAGAGAGAGAGAGAGAGAGATCGATACTCACATACGATCGGCGGACGACGGGTTCTCCGGGCACATGCACGCGTACCAATGGAACTTAATTATCCAACACGCATAGCATAACGACGTCCGTAAAGCCGGATTAGGCAAGGACTCGTTCTTTACGATCAATCAAATCGAATTTTATTGCGTTTGCATTTAATTGATTCCATTTCTTTGAGCAATTCCTGATGGATCGGCTCGGGCAAGATCGAGCCGGACGTTTTATGGAAATGCAAATGAAGCAAAACGGCCCTCGGGTCTCCAGAAAGGATTGGAATTTCAATTATGCAAGAGGTACGGGAAGATAACCATTGATCACGTTGCAAATTGAAAGAAGAACGACGCCGCTCGTGATAGAATTGTAAACTTGAGGTTACTATCGCACCGGTGCAACAGTTATGAAACAACATTCTGCTGCTGGAAACGTTCACCGTTTAAATCATCAATTTTGCCGTTTGCGGCGCGGCACCTTTCCCTTTAAAATTGCTGATCTATCTACAACTGGTTTCTGATCGTAGCGGTTTGTTTGCTGGGAAACAATAAGATAAATAAAGTAGACAAAAATACTTGCCTAGAACATTCTTTCCATTTTGTAAATGTTGTAAATGTTGATCTATGTACAACTGGTTTCTGATCGTAGCGCTTTGTCTACTGGGAAACAATAAGATAAATAAAGTAGACAAAAATACTTGCCTAGAACATTCTTTCCATTTTGTAAATGTTGTTTTCCATGGACTCTATTCAGTAGAGGTAGAAATAATTATACGAGCAATTGTTTCACGAGCACACATAGGGAATTCTTTAATGTTATCTTTAAACGAAAGCAACAACAATATTTTCCTCTGCTCGAACGGACAAAGTGAGTTATTTATGGGAAAGACCGTTGAAATGCCCGGGGAAAAGTTGTCACTCATTGCAGAAATAACTGATTCGACGAATTGTACACGTCAGCGAATTGTACTTTCCGTTTACCTACAAAGGATAAACAGAAAACATAAATAGAGGTGGTAACGCTACGAGGTGAACAGCTAGTTCGACGCAATGCAACGTGGATCGGGACAGTGTACCTGGGAATTACAATTGAAGGTGACTTTCAACGGCAAACTGTAGTTTTTAATTACCGAACCACACTATGACGTTCGCAATATTTAATCCACTAGTTACAAGTCCCATTTCTTTCGTACAAAAGTTTCCTAAATGGTACGAAACAGAAGTTAAATGAAACTGTATAAGGGGTGTAGAAATTAATTCATGGCCCCGTACAATTAACTACGAATTGATGGTGTAGATGCATAGAAAATTATTTAAATTTATTTTCGAAATGTTATCTGGTTGATGAGTTTGTAAAGAGCAAGCTACGTTCGTTCTAATACTAATAATGGTACAAAACAGTAGTTAAATGAAACTGTATAAGGGGTGTAAAAATTAATTCATGGCTCCGTACAATTAATCACGAATTGATGGAGTGGATGCATAGAAAATTATTTGAATTTATTTTCGAAATGTTCTCTGGTTGATGAGTTTGTAAAGAGCAAGCTACGTTCGTTCTAACATTTCTCCGTTTAATAATTTTAATTTTATCCGACTATAAATCCACAAAATTCGCGGTCTAATTATTCGAGTTATATTATTCGCTAGTTTAATCAGCGACGAGGCAGAAAAAGAAAGTTGATCGTCGGTCGCAGCGACGATAAAGAGTTTCCGGACGACCCTCGAAGATGACTTGCGTCACGGTGACTTGTGTGCTTACCCGAGGACTATGGAATTACCGAGCCCTGTAATACGATGTCTTCTTTATTCGCCGGGGTCGGGGAACAAGCGCAGGAATGTATCTGCACGGCGCACATTTCACGGGAAAGTATTAGATCGGTAACTTAAACTTTCGCTAACGTATGCAACGAGCCAACTTGCCGACTTCGTGGGTGGGGGGAGAGGGTGAGGATAGGGGGTAGGTAGGTAACACGTAGACTGCGTGGGAGAGCGTGTGCAGTCCATAATTTCCGACTTGAACGCACGCGTATCGGTATATAAGGCGGTTTAAAATATCGTAACAGATTACGTGGGGTGGGGGGTCGGCGAGGGGGGTAGAGGAGAGGGGGTGGACTTCGTAATCGCCGCGAAGCCTGATATTTCTATCGTTTATAAAGTTTAACGAGGCCGTGAGGAGCCGGAAAGCGATAAAGAGTTCCGGCACCGTTAACTCGGCCCCCGAAGGGCGGGAGAGAAGCTACTTTTCGTTCAGGGAAAATTAGCCTACGTCGTTGCGTATCGTCCTGTTCTCGTTGGAATTGTGCACCAGGGCCGACACGCGCATCGCAATAAATATCGCGAACGCTCTGCATGCAGAATGGAACGCGATTTATCGCTCCTCGTAGCGTACTTGTTGCGAAACGAGATGCCCCGGCCACGTTATCCTTGCTGCACGATGGCGCGGCGATCAAACATGCATCCAGGAATTAGGCTACATACGAGCACATGCTACTTGGTCATTCCTTTCCAATCTTTTCTTCCTTCCAAAGCGTTGTTACCTTATTATTTCACCGAACTGCAAGTTTTCAATAACACTCTGGGCACGTTGCAAAGAAATATTCAAACTCTCAAGAAACAATAGCATTTTTCTTTCAATCTTTTAACCCTTAGCACTCGAGTGGCGAGTGTAAGGCTAAAAAAATATTTTTTTTACATTATTAAATCTGTTTGCATTTAAGAAATTACTAAACATTTCAGTACTGTACGAGTAAATTCCACCATTTTCGTGTGCATAGCATGAAAAAATATATATAAAAGGGAAATGTTTCGTTTTAGAGTTAAAACAGTGTCGAGTGCAAAGGGTTAACATTGACGAACAAAATAAAATCCCTGTCAGAGTAAACTATTTATTCCTCTATCGTGCAAGTACCACTCAGACTAAACAAATTTTTCTACGGTATTCTACGGTGTGAAGTAGAGCCTATTGAAAAGTTGTGTAATTGTTTCATATTAATACGTAAAATGGGGAACGGGAATTGTATTAACAGTTTCGCGTAACTGGCAGCATTAGGTCGCTATTTATCAGGGTTCTGTTCAGCAATCGGTATCAGGGTGGGGGCATCGCAATTTCCTTGATATTTCCTTTGGATAGAGGAGCCGTAGGAAATTGTTCCTAACATTTATAAATCCCCGGGGAACCCTCCTTACACACGTTCGAGCGTTCCATATATTGGGCAGGGGTCGTTGTCGATGAAACATCCCACAAAAAGCAGCCGGCCGGATGGGTAACCGAAAGCTACCATCGCCAACAGTGAGGCCATCATATTGCAATATCGGACAGGTAACAGCGCGAGCGAACGGGAAAGAGGCTGGTAAGCGGGGCCATGGGGAGCCGTTAGATCGCCAAGGCTTTTAAATTAGCAACGACGATGGGCCCCGGCTGCAGAAGTAGGAAAAGAACAGTTCGAGTAATATGATTTCACAATACTGACGGAGCGCGACCGCCGCATAGTCTTTCCGAACGGCAATGTCTCTGAGAACAACTTCATTCCGCGTGGACCACTGAAAATAAATCAAACTGTATTTAACCCATTTGCATCATAAGGAAATATGAAAAGAAGGCCTTTATCACCAAACGCTTTTTTTTTTTAGTACAAAAATGACTACTAGTAAAAGAACTACATATTTCATATTTCTATTGCTAAATACTACATATTTCTATTACTAAATACTACAAATTTCTATTACTAAATACTACATATTTCTATTACTAAATACTACATATTTCTATTTTTAAGCTAACGAATAGTGAACAACAAAGTTAAGCTTGTGCATATGGCTTCGCTGATAGCGAGCAGGAAAATTGAGCGCATATATACGCTAATGATGCAAATGGGTTAAACTGTAAAATTTAGAGACATTTGAAACAAAAGCTGGATTATTCTAAACGATAAAAATAAAAATTCACTGCAAACAGCACAGTTTACCGAAAGAAGTCGCCAAATGGTACTCTCTCAAGACGACAGCAATGTTCGACGGCCCCGCCCCGTTTAAATAATTGTCACGGGCAAATAAGAGCGTAATTTAAGGATTCCCGGGGATTCGGATCGTGTAACGAAGCCCGGTAAAAATTCGGAAGCTTCCGTGGTGGTCGGACGGCCGTTTTAAAACACTGCGCAGCGGCGCTGCCGGTCGCGTCGCTGTCGATATCGAAAAAGTATAAACCAGTGGATATGCAAATGCGTTCCGAGTGTGCCATGTGTTTGCGGCGTCGATAACACGGACGTCCGAGATGACAGCAACTTTTCTCATACGATTGTCCGACTGGTAGAATGAATAGACGCTTTTCCGAACGGGAGCGTCCATAACTCGCGAAAGTAGCATTCAAGGGCGTCGGTCGAAACGCGTCTGTTGCAAATGGATGGGAAAAATAGGAGAGATAAGGCAGGCTCGATTGCGGGATTTCGGGACGGGCCATAGAATTACAGCTTTTCGGTTGAATTCTGCCGAACTAAATAATTAATAAATTTTTTGAAAGAAAATTCACCCAAAAACTTTAAATTTAAATTATTTTTTTTATTTTTTATAATAATTCTATTAAGATTTAATTTTACTTTGAAAATTCCTCTAAGTTCGCGTATATTACCTTTAAAAGCAAAATTAATTTAGAAATTTACATACGCATTTTATCGATCGTTTCTCCTCGATTCGAACAAGTTCTGATCGTGCCGAATGACGCTCGAGTCGAATAAATTGCACACGACAGTGTATAGTAATGAATTTATGAATGAGACGATCAATTCGGAATACGTGTCTTCCAGTGATAATTTGAATGGCAAAGGACAACTTGCCACGCTCGAAAAGCGAAACAGAAAAGGAGACGTTCTCGATTCCCAATTCGATGAGATCCGTAGATCCTATTAGCCGATTAGACGGCGCGATTAGAAGATATATACTTCATACGTGAGATCGACGGAAAGCGAATAGTATCGTACCCCGTATATCGGTACACGTTCCGGCACGAAATCGTGAATAATAGATAAGCACGTTAGTAAGTCTTATCTGAAAGCACGTGTCCTGGGAGAGCTTCCTGTTCTCGGTTGTCACATGAATTCTCCCACAGCTTGTGCATCGCGGATGTAGATTTCTGCTAATGAAATGATCGGGGCCCAATCTGGTCTACCGTGCCGGGACTACCCTTGATTAAAAGAACAATCACGACCAGAATTATTCTGCGCAATTTTTACTTTCGTCACAAGAACACGTTTACTCAACGAAACAGTCCCTATTCCAAGTCTTGGGAAACAATTAATGACCAATGAACACGTTAACTGCCACGTCACCCATATGTGGATGACGAAATTATTTCTCCAAGTTTTAAAATGAATTTCTACGCTAATATATTAAGTGTGTCATATTTTATTAGGATCTGTAAAATGCCAGAAAGTTGGAGGACTACTCAATATCATACATATAATTTTTTTCAATTTTTATTTCATTAAATAACACATTGATTTGATGGAATTTTTGAGGTTTCTTGCTTGGCAGTCAAAGTGTTAAACAAATTTCTCCGGCAAATCTTAGAGCTTGTTTTATATCATACACTATTTGCAGGTAATATTTGATGACTAATCAACTGCGGGTCCGATACACCTGGGGAAACATTTGAGTAACGCTCTATATGATTTTGAAAAACGATTACTTCTCACGACTAATCAACTGCAAAAATTCGAAAATAGCGAAACGATTACTGAAAATGGGAATTTCTAAATCGAGAAATCAATTCTGTTCGATCTCCTATGGACCTGTATGAAGAATAAAAATTATTCAAGTCAATTACAAGGAACTGAAGGTTAAGGACAATGTATAATTTCTTTTTTCACCATCATAGAAAGTCAAAAATAATAGCGACCTCAAATTCCTCTGGTATCAATTTTGATATCAAGGAACCAATTTGTAAAATTCGCTGACAGATGCGACCTCAAGGTTTGCAGCATCACCGCCGAGTCCGTCAGCGTCGTTTCCCAGCCGCAAAGTATAGTGAACCCATGGAACATGGTGTGTACCGCTGGCACACGCAGCGAAAAGTGGTCGCGAACAATCTGAGCGTTGCGTCTGGAGATAATGATCCAGCGGCACGTTCTCGCTTGAACAGATGACATCTCGTCGACACACCGGTGTGTCTCGGTTTGCGCGAGAGCAATGGCTTTCTTAGGGCGAGACGCCCTAGGAGCGGCAAAGGAATGAGATTAGTCGCGTACGTGGCTGGTGTTTCCACTTAGAACCGCGTCGCGCTATTTGCCATGCAAATAATCCATTCGACCCGGCCGGCGACACCCCCGCGCTCGCGCTCGCGCGCGCCGGTATTTAGTTACACACATTCAGCCAGCCAGCACGCGTTCCATCATAAATATGTATCATCCGGATGTAGCTGCGTATCTAAATACACACGGCCGTTGCTTTTACGCCGTTTTCGTAGGCACACAACCGGCAGGATACATTAGCCCTCTGCGACGAAGACGACGACGAAGATGATGATGATGAAGACGACGAAGAAGACGACGCACAGCGAGCCGATTCGGAAAAAATGTTCGCGTCACGAAACAGCATGAAACTAGGCCAATTCTTAAGCTAATTCAATTCATAATTTAATTTAACCCTTTGCACTCGAAGCTATTGTAACTCCAAAATGAAAAATTTCCTCCGACCTAGAATATGTTCCTTCTATGTTTATATTTTCATGTTATACATACGAAAACGGTGCAATTTACACCTACAATACTGAAATGTTTAGTAATTTATTAAATACAAACAGATTTAATACTGTAAAAAATATTCTGAAAAATTGCACAGTAATTTTTAGTGACGCCTTACAGTCGCCATTCGAGTGCTAGCGTTAATAGAGATTTCTAGTTACTACTAGATACAGTGACTCAAACAATTGATCAAATGTTCCGAGTGTAAATTTTTATTTAATCGAACACATGTTAATAAGATATGTATGTAACAAAATATTTTATCACAATACATACATAGTTTTCGTAGTTCACATAACACAGAATTAACTTAAATATGTTATACTTTTTAAACAAAATTTCATGAAATTAACAAATTATGTAATGATCAAATTTTTGAGTTTGAAAAAATGAAATATTAGTACTTCGTATACCCTCCGTCTTGGCATACTATGTACTAAACTTTTACACTGTTCAGCCTTAATATATTATTTTCCCAAGCAGTTTTAACTTCTGACCACAATTCAATAATACTTCTTGAATTGTATCAGGGCTTGAACTGTCGTAAAGTACCGACGCAATGATAACATTTTTCGTATATATATGTATCAACAGTCTTAAGCAAGATTCTAATAAAGGTGTACACGTACTGTGACTTGTTTTCTTTTTGTTCGAACATTTGATCAATTGTTTGAGTCACTGTATTTAATATCTCAAATTCCATACTCTCGAACTAATGCGTTAAACTATTTTTCGGATCTGTTTTTCGAAAGTTTTTCCGAAATGTATTCGGTGATGGTGTCAGGAGGCAAACCTAAACAGTCCATCGACGAACTCCGGAGAGTCTAGCCTAACAGTAACGAGGACGAGGACTGGAATAAGGGGCGGTCGAGGGTTAGGCGTCGTCCGCGCGCTCGCATATTAAGGTGTGTTCGCGGAAAATTATTTTTAATGCGTCCAATTAGAGAGGTGCATGTTACAAGCATGATTTTCGTGGAAGATAAATGAATTTAATAAACGGAGAGTCCCCGCCGAGTCACGGTCAGGAGCAAACGTGCGCTGTTAGGCGGCATATGGAAGCGACGTGTGTCTGAATACGAGCAACCCTCTCCTTTTCCCGCGTTTCGTTCTGTGCAACGGGGGAACCTGTACGGGTAATTATCGTCGACGAGATGCACTTTACTACCACCGGTGAAGCTCATGATGAGGAGCGCCTTACACTGCCAAGTAAACACGCGCCGGGGCCAACAACGAAAAGCTAGAAAACCCCCGTCGGCCGGAGGGCGAGGTGGGGAGGGGGAGTGGGGGGTGGGGAGAGGGTTTGTATTAAGGACGCCGCTAGAAACGTTGCTTCACGCTAATGAAACTCGTTTACGGAGAATTGCAGCCCTGATGCTAATGCACCCCTATCGACGCTGCCAATCCCGAGGACCGGGGCTACCTATCGATCCCGAAAATTACCAGGATTGCGTTGTCAATCTTGTTCTGCTGCCGAGGATCGACTGTTTCCTGCTAGCCTGCTCGCTGCACGAGGTCGTAACATAAGCGTTCAACTATGGTCGGCACCGGTTTATTCGTGAAGCACAGAATTGTGTGATTTCTGATTTCCAGCGGCTTCATTCCAATCACAGTATACAACATTTCTTTATATTTTTAATTAAGCTTGTGTTACCGCCTAATATTTTCAAGTTCGTAACGTGAGATTAACAAAATTAATATAGAAAAGTGAAATAATTAGGGCCAGGTGACTGACAATCTCAGAACGTATGAATTAAGTCTTGCCACAGTAGTACAACTCAAGGCATAGGCCGACAACTCGGACTCCAAGGCTTAAAAAAGAAAAAAACAGAACCAAGCGACAGTGAAACAATTTACTACAATAATATATATCAATCCAAAGCACATGTTAAAATTGTCGCATGCAATGTTCGTCAACCGTGACCGTTAATCCCTTCCATAATTCAGAACGTAACAAATACGAACATAAAAATCTGTCTGGATGATAATACGTTTGGCGATTTGTGAGCTTGAGAACGTCAGTAAAATTTGTTGTTTGTCGTTGGTATTACCGTGTGCCGAAAGCAGGCGAGTGTCCCTATACTTTTGAGCTATAGTGTACAGCCGTGTACTGTTTCAACGGCGGTGCTGCAGCAATGCATTCCAATAAAGCCGGAAGGAAGAAAATTCATGCTATTTGCTAATAAGCACAACAGTCGCAATTCCAGATATTTGAAACGGCGAAAAAAAGAGGAGGCTGTAACGGTTCAGCACGCGAAATATTTCTAGCTTTTCCAGAAACATGTTGCACCTTATATCCGGGTGTAGCGCAATAATTTCCGGCGTATTGTCTACGTGTATGCTGCTGGTACGCGGGCACGGTGCCGTTTTTACGCACGTCGTTGATATTTGCTTACGACACGTGAACCTTTTAAGCTCTCCTTGTTTATTGATCGGGACGGCGTTGCATCGTACTTCCGTCGTCGAACAATAACTATGGGACATACGCCGCCGAAACACCGATGGACCATGTCCATTTCGCGCTATCGTCCGCCAAACGCGTCGACCATGGCCCTTTCCTGCCTTCTACAGCTTTTTTCCACAGGTATTTTCTTCGTACCAGAGTAAACAACAATGTTCGCACGTCTGCGCGAAAATTATAAAAAAAGAAGATATTGTATTTCACGATAGGACATTCGAATATGTTAAGTAGACTGCGGATCTTTATGGAAAATAAAAATTTTCTACCTGAATTGCAACAGCCTGGAGTGAAGTAGAAATTAATTTTCGTTTTTAATCGGTTTAATCGGTCGAAAATAATGTAACGGTATTTTAAAATTTGTCTAATGTTTTTACTGCTTGAATATACGCCTATACATTTTTGTCACAAATGCATAAAATCCGTTGTCTAATGATAAGGCTTTACGTCACAATATTTTTATTTGCAGCGTCCGTCGCTCAACATGTTTTGCCCGTGTATAATATATTTTCTAAACAAATGAATGTTTGCACGAGTGAATTCGATATTACAAAAACACACGAGTCCCTGCATTTACACGTATTTTTTTTTTCTTGCGCGTTTAATTGTTTCCGAGACGAACGACCGAATGTGATTCACACCCCCAAAATTTTGAGTGGTGTTTTCACTGCCTGGACATGAATAATGGCCGGTAAATAAATACGTGGCCAATATTTTTTCAGTGGTATGTAACGCTTTTTCCCACTGTCAACAATAAACCAAACATTCAAGGTGCCGGAGGTAGGTGGGGCCCTGTTCTACAATTCTTATCACTAGACTTCGGATCTTTATGGAAAATAAACCAAGTTGAATGTTATTTCTTCGCTTGCTAGTTTAATGGTATATTGACATTTGAAATCGTCTAAATTTTCCTACAGTTTCAAATTTGATCTACTCAATTTTGTCGTAAATGCATAAAGATCCGTAGTCTAGTTATCACCAAACGAAGTAAGAATATTTTGTGATATATTATAATTTGGTTGCGGTTAAAGTTTACTTCAGGAAACCAGAAATTTTTAACTCGTTTCGGTGTAATCCTGTAGCTTTTGATGAAAATGTGCCGAAAATCCCAGTTTCAATCCTAGGAGATCAAAAGTTATACGCGTTAAAAGTTATTTTAAGGGCTCTGGACGGTTAAGGGTGCAGCAAAGTTCTTTGAAATTTTTGCTCGATCTTCAGTGCGGACATATCTTAAATTAGGCAGCCCTGATCCAGCACTTCTGCACGCTACTGTACGGCCGGAGCATTCATTATAATCTTCGACAGGCATTCCTCACCGGTCGCAAACATCCAGGCCAACCGAGATCGAACATTGAATCGCGCAACATTCTCGAGCGTCGCTTATCGTCGTCTATCGCGCGCAGAGACATTCGATTCATGTAAATCAAAGTTCCCGGGCGTATTGATGGATTCGCGCGTATCGGGTCGGCCATTAGCCGGTGGTGGCGCGTTTCGAAACAGTTGGCGAAAATTAATTTGCCTCTATGTGGGTGTGTGGAACTCGCGTGCGAGACAGCGTGGCCTCGAGGTTAGGTTGAAAAGACGACGCGAGGAATGAACGTGGTGTGCTCGCGCGATTCAGATACCGGAATACCCGTTTTGATTTTCGACCGTGCCCGCGGAATATCCTTTTGATCTTTCCAGCGGCGCATAAGCGGACGATGACCGGATTTGTACAATCGGGAACCGAGTACGTTTCGAACGCAAATCCGTTAACGCATACATTCCGGCCGTTGCGGCATAATGCAAAATTCGCGGCCGGTACTCGGATGGTCATCTAATAATATTAGCCGGCGTCGATCGATGAATTAATCCGAGGCTGATCCACTGATTAAAATCAATTATACCGGGCAGATTGCAGGGCCACGGATAGGGGGCATCGATTGGTAACCATGCTAACTTAGCGTGGCGCTCCCAGCTACCAAGAATTTCAAGGATCACGCTCGAACAAACCTCCATTAACACTCATACCTCGCAAAATTCCATAAACTCTTCACTTATTCCGTAAAAAAAGAAAAATTGAAAGTTAAATGCGGTTTTTTTAGTAGAAAAATTCTACTGATCGGAAACCAAAGAAATGAGCTCGTTCACTGATCAGTATGACTGTAGTTAAGGCTTAACACTTTCATACCTCGCAAAATTCCATAAACTCTTCACTTATTCCGTAAAAAAAAATGCAAAGTTAAATGGGGTTTTTCTAGTAGAAAAATTCTACTGATCGGAAACCAAAGAAATGAGCTCGTTCACTGATCAGTATGACTGTAGTTAAGGCTTAATACTTTGATACCTCGCAAAATTCCATAAACTCTTCACTTGTTCCGTAAAAAAAGAAAAATTGAAAGTTAAATGCGGTTTTTTGTAGTAGAAAAATTCTACTGATGGGAAACCAAAGAAATGAGCTGGTTCACTGATCAGTATGACTGTACTAAAGGTCCCCCTACCATACCAAATGAATAATCTTGATTATTCATAAAATGGTGGAGTCAAAATGACCGATTTTTAGCGGGCTACAAAAATGAGGAAAAATAGATTTAATAAATTTCGCGAGGGTGGTAAATCGAATGAATGGAGGACGTTACAACCCCCGATCGGTCTGCGGGAAGAATGAGCTCGAGTTTCGTGAGGAGGGTTGGGGAAAAAGGCGAATACGTGGCTTTCAGCCGTGCTCGTAACATCGGTCGCGGACTTGGCGGATTCTGGATTCGGTCGAGTACTTTCGGATTTTAATACTGGACAGCCGCCCCCGGTAGCCGCATATGCGGAGAAATGCCTTGGCCGGGACCGACGGTAAAAGCAGATGGGCATGGAGATATAAACGTGGAAAGACCGAGTGAGATCAAGAGGCGGTAGGAAGTAGATAGGGGGCCATCCTGACACGGCAGCCGTTTGCGCTCGTCGCACGGTATTTAGAGCTTTAATGCGAGCAGACTGAAATGCAGACCGGACTCGTGTACCCGAGGTCGATGGAGTGAGCGGGGTAATGAATAGGGTGTTAGTGAAACACGATGTAACTGCTAACGTTCAACCGGCCACGCAGCTGTATTACGCATGGATATCCTGGCTAAAGAACGACCACGTTCAACTCCGTTTGTATTGTAACGGTGACGTCAACACGTCTCGCCTAAACTCGCTTCGGATTAGCAAGCCTCGATCCGTTTCCTCCCGCTGTGTTCTGCGACCAAAAAATTTTAGAAATAATGGGGTAAATGTTGCTGGAAATGTAAATGATTTTTGGAATTGTCAGAATTATTCTTTGTAAGAGTTCGAATCCCGCCAACTGCATAAAAATTTCTTAAATGTAATAAGGTCCTTTCGAAGATAACGTGGAATATTCACTCAACAAGCAGTGCACAGAAAGTAATACATATTCATAGTTTCTAATTTTTGTTCTAACTTTTTCTTAAATTTGAAAATTTTATTGAATGTTATTTAAATATTTAATTTATATTTTTACACACTTTATACTTTTATTCACATTTTTTAAATATTTTCTTTATATTTTTTAAATATCCAGTTTATATCCTCTGAATATTTAGCTTATATTTTTTAAACATTCAATTTATATTTCTTGTAAATATATACAATATTCAGATCCAATATTTTTCTCATATTAAAAAATGTGGCTTAAAAAATATTTTTCCAATATTTGAAAAAAATATGTGTAATATTTTTGTGCTACTAGGACGCTTGTATAAGTTGTATGTGTAGATTCTAGGAATTTTCTGCATTGACGAAAACTGCATGAGAGTGGAAATGGAAGCATGTGAATTCATTAAAAGAATTTGGGAATGTTCATATTTTTAAGTTACTAAAATTATTAATAAGTAGATTGTCGAAGAGGCAGACGCTCAGGTAAGCAGAAACAAATTATTCACATATTTTGTCTCTATTAATTGTTTGACATACGTTGTTTTAATAATTATACTACTTTGCTACATTTTATAATATTTTCTCTTATAACTCTTCAACTTAATATCGATTTTGAAGATGTGAATCATTTTTATTATCTGAATAATTTGTACTTTCGTCTATATATTAAAATGTATGTTACTTTTTAATAATACCGTGAATATTTCGTTTATCAATCATACTGTTCTACCGAGTGCTGTTAATTATTAGATACTACACCATGAATTTTTATATGTACCTTTCACTCTGCCTCGTTGTTACACATTACTTTTATTAAACAAAATGTGGCTCGACACTTTATGTCCTAAAAGTATTTCGCAGCACCGTTTTTATTAAGGCGCTGTCATAAAAAATACATTTCTCTCCATGTAATTATAAAATATGTGTACGCCTAGCAAACGTGACATTTGTAGAATCATAAAGTAGCCGAATAAAAAGCGATGGAAAAATAAGGATGGTATTGCTCAGGACGTATTTATTAACCATAATTATTTTAAATTTAGCTTTTCTCGCTGTTGTCTAGACGAGAGTAACTTAATATTGGATTAGACTACTATGTATTATAAAATAAAAAGTTAACCTAGCACTGCAGGCTGTTTTAATAGACTATGAATTTTACTTCGAGTCAATTTCCTGTGAGTTGCATATTAGATGGATTTAAATACTGACCCAAATTCGGTTCCTATATTTATTATTACGTATTTTAAAAAATAATGGTTATTGCCTTGGCTTAACACGTTTCCCGTTTATCGTTTTCCTATAGATGCCCGATCGAATACATCAGCACGATTGTAATGTCGAATGCCCGGTACGTTATGTATGAAAATGTGGAGTATTATTGGAAGATTGATTCTGCTCATTATAATAGCGAAAAAATTCCTGTACACATGGCAGGGACCGGGATGCTTGATCGATACCGTTTTCACGGTACGCCAAATGGTCGTTGGTAAATTAATACCCTGGAGCTAGTTGGATATAGGTGTGAAACGATGAATATCCCTGAAGTAGCACAATTAAACTTTTACAACCAAATTGATCCCTGCGCGTAATAATTCAACTTACTGGATAAACTGGAAAATCATGGTAAATTGAAAATTTTTGGCCCCTTCATTTTTGCAAGTCTAGCAAAACTCGGGTCTACTTTAACCCGGAGAAAGGTTTCGTCTACATTTAACATGTAATTTTCCAGCAGAGCCAGTTCAAATGATAAGCGATGCCAGTTCCAATAAAAAGATCAATTTCGGTCTCAAAGAAATAGGTTAACCCGTTATCTTAAAATGACATCATGGGTTCCCGACGCCAAAAGCGATCACATTAACTTTCCGGCATGAAGTAACATATGTAATAGCAACCTAACCCGTTGCGCATTCGTTTTCAAGCAACCATGAATTATTTTACATTTCGTCGATGCGTATTCCGGAGCCTTGGAATTAAATTGCAGGGGGTTAGAAATTTCTCAGAAAAATGGACGCGCAAGAAGAAACCTTCTACCGAGAGTAGAAGTCAATTGTTTATTGCTCGAGGTGCAGAAAGCGCTAAATCGATTGCGCAGAGGAGGAGCGTGCACCGCAGCAGAAGTTTCGCGCACATTATTTTCGGGCTTGCCGGCTATAGGTTCATCGGGACAATAAATAATGTTTCGAAACAGCAGATTTGGCCGCACTTGATGTGTAGCTCTCGAAGAATCCCAGTTTATGACGCTTTGAGATTACCTGCCCCGGGTCGCAGCAACATCTATATTTGGCGGGGCTTCATTTTTCAGTTATAAACAGTTTTATGATCCACGGGAAACAGCCGCCCTATACCGGGCCCGGTGTGTATCAGCTGACCTAATTTCCTTACACTCTACTTTCGGCGCTTTAAATTTCAACCTTTTGTTGTTGGCTGCGTGTGTGCCTCCATAAATTCGCCTCTCTGCTTCTCGCGTGTACACGTACAGGCTGGCCCAGCGCGTACAATGCGCAAAACTTGTTCGATTGTGTGTGTGTGTGCGCGCGCGCACAGTTGAAACTTAACGGAAAGGTAAGTTTTTGGTATTATTTCTGAACGGGCCGGAGCCCCCGGCGAAATAGGTCAATTAGTGTACAACGGCAATAATAATATTAATTAGTGCGCTGTGTGTACTCTTTCCATTCGAGCCGTTTCGACGCCGGGAAATAGTGTGCGGCGGAGAACTGCTTTTCAGCAAGTATACCGAATTTTTTAGCATGTACAGAAACATTTTATTCGTATTACAGTGCGGTTTCCTTTAAAAAGTTTTTCGCTACTCTGGAAACATTAATACACTACATTAGCAACTTAATAGTGTACACAATTATTCGTCTAGTTCTATTTCTATAATCTGTGTATGTGTTATACGTCTTTTTTTAAATATATTAAGAATAACGCGTTCATTCTGGAGCGATTATTTATCAAATTTAAATGTCAGTACATCTTGTAACATAGTTTCAACATTTCTATTTAATCTTTTCACTTCAATTTATTTTTATGTATATAGTTGAATTTTATATCTCTTTTAAATATATTAAAGATAACACGTTTATTCTGGAGCGATTATTTATCGAATTTCAGTACATCTTGTAACATAGTTTCAACATTTCTATTTAATCTTTTGACCTCAATTTATTTTTATTTATATATTTGAATAAACTCTCTACAATTTTCTTCACTTCGGTATACTTTACAATATTTCACCTTCTGGCACATAAAGTGCATTACTCTGCACGCATTTCCTTGCATTACTTTATACGCTCGCGTTTCCTAGAATTTCCAATCGTTTTCAATTTACTTAATTAATTCTGTATGTCTCCGTCTACTCTCGTACGCGTCCCCGCAGGTAGGTGATTCTGACATTTGACATTATAAAAGTTGAATGCTATCTGAAACACTTCCCATGATCGATACAGCGATAAGGAGCGAAAGGAGTGTGAATATATCCATAAATCCAATCTTATTTTGCATGCAAATCCACAATATTTTGCATATTTTCCCCGTACGCGCATATATTATACACGCATAAACATCTCTACAGTTTTCTGATAATTCTTCACATGTTGTTAACCTCGAAAGATCCCTGAAAGAACGTTCCACGATAGTCGGATCTCTTCTCGAGTTAGACCGAGAAGAAAAGTTTTTTTTCACCAACGTCCAGGCTTTTCTATTTGTCTCGACAGTTAAATTTGCATTTTGAAGTTCGACTTATTATCACAGTCCGTATAAAGCACAACGCCTGCACACACGAAATCGCGTATCAGATTGCATTCATAATGAAGGCTTTCGACATGGTTGCGCACGTTCGCTCGTTTCCGACGCGGCGGTATCTTTGGTCTCGGTGCGAATTGAAGACATTCTTTTTTTTTTCCTCTCTTCTTCTTCTTCTTCTTCTTCCTTTCTTCCCGCAGTATATAGAGCAGCGAGCAACCTTGTTTTCCCTTCAGTTATTATTTATCAAGGCATATTTCAGGTATGCCTCGCGCACGTATGATTTTTGCACGTGCTGGAAAAGGTTCGGGCCGCGTGCATGCATGTGTATATGCGCGCGCGGCCGGAGAGAATACATTGCTCTTGTCTTATCGCGTATGCACGATGCCCGGTCTCTGTGGTGCAGCGGTTCTCAACAAAGTCAACATAAATTATTCAACAATCGGAGCCGGGCAATGAGCTTATACACCGAGGCCGGTTCGCTTGAAATCTCTAAATCCAGCAGGAAAGATTACACTGACGCGCGCGCGCGCGCACGGCCAAGCAAACGGGTGTATAATTGCTGAGCCGCGCGGCGCAATGATTGCGCGTGCAGTTAATGTCCATTTAGACGTATAAAAGGATCGATCGTGAATTATTAAATGTCCCAGGTACCGAAAGCAATGTATAATGGATAAATTTCGCGCCGGAGAGCTCGGGCACACCGGTTCAAGCGAATTATTCGCGATTCTGCGATACACGGATGAATTTAATAAATACGCGAACAAATTCCTGATATTTTTACTTGCCGATGCATTTTTCAGTAGCTTTTATCGTGCCGCAGCTGCGACGATTCTTTGGAAATATTAGCGACCGATTTCTTCTAGTTCCATCAATTCTATTTCCATCATTAAAATATTACTTTATATATCTCTTACGTCTTGCTATGAACGCTTTCTGTGTTTATAAAAATTAATGTGAGTAAATATTGGACCGGCTGAAAGGTACTGTATGTTTTAAGATTTAAAGAAAAATTCAACTTCGTTGATCTAAGCTTTGAAAAATATTTATATACTTTATTCAACACCATTCTATCTTCTTTCAATACGCCTATTCATAATATATACTTTTATATTTTATTATCGTCATAGTGAAGAGAAACACTTCTTTTACTATCTCTAATTGTTATTACTCGATGAGGAAATATTAGCGAAGGTTTGTATACGTTCAATCATCATGTTTTGCCTTTATAGTAATTAAACACCGTGGAATAAATTAAATAAGGGAAATGGCGAGTTTACAGTATACTCTTTCAATACGCCTATTTATAATATATACTTTTATATTTTATTATCGTCATAGTGAAGAGAAACACTTCTTTTACTATCTCTAATTGTTATTACTCGAGGAGAAAATATCAGCGAAGGTTTGTATACGTTCAATCATGATGTTTTGCCTTTATAGTAATTAAACACCGTGGAATAAATTAAATAAGGGAAATAGCGAGTTTACAGCATACTCAGGAATTTCGTACTTTGGAAGAATTTCGAACAGTAATAGCTCCGGCATTTGTTAGGGTAATGTTCGAACAACATAAAGCGAGGGAACGTGCTGAGTACAATGCTAATCTGCCATAAAGTCGAGGCTTCCAATGGGAAACATCACGTCTGGACCTTCAGTGGCCATCAACCTGCGTGGAAACGCATGTAATCAGGTTCTTGAGTTTCATTACGAGGACATTAGCTTTTAATCCTGCTATTAACCCTTGATCCGAATTTTTTCACCAAAAACTTGCCAACTTTAATCACAAAAGCTAAACAAACAATTCCTTAGTTTCTCTAAGTACATCTACTAATTTTCTCTAAGTACATCATTCTCTAAGTACATATATATACAATTGCTTTTGAAAATATTCAAACGCATGTTCTGTTATCACTTAACTTTGAACATAACCTTATTCGAATATCCACTGCAGGACTCCACAATTCAAGCATTTAAATATTTTTACAACTATTTACTATACATGTATGTATAATAGATATGTTGAGAACATCTTTCAATCATTTTCTAATTCAACTCGCATGGTTCTGAGACTTCCTCCCTGCTATAGTTACTATATTGAATAATTTAGTTTAATCTACGTCTTTCGTATATTAAATATAAGCGTTCAAATATATTATATATAAATTTTTTAAATTCTTGGTATGTACATATATTTCTACTTTACTCTCTCAATTTTTATCCATTTCACGTTGTTATTCTTATTGTTAGCGCACTGATCGATATTTTTCTTATCACAGGTGATGACTGTACTGCGAATTTTTCAAAAATTAGTCGGCGAAACTGGAAATAGTGGGATGATTAAAAGAGTTGGAATAGAATTAAATTCTTCGAGGTAATTATCATTGAAAACGACAAGAAAATGGAGCGTACCGGTGTCTATCGCGACTGACGTGGACAGAAAACATTATTTATGGATCGGTTTCGGGTCAGGGGGAAACTTGGCGAAAATCGGCGCGCTTCCATCGAAAATTCGGGACGCGCGCCGGCCGCCAAATCGAATGCAAGCAGAATCCGTCGAGGTAACGCGGCATTCAGACGTAACGTTGCAACGAAAATTACACGGGAGATTTACAGGGCGCGAACGGAATACGGACGGCTGTAACTCCGCGAAATTATGAAAGTTCTGGAGCCGGCAGAGAGCCCGTGCACGCACCGTTCTATCCTCGAAGGAGTATATGATAAACACTGGAAGTGCAGAATCTAGTTTAATCCGAAAAAGTTCCCGGTCGGCGACAAGTTCCCGTGCGCTACAAGGAAAAGGACATTTAACGAACACGGGTCGCGAACAATGACGATACCTTGTCCCTTATGTCGTCAACGCATTAAATCCCGCGGTAAGGCCGTCGCACTAAGAATAATTAAAATATTAGGTTGGTGCGTACGAAATGTCGGATTTTTAAGAGAATATATAAAACTGCATATCTTTGTTCAAAAGCTGTTTATTCGATCAAAATATGCTCCATTCGCTTCAATGCACTTTTCCCAACGAGACTTTAAAGCATAGATGCCTGTCTTAAACAAAATTCTGATCTTTAGAATCAATAAACTCTGATATCGAATTTTTCAAACTGTCTTCATTTTCATACTGTTTAGCCCGTAAAAACAGTTCTAAATGTTAAAAAAAAATGAAAGTCGGTTGGCGAGAGATCCGGTGAATAGGCTGGGTGCTGCAAAACTCCATATTTCAATTCAATTAATTTCCAATTTTAATTTACCAAGTTTATACTCGTACAAAAAAATTACACGAATGTCGGTTGAATTCGTATCGGTACAAAATTCAAAACAAATAACAAAAGGGTACACTTTCGTGAAAATCTCCTTTGTTGAAAACGTGACTCTGGGAATGGACAGTACGACTATATACGAGGTTATGCCAAAAACAAAAGTATAACGAAAACAGGGAGACAAACGTTCGCATGTAGAAAAAACCCGACATTTCATGTGCACCAACCTAATATTTTAATACTTTCTACAGAGTGGTATTTAAAATAAAAGCAATTTTGGACAATTTTTAGTGTATCCTGCAATTCTCTCAACCCCTGAAAGCGTTCAGCCTAGATCATGTCTCCGTGCAATCACTAAGGAAGCTGACATTATCTGACATTATCTGCGAGTTAAGTACAACCATTGAACTAGTGATGTTCTAGGATTGAAACGCGTGAAAAAAAGTTACAAATTTCTGGTTTCCCGCGATAGAGTTTAACCGGTTGCGGTAATAAAGAATACAATTGGTCGCATTAGTCGGTCCAAGCCTGTAAAAACATTTTAAAATTCACTCAATCCATCCGCACGAAGGAGTATATACAACAAACGTTGGAAGTGCAGAATCTAGTTAAATCCGAAAAAGTTGGCAGTCGGCGAGAAGTTTCGACGGTACAAGGAAAAGGGCATTTAACGAGAGAACACGGAACGTGAACAATGACGATAGCTTGTCAGCCACGGAGCTTGCACGGGTCTCTCGCCTCCCTTCCTCCCTTTCATCCCTTTTTCGCTCCCCTCTTCCATCCCTGAACCTGGCTTTCCCTCCGGAGATAGGTAGGAGGGAAAACGAGGAAAATGGAGAACGACTTTTCGAGCGCGGACCCTAGCTACGGAAAAATTTGTCGTGGTTTCTCCCGCGCTGGCGTAAAAAGCTATGATAATAGAAGCGTAAAGAGGGTCCGGGGTTATTTCATAATTACAGACTGTACTTAGACGAGCGTGCATTACGCTCTCTCCCTCCTCTCCTTCCCTCCCTCTCTCTCTCTCTCTTTCTCTCGCTTTCCCCTTTTTCTCTTCTAGCCCGTAGGTGCATATATTCGTATTACGGAATTAAGGACAGAAGCTTGTTCGTAGCCACGCGAAATCCACGGAGCGTCGCGGCGTCGACGCCGCTCGTACGAGCGCGCGCGCGCGCGCCACTTTCTTCTATTCTTTTGTGGTGCCTACGTTCTTTTTCGACGACACCGTACCGCCCATTAGCGGGTTATGGGATTTTTTCTTAATTAAACATACAACGGGTCATGCAACCTTATCCCTGCTCCTTTACCCCACCCCTTCTCCGGCCACCACCTTCGTTGTTTCCTAAACTCCAACCCCTTTTGTAAGCCGGCCCCCACGGCTTTGCTTTTTACCGGTTTAATCCGACGCGATCTTGCCGGCCGACAGAAAAACTTTCCTCCCCGAGAACTATATTAATTAGCGACTAACAACTAACGAACGTCTTCGCCACCGTGAGTCGCTCCGTTTTGCCGCGGTTGAAATTTCAATCCGATCTGGAAAAACCGACCTGGAAAACCGTGTTCGGCAGTAATTGTTGCGAAATGTTCTTTCGAGATGCGTTTGAAATAATACTTATAAACTAATACCAATAATATTATTTTCTATAATATTCAGGTCGTCCCATACCGTTCGTGCCGTTTACTCTCTTGTACCATTAAACCAATTAACTGCGGAGTTTAATTTTAGAAATCCCTCACGGCGCGGAAGTAAATCAAGCAATGATGCATACACACGTCGAATTCAGGCCAAATGCCGCTATTATAAATTTTACGAAAGAGTAAAGCGAAATGAGAAAGAATTGCATTTGATAAGAAATTAACAATTCAATAACGTTAACAGCATCACAATAGAATTTTGGATTTTCGTGTATACACGTCAAACGCTCTTAACTGGTTAAATTCTAAAAATAAAATATCACCCTTTCATTCCATAATCTCTTCTGACCTTTTTGGGCAAAGACATAATTCCAGCACTATAAAATTTCTGCGGGTTTTCATTAACGCTTTAAGTGCCAAATATCGAACCCAGAAATTCTTACAAAATCAGAGTAATTTAATTAATGAAACCACAAATACAAATTTAAAATATATTATAGGGGATGCTGTCTTAACCCTTATGAATTGGAAAGGCTCCAATAAAATTGACCTTTTTGGCAAAGAGATAATTCCGGCACTATAAAATTTGTGCGGCTTTGCATGAACACTTTAAGTGTCAAATATCAACCCCAGAAATTCTTACAAGATCAGAGTAATTTAATTAATGAAACCACAACTAGAAATTTAAAATGTATTATAGGGGATCACTGTCATATGTGACTGACGTGGCAGTTCACGTGTTAAAATACTTTTTAAGTACCAAACCGTTTTGAGTACCAAACCAGAACCCTAAAAAATTCCATGAAACCAAAGTAAGTTATTTAATGAAACAAAAATTGAAAATAATTATATGTGTGATATTGAGTAGTCTTTCAACTTTCTTGCATTTTACAGATCCCAATCAAATTTGGTACAATGACTATATTAACGTAAAAATCCATTTTAAAACCTGGACAAATAATTCCGTCACCCACATCTGGGTGACATGGCGGTCAACGTGTTAATGGTGCATAATATGAACATATGCACGACACGAACTCATGGGACGCCTAATAGAATCGAGATGGTCACGTTATCTCTGTTCCATCTTGCTCAAACATTCTCAAACTCCTCGAATTCTTTCACTGATTCGAGTTTCGTTGTATCTTTTATCACGAAAAGATAAAATTGAGTAATTACTCACGGGGGCAGGTCAGCCGACAGGACGTGATACTTAGAGACAAGCGTTACCTCGGTGCCTATGGATCACGTCAAACGTTGCCACATGTCACGAACGAGTTCCTCGAGCCAGGCGCAGTCGATCTCTCAAGTTCCGTGATTTGATGTATGCGGTGCGCTCCTCTCCGGGCCTCCCTTCGCTCTGTCTCAGTCCCTTTCCACGCATAATCTCTCACCGTGCTCGATGACGTTTGCGCCCGAGGTTTCTCTGCCACCGTTGACGTGGGTTATGGCATATATTATCCCCATAAGCGATAGCATTGTGTGCACAGACTCGCCGGTAAGTGAATACGCGATGATGTCGTTGCCGTTCTCGGCCGTAAACACCGCCGTAAACCGTCGCAGAAATTGCCGAATAATGCGCGATCATCCGTCCATCGAACTTCGTTCGAATTTCACTTAAGCATCATCTTCCTTTGCCGTTTTACGGAACGGAAATCCGCTACTGGTTTCGATCCTCCACGAATCCATGATCCAAATATCTACGTTACCGTAAACACGGCGGTATCATTCAAGGATTAACAAAAGGGGGAAAGAAAATTTTTTTTTTAGATTTTATAGGGCTCATTGTGAACAGAGAGCTTTGTTCTTTGAGTCCCTGGTACATTCTGGAGTATACAGATTTTTAAAAATTATTTTTTATCCGTCACGTGATGCGAGAATATTTCAGGAGACAATTCAGGATTTAAGAGCCAAACATCTACGTTAGTGTAAACACGACGGTATCATTCAAGGATTAACAAAAAGGGGAAAGAAAATTTTTTTGGTAGGTTTTATAGGGCTCATTGTGAACAGAGAGCTTTGTTCTTTGAGTCTCTGATACATTCTGGAGTATACAGATTTTTAAAAATTGTTTTTTATCCGTCATGTGATGCGAGAATGTTTCAGAAGAAAATTCAGGATTTTAGAGCCGAGAGAGGTGAGATTAATCACGGAGAGATTAAAACAGGGAGCTTTGTTCTTTGAGTCCCTGGTACATTCTGGAGTATACACATTTTTAAAAATTGTTTTTTATCCGTCACGTGATGCGAGAATATTTCAGAAGAAAATTCAGGCTTTAAGAGCCGAGAGAGGTGCGATTTGTCGAGATAAATCTTTATTTTAGGAAATTATGTACCGTGTAGAATACTCGAATCAAGATTTTTCTAAATGCTCAGCAATAAAGTCAGCGATAAAGGGATCGATTTTTGGAAGTTCTGGTGGCGTGGCGCGCCGTTAATTTTGGACGGGCAGGTCTGGATCCACTCGGGATCCAGGTGACAGGGCGAATACTCATATTAAATCGAATACCAACACTCATTAAACTCGCACCTTTCGCTTGTCGCCACCGCAGCCGCTCGATCGATCGGACCACCGGAGAGGTTAAAGAGGTTCAAGTACGCTTCGAAAATCGATGCCACCTAGGGCGCTAGAGGCTAAACCCGGTATGAACGCTTTGCCATTAGGCGAGCCGGTATCACGGATTTTATCTAGAAATTGAAATCAAGCGTCATGAAAGGCAAAACTGGCTTATGAATGGAATCGTTAATCAGAGCCAATGCGATTATGCCCTTTCGGAACGGCTGATATCGATGGAACAACCGATGCCCGTAATTAGTCTAGCTTTTCGCTGATAGAACTGCAAACGTCACTCCCGCTCAACACAATTGCGCATCCCGCCAGCCAGCTCTGACAAAACTTGTCTGACAGCTAAACCCGTGTACAGTTACGCGCGATACCTCGTTTTTTCAAATTGCATGCATCCGGAAAAATGTAAAATTAACGCAAAAATGCTAGGGTACGTCCCGTAACGCCTTGAGGACCGAATTATTTTGCAGAAATAATTTAAAAATTATTTTATGTCCAATATCATGATATAATCACCTCCAAAAATTGTTAACAGTAGATTAGAAAAATTTCACAGGAAACTGAAACCGTGTTTACACGGTTATGGAATTTTTTCCGCATTATTCACCTAGTAATATGATTTAATATTATCTAATAATTGAAGCCAACAGAGCTAATTTTTGACAATGTAAATTCGAAGACAGGCGTGCACGTAACGGCGTTCCTCATCACGTTTTCACGATGTTGGTTCGTACGTATCGCTTTGATCATTTCACGGCATTAAACGCACTATAACTTGACCGCTAATTTAATTATTCCCTTTGTAGCTGGGAACATTAATTAACTGACAAATTTATCTCTAATCGTAGGCACGATACACAGTGTGTAGCTCTGTTTACAAATTTGTGTTATAGAGTGCGAAATGTATACACACGAACGGACCTCTCTGGTAATGCAATTCTCTAAACGCTCTCCCACAGGGCTCGAAACAGATACGCGTTGCTTGCCGGGTAAGTTGCCACGCGTGGAAAATTCCGATTGTTTTTCTTCGCTATAACTGCGACGGGAACACGTCTCGTGAAAGTTTCATAATAGAAAGTTTAATAGGGCAAGTCATTATTTTCCACTTTTCCGGATCGTCTTGCCAGAGGAACTATAGGCAGATCCGTGGGGGAGAATAGAAATGCGCATATTCACAGATTAGAAATAAAAAAAACAATTTTCATTGCACTCGTCTGCATCAATTGTTTTCTGGAATATTTTTTACTGCTACTAAATATTTTAATATTCTTAAAATTTTCCTGCTCAATTTTGCCAGAGGAACTATAGGCAGGTCCGTGGGGGAGAATAAAAATGCTCGTATTCACAGATTAAAAATAAAAAAAAAAAACAATTTTCACTGCACTCGTCTGCATCAATTGTTTCCTAGAATACTTTAATATTCTTAATATTTTCCTACTCAATCTTGTTATAAACGCATGAAATCCACAGTATTCTGCCACACCTAATTGCACGAATATCGCAGTTGATTTCATCGCAAAAGACTGCGAAGCGAATCGCTGTGTAAATCGCCTCAAGTATGTTATAATACCAAGAATGAAGTATCGATAAGTATTTAAGCCGCGTTCGAGGAACCGAACCGCAATGGCCGAAGATAAAAGGCAGTGCATAATCACGACGGACGATTCTTAGCTTTAAATGTGATTCCCCGTGCAGATTACGGTACAATTTTAAACTAATTGTAAGGAGATAAAGTGAGCGACACAAATCTGATACAAAGTTCCAACTGTCGTCTTATTCGTTCAAAAGTTACCGCCGTTCGCCAGTTACCGAGCTTCGCGGAGAAGAGAACAAAAAAAAAAAAAGCAGCGCTGTCTCGGGTTAATGAGAGACACGCGAGCTCTTCACCGCGGGTAGGATTTTATATCTTATCTCGTAAAAGGGGTGGAACTCGATGGCACACAGTTCGGGAAAACACCGTGCGGACGAATGAACTTGTCTTCTCGAAATGAACATGTAGTACACGCGAAACTTTACTCTAAAAAGGTTCTTACACGGTTTTAGAAAAATTGGAAAATATTCAATATTTCTAAAATTTGGCGTTAAATTTATTTAAAATCTATTACTAATCATTAGACTGCGGATCTTTATGCAAAATAAAAAATATTTGCATGGATTGTAAGACACAGGAGCGAAATAAAAATTTGTTTCTTCTTTTAATTATTTTATTAAGCTGAAACCAATACGCTTGTGCTTTTAAATCTTTATATTATGTCCACTGTTTGAAATTGTGCTTGCCCATTTTTGTCATAAATCCATAGTCTACTAATCACAGAGTGAGGAATTGGCGAGAAGAGACAGTGTTTAACAATGACTGGTGAAGTTAAATGTATATTGGAAGTGCTGTTGACAATTCTCCGTTTCAGAGAATACGGATATTGACTACTTGAAGTTTTATTTGAAAAATTGGAAAATATTCAATGTTTCTAAAATTTGGTGTTAAATTTATTTAACATCTATTACTAATCATAGAGTGAGGAATTGGCGAGAAAAGACAGTGTTTAACAATGACTGGTAAAGTTGAATATATATATTGGAATTGCTGTTGACAATCTCCGTGTCAGAGAATACGGATATTGACTACTTGAAGTTTTATTTGGAAATTACGAGGTTAATTTCTTTGGTGATTTTTAGGGTATTTTCGGTTGCAATGTACATTGTAAATTGTACACCGGTCGCAAATGATTTTTCGATTTTTAGGCGAGCCACTGTTACCGCCATTTATTTGCTCGTCTCCTTTATTACTGTTTGTTCTACTCACTTTCTTTCAGCGACTAGCAACTGCCGCAAAGTAAATAACATCAAACGTAAACTACCCAGGAAGGAACTCGGCTCACTGATCTATTTACGCTCTGTTTGAATGTTTACTCTTGAATAATATGTATGTAAGCCTGCGTGGGCGAGTCCTCGCGAGGAAATCTGTGTTTCTAACGCGATTGACGTATGTACCAGAATCGGGAATGACTTTATGAAATGCAATGAAGAATTACTTTACCTGACAAACGAACAAACAATGACTTTATCCACAGAATGGAACGTAATGTGGCCTGCAGTGGTGAAAGAAAATAAACTTTTTAACGATCTCAAGCTAAAAACATACCAAAATCTGTCTAGACGCAAGATCCGCAATATTATATAATTCTAAATTAACATGTTTACTTATTTTACTGAAGAAAAGTCGCAGGAATGATTGCTTGCAGTGGTGAAATAAAATAAAACTTTAATGATCTCACGCTACGAATATACCAAAATCTGTGTAGACGCGTTTCTCAAATTTCGCGATATTATACAATCCTAAATTAACATGTTTACTTATCTTACTGAAGAGTTGTCGCAGAAATGTTTGAAAAATCGAGCCAATTAATTTAACGGGATCGGAAGCCGGAGGGATAAAACTTATCCCGGCGTTTCATCGATAGACTTTCCATCTTTCCGGATTTTAACGGGACGTGATTTACCGGGCACGGTTCGAGGAAAATTAATTTTCGTCATCCGGGAGGCAGCGAACGCGTTAAACACAGGCCGATCGCCTATCGGCTGTCGAAAGATAAGTTTAATTTCGATCGCAAGGCCATAACGAACCCCCTGCTGCGCGGGAAACATCCGCGTAAAAGTCAGACGGGATTTTCGCGGCGGCGACTGACGGACGGGAAAAAGCCTGATTGACGTCCTAGCAATGTGACAATTATCTTTGACATAAATTTCATTCCGCGCGCCGGCCGAGATGCATTTATCTCGCACGTGGGTGTGCCCGAACGTGAATCAGGAGCACGGAACGACGAATGTCGCGGAGCGCGCGTTAACTATGTCGATACGCGATACGTCCCCATCGAAAATGCTTAGTCCGCTGGCCCGCCGTTATTCAGAAACGTCTGATAAAAGATAATCCTCTTACGCGCCAGGATAATTCTTCCTCGTCAAAGGACACGCGCGATCTGACTCGCGTTTGACATCTGCTACGCGCGCATTTCCTGAAGTCGATCGATCATTCCGCGAACCACCCGCTCCTCTCGCAGCTTTCTCGTTCGGATCTCGCTAATTAGTCCTGCTCGCGTCGAGCATTCCGTTTGAAACCGGCGTTCTTTGCCTGCGTAAAGTATGCCGGATCATCCACCTGTCCGGACTTTGCGCGTCTACCTGTTTTACACCGTGTTCCGGGAACGTCAAGAGAGTCACAGATATTTCTAGCTCCTTTTATCGGGAGAATTAAATTTATCGAGTTCTGTACGCGTAAAGAATTTATTATTAAAACTTACTCAATGTAGTTTGGAAAACTACATCATGGAAATTGAAATTTGTGTGCCTCAATCACGTCACAGAGATTTGTTGCTCTTTTTGTCGGGAGAATTAAATTTATTGAGTTCTGTACGCGTAAAGAATTCATTATTAAAACTTACACATCGTGGAAATTGAAATTTCTGTGCCTAAATCACGTCTAAATTAATATATTTGACGAAGAAAAATGTATCAACTTGCTCTATCACTTCTTTCCCAAGGACAATTATTCTACAAATTTATTTGTCTTTAAATTTGGATAGACCAGTTCTTGATATTTTTATAAAGTAACGCAAAATAGTGCTCCACTGTTTCTCTGTATGTGTCGCCAAGGCCTGGATGATAAAAGTCGAGGATATACAGGGAATTCGCTGTATCCTTTTAATTAACTGTCAGACTCGTGATGATGATTCTGAACTGAGTTTAATAAATATGTGTGTTGGCGTTGTTAATGCACAGCTACTGAAGAACATATGGGTCTACAATGAATATAAATTTTCTCCTTTTTTTTAGGAAATTACGAATTATAAAAAGGTTTTAATTACTGAAACCGTAAAATAAATCTGTCTTTCGACAGAGTCCACCAAGCAGTTATGGTAAAATCCTGGCAGACACCGGTGAAATGTTTTTGCGGGCAAGCGTCGAGGTCGTCCAGCGATTTTCGAAGATGGTGTTGAAGGTAGAAGAAGGGGAGTAAGTGAAAAATAAGGTGACCGAAGCGGGGAAAGGCTGCATAACGCGAGCCAGTGAGATTTAATTGCGTGGAAACTCTTACGTTAGCTATTGTTAGATGCAGGTACAGAGCCGGCGGGGTTGACGCCACGCAACCCTTGCAGTTTCATAGGGGTTTACATGAGCCAACCGAGCAATTAGCATACGACGTTATACGTAGGCAGCGAGGTCAGGTATGAGTGAGAAACAGTGATAGGGTTAAGCTACGTAGAAGGAGAGATCACGAAGGAGGGCAGAGTTCCAGGCTCGTCGTTACGCTGGAAAGGAGTGGGGGAAGGAAATGGTACGCAGGCTGTTTGTTCATTTGTCACGGTATAATCCTTTCGTACACATCGCATAAAGATGTTGTAGATGCGTCTGTCCTTGATGTTGCCGGCATTAATGGCGTCCCACCCTCTTTCTCGATTCTGTTCCCTCTTTTTCGTCCTCCCTCTCTCTCTCTCCCTCTCTCTCAGGAACAGATATTAATTCGAAAAACACACAGCTTTACGTATTCGTGAAACGTCACGGGCGGCACGATACGTTAACGAACGTCCAGCCAGCGAGTTATCTGCAATAAGATCCTTATTATCGTTTTAACGTTGCTGTCCTCTTTGCAGCCATCCATTACGGGATTATTCCCCGGCGCACGCGTCACAATAAACGCGAAGAATGACTTTGTGTGTATACATAGTTCTTTGAAATGGCACCCCCCTCGCGCGTTCCGTTTACCGTAAATTGCGTTGAAACTGGATAAACATGACGGGCCGGCTCTCTGTTGAGCGTTCTCCGACGAGTCGAACTATGACGAGCATGAGAGATCATTAGAAGATCTCCGCAATTGTCATCTTACGAAGAAAAAGCAATTGATTTGTTACCTTTTTATCTGAATTTTAATGTTCGGTCACCGGTGGCAATATATTCTACCCCTAAAAAACAATAGGAGAAGTACAGGTACTGGGAGATAAATTGTCTGTACCATTTTTGCATTCCCGAAATATTCGACTCGCAGAAAACAGGGCGAGTAAGGTAAAGGCACCCCAGTAAGTGACCATGTACCAGTAGTTGACCATTTTATAGAAAAACATAGAAAATAAGGTTTTTATAAGCTGTGCACTTTTGATGAAAGCGAACCTCGGATGTCATGCCGTCTGTTGTTTAAATTTAAAAACAATTGCATGCGAAGTGAAGTATGCATAGTAACAACGGACGTCTGAATTCATTAAGGTTAGTAATATGCTGATACGCCACTATTTTCTTAACGTTTATGTTAAGAACAACTGTACGGTTCAGGTAAAAAAATTCATACGTTGCGAATTTCTTAACCCATTTGCATCATTAGCGCATATATACGCTCAACTTTGTAACTAAAAATAGAGATGGAGGGTGTTGTTGGAGATGAAAGTAGTAATTCTGATTTTTTCTTATAAAGCTGAAATATAATTATTTCCCTTGTAGTCATTTTTGTACTTGAATATTAATGAAAAGAAAGTTTGGTGATAAAGACAAATATTTCCTTATGATGCAAACGGGTTAACTGGTCAACTACTGGTGCCTTTACCTTAATAAAATTAGTGCAATTTCAAGGTTTCGAATATTCGGCGGTCTGCGTTCGAGAGATCCTGACGGGATTCCGTTGGTCGGGAAATAAAAATGAGCTTCTAAACCTGATTAAAGATTAGCATCGGCACCCCGAGCGACCGATCGGTCAGATTGCCAATCAGCGGGGTTGATCGACTATCGGTATCGACGCGAACGAATTCGCGAACGCGCTAATGTCGCGATTACCTGTGCTGCGCGCCGCTCAGGTGTGTGCCTGTAGTTTAGCATTCCGCGGGGGCGAAACAATGAAAACGGCACGAGTCGCGCGAGCGAGCGCCCGTTTATCGGAGAGTTATGAAGTTCAAATTAAATAAGTCGTAACGCGACAAGGGGCGCAATTAAATATTCCGTACACAACGAAGATCAAACCGGGGGCGGTGTCGCGGCAGGTTTTGTTCCAACTTTCCGCGTTGTATATATATGTATACATACGTATTGTATATATGTATAGAGCGTCCTGTTCACCACGCTGCCGGTGGCGAAAGGGTTGCGAGGGACGAGGGAGTCAGGGGTTGCGTTTCATATTCATTACATCGGTAGCTATTTGTCACAGACTGGTATCACGCTGAAATACTGGCCGAGATAGCCGGGGTCCCCTGTTGCATTGTTAAAATCGCCACAGGAAAAAAGGCTTTCCTTAAGCGGGGGGAGGGGGTACGAGAGAGAGAGAAAAAAAAAAGAACGCCCGCATCCCGAGCTTATCGGTCATGCGTCTCTTATTGCTGTTCCTTTTAATAGACGCTATCGGCCGTGAGAAAATAAATTTACGCGCCGCCCGACGGCTAATAAAAACAAATGCCGACCGGCGACGAAACTTCACGATGCAACGTAAAAAATCGAATGTTCGGGGCTGCCTACAACTCTGCGAAATTTTGGTCGCACGCTCCTGAAAGTCCAGTGGCATTGAAACAGATTTTTATTCGACTCCAGCTTCCCCCAATTTTAATCCCGTTGCACTACAATTTATTTTACGATTGCAATGATTACAACTCCTTCGATGCCTATAATCTAGCAGAAAAAGTAAAAAATTCGTATGTATTGTATAACCACGTGATCTGCAAAAGCTAAATATTGACTACGATAAAATAGAATTTCATTTCAATTTAAAGGGAATTAATAATATACATATTTAGAAAATTCTGTTCGAAGTCTTCATCACGAGTTTGACTCGATATTATAGTGCAAGGGGTTGATATCTGAGATTCGTTGATAAGGTGCTACTCTCTTACGATTTCTCGCGTTGAGAAAGCACCCTCTCCAAGGGTAGTTTCTCGTCCAAATAAATAACGCCGGATCCCGGCGACCCCCAAAGCCCCTAAAACTGTTCCGCCCGTAATTAATAACGTGTAATTAACAGAGATATGATTTTCGTCCAGCTTTTTACTAGCCCGCTTTTAATTTCCGAGACGAGAACGCATTAAACACCCGAATGATTCCATCCGCGGTTGCAGATTTCGTTCGCCGTGCAACGCGACTCGCGTGGCAATTAATCACCAAAATAAGTGGTAATCGATTGGGCTAATTGACGCTCAGATTTATCTTCTCCCCTCCCTCTATATTTACACCAACCCCCGATTGGAAGTCGCGCGATGGATGCGGCAAAAACTTTCGCATACTCGCGCGGTGTTGCGTGCTGCCAGCGTAACTCGAATGGATCGCTAGTATTAATATCGAACACTATGTCTCGGTCAGGATTTTAACGTCACCTATTGATTCATTTTTATCGAGTTGTCTCTCCTGGTCGACATTTTCTGCTTGACTCAATCGAATTAACACGTTGACCGCCATGTCACCCATACGTGGGTGATGAAATTATTTATCCAGGTTTTAATTTGAATTTTTACGTTAATATATTCATCGTACCAAATTTTATTAGGATTTGTAAAATGCAAGAAAGTTGGGGAACTACTCAGTATCATACATTTATCTTTTTTAAATTTTTATTTCATGGAACTACTCAGTATCATACATTTATCTTTTTTCAATTTTTATTTCATTAGAAAGCTTACTTTGATTTTATGGAATTTTTGAGGTTTCTAATTTTGGCAGGAAAAGCGATAAAAGCCAACTATAATGAGTAGGCGTGTTAGTTTCTCGGTTGTGTGAGTGTAATAGGCTCCGATTGTTGATTAAATAAGTAAATAAGTATTAGTTCGAGCGACGACTCATGGTTTCGTCATCCCCCCGCCGGCCACGAGTATAAGAATAACTGATGTTGACACTTTCGCGAGATTAACAAGCCTGATTTGTATTCATGCATTCATCAATTACATACATATACAGACCTCACGTGAGTCTAGATATTCCGAAAAGATATTTACATGCACGGAAGAAGGAAAGTATAGACTTCGAAACCCGTGCATACGCGAACATATTCTCTCTCTCTCTCTCTCTCTCTGTATACCATATGATCGCCGTCCAGTTAGCGCACTTTTATTTTCCGACCATTTGCATACTTTCTATTTGCACTATCGACTCGCCGAACTAAACAATTACAGAATGAATAATGAATCTGTCCCAACGCTTCGAACTCCCGCAACGATGCTCGAAGACGAGATACAACCCGTTCGTATTTGCTTTCGTTCCGATATTTTTCCGTCGAAATAATCACACGTAGCGCTTTCATGGTCGATTTTCTAGCTCGCAGATTCATTTGTCTCAAACACTTTTTCCTTCGGCTATTAGAGCCGTGATTGATGCATACATATTCATAACGCCTGGTGCACATGTTGACGCGGAAATAGGAAACCATGCATGGTATAGTGTCGTTTCTAAAGGGTATGAAATTATGATGGGAGTATCAAGAATGTATGTTATTAGTCTGACGCAGGAATTTGAGAAACTTCATTTTCTCGTTTTCAATGTGCTCTTTTAATGTCACACCGATCAAGTTATTTTGTAGGCCATTTTCAATTTAAAGGGAATTAAGAGTATTGATCTAACTCTTTGGTCCTCCACGGTCACTAAGTTATTTTGTAGGCCATTTTCAATTTAAATTGAATTAAGAGTTTTGTCGTGAGCTGTCCCCACCCCGAAACAAAATAAACTGTATCCGAAATATTTTTCACAGCGAGCTATAGTTTGGGAAATAATTGCAACAACAATTACGTATACGGGGAAAAATCCTAGAGAAGGATGTCAGGTGCACTGCATCCGACCAAGTGCAGTCAAGCTTGCAGCCGAAGGAAATGGTAATATTGACATTATTGCATTGCACCTAATAAACGCCGCCATAGCGAAGCCAGCCGAGTGGAAAGGGTGAACACGCGAGCGTATCGAGCGCCAAGGGCGCGAAACGCAATTGAAAAGGGGTAGAGAGAGAGAGAGAACACGGGGTGAAAGAGGGTTGCAGGATCGGAGGGAGGGGGTTGAAGCTTCGGGCGGGGGGAAAGGAAAAAAATAATTCGAAAAACCGCGGACACACGATACGAGTCATGGTATCTGCAGGGGACCACGCGCACTATGTCACGCGCTATGGTTTGTGGCGACGGGGGTTGCAGGCCGACGGGGGTTGCAGGACGCGAAGAGGAAACCGCGCGAAAGGGGGCGGCGGCAGCAACTCCGCCGGCCGAGTGGGTGTTAAACGCAACATTTTTCAGCAGATAAGTCACGTATGTTTAATTATGCATATTACTGCCTGCGGGGCTGAAAACCAGAACACCCCCGCGGTCCAACCTCTCCGACCCTCTCACCCTCCAACGGCGACTAACACGAGGGGGGAGGGGGTGGTTCGCGCGGACCTGTTCGCTGTATTTTATTTTAATTATTAATTCCTGGTCCGCGTGGCCCATAGCAATTAGGCTGACCTGCAGGAATGCCAAATTCCATGGTGCGCCCGAAAACCCTCGGCACCCTGGCACCATAGCCCCCTACCCCCCCCCCCCCCACCACCACCGAGGTGTTCTCTGTCCGCTCGCCACGGAATTGCATTAGTCGCTCCTCGTAATTTCCTGACTGCTCTTAGTCCGGCTCTACACCCACACACGCGCGCAGAAGAAACGGAAAAGTCGAAGCTGCTTATGGCTGCTGCGAGTCATTCCGAGCTGAGCACATTTTCAAGGAAAAGTGGGAAACAGGAGGGTCAGTCGTCAAAATCGTGTGAAAATTTCTGATGAAAATATTTTGATTATTTTAGCGATTATTAACCCTTTGCACTCCGCTGTCCCCTCTCATGGGATATCGTAATTCTAGCATTATCACTCGGATGTCCCCTCTCATGGGACATTAAAGTTTATTAGTAGACTGCGGATCTTTATGCAAGATACAAAATTGTCTGCATCGATCACAAGAAATAGAAACCAAGTAGAATGTTATTTCTTCACCTGCTAATTTTAATAGATGAGAAACAGTATATTGGCACCTGAAATTTTTTCAATTTTCCTACAATTTCAAATTTTATCTACTCAATTTTGTCATAAACGCATAAAGATCCGCAGTCTATTTATTAGTGATTACGGGGAATTAATTTATTCCAGCGCAACTTTAAATAAAATATTAACTTTTTTCCTCGATGTCAACCAATTCATATAAGTCCAATATCATTGTAATACGTTACTTGGTTCGAAAACTATACTAAATAACACGAGGGTCTGTAAATTTCTGCCACGAAGTGGCGCTGAGTAGCTGGTAGCTAACGTCCTGAATAGTTCGGAGTGCAAAGGGTTAAAGAATAGATCCACACAATGGTAGAAAAGGCGGCAAGTTTAAATCCGGCGTTAAATTTGGGCCGCCCATTTAAATAACGAGAGCACGTTTAAATAATACGATTCAGCGGAGCATCAGACATAGATTCAGATATAGGTTCTTCGCGGAAGACATTTAGAACGAAATGAAAGGAACGTTAAAACGTCTTCGTGTAACCATCGCCGGGCCATGAAGTTGACGAACTTTCTGAATTACTAAGAGACGCCGCATAATTACAGGGAACAGCAGTATGTCCGCCCGGTATCCATTCACCCTTAATGAAGCTGTACCCGCTAACTCATCAAGTGAACGCGCGGCACCGGCATGTCTGCCGTTGTAGAACCGGGCCGGCTTTTATGCCGGAGACTTTCCTTATTTGTCTAATAGAAGCCCCAGGAATACGCCGGGGTTAGAATCACCCGTTCGCACGTATTAAACGCGAATAGAGACGGAAAACCTGGGTGGCCGAGGGTGGAAAAACAGGGTGAAAGAGAGGGCTCCCGACTCGACCGCAACACGCCCGTGATTGATCATTTCCCTTATCGAAGGCTCTATTTAAATTTTTAATTACTCGACCGGGCCTACCGATCGGTGATAGCGGGTTTGAATTACAATTACACGCGTGCGTTTCGCCCGTTTCGCATTGGCGCATAACTATTGTTAGTCCCGAAGCGCCCTTACGCACCGTGTAACTCATAGCCGGTTATAAATTAACACCCCCGATGCAGTTTACCCCGATACGGCCGAACCCCACCCCACCCTGCACTTATCGTCGTTGCATCTTGGAGAAAAAGTCTTCGTGATTACTGGAAATCAGAATCGCTCGAAACGACCAGCCTGGGAATTGCGCGATCGAGAAAGTTCCGCGAACACACACGGCCCCGCGATTTCTTAATTATCGATTGTCCTTTTTGCGTGCGGCTGTTTTCCAGAGAAACGATTCGACAAAAAATAAAAATTGTTCCCGTCGACCGCAAGACACAGGGCGCAAACAGAAAATTCATTTCTCCTTCAATATTCTGAAATTATTTCACTCTGTCCACTGATCTAAATTGCACTTACTCGATTGTATCCACTTAATTTCTAAAATTGTAAAATGTACCAAAAAAAAAAGAATGAACATACAATGATGAATGTACATTTAAATCTACCTACGCGTCGTTCCAAATTACTTGAGACTTCGACAACTCAAGCGTTCAAGCTTAAATAAATTAGATATACTGAAATTATTTCAGTCTGTCCACTGATCTAAGTTGCATCTACTCAATTGTATCCACTCAATTTCTAAAATTGTAAATGTACCATTTAAATCTACCTACGTGTAATTCCAAATTACTTGAGACTACTCAACAAAATTATTTTTTTCGGTATATATTATTTATAAAATTGATACAAATATGCATAGACACGTTCTTGTTATTTTTGTAAAATAATGTTAAGTAGTCAGTTTTAGTGCTTTGTAAATCTAGTGTTAAAGGGACATTGAAGTTGCAAAATATGAAGGAAAACCTTGCATCCAATATATTCTACATACGAATAATAAAATATAATACTAATGTACTACAAACTACATTATAAAATACTAATGTAAAGAGTGTACTTATCTTCTGAATCTTCTGTACCTCCGTCGGATCCGCAGCACACAATAGTTGACTCACGAGGATAGGTCCGAACAACAATTGCACAACAATCACTAAACAACACACACAACGCACTTAACGAAATCGTGACAGCAGACGAGAAGATGTTACTCCGACCACGAATAAAATAATACTGCGATTTTAACCGTCCCCCTCCCACGGACGTGTGATACGAAAACAGGGAATTCCGGGAAATAGGGTCGGTGAGCCGCCATAATTTTTTTTTGTTGGTTTTGTATCTAGTGTTTATAGACCCTCAGCGTCTAACCTTCCTAGGATAACCTGACCGTACCACCCCTGTGGAAGGGGTCATTGTTAAAATCGCAGTATTATTTTGATCGTGGTCGGAGTGACATCTTCTCGTCTGCTGTCACGATTTTATAAAATGTGTTGTGTGTATGTGCGTTGTTTAGTGATGTTGTGCAATTATTCGGACTATTCTCGTGAGTGAATAATTGTGTGCTGTGGATCCGACGGAGGTACAGAAGATTCAGAAGTAAGTACACTTTACATTAGTATTTTATAATGTAGAATTAGTATTCGTATGTGGAACATTGGTTTTCTATCATATTTTGCAACGTATATTAACGATCATTAATGATTTGGTATATAGTATAATTTAATGTGGTTCAAATAAGATACTACTTTAAATCAAATATTTTTATTTTGATAACCAGATAGATAAAATGAAATAGTTTTATTTTGTATTTCAAATATTTCCTTACAATGAAAATAAGTTGAGCAAATAGTTAATATTATAAATTATAATTTTTAACATGAGAAGCTATAATAGTTAACAAAGTATTATTTGTAGTTTAATTACGAATATGTAACATGTTGATAAACAGACTACAATATCGTAACAACATTACAGGCAACAAAATATCATAAAAATATAAGTTACTGTCAACTATTTGAAATACTATTTTACACAGTCCTATTCACACCTACTCCGATCACTTTTTGATATGTTGAAACTTTTTTGCGAATATCTCGGAAACTAAAGCTGAACGGCGGTAACATGTATATCACAAAGTTGTTCAGAATGATGACCTTGACAACATATTTTAAGGTCATCAAAATCGGCGAGGAAGCCCCTAATGTAAATAATTACCAAAACGATTTTCTTTCTTTGCTTTCACATTGTTATTTTCGATTCCCGAGTATATTCGAGTGTGAAAAATTATAGCAGCTTAAAATACAACGTCGCTCGAATTATCTCGAGTGTGCACAGTTTGGCCTGTTCAGCGCGCTCGAATTAACTCGAGCGTACAAATTGAGGGATTAAATAAATAAGATATTCTAAAATTATTTCAGTCTGTCCACTGATCTAAATAGCACCTACTCAATTGTACCCACTCAATTTCTAAAATTGTAAATGTACAATTTAAATCTACCTACGAGTCGTTCCAAATTACCTGAGAGTTCGACAACTCAAGCGTCCAAGCTTGAATAAATGAGAAGCGTTCTGCGAGTGTGCAGAACAAAGTATAAAAATTAATTGGCGCAGCGAAAAATTGGTCACGCCGATAGAAAGCGTATTAAAATGAACTCGGTGCTCTCCGCATATTAATCGGCGTATTATGGCGGTGTTTTCGTCGAAAATACAAACCGGCTCGTGCAAACTTTATTTGGAAAACGTTTACTGTAAATGTCGCCGTTTCCCACGCAGTTGTTCGTTGGAAAAATATATGAGGTGTCGACTCTGTTCGCCGGATTAAAAAACGAACGTTTTTTTCCGCGGCCGCGGCGGTTTTATTTCACTATCGCGGCATGTGTAGATTCGGGATGCATGCACGCGGGGACACGTGGCGCGCAGAGCATTATCTACCTGGCAGCCATGCGAGCCGAGCTAAATAGTCAGAAACAGCCACCTGTCCAAGATAACATACATGGCAGGCGTGCTTTGCCACCGGCCGTTCAAGCGTGCGTAATGATATTAATTATTAAAAGGAGACCGACAACACCCGGCCACCGTCAAAGCTACGACGACGACGACGACGACGACGACGACGACGACCGTGTTGGAGCTTGACGTCGGGTTATTATTTTATTTTTCGTCACCTGTTCTCCTACGCCCCCACACGCGTTCGTTATTAAAGGACAGGAGCAAAGGAATCTCGACAACTGGCTTCCGGGAAAAGCTAATTACTTCGCCCGTAGATGTTTTTGTAAAATCTTGCCTCCCCGGGCGAGCAGAAAATGAAATTGCGATCGCCAGCCTGCAGATTTTTCCGCGAAATATAAACATTTCCCACGCACATCGATTATAAATAACCTGCTTTTCTCCCTCGAGTTCTTTTAACCCCCAAGCAGCCGTTAATTTAACGCAAGAAATAGCTTAAAAGAATCTTCAGTCCCAGATTATCAAAATTATCACAGTAAGAAATTTCTGAATAATATTTAATAATAATGCTAGCTGGCTGTTAGATGTTTTTTCAAAACCGTGTGTTGTACTCGTCGCGCGAAAGAAATAGATTAAAAGAATCTTCAGTGTACTAGTCTCAGGTCATCAAAATTATCATAGAAAGAAATTTCTGAATAATATTTAATAATAATGCTAGCTGGCTGTTAGATGTTTTTCAAAACCGTGTGTTGTACTCGTCGCGCGAAAGAAATATATTAGAAGAATCTTCAGTGTACTAGTCCCAGGTCATCAAAATTATCACAGAAAGAAATTTCTGAATAATATTTAATAATAATGCTAGCTGGCTGTTAGATGTTTTTCAAAACCGTGTGTTGTACTCGTCGCGTTGTATCCTGAATTCATTCGACTCTGCGCGATTTTCGCTCCGTGTAAATCGCGTTCCGCTTCATGCGATTAACATCGGCCATGCAAACGTATATTTATTATTAACTACTTGTTGCTACGCCGACTATACATTTTACATACGCGAATTAAATAAATATGGCAATGATCTACGCGCTCGCTGTCAACGTATCCCGAGCTCTGACTTAATGCTTGATAGATTAGATTTTAAATATGCAATCGGATAATGGCGGACACATCAATTTCTACTGTTCCCGGAATTGTATTCAGCGTTCATCGCACGAATCTGTCTGCAATAGGTTCGGTGTCGCTGAAAAGGTTTGTTTGTTTTCGGAATTCTGTTGAAAACTAGTCTTGCTGTTTAATTTACGGATTTTGATTCACTATTTCAATTTATGGACTATGATTTATTCTTTTATAACTGCTCCCCTTTATCAGATTTCTTCGTTTTGTTAAAAATCCAATTAAAACGCGATTTAGTGGATATAATAAAATGGTACAAGTCTTGTTTAAATTAAGGCTCTTTGACAACAATGGCTTTTCAAGGTAAAGTGTTATTATAGCCTTATTTAACTTGTATAAAATGGAAATTCGCAACGTAGCGAATGTATGTTACAAAGTAGTGTCATGAAATCGACAATGAACGAACGATAAATTGAATGCAATATTCATTTCAGCGAAATCTAGTTTACAATTTTCAGTGTGATATTTATTCATCCATAAACTGCATGGAACTGTAACTTGCAGTTTGGTCAAACGTGTTACGGCGAGAGCATAAAGCAAAATAAAATTGATATTTGCATTTATAACAAAATTGAAATTTACACTTCCGGGACGTAATGCAAACACGAGTGCAACAGAAAATAGTTGGCAGAATGTGGAAAAGTAACGATGAAAAAAACAACTTGGAATTGTCCCACATTTTTCTATTGATTTGCTGCGGGGACACGTACAAGGTGTTGCAAAAATATTGCACAGACAAATAGAACTACCGGGGTCCCTTGTCATACTTCAAAATTCCCCAGTATTAAATCAGCACGTTCGATGAATCCAAATTTGGTTAATTTAATTTTTTAACTTATGGCAAAAATGCGGTCTGAACTTGTACGTTTCGGAAACGTAAAATAATATTGCAGCATGACTCAAGTACAGTTAGATATTGTTATCTTGGTGCGGCTCGTCGGATGCAGAAACGCCAGCAATAAAATACAGTTAGAAATGTCAGATTTCGGAAAGAAATCACGGTGATGGACGGGATATTCACGAAAAATGTGTTTCGCGCACGCCACACGTAAAAACTGAAGGCATTGACAGGAAGAAAGGCAAGTTATTTCATTCACGGATTTCCCATAAAATCAGGATAACCAGAGGTCGGTGTCGTGTATTTAATAATGCAGAGCACCGGATGTTCCTAGCTCGGCATCGAATTGCGGAGAGAGCCAGGGTAAACAGAGAGAGACCGAGACGAAAAGGGGAGAGTGAAGCAGAGAGAGAGAGAGAGGATGAGAGAGAGAGAGAGAGATCTGTGAAGCGAAAGCGGTTTGCTGCCGGGGGTGGTAACGGGAGAGGCTGGGTTAAATATTTCACAACACATTTCCGCCGCTGCACTCCAGGGGGTGGTTAGGGTGGAACCAAAGGGCGGAACAGTAGGAGAAAAAAATGTACTGCAATTTCATGCGACACATTCCCTAGTCGAATATGGATTTTTGAATGTACGCAAGTTTTTTTAGACGGACCTACCGCAATTAACCCTTGCCCCGGATACCAGGGTAGTTCGTGTCCGAGTGAACCAACTTTTGCATAAGCAAACTCGAATCTCTTGTTCTAATTGAGAAGGTTCCGCCTACACTGTGGCGCTACACGTTCTATGTAAAAGCACGGACCCGAGAATTGGACTTGGATCGAGACTTTCTTAGATCTATATTAGTTTCTGCATATGAAAATCATTAACCCCTTGCCCTACAATATCGAGTCAGACTCGCGATGAAGATTTCGAACAGAGTCTAATAAGTATGTATGTTATCAACCCCTTGCACTATTACTTGTTTTGTGATTATAATGATTAGAAATTCTTCATCGTTCAGAATTTCATAGAAAGAAAAAGATAGTTTATATTTATTGTATGTCTACATTTTCCTCAAAGGATATATATATATATATATATATATATATATATATATACTACAATAAAATAGATTTTTATTTCGATTTAAAGGAAATTAATAACGTTCTGGTTCGTTATTGTAGGGCAAAGGGTTAATTCCCTTTAAAGCGAAATAAAATTCTATTTCATTGTAGTTGATGTATATATCCTTTGGAGAAAACATGGGCATGCAATAAATATAAACTATCTTTTTCTTTTCTATGAAATCCTGGACGATGAAGAATTCCTAATCATTATAATCACAAAATAAATAGTAGTGTTAATAAATAGTAGGTTCAAGGAGAAGAGGAATTTCTATACGGCTTATTTTCCTAGCAAACAATTTTTATTTCGCATAAAGATCCGTGGTGTGGTTGCTATAATTAATACCGATAATTTTTCGAGCGTCAGAGGGCTTGTCGCAGTTGTTGTAGTTGCAACAATAATTCGATTTCGCGTGCGCAGGTGTAAAACGCGAGGAGAGCATGTCGTTCGAGGGAATATGAGAATATTTTTGAATGTATACTTGCGGTACGCAAATAAATCAGGCTGTGTATACTGTGGGACTGGCGACCCTCCTGATCAGCGATCACCGCGCAACCATTAATGTAATGCCCCTCAACCTTACCAACGGTTAGATGGATCGTGTCGGGGGTGCTTTGTTGCGCTATGGCTCGTAATAAACGTGATCCGTTAGCCGGCAGTTGTTCACGTGCACGAATAACTTTATATATCTCGTCGCAAAGCTATTACAGACTCATCGTCGGCACTTTATATACCTGAGCCATAGCGGATAGCGGCGGCATGGCATGGTATGGTATGGTATGGTATCCGCCTGAATAGTGCAGACCAACCAAAAGGATCAGCATGATAACTCGATTCTTCGCTTTATCCCCCGGGTTCGAACGCAGATATCTTTTACGATGTAGCCGGCTTTCTTGCTAAACCAAGTGCTCTATTCGTTTCGTATAGGCTACACCATAAATTACCGAGATTTAGAACGTTTTTACCGATCCTGATTGACTTTAATGCCCTTACCAACTCGCACGCTATACAGGGTGTTTGGTAACTGGTGGTACAAGCGGAAAGAGGGTGATTCTACGTGAAAGAATAAGTCGAAAATATAGAATAAACATTTTTCGTTCGAGGCTTTGTTTCCGAGAAAATCGACTTTGAAGACCTGTCAGGTTTGTGTGCTTTAGTATATGCAGGAAGTAGATTTGGTTGGTCATGATCAGACGCGTCAGACAATTCCTATCGAACAGCATGCTGCATTTCAAACTCGATTTTCTCGATAACGAAACTTCGGATGAACAAATTTTATTCTATATTTTCGACTTATTCTATCATGTAGAATCATCCCCTTTTCGGTTGTACCACCAGTTACCAAACACCCTGTATACGTCCGACCTCCTGTCACTTTAATCCTTCCTGTTTCCGAATTATGTCCGAATTTTTTAAAAGCCCTTCGATATCTTCTTTTTCAACTATTCAGACAGAGAAAAATTCTAGTTTCCAGATCACATCGAACTTTAATTCAATCCAGGCGTTCTCCTCGCAACAGCGTTTTACTTTGAAGGTAAATACTTTAGCAGGTATTTTAGTACCTGCGGATCGGGGAGGGTTAATGTTAAGTCACACGCAACCGATACGCAGCCATTTTGCGATCGGTGTGTTAAACATAGCGGCGATGCGACGAGTAATTATTTTAGCTGGAAAATATAATCGCTCAATTATTTCAGTAGATTTTTCTAATTACAGAGTATTTTAGAGATGCTTAAAATTCGGTAATTCGGTAAAGTTAAAAATTAAGTGAAAATATGAAGATCATTAAACAATTTCTACACAACGGTTACAGCAATTCGTATAAAACTGTCTCCTGCTAGAGTTTTAACGACACAATCTCCCGTCATCTTCCTCTCATAGTAAAAGAAAATCTTCGCAGTTATTATCTATTCACCTTCCAGTGGGGTAGTTTAAATTGTTTAGCTTCACGCCAGTGGATTTTATGTCAAGTTTTACGAGTGCATTGTTTTAATGGTGACGAAGAACAATCTCCTATATTACAGCTAATATTCCCGCGAGTTGAAGGAAGCCATTCTGACACGTAAACGAAACGTCTCGCGAAATATACCCTAAATTCGCAGCCATAAAAAATGGCATTTTACAAGACACCGGTTCGGTCGAAAAAGCCGAGGCGTTTCACCATGAAACGGAACTAGATTGACGGGCTGTTTAATTGGAACTTATCGATACCATGGTCGATAGAAAAACCGGGAGAATTCATCATACGCGAAAATTATATTTCATTGTTCCCTCGTAAATCACGGGCCATCATGGGCCACGCACACGCACGCACGCGCACGCGCACATTTATCGAGATTCGCGTTTGTTTCCATCTCCGGTTATCGGCTCTTGCACATTTGCTTAAATAAACAACGGCCCCGTGACTTTTAATATGGAATCACTAATTTCGCCCGCGGGGCTTCGAGTTGCTCGGGACTAAAAACGTTACGGCACGATCGTGGCGCGGAATCATGCATTCCCATGTTTCAATTTTTCACCCCGGAGCCAGCGAGCAAACGGTCCTCAATGGCGGATCGGTAATTAATGTTATTCCCGGCAAGAAATATTTATCCCGCGTCGCCGTGCGCTCGCCGTTTTATTGTGATCGGCTAAAAGCAACGACGGAGGACATTATTCAAATTGCCAGCCCCCGGAAAATATGCGTACAGTCGCGCGCGAAAACATCCGTTCGCTCTGCTCATAGCAAATTTCGCAACGACACCGTCGCCACCATGCTATCTCGCATCCTTACATTCGCTCGTTTTCATTGAACAACACACGTTAACATTGAAACATTCTTTCGTCCTTAACACGTTAAGTGCCAAATATCAAGCCCAGAAAATCGTACAAAATCAGAGTAATATTTAATTAATGAAACCACAATTAGAAATTTAAAATGTATTATAGGAGATGCTGTGTTAACCCTTTTGAATTCCCAGTCAAAAATCACTAAACCCAGTCAAAAATCACTGTCAGTCATATGTGACTGACGTGGCAGTTAACGTGTCAAAAATCAGTGAAAACTATTTTATTTTAGTTTTTCTTAGGCTTCTAAAGTCATCGAATCAGAAATATGAAGAACTGCGTTTTGTTCCCCAAACCGTGTCATTTCGCATAAAAGAGCGCCGTGTATAAAGAGAATTGGGCGTGTTTCCGCTTACATATTTCACGCTCTAAACGCTGGAAATCTGAGTCACCATAAATGTTCGCCGCGCGGCTCGGGAAATGGATGAACCGAAATCGATTGTTTTTTTCTCTTCATTTTGGTCGGCCTTTTCGGATTTTGCCGGTGGTTCTAACACGATCGAAGCCGGACGACTTGGTCTTTTTGTTTTGTCCGGAACGAGGCACGACAATAGTGGCGGTAGGGATCGATAAATCCGTAGAAACGAAGAGGTTTCGGTCATATGAAAAATCTGGAAATCCACTTTGTTATTTATGCCCGCGCTCACTCGCCAAGATGCGGGGATACTTGTGCATGTGGAACAAGATTATCATTTTTCCTCGGTGAATCCCGACGAGGCTGCTATTACTTTTCGAGTTCTTTTCGCGTATACCGCCCCCTTCGACCTCGTTCTCCACCGTCAGCCGCCGAGGGAAAAAGAACCGGAATTTTTTTTCGAAACTAAGTGCCCGTCTATGCTGCCCGCGATTTACATATTGAAATACCGATAAGTTGACGACACACCGCACCGATTCTCCTTGTTTCGCCATGCGAGATGATTTACCGGCGCTCGTGGACCAGATACCTGTGCATTTTTATGCTCGCTCGGTTTGTCAAAGAGTGACTCTTCGAACCAGTCACTATTCATGATCAGCATTATTTTAATTTAATTTTCTTCGTCGATTGGATGTCCTGATTGGCCAGGGAAAATTTTTAAATTTCATTCAGACGTCAAAATCTTTATCTTACAGGAGGATTTAACAAGTACTTTAGTAGAATCAATTTCATATAACTTTATATTGTGCATTTTTATGCTCGCTCAGTTTTTCAAAGAGTGACTCTTCGAACCAGTCACTATCCTAGATCAGCATTAATTTAATTTAATTTTCTTCGTCGATTGGATGTCCTGATTAGGCAGGGAAAATTTTTAAATTTCATTCAGACGTCAAAATCTTTATCTTACAGGGGGATTTAACAAGTACTTTAGTAGAATCAATTTCATATAACTTTATACTGTGCATTTTTATGCTCGGTCGGTTTTTCAAAGAGTGACTCTTGGGATCAGTCACTATTCAAGATCAGCATTAATTGAATTTAATTTTCTTCCTGGATTGGATGCCCTTATTGGGCAGGGAAAATTTTTAAATTTCATTCAGACGGCAAAATCTTTATTTTAAAGCAGGATTTAATAAGTATTTTAGTAAAATCAATTTCATATAACTTTATACTGTGCATTTTTATGCTCGCTCAGTTTTTCAAAGAGTGACTCTTCGAACCAGTCACAATCCTAGATCAGCATTAATTTAATTTAATTTTCTTCGTGGATTGGATGCCCTGATTGGCCAGGGAAAATTTTTAAATTTCATGCAAACGTCAAAGTCTTTATCTCAAAGCAGGATTTAGTAGATACTTCAACCAGTTAACTGTGGAATTTAATTTTAAAAATCCCTCGCGGCACGGAATTAAAATCAAACAATGACGAATATACACGTGGAACGCAGGCCAAATGCCGCTATTATAAATTTTACGAAAAAAGTGAAGCAAAGTAAGAAAGAATTACATTTTTATTCGATAAGAAATTAACCCTTAGCACTCGAGAGGTGACTCTGAAGCACCACTAGAAATTGTTGTGGCATTATTTCAACGAAATTAAAAAAAAAATATTACAAAGTATTTGTTACATTACAAAATTTGTATTCAATAGATTACTAAACATCGACATATTATATGTGGAAATCGGATCAGTTTCGTATGAATAAAATGAAAATATTCTAAGGCGGAAGAAAAATTTAGTTTTACAATGAAAACAGTGCCGAGTGCAAAGGGTTAACAATTCATTAGCCGTTAAGAATTGGAGATTTGGTCCAACGTGTATACACGTCAAACGCTCTTAGCCGGTTAATAGAATCAATTTCATATAACTTTATAGAAAGCATTTTTGTCGGTACAATAATTTCAATATTATTGTCCAACAGTAAATGCCTCCTGTCGCTTAATATTTGAATTAATGTGGCGCCGAGAACAGGAATATTATTTTCGCGTGCAGGATTATTTAACGTGCAAGGTATTGAAGTTTGTCGACTATTGTGAGAACGAAAGTTTTTAATAATGTTTTCACGGGAATTGCTTGGCGAAGTCGCTAAATCACCCGATACACCGGACGTACGTTATTTTACGGTGGGTAGTGCCTCAGGGGTGCACGATAGTTCGGGATCAGAGGGGTCGTCGTGCTATTTCCATTAGTTCTGAGCCTCTGGTATTAGCTTTAACCATTAATGAGGCGGGCTAACCCATACGCGGCTGCACGCACGTGTGGATATGTTTTGTCGTGCAGGTCAGCCTTATGTGACAAGCGAAAACGCGCAGTTTATCCCGGGGTCCTTGCTTGGCCTCCGTAGTTACCCTAAAGCTATCCGCATCCTTCCGTCCACGGTTGTTGAATTAACAAGTAATAGGCTTCGCGTATGAATACGCCTGCGCCGCCGTCACTTCCGCAGGTTCCCGTTTGTCTCGCAGGAATTGATTACCCGCGCTAATGCAATCATGCATGCGAATGTTGCAATCATACCAATAAATATCATTAACCCTTAACCCCTTGCCCTACGATATCGAGTCAGACTCGTGACGAAGATTCTGAACAGAGTCTAAGAAATATGTTTCTTATTAATTTTCCTTAAACCGAAATAAAATTCTATTTTGGCGTTGTTAACACTAGAACCGCCGGACGAGTCAAAATGACTTGCTCTTAATTTTTTCTTTTAGAAATATTGAAATTATAAATATGTTTCCGTGAGAAAAGTTTTTAATAAACTTCTCTGTCGAAGTAGATATTCAAACAAAACCGACACAAAATCTAAAGAAATGCAATTTTGTTGTTATTATAAGACAATGTATGCCAGTTGCATTTAGTGCTCGGTAGTTCTAGTGTTAATATACAGCTATCGGAGAACATACAGGCATACAACAGATATAAATTTTCTCCTATTTTTTAGGAAATTATAAATTACAAAAAAGTTCTAATCACTGAAACCGTGAAATAAATCGCAGTACAAGGGGTTAACCGTGGCCGGAGGAAATCTCGGGAACGCCGGGAAAATGTCGAATTGCATTAATTTTCAATATTATTATGCTTCTTTATCTAAACACAAAGGTCCTCTCGAGTCTTTCGCGTGTAAAAGAGAATATCTTGAGAATTAATTACTCCACACAATCCGAGTCGAAATTGTATTTATAATCTCGCGAGTCCCGAGTAAATACCAAAGGAAGAAATAATGTTTTTCGTCTGACGAGGCACGCGCGCGCAACGTCTTTCGTAATTCCGTTTCAATAAAGCGCGGAAACGGAATTCATTGCCAGCAGTCTAATTCTTTACGTCAAGCGACGCCATTCGAGAAAACCGCAGCAGTTGCAATATTTTCGGGAATTTTGCATTGCAATTCCCCCGGGCGAAGTGTTAAGTGCTGCATTCAAGAATTTCGCAATAGAATTTACTCGAAGCAACGAGAAATAAAATAAATGAAGCTCCACCACAACGAATTAAGCGAGCTGCTCCTCTCTCCCGCTGATAGAAAGCATTCGCTCACTCATTAAATTACACGTAATATTTACTTCGCTTCCGCTTGACCACTTTTCTTTCTTTCTTCCCTTTTTTTTTCTCCGCTTCGTTCCGAATTTACTTCCGGCGTGCCGTTCCCTGCCCGGTATTATCTTCTTCGGACAATGTTTGTGCTTGAACGTTTTGTACCGGTTCTTTGTTCCTTTTTCTTTAATTACGGGCTAGCCGAAATAACTTCGAAAGTGCTCTTCGCGAGTTTTTTAAACGTTCCGCCTACTCACAGGTCCTTTCAAACCTTGGCTGAATATTTATTTCTTCGCAAAGTAATGTTTTCACATTTATTATAATTTCTACCGTTTCACTAGTTTCAATTTTGCCCGAGCAACCAAGCGTTGACCCAGCTCAATAATAAAATACATAACTCGTGCAATTTTGATTATTTGTGTTCCAACAAAATCACACGTGCACTTCAGATACCGGTGAATATGCGTGCAAAATTGTAATGCAAGAGGTTCGATAGTTTGCCTGGAAAAAAATGTTTGAAAACTCGGAAACCAGAATAGCTACTCAAGAACTTTACCAAGTTTTCTGTTTTGGAGGTTTCTATTACAGAGGCGATTTCAGATACCGGTAAATATGTGTGCAACATTGTAATGCAAAAGGTTCGATAGTTTTTCTGGAAAAGTAATACTTTCACATTTATTATAATTTCTACTGTTTCACTAGTTTCAATTTTGCCCGGGCGGGCAAGCGTTGACCCAGCTCAATAATAAAATACATAACTCGTGCAATTTTGATTATTTGTGTTCCAAAAAAATCACACGTGGACTTCAGATACCGGTAAATATGTATGCAACATTGTAATGCAAAAGGTTCGATAGTTTTACTGGAAAAAAATTCTTAAAAACTCGGAATCCAGAATAGCCCCCTAAGAACTTTACCAAGTTTTCTATTTTCGAGGTTTCTATCCCAGAGGCGATTTCAGATACCGGTAAATATGTGTGCAAAATTATAATACAAGAGGTTCGATAGTTTTTCTGGAAAAAAAAGTTCTTAAAAACTCGTAAACCAAAATAGCCCCTTAAGAACTTTACCAAGTTTTCTGTTTTGGAGGTTTCTATTCCAGAGGCGATTTCGATGATATATCGTCGTGTTCGGTAAAGGGAAAAAATCGGATGATTTTCGAGCACTCAGCAAGAAATCCAATCCACGGTGTCAAACGGGGAGGCTGAAATCCGAGAGTCGTAGCGAGCGTGCACGCGGCGCGCGCGGACCGGATCTTTTCCTGGAGCTCTGAATTTATTCGAAAATAATAGCGAACCGGTAGGTACAGCACAAACAATAAGCCCGGCAGCGCTTTGAACGCGTTGCGCACCGAAAATTCCGCGCACATTGAAGAGTACAGATGGACGAACGTCGGTGCACGCGAGCGAACGGGCACGTGCATATTTCCCCAAATGCGTATCTCTTATTCAAATTGCATGGAAAATTCGGTACGTCCGGCCGGCAGAATTTATGGGCCGGCTGCACTTTGCAGCGTGTCACGACCGCTGGCCTGCACCATTGGTAGTTGTAATTGGGATTTATGCGTGCGCGCAGTCCTTTATGGTGGCCATGATACTCGCCGGTCTATACGCCCGCCCGTGTTTGTTCCTGCGTGCGCAAATAAAGTAAACGCCTCTGGAGGAACGTGCGCACGGAAAAACGGCTGCCTGAATGCCTGAATGATGCACGAGCCGAAGGAGTAGACGGAACAAGATGGGAGAGAGAGAGAGAGAGAGAGAATCACTTCTAACGAAATCTTCTGGATCAAACAATCCAAAATTGAAAATAATCCAACAATATTTCCGAATCTTATGAAGCATTGGAAAATAGAAAATAATTCGAGGAAAAACGCGGATCCTGAAAACGGCTGCCTGAATGCCTGAATGATGCAGGAGCTGAAGGAGTAGACGGAACAAGAAGGGAGAGAGAGAGAGAGAAACGGAGAATCACTTCTAAATCTTCTGGACCATCGAACAATTTAAAATTGAAAATAATCCAACAATATTTCCGAATCTTATGAATAGACAGCGGATCTTTATGCATTTATAACAAAATTGAGCAGATAAAATTTGAAATAGTACGAAAATTTAAAAAATTTTAAACGTTAATATACTATTTCTCGTCTATCAAAATTAGCGAGTGAAGAAATAACATTCTACTTAGTTTCTACTTCTTGTAATCGATGCGGACAATTTTTATTTTGCATAAAGATCCGCAGTCTACTTATGAAGCATTGGAAAATAGAAAATAATTCGAGGAAAAACGCGGATCCTGAAAATCGGATGCCTGAACGCCTAAATGATGTAGAGGGTAAGCAAAGGTAAGGGTAAAATAGTGCGAGAGAGAGACAGAGAGAGAGAGAGAGAGAGAGAGAGGAGAAACAGTGTACAACGGGGGTCACTTGTTACTCGCCTGAACCTTCTCCACGATAGACATTCATTTTTAACAGAGTCTGTTCACTGCTCTCTTGAATCTCGCTCGTTCATAATCAATGATACTCTTTTGACGTCTCTCTTCTCCGTCGACGTTTCCAAAATTATTTTACCTGTTTCGACCCCTCTACGTACCGATAATCTGATAACCACAGTCCGCGACAATACTATAAGACATCACTTAAGACGAAATAATTATGTATTATATGAAAGCACTTCATCGTCTCTCATACAGACTGTTGTTATTTACTTCTGGGGACTCTCTGTAAATTCTTTCATATAACACATAATTATTTCGTTTTAAGCGATGTCTTATAGTATTGTCGCGGACTGTAGCTTCCATAGAAATGATCATTAAATCTTAAAAATCGTCTAGCAAAATGGTAGTTGTCTCGTTTCGTGATCGCGTCGGAAACGCAAAGACTATTTCAAATTCCATTAAAATAGTTCACCTGATTGCACCGCGTCCGCTGGCGACCACTATAAATGCACGCAGGATCCACGTGTGAGGTGGTCCGGTCATAAGCAGCGATCCGGCGACACCCCAAATTAATCCGTGCATCATTCAAAGATCCCTTCTTCCGCCGGATCACCGAGCCCTCCGGTCCACACCGGAGCTTGGAGAGGTGGAAAAAAAGGGACGCGGAGGGTTTACAGAAAAAGGGAAAAATCGCGCGACGAGAGAGAAAAAACAAACGGGACGGCGGGAGTAGGTTTATTTCGCGAGATGCACTCGCGGGGCGCACAGCAAATAGTATTGTCCAGGAATGCATAGCTCGGCTCTCGCGGGCCATAAAGTTTGCGGTGCCGGGGGATTCGTGTTCGTCGCGACCCTTCATGCGCTTTCGAAGCATTAAGCTCCCACGGTTCGTAGGTACGGCCTGGCCTGGCCTGGCCTGGCCTGGCCGTCGGAACATAGCCATGTTTGATTTAGCGCGGAATGTGGCCTGCGGCTAGTGCCACCCAACCTCTTCCAAATTACGTTTACATAAATGACTAACAGTTACCAACAAGCCGAGAATACGACAAACAAACGGGCAAAGGGGGGGGGGGGTCGAAGGGGGTAGTAACGCGGAGAGAAGGGTGAGGCGAGCTGGCTCGGGCCGAGTCGGGCTCTCGGCTGGCTTAGTCTACCGTGGCCTAAGTAAAAACTCGTTAATTAATTAACCTCGCCCTTTCTCCGCGGGCTTTGTGAGCAAACACAGAGACGCAAGGAGAAACGGCCAGAGAACGGCAGAGGTGTGCAGCGTCCCACTAAACTCCTAGGATGTCCAGGCTCAAGAGGCCGTCGGCATGTTGCGGTAACCTGAGCGGACTATACACGTCTCTCTCTCTCTCTCTCTCTAGGTCTTCAAGTCGTAGCTGTTGTTTCGACGTAACCGGCCAGGCCCTTCGGCCAACCCTCTCTCTCTCTAGCTCTCGCTCCCTGTCTCTCGCCAACCCCTATCCTTAAACCCACAGGCGGCATATACATACATTATGTTCTGTCTAAGCAAAACGTACCTGGCAGCGTTTGCTCCCAGACACAACTTTACGCGCGCGCTACCCGTTGTTTCTAGTTCACGGAATTATGTGGTAAACGGTCAAAAGCTCCGACAAAACCGATGCCGGATTGATATCAACGTCTGCGGGCAATTATGCTCGAGGATTCGCCCTCTGATGTACCCCCGGGTTTCAGAACCTCGATTGTACGAATTATAATTGAAGAACAAAAGTGTAACGGAACCTGCGTTTAGCACGGGCGTTGCATACTGTTGCTCGCTGTGTATCATCTTCGTCGCTGCTAGAATGATTAGATCTCTTCTGTGTCCGTGACCCTTTACGCCAGCATTTATTCCACGGTTACGGTGTTTAATTTACTGGAAGAAAATATTTATTTATTCTATACCTATTCTGCAATTCTCCCAACTGTTTTAGATATGTTAATATAGTGAAATTAGTGTTTCATCAAGTGCTAGAATAAAATAAGGGAGACAGTTTTTTTGTCATCAAACGGTTGATATTCGGGAAAAATATTAAATTCCTTATTTATTGCTTTGGGAAATTGTGTAGTGAATTTACGAAAAATCAGACAAGTTTCAGATAGGTTGATAAATAAAACTGGTGTTTTATGAAGTCCTAGAATAAAAGATTGGTCAACAAAAGTATTCGGAAAAAATATTAAATTCTGTATTTATAGCTTTGGGGAATTGTGCAGTGAATTTACAATTACCAGGGTCTTAAGTGAAATTCCGGATTAATTACCGTGTCAGTTGTTTATCGAATCCCGCGAGCAACACGCGCGTCCGCTTCTGAAAACAGTTTCACACGACTTACCGAACCTAGACCTTCGAGAAACTTTTCCAAGTGAGTGAACAATGCCCGAGGGCAAGGCGCATATATTTATGGTGGTAACGTTTTCCCGTTTTCATAGAATTACACATAGAGGAGATACCCAGCTCCTCGCCGCGTTTACATAAGCATTATATTTCGTAGCCGCGCGGCGTATTTATTGAAATAACGTACAACAAGGCGCATTACTTTATATGCGCGCCACAGCTTCATCATCCTGTACATAATGCAAATTATGCAAATCGAGAGGATTTAAATATTCAGCGAGCTTGCTTCGGAATAAATTACATACCGATAATAAGAAATACCCTCGATTTGCATTCATGACAATGATATCGGCGAATTCCGACGCTAATCTTCGTCGATTTTCTTACTTTCTGGATCACCTGAACGTGATTTTGCTGGAGAAGTTTTCGAGACCATTTTATTTAATTCTATATATATTTAATTCATCATGCTGCGTTCTTCCGGTGACCCATTTTCTTTCAAAATTGAAACTTGTGGAACCGTGCCCGCTACAAAGAGGTCCAAAAGCTGATCGGAGTGGAGAATTAAACAGTAACAACAGGGACAAGAATGACAATCGTTTGGGGCACAGTGGGGTGGACACACCGGACGTCAAAGCAAAAAATTAACACTTAAGAGAAGCCGAGGAAGAAAGTGAACCGGCTTCTTTCAGCGTGGCTGGCCGTGGGGGTCGCCGGGTAATGGACGGGTTGGTCGGCACGAAGAAAGGATCATCAGGGACGAGGGGGATGGCATTCATTGCAAGATAGAATAAGATGAAAAAATCAGCGGGCTGCGGTAAAGAGAGCAGGAGAGAAGGAAGGGTATTCTCTATAACGTGGCTACCAGTCCGCGTTTGCGTTGACCCTGGAGGCTTTCGAGAAACGAAGCGCGTAATTACATGCCCAAGGGCAAGCGCAGTTCCAAGCAACCCCCTAACTCACTCCCTAGCCCACCCTCTACCACCCTCTCTTCTCTCTTTCTCTCTCTCGAGCGTCGCTGGATTTCGTTCACTATAGCCACTCCTCCATATTCCGCGTCGTTCTGAATAAACACACCGGCAGACTGACGGATGGACAGAGTTCTGTAGGGGTGGCCGCGCTCACATGCACCCCCAACACACGCCACACAGCCTAAAAGATAGCTCGTGTGTGCTGTCTTTCGTCTCCGGCTGCCTTGCGATTTATAACAAATTATAATACCTTCTGAAATTTTCTGGAGAGTGTATTTTCATTCTTCGTTGACCAATTAACAATTGTATGGATTGAAAAAATTCAAATCGGAATTGTATGAATTGACCTATGTCTCCGGTTTCAAAGTGCACATTTTCATTGCAGTGCTTAGCATCGAGCACATGTTTCGAATTGTACGCAATGGTGCAGAGTCCTTAAAAAAAAAAGATTCAGAAAAGTATTAAAAGGTAGCTCGCGTGTGCTGTCTTTCGTCTCACGCTGAATTGCGATTCATAACAAATTATAATACGGCCAGCTTGCAAGCTTTCATTCTCCGAGCGTATTTTCAATTTTCATTGACTAATTAACAATTGTACGATTGGAATTGTGTGAATCGAACTAAGTCTCCGGTTTCAAAGTGCACGTTTTCGTCACAGTGCTTCGCTTCGAGCACACGTTTCGAATTGTACGCAGTGAATGGTGCAAAATCCTTAAAAAACAAAAGATTCAGAAAAGTATTAAAAGATGAGTAAGGCAGTCGGTTATTCCGCAAATTTTTGCCGTCGACGTATTGCGTGTATAGAAAATGAGCTCCTACGTTCGCGAGCTCGCAAACCGGCCGCCGCCCCTTGAAATTTCTGATACTTCGAGTGATCTCGATGCCTCGAATTCCTCGACTTCTTCCTTCTCCCGGTTTCTCTCTACGCAGCATATTTTCCATTGTCTCGGGCAGAGAGTCGTATCCGGTATTCGAGTATCTTTCCAACTATTAAATCTTTACTATAGGTTCACGATCATTTCCGACGACATTGTGGAAATTTCGCGACAGGTGGAGGCCAGCTTTCAATATTCAATTTGCACGAATTTTTACAATGAACGGCGGAAACGTTTCGACCATTCTTACTATGTCTCGAACTGAAGCTATTGTGTTAATTCAGAGATAAATTCTAATTGTGTATTAACCCTTTGCAATCGAACCTAATTTAACTCCAAAACGAGACATTTCTTCCGACCCAGAATATTTCCCTTCTATATATTTTTTTTTTCACGTTATACATACGAAAATGGTACAATTTACTCGTACAATACTGAAGTGTTTAAAACAATTTGCAACATTTGTTGCAGCCTGTACTTGAAGCTCGTTTAACCCTTTGCACTCGAAGCTATTTTAACTCTGAAACAAAACATTTCTTATGACCAAGAATACTTGCCTTGTACCTATTTTTTTTATGTCATATAAAATGGCGCAATTTGCTCGTACAATACTGAAATGTTCGGTAATCTATCGAATACAAACAAATTTAATAATGTAAACAATATTTTGAATAATGACAGCAATTTTTTTTTATTTTTTCTGTAAGTCGCCATGCGAGTGCTAAGGGTTAATCTGGACTGAGTCATGTTTTCAATGGTACTAGAATTTGTATTTGCTTCGCAAAGACTGCAGAAATAAATGTCCACCAGGTTAAGTCGTAGTATGAATATGATCACTTGGTAATTCTTGTATTCGATAAAATATTAAAATTAGTAAAAATTCCCAGGCCGCGTCACCTGCCTATTTCATTGCTAAAATCGCTGTGTCATGGTGGAAACATAGTAGCCGGGGATCAATCACTCACCTGGCGGATCGTGACCGTAGAAGTTCGTTCGGAGAAGCGTGGCGTCGCTCTAATGCCTGATAAGCAGCTTGCCCGTGGATCAGGCTAAGATCTCCGGTGTCGTATCGCAGGCAATATGTTAAACGTTAGCTGCTTACTTTTATTATCTTCCGTTTACGCCGCGAGAAAATGAAATTTTCCGTGAGATGCTGGCGATTCGTCTTGCGGGATTAAAAAGCCCTTTAATTTCCCTGGCGGGACCCCGGGTTCTCTCCGCCACACCACTTCTCCTCTTCTTCAATAATACACCCCCGCGTCTACGGCCGCGCGCTTATGGTATCCACTTTCAGCGGGTTAGGTCACCCCGGCAGGCACCTTACGAACCCCCATGACGCCGCGGCATCGTCGTCTCGCATAACCCGGTGAACACGCGCGCGCCTTTACGGAGGGAACGTTACTTTTTTCCGAAAGCCGAGTTAATGCGCTCGAATTAAACAGAATTCTAGATCAAGAACCCACCCGCCGGCCCCGGGGTCAGATAGAATGTCCCTCTGACATGTTAATCACTGAAATGCTCGGGGTTCTTCAGGAACTTTTTTTCTTCCTTTGCCACCTCCCCCACGCTCCCCTCCCGCAAGGCCATTATGAAATATGTAGACGCTACGTCACCGCTCGTTTCTTCGGATCACCAACCGCCTCAAATATATATGAGCCACCGGGTCGAACAGTGCCGGCATGAATTCGTAATCCGCCGAGACCTGTTTTACCTTTTTACCTTGCCAGCTCGGTTGGCCTGGATATACTGGATTTTAGAATTATCGCCGCGTGCGAAATAAGCGTCACGATACTCGCACCGATGACGCTACGCCGCCGCCGACGCCGCGCCAACGGATTGTTTTCTTTGAGGAAATTTGCATGCTCGCTAATTAGGCGCAGCCGGCTCTCTCTCTCTCTCTGAAGGAATAGGGAAACGCGAGCAGACATTCTGGAATCGCGCGAAACATGCACACCTCGGCTTTCAAGTTGATCGAAGAGAGCTGCTCTCTCTCTCTCGGTTTTTCCAGAAACGAACCTGAGAAATTTTGCTCCAACACTTTAAACATTAATTCTAACCTTTGCATCGACCATTTCGACCATTCTTACTGTGTCTGTGACAAATTCTAATTGTGTATTAATCTAGACTGAGTTATGTTTTCAATGGTACTAGAATTTTTATTTGCTTCACAGACTGGTTTTTCCAGAACGAACTTGAGGAATTTTGCTCCAACACTATAAACACTATTTTCTAACTTTGCATTGTCTGATCTACATGTACTACATAACACTATTCTTGTATATTAGACCAATTTTAGTTTCACTGTTAAATTAAATCCTTTACTGAGGAGGTTGAACAATAAATCGTGGTTGCATATTGGTTGTTTTAGATCTAACTTTACCTCTGAAAAATGGTATTGGACCCACTAAGATTCGAACCCTGGCCATCCCGCTTGGTAGTCAAGCACGCTGCTGATTACTCCAACGGGGTCCTAAACCATTTCTACTGTCCGACGTTTTAACTAGCAGGAGATCAGTGTCATTTCGTTTTCCATTTACTGAAACCACTCGCAGAGATATTTTATATAATTCACAGCACGCTCTCATTGCGTACTCTCTATGATTCTCTATTACTCATAAATCTAGAGTGGACGGGTCTAGTCGGGCCTGGACGGTATTCTAGAGTATACGGGTATTGCAATCATGAATAATATATCTCTGTTTTAAGAAATAAGTTCAGACCGTAAAATTTTTGTGCAAGTAAGCTTATACAGCAATTTTAAAAAATTGAAATTTCTTTTATGATGGTTTGCATTTGGGCTAAAAATTTCAGTGGATTGCGTTCGGCTTTAGTGCAATAATAGAATTTTATATAGTCTATTTTCTATTCGAGCATAATTCAGTAGACGCGTATGATAACACAATATTTCGTTTATATTTACAGATATTTTTAGCGAGGAATGTTAGTGCCTTTTGAAGCGACTTGAGAAAGAAGGGGGTTATAACCCATCAACTTTAAGATTGACAAATTTTTATAAACTATAAAATATTTCTGTTTATTAAGGTTTGGCATTGCGAAACAATCACATTTCTACGTTGTCAGTGAAGCTGTACTTTACTCCTTCGATTCAAGATAGTGTTTTAGCAGCGAAGGAGGAAGTGCCATATACTTTTAATCATCGAGAAACGGGTGAGAACGGAATAAAAGGATTCATCCGAGTTTCGGGGGGGTGGGGGTGCGCGGGGATAAGCAAGGGTTTTCTACGTCGATTAACAACGAGACAACGGGGAAGCAAAGGTTGGCGCAAACGGGTTGGTGCCGAGAACACCGACGCCATTCACTATACTCTCGGACTCCTCCGTTAATGAATAAAGTAGCCGCGTAAACTAACAGTTTTACTGCGGAACCGACAAACTTAATACAAGAGAAACAGCTTTTGTTCCTAGGCAGCAGTGTAACGAAGTCGCCTGCGAAACCCGGCCGAGGTACCAGGCAGATTACTCGTTGCATACTTAAAACCTTAACAACCGGGCGCTTTGAGAAAATGCTGGACCTTTTTCAGTACTCTCCGCCATGAATCGCCCGAGCCTCCTCTCTCTCCCCCAATCCCGTTCGTCCTACTTCGAAAATTTTTTCGCCCGGTACAGAAAGAACAAAAAAAAAAAAAAAAACGGAAAAACTACTGAAGGAGTTCCGTTACTACTGAATGCGCGCTTTTTTTACCAATGCGCTTGTTCTTAAAGTGCACGTCGAACTACTTCGAACTCCCGAAGAGGCTCGCTTTTTTATTCATGCGTCCGGCCCAAGTTTCGCATATCGATAACCCCCCGTCCGAGTTTGTTTCATCATGAATGAATTACCGGAATTTCGGGGTTGCGGTAAACGCATCTTCTCTGCTCACACACCTGCGGCTAACATTGTTCTTAAAAATGGAATTCGTCTTGATGTAAAATCGTTGTTGAATCTTCAGTTGTAATTTTCGGGAACAGAGGTAATTCTATTTCGCGCATTTACAGACAATTTATACAGGGTGTTTGGTAACTGGTGGTATAAGCGAAAGGGGGGTGATTCTACGTGAAAGAATAAGTCGAAAATATAGAATAAACATTTTTCGTTTGAGGCTTTGTTTTCGAGAAAATCGACTTTGTAGACCTGTCAAGTAGATTTGGTTGGTAATGATCAGACACGTCAGACAATTCCTATCGAATAGCATGCTGCATTTCAAACTCGATTTTCTCGATAACGAAACTTCGGATGAACAAATTTTATTCTATATTTTCGACTTATTCTTTCATGTAGAATCACCCCCTTTTCGCTTCATCCACCAGTTACCAAACACCCTGTAGAATCAGTAAAAGATTTAAAGTGAGTTTAAGTCTAGTTTTATACGATTCCTTTTTTCAGGGAATTGTAATAGTACAATTACAGAAGCTTGTATCTGCAATTTTATTTCGCGCATTCAGAGACAATTTATCGAATTAATAAAAGATTTAATGTGAGTTCAGGTCGAGTTTTATACGATTTCTTTTTTCAGGGAATTGTAATAGTACAATTACAGAAGCTTGTATCTGCAATTTTATTTCGCGCATTCAGAGACAATTTATAAAATTAACCCCTTGCCCTACAATATCGAGTCAGACTCGTGATGAAGATTCTGAACAGAGTCTACGAAATATGTTTCTCATTAATTTACTTTAAACCGAAATACAATTCTATTTCGTTGCAGCTGATATGTATCCTTTGGAGAAAACGTAGGCATACAAAAAATATAAATTATCTTTTTCTTTCTATGAAATTCTGAACGACGAAGAATTTCGAATCATTGTAATCACAAAGTAAATAATAGTGCAAGGGGTTAATAAAAGATTTAAAGTGAGTTCAGGTCGAGTTTTATAAGATCCTACTATTTTTCGGGGAATTGTAATAGTACAATTACGAAGAGTTTTCCGAAAGACCAAGCGAATTTTCGAGCAGATTTTCCGTTCGGATGTTCACGATGGCCGACCGCAAGAATGTTGTCTACCGTCCTTTCTAAATATCCACCGGGCTCCGCTAAATATTGTTAGCTTGCGTTACGCAGTTGTGGTATCGGCGTCCGAGCAACCAGCAGAGCTAGGAGCCCGAGAGCTGATGCTGCTGGCGCTATACTGCTTGCCCGTTGCCACACACCGGCAGCTTGTTTTTCGAGGCGCTTTCATTATGCGTGCCGAGACTGCATTCACGATTAAACCACAGAGTTATGCACGCGTGCGTTTTTCGCGGGCCGCCGTTGTCGTCGCTCGCCCCCGCACCCCTTTACTCGCCTTCTATGCTCTCCAGCCGCTTTTCTCTGTGTACACTATTTATTTTCATTCCTGCGCCATGGCACCGCGCCGCCGCCGCCGGGGCCAAGTCACCGGGAAATTTCGCGCGACACTACAATACCCGAATTTCACGGTGCATCGCACCTATTTAAGTGCAACAATTCCGTTCGAAATTAGCACGCGACGAAATATCAAGCTTTCGAAACAGTGCGCCCATGGCTGTCAAGTATACCCGCTCTCTCATAACTAAACTGTGGACTTTATGCGCGTTTGTGTTCCGGTGTGTCCGATCCTACACAATACCGGGGTTTAATTAATTTTTCATATTGTTCGCGAATGCCAACATTCGCCCCCGAAATATGTACTATCCATCGACGCGAATTGCAACGAGAAGTGTTTTCATTTGCGCGGGGACAATCTGAAAATTTGTTTCCACGTTAATATCAATATTTATGATACCCACAATATGCGAAGAACTATGTGTAAATTTATTGCTGATTTTTAAACTAAATTTTCATGAAATATGATAGTTATTTCATTTTCAGTAGAAGACAGATCTACCTAATAGAATTTATTTTTTTTTAAACAATTCCATAAAGTATTACACCATTTAATTTAATAAAATAAGGGCACAATTTGTACTTATTTTTGTCTTTGTACAATGATCAATTTAAGTGAATATTTGCATAGGGAACAGCAGCCTCGGAGAAGTAGTATTAGGAAGTAGCACGTTAATATTAATATTTATGATACCCACAATATGCGAAGAACTATGTGGAAATTTATTGCTGATTTTTAAACTAAATTTTCATGGAATAGTTATTTCCTTTTCGGTAGAAGACCTAATAGAATTTATTTTCTGAAACAAGTCCATAAAATATTGCACTGTTTAATTTAACAAAATAAAGGCACAATTTGTACTCATTTTTATCTTTGTACAATGGTCAATTAAAGTGAATATTTGCATAGGGAACAGCAGCCTCGGAGAAGTAATATTAGCAAGTAGAAACTGTCAGCCGTGGTCAGACACGTCAGACCCGACTCCTATTCAATATTTTCTAAAATCCCTAGCCTCAAAGGATGATTAAATTCGACTCTGCGCTTTAAATTTATTTTTCAAACAGCATAAAGATTTTTGCAACCTGGCAACGTTTACCGTCACCACTCTCTACTGCCACACAGCAATTATAAAATGCGAGTGCCTCGATTCTTCCGTTCGACAATGAATTCTCGCCACATCGATATTGTACACACACTGTGTTGCGTGCGCGTATCAACGGAGCTGATTATTACTTATGTAAATCGTCATTATATTAATAAATTGCGATTATACCGAACGGTTAATAACGCGACTATGTGAATCAAACGGTAAACAGGGACATTGAAATGTGGCTGGTGGAAACCGCGGCCGAAAGGAAACCAATTAATAATTTAACAAGATGATAATAATAATGTTCGCGAGCGACCGAGCGGCGGTTCGCCGGCATGATGAAACGGTTTTATTGTTTCAACGTGATCCTTTTAATGTGTCATGGAATTGTTCGTCGCGCGCGATATTTGTTTGCGGCCGTTTAAACGGGCGTGGCGTGAGTTTAGAGATTTTAGGAGTGAACAGATAACACGGAATCCATTAAAAACTTCATTTACCGATTCACGAAAAATTCCCCAAAAAAATTCGAAATACAGCTGGACCTCGCGTAAAAGAATTAAAAAATCGCCTCTTCCGGAAAAAGAACAAAAATTCTGCAGAGTAGGAAGGTTCGCGAGGATCAGCATCGAAGGAATATGGGGCCGGTGGAGAACAAGAGGACTTCCGGTTGCTGGGGCGATCAAAACGAGGGCGACGATGCAAGGGAGACAGAAAGTGGCGGGCGCGATGGTAAAGAGGGACGGGAGAAAGGAAGAAGCGCGGAACAGAAGTATTAAGGACGAAAATAAAGAAGGAGGTACTCAAACCGTCAATGGCGCACGTGCAGCGTGCAGCTGCAACGGTGCTCCGCTGGAATACTACTTGGAGACTATCGCTAAAATATTGTCGAGAAAATAACAACCGCAGGTGGAGAACTTTTCGAATGTGGAAAGAAAAATACACGGCGACATATCGGGGCGGGCGGAATACGCGGTATGCGGCTGCGGCCGCTTAAGGGTGAGCGGGGGATGGAGAACCTGGGGGCGAAGGGGGTGGAAAACTCGGGGGTGGGAGGGCCTCTGTACGCTGCGAGTTGGGTATACAAGTTTCGACGACGCGTTCTTATTTTCTAAACAAACACGCCGGGGCAGCGGGCGAGGCTCCCTTCGGCAACGGGTTTATTTCGAGGATTCGTAGAAGTGCGCGCGTACGAATTGCCGGGCGAGCGAAGGTCGGTTTCCTGCGGACCGGTTGCATACAGGGTGACGAAATTATCATGCAGCTTCGACCCAACACCGCTCTTTTATATTCGCCCATTGATCCAACTCCACTGACCAGATTTCTCAACTTTCCACAGCATTACTTTTAAACTACCGATCTCCCAGGCTCGAAACTTGAATTTTCTCCATTTTTTCTCCAAAATCTACTCGGTTGTATTAAGAAAATTTCAAAATTTCTGATTTCCCGAAGCAAAGTTTAGCCCAAACATCCACTGTGTTTCCTCGCGAACTTCTTAACCGAACGATTCTTTCAGGCAGCATATACTGCGTAGAAATGATTTGCATTTATGGATTAAAACCGGTCACCCTGTAGTAGTATACGGGCACGCGAACGAGCGAGAGCCCGATGTTTGTTTGTTTGTGATAGAATAGGTACGGGACAGATCGGGTGCGCGCCGTTGGAAAACTTTTCGCTATTGGAATTCGAAAACGGGTGTATCGGGTCCAATAATGAATTGTCAACAGATAATGCGGAAAGCGACTTTTCCATTTCGCTTTACCCGCGAGTTGTTTCCTTTGTTCCCGTATAACTTTTTTAAAACGCCCGTCGGGATTGCGTTTGATAGACTTTCGTCCGGTCGGGGGAAACGCTCGGCGACGACTTATACGGAGAATATCGGTCTTCTATGGCCTCTGTTTTCTCTTCTCCGCAGCTCGCCTAATCGTTTCAGTGCCACGGGCCTTTGCAAAAATCCATTCGACAATCCAGTTAAAGGAATAAACATACTTTGACACTGTCGAATCGAACGAATGCTTCGTTGAGACAAAAGTTGTGTGCTTTTCGAAATAGAAAAATAATATAAGGAATTTATTTAATTTTACAGTCACTCTATCTCCGCTTGAAACGTCACAAATGAAAAACGTATGAATGAATGTGTCAAACATACTTTGACACTGTTAAATTGAACTAATGCTTCGTTGACACAAAAGTTGTGTGCTTTTCGAAATAGAAAAACAATAGAAGGAATTTATTTAATTTTACAGTTATTCTATTTTCGTTTAACAGATCACAAATGAAAAATGTATGAACGAATGTGTTCTCCGCCACACGCAGATTCTCCGTCTTCTTAAATTAGTTTCGCTTTAATCTAGTTTCACGTCGAAGCTAAAATTCTATCTCCAGCTCTGTCGGTGTATTAGAGTTTGAAACTGTTCGAGTGTAAATGGGCTAAGAAAATTGATTTTCATTGATAACGTGGCTGATTAAAATGTTCTTTCGAAACTTTCCGAAGCTGATTGTTCATTAACAGCACAGGATTCGTAGATTATGCTAGAGGAGATAAGATTGAGTATAGGAAGCTAGTTTCGAACTATAATACCTGATTTTGGGAAGTTGCGAAACGTGCTCGGTAAAAAAGGAGCATGTTTAATATTCATCGAATACGAAACTATAGCAGATTGCAAAAACTGCAGAGGAATGAATAAAGAATTTCAGCATCCAATAATACGGAATAGAATACTTTACTGTTTCGAGAGCAGACTTTCGATATCGTATTTATTAAGTGGATCTATCTATTCATTTAAAGTTATGATAACGGTATTCGATACGCAGTTGCATTGTGTTTCGGCGGAAGCTTCTTATTCGCTGACTGGCGCCTTTTCCTGTCAGGACGCGACTTCTCATAGGTGTGTTTGTTTAGTTCTCACGGCCGTTCGGAACGTATCAATGACGATCGATCGAATGGAATTTCTCATCTTCAAAGTGGTTTTGAATTTCGAGAGCAAAAGCATACGCGGCGCGGCGCACTTGGAGTTGAAAAGTCATGTTCCAGCTGATATTTTAGAGTGGTATCGGATAACAGTAAAAATAAAGTAATACGTGCGGAGGATTTAAATTGTTCGCAAGGAAACAACATAGAGAGACACGGGGATGACGGCATTTCAAACGCAGCCCGTTGAATTATTCAGAATCTACCGCTTTTGTCTGCTCCTAGCGATTATGCTTTATTCTCTCGCGGAATTGTGTTAGATTTCAATCGACGGCTGACTTCATCGAGATTTATTTCATTTATCGTTTGTCCTTGCGGTTTATTAAACCGTCGATATGATCCGTGTCGCCGATACTGTGTCAATTTTCGCTAAAAGCGTTCTAGAATGATTATGCTATAAATACTTATTGTTGCGTTAAACAAATGATTCTCGTCTTGTCATATTTTTATGCGTGTTGGATAGTCAATTAACGAGTCGAACGAAATTGTGTAATTCTATATTGAAAAGAGCAATTGCAGAATTTATTTTTCAAATTTAGTTTCGAGGCTATGAAATTCTATAGTCTAGACTGCCATAGTGAGATCAATGCTCGGTAAGGAGGAGGCTGTAAGTACTATATAGTATTACATACAGCACAATAGAACCTTACCTAACCTTGACAGGTTAGGTCGTTGACACGATTGAAACTAAAATTGCGGAAACCTTTCCTGACCAATGCGTTCTTTTATTAAACTCTCTCTCTCTGTGCACAGAACTATTTTTATATCGCATTCATGCCTTTGCTAAGAGTACTAAAGTCTTCCTAAAATTATAACAAAGTATTGAAATTATTAACACGTTGACCGCCATGTCAGCAATATGTGGGTGACGGAATAATTGTCCAAGTTTTAAAATGAATTTTTACGTTAATATATTCGTCGTACTACATCGGGCAAGGATCTGCAAATTCAAGAAAGTTGGAGGACTACTTTATATCACACATTTAATTTTTTTCAATTTTTATTTCGTTCAACAACTTACTTTGATTTTATGGAACATTTAAGGTTTCTAGTTCGGCAGTCAAAGCGTTAAAGGAATAAATATATTTTTGTTTAGCTTCTGCTCCTTGCGGTTGAATCACAAATGCATCGCTTCAAATCTTACCTCACCCCCTAAACTCAAATGGAATCGACATCGCCTTCGAATTACCACCGCAAACCTAATTTCCTGTCCCGAAAACCGCGTGCCCCAATTCCGCGAGCGACACACGCGACAGTCAAAGTGTTAAATGCAGATGCAAAGTTGCCGCTAACAACAGCAATCGGCTGGCAAACAAACGTGCCCGCAAAGTAACGGGTCAAGCCGATAAATAGAACATTTGCAATTCGACAAAACAGTCGAGCCTCCCCTTTCTTTTTTTTTTTTTCTACTGCGGATCAAGAAGAGCGCACACATCGGTCCGGCCAGGGGATGGAAAAAGATAGTTAGCTACCTTCGCCAACAATAGCAATCGAGTTGAGGACAAACGCCGGCAGGATGCGGCGGGTAGAACCGAATGGGTTGAACATTTGCAATTCGATGAACAATTGGACATGTCTTGTTTGCCAACGAATCGAAAGGAAAGCACGCGTGGACTCGCTCGCTCGAGCGCCGGGGACAAAGATCAGATCAAAGCGGTGGGACACGCGGGGCAAAAAGTTTGAAACTGCAACACCTCGTGACACACAATGATTCACAAACAGAGAGGAGAGAGCGTACGCAAGAGATCAGGAATAAACTCCACTGCAGCGCTGCCGGGCGCATTGCGCAAAACCCCCTTTGCCAGCCTGCTTTGACTGCCCGTTCTCCTTGTCTCTCACCTTTTGCTACCGGTTACCACTGTTGCTCTCTCTCTCTCTCTCATTTTCTACCTCCGCTAAAACCCGTCTAACCCTCCTGTAAGTTCTAGGCCTATGCCTACACTATCCCTACACTAGTTTTCTTTCGATATAAGGCGTTAGAACCGGCCTTCGCCGTATTTCGGATAAAAAAGAATCTTAAAGCAACAGCTGGTCATTTAACTGAGCACTGGCAAGTAGAATTGGTCAGTTATGGGTCAGACGCGTTAGCCAATCGAATGTTCCAACTTGATTTTTTCGAAAACGGCGCACCAACCAGAAGAATATTGTTCGCTATAAGTTACCTTAATTTATTAACATTATCAGTAAAGCGACACTGAATACTCCGGTCACGAATTAACCCCTTACCCTAAAATATCGAGTTATACTCATCAAGAAGATTTTGAACAAAGTGTAACAATTATGTATGTTATTAATTTCCTTGAAACCGATATAAAATTCTATTTTAGATATAAATTTTCTCCTTTTATTAGGAAATTACGAATCACACAAAAGTTTTAATCACTGAAACTGTAAAATGAATCGTAGTGTAAGGGGTTAATCTAACAGCTAGAAACTGAGTACTTAACCGAGTTTTGAAAATTTGTCAGGTTCGAATGCATTAGAGTTTAGAATAAGTAGAATAGTCAAGCAATGGTCAGACGCATCAACCGACTCCTGTGCAATGGACTTCACTTTTCGAAGCCGATTTTCCCACAAACTGAAGCTCGGGTAAAAAGAATGTGTTTATAAGAAATATCTAGATTTAGGGAAAAATATTAAGCTACCGATTGGCAAACCGACCATTAGCATCAAGTTTCACTGCACCAGCAGAGACATTAGTGGCGAGCTTAAAGTATTAAAGGCTCAGTATACGATGAACATCTATCTCCGTGTGTTTCTTACGAAAGTGATATCGAGCACACGGTGCTCTGTTTGTTCATGCGTTGACTCCATTAATATAAACTGCAAAGTTCCCCGGAGATAACCCAGCTTGCGATACACATATAAAATGAAGTTTACCGTTAAGGAACCAGCGGATTTGCCTGGGAACGAGTACACTTCACTTATTCTTTACGGTCGTGGATATTCCGGGATCGTTTCTCAATGAATGTCGCGATAGTAATTTCTAAACGTGCGTTCGAGACCATAATTCTAGGTGCATCGAAAAGAATTGTTAACCCTTTGCACTCGAAGCCATTTTAACTCTAAAACGAAACATTTCTCCCGACCTAGAATATTTCCCTTCTATACATATTTTTTCATGCTATATTATACGAAAATGGTGCAATTTACTCGTACAGTACTGAAATGTTTAGTAATTGATTAAATACAAACAAGTTTAATTATTTGAAAAAATATTTTGAATAATGATACAGGAATTTTTAGTGGCGTCTTGCAGTCGACATTCGAGTGCTAAGGGTTAATTAAACCATTATTCTTGAGTCAGAAATTCATATTCCCGCAGTTAAAGTTTCGGAGAACGTTCCCAATACACGTTTTCGGGTCTAGTCTGACCAATGGTTGACTTATACTACTGATCCGCGCAGACAAGTAGTTTTCCACCTGTGTTCCAGCAGTAATTTTTACGTTTCCAGTTTAAACGGACATTCCACTATCGAATTCTAATTTCATGCATCTGTATCACTATCAAAATTGAATTTTGTCTCGCTGGATCGCGAAAATCGCCGACAGTGCGGCGTATAAAATATCCGGAGCCGTTCTAACGAGTCCCATGTGGCATTTTATCTCGCTTACTCTTATTTCCAGCACACCTTCTTGTTTCCATTTTTTCCCTTACTTTCGGCTGACCTAATTCGCAAGAAACAGCAATCCTTCTCGACTAGGAACTTTCTAATGTACTCCCTAACAATACTGTAATTTCATGGATTTGTTTGCTTCTACCGCGAATAAAATGTACTTTCGTCCCGGTAATTTTTCCAAGCAACAATGCATCGTGTCGGGGGGCGAGTAACAGCAAGGGAGAGGGTAATCCTTTCGATTAATTTGCTATAGCCGATAAACGACCCTTACAAATTACCGCGATTCCGGCCGGCCATCGGGAATTGAACGCGGGTTTCCGGACAAAGAGGCAGATACCGCGCGAATAACCGTGCGACTAAGATTGACCGTTGCAATAATCACCGGGGGCCCGCCATTTTCAGCTAATTTCTCCGCTATCTTCGGTAGTCGATATATGATTGTCTGTATGCCGGGGCCCGGTGGTGTGTACGCGTTCGTTAGCATAAAGGAACCACGGCTAACCCCTGACCGTATCGCGACATTATCGGCCCTCTGGCGCGGTCGTTAACGGGGTAACAGTAATTGAACCGCCACACGGATAGACAGTGGCTCTCACTAGCTCTCCTGATGATACTACTTTCGGCCTGCCCCCTCCCTCCCTCGCCACGGTTCGCGAACCTAATCCCCTTTATGCCCGGCGTCTTACGTGCGCCGAGAAATTGTTCTTCGCTTCGCGTGGGCGGAGTCTCTCTCTCTCTCTCCTCTCTCCCCTCTCTCTCTCTTTCTCTCTCGACCGGTCGAACTGATCGGTGGTTCCGTTACGGCTAATCGAAGGATCAGTTTCGGAGCGAAATCGGACGCTAATCTTGGAACCCAGTTCCGCTTAAACACCTCGGGAATAATCTACCATCTACTTAGCCCGCGTGTTACCGCGGTTTCCGTTCCCGCTCTCTCCTTGATATCGAGTGTCCACTGTAATTAAAGTCAGACAATAGCCGCGAAACGATGCTACGCGACGCCGGGCGCCGTTATTGCGCCGGGGAATGTGCCGGGCAACGAGCACAAACCGTTTCCTCGTAATTACGGAAAAATTAATAATTACAGGCGACGATGCCCTCTCGCCAATTTGCCCGAGAACCTACGCGAAATTCATAATCTCGTTAGCCGCGTTCGACAGGAACTGGTTGATCTTGCAGATTTTCCTCGGGCTGGATAACCATCCCCTTAAAAACCACTCTAACGGTTTCGGTATAAAGGAAGCTTTGCGAGGCAATTGTTGCAAAAAGAAATCATGTACAATCCCGCTCGTAAGTCTTAGGACACTGATCATATTCGTATTCAACTTTGTGAAAATTAAATAATCGTTGAAGGATGCGAACCAATTTTTTCTTATTTAATTTTTACGTTAATATATTCATTGTGGCAAATTTGATTAGGATCTGAAAATGAAAGAAAGTTGGAGGACTACTGAATATAACAGATTTCATTTTTTTCAATTTTTATTTCATTAAATAACTTACTTTAATTTTACGGAATATTTCAGGTTTCTAGTGTGGCAGTCAAAGTGTTAAAGGTTTGCACGTCAAAGAAAGGATGCTGCTCTCATATACCAAAATCTTACTAAGAAGTAAAAAACTATATTTTCTTTTCTTTATTACAACGTCCACTATTCTTGGCATCCGCGTGATTAATTTTTTTCATACTTTCTGTTGTTATTATTAATCCATTCTCGTTCCAAAATATTTCATAAATGTGCTGAAGCAGGGCAAAAGTTCCGGACCCTCCTGTCCAGTTTATCTCTTAACACTTCGACACTTATTTAATGAAATAAAAATTGAAAAAAATGATATGTATGATATTGAGTGGTCCTCCAACTTTCTGGCATTTTATAGATCCTTAAAAAATTTGATACAATTAATATATTAGCGTAAAAATTCATTTTAAAATTTGTACAAATAATTCCGTCGCCCACATATGGGTGACATGGCAATCAACGTGTTAATTTTCCTATGGGGTTCAAACTGGTGATTTGTGTGGCTATTTCATAATTTTTAATGAATTATTACATTGAAGTTGTGATTATTGCTGAACATATGAGGATATTTATATTACGCAGTTAATACAGTTAAAGGTTCATAATCTATACGAAATACCAAAATTGTACTAAAACCCAGAGGTGTCCTAAGACTGATGAGCGGGAGTGTACAACTAAACACTGCAGATTTCATGCATTATCAGAGAAACTAGTCGGAGCGATTTAAAGTTGCAGAATGATTCCAAGAATAAAGAAAGAAAGAAAAGTGTATGACCTCCAATTTCTAGGAATCGACGCAGACAATTTTTAATTTGCATAATGCCCCGCAGCCCACTGATAACATTAATTAAATTCCACGAACTGGAAACCCGTTGCTTTCAATTCTGTCCACGTTTCCGAGAAAATTAACCAGTTCTTGTCACGGAGAAGACCGTATTTTTTTTTTTTTTTTTGCTGCGACTACTAACAGATTTCTAGCTGTTTTCTTTCCAGATTTTAATTTTCTCTGTGTTTTGTAAAGTGTACAGAGAGTATGGAAACGAGAGAATATTAATAACTGATACGAGCGAGGAAGGAAGAGCGATTAATATTTAATATTTGGCACATGAGCGGCGCAGTAAAAATTTTTATGAAACTATCGGCGAGCGGTGGGAATAAAATTGTTTTAACGGTCCGTGTTCTTGAGAAACTCCTTCGTCGGGCCATTTTGGGTTAAATGTACTCTAATAATACTCCGCATACTTCGAAGTCTTAGCCGAAAGCTCGAGGAGCTCGGTTAATGACTGAAACGAAGATGTTTCGAAGTTGCTGCTAGTTATTCCGGCGATTGATGTTAAGCACCACTAAAATTAACAATTTCAGCGAGACGAACGTATATCCATCACCGTTATTCGTCCGCTCGGTGTCGGTCACGTATTTTCAATAATAATCCACCGACCGACATTGTTGTTGTTTCGCTCGTAAAACATCTCTATCGGCGAGTATATTAAAACGAATGATTAAATCGTACCCGTTGGTAAAAAGTACAAATAAATAAATTTCTCTTGCGAGCCATTATAAATAATCCTCCGCCGCGTAAACAGCGTTAATGTATACTTATACGATACGGTAAATATTGAAGGAATCGTATGAAAAATAGAGTGCGAAGTTTTGCCGGGCTGAATCGTGAAACCCCGAAGAAGATCCGTTTTATTTTTCTTTCTGTTCCCGGCGGGTACACATCCATTAAAAAATGTTTTCCCAACACGCTGGAACGCGATCCCCCTTTCTCGTTGCGCGCGATAATATTGCCCGAAATGTTGATAACATGCAAAATAAATAATGAATACGTAAACGGAACATAAAATGTCATTTCGCAATAGACTGCATGAATTCATTGGCCGCCGTTTGCCCGTGTAAATATTGACCTGCTCTCCCGGTATAGAAACGGGAATGCTCACAGCGCGGTTATGCCTCCGGTTACCCTCATACTTCGATACCAAATAATTCATTTACAAATTTCCCCGTAACTTACACCGGTGTGTAATCCATGCGTCGCGCTATTTCGCGTTTTGTGCCGCGGCTCTTCTCGGCTCGTTTCCCGTTGAACTTTACGAGGGACCCAGCGCGTTACAACAACGCCGAATATAACAACCATAATTTGAATAAAGGAAAGACTGCGGATATACAGGGCTCACTTATGTATTAATTTCAACTCGTGCTCCGACGTTATCGTTTCTCGTTAACGCTTCATTATACCGTAGACACTCCGCTGTAATTAGATCGCCGCACCGCGTTTCTGCGAATTCACTGTTTCGCACAATATGAAAAATGGAAATCGAACATTATGCTAACGCCGTTGAGTTACGATCTTCACGAGTACGCGTGGCGGTAATTCAGCTATCGAAATTGAAATTCGAATGTTAATGCTGATCGATAGACTGCGGATTTTGTGCATGCCTGACGAAATAGTATGAGAAAGTAGAACACGAAATAGTGAAAATAAAAGAAAATTTAAAGAATTCGATTGGATTATTTGTAACTTGACATTGTACATGTATTGTCATTATTTATTTATCCTTTAAATCTTCACTAGAATTTCTAGACTAAATTAAACAGTAATATTTAATCTCCGTGATATTTATCAATACTTTGAACACTTTGACTAAAGTGGCTGACCAATGCTAGACTGAATCTACTTATGGAATACAGAAAACGGTAACGACTTATTTATTTATTCTTTAAATCTTCACTAGAATTTCTAGACTAAATTAAACAGTAATATTTAATCTCCGTGATATTTATCAATACTTTAAACACTTTGGCTAAAGTGGCTGACCAATGTCAGACTGAATCTACTTAAGGAATAAAGAAAACAGTAACGAAGTCAGTTCTTTCAAGGATGTTACACTTGCAGAACTATTTTTCTACCCTTATCGAACATTTTTATAAAACCAAGGACTGTGATGTTTAAATTACCGGAACAATGATGGATGCCCTAATTCAGCAATAAGTTTGATCAACGGGAGGGCGAAAGTACAGCCGTAAGAGACATCAATGCTGCGAGCAGCCCTTAGAACAGCTCCGGCCAAACTCCTCGCCTTGCAATATCGAAATGATTTTGCTAATGATTTCAGCTTTCCTTAAAAAATATTTAGCCATTAGAGAAAACTATAGCCACACAGACATAAATTTTCTCCTCCTATAAAAAATTACTGCAAATTCTAAATTTCGGGGCCTACTTTCGCAAAACTCAGGGACGAGAAACAAAATTAATTGATCATCAAGAAAAATCCTTCGGTACAGTGTAGAGCTATCATTAATGTTCGTCAGTATGCATGCTTTCTTCCACGTTAAAAATGTGCGCATAAATGCATAAAGCTCCGCAGTCTAAAGTGCTCTATCACCATAAAATAAATTACACCCCCAAGGGGTTAAGCGCAACAAACAACAGTCGGACAGCACACAACACGCGTACCAGCAATCTCTCCCAAACAAGACAAGGGTGTCACCGAAATTCCCGAAACACACGGGGGGGGGGGGCGCCACAAAAGCTCTAAAATTCGCGGAGCGTCTCATAAATCACCAAAAATGCATCGTTATCCGCGGCTTATCGCACTGGTGTCTGTTGGATCGCGAAAAAGTGTATTAATTGCACGTGGTTGAGAAGCACCGGGGGGCAACAAAAGACGACGGAAAAGTGGGGGCGGTGCAGGACGAGCATGATTCGCGCGTGCATTGTAGAACGAGCACAAACGAACGCGACGAAAAACAGGCTCGTTGTCTTTCCATTAATTTGCGGTTAAGGACACTTAGACGGCGGAAAAAGCTCGGTCGACCCGGAGGCGGGGAAAAGCTGGAAAGTCGGCGATTCTGGTGGGGGTGAAGGGGGGGTGGTACGTATCCGGCAGGTATAGAACGGACAATATACATGCTTAATGGAAGCAAGCTCGCGAATAGCTCGAGGAAACTTCTCGAAATATCACTCCGCCGGTCCCTAAACCAACCGACGCAATGGCCGGTATTCCTGTTGGAAGCGGAATAATATCAGCTGCAGGGGAAGCGTAGCAATTTCATTACCGTAACCACTGGGTAGCCAGGCATTCGTGTGCAACCGACAATGCTCTGCACGTTTATGGAAGGGACAGCCTATACGCGAGATTACACGACCGTTCAAGTAGAGCGGACCGCGGTGTTGTTAATTCACCGGAGAGAGAAGAGGAGAAAGAGAGAGAGAGAGAGAGAGAGAGAGAGCAGGAGAGGGGAAGAGAGAGAGAGAGAGAGAAACAGAAACAGAAACTTTGCTCGGGAACCGTACGGATGAGCGAACCGTATCGAAGCGACTTCCGGACGAGCCATCCTATCAGGGAATACGTTCCCTATGCCACGCCACGTACGTGCAACCTCTCTGTTTCGCGGGCTTCTCATGGGGCCACCATGGAACGATGACGCTGCGCCTGCCTGCTTGCCTGCTGCTACTCGCTTGATGGGACGCTTCGGCTCGACGGTTATGCCACACCAGGCCCGATCCAACCCGAATCGAATATTCCCATCGGCTGTTTTTCCTTTCGTCTCGCGCCCAATTTCACCACAAGCTTACAAATTAACCTCGCCATTGATTGCGCGCAATTTAAATTAAAATATCAAAACTTCGACAATGTGTGATCGGTAGATTCCGAGATTGGTCAATCGATAGAAATGCTGAAAATCGCTAAAACTGCAAAAATAGAAGGATAATCACTAGACAGCGGATCTTTATGCAAACTAAAAATTTTCTGTCTGAATTGCATCAAACAGGAACGAAGTAAAAGTTTTTTTTTTCCTAATATGTTTAACACGTTGACTGTCATGTTAAAAATACGTGGGTGACAGAATTATTTGTCCAGGTTATAAAATGAATTTTTACGTTAATATATTCGTTGTACCAAATTTTATTAGGATCTGCAAAACGCAAGATAGTTGGAGGACTATTCAACATCATACACATTTGATTTTTCTTCAATTTTTATTTCATTGAATAACTTACCTTGATTGTATGAAATTTTTGAGGTTTCTAGTTTGGCAGTAAAAGTGTTAATAGGTTGAAAATAATATAACTGTACTTTCAAACTTTTCTAATGTTCTTACTATTTTAAATTACGCCTACTCATGTTTGTCATAAATGCATAAAATCCGCTGTCTAATAATCACAATTGTGAATTTCACAATTTATAATAATCTATATCCCATAATAAACCTACTAGTCAGTTTCCATGAAATTCTCAGCCTGTATAAAATTTCTACGAAGCTGCGCAACATTTTTTTCAAATTTTCCTTACAATCCGAGAAAAGCGACTTCCACCATTTCTTCCGTAATTAACCATTTGCACTCGAAGCTATTTTAACCGCAAAATGAAACATTTCTTCCGACCTAGGATATTTCCCTGCTATATATATATTTTTTTTCATGTTATACATACGAAAATGGTGCAATTTACTCGTACAATACTGAGGTGTTTAGTAATTTAGTAAATACAAACAAATTTAATAATGTAAAAAATATTTTGAACAATAATACAGCAATTATTAGTGGCGCTTTATAGTCGCCATTCGAGTGCTAGGGGTTAATAAAATGTTCATTTCGAACGAATGAACGTGCCAGTTGACAGTCATCGTCGTGTCAAAAAGCAAAAAAAAAAAAAAACAAACGATCCTGGCCAGGTCGATCGAACAATGACTTTTCATCGGTGGAATAATTGAGGAAGGCGATGCGTCGTGTTCGGGAAGAAGAAGCAGCCTTTAATTAGCGACATCGACGTCCGGCGGCAGGTGTTAAAGGTCGCGCAGAATCCGCGGGAGCATTTTCATTCCAGACGAACGAGGAAAGTAAGATACCTTACGGATCATTTGTAGTAATCCCAAGCATGCCGGGGAATGTTGGATTTAAGGGGGCACGCGGCAAAACGAGGACGGTAATGAAAGAAAAGTGTACGACTTTAATTAGGTTCGCCCGGGACTAGAAACAAGCCCTCGGTTGACAAACTACCTTCATCTGCCGGTGTCCCTCCACATCTCTGTTCCGTTAACTTAAGAGAGCGTGTTGTTCCCCGGGAACCATGCTTGGGAACGGCATAACATCGCCTTTTCCCCCACCCCTCCCTACCCCTCCTACCCCATCATCTCCTAATAAGACCTTAGCGCTCTTATTTAGCCCCGGAACTTTTCTACGGAGAGAAGGTAGTAGTAAATTGCGTAACGCTACCTCGAAATTGCCGGTTTCTCCGCTTTGTCTCGTTGCCTTCTTTCATCCCGGAGGAAAACCAGGAACCCGGGGACAAAATACGATTGTTATGGACGATTATACTGACCCGGGATCAAACCGGGCCTGCCTCCAATTCGGAATGATCAATTACGAATATTATACCTGCTGCTGCGCGTCTCCTGCTCGGTGAAACGTGCCAGTTTATCAACAACAAGTTATCGCATATCATAGTAGTCGTTATTATTAACCCTTTGGACTCGAGTGGTGACAGTGAAACCCCACTAGAAAATATTTGTTACATTACAAAATTTGTATTTAGTAGATCACCAAACGTTTCACTCCTTGTACTACGATTTATTTCACGGTTTCAGTGATTAAAACACTTTTTTGTAATTTATGATTTCCTAAAAAAAGGAGAAAATTTATATCTATTGTATGCCTATATGTTCTCCGATAGCTTTATATTAACAACGCCGAAATAGAATTTTATTTCGGTTTAAGGAAAATCAATAAGAAATATATTTATTAGACCCTGTTCAGAATCTTCATCACGAGTCTGACTCGATATTGTAGGGCAAGGGGTTAAATATTATATATGGAAATCGGATCAGTTTCGTATGAATACAAGACGGAAGGAAAATTTAGTTTTAGAATTAAAAGAGCGCCGAGTGCAAAGACATAATAATTCCTAAATTAGATTCCTGTTTCTCGGAATGATAAAATTTATCACATATCACAGCAGTAGTTATTATTAACCCTTTTGACTCGAGTGATGACTCTGAAACACCACTAAAAATTATTTGTGGCATTAAAAAATTTGTATTTAGTAGATCGCCAAACGTTTAAATATTATATGTGGAATTCGGATCAGTTTCGTATGAATAAAAGACGGAAGAAAGTTTTATAATTAAAAGAGCGCCGAATGCAAAGACATAATAATTCCTAAATTGGATTCCTGTTTCTCGGAATGATAAAATTTATCACATATCACAGCAGTAGTTATTATTAACCCTTTGGACTCGAGTGGTGACTCTGAAACACCACTAAAAAATATTTGTTACATTACAAAATTTGTATTTAGTAGATCGCCAAACGTTTAAATATTATATGTGGAATTCGGATCAGTTTCGTATGAATACAAGACGGAAGAAAAATTTAGTTTTAGAATTAAAAGAGCGCTGACCTCAAAGGGTTAATATTTCCTAAGTTACTGTTTCTCGGAATGATAAAATATCACGCTTGCACTAGAGAAAAATGAACTCTGACGTTAACGGTCACGTTAACAGCGAAGATGTCAACGGAAGCAGGAAATCAGGCGACCCGACGGGATTGCAGCTCATCGATTCCGTTGTTGGCATCGTAATAGCAATTGGTACCGAACCGCAGCCGCAGCATCAACAATTTTGCGCAATCGATACTGAGATATAATACAAGAACGTCGAAGGTACACGCGCCGTATAAATTGCTCGAAACGGCGGGAAGAGCGCCGTTAAACCGGCTCGTATCAATATTAAAGTTCCATCGGATTTGCACACTCTATTTGTTTACCAATAATACCGCGCGCATTAACGAGCCGCACAATTAGAGGATCAGAATTTCGAAAACGAACGCGTCGGCCGCGCGAACAAAGCCCGGCCATTTAATTTGCAAAATCGGCGACTTCTTCCACCAGCTATGCGCCACCCTCCCTCACCCCGAGGGGAATATATTACTTAAAATAAAATTTGTTTAAATTTGTTTCACTTAAAATTCTGAGCGGTTATTTCTGATATCAAAATTATATTACTTTCTAGTGCCTGACTGGAGTTATATAGGGTGTCCCAGCATCAGTGGTGATTCTACACGAAAAAACAAATCGACAGTAAAGAATAAAATTTTTTCATTTGAAGCTTCGTTCTCGAGAAGATCGACATTAAATATTCAGCGAATACGCATGGCTATTGGATAGGAATTGTCTGACGCGTCTGATCATGACCCACCAATTCTACTTCCTGCATATCATTATAGCACGCCAGCCCGACGAATCTTTAAACTTGTTTTTCTCGAAAACAAAGCCTCACTCGAAAAAATGTCATTATTTATTCTCGATTTGTTTTTCCACGTAGAATCACCTCCTTTTCGTTTGTACCTCCTTGTACTTCACTCATACTGGAATCGAGAACTGAACTCTACAGGAAAATAAAATTTAATTAAAAAATTGTAACTCTCGAAATTCTGCGAGTTCTAAGCTCAGGCTTGTGTCGATATTTTCCTACAGTTTTCTTTCGATATAAGGCGACGGCTTGGTACTGACTTTCGTCGTATTTCGAATCGTCGTGCAACAGCTGGTAATCCGACAGCTTAAAAAGTATTTTTAAATTCTTCCGCTCTCGCTGTTTCGAATGACACCATTTTTGTCATAAATCCGTAAAATCCGCCGTCTAATTAATTAGTCGCGTTTAGCCGAACCGTTCGGACCGTGGGCTGTGGATATAACTCGCGCAATGTGTCAAGACAACGCAGAAATCGATGTTTGCGTCAATATCGGCGACGATACAAAACGATACCCGGTGTGTAATGCATGCGCCGCGCCGGCCTCTGTGTTTGGCAACGCGAGCCGTCGTGTTTTAAATGCGCATGCATCAGCTTTGTTCAACGGGCACGTATTACCCCGGCGTTGCAACGACTATCGACTGGAGATGTCACGACTATTTGGCGCACGGCGCCCAGCAGGGACTTATAAAGCTCCTGCAGTCACATTAACGTCATCTCGCGGTGCCGGTTCGTTGGGAACCGTTGCCGTATTTCTGGCCGATCGTACCGTTCAAATTGAATTTCAATCGCGATGCTTTACGCGCCCGGATTCGACTATAGAAATTCGAACACGATTGCTCGCGTGTACCTGCGTTCACCTGTCGCGAAAGGGACCGCACGCTTAATCATTGATCATTTTTTCCGTGAGCAGGGCCGAGTAAGGTAAATACACCAGTAGTTGACCATGTAAGGTGGAGTGGGGTAAGTGCACCCCAGTTTTTAGTAAGTTTCACTTTCAACCCAAATATCTTGAATTTGTTTTATAATAATTTAACACTTATTGATATCGACGAATAATTGAGTTAATACTCTTTAATTAACATTTTGACAATAATGCCAATTCCACTTGTATGTCTTAATTTTTTAAGAAAATTGTAAAAAATTGCAACAACTGTGCACTTTCCCAGAAAATGGGGCAAGTGCACAATCGACAGTTAAAATCTATTCGATGCCTTATATTGTATGCTACGAGGCAAGAGCATAAGTATTGATACATATGTGCCCATAATTATGAAAGTGGTCTGTCAAAATTTTATTAAAATTGAATTTATCACTTATTTCACACGACATGATTTTAAACTAAATTTATTCAATGTAAAAAAAATGAAAGAAATATATGACTTAGACCATTTTCATAATTATGGGCACATATGTCTGCTACAAAATGCTTTTTACCGCATTCAAATATGTTGTTTCGTTTTGGAGTGAAGCAAATAAATAACATAAATAAATGAATACAAAGGGATTATTAAATAAGATCAATATAAAAAGAATAAGTCCATTTATGCACTTACATAAAAACATAAAAACATAAAAAATAAGGGTTTTGATAGAATTTGGTTGTTCAGGTTATTCAGCCGGGATTGGAATCAGTCCTACTTTAAAATAAACACAGACTTGTTAAAATATTGCGCAGCTTTATTTAGCGCACGTGTCGTGATTACAAGACAGAGTGAAGACATAGCAGAAGAATAGAAAGAGGGCGCGCAGACTGTTCGGTGGACGCGGTGAATTTAAAAATATAGAATTTATTTCTAATAGTTTTTATAAGCGCACTTGTAAGTGCACTTTTGATGAAAGTGAACCTCGGATGCCATGCCGTCTGTTGTTTAAATTTCGGGTCAGTACAAAAGCAAGGAGTACTTTCAGTATTATGTTAGGGACGGGGTTGCACCATGGTTCTCGGACAAAGGTTTATCACGAAAATATATTGTAACATTAAATCGTTGTAGATCAGATCATTACCATCTCGCAGCATCCCTTTCACGACTACATATTACAAATGATTCCAAATGTAACTGCGGCAATGAGGTTCAAGACCTTAACCATATTATTTGGCAGTGTACCTTGTGGAAATCACGAGTTGATCTTATGAAAAGATTGAATAAGCTGCAATTTGTTCCCACCCTTGAATGTTAGATCGTTGCTTTGTAAACCGAACATTCAAGCGTGTCATTTTCTTTTAAAAATTTTTCAAACAACGTAATCTACAAATTTGAAATTATGTATACGTCAAATACGCTGTTTTCCTATCAATCCTGATGTATATGTAAAATACGCTGTATTCGTATTAATCCCAATGTAAAGCTTCATAACCCCCGTATGGGGAGTTACATTTAAGCTCAATAAAAAAAAAAAAAACAATAAGAACATTTCAAACCTTATTCTTTATGTTTTTCTATAAAATGGTCAACTACCGGTACATGGTCAACTATCGGTGCCTTTGTCTTACCGGGCGAAAGTTCCGTCGAGGAAACTTGCCGTGGATAATTGTTATTATCGCGATGCCGACTTAATTAGAAGCATCGAAGTCAAAGGGTAGGCACACAGGGTAAATCTTAAGAATTGCCCCGCGCGATCCGGCCTCCATTTTGCGGGGAGGGGAGGGGGATGGTTCGCCTAGGCTCCGGCACACCGGGGCCTGTACAACGGACAGGTATAGAGATATATTCGCGGACTTGGCGAAACTCCGGTTGCAAATCGTGCGGCACGAACTCGAAAACTTCCCTCGGAACCCGGGAGTCTAACTTCGTTAAGACAAACGTTTTAAACAGAACTCCCTCTCCCTTTTCCGTCCCGACGAGGAAAACCGATGGGAGTGACGTACCGACGGGGGACGATGGGGTCAGCCGGGAGCAGAGAGAGAGAGAGAGAGAGGGGGGGGGGGATCGGTACGGGAAAACTCACAAAAGAAAGTGGAAAAACTTCGACGCTTAAATGTTGAACATCGTCCGGACGAAAGGCCCTCCGGCGATTAATAACATTTATGATGAAAGAGGCTCGCCGACGTTTTAAGAGAAAATGAATTCCCGTTACGTACGTACTTTCGAAACGCGACTCAGCCGTACCTACACCTCTATCTACCTACCGTCGGTTTTCCCGAGGCTTTTCCCCGGAAAAACCTACGAGAAACGTACCTGCCGCGGGAACAACCGGCTCTCTCTCTGTTTATTCTGTAAAATCAATTCTTACGTGTCCGCGACGCGCGGAGAAACAACAGTGTTTTGAATATTTCCTGCCGCTTTTAAGCGAGCTGATTGGACTATTCGATTCTGTTTATCTTCGTCCGGCGTTTCGCATTTTTATGCTCGATGTGAGATTTTTTAAAACGACGAAATTAGCAGTAGCTCGGTGGCCCGAAGCTTCAGAACGAACAACAATTTTTCAACAAAACGAAACACAACCATTCGGAACAATTGTTGCAGCTGTTGCAGTTGTTGCATTAGTTGGAATATCAGCTGCGTGACCCAGGAATATTTTTATATTGTTGTCTTACTTCAAATTTTCGTTTCGTCTGCCTACGAACTCCTGAATAAACCACTGAAAGTCTCCCTGACGTTAATTTCCACCCTGACTACAATATTCAGTATTTTTACATGAAATTTTTACAGAATGTAATCGAAGGATCGTACTTTCCGAGGAAGAAAAATTTCTGTCTTCGTCAGGAATATTTTTATGTTGTTGTCTTACTTCAAATTTTTGTTTCGTCTGCCTATGAACTCCTGAAAGTCTCCCTGACATTAATTTCCACCCTGACTACGATATTCAATATTTTTACATGAAATTTTTACAGAATGTAGTCGAAAGATCGTACTTTCCGAGGAAGAAAAATTTCTGTCTTCGTCAGAAATATTTTTGTGTTGTCTTACTTCAAATTTTTATTTCGTCTGCCTATGAACTCCTGAAAGTCTCCCTGACATTAATTTCCACCCTGACTACGATATTCAATATTTTTGCATGAAATTTTTACAGAATGTAGTCGAAGGATCGTCCTTTCCGAGGAAGAAAAATTTCTGTCTTCGTCAGGAATATGTTTATGTTGTTGACTTACTTCAAATTTTTGTTTCGTCTGCCTACGAACTCCTGAAAGTCTCCCTGACATTAATTGCCACCCTGACTACAATATTCAATATTTTTACATGAAAATTTTCCAGAATGTAAAATGAAAACGATCAGTACTGCTAGCAACAGTTTCTAAAGACAGCCGTCTATACCGTGTCCCGCAGAAGCGAATAAATTAATTTGATGTCATCGGGTCGCACACGGTTGGAGCATTTTCCCGGGAAAGGAACGTCAACTGGAATTTAATTTTCAAACGTTCCAATTTCCCGTTTGCACAACGATTAAACAATTGAAAAACAAACGACACGATTACCGGGAGAAAGGAGGCCACCGGTCGGGGTCTTGTAATTGCAATCTTTCTGGAAACACACGAATCGTTTATGCGTCTCGCCGGGACGTTCTCGAAGAGAAACGCGCAGGGAGGATTCGTTCCCCGAGATCACATGCTGGCATAACCGCGGAAATGTAAACGTTCCTTTGCTCCCGCAGCCCGTCCCGACTCTGTCTTCCAACGGTCTCCGATTTTGCTCGTTGAAAAAATTCGATTATTCCGCCGAGACGTAATGGAAACAGAATTGTTTCGTCCTCGGGCGATCGCGGCCGTTGTTCTTGCGCGAAACTCGCGGAGCCTCGTTGTATCCCCCGGGAGCCGGGTAATACGGGATTAACATTTTCTAATGGCGAATTAAATATTCCGCCACGCGGAAGAACGTAACTCACGACAGCGTGAATTAACTTCGCGCCCGCTTTCAAGGTGAATCGAATTAGCCGCGCGAAGCTGCTTTAATGAATCAGAAGTAAGGCAAATAATTACGATAATGCGCGCCCGTCCGGCTCCGATGATGCGCTGCTTCCCTTGGGAATGCTAATTCGCCAACATTACATATTTTATAATTGCATAAGAAACGATTAACACGTTAAGTGCTAAACAACAACCCCATAGATTCTTAAAAAATCAGAGTAATTTCATTAACGAAACCAAAACTAGAAGTTTAAAATGTATTATAGGGGATGCTGTCTTAACCCTTTCGAATTCGAAAGACTCCAATAAAAATCAGTTTATCTGGATACCGTGGAATAAAAAATGAATTTCTAAACCCAGTCATTAACGTGTTAAAGGATATTTCTGATTACAAGTTCCGTCCAAGTTCAATTCTATTTAGTTTGTTTTCGGTGTTCGTGCGAATTTCTAATGGAACGTCCTATCACAAGGAAAAGATTACGCGGATCATTGCAGAATATTTAACTTTTGCTCGGCGAAACGGGAAAACAATAGTATGACGCTCGACTTCCTCCACTGTTCCTTTTCACCGACCCCGAAGGTCCCCAGGCGTCCTCGGAAAATATTTCATGTTCTGTTAATTAGCGTAAGACAAACAGGTGAAAGTTACGGCTTCAATGGGAGAAGAGGGGCTCTGCTCTTCCTTCCCCTTTCCTCTTCCTTCACTTTCAGCACACAGAATAACAACGGCTAGACGGGTTTTTTTAATCTTTTGCTAAACGACGTGACGTGGTCTATGCAGCGAACCCCGGACGGATGCAATGCCATAAACGAAACAGAAAATATGCTTCGTTCACAGAGCATTTACGATGCATTTTAAATCTGATGAAACAGAAAATATATGCTTCGTTCACAGAGCATTTACGATGCATATTAAATCTGATGAAACACGAAACGATCAACGCATATATCTACGTCAAATATAAAAAGTTAGTTTAATTTTCAAAATGATTTGGCGTTAGAGTTGACAAGAAAATTGTGTAGTTACTTTGCTTTCAGTGTGATTGAAAAAGATTCGCTCCGAGAGAAATCTTCGATCGTCGCAAAATTTGCTAAACGTGTATGCACAAATTCGCTCAGCTCACGCACACAGATAGAGGACAACCGAAGGGACTGTGTGTTGCGCCCGAGTGTTCCAATGACCCACTAACCGATTCCCAATGTTAGCAGTTCACATAGTTTACGACAAGGACCCGTTCAGCCTTGACCGAAACCTTCCGAAAAAGAAATGAAATTGGCTTAACTGTCTTCGGAGAACTACGTTTCGCACTGCAGGACAAAATCTATCGTCATCGGCTCATTTGCCACGGTTTACCAGAAAACCTCCGCCCCACCGACAGAGTAATTCACTACGATCTATTACCTTTTTAATTAAAATCTTTCACGAATGAAATTTTTCCCCCTAATAATAAAACACTTTTTCTAACATCGTACACGAAGCACACGTGCTTTACAGTCGACTGTGGAGATCGTATTTATTTAACCCCTTGCACTACTATTTATTTTGTGAATGTAATGATTGGAAATTCTACATCGTTCAGGATTTCATAGAAAAGAAAAGATAGTTTATATTTATAGTATGCCTATGTTTTCTGCAAAGGATATACATCGACTACAACGAAATAGAATTTTATTTCGTTTCAAAGGGAATTAATAAGGTACATATTATTAGACTCTGTTCAAAATCTTCATCATGAGTCTGACTCGATATTGTAGGGCAAAAGGGGTTAAACTATTTAACCCCTCGTTATCCCGAATTTTATTCCGATATAAGACGACGCTACTTACTTTGAGGGGAAAGAAGAGATCCACGAGCAATCGGGCCAGAAATGTTAACAATGACAGAGTAGGGTGCATGGAGGGGGGCTTATTAAATAATTCAGTCGGCAGGAAACGATTCCGCGAGCAGCCTTAACACACAGTATCGTCGACGCGGCGTGTACGGTACAAATGACAGGCATTATTGGAAACTTGATTCGCGTCGGAATAGGTTGTCGTCACGCGTCGTTGATTAACCGATTAGCCGGCGAACGCGACGCTAATAAACCGATAACATTAAATCAGGCTACATTCATGTTCGAATAAAACGTGATTTCTTCGCGGGATTGGGAATCGGTCCGAGGGTACCATAGACGGAAATCAAGATGGTATTACGAAAAGCATTTCTGCGGGGCCGATTCCCCGACAACTATACCGAGAGAGCTGCCGGTCTAATGTTTCATCTCGGCTGGGTAGAGAGGCTCGGAAATTACCGCGGTGGCCAAAGATGTGATCGCAGCCAAGAGCTATCCGTACGCTCCATTATCATGCAGATATATACGCGTAACAATTTCGGAAGATGTACACGCCACGGCCCCTCCTCCCCTCGCCACCCCTTTCTCTATTTCCCCCGGATTCGGTTCAAAGAGTCGCGGAGGAACAAGCGTCGGTTCAACAAAAGGCGAGGAAGCGATCTCTCGTCGTTGAACTCCGAGCGAAACAGAAAGACAGAGAGGGCTGTGTCTCGTAAATAACCCGATGCAGTTTTATTCCCGTTTCGAATAAAGAAGCACGCCGAAACAATTAACGGTCGATGAGAATGTTTGTACAAACTAGAATCCCTAAAGAATATTAAATGCAACGATTTTTGTACGTTTAGCGAGTTTGATGGATAAAGAAATATTTGGAATGTACTAGTAGTCGATCAACTGATAGGTTTGTGCAAACTTGAATCTGCAAGGAGCCTAACGTTTAGCATACAATTATATTTCCCATTTTAGCGAATTCAGTGGACATCTGGATAAAGAACTACTCCGAATGTCCAATTAGCGGTCGATCAACTGAATATGTTTGCACAAACTTGGATATACAAGAAGCCTAACGTTTAGCATACAATTATATTTCCCATTTTAGCGAATTCAGTGGACATCTGGATAAAGAACTACTCCGAATGTCCAATTAGCGGTCGACAACTGAATATGTTTGTACAAACTTGTATACACAAGGAGCCTAACGTTTAGCATACAATTATATTTCCCATTTTAGCGAATTCAGTGGACATTTGCATAAAGAAGTACTGAACTGTACTACTACTGTAATACTGATAAAGAAGAATGAACTCAGAGAGTTTGTGCAAACTCTAATCAGCGAACAGCCTACAGTGTGTACAATTATGTTTCCAATGTCACTAACCTCGTTACGTAAAGAATTACGTGTGGGCATACCAGTAGCGATCAGTGGGCTGAGGAGTGCTACTCTCAATTTCAGTGAACTCCCTGTAAATAAAGAAATAATGAAACGAACGAATGATTAAATACGTAAATGTTTGTGTAAACACGAATCTGCAAGGAGTCTACAGTGTGTACAATTATGTACAATTACGTGTGGGCATACCAGTAGCGATCAGTGGGCTGAGGAGGTTTGTGCAAACTCGAGTTTATAGCAAATCTGAAACTACAGTGCTACTCTCAATTTCAGTGAACTCCCTGTAAATAAAGAAATAATGAAACGAACGAATGATTAAATACGTAAATGTTTGTGCAAACAGGAATCTGCAAGGAGTCTACAGTGTGTACAATTATGTTTCCAATGTCACTAACCTCGTTACATAAAGCATTACGTGTGGGCAAACCAGTAGCGATCAATGGGCTGAGGAGGTTTGTGCAAACTCGAGTTTGTAGCAAATCTGAAATTACAGTGCTACTCTTAATTTCAGTGAACTCTCTGCAAATAAAGAAATAATGAAACGAATGAATGATTAAATTGGTAAATGTTTGTGCAAACACGAATCTCCAGGGAATTTGAAGCCCGGGGAAGAAATTGGCAGATTAACGGTTCGACGAGGACTGTTACCCGGACGTTTAGGTATCGCGAAACATCGGCGGATGTCGGTGGACGTCGCAGGACGTCTCACAGTCGAGTTCCGAGCAACCGGCAAAACGGAGAAAGTCGGGGAAGGTCTCGTAAATAAGGGGATGGAGTTTTATCGGACTGGCGGTCGCAAATTAGCGCATCTGAGGAACTATACGCTATTGAGCCGAGCCGACATCTAACTAGCACGCGCCATGGTTAGTAAAGCAAACGTAAAGCTGAATTGCCGACCGCACAAGTACGGTAGACCACAGTAGCATAATAACCGAGAGTAATGCATGAATTATTGACTGCTTCCTATCTTGCTACCGCCGACTATGCTGCTGGCCCCGTCTACGTACACGCGACACACCATCCCCTCCCTTCCTACCCTCCGTGTTCCTACCCTCGTGTAAGCGTGCACGCGTGCACAATCCTCCCTCCCTCACCCCCTCTCGCCCCGCACGATCCGCCTTTGTCCGCTTTCTGTATTAAATGGTTTCGTACACGTAGATTAGCCGCTGTCTACCCCTCCAGCGAGGCCGTACGTCACACAACGAACCCCCTCTGCACCCTGATACGTGCACGCGTAAACCACCCACGAGCACGCACCCCACGCGGGGATACACTCCGATACAAGTGATCGTGTAATTAGCGAATAGGGTGGGGGGGTGCTGCGGATGTTTGCGCGGATTCGAGGCTTTGAAGAATCGAAATTGATCGTCATGTTGTAAAATCCTGTAAAGGTTCGCCGCAACGGTCTATTTGCTCACCGGACCGAGGATGTGTGCGCAAACTCGAATATTTAATCAACGTCGGGTTAACTCACCGACTCCTGCCGGAGTCATTCGCGACCCTCCTTCGATACAAGGCGACGTCTCGGGACTGCGTCGTTTTTCGGATGATGAAGATTTTCTTGAGACCGATGGATCTGAAAAATACACCTTCAATAGTAAGTTTTAGAAATTGATAGGTGAGGTTGCGAATTGTTTTCAAGCTGCTGTGTAATTGTAAGAAAGGTGCGGGGGTTAACTCGTGTATCGCAAGAGCCACAAATATAGGTTCAAAAGGGAAACGTTTCGAAAATTAATTACCGCGTTCGTGGGTCGCAATGTATAGCTAGGCACCGCTCGATTCGCTGAACAATGGCGCCATAAACCGCGACCCCTGCGAGACACCCTTGACTAATCTCAGAATCGGCCCCTTAATTAGGTCGAAGAACGCCGCAAGCGGTTCTACCTGGAGGAATCGTTGCCTTCCACCTCCAAGATAATATCGACCAATCAACGGTTGTCGATCGCTAATCGCCGGAACAGTTTGTTTTTGAAAATAGTTGACGAAAAGCGTCTGAACAGTTGAACCACGGAAACGTGCACAACATTGACACGTCGAATAGGTTTAGGGACCCAATTCACTGAGCCTATATTATTCACTATACTTAAAAAAATAACTATAATTAATACAGGCGCAGCAATACAGCAATACATTTAAAGCGCAGCAATTAATCAGTAAAATAATTGGGAAGAAGTCGTTCGTATGCAGGAGCGTTGTCGAAGAATTTCCGAAATGAAATCAACGTTTCTCGCAATTTTCTCTTTCGCAGTGCTGTTGTTTGAAAATTTCTTTTCGTGCGAAACGCACGAGCTGCGTTCGTCACGTGGCTGTTGTATGCAGGTCAAATATGTAGAAGGAAATGCATTTGTTGCAGCCACGTTCTCGACAAAATTCGGTTAGAAATATTCTCGAAACTTTCCAATCGAATTTTTACTTTACACTTTTGTCCCAGACCGAGCGAATTTGGCTGATAAATTCGAACACGTGTAACTCGACAAATCGTTTTCGATCATTTTTAAGAGAGCCTCCGAGATTTTGATTTTCAAGAGTGAAATTCCGTAGATCGTTCTAGATTGAAATTTTACTGCGGCCTACAATATCTGTCGTGTGCAGATTTTATCAAATTGTCCTGGAACTGAAAGACGCGGAGCAGTCGCTGGCGAACGCAAGAAAACGATACTAGACTCGGAAACGTTCAAACTACAGGCTTTATCATATAGACGAGCTCGCGACACAGTGATAAAGGGAACAGATTATCGTTAGGCGCTACTATACTAACACGAAATTGACTTCTCTCACGGAACAAGTTTTTAGTACGCTTTGAACTTCGTACACGGGAAAGTTCCGAAGCAATTTTACGGAGCACTGTCCGTAAATAACCGTAATACTTGCAATTAGACTCCTCGAGAGAGTGACTTGCAACCGTACAATCTTTTAATCAATTAAAAAACATGCGCGCAATGGGGAGGGGGCTGTGTAAAGTGTTCCAAAAGTGAATTTCGTTGAGCGACCCCCCCCCCCCCCCGGGGGGAATTATTAAATTAGAAAAGGGCCAATTCCGCCGCTGCCAAGTCGGCGGTACAGATTTGCAACTTGTAACGAGAACGAATGCAAATAAGTAAGAAGACTATGGGAACCAAATGAAATTTCATATTCCGTGCGAAAGGGGATGTTTGATAGTCGACCGGTACCACGCGGGGATTGTTGCGTTACTTAATTCGCTGGCCTCTATTCGCACGGAACAACGATGCTATGCGTCACGTGGAAAATGCCGTGGTTAGTGTGCGTACGTCGCACGGAAACTCTTGCGTGCACATGGCCTAAATTATCGCTGCCACCCAGTAGATGGATGGATATATACGTTTCCGGATGACAGCGGTCGTGAACGTTCGCTTCGCCGACGGCCGAAAGTAGATCTCCGTGATCCGAAACGTTTTTAGAGCGATTCCAAGCATAATGCAGTCGTTTCTCCTTCATTTCAATTCATTTTTGGGATGCAAATTCTTACGATTCTTAACACTAGAACTACACTAGAGCCCTAAACGTGACTTAGACTTATTCCTTTATAATAACAGCAAGATTGAATTTGCTCGGGTTTTATAGGATTTTTATGGTAACATGTACTCCAAACAAGAGATACACTTACTGACAAAAGTTAAGAAACAAAGTAGTCGTTTGGGAATTGGTGTATATTTTTAATCTCCTGAAATACATATGTCAAAATTTGAAAATAACATGACGAGATTACGTATCATACATGAACATACAATAAGTTTTTTTTTCGATTATACTTGTATAAGCACTACAATTAATATTGAGTCAAGGGTATGCACAGTTTCTTCACAATTATTTTTATCGTCTGATACATACACTGGCTCACGAAAGTGTTCGAACGCCCTTTAAAACAGTACAACTTTTTTAAATTGGACCAAACGACCTGACTTCTTTGAGCAATTAGATGAATTGGCTTACCAAATGACGTAAAAAAATGATTTTTAAAAAATTTAAATTCAAGCTCGGAATTATAAGAGCAAATAAAAAAGGCATTTTCCAAAACTTTTTTATTTGAGCATGTAATAAAAATTTAAAATATGCGTTTCGTAGATCTAAAATCTACGCTTTTCACCACTTTTAACTATTTGTAGCTCGTGTGTATATTAATCGATTTCAATGAAATTTTCAGCATGTATATAACTAACATATATCTACAAAACGCATATTTTAAATTTTCACTACAGGTTCAAATAAAAAACTTGTGAAAAGTGCCATTTTTATTTTCTCGTGGAATTCTTACCAATTGCAATTTTGTCAAAATCTTTTTTGCACATCATTTGGAAAATCAATTCTTCTAACTCCTCAAAAAAGTCAGGTCGTTTGATCCAATTTTTAAAAAAGTTATAGTGATTTATACTTTCGCGAGCCTGTGTATCTATCACGATTTTTTAAAAACACATTTCTAGCATTAATTGGAAAGTATTTGTCTACGGAAATAAAATCAGTAGAATTTAATTAAATTACAAGTTTCCCTGTCAGTTTTAAATTACCCTAAAAATGTACTGTGAGTGTATTCGAGACGGTCGCGTGAAAAATTGAAGATCGTTTCTGAATAATTGCGATTGTGACACGATAAGAAAATAATGTATGTGAAAAGTTACGCACCATGAAGCTTGAACGTGCAACTGCGGCTTCGCAGTGCGAGTATGGCAATGTGTCACTCCGGATCTTTTGCAGGGAGATTAGATGCTCACGGACACGTAGCAGCTACTTAGAAGATGAGCTGATATATCTTACGTTTTAGCCGTGCATTACCTCCCGATGTGGAATTCTAAACGAACTTTCACGGTGATAAAGATTAACAACTTTATTCGGCGTTTATAGTACGTGATGAACAATTCGATACCGTAAAACGCGCGCGACAGTTTAATTAAGAATTCTTCAATTACATTTGCATTTTCGATTTATAAAAATCTGCTTTGACAGCTTGAAATGCAGTGTCAGAAAATTCCGAGTTTACATAAAAAGCTGCGAACCGTAATTATTTTATGCGTACCCGTAGTGTTAGAATTTTTAATCAGCTCCGTATGAATTTAAAACTAATTTTTATAACATATTTAGCAACGGCGCGTACCGAATTTAATAAAGGCATTTGCATACAAAAATTAAATACGATACGACCGTAGTACGTTTCCGTGAAAACGTGTATGTTATCTCCGACATGTCTAATATTATTTCGCGTAATAAAAAAAAAAATCATTCATTTCTCATTAAATTCGCGTAATTGTTGTAACGAAGAAATACGTGTGCAGCTTACGCAAACAGCTGTTAATTAGTTGAAATTCAACTTGCGTTTCAAAGTGCGTCGAGCACGGTAACGAAGGATACGCATATTAGCTTTTTTTCCCTCGTTTTGTTTCGCAACATAAAACATGAAAATAAATGTATCCGGTGCACGCCAGGGCAAAAAAAAAAATTTGCACGTTGAAATTCCTCGTTCGAAAAAACAAATTGAAAAATAAAGGTGTATGCTTTCGGGATAGTATCGACTTCTCGTTCTTTCCGATACGTGAATTTACAAATTGCTGACGCGAGGAACGATTGGACAATTGTTTACCTGGTCGAATGATTCGGCGCGACCTGGAATGGCAACGATAAACGATACCAAAATACGGAATGATGAAAAAGACAAATACATGCGCGGTCGGAACACTTTTGCTGCGCGGTTAAACCTCGTGTAAAAAGAAAAAAAAAAACAGAAAAATGAGCCAAAGGAAAAAATAAAAAAACCCTTATAATGGAAACACATAATTTCAATCGTAACCGACGCTTGCATGCGTTCACGTTTCACATAAAATTGTTAACAAGCAAATCGGCCACCGTCGTAATATTTTATTTCTGAAATTCACGTTCGAGCTTTCGAACACTGTAATTGGCACTTGGAAAAATGTTGGAATAATCGGGAAAATTCAGTTATAACGTTAAAACATTTAATCGTTTTGCGCATATGTAATAAGCACATACGAATTTCACTGGAACGTGTAAAATAATAATCACAGACAAATTTCCGATATCGTAAAACGCAAGTCAGTGTATTCTTATTTTATATATTGCATTGAATTGACTTGCTAATCCTACATTATAGAATATTGATGTAAAGTGTACATACAAATTGCACAGTGAATTACACAGTGTACTTACAAATTTTAATTTTTCAGAACTATTTGATCCAAAGGTGTAGATTCACCCCTAGGATGATTATTACTTTTTATACACAGCCATTACGCTCAGATTTTAAACATACCTTCACCACTTTTTAAAAGAAAGGGAACATTATCCACGTCTGGGACTGTTCATGCACCGGAATTGCCATTTACGTGCCGTGTTGCATTTAGGGTGCTCAGACGGAGCACAGTAACTAATGAAGGCAGAATAATTAGGATCTAATGAAAGCGAATTGAGGAAAGCCTCTTAGCTATGGAATTCGTGTTGGCCAGTATTAGGCTAACAAGATGAACATTTCCACAGGAGAAAGGGAGAGTTTTGTCTGCCTGAGATGAGTAGGTTCTGCTTAATTAATAACAGAATAAAAAACACACGCGACAGGGTAAAAACACTTTTACTCTCAATTCGAATTTTGCTATTATTTTTCTGCCTTTAAAGCATAATATAAAATTCTGAAAAAATCATCTGCTTTTCGATTTTTTGAAGTATCTTGCCAAATTAGGGGTGTTGAGAGAAAGGTGACCATTTGAAACATTTCCGAATGTTATTTTAATGGAAAGAAAATTATGTAGGCAGGGGATCCGAACAGTGTCACCCATATGTAGATGACGGAATTATTTGTCCAAGTCTTAAAATTAATTTTTACGTTAAGTACATTCATTGTACCAAATTTGATTGGGATCGGTACAGTGTAAGAAAGTTGGAGGACAACTGAATATCATACATTTAATTTTTTTCGATTTTTATTTCATTAAATAACTTGCTCTGATTATATGGAATTTTTTAGGTTTCTAGTTTGGCAGTCAGTGTTAAAAAAAAAAAAACAATTCTACGCTTTGTTCATCGGTGGAATCGAATTAACAGTTTCTGGGGCGATCAGTTTTTGAGTGACAGTGCATACAGATGATTGGGACACGAATTTCCTGTATCTAGCGCAAAGTGGATTGTAGCTGATGCCTCTATCAGCTCGATGGAGAAGTCATCGATCAAACCTAAGCGAGCGGCGGTAACGACGACGAAACTCGGGAGACAATATCCTGATTCGGGCTGGGTAACTTGTTAAAGGAGCATGTTAATGTACAGAGAGCATCTGGCTACTGTACACACAGCCAAAGATTCACTGCCTACGTCTGTCCCGGTGTTCTGATCCGTGCCGTTCCATTTCGAGACGTATAAATCAGAGAACGGCACCGACATCCTCCACGTGTACGTGTCATACCGTGGTTGATCCCAGAGTATTTGTTGCTCTCAAACAACCGGGTCCAGATGCATTACGTTTTATTATCAAAGCATCCCGGGTACAATTTTCGAATTTCCGTCCGACCGGAATGTTTTTGCGCTGTGTAAACAGCTAGCTGTAGCTCCGGGCCGTTTAGTATAACGTGCTGCAGGAAATGGAGTGTTCAGACCATGTATCAAATGTTCACAAGGTGCGTCGCATCGTGGAAATCGCTGCAAATGTTTCGGACAAACTTATTCATTTATTTTTAATATCGCAGAAAAATTGGTATCAGTTTGGTAGAAATTTCTAATACCTTGCGAGACGTCAGAGATAATTTTTAACCCCTTGCACTACGATTTATTTCACGCTTTCAGTGATTAGAACACTTTTTTGTAATTCATAATTTCCTAAAAAGGGGAGAAAATTTATATCTATTGTATGCCTATATGTTGTCCGATAGTTGTACATTAACAACGCCAAAATAGAATTTTATTTCGGTTTACAGGAAATTAATAAGAAACATATTGTTCGGAATCTTCATCACGAGTCTGACTCGATATTGTAAGGCAAGGGGTTGAAAATCTAGGATAAATTAGAGTACACTGGTTTTGAACATTTTTATTTAGGCTCCGAAAAAGGACACAGTTTCCAGGACGCTCCGGTAAATAAAAAGAAGCCCGGTAAACAATTAAGAAACGCGTTCGAGCCGAACTGTTTGATAGGCGAGTAAAAGTTTATGGATCGAGAAGGAAGCATAATCGACCCGATGAAACAGGAAAGAAACAGACTGCCCGGATGTGCTAACTACAGGCAACGTCCTTTCGAAGGATTTCGACGTAACCTTTACGGCGCTTAAGAACAAGGAAGAGATAATTCGGACGAAAGGACGCGGCCGAAGGACATTACGTTCTACCCTCTGGAGATGGCGCGGGTATGGTTCCTTAGGTCAGGAGAGAGGGGGGCACGGCGGGGCAAGAAAGAGGAGAGGAGAGTTCAAGTCCTTAATTAGCTTCAATTACTGCAACATAGCAATGTCGAGCGAATCGCCGGAGGCTCATCCTTCGTCCTTCCATCCAGCTCCATCTGCGCTTCCCTTCTCGTCGCTCCTGCTCGTCGTCACGTGGATTTACCCTATGATTCCGTTCACCCCCCTTACGGGACCCCACCTTCGGGCTGTCCCCCCACCCCACAGCCCCGTAAGAGAGCCAATTTACGAACGAATTGAAACTAATATGCAAAGGGAAATTGACCGTGGTCGAATTCCACTCGATCATAATTGTACAACCCCTGGCAGCGAAACAAAAAATATATTTTAAATTTTCAGCAGAGGCTCAGATTAAAAAGAAAGATGACGAAACCATCTTTCACTATTTCCCCCGTGGTTCCTACCGGTTCAAATTTTTCTCAAAAATTGTCCACACCTCAAATAAACTAATTCTTTCAACTTCTCAAAAATACTCGTCACGGATTGCCCGCGATCCCGTAATCAAACGCGTTCCCTTACGTTTCTCTCTGTCCTACGGGAAAACATGTGCAACCCTTAACAGCGAAACAAAACAAAAAAATAATTTAAATTTTCAGCAGAGGCTCAGATTAAAAAAAAAGATGACGAAACCATCTTTTAATATTTCCCCCGTTGTTCCGACCGGTTCAAATTTTTCTCAAAAATTGTCCACACCTCAAATAAATTAATTCTTTCAACTTCTGAAAAATACTTGTCTGATGGTCACGGATTGCCCACGATCCCGTAATCAAACGCGTTCCCTTACGTTCTCTCTGTCCTACGGGAAAACACAAAAGAATACATGCGGAAGCAGTGGTGCAGTTGCGTCGTGCTCCAGCTTTCTTTTGCCCGGGTTTCCCTTTTTTTTTTTTAGGGGGAGATGTTAGCCAGATAATGAGGAATCTTCGCTGGTATAATGGTACATCCCCGTTGTATCGGTATCCTTCCGAGAAACTTTCGATGCTTAGTTTGCATCGGGGTAGAGGAAGAAAAAGAGAGCCAACTCTCTTTCTTAGCTCGGTTTACTTGTGCGTCGTACTTTCTTCCCCCTCTACGACCCCTTTGATAGAAAGTAGACTATATCGCGCTCGTTACTTTCGTGTTTCGCCTGTAGCTTCCGGCTATGAAGGTATAATTCAATTAGCCGTGCAGCACGACCGCGTTTTTTCCGCGACGCGACATCGGACTCCGCGGTATTAGCTCCCCCCCTACCCCCTTCTTTCTCCGTATTTTTCGTATACAAAGGAAAATTAAATATGAATTGTCAATTTACTTTAACTCCCGTGACCCGGTTCTTTTTGCGCGGCTTCTGCCCCGTACGCGTCAATGCGCTGCGCGTTTGTTGTTGCCGTGCGAACTGTAGGCGCCACTTCTACGGTGTTCGGATAACGAAAGCTCGTCAAAGATACGTTAATCATTGTGCAAGGTTTTCGAATCGGGTTTCGGACAGTGGTGATGATAGAAAATGAAAATGAAATTGGTGTACACTGGCTCACGAAAGTGTTCGAACGCCCTTTAAAACAGTATAACTTTTTTAACACTAGAACGACCAAGCACTAAATGCGACTGGCATTTTCTTATAATAACAACAAAATAAGATTTGTTTAGATTTCGTATTAGTTTTGTTTAAATATTTACTTCGATAGAGAAGTTTATTAAAAAATTTTCTCATGAAAACATATTTGTAATTTCAATATCTCCAAAAGAAAAAATTAGGAGGAAGTCATTTTGACCCATCCGATAGTTCTAGTGTTAAATTGGACCAAACGACCTGACTTCTTTGAGCAATTAGAAGATTGGCTTACCAAATGGCATGCAAAAATGATTTTAAAAGAATTTCAATTCAAGCTGGGAATTATAAGAGCAAATAAAAAAGGCATTTTCCAAAACTTTTTTATTTGAGCCTGTAATGAAAGTTTAAAATATGCGTTTTGGAGATCTGTGTTAGTTATACACGTCATTACTGAAAATTTCATCGAAATCGGCTGATGCAGATAAAAATGGCACGCATCTAAATATGTTAGAATCTGAGGATTTTAAGCAGAAACTAATAGTAACTCATAATAGTAACTCGTAACTAACAGTAACTCGTGTGTATATTAATCTATTTCAATGAAATTTTCAGCATGTATTTAACTAACATATATCTACAAAAAACGTATATTTTAAATTTTCACTACAGGTTCAAATAAAAAAGTTGTGAAAAGTGCCATTTTTATTTTCTCATGTAATTCTTACCAATTGCAATGTTTTCAAAATCTTTTTTCCACAACATTTGCAAAAACCAATTCTTCTAACTTCTCAAAAAAGCCAGGTCGTGTAATCCACTTAAAAAAAAAGTTATACTGATTTAAAGGGCGTTCGATCACTTTCCTGAGCCTGTGTATGTTGTTTCGTAGAAGATGAATCTGTCGCATGTATTATTTTTTAAACCACCTCCTGAAATACAATTTTTATCGACCACTCGTGGACAAACGAAAGTTCCCGTTTCCAGATTTTCGTGCAGATTCGTCGCATCGAGTAGTGCGTCTTTGTGGTTCGCGAAAATTGTGGAATAACGAAAATATGTATGAATTTTAATATGAATTCAAAGAGGGTTGAATTTACGCCAGGGGAACCTTTGCCGTCAAGAGTGTAATTATGCAACTTCGCTTTCGTTGATTACGTGTATAAAAATGGTAATTTACGGTGAGAATTCCCGGTGAAAAATCCGAATCGAATTTTTCGTGGGCACGCCTTGCGGCGTATAACTAGACCCTAGTTTTGACTGTAAAAATTACATATATTTGCTCATTGAAGGAGTTATAGAAATATTTTCTTGGACAACATTTTGGCACTTTGTTCGAGTGCCAAAAAAGTCCCAGGGAAATTATTCCAAAGGAATATAGTCTCGTTTAGGTGTTAACACTTTGACTGCCACACTAGAAACCTCAAAAATTCCATACAATCAAAGTAAGTTATTTAACGAAATAAAAATTGAAAAAAATTATATGTGTGATATTGAGTAGTCCTCCAACTTTCTTGAATCTTACGGATTCTAATCGAATTTGGTACAATGAATATATTAACGTAAAAATTCATTTTAAAACCTGCACAAATATTTCCGTCACCCACATATGAGTGACACGGCACTCGAGGTGTTAATGCGAGAACAACGACGATGGAAAATAACTGGGGTTCTTCGCGAAACGAACGTTGTTGCGAGGATCGACAAAAATCGGTTGGTTGTCAACGGAGGGCAGAAAATCCGTGGACCGGGCGAAAAAACCGGCATCGAAGAAGAAGCGTGTCGCGTTGAACGTGAAGGGTGGTAGATTGTATTTTGGCAGGCTGATACCGATAGCTCATAGATTCTGTAGCAGTCGGGTACGCGTCACCGCGTATATGCTCCGGCATCTCAGTTTGTCTCCCGGTTCTATCGAGTCGACAACTGCTACGCCCACGATCACAAACGGAATTATTTATGAGCTTGAACATGAGCCAGAGCTTTTCCGCAAGCCACTAAGACGCGCCCCCCACCCTCCCCGATGTTGGTCGCATTCTCCGAATATCGGCGGCAGATGCAAAACCGGAGGCAGTCGGCAAGCACATTCTGAAATTTCACCCGTGATCCCGGGCTGAAATTAAAGATGCATAACGACGCCCGATGCTCGGCGTTGCAAAATCCGATTCGGACGAACATTCGTATGATAACAGGCAGGCTACGGCCCCGACGATCGCCCGAAGCGTATCCCGTGCTTTAAGTTATTGTTATCGCGGGCTAATAATTGATAAGCCCACGCCTAAATCATTGCTCGGATAGAGAAAATAAAATTCTCACTCGATCGACCGTGTGGTAACTCGATTTATGTTTTCCTGACGCGAACACCCACTAAAAGGTAAGGAGACACCGAGAAAAATTGATTTTGAATTTTTTAAGCCACCATGCAATTTGCAAGAAATTCTGAAAGAAGTTAAGAGCAATTATTTCAACAATATCTCGTTACCAGATTTCTATAAAACTGCTGTCTCCAAAACTTCTATCAGAAATATGCATTCTCTTCGAATTTTTTGGAGATTCCCAATCTTTTTTAATATACAGAATAATCACGATGAGACATAGCTAATATGATAATGTAAACGTGGTGCTCTGAAAAACTTGTAAGAAGTTCTGAAAGAAGTTAAGAGCAATTATTTCAACAATATCTTGTTACCAGATTTTTATAAAACTGCTGTCTCCAAAACTTCTATCAGAAATATGCATTCTCTTCGAATTTTTTTTTTTTTTAAATACAGAATAACCACGATGAGACATAGCTAACATGATAATGTAAACGTGGTGCTTTGAAAAACTTTGATATAAAATCGAATTTGCAACCGAAAATTGTGAAACAAGTCACTGCCTATTAAGGTCACTGGCTATTAAGTAGAATGTTGAGGTGATTAATTGAAATTTAATAAGGCGTAATCGGCACACGAACTATCAAACGGACACGTGCTCCCGACGCGGGTGCGCCTCACTTTACGCTTCTTACAATTAACTGCTACTCGTGATTGAAATTATCGCACGAGAAATATTTACCTTTCATTTAATTGTGTAATAACATGCCCTGTGTTTTCATTTGATCTCGTTATTATGAAATTATAATACAAAGCTCGTTGCATTTAATCTATATTGTTTCTGCTCGCCGTTAAAATTAATAGCGATATGGAAGACTGGATACATGCAACATTAATATCTCCAACAATATCCGAGTTTAAGCATCGGCAAACAGAAAATTAAAATTCAGCATGATGCTCGACGCAAAATGAAACCCGGTCGTTCTTGATACATCAGAAACGCGAGACTCATTAACTCGAATAATGAATTATTTAATCATGCGCCAATTGAGACGTAATCAACGAACTTCTGATCGAATGACTTGATCTTTCGGTTAACGTGCAACACATTTCACGTTATTCGAGCTACACTCCACGATACTAACATGCAGTCACTCTGTAAATATAAATAGGTACAGATCGTACAGTACAGTGAAGCCATCGATTAGATATTAATATTATTTTAGACCTATATTCGTTATTTCAATTTATGTAGAGAAACATTTCTATAAATTGTAAGCTTAAAATGTACAAAATTTTATGCATGCAGTCACTCTGAAAATATGAATAGGTACAGATCGTACAGTACAGTGAAGCTATCAATTAGATATTAATATTATTTTGTTGTTTTCGACTTATATTCATTATTTTAATTTACGTAGAGAAACATTTCTACAAATTGTAAGCTTTGAATACAAATGTACAAAATTTTAGCAATATGTTTATAGGGAAAGCTATTTAATGTCAATCAAAATTTGAATATAATTCCTGAAATCCGATTAATTGAATTTTGAGCATTTAAAGAGTCATTCGCTCGTGTTCTTCACCTTTCGGGACGAGTTTGTCGCGAATCTTGGATTTCGATTTACATGTTGTAAGAAGCGTTAATTAAAACGCTGTGTAGTGGAAGTTGTTCGGCCGCATTTGCCGCGGTTAATGTAATTCCAACGTTACAAAGGAGCGAAAAATCGAATTAGCGTGTTCAAAGGTACGCGTGACTGGAATGCGGCGACAGAGCGGGGCTTTGAACACCGGTTTCCGCGGAAACATCTTCCACGGCTCCTTTTCTTGCCCTGCATCAATGTTACCGAAAACGGGGCTGCAGTCCTTACAGTCTTCGAACGGAGAGTAGCATTGCAATCACTGTAGTTCGATCCGCCACCAGGGAGCGGCGCCACGCAATGGATAAGTAGATACGGACGGTGTTTGGTCAGACGTGGCGCTCGGGTTGACCAGACGACTGTAACGATCGTAATCCAAATTTCGACTTTCGCTTTAACCGAATTTTAACCCTCTCGTTTAAAATTTGTAGAAACTCGACTAACAGAAGCTTCGTCGATTTTTCGAATATCAGAAATTCGCAGCGCAACCGTACAGTGGAATAAATCGCTTGAAAATATCGTAATAAGATCAAATTAATCGTAATTGTTTAAAAGCTGGATCATTAGGTACCCTGTAACACGCAACGCAACGCGTAAGATTTAATATTGTAATTACCCGTGTACTTAATGTTAAATATTATTCCATAATATGTAAAATGGTAATATCCGGTAATGATGTACAATATATTAACTGCAATTGAACGTATGCATTATACAGTATAATACGACAACATAAGCACCGTGTTCATGAATTCATTTACGTCTAGAACTATTAGGGCTGATCGATAAAATTCATTCTAAACTGTTCGTTTAAAATTATTAAAAGCAATCGTAGTTACAAAGAATTACTGGATAAATTTGTTTATCCATGCAAATTTGTTTAATACCGTCCTTCCAGATGATGGTGAAAAAGGCAACGAATTGACAAGTTTGCCCTACTAATTGGAAAATCGATGATTCATAGGAATTACCGACATTTTGTTTCCGAATGTACTATAATCATTGTTTAATCTTGCATACGCTGTAAATGTTCGAATATTTTGATAACATTTTCGCGTGTATGAATATTACGCACTAATGCAACTGCTCTTAACGCTGATGGTTTTCAATATAAATTCGTGAAGCTTACCTACCGTATAATACCTAATAGGCGTGCATATACGTGATAATGTATTTACACAAATACTAAACGCAATGTGTTTGTTCATTCGTAACGTACGCCTCGTGTGCAATTAACGAAAGGGAATGCTAAAGCTTTATTCCATCGATCCACGCGGAACAAATGCGAAGTTAAATCGAAAAGGTAGATTTAACTTTCCTTCTTCGAATGGTGCTCCTGTTTTTAGAAAATTCTCGTTCAATGGCGCATGAAACGTGCAAACTTTTATGCGCAGCAGACGATGCAGCAAAAAGAATTGAAATAAATAAATAAATAACCAACGACGATGTACCTTCACAAATTTACGAACACCGAGTTGTATTTTTAGAATTTGTAGGGTTTCTTATTAGGTTTTGTTACACATTAAATATATACAAAAAAAAATTAAAATACCGAATTATATTTTTAGAATTTGTAGAGTTTCTTATTAGGTTTCGTTACACATTAAATATATACAAAAAAAGTAAAATAAAAAAGGACGAGAGCTAGTCGAGACTTGATATCTTTGTCAATGATTTAAGAATATATAACGACCTTGGACTATGTTAAACTTTCCAGATTAACATAATTAATAAGGTTCGGGGAACGTAACTACATTCACCAAGAAGAAAAAGAACAACCAAGCATAGTAACTTTACAGTTTAATGAATGCTCTATAGTAAACCGTTATGCGTAGGAAGATTAAACAAAGCACTTTTGTTTGCTTAATTATTCAGTCGATTTAATGAACGCAAACAAATTGATGGTATCATTATAGCCATATATCATTATATGACGGTATCATCGTATATCATTATGGGTTCATAGTTATTGAACATAATATTGTTATTTTGGTTGTAGGGTGGACAAGACTCGACAAGATCGATCGTAAATATTATTCTAAATTTTTGTAGAATTTCTTTAGAGTTTTTTTTGCTTAGAGTGACTGTGTTGTTGTTACAGAAACTGTTTATTGGGAATAGAAGTCGAACAACATTTGATAAATTGCTTCAACAATGGTGGGTTTTCACGGGGACACGTTTTTCAGAAAAGCATGTGAACCGCGAGAACATATTTTTTTGGCTGCGACGCATTTATAAGCACTCTGAAGCAGCAGCCGCGATAACCATCAGACGTGAAATAGCGCTGCCAATCGCCGAAAGTTCAAATATATCTGTAGAGTATATTCCGAGTGAAGTGAATATTTCCAGGACATAATGCGAAGCGTTTGCACAGCAGATAGCAGCAAGCGAACAAGATCCCTTCGAGGTTGAAACCCACTTGGTAGGCTAAAAGTTTCCGACCCGAAGTGTATCGATCGTTGTTTAAACATACTCGATTTCCACGGAAAAACATTACTTTTTCGCCGAACACCCGCACAAAATAATTGTCCACGATATCACACTAACCGAAAAAAAACTATTAAAAAGAAAATCCTCAACGAGCCGGAAAATTTTATCGCATTTTTATTTTAATTTCACGATCCTGTCACGAATAAATTAAACAACAAAGGACAACGAAAACATCATAGAATAAAGAATAATTCAGTCGTACGTATTTCTGGTAAGCCCTTGTGCAATGGTGATTAAATAATTAAATTTCTAACGTCTAATAAAGTCATATAAAAATGCAAAACTGTTTCCTAATTTTCGATAAGACTCGTTTTAAAATATTTATATATGCATATAAATTTGTGATAATATTTTGTAATACTGCAAACCCGTCGAGTATTCGTCAGAAAAATACATGCATTGTTTCAATGTATTTGAAATTTGAAGAATTGATGTACCGTTCACTGTCCAATTCTGAATATGTAATGGGGGTTAATATGACTGTATCCACTCTCTGGAGATCCGCAAAAAAGTCGATTTTTTGGGCAGAAGATACACGAGCGAGGGAAGAATTTATGGGACAAGCAATAAATCTATAGCAGTTCCTGTGAGGTAATACATCTATGTACGCCAGTTATCCTTCTTAAATCGATTAGGCAAAACAGCAACTGCCGAGACAAGCTTAAATGATGAAGAGGCTGTCCAAATGGAGTAATCAGATCCCATTACTCCAATATCGCAATCAGGAACGGAAAAACGATCGCAACGTTAATAGTGTTTCGAGTCGCAATTATTAAATTGCGATGGATAATACTTTGCGCGTCGATAATAAGTCATATTAAACATATTTTGATTTTTGATCCATCGTACGTGGTGATTTTTCTACAACATCCACGTTATTAACTAAATGAACACCGTGTATAACTGAATATATTTCAAAATTAATTTCTCATTTGTTTTCGTCGTATATTCTGATTTAATAGAATTAATTCGCTTGTTTCTTAAACAGCTTCTTGTCGAGTTATAGAATAATTTGATTGTATGGAAAATAGAAATCGACGAATCTTTTTTTCGGTGACTAATTCATGGCTGGAGCCCGATACTTTCGTCTCTATCTAATTACCAACTAGTATGCTAATAGGAGACGGTGCAGAGGAGGGAGTTTTGTCGCATGCGCATTTTTCGCGCGTTTCAGCAGTGCGATGCAACCGAGCAAGTTTTGCGAAGCGTTGTCACGTTTGGAACGCAACGAATAAAACACTCTTATCGACAAAACGCATCGTAACGTCAGCAAATGGAGATGGAAAAGAGAAAAATTGTTGTTGCTTCTCTAGCTCACAAGTGGATGAACAAAAATCGGTGTTATTGTTCCTTAGCTTTTCCTCTCAGAATTATAATTCTCTGAGAAGTATATTGTAGGGATGAATTCAGAACATGAAACTTGAAAGGGGGTCATTTGAGCATGTAACCTTGACCCCGTTTTGCGCGATAGTCTTCCAATATATTAAGCATTGGTCTAGTGTGGCTCCTTCATTGTTTATTTCATTTGTCTGCACTTGTCAGTAAGTTGTCTTTTCGTTATTTATGACTATTTTTCCTGACCTGTAACTCGACGCAACAACATTGTGCTTATTAATACAATTTTTTAAAATCGCTACTCACAGCATTGTAGCAATTGATTAATTTATTATTTAGCAGATGAGAGCAGTACGATAACCGACAGATTTTTGTATTGTTATTTTGTGCTGTGAAAAAGTATGGTCAGGTGCAATCAACTTGTATTCGAATACAGAATTTACACCTGCCTCATAAATATTTAAATTCGCGTTACATCTCGAACATATTAGACTGACAGCAGTTATTCCATGAATCAACGTCATCAAAATTCCATTCACCACTCTTATAATTATTCGAACGATCCAATTCCCGGTTCATCACAAATTTCAAGCAGTTTCAAATTAATCTATCAATCAGCTGCAACGTTAGTTCCTATAATTACAGTTCTATTAAAAATGCTCATAAAAATCCTTCCAAATCGATTTCCAAAAAGCATCTCCAAAATTCTCTTCAGCACGAATTGCTATATTAATTCGCAATAAATTCAACGTTACACTTTTACTGGAAATACTCGTCAAAACTTTTCTAAATATTTGTCTATTAATCAGCTCCAACGTTATTTCCTATAATTACAATTCTATTAAAAATGCTCATAAAAATCCTTCCAAATCGATTTCCAAAAAGCATCTCCAAAATTCTCTTCAGCACGAATTGCTATATTAATTCGCAATAAATTCAACGTTACACTTTTACTGGAAATACTTGTCAAAACTTTCCTCAATCAAATTTGTAAATCCCAAAAAATTCCCAAAATAGAAACAAACCACCCTAAATGACTCAGGGATGCAATACAAACCAAATGCAAGCGAACAGTCCTAAAAACTCGACAAGAACCCAAAACTATAATCTATTTACAATATTTCCACCCGCATACAAATTGCATTCAGCCAGCACACGGACGGAAGTAGCACGATAAATAAATAATACCGTTGTCTGTAGTCGGGTAGCAAAGTCAGTGACTGCGTGAAAAATCCTGCAAGACAAACACTGTGGAGAATTCTGCAAAAGGGACTGACAATGCGAAAAATTTCATGAAACTCAACATTGCAACGTACGTCTTTCAACTCTCGCATATAGCCTAGCAAAATACAAACAAAAGCAGCAGGGTAGATAAATAACGTTATTTGAGGACAGAGAGAGACAATATGAAAAATCCCACAGTAAAATTACAAGTTATTATTACCCCCACATCCAGGCTTACAGTTATTTAACGTTATTTGAAGACAGAGAGAGAGAGAGAGAGACAATATGAAAAATCCCACAGTAAAATTGCAAATTATTATTCCCCCACATCCAGGCTTACAGTTATTTAACATTATCTGAAGACAGAGAGAGAGAGAGACAATATGAAAAATCCCACAGTACAATTGCAAATTATTATTCCCCCACATCCAGGCTTACAGTTATTTAACATTATCTGAAGACAGAGAGAGAGAGAGACAATATGAAAAATCCCACAGTACAATTGCAAATTATTATTCCCCCACATCCAGGCTTACAGTTATTTAACGTTATTTGAAGACAGAGAGAGAGAGAGACAATATGAAAAATCCCACAGTAAAATTGCAAATTATTATTCCCCCACATCCAGGCTTACAGTTATTTAACGTTATTTGAAGACAGAGAGAGAGACAATATGAAAAATCCCACAGTACAATTGCAAATTATTATTCCCCCACATCCAGGCTTACAGTTATTTAACGTTATTTGAAGACCGAGAGAGAGAGAGACAATATGAAAAATCCCACAGTAAAATTGCAATTTATTATTCCCCCACATCCAGGCTAACACAGACTACCAGCACACAAACTAGCAACGTAAATGATATCATCGAAAAAGAGAAAGAAACTTCACAAGAAAGACAGTGCAGATAAAATGTCCCACAAGAACTCGAAATCGTCTCGAATCTATCAATCCCCTCCAATAGCACACAGCGGAACACAAATATCGGCAAAAGTGTCGACGTTTCGGTGGAGAAATTCGAAAGTATATTGAAAGCGTGATAGAAAGTGTGATCGCAAATGGCAGAAGAGTATCGTGCGTAGGTTCGTGGGCGCATAGTGATGCCGCCGCATCGGGCAACCCTTTCGGCTTGGCGGCGAGCGAGCGACTACTGGCTCGCGTCTTAACTCGTGCGATTTCGCGGACGCTCGGGAACGCCGGCGCCTCTGGGCGTCGCGACGGCGGGCGTCCAGGGCTGGCAGGCTGGCAGGCAGGCAAACGCAGGCATCCCTTCGCGCTCTCCCCGCCAGACGAGTTCCGACTCTACGCTCGGCCGGACGTGACGTAACGCGCGCAGCGTGGAGAGCGTAGAGAACGTCGTCGTCGTCGTCGTAGTCGTCGTGAACGTTTCCCGTCGTAGTCGTGCTCGTCGTAGTCGTTGTGGTCGGTGGTCGTCGTGGTCGTTCCATCCGTCGTGGCCACGTCGCCGTCGCGACTCTTCGTCGTCGTCGTCGTCGTCGTCGTCGACGTTGTCGTCGTCGGCCCCTCTTTCTCCGACCGCACAGAGAACAGCTGTGCTTCGTTCACAAGAGAGAGAGAGCACACACGAATAGGGGACACGCGCACGCACAATACAGAGATACACGCACCCGTGGACGTCTGCCACTCTCGATGACGTTTGCCAATTGAAGTGACACCGCCGAAGACATCGGGCGGCAGCACGCAGAAACCGCGTGCGTTCCGCACGCCACTCTCACCCGTTGTAATCGTGTTGACGCGGTTCGCGTGGGATGAAGCGTCAGAGAGGAAAGTGTTAGTGTGCAAAACGAAGAAAATTCTCTCTCTGTACCGTGGTTTTGCGAACCGTTTTTTTGTGAGTGACACGGATGGATAGAATAAATAGATAGATAGATAGATAGCTAGGTAGATAGATACACATATAGATAGATAGATAAATAGATAGATTGTTTGTGGTGATCACGTGCGATCGGTGCGTCCGAATCGGTTGGTGGGACACGTTTCATAAAAAAAAAAAGTACTAACCGAAGCTTCTTCGCAGCGCAGCTCTTGCGATGCTCGATCGGAGATTAAACTCGTGACGGTAGAATTGTTTCTCGGACACGATACTCGAAGATACAACTGGTGCGCGACGGAGCAGGAAAAAGTTTCGCGACCAGAGAAAGACAGAGGAGAAACAAACAGACCGGTAAACTTTCGTCTAGCGAACGTCCGCGAGAGTGTCCGCCGAGGATGTAAGGTGATGTCGCGAGGCAGGAGGATTCGCCGCGATCTCTGTGACAGTGAGATTAAAGAATCGCCGGGGCGATAGTGTCTCGCGAGTAGCTCGGTTGGATCGCGCGAGACAGACACAGACAAGAAGAAGAAAAGACATACACCTGGTGTCGGTTGGTAATCGGCTCCTGAGAACCGATATCATCGTGTGACATGCGAGACGGCATCGTGGCCGATTGATCCCGCGATCGTTGTCCACACGGCATCGATCCACCGCGGCGTGCACACTTTCGACGATTTTCCCCCACTCTCATCGACGATCTTTGTCCTGCAACCGATCGGACGCGGACAACGCGGTTGAAATCGGTAGAAAACGACGCGGAAAATTCGCTCGCAGCCGTCACGTGACGGGGATCGCTGCAGGAAGGATAGCTCGCCACGGCGACACGGGAACGGGTCGAAGATGCTGACCATGTCGACCATGATGATGCCCACGACGATGACCACCATGACGAACCCGGGCCCCATACCGGCGTACACCGTGCCGCCGAAGATAGAACCGCCTAAGCTGACCGCAGCAGCTACCCTCACCCACGCAGCGACAGCCGCCAACAAATCAGGTACACCAACGCCACTTTGCCACCCCTGAATTCACCCCCCGCTGCCACCCACCCCTCGTCCCTCGCCGCCGTTCGCAGATTTATGGCTTTACACTATCATCCCGGGGCCCTCCCCCACCCCGGTTACCGGTCTAAGATAAATTTTAACCGGTACATTGTGCCGGCGCCCGGCTATGCTCCGTTGCCCCTGTCAATCCGTTAACGATAGACGACGAGGGAGAGAGAGAGAGGGGGGGTGGTTAGAGGGGTAGCTCGACTCTCGCGATTAAAACCGCCCGCGCCAACCCCCCATTCCGAGCCCGCGATCCTCGTAGCCGCCTGCTACGGGTCGCGCGCTGTTTTAAACCGCTTTATACCCATCAATCAAATTATTGTATTCGGGCGAACCCAGCCGTGCATTAGATAATATTTCGACGAGGCTATCGATCCCGTCAGACGAGGAGATCGGCCGGCTCCAACGGCTTCAAGATCGTCTCGAGAGATCAATCTTGATAGGTATATCGAGCGCGATATAAAATCCCCGGGTTTTCGCGAAATTCTTGACTATGCTCCACGTCTCGCGAGATGACGCTCCGGATAGGCCCTAAACCCCAGCTAACTGGTGCGAACCAGCCAACCCTAGATTTCACTGGGTTGACCTTCAGAGGGCCAGATTGGCCGCTACTGTAGCCAGGGAATTTTGCGTAACGTGAGTTTGCAATAAAACTAGAGTGCAACTCTCTAGTTTATTCTCTCTCTCTCTCTCTCTCTCTCTCTCTCTCTCTCTCTCTCTCTCCCTCTTTGTGATTCTACGTAAAAAATATAAGTTGTAAATGTGGGATAAAGTTTTTTCATGGGAGGCTTTATTTGTGAGAAAATCGAGTTTGACATTGCAGCGTGCTCTGTGATAGGAATCGTCCGCCCGCTGCGTCTGGTCATGACCAACCAATTCTACTTGCTATATAAGCACGCGAACCTGGCCGGATCTTTAAACTCGATTTTCTCAAAAACGAGGCGTCGAACCGAAAAAATGTTATTCCCCTTTTTTTTTTAATTTAGATTTACCATGTAGTATCACTCCCAGGTGCATGAGATCTTGTTCCTTTGGTTTTCATTCATTTTATAACTGACTATAGTTGGGGAGCAGTTCCAAATGTCATTTTCCACCGATATGAAATACAGGTTAACTGTCTTCTACACGAGGCTTTATGTTTCCATCGTCAAGTTTCGTCTTAATGGCCGCCGGTGCCGTTCGAAAGTACGGCCGGTTCGAAATCTAAAAGAGAAAATTCCCGCTGAGCGCGAACACGTCCCTGACACCAGAAAATCGTATAGCGCACACCCAGAACTATCTAGCACGTTAATTGTCGACTCAGCAGTCATAAAAGTGCCATAAAATCCGAATCATATATTTATTAGAGCGAGAATACAAGCAAACAGACTTTTTATTCCAAAAGCAATGTTTAAAAGAATTTTTGCTGAACGAGCGAAAGGCAGTGAGCAGCATTTATTTGTTACAATGTTCTCGTGCCTGTTATATCTTTGCAATCTATACTTGTTACGTTTAAAAATCACTTCGAAAATGTCGAGTGAATAATCTGTCCGATCGAAAACTGTCCTACTCTACTGCGAGCTTAACATCCATGTTAATCCTCGTTTTCATGGAAGGCTGACTATGTACAGTTAATAGATACTAATAAAACCAGAGTTTCTAGATCCATATAAAAATTATGTCACCATATAAGGCAAAAGCAATGTTTAAAAGAATTTTTGCAGAATGAGCGAAAGGTAGTGAGCAGCATTTATTTGTTACAATGTTCTCGTGCCTGTTATATCTTTGCAATCTATACTTGTTACGTTTAAAAATCACTTCGAAAATGTCGAGTGAATAATCTGTCCGATCGAAAACTGTCCTACTCTACTGCGAGCTTAACATCCATGTTAATCCTCGTTTTCATGGAAGGCTGACTATGTACAGTTAATAGATACTAATAAAACCAGAGTTTCTAGATCCATATAAAAATTATGTCACCATATAAGGCAAAAGCAATGTTTAAAAGAATTTTTGCAGAATGAGCGAAAGGTAGTGAGCAGCATTTATTTGTTACAATGTTCTCGTGCCTGTTATATCTTTGCAATCTATACTTGTTACGTTTAAAAATCACTTCGAAAATGTCGAGTGAAAGATCTGTCCGATCGAAAACTGTGCTACTCTACTGCGAGCTTAACATCCATGTTAATCCTCGTTTTCATGGAATGCTGACTATGTACAGTTAATAGATACTAATAAAACCAGAGTTTCTAGGTCCATATAAAAATTATGTCACCATATAAGACCGTCACGGCAGTCTGACTGTTAAAAAGACATAAACTACTGTCTAACAGAAACGAAGCTCCTCTCCAACCATTCAAACAGAAATCGTCGCTAGTTACCTAACACTGGACCCGATATGTTGAATGATTGCCAAAATTCGTATACTTCAGACACCTCGTAACATTCTTTGACGAAAAACCACTGAAATTACGTCAAAACGACGAGTTCTAATACTTTCAATTTGAAATCATTAAGATTCTAAAAATGCATACATGAGAAATTATTTAGCTAATTTATTTCGTGGGTCATATATATGTAAGGAATGGCCGGGATTAAAGCAGACAGTATGTAATTTATTAATACGTCCTTCTCCGATGTCGGACCTGACGAGACTGCTCGTCCTTTTTTCATCCCGTTCGTTTTTCTTTTTTCGACACGTTCGCTTGTCGTTGGCGATGAATCGTTTATCAATAACATGAACATATTTGTTATTTATTATATGAACAATATATACGGTGCCGGAACTGTTACAGCTTAACTTACATATATTAATTTCAAAATACTGCTAAAAAAAAAAATGTGGGCAGCAGGTTCCTGTAATTTGTACAAAGTAATGCAAAATAGTGACTCTGTTAGAGCTCGGTAAACCTATGTAGTTCTGAACCTTGTACAAATTTATTTAGCGCCGAAAATCCGCAGCCTAGTGATGAAAGATCAAGCGTAGAGGCAAACGTGGCGAGCTTTATCTTCGGGTGCAGATTCCAGTGCGCTATTTCGACGGCAGAGTCGATCGGGTTCTGGTCATAAACTTGTCGAATTAACTTCGCAGTCTACTTCTATGGACGCCGTGTTTGCGATGTCACGGGTATCCCTGTCGACATGTTGCCCGCGGGCTGCGAGGGGGGGGGGTGGGGTGGGGGGAAGGTTGCTAAATAAACCTGGGTTCGCAGAAGCGCGCGCGCTTGCCTGCCTGCCCGCACACAGACATATTTGTTTATCTTGATATGCGTCGTTCCGGGCTTCGCTTCACTTCGGCTTCGGCGAAATTTTATTTCCGTTTTACTTCATACGTAATACCGGCCAGGATACTTTCGCCCGCGAAACTACCGCAATTCCCTGCTCCAATTTCGACGGTCATAAAAGGAGTGCTAACTTCTTTGTAGGATGTCTGGAGAGAGGGAGAGAGTGGGGGAGAGGGCTAGTGTGCTGATCTGTGTGTGACCCGTATAAAAATTGGAATACGAGGCGAAGGCGAGGCAAGAGCAACTCCCCCGGCAAGGTGTTGCGGCCTGCCGGTACAATAACGTCCGATGGCCGAGGATTTAATTGCTCCCATTAAGGGGCGATCGACTTTTCTCGATCGGCGTCGCGTCGGTGACCGGTGATTTTCGCTGGGAAAACCAGGCCAACCCCGGCCGGCTCGCCCTCGGCCGAATAATTATCTCCCGGTAATTACCAGCTAATAAATATTTACCGAAAGCCCTGACGAAACGTAACAGCTCAATTAAAAATTTATAACTCGCTGGCCCGGCCTAACAAAGCCCTGGGAAAAAATGCTGGCAACCGGCCAGGATCTCGTACGCCGAGCTACTCGAACGACGTTCCTGCCAGGATCTTTGTTCGTTCGAGCGAAATCCCCTACATCATACTTTAACGTTGCGTATCGTTTCGCGGAACGGCATCACGTTGTGTCGTATAAGTGGCCTCTGCCTGCTACGATCCTGTGTGTGTACTCTCGTCTCGTCGGTTCGATACTAGTCTCTCTCTCCCTCCCCCCCTCTCTCTCACTGTTTCCTCCAGCCTCTCATCAGCGACCATGAAACATTCGATGGAGATCGTTCCTAGCGGAGAAAAAACAACCGGGGGGGAAAAAAGTGATTTTCCCCGGGAAAACACCAGGTAGCTACCTGTCCTCGAATAAACCGAGCCACCGGGAAACGACTGTGTCGCGATAGGAGGCCCTTAACTGTGCGTACTTAGCACGTACCAACTGCGCCAGGATTACAATGAAACCGTTGTTGCAGGTATGCTGCAACTGTACACAACCAAGTTGTTCAGTTTCGAATCCGCTCTTATCGAATAGAGACAAGAGAGAGAGAGAGAGAGAACACGCGCGTTCCGAAGTTCTAGACTCGCCGGCAAGGCTCAAAAAGCGCATGAACCGAACGCTCGACGATCATGACTCTTTACCCGACTTGTCCCAGCATGCTAGACGTGATCGAAGTGCGGCGAACATGCGAAACCTGACACTTTAACAACGCAATAGTGACACGGGATTTTAATCGGCGACACGATGCAATTGTTCAAATTAACCGGGAATGGCGAGGGAAATTTTTCGGGAAAAATTTTAGCCACGTGGTGGATTCTGTTTTTGACCCAGACTGTTCTATTAGGTTACTATGTAACGTTAATGATGACGTTACTGTGTAATATTACTGTGCGAAATTGCTACGAAATATTTCTATGTAAAATTACTACGTAATATTTCTATTTAAAATTATTATATAAAATTACTATGGAATATTACTGTGTAAGATTGCCACAGAATATTACTGTGTAAGATTACCACGTAATATTACTCTGTAATATTACTGTGTAAAATTGCTACGAAATATTTCTATGTAAAATTACTACGTAATATTTCTATTTACAATTATTATATAAAATTACTATGGAATATTACTGTGTAAGATTGCCACAGAATATTACTGTGTAAGATTACCACGTAATATTACTGTGTAAGATTACTCTGCAAAATTCTTACGTAAAATTAATATGAATATTACTGTGCAATACTACTAGTAATATGTAATACACATTGCACATATTGTACATATACATATTAATTGTACATATGTAATACAATTGTTACATTACAAAATTATTACGTAAAACTATTCGTCTATATCAATATTATTGAATGAATACAATGAATGATTTAATGAATATTATTGTTGAATACAATGAATGACTTAATGAATATTATTGTTGAATACAATCAGCGAACAAAACGAAACTGAAACATCGACAAAAAAGCCATTTACTTGAGCAAACTTGACAGTTTCGTCGCAGCATAAATTGATCAGTTACAACCCTGTTTAAGATTTATATTAGCCACCGGCAAAAAGGAAATATAAACAGTGAACAATTAGAATCGATTGCCATAAGTTTTGCTGATTTCGTACAGATTCTCGAGAAGAAAGACTCCCGCGATGCGGCATTCGCATATACGCGAATGTTAACGCCACACGAACGAATCGCTTTGATCAAAATCACGTGTCTTGACGTTAATGACTGAGCGCTATCAATGGCGCAATGTCGGCGCGTATGAAAGCCACGTAACAAGACTAGCCCCCGCGAATGTATGTATGCGATCGCGTAGATGATTACCAAAGTTCATGATCAATCCGAGGTTGCGATGCTTGAGTCGATAATCCATCATTATCGTTCGACGTGTAATACTCTTTATAAATTTGCGTACTCGTGTCATCCCCACTTTATATTAAATCAGTAGACAGCGGATCTTTATGCAAAATAAAAAATATTCGCATTGATTGCAAGGCACAGGAGCGAAATAAAAATGTCTTCCTTCCTTTAATTATTTTATCAAGCTAAAACCAATACCCTGGCACCCTTATATCTTTTTACTATGTCTACTGCTTTAAATCGTGCTTACCCATTTTGTCATAAATGCATAAAGATATCCGCAGTTTATAAATCAATCTTACCAAACAGCAATTCTTCCTGGAGCTTTTATGATCTTGTCTGGACGTTTACCATTGGGCTTTTCGTCGAGTCGGTTCACGATTAAAATTGTTGTTGCTATTAAAAAATCCGAAGTCTTTAGCCACGGTTACAATGGACCCTTAAAAATTCGTGAAACTGGTGAAATTAAAATTCATGAAGTTCCGGTGACGCACACTTTTCCCAGAAATATAATAATTCTTCGTTTCATAGAAAGGGGGTGAATCTCAGCATTAGAATTCTTCCGACCGTCGTGCTATAGGCATCGCGTCGGGGTGTTCGCGGGGGGTGTGAAACGCATATCGCGTCGCGGGGGCGGGGTAGGTGGTGGTTCGAAGGGGGTGTTGAACGCATGGGAAAAAGTCACCATAACGCGTGGCGCGACAACGAACGGAGGCGTGTTTATCCACGTATGTGTAACCCAGAGAGAGCAGAATACGTGGAGCTGCCAATAGGGCAATCCGTAGCCGTGCACACTTAGCACGTACTAACTGTAGTTACCGTTACATCGCAAGTGTACGTGTCGTGGGAGCGTAACAAGGGCGCAAGTCCCGGCATCGTGCCACTTCGCCACGTATACTACCTGCGTGGCATGCACGTTAGCTACGTAGGCAAGTGGATGCATGGAATTTATCGAAGACCACCAGACATCACGGCATTTGGCCCCGTATCGGACTCCAACGCGAATCGATCCCGTTAATTACTTAAGGATTAAATAGTGGCCCGCAGCCACGAGCAAAACCCTCGAAACGCGAGCTGCCCGCTGCCCTCCCCTCTTCCCGCCCCTCCTACCAACCCCCTCTCTCTTTCTCTCTCCACCTCCGGCCACTCTCTCTCTCTCTCTCTCTCTCTCTCTCTCTCACTCTCTCTGTTACTCTCTTTCCTGCTCCCTTTTTTCCCGACCCCCATTTTTTGCCGGTTCTCTGCGGTCTTTCGCGCTCGGACGCTTCGAACACGGATGTATCAACGTGAGAGAGAGAGAGAGAGAGAGAGAGAGAGAGACGTCCGACGTCCAATGGAACACGGGAATTCTTCGGGCTCGCGGGCCCGTCGAATTCCCGTGGAGCAAACCACCGGTTTGGGACGACCAAGACGCGCGAGCACGATACCACCGAGATGGGACGCTCAATTATTTAGCGGCCGGCGAGATTGTTCGACGAAGAATAGACTACGAAAGCGGCACGCTCTCTAATAAGAAAATTAATTCTGCTTACTCGAGCCTCCGACGGCGAAACGGCTAAATATCGTCAAGCATTCTCTTTAGACAAGTTTTCTTAACGAATCACGCTGCCGACACGGACAACTTCGCGCTTCACGATGCTCGGCCATTTTTCTTTTAAACCGGGCGAACGGATCGGCGTTTGCGGTGATTTTCTGAACTGATAAGCAGATTGCCGGTCTTTGCGCAAAATAAAAATGCTGTGCATCGACTGGACGTAACAGGAGTCGAGTGAAAAATTCTCTTCTTTAACACTTTGAAAGTCAAACTAGAAACCTCAAAAATTCCGTAAAATCACAGTAAGTTATTTAATGAAATAAACATTGAAAAAAATTGAATGTATCGTATTGAGTAGTCCTCCAACTTTCTTGCTGTTTATAGATCCTAATCAAATTTGGTACAATGAATGTATTCACATAAAAATTCATTTTAATACCTCGACAACTAATTCCGTCACCCACATATGGGTGACATGGCAGTTAATAATTTTAGTGAGCAGAAAACAGCAAAATTTCTAAATTCTCTGAAACTGTTTTTAATATTAAAGTAGTAAAAAGTAATTACTGTTTTAATATTATTTGTATTTACTATTTACTATTTTTCCACCAAGTCGGAAGAGACGTTGGAGAATAATTATCAGATGAAGGTGTCGTCTCGTAAAACTTGTTCGCGTTTATTACAGTTGCTGATACGTCCTCGGTGATGCGCACGTTGGAATAATTAACGGCAGGCTTTGCGGTGTCGGTCTCGGTAAACGAAAGAAATGATCGCGGCACTTAATTATGAAATGGTTAAATGAATATTATGAGAGTACAAGCGGTAGCGGCGGAGGCGGCGGGGCGGCTGCGACGTTAATTTTAAACTAAATTAGAAACTGCGGTCGGTTTCAATATACCGCCGCAATTTATCAAAAAGTTCCGACCTCGAAGAAAGTATTCGGAACTACTCGAGTTATATCTTATTCATGTGCGAGTTCACTTGCACGTTGCTACGAGGATTCAGCGACGTTAAGGCTGTCCATCGCAAGCACCGGTCGTCTGCGTATGGATACTGAAATCTATAGGGAAATCAATAAGCAACAGGATTTCATTTATCGGTCGACCGGACCATGTTCGACCGAGTTCGTTGATTGCTTCGTTAAAACCGGTTTTCTACTTATAAACGAAACGAAATTATGTCGATTAACAAACACGCGTGGCCGACAATCCACGTGTCACTTTTAATTCGTCAAAATTACTAAACCTTTGCCATACCCCTTAAACTACGATTTATTTCACGGTTTCAGTGATTAAAACTTTTTTTGTAATTCGTAATTTCCTAATAAAAGGAAAAAATTTATATCTATTGTATGGCTATATGTTCTTCGATAGCTGTACATTAACAACGCCAAAATAGAATTTTATATCGGTTTAAAGGAAATTAATAAAATACATATTTGGCACACTTTGTTCAAAATCTTCATCACGAGTATGACTCGATATTGTAGGGCAAGGGGTTAATTCGTGCCCGGAGTATTTAGTGTCGCTTTATTGATAATGTTAATAAATTAAGATAACTTATAGCGAACAATATTTTTCTGGTTGGTGCTCCTTTTTCGAAAAAATCGAGAGTGGGAACATTCGATTGGCTGGCGCGTCTGACCCATGGCTGACCAATTCTACTTGCCAGTGGTCAAAGTCGAACTTTCGAGCTCGTTTTTCCGAGCACATAATCTAGAAGGGATTTAATTTAACAGCGAAACTAAGTAATCACTCTATTATCCGAACACTGATTATTTCGGACAGTCGAGGTTCTACTGCAATTAATTTTTAAATATTTCTCAGAACGAATAGGACACTGAAGGGTTCATAGGAGGAGTTCTTTTGCAAATTACGAAAAGCATAGCGTGTTAAAAGGCGTTGGGACTAACAGTTCTGACCTCGTGCAACGAATTTTGGAATATTCCTGAAGGTACGTGGTCCCCGAAGGATTAATAGGGGATGGTTAAGTGGAATCAGACAGGGCAAGTGAGACGGGTTGGGGGGGAGGGTTAGGAGGGTCGCGCGGGAAAGTGGCAGCGATTTTTCAAAATAGAACAGAAGTCGACAATGGGTACGTCGACGGGAAAGAGGCCGACGACGAAAGCGGAGGCGATGGATGGCTTTAGCTTCGGTTTCCTGACGAGGTTACCGAAGTTTCGTCCGCAGATTCAATTTTAGTTGGCGCGCCAGCCCGCGCCACCACCATTCGCGCCGCTGAATGCCACGTAGGTACCTTGCAGGGGTGGTTACCAGCCCCGTCTTTCTATATTCACCCTACCCTCCTCCGCCACCCACTCGTCGCCGGCCTCTTGCCAACGGGCTGCTTCTCGAGGCCACTTTATGCAGCCCCTATTAAGTTTTCGCATTTTCCGCGCCTTCCACCTGATTGCGGCTTGTTTCGATCACTCTTGCAGACAGTTGCTCGGGGGCCTGGTATACAGGGTGTCACCGATCCGCTGCTCGTGGCAACAAACGGTGAATCTGCAGTGTGAAACAATAGGCGAAAAAGAAAGGTTTTTCCGTTTATCGTTTTCGAGAAAATTGATTTTTCCTAGCTCATTTTTCTCGGCAACGTAGCCTTTAACACTAGAAAGACGGGAGCTTAGTATATACTTATATTGCCTGAAAGCAGTCAAAATGACTGCATTGTGAAAAAATAACTAATGCGCAAAGAAATTTGTTTAACAGTAATTTTTAATATATTTTATATCACTTACAGTCATATAACAAGTTATTAATAAGTATTAGCAATAAAAAAAATGTATTTCAGTTCGAAAAAAAATAATTTAAAGCAGTCAAAATGACTTGCTTAGGCAATCTAGTGTTAACACTAGGATTACGGGACACTAAATGTGCCTACTCTACATTACTTTATAAAAATAACAAAAATGTATGTATCCAAATTTATAGCCGTTTCTTCTATAATATATACCCAAAGAAACCAATTTGTTGAATAATATCTTCTTCACGCATCCTTAGAATTTCGATAATTGTGAATTAAGAGGTACCACAGAACCCGTCATTTTGACGGGTCCCGTAAATCTAGTGTTAACGAAAAACCATATCTTTTCCACTTATTTTTCCGAGCGGGTTCCTTGCGGTTTGTACTGGCAGATATCGGTGAAGCTCTGTATGTCTGATTTATGGGGGTTCGGCCACGACTCTTCCGTCGGAAAACGAGCTCGTTCGTTACCGCCTCGCCACCATAGATCCATTCGAATTTGATTATAAATTAATTACGGGAGCCGCGCAGCGCCGGCCCGGCCCGGCCCGGTCGGTTTACAGTTCCGCTCAATATTGAGCCGGTGATCGCGGCCGGCAACGGCCCCCGACGACGATATTGTATTGTAACAACTGCGACCGTTGTTAATTCTATGGACAATTGATGTTATTAATTGGCAGAAAGCGCGAGAGCTACCCCCCCCGTCCCACCCTCGCCCCCACACCGCCACGAATCGAATCCCGGCAACGAATCCGACTGTTATTTTACGAACCGAGTCGTATTGGGATCAAGCAAATTGAACACCCGCGGCCGGAGTCCTTAGGGAGATTTTATGGCTTATTTCGAGCCGCGGCAGCGTTGTTTGTAATCATTCTTATGAGCTCGATGCGGATGCAGTTTCGAATTTTCATTGGCTGACGGGGATCCGAACGCGTTTGTACATTCCTTTTTATTTAAGCGAGAGAGAGAGAGAGTTTATCCGTACTCTCTCTCTCTCCGTTGCGCTATAATGATTATATTCTTCGGGCCGGGGTGCATGATTCGATGGGCTCCGTTCACCCACGTGTGCCACATGAACGCGGAAAATCTATAGTCCACTTACCAGCAATCGAGAACACACCGCGGCTAGGTGGAAGTTGCTGAGAGTTTGTTTTAACGATTCCACTGTGTCGGGGAAAATTGTTGTGTCCTGAAACGAACGAGCTCTGCGAGAATATTAGCGTGGCAGTGATCGAGGGATATTGATCTTACACTTGCGGAAAAGCTGTGTTGCATTCTGCGCTAAAAGCAATCGAGATATACAAATTTTCAATCTCACGGGCCGGATTTATCAAGAATTTAATGCATACAGTTTTTAACCGCGATAAATAATTTTTATTATTGTATGCACGATAGTTAATAATTCCTGTAGAGTAAAAAACTGACAGTTCCAGAGCATTAAACCGATGAATTGTTGAGCTCGTTGAAAACGCTTCTTAAATATTTCAGTTTCCAATTGAATGCCAACTCTGGGCATATCCAGTAACGAAATTAATTTTAATTCGCTTAAATGACTTCATTAATAAAAGCCCCGTAGGAGAGTACGAAATAATTTATTGTATTGAATCGGCAATGAAATAATTTGCAGTATTCAGTGGCCACGTATGTGTGACGCACAGGTGACAACTTTTTTTTGGGAAAAATATTTGCCAAGTAATTTGGAGCGAACCGAACAAGGTCGGAGACAATGCTCGAGTCATTTCGGCCGGAATGGATGACTGCCAGTCATATTTTACCGCACACAGTTATTGATTCAACTATTTCAAAGCAGCTGCGCAACATCCGTACGGCGTGGAATGCATCGCACCCGGTATTTGACAAATATGTAAAAATTATTCCATTGATCAGGCCGAGAGAGAGAAAAACTGACCTTCGACGTTATCACGACGGTATCTAAAAATACCACAGCTACGTCCCCAGCTAGCTATAGCCACAAGTGATTGTCAATAATCGGTTACCGCGAAGAAAAATTTATTAGTACCGTCTAACAAAAAGCGAGCATTTCTGGTTGCTTGGTTGGTTCATTCTGCGTCCTTGATAAGCACTGGCAAATTTTAATAAATATAATGTATTTGAAAATTGAACTGCAAATCGAGTTATAGAAAACGTCTCTATTTAAAGAAGTCTGTATTTATGGTTGTTTAATATTTTTGTATTTTGCTAGGAGCGTGCTTAATAAATCGTGTCAAATATTAATATAATATTTTATTTTTTTCGGAGATTAAGTGATCGGTTCAATTGCAGACAGTTCCCAGCATTTATGCTGCAATAGGTACAACAATTAGGACAAGAGAATAGCGCACGATGGATTGACAAAACTTTCAAACTGGAAAGCAGTAAAGTCACGAGTTTTCGAGAAAGCGTAACGGATAACTTGTTTCACGGTTGAATAAATAGGGGTGAGTTTCGTCGTCGAGTATGTTGACAGTGGCCCTTCCATAATCTCCTCAAAACGGTGCCCACAAGAGGAAAAACCGGGAAAATCGATATGTTCCACTGTTTCCCTTCATCTTGACATTTACATTACACTCTTCGGCTGTTTATAACGTTCAGTTCCTCATACTGTTCGTACACGAACACGCAGAAAAATATTATTCCAACTATTCCTTCTCGAAAGATTTATAATCAAACTTTTAAACATTCGCGTGTTTCGTCGGAAAATCACAAACAGAAAAATATTATTTCAGTAACTATATTTTTCCTGTACGGATTCATAAACAAATCCTCCGAGCCAAATTTTAAATAAATTCGTATATTTTGGACACTGTCGTACACACATGCATGTAGCAACGATACTAATGGAACCACCATTTTTTCATTGCAGATCTATAAACATATCTCATCTGTTAAAATTGAAGAAGTTTTTGTCATTTTTAACGGTGAAACAAGTTTTCCGAATTTTTCACAAATTTGTTTAGTGGAATAAATTGGGAGCGAGTGTTTTTATATGAAAAAATGTGCCAAAAACGTGGCAGAAAAATTTAGCACTCGAAACCACCGAGTTTGAATGTTCTGTGCTGTAAAATAATCAGTAGTCTTTCGAGTAAGTAGAAACGGCGAGCAATGGCCAGACAACCTATTCCCATTCGATGTCATGCATTTCGAAACTTCGAAATTTTATCCTTCATTTTTACAAAGATACCGGGGGACAATATTTTCGAATTATTGAAATAAATAAATAAATTTCTTGAATCCCTGGATTAAAAAATTAGAAACCAACTGTAACAGATTTATTAATTCTATTCCCCAGCTCCAGTGTCAACATTAAAATACAGCAAAATACTAGACGACACAGGAAGCTACATTACGGAGCCCCGCCACTCTAAATGCTCGCATAGCGTCCGCCCAGTTAATTAAAATTTAGAAACTCATCAGAACGCGGCAATAGCGGCGACAAATCCGTCAAACGAAATTGCAAAAGATTCTCCAAACGGAAGGGTCCGCGTCCGGAAATCAAAAGTACACTCTTCGAGCCATAACCTTGGATCCTTTGAAAGGGCCGGTCGGTCGAAGCATTTAAACAAGAATCGCGATGCCCGCAGCGAAACTCGTCGCGCGTCCCATCGCCGGGAAAAAAGACGCATTCGTTAAATAACCGAATGCCCAGCAAATCTGCCGTGGCACGGCTGAAAAAGTCAACTCGATTTTGCAGCTAATTAACGATACACCGGCTGTCGGGCGCGTGTGTGCGCGTGTGTGTGTGTCGGGGGTCAGCATCGCAAACGAATTGTAATCTCGCTGCAAAATTGATTATCCGGTACGGGGAGAGGGCTCGGCCCCATAGAGACGGCCGTACAGAAACAGCAGTCACTTCGGGAACAACATTTACCGAGCGGCGTAACGACTGATCCGTCTATTCCCAGTGGCAACGAAAACTCGTAAAACGGTACTTGGAAATTCGCTGCGCCAAGTTAAACTTGATGGAGACGAAGGGGTATGGCTGGCAGCGGCAACGTTGCAGCCGGAGCGCTAGTGTTGCTGTCGCCCAGTCGAATAGGTTTCGGTATAGCCGGGACCCAGAGGACCGAATGGTCGTCGTCGGTGTGCAGTCCACCTACGGGGGCTTTTCCGAGGAGAGAGAGAGAGAGAGAGAGAGAGAGAGAGAAAGCAAGGGAGAAAGCGGAACCCACTACCTGTCGCGACCGAGGAAGTGACCCGAGAGAGAGAATGGAAAACCTCATAGCGGGGATGAAATGATATTGTTTTGGCTGAAAACGAGCCCACGGTCGATGCTTAGAGGCCATTCTCCTGGTAAAAACCAAGCAGAGAAATATCAAGCAGTCGCGTATATTCCTCCCCCGTCGGTTCTTTGAACGCGGCATATGGTGCATAACGGGAGGACATTCACGGTAATATGGAGGGAGACGGAGAGAGGGTTCGCGTTAGGCGGTCACCGGTTCGAAAGAGGGAGCCGATATTGTCGCGAATAGAAATATTCGAGGCGAGCCTGTGGTATCGTCTATGTGCTGCTAGGATCCTGGGCCCGCCATTGTATGACGGGATAGGCGGTCATCCTGAACCCCCCGAAGGACTATTTTCATTTCAGGATCCATTAGAATGCTACTTCCGAACCAGGTCCGAGGAGCATACTTACCTATCACTTTGTAAACTTGACAGGACAAGGCCGGTCGTCCTGCAACTCTCGAAGGACTATTTTCATTTGAGGATGCATTGAAATGCTACTTCTGATGCAGGTCCGAAGAACATACTTGCATTTCACTTTGTAAACTTGACAGGACAAGGCGGTCATCCTGCACCCCCTGAAGGACTATTTTCATTTTCAAGATGCATTGGAATGTTACTTCTGGTGCAGGCCTGAAGAACATACTTGCATTCCACTTTGTAATCTTGACAGGAAACGGTGCTCGTCCTGCACCCCCTGAAGGACTATCCTCAGTAGACGAGGCTCACTAGCGAGGGAGAAAAGAGTTTCGTCCTGGACCTTCTGAAGGACTATTTTCATTTCAGGATCCATTAGAATGCTACTTCCGAACCAGGTCCGAGGAGCATACTTACCTATCACTTTGTAAACTTGACAGGACAAGGCCGGTCGTCCTGCAACCCTCGAAGGACTATTTTCATTTCAGGATGCATTGAAATGCTACTTCTGATGCAGGTCCGAAGAACATACTTGCATTTCACTTTGTAAACTTGACAGGACAAGGCGGTCATCCTGCACCCCCTGAAGGACTATTTTCATTTGGGGATGCATTAGAATGCTACTTCTGATGCAGGTCCGAAGAACATACTTGCATTTCATTCTGTAAACTTGACAGGAAAAAGTGCTCGTCCTGCACCCCCTGAAGGACTATCCTCAGTAGACGAGGCTCAGTAGCGAGGGAGAAAAGAGTTTCGTTCTGGACCTTCTGAAGGACTATTTTCATTTCAGGATGCATTAGAATGCTACTTCCGAACCAGGTCCGAGGAGCATACTTACCTATCACTTTGTAAACTTGACAGGACAAGGCGGTCATCCTGCACCCCCTGAAGGACTATTTTCATTTTCAAAATGCATTGGAATGTTACTTCTGGTGCAGGCCTGAAGAACATACTTGCATTCCACTTTGTAATCTTGACAGGAAACGGTGCTCGTTCTGAACCCCCTGAAAGACTATCCTTAGTAGACGAGGCGTTAGACTACTGTTTCTGTAGCTGGAGGACAAGACAGTGGTGTCTCCAATTTTGTAGAAACGAGAGAGAAAAGGGTTTCGTTCTGGACCCTCTGAAGGACTATCCTCAGTAGATGAGGCGTTGGACTACTGCTTCTGTACATGATTGACAAGACAGTGGTGTCTCCAATTTTGAAAAAAGGAGAGAGAGAAAAGGGATTCGGTTCTAGACTTGCAGATTTTTGGAGGACAATTCGAGTGCAGCTTCTGCAGGATATCCAAAGGACAGTCTCTGTGATTTCATAGAAGGGAAACGTAGTTCGTTCTAAACCTATTAGAAGACGCTAAGGTTACCTGGCATCGTTAAATCTTAGATTGTTGAATTTTCACAACCACAGGGAATATCAGAAGGTTTATGGAAAAGTGTTAATCAATTATATATAGAAAAGGTCCACCATCCTGACAAAACTGAATGTTTAAAGCTTCGGGCTTATTTGTCCGTCCCGGTTCTGCGCAGGAGGGTTAAATCTATAAGAGTACGTGTAAAAATCGTAGCTGGATAGATCAGCAGAGGGGAAATGTGTGGTCCAAGAAGATCTCTGGTGGCCAGTGCAGCGGGTGCCGCCCCGTATATCGAAGGAACGAATCATTGCGGAAGTGGACGACGCACAGGATCTTCCTCGAATCCGTCTCTCATGTCTCTCTCTCTCTCTCTCTCTCTCTCTCTCTCTCTTCTACTTCTCTGTCCTTTCCTTTTCGGCAACGCGGTGCCGGGTCTCCGTGGATTACACGTGGAAAACCACATGGATTTGCGTGCAGTTGGCCGGCTGCCTTCCCCGGTGGAAGAGCAAAATCTGACCCCCTTTCAGCGACGGATAAATCTAAAATTTGGCATGAGAAAGACTCAGCCCGTGAAAGACGGTTCCTAAGAAAAAGTCTCACGGTTAGACTCGATCGACACCAGACGCGGATTTCTTTTCAGCGAAAAAATGCTTGGTGAGTGTGCTCACGGATTCTCTTTCTTCATCCCCGATGTGAGATAATGGAACCTCCTTGTGCATTGTGAGCATCCGGTAGGAGAGAGACGGAGAGAAACGGTGAGCAGGGGGAAGAGAGGAAGACGATGAATTGCGTACTCAGCACGAAACATTCGAATCCTATATTCTAATCTATCACGCGAATAATCGCGAACCGATTGCCGAGCTTTTTGGCAATGCCTTTCGCTCGCCGAGCAAAGTATACACGGATTTTTTTCGCAAAAAAAAAACCGCGTACAACTACTCGGAACCGGGAGATTATGACAAATGTTGCGCCTCGAAATGTTCGCACACCGTTTCGAATTTATTTGCGAATATACTTAACTTTTTCTTCAGGATTTACTTCAAGTTTAGTGGAAATGGTTTAACACGTTAACTGCCACGTCAGTCACACACGACTGACAATGATTTTTGACTGGGTTTAGAAATTCATTTTTATTATGAGATATCCAGATAAGCCGAATTTTATTCGAGTCCTTCGAATTCAAAAGGGTTAGGACAGCATCCCCTATAATACATTTTAAATTTCCAGTTGTGGTTTCATTAAATAAACTACACTGATTTTGTGAGAATCTCTGGGGCTGATATTTGGCACTCAACGTGTTAAGAAAATATTAGAACTAGCACCTCGTTTTATACCAACGGACGAGCACCGAAAATGAATTATACTGGACAAATGTCGAAGGGTGGTTTGCGTCGCAGACCAGCAGGTGTCGAATCTGCGCCATGTCTAATTGTGTATCAAGTAGCTAGTTAACTGACTGGGATGACTGAAGCTGCATCGGTTGATTGATTGACTAGGACATACCCTCTGTACACCTACCCAGAAACCAGCAGTTGTAAGCCGGTCCCGGAATTCGTGTTCGTCAGCTGGCTTCAGTTCTGGCGCCTCGAGGTTCATGGTTGTTCGAAGTACATAGTTGTGTCTCACGGTGGCGTCAACTTTGACTTCCGAAGGTAGTCTGTATAAGCCAAAAAATATTTTTCAAGTAAAATAAAATTTGTCTACCGAAAGCACCAAGCACCAAATAGAAGTCCCTTTCATTAAGAATTTAAATAAATCAATATCCACACAACACAAAGTTTCAAGTCCAAAAAATATTTTTCAAGTAAAATAAAACTTGTCTACTGCAAGTACCAAGCACCAAATAGAAATCCCTTTCTCTAAGAATTTAGATAAATCATCTATCAATATCCACAACACAAATTTTAAAAAATTTATAAAATCCACAATCTCTAACGATCAGCTTATCTAGATAAGTTTTACACACTCTATTAGTTAATTTGACGTACGGATTATCGATTGTTTGTACTGTTACCAGCAGGAATGCAGTTAGGGGGTCGAAAATGATTTGTACCGTAAAATTCCGTGCGATCAGAACGTCGCGTGGCAGACGAGGGTCGTCTTTATCGGCATTGTTCCTCTTTCGAACGTCCACGTGTCAGTAGTTTGGCCTTCATTATTGTCAATACTCTTTGTATTCTTCAATGGAAGTAAGTACTATAGTCTGTACTTCGAATAGAGACACCTGAAGCGTGCACCCCGCCATGGAGGAGACCTAACGTGCTGGTTGCGTGTTTCATGCGACGTTGTCACATTGTGACGCACAACGTTGCAACCCCCATTTCTACCCTTAACCAGAACTGCAAGTTCCTCGCTATTCGGAGAGAAAAGTTTCTTCGTTCGACCGATGATTCTCGGCATAGTTCAACGTTCCGAAATTCACCTAACAATTTTAATACGACAGTGAAATGTTTGATGAATTTTTGTTGTATAAAATTTCGCCCGAAATGAACGATTTTCAAGATGGTAAATACTCTTACTCTGGTACGGCCTTACGACTTGCACCGCGTGTGCTAAAAATAAAAATTGAGGGCTCTATATTTATAACGATCCACGTTTTTTGTAGAATTTTTAAACTGTCCCACTTGTATTGAACTTTATAAATAACCCAGAATTCAGGAATAACGTGTAACAAAAAGTTCTGCAACGCGAGACGTATATAGAGTCGGTGAACAATTGTGGTTCATAAAAGTGGTTGAAGTACAAAACTGGGTCTTGCAGCTGTGTGCAAATTCACAGTTATTTGGAATTTCAGTGAATCAGAATCAGAGAAAAATGCACCACATACTTGACGAGTTCTAACAGTAGATTTATCACAATTTGTTTGTAGCAATGAGAATGAAACTGTTCAAATTTATTAAATCCTTGAGTCATGTAAAAATTTCTTATTGAATATGTAGTCCTCAATTTATTGTAGCAATGCTTAATAAATAATTTGTTTGTAGCAATGAGAATGAAACTGTTCAAATTTATTAAATCCTTGAGTCATGTAAAAATTTCTTATTGAATATGTAGTCCTCAATTTATTGTAGCAATGCTTAATAAATAATTTGTTTGTAGCAATGAGAATGAAACTGTTCAAATTTTTAGAAATCCTTTAGTCATGTAAAAATTTCTTATTGAATATATAGTCCTCAATGATCCTTCTCTGTTAACGCAACTTTAAATAATTAATACAAGACAGAAGAAAGGAATAGACAAATGGCACAGTTAGAGAAGAGTAACCTAGAAAACAGTGCGATCAGATTATCCGACATACAGAACCAGCACGAAAGAATCTTTTTGGCACGACCTAATGCGTTTCACGAATTTATAAATTTGCGCACAAAGGACTCTCTCAGTAGTAAAAGCTTAACATATGCAGACACGGATTTGGGAGAATGTTATTTTGGAGGTGGGGAAAAAAAGGGGGATAGAACCACGGGGAACGCTTCTTAAATAGAGGTTATTCATTGTATAGGTCAACCGAGCATTAGAGACCGCTCGAACTGCGCATGTTTGGCGAAAATATAGTAGACCGGGTGGACCTAACGGCTACTCCTCCCTCGTCTCAGCCCCACGGTGTGCAACCCCACTCTGCGAGCTTAGAGAAATTTCGCGCTGCAGAGGTGGCCGAGGTCTTCCCCCAGTCTTCTCTCTTTCACGGGCTCGCTCTACTGCATTCCGTAATTTCTACTGCTCGATAGAGCCACTCCGGCATCAGCATATCGCCGGATTAGAAAACGGAAGGGATCTAGTTTTCGTTCGTACGCTGTTTGATTTCCTAGAGGGTTTAGAGGCAGCCCAGCCAAACTCGGACCGAAGCTAATGAAGCAAAAATACATTGGGAATTCAACCCACTGAACGCTAAATCAAGCCAGTAGCTTCACATTTTCTATCGTACACATTGATAACTGTTGGAAATGTACTGTTATAGAAATTGTAAAAATGTCCAGTCGTCCACGTTCAGAAATTTTTTGGCCACGTTATGGAGAGAAAGTTTCAACCCTTAAATCCACGGTAGATTCGAAGAAAATTTTCTAATGCTTCCAGAGATATTTCTATTAATGGTCGTGTAATTATTAACCCCTTGCCCTACAATATCAAGTCATGTATGTTATTAATTCCCTGTAAAGCGAAATACAATTCTATTTCGTTGTAGTTGATATACAGGGTGTTTGGTAACTGGTGGTACAAGCGAAAAACGAGCGATTTTACATGAAAGAATAAGTCGAAAATATAGAATAATATTTTTTCATCCGAAGTTTCGTTATCGAGAAAATCGAGTTTGAAATGCAGCATGCTATTCGATAGGAATTGTCTAACGCGTCTGATCATGACCAACCAAATCTACTTCCTGCATATACTAAAAGCACACAAACCTTGATAGATCTTCAAAGTCGATTTTCTCGAAAACAAAGCCTCAAACGAGAAATGTTTATTCTATATTTTCGACTCATTCTTTCATGTAGAATCATACAATACAATCATACAATCATACAATAAATATAAACCTTTTATAATAAATATAAATCTTTTCTCTTTTATGAAATCTTGAACGATGAAGAATTCCTAATAATTATAATCAGAAAATAAATAGTAGTGCAAGGGGTTAAGGATTGAGAATTGTTTGCTTCTTGCACAGTGTCGGATACTTTTCGTAGACATTGTGTATCGACGTTCGAGGGGTTTCCCCGGTGTTTTCGCAGAGAGTGGGAGCCTATTAAGCGAGCGGCTTGAAAAAGTTGTATCATTCGGTAGTATCGGGCAGAATATGGGCGATCGCAACAGGCGACGGATATTGCATTCGCTGTAGCAACAGCCAAAGTGGTTGCTCGCATTGGGTGCTTTTCACGCTTGTGGATTTAAGAGAGCAGGTAGTGGTAGGCTGATCAATATGCTAATATTTTGATGCTTCACACCGTCCCGAGAATTGAATTACGTTCGACGAACAAAGATAGAGGGAGAATACGGTGAAGAGAGTACAGCGAGATGAAAGGAGTGAGGGGGTGAGGGTGACGGGAGAACGGGGGAAGGGGGTCGAGAGACTGAAATAGGATGAGATAAAGTAGTTCGACATTCGAAGATCGGTATTATACGAAATACCGCATTGCCACGTGGCCGAAGAATTTTTCCATAATGCCCCCCGGAGACGCGATGAAATTTGTCTGCTGTTAACACTGGACTTCGTTTAACGATTTCCTACGAATAAACTTTTACGATTTCGCTAATTGCACGATGAAAAATTCGAAGTAGGTCATTCCCAGCCGTCCACCGCTTTAAGGGTAATAATGGCACGGCGGAGCTCGAGATGTCATTAAGATGCAAACATCTTCCCTGTGTAGGGTGTAAAAAGTTTTATGCAACATGCGTCTTAACGTTCACTGTTCTCCTTTTTTGGCTTGAATATTTTTTTCAAGATGTGTCGCAGTAGCATACGTTCTATAAATTAATGCTACTCGAGCAAATATTACTCGTAAATTAAAATGACAATGTTCAACAAATCCCCTGCATTTTAGAACTTGGATAGTAATATCGCAGTGATTATTCGGTGAAAATTGTCACAATTTTTATTGACTCCCTGTTAGATCATACTAAACTGTTGTGATATTACTCGTGAATTAAAATGATAATGTTCAACAAATCCCCTGCATTTTAGAACTTAGATCGCAGTGATTATTCGGTGAAAATTGTCAGAATTTTGTTTGACTCCCGGTTAGATCATACTAAACTGTTGTGATCACCCTGTACATTGAGCGCGCCTTTAGCCGATCACTAATCAAACATAAGGCTGCGCATTTAGAGTCCGGTAGTATGATATCGAAGCCGTACATCAAAATTGGATTATAACAATCATTAATAAGTAGGGTAAGAGAGATTACCGTCATCTATTACTCACCACACTCAGGAATACCGATTTCTCCGCTTCCTTTGCCATAACCTTCTCAAGCAAGGGACCCAATTACCGTGTCTATATTACTCGTAATTATTTTTAAATCATTGGTAGCCCCACAGTAATCGTTTCCCTGAAAACAACTGCTTGATTTAAAAAATAAAAATTTTTCCCAAAGTCGAGAACAACAGGAACACTAAACAATCACCATTAATCAACGTCAAACCAGCAAATAAACCGTGGAGACGGTAACGAGACACGTGTAAGTCCCTTCTCAAGCAAGGGGCCCAATTACCGTGCCTATATTAATTCTAATTATTTTTAAAGCATTGGTACCTTCACAGTAATCGTTTCCCTGGAAACAACTGCTTGATTTAAAAAATAAAAATTTTTCCCAAAGTCGAGAACAACAGGAATACTAAACAATCACCATTAATCAACGTCAAACCAGCAAATAAACCGTGGAGACGGTAACGTGACACGCGTAAGAGCTTCCGGGAGTATTAAGGGGACTTAACATTGGACTAACGTCCTTCATAAAGAGTTAAAACGGTTCCCGGTGGCGGTTACAGCGTCCAACTCGAGTACAAGATGGCGCCGGCTCGAAGCGCGTTTACTCACAGGAATGAATTCCGTCGAATTGGGTGATTAGATCGGCCCTCATATCCCAAACCTCTGTAATAATCTAAGCGAATGCGCTCTAGATAACTCTGATAGAGATCCACTTATCGGAAGAGTACTATTCAGGCAAAGAGGGCGAAGTTAAGGAGCGGGGAGCGGGGGTAAAGGAAAGTAAAGCAGACGGGAGGAGGGGGTGCGGGGGGGAGGGGGGGGGGGAGAGAAGCTCTGGAACTAAAACAAGGAACGCCACGGTGGCGCACAATGTTCTCATCTGGATACGTTTTGGTTTCCATAAGGCTTTGGAATGTCGTCCTGAAAGATAACTCCCGCTATGAAAAGCTTTCAGTCAGCGCGCTTGCTTCTTTCGCAACCAGCCGAGATTCTTTCTATTGTTAGCATTTTCAGCTTTCTACCGCGTCGAATTCAGAACTCCTTCTGTGTTTCTTTGTTTCGTCCCGTCCGGCGCTCTCTCCCGTGCTCCCGATATCTGTAATTGTATCGGCTTCGGTCGAAACTAATTTATGCGGCAGACGGCAAAAATCCAGACACCAGTGATCACGATTTTCAACACCGAAAAAGGGGCTATTACAATTTATTTTGTGATAATTCAAAAATAGCCACAGTGCATTTGTTAACCCATTTGCATCATAAGGAAATACGGAAAAGAAAGCCTTTATCATCAAACTTTCTTTCTCATCATATTTAAGTACAAAAATATGACTACAAGTAAAGGAACTTCATATTTCAGCATCATAAGTAAAAATCCGAATTACTACTTTCATCCCCAACAACACCCTCAATTTCTATTTTGTAGCTAACGAGTAATGATAGTGACCAGGAAAATTGAACGCATATATACGCTAATCATGCAAATGGGTTAAGACTTCCAGCAATTTTTTTCACTGCAATCAGTAGACTACGGATGTTTATGCAATTTTCAATTTTTCTAGGCAAATTTTACGAAAGCGGAGACAAATAAAATCGATTTTTCAGTAGTGGTGATATTTGTAGATCTGAGATACATAAAAAATCGTACTAAATTCTCTGGAATTTTATATTGTATCATTTTTGGAAAAGTTTTTCAGAAGCCAAAAGATGCATAAAGATCCGCAGGCTAGTAATCAGTAATCGCGAGGAAAAGGGAATTTACAAACCCACATCCGAATTTACTTTGTAGAGATATAAAAATAGCAAGAGTCCATATTCTACAGAACCGATGCATAGTTCGTGAAGAGATAAAACGGCAATATCACGTTAGTTTCGGCGATCAGAACGTAGCCGGGCACTCTTAAAGTGTTTGTTAATTTCCCGACGCAGACCGGGGTGAAATTAAATGGCGCATTCATCACGAGCAAAGTCGTTGATAATCCCGGCACTTTCTCAAGTACAAGTAACGTGAAAGTAATTGGCCGATCGGGGCGTGGATGGGGGTTCCGACCTCGGTTTACGATTGGCCGGAATCGTTAAAAACTCGACGAAACTCGTATCTCTGTTAATACGCTATCGATTACGCACAGAGAGAGAGAGGACAGTGTGTTCTGGGGTTTATTTCTGAGACTTGTGTCGTTTTTTGGACTCGCGATGCAAACGAATAAATTTGATCCGGACCCGGCTAACTGATAATTCGAAGCGCGTTATTTCGGGCTCGGTCGGATCAGTCAGCGTAATCCGAACGCATCATATACAGGGTGTCCCAGCATCGGTGGTACAACCGAGAAGGAGGTGATTCTACATGGAAAAACAAATCGAAAATAAGGAATAAAATTTTTTCATTTGAGCTTTCGTTCTCGAGAAAATTGGTTTTGAATATTCAGCGAGTACGCGTACACTTAACCCCCTTGCCCAACAATAACGAGCCAGACTCGTGATGAAGATTCTGAATAGAGTCCAATAAATGTGAACGTTATTAATTTCCTTTAAACCGAAATAAAATTCTATTTTGTTGTAGTTGATATATAACCTTCGGAGCAAACATAGGCATACAACAAATATAAACTATCTTTTTTTTTCTATGAAATTCTGAACGACGAAGAATTTCTAATCGTTATAATCACAAAATAAATAGTAGTGGAAGGGGTTAACTATGGTCTAGATAGATGGCTCTCGATACAGACTTTTGTTTATGTTTCCACTTCTGTACATTCCTGTTGACATGACGTTCCGAGCACTTCTCACAGTTTCATTTGTTGCCTTAGTATGTTATTATCTTCGGTTTTGAGTAACAGTTTCTATCAATCCAAAACGTACCTCTGACTATTAGACAAAACCTCATTTTCCAACATGATGGTGCCCCACCACATTTATCTCGAGAAGTTAAGAATTTATGAAATGAACTACACGAAGTTTGGATTGGCCGTGGTGGCCCAATAAACTGGCCACCAAGATCCCCAGATTTGACACCCCTTGATTTCTATCTACGGGGTCATGTTAAATCAAAAGTGTACGAGGAGGAGATTAGAAGCCTTTCTCAACTAAAAGCGAGGATCGTTTTAGTATTTGAAGAATTAAAGGTACACAATACATTAGAATGCGTTCATACGAATTTAATTAGGCGAGTACAGTTGTGTATGCAGCACAATGGGCGGCATTTCCAACAATTTTTGCATCAATAAAGTAAGTTAGTAAGTAAATTACATGTCTTATTTTCATTTAACACTAGAACTACCGGATGGGTCAAAATGACTTCCTCCTACTTTTTCCTTTAGAGATATTGAAATTAGTTTCCATGAGAAAATTTTTTAATAAACTTCTCTATCAAAGTGGATATTTAAACAAAACTGATGCGAAATCTAAACAAATCTCATTTTGTTGTTATTATAAGGCAATGTATGTCAGTTGCATTTAGTGCTTGGTAGTTCTAGTGTTAAATTCACTCTAAATCCATAGGCAGAAATGAGTAATACAGCGCATCATCTTGATACCAATGATATTAGTACTACTTATAAGTGACATATCACTTGTATAGGGATCCATCCATCCAAACCATAGTTGCGTGTACGCGTACTCGCTGAATATTCAAAACCGATTTTCTCGAGAACGAAAGCTCAAATGAAAAAATTTTATTCTTTATTTTCGATTTGTTTTTTTATGTAGAATCACCCCCACACCTTGGTTGTACCACCGATGCTGCGACACCCTGTATATTTCGAGAGGGGCTTCCTATTCGGGAGTGGCGCGATAAAATCTCGGTCGGGTCACTAGAGTGCGGCTGTTAAAGCGGCGCCTTCGTCAACCGGCGCGGTAATATATCTGGATCGCTGGGAAAGACCCGCGGTCGATTTCGGGAAATTTAAAAGTGCCGTTCCGAATTGGGCGTAGAGAACGCGGCGCGCGCGACACACAACGAACGAACGAACGAACGGAACGAATGAACGTGTGCGTCGGCGACGCCGTCGGATCCACGATCGCTGCGACGAGATTGCGAGAGAGCGAGGTCAGTAAGCGAAGCCAATCAGATTTACGAGTCGGGACATATCATGATCACCTTTTACGACAATTAGTCACCGTCACTCTCTTTCCACTTGACGGTCCCGGCCGCGCCGCACCCGCCCCGCTAATGGAAAAGAGGTAAAACCCGAGGAAAAACCCGAATTCGGATATATCGAGCTGTGGTGGCTCCAGCCGCTGCGAGAGCCGACGCCACTGCGAGATCGCTATTGTGCGACACACGATCACTTTGGAACAACGCGACCGGCCGCGTTCTAATTTATACTGATTAGTTGGCGGCCATGCTGCTGGCCAATCCCGGGAACAATCGCTGCTCCCAGCTGAAACACTATCGGCGCTATGTTACTTTTGGTACGCCTGTCCCCCGGCTCTATAATCGCTTTTATTTACACTAGAGCATTGCGGGGGCTGTGCGCGTTGCAGATCAGAAGAGCGTTGACACTTTTTCAATTCCAATTATCGAAACATAGTTACGAAGTTATCTCTCTCACCGATTTATGCTGATTAATCGAGAAATTCTCCGTGTCGACATCGCTTTTACTTATGGTCTACATACACTGTTACTTGAAAAAATTTCACTGAATTTTACGCCTTAACACTAGAACTACCGGATGGGTCAAAATGACTTCCTCCTAATTTTTTCTTTTAGAGATATTGAAATTATAAATATGTTTCCGTGAGAAAATTTTTTAATAAACTTCTCTATCGAAGTAGATATTTAAACAAAACTAATACGAAATCTAAACAAATCTTATTTTGTTGTTATTATATGACAATGTATGCCAGTTGCAATTAGTGCTTGGTCGTTCTAGTGTTAAATTGTTTACTGTAAATACACCTCACCAATCGCTGCTCCCAGCTGAAACACTATGGGCGTTATGTTACTTTTGGTACGCCTGTCCCCCGGCTCTATAATCGCTTTTATTTACACTAGAGCATTGTGGGGGCTGTGCGCGTTGCAGATTAGAAGAGCGTTGACACTTTTTCAATCGCAATTATCGAAAGATAGTTACAAACCATGCTGATTAATTGAGAAACACTATGGTCAAAATAATCGCTTTTACTTATAGCCTACATACACTGTAGCATTAACTGCATACACTGTAGGCTTATAGCCTACATACACTGTATTTCACAGAATTTTATGCATTAAACTTGTCACTGTAAATACACCTCACCAATAATTGAATTAAGTCTTTATAATTTTGTATTCTTGCAACAAGATTTATAAGAAATGATTCATCACTTTTTCTCATTGCTTAATATGATTATTATGAAATTTTGTGTTTTCATGTTCAGTCATTAACACCTTGACTGCCATGTCACCCACATGTGGGTGACGGAATTATTTTTCCAGGTTTTAGAATGAATTTTTACGTGAATATATTCATTGTACAAAATTTGATTAGGATCTGGTAAAATGCAAGAAAGTTGGAGGACTGAATAACACTTTGATTTTATGGAATTTTTGAGGTTTCTAGTTTGGCAATCAAAGTGTTAAACATGAAAACCTTAGAAACTAACCGCACGCCAAAAATATTAGAGAGCGTGGATTAATCGTAACTTTTTTGATTTAATTAATCCGAGTTGAAAGGTTAAGAGTTGGAAGGATTCGAGTAATTAAATTATAAAATCTGATACTATTAATACACACGCATTCTTGTGTGGGAGAGAGATCAGAACATTTTGGAAATGGTATTTTGGTATTTTTCAATTTGACACCGTACATCCTTTGACGGGACGTGAAAGAAACTTTTAATCAAATTAGTAGTTGACAAATCGTAAATAATTATACTGTCCATCGAGAGAGAGAGAGAGAGATGTTAAATACTGCAAATACTTTCCCCGCTGCACGCTAATCGAACAACTATAGATATCTGCGGATATATGCCGCACCGACGAATACTATCGTTCGCGATAGAAATTTCCGCGCCGGCTGTATTTGTTCGCCGAATCAGGCGAGTGGTGAACATTACCAATCGGCCATCGAAAGTTTCATAAACTTCCCGCGATCGACCATTCATCGTTGATTCACGAAACCGCTATAAATTGCGGTTTAATTGGCAACGAGTTAGGGGCGCTAATAGGCGTTTTGATCGGGACGCGACCGCTGCAGCGGTCTTTCTCTCTCTCTCTCTCCCTCTCCCTCTCTCTCTCTCGTTCAATTACCGTCATGCAAAAACGCCCGCCGCATTAACAAATCCACTGACCTCGACTGATCATTTCTCTCGTTCTCTTTTTTCCCTTTTTATTCGGTCAGAGGGAAAAAGATGACTGTGGAGGCCAAGGTGTTCATGCGCGCACGATTGCCAACGCTCGAACGCATTTTGCGGAAAAAGAATCAAATTGATTATTCGCGATATTCGATTCTATACGAATGCCAGAAAAATGGAAAATGTTTCACTGTCTTTAATAATTTTAATAGAATGTAATAATGATGTGTTGTTCAATTCTTTCAATCTCGAAATTACTGCCACTCACTACTGTCATAAATAATTTAAGTAGACTGCAGATCTTTATGCAAAATAAAAATTGTCTGCATCGATTACAAGAAATAGAAACTAAGTAGAATGTTATTTCTTCGCTTGCTAATTTTGATAGTCGAGAAATAGTATATTGACATTTAACATTTTTAAAATTTTCGTACAATTTCAAATTTGATGATGCATAAAGATTTTGAAAATGCATAAAGATTTTTCAAAGTCGTATCCATAGAAATTCTCGGTGCAAGAGGATCACACTCAATTTGTTAAGCTACAAACACTTCGGTCATCATTTTTACAAATTGTTATCCACTCGCGGTTAACAAACAACGAGTGACGGCTAAAACCTGCTAAATCCCCACTCGACATGTCAATGTCGATGTCAATGCACCATGCTGTCCCGAAAAACGTTACCAGAAAAAATCGATTTATGCCAAACAACCACTTGTCTACTCTGTATCCTTAAATTGTTGACGCGATCTATGCAATAGTTCCATGGACATTGTACCTCCGACACAGTTAAAAATCCGATAATAATACATTGCACAATGGAAATCGATACGGTTCGCTCATTCATCGTTCCACAGCTATCGAGAAAACGATTAAGTAGAATAGCCCGTGATGTAGATTCAATGTCAGACATATCTACTTGAACTTCCACTTGGTCTCGTGCAGATCAGATCAACTGAATACAAAATCCGGTTCGAAAGGGTGTGCCTGATGTCTGTTTCAGTGGTCTCAACAATGTGATCGATATAGACAATGCAGAAGATGTTTAAGAGTAAATCAATTTAATTTTTCAAAATTTTTTCTTGCTCTCAATCGACTGCTTGACTAGGCTTCCAATTATCTGTTTTCAGAGGATTTCTGACGTGTCCCTGCAGGATTACGTAGAAACGAACACGATGCAGACCGAGTGTGAGACTTCCACTTGGTCTCATCCAGATGCTGTTGTGCATGAAGATAACCCTTTGCATTCGGTGCTATTTGCATTCTGAAACTACATTTCTCTTCCGTCTTAGAATATTTTTATTTATACGCAACTGTTCCGATTTCCACGTATAATAATTAAATGTGTAGTGCTCTACTCGATACAAACTTTGTAATGTACATAAAGTAAACACTTTGCACTCGGTGCTATTTTCATTCTAAAACAAAATTTTTCTTAGAATATTTTTATTCATATGAAACTGATCCGATGTCCAGATATAATATTTAAATGTTTAGTGATCTATTACAAATTTTGTAATGTAACAAATATTTTGTAATATTTCCTGTAATTTCCTTGAAATAATGCCACGAAAATTTCTAGTGCTGCGACAGAGTGACCACTCGAGTGCTGAGAGTTAATATTTGTGTCCCTTAACAAATCCACGAGCCTGGACCGATCATATCAGTCGTTCTCTCTTTTTTTCGCAAGAAGAGAGAGAGAGAGAGAGAAAGGAGAGAAGGTCCAGGGTGTGCACGCACGCGCGATGGCCAAAGTTGGTCGAAGAGGCGCCCGCATTTTGCGATCCGGTGTTCACCCCATAGACGAATGAATTCCCATGCGTTTTTGCCCTGACCAACTCGGAACGAACCAACCAGCTATCCAGCAGCTCTGGAATAGCGGGTGATGGGCGAGGTGGGAGTCGGGCGGTAGGATAGCGAGCCCGGGATCGATGGAGATAATGCCCATTACCCTTAATACGAACTCGCTCTTCTTCCATCTCTTCCTCCCTTCACCTTTAACTCCTCGTCGGTCTCTCCTTCGCCCGAGCCATTCCATTCTCGTGGCTCTTTGCAATCTGTAACCGATGCTTTTTATCGTCTCCACTGACTCGATCCGAGGACTCTCTCTCTCTCTCTCTCTCTCTCTCTCACTCTCTCCCTTCTTCTCTATTTACCTCGAGCCCTGCGTCGTTATCATCATTGATCAAAATTTTGAAATCCCGAATAGAGTGTAATGCCACTACCATGTCACCGGCGTAACTCGAACAAAGAGTGCCGTTCTCGAGCTCGATCGGGCTCCGACGATGACGATTCTCCTTCTCCCACGGGAGAAGGCACACCCGACTCTCCCGATTTATTGTCTCTCTCTCTCTCTCTCTCTCTCTCTCTCTCTCTCTCTCTCTCTCTCTCTCTCTACCAGACGCAATTGTAATCATCCTCGGTCCCCACGATCAACTACTCGACAACGCTTAACCCTTTCACTCGGCCGCACTCACGACGAAGTGCGATCATAGGGGATGAAACGCCGACGATCGTGACTCGACCGATGATTAGCGTGTGTGATTGCGTCTCCTGTTCCGCGGAGATAGCTTGTTCCCCTAATTTCGCGTTGTTCTTCGATATGGCGTCGTTTCGTTTCACCGTTACACCGTCTCGGCGCCGGCTGTAACACTTTTTTCAATTTTTAAAATCCTTCCAGCTTGTGCTACCAATTTGTAAAGAATTTTGATAATTTTATACATTTTCTGTTTGCTCCTAAATTAAAAAATCATACCTCTAACCCTTTGCACTCCTGTGTAGGGTTGTGACATATTATGCAATTCTCAGTTTAAGCTGGGAAGCGTTTAAACGCTCATTATATTTTTTTTAAATATTAAGTCCCTTCTAGGTAAATATACGTAGCTACCTTCAATGTTATCAGAAAGAACACTGTTCAAAAATTTCTGTAACACTTTTTTCAATTTTTAAAATCCTTCCAGCTTGTGCTACCAGTTCGTAAGGAGTTTTGATAATTTTATAGATTTTCTGTTTGCTCCTAAATTAAAAAATCATACCTCTAACCCTTTTCACTCCTGTGTAGGGTTGTGACACATTATGCAATTCCCAGTTTAAACGCGCATTATATTTTTTTGAAATATTAAGTCCCTTCTGGGTAAATATACGTGGCTACTTTCAATGTTATCAGTAGACTGCGGATCTTTATGCATTTACGGCTTAAGGAAATTTTCAAAAAATGCTAAAATATAAAATTTCATAGAATCTGGTAAGATTTTTATTTGTTTTGGATCAACAAAGGCTGTGAGCATTAAAAATGGGATTTCATTTAATTCCAATTTCTTAAAACTTGTCTATAAAAATTGAAAATTGCATGTACATTCGCAGTCTAGTTATCAGAAAGAACACTGTTCAAAAATTTCTAGCAATGAACTAAAAGCCTCTGAACTGAAATACAACCATAATCGACGACCCTGCAAGAATGCCCCCGTTCAATCGCATAATTATTCTCAAGTTTCTCCCACTGTTTTCAAATTTTAAATTCACTCATAATTAGACTAGAGAATTACTAGACTAGAGAATTTAACAAGATTTTTATTTGCTTTCGATCTACAAACGCTGTTCCCATTAAAAAATAGGATTTTATCTCATTCCACTTTCTTAAAAATTTTCTATAAAAATTGGAAATTGCATAAACATCCGCAGTCTACTCATAAGCTTTGGACGTATTTCCGTACAAACAGCCAAAAATTCCCGACGTCCAACTCGAGAACATTTTCAATTAACCATTCTCCTAAACAATAAATAAACGCGTTCAAGCTGCCGCCCAGGTGATCCGGCGAGAATTCCGAGTTGAAACGCGAAAGAATTAGTGACGCGTGGAAATGTTGGTCGAAACGAACGTTCCCCTCAACAATTCAAGAAGATTGTCCAAAAAATATTCCACCTGAAACACCGTCCCGCGAACAACGTCACCAGGAAGAAACATCGCCGCTAATTTCCTACCCGTTCAAAAATGTTAAAACATCGTTTCAGAAATGCGAAACGAAAAATCGAGTCCGGGTCGGACATTTCCGTATCACGGTCACATATGTACACGCTGTACATACCTACATACGTACATACATATGTTCCCGGGTTCGTAAGCATCCATTTTTTAAGTCGGCATGTACACACGCCATTCGGAGCGAAAGGGTTAAAAAATCGATCTGACACAGATATTCGAGTACGATCTCTCCGGAGAACCATTAATCCAATTTTCGCTAATGGACAATGTACCGAGATTGCAAGACAGAATCCGAAATAGTGGAACAGGTGAAAATCGACCGTTGAGAGAATCGTCTGGATTTCTCGGTTGTTCGTTCTTCCGGCGAGCATCGTTTTGCAATTCTTTTTTTATTTTTTGTTCGCCGCGACACCAGCGATCACCGATACGGAACGAATTCATTGTATCGCGCACGCGGGGGCGAAACGTGGCTGCACGAGTGTGTACTTATCTGGAGTGCAGCCGCAACGAGTTTCTCCGTTGAAGGGCCACTCTCTTTCTCTCTCTCTCTCTCTCTCTCTCTCTCTCTCTCTCGCTCGTTCGCTCTATCCCGCGAGACAAGTTCTTCGTTACTGATTTAATTGCTTTCCTTGCCTTTGGAAAACGCGGACCCAGGGAAACAAAACAAATCGCGGCTCTGGATGTACACCGGGGCCGCGCACCCTGCCACCGCACGCCGGTTAACTTGTGTGGGCGCGCTAACCTGTTGAGTGTATTCGCGTAGGTGGTGAGTAGTGGATACGGGCGAAAGTCTGCGGATGAAGTTTCTCGAGGAAATACACGCGAGACTTCATCCGCGTGAGAATCCTAACACGCACAATGCGGAAACACGCTCTACACGCGGATCGCTCGAACGGAAACTTCTTCTCCAATTTTGTTCCCCGTTTAACAAAAATACGAACCACTGATTTCCCTGCGCAGATTCGACCGCAATCTATACTACCGGATTGGGATTTTTTAACTAGTCAGTTTGGTAGAAAAATTAGGGGGTGAATTGCTTCATTTTGTGTCACGAGGAGTCAGCCAAACAGAATCTTGTTCTCTAATTTTGTTCCCCGTTTAACAAAAATACGAAACACCGATTTCCCTACGTGGATTCGACTGCAATCTATACCACCGGATTGGGATTTTTTAGCCTATCAGTTGGGTAGAAAAATTAGGGGGTGAATTGCTTCATTTTGTGTCACGAGGGGTCAGCCAAACAGAATCTTGTTCTCTAATTTTGTTCTATGGTGGCATCTGCTGAGAATGCAAATTAGCTACTTTTCTACGTAGACTCTGTTGCAATGTGCACACTCTTGCCACCAGATTGGAATTTTTTAGTCTATCAGTTTGGTAGAAAATTTAGGGGGTGAATTGGTTCATTTTGTGTCGCGAGGGGTCAGCCAAACAGAATCTTGTTCTCTAATTTTGTTCTACGGTGGCATCTGCTGAGAATGCAAATTAGCTAGTTTTCTACGTAGACTCTGTTACAATGTGCACACTCTTGCCAGCAGATTGGAATTTTTTAATTCCAGTTTCGTTGAACGTAGAACATAGAATTGCACGCGGAGGACCTTTCATGGTATCGTCGAAAGAGTGTCTTTCCAATGTCCGTTTTAATCGTCCTGGCGACGGTAATCATACAGGCCTCGGCGACATATGTATAAATCAGTGAAATCTATTCAGTAGATTAACACGTTGACTGCCATGTCACCCATATATGGGTGACGGAATTATTTTTTCAGGCTTTAAAATGAATTTTTACTTTAATATCTTCATTGTACCAAATTTGATTAGGAAAATGCAAGAAAGTTGGAGATATCATACATTTAATTTTTTCAATTTCTGTTTTATCAAATAACTTACTTTGATTTCGTGGGATTTTTGAGGTTTCTTGTTTGGCGTTCAAAGTGTTGCTACAGATGCTATAACAAACATATTACATTCTACTTGAACTCCGAGCCAGAAAAAGGATAAGAATCGCCCACTAGTTATCGGAACGAGAGAAAAGCATTTTATTGGACAACGCGCGAAACTTTCTGCAAACGTTCTTTGCAAAAACTCGCGAACGAACCCCAGGGATTTGATAATTGGAACGATAATATTGTCCGCCTCGACAATTACTCCCGACGTTTCCACCGATAGGAAATTTACTAATAACTGCGCTGCAAATGTTTACTTAAAGTCCGATTTTTATCGATCGACTCGGGTAGACAGTGATTTGTGTGCGTACAAATATAATACATATATACAGGGTTTTTAATTTCTTCGCTAGAGGGTTATGTCATGCAGCAAAAAAGACGAGGAAAATCTCATTAAAATTTAGTATCTCAAATGTGCTATGCCCGCATAAAATCTACATTTATTGCAATCTCGGAAATTTCGAAACTTCATTTTACTCGGACTGTAATGGAAGTCGTAATCAAAGAAATTTGATTGACTCGAATTTTCGTTAACAATCTACAAATTATAATCTCCATTTTCTGTATGAACATTGTCGCAAACCTACCGAGTGATTTTAATATTGCATCAATTCGTCGGATGGCAAATTATCCGTGAAATGTATTTGTTGAATGAATCTCACTGTTGTTAAGAACAAAAGACAGACAGAAGTGAATATAAATCTGCACGCCGGCGGAGATATAAATTCACGCAATTGTCAACAAAAAGAAACGACTGAAAAATCTGCGGAAAAATTGCCACAAACGAATCAGGAACGCTGTTTCCAGAGGACCGTCTAATCGAAGAATATAAATCATCACCTCAGCTACTTACGGTACCAAACTGAATCGATTTAGTGGGACATTTATCTAGGAACTTTGGTAATCAAGAAGTACTCGAACCTACATTTTTAGTAACCGTAAATCGATATCCGGACTAATTAGTTTTTACTGACGGTTCCTTATCACAGGAAAAAAGGGAGCCGTTCGATAACGGTGTCAAGTGCGCAATAAGTATTCCGGTTTCCAGTTCCACCAAAATCACTGAATCTTGCAATTCTATTAAAAATCAAACTGTTAAACTCTTCGACAAGCTTATACAAGTACTCGACGCCAAAAGTATCGGATAAACAAATAAAAATGAATAAAAGCAAAATTCGATCTTCACGAGTCTTCCATGCAGCTACAATTATTACTTACTCTAGAATAAACGACTCATTACTTAAAATATTTTCTTGCAATTCTATTAAAAATCAAACTGTTAAACTCTTCGACAAGCTTATACAAGTACTCGACGCCAAAAGTATCGGATAAACAAATAAAAATGAATAAAAGCAAAATTCGATCTTCACGAGTCTTCCATGCAGCTACAATTATTATTTACTCTAGAATAAACGACTCATTACTTAAAATATTTTCTTGCAATTCTATTAAGAATCAAACTGTTAAACTCTTCGACAAGCTTATACAAGTACTCGATGCCAAAAGTATCGGATAAACAAATAAAAATGAATAAAAGCAGAATTCGATCTTCACGAGTCTTCCATGCACCAACAATTATTATTTATTCTAGAATAAACGACTCATTACTTAAAATATTTTCTTGCAATTCTATTAAAAATCAAACTGTTAAACTCTTCGACAAGCTTACACAAGTACTCGATGCCAAAAGTATCGGATCAACAAATAAAAATGAATAAAAGCAGAATTCGATCTTCACGAGTCTTCCATGCACCAACAATTATTATTTATTCTAGAATAAACGACACATTGCTTAAAATATTTTCCAGTAAAAATACTCGGAATCGGCAGCGACGACTCACCCTGCACACGATTGGCATATTATATTACGTGAAGTGTGTTCGAATAGGAACGATGGATTTTTAAACGAGCTCCCGTTTGTGCGCTGTGTCTAGCGTTTGTTCATGAAACATTCAGAGCTGTCATCGGTAACCTTTGGCGAATTATCACGGAACGATACGCAGTTCGGCAAACAGTCGAAATCATTCGAATTTATTACCGGAAGTCGTTTTCAATTTCAGCTGCGCTTCGAACGCCCCGAGGGACACGCGATCAACATCAATTAGTCACAGAGATCGCGCGACCCGACGATTCGCGACTTCTTTCCGCGACGACCGTTTCGAGTCAAAAATTTACGCCAATAATCCGCGAGCCAGGAATTGCAGTAAAATTATAACCGGCTGCGGAAAAGCAAAGTGTCCTCGATCCGTGATGGTCATCAAAAAATATTAAACTTCGTTATATACTTCTTTGGACATCGTGTTATAAATATTTCAGGTACATTTCGAGTGCATCTTGCTCTCAATTTATGAACAAATATTTCATCGATAGTCTTTTTAACACTTTGCCAAAATAGAAACCTCAAAAATTCCATCAAATCTATGTGTTATTTAATGAAACAAAAATTGAAAAAAATTATACGTATGATAATGAGTAGTCCTCCAACTTTCTGGCATTTTACAGATCTTAATAAAATTTCATACGATTAGCGTAAAAATATAGCGTAATATATTAGCGTAAAAATTCATTTTAAAACTTGGACAAATAATTTCGTCACCCACATATATGGGTGACATGGCAGTCAACGTATTAACGTCTGTGTTTCTCGGCCAGCGGGGGTGTTGTTAGTCGAAACGAACTCTATCGCACGTTCTTATTGAAACAGGCTTTATTTGCTCGGCGGAAAGGATACCGTCACGCATGCAGCGAGCACTTACTTAGTTAAGCATGCCGCAGAGCGGGAAGGTTGGTAAAAGTTTGACCGTAGATAAAATCGTGTGTTACGACCTCTAGGCGAAGGAGAGCACGAAAAACGCTCGAATGCGCTGTGCTTTTGCGCTAGAGAAAAGTCGTTCGCAGTTCCAGGGCAGAGCAGCTCCCCCACCCCTGGCAAACCACCCTCCCGACCACCCCTCACCCCCCAGATCGACCTTAGCTCCGCTGTGCAGAGCTGGAAAGTTGGCTGGCGGAAGGAATGCGGGTCTGATTGGTCATAGTGTCCAATCTCCTCCCTATAGATAGACTTTTCCCTCACCCCTCCTAAAGATCCTCAAGACAGAGCGCGCAGCCTCGTTATTGGCAGAAATGATAATATCAATGAATCACGCGTGGCAAACCTCTTAAAAAAAAATTGTTCGCTCCAATTTTATGCTCCCACACTAAAAAATCTGAGAAAATTATATGTTAACAGCCATAACGAGATGCTAAAAAAAATATAAACTTACCATCTCGTAACTGCCACAAGAAATCGGCATTTCAAAACTTTTTCTAATCTTTTCAATTCAGTTTCGAAGCTAGAAATTCTGAAAAAATTCGTGCATTCTAGAAGCTAAAATATGCCAGATTTTTTTTCAGAATTTTCAATTGAAGAGAATAACGGGAAAACCTGATTTTCTTTGTCACCCCGTTGCTACCCCCACAGTCTACGTATAGGGTTGAAAATTGGCACAAAGTGTTTTCTTTGAACTGTAGAACGGCCTGTTGCAAATTCAATTTAAGCACGGTGACTAAACGATCAGAGATTGCAAATTACGAAAGGCGATTAATGCTTTTGCAATAGCCTGCGTCGCACGGAGACGTATCTAATAAATATATTACACGTTAAGGATGTAGGTATTTACATACAGCACATAGAGACGCGAGGATAGAATGTTCTACTGCGTGGTAAACAGCAAAGGTTAGTGGAACTTACTAGGTCGGAATAATCGCGTTTGAAGTATTAACACATGTGTTTCAGTGCATGATTGCCTTGTAATTACTACGCTGCATGTATCTATTTTAAGTTTCGCTAGTAGCAACAAAATTGATTGACGTTTTCATCGTTTCTCGAACACGTTCGCAAAATAAAAGTTCCAGCAACTTTAAAACGATATAATGGAGAAACATTTTTACTAATCGCGCGGATCCGAACGTTAATTATTTATCGACCGCGCTCTATATTTTTCGAGAGAAAACACTGTCTTTAGAGCCATTATTCTAGCCTCCTTTATATTCGCGTGTATCAATAAAAGCAATATATTTCCTTTGTGCGTTAGAACAATGCCTCCGCGAAAAGAGAAGCGATATTTAATTCGAGTTTTTTTTTCAGCACCCGTGAAAGGCAGCGATAAATATTTTTTATCGAACAAGCACCGACACGGTAGCATTAAAAAAATACCGAAACAGTAATACCTAATCTTTCATACCATCGGTGTGTATCGATTTACCTCCGTTCTGTGTGAATAACTCTGCGTGGCGTAGACGTTCGTAATTTTTCATCAGCGGTGTTCAATGTGCAATTCAAAACCTTAAACAAAATATCGAGTGGTCTTAAATTTAAATCTTGTCCTTTTATTTTACAGAACTTCGATGTGAAAATTTTTCACCGGCGATAAAGTGATCGATAGACTGCAGATGTTATGCATTTATGAAAAGAGAAAAATGGGTGGCTGCAATTTGGAACAGTGAAACTTATTTAATGAAATAAAAATTGGAAAAAATTAAGTGTATGATACTGAGTAGTCCTCCAACTTTCTTAAATTTTACGGATTCTAATCGAGTTTGGTAGAACGAATATATTAATGTAACATTTTAAAACCTGGACAAATAATTCCGTCACCCACATGTGGGTGACATGGCAGTCAACGTGTTAATATTGTTTCATGCGAAGATTTTTTATTTTTGGTAGAGATTCTCAGATTATAGTACGCGTTACAAGTGGAGAGCGAAATTCGGCGATTACGCCACGCTCTCCATCTCCTTCCGAATAAACGGCCGCGGTCGTACCGTTAATCTGTAGTTCCACAGTTTTCCCAACAATCATTTGGCAATTAAGAGCACCATAACGGAAGTGATTCTAAAAGTTCGGAGATGCTGAACTGATACCAACTCCGGATGGTGGATATTAAGGATTGTTTTATATTCGGCTTCCTCTATGGAGCATGTAAGTTGAACGGTCTGCCGGTGTTGTACGGAACGAATTTACAAATTAATGATACTATGGCAACGTTTGGTTATACCTTGCCACTTTACTAGAACTAATAATTAACAAATTCGAAATTTCGTAGATCTCTTTAAATGTTAGTTATAGCCTGTTTGCTTGGAAATATTAGTTCAGAATGTTCTGGTTATACAATGAACGATAAAATTATTCACTAGTTTCATTTGGAAGTATTGTAATAGTATGGTTAATATTTTCTTATCTTAGACGATAAACGATAAAATTATTCACTAGTTTCATTTGGAAGTATTGTAATAGTATGTTGAACGTTTTCTTATCTTAGAAATATTGCTATTATCTCGTTGCGACTTCGATGAATCATAAAATTTTATGTCATTTCGTAGCTCGATCATAAATAAAGTCCTATTCTGTTCTTCAAGCAACTCATCCATAAAAGTTCTCGTAAATTTTTCCACGTACGAGATGAATACATCATGATCCGTTTAAACATTTATATTCAGTCGCTTCATTCCCGTAAAATATGTCAGCCGTTCGCAAACGTACGTTTAAATTGTACCTTGAAAACCTATTTGGTAGAGCTCTTGCTTACACCTACTTTGAATTGTTTCTACTTAGCTTACCTAATCTTCTGTTGATCCTAGCAGAAGAAATAGAGCTAAAATACAAGACAAAATCTTGTTTTTTCTGAAACAATAAGAATTCAAGCCATTGATGCAACTTCAGACTTCAGGGACGTAAACGAAGAAAAATATTACCTAAAAAATGAAAAATATAAATATCAGAAAGTACTGCTTAGAAAAAGGAAAAGTATTATTCAGTTTTCCAAGTAGGAGTGGAATAAAGTCTGTGCGGCACTCTAGAAACATCGAGGTCTAGATTTGATCGATCATATGTAAATTATGGTAATCGTCCGCATTAATATTCCGGGGAAATTAGCGCTCATTAATAATCCCTCTAACGAACAATCCCCCGATGGAATGAATTAACTCGACCGCTCTTTGCGATCCCAAAAAAACCTGCGGATCCGTACGAACAGACCTTTGCTAGCCGGCGGTTGTTCATTCGAGCTCTTTGTCCTTTATTTTGCAGGTTCGGCCCGGTATCGTGCCCGGATACGTGTTCCTCCATTTTTCTTCCCGTTTGATTTTTTCGCGTCTCTGTAATTCACGCATCAAAGAGTCTCCCCCGGTATGCAATAAACACGTGTTTTGATCCCGGCGCGCGTTGTCTACCTTGCGTCCGCGGATTACATCATCAGTTCACCCGCGGTATGCTTTGAAATTAGCGGGTTTACGTGGTCGAGTATCTCGCCCATGGAACGGCAACGTCTGTGTCGCGTGCTCGCTCGCTGGCTCGCATAAGCGCGTTTATGCCCGGCAATTCTGGTCACCTACGATTCCGAACCGGCGCCGTCTGCATTTTCAATTAATCTTTCGACGACCGCGAAATTTCCGGCACGCGGAATCACGGGTTTAGTTTTCCATGCTTCCTCGATCTTCGCTGGACGCCGGTATAATCGAGCCTAATCTACTCAACTAACGTCCACCTCGATCTCCAGAAGGACCGCGAACTATTATAGTTCAGGTCGGTCAGCAAACGTCATCGTTAGACCGTGGATCTTTGTGCGAAATCAAAATTTCCTCAGTCGATTACACGGAACACGAGTCAGAAGTCCGTCCCTTTCAAAGGGCCGGAATTTTTCCACAAAGAATTTACGTATTTAAGGTAAAGGCACCAGTAGTTGACCATTTTATAGAAAAGAATAAAAAATAAGGTTTAAAATGTTTTTATTGTTTTGAAATTTAAACAACGGACGGCGTGACATCCGAGCTGCACTTTCATCAAAAGTGCACAGCTTGTAAAAAAATATTTTTTATGTTTTTCTATAAAATGGTCCACTACTGGTACACGGTCAACAGCATGTGAATTAGTAGCTGTCTGTGTACAATTTTTCTTGAAATATTTTGCTTCAGCTGATCCTGAGATATTCGATGAAAACTTTTAGGGTACTTTCAAATACAGAATTTTTCGGCGATTAGTGTCCTTTTTAGCGTTTATCATTTTTATCAAAGGAGCGGAAACTACCCTGACAATCATGTTTCTGAAACCATCGGTTGCAAATGACGAGTACTCGATTCGTGCGTTTCAGTAAATTCGGTGACATAAGGAGACTTTCGAAATTTAATTCGACGCGTCAAACTATCATACATAGTTTCAAGTTCGACGGCAATTTTCTCCCGGTTTAACACTTTGATTACCAAACAAGAAACCTAAAAAATTCCACGAAACCAAAGTAAGTTATTTAATGAAATAGAAATTGAAAAAAATCAAATGTACGATATTGTGTAGTTCTCCAACTTTCTTGCATTTTACAGATCCTAATCAAATTTGGTACAATGAATATATTAACACTAGAACTACCGGATGGATAAAAATGACTTGCTCCTAATTTTTTCTCTTAGAAATAACGAAATTGTAAATATGTTTTCATGAGAAAATTTTTTAATAAACTTCTCTATGGAAGTAGATATTGAATCAAAACCGGTACGAAATCTAAACAACTGCAATTTTGTTGTTGTTATAAGGCAATGTATGCCAGTTGCATTTACTGCTTGGTAGTTGTAATGTTAACGTAAAAATTCTAATAATTCCGTCACCCATGTATAGGTGACATGGCAGTCGACGTGTTAATGCGACCGACGGCGATCGGAAAATACATGTGATTAATGCCAGATGAATATTGAGCAAGTATCGGAAAAGAATTACGTAGGTATAACATTGACTATAAAAATTTGAATACGCGATGGGATATAAAATCGATTCGAAGTGTTTAACAGAATACCGATAGAAAATCGAGCAGAATTTATATGACGCTCTGATGAAGCATCAAGATCCCCGTGTTCCCCCCACCCCTCATTTCCCCCGTTCATCTACGGAAACAGGCACGACAACTACATATTCATCTAGACTGGCAGGAAGCGGGCTCGCCATATATGCTTTCAAATAATAATACGATGAATAAACTAATTAGCGAACGTATATACACGGGCCGTGCACGAAAGCGCATTGCGGACGGTTGTTTCACAATGCAATGGCTATTATTCTCGTTTGTTTTTTCATGCATTTACACCTACTGCGCACCGTCGGCCATCTCGACAGTTTCGCAATTAGAGGAGGCGCTGCCACGCCGACATTTCCATTTTCAATTCGTCCCCTGATAACCGTGCAAAAATTTTTCGACATCGGAAAAAATAGATATGTAATGTTTGTAATTCTACCGCCGGCCGACAGATGCACCGTGAAACAGAAAAATTGTCTCCCGTGATCCTGTCCGACAATTGTTTCAAAAATTTCGATACGACCAATCGTAATTAGCGGACCACGCGTCCCTGCAAACGTTTGCAACTCGCGTCACTCGCGAAGACAGCTGTCGAACGAACGGGTTCGTCACTCTGCGAAACTTTTATCAACAAAGTACACTCGGCGAATCCTTTTTTTCTCTCTAGCGGTTTAATAGATTCAATAATAATCTAGTGAAAAATTGCCGACCCGACTGAAGTCTGATTTCCTTTATGCGATAGCGAGGTAATTTATCGCTTAACCTGGCTGGGTAAAATTGCGCGCCGATATTGTTATATTTAAATTCAATTACCCCTTTGACAAACGCGTGGCGCAAACTTGTCGAAGTTTTCGTAATTATCGTATAACGCACACGCAGTCGGGAGGAGTTCTAGAAAAAGGTGATCAAAGAGATACAACTAAAAGTTTCGAGAATAAATTTAACTTCTTTAATGGGATCCGCGTTCATTTGCATAATTCGTTATTTTATCCATGCACTCTCTCTCTCTCCTTTCTTCGCTTCTTCTTATCGAACAAATTCGGTGTATTCCAATTTTCGCGAAACACAAACCGGCCGGTATTGTGATACCGTTTCAATGATCATCGTACCGAACGTAAACTGCGTTCAAAATTTTTTAAGTTCGTCGCTCAACAAACGCGCCGCAAAAGCGTATAAACATATAATTCCTGTCGTTTTCATATAAATTGACTCGACGTTGTTTTCTGTCATGGAGAGCCGAAAAAAAATGTTATTTATTTGTCGAATAGAAAATTCATCGTCGAAATTGAAATTTCACACGGACGATGAGAATGTTTTTCATATATGTCGTGCGGGCACGGAATACCGATCCGTCAAAAAAAAAAAAAATATGCAGAAACGCAGTCGCTAATTAATTCGACGCTTTCGATCGTCTGTTAAACAAAAATCATTCAAGCCGGAACAACAACGGCGAGCTCGTGCTCGGTCTGTTTAGTACGTCTGCGTTAAGATATGGTCTAATGATTCGATGACGGCAATGATAGATACCTATTCTGTTGCGTGCACGTAATTATCTCTCGTTTTCCATTAATTCCCCGTTTAATTCGTCGTTTCGAAACCGTACGCGATTTCAATGGCTCAAAGTCACCGGCACGAAATATTATTAAAATCGGGCGTAATTCATATGCGACAGTTGTAATCCGTTGCGTAAACTATATTTTACCTTAAGCTTCCCCCTCCCCTAGCCCTTCCGGCGGATTTAAATACTTTGTTGCAAAACGTGCACGTGCCTGGGACCGAACATCTATTTCGAAATTTTTCGTTTAAAAATTTATTTAAATTACTTTCGAGTCTTATTTTTAGTTAAGCGATCGCATCAAGTGCTCGATATTCTTCCAAAATCGATACAGATCTGATTATGTTTGTCGCCGCGTATAACCGAACGGTTGAACTTTACGGAAGATGACATTTTCAGAAATAAATTTCGCCCGTCCGGATCAAAAATTTAATTTTCCATATCGAAGCGTTCGACGAGCGAAAATAAAACCGGTGCTGCATACTTGATGGCTGTTCGAAGATTTTTGTGCGCTATAATTGCACGGGGGATTCGCGGCCGCGTTCGTAGATAAATTCTCATTTATTATACAGCATCGTGAAACCCTATTTACCTCGGAATCCACCGAACTCCGGGCAGCGTTTCATCTATGCCAGTTACATCCACGGAAAGTAAAACGCAAGATTAATTGCGCCAGTTCGATTGTGTCTAACGCAAGCGGAAGTTTCTTCGACTCGAAACGTTTCCGAGAGGAATTAAACATTCGCTTCTGATATCGTGTCTATCGCGGAGCTTATTTTTGCAATATGTTTAAGCTGCTTCCGTCTTATTGGCTACGAATATTTGATAAACCACCGGCCTCGAACATGCGTCTCGATGCACGTACAGTAGCGGACGAAAGTTTAAGACGAAAAGAACGAAAGGAAGTAATTATTTACTTTATATGAAAAACCTAAATACAGTGTCCTTATTTTGGTAGTAACAGATTAATAATTTTGTTTAGATATTAACAAAAAAGATTCACATTATGTCTCTGAACAAATTAGTAATAATATGCAGAAGGAAAACCAATCTGTATTATATTCTCATGGTCAAAAGTTTAAGGCTATGCATAAAAGAAACACTTTATAAGAAAAATGTTTCCAATGTTTGTTTTAATTTAATATTTTGTCCAAAGTCCGTTATTTTTTATCACCTCAGCACACATTTTCGGCATCGAATCTATTAATTTTTCACATTTATCAACAGGAATGTTATTCCAAGCTGTTTTTATTATAGAGTAAAGATCACTCAAATTTCTTGGTTTATAATTTTCCACACTTTTCTTTACTATAGACCACAGATTTTCAATTGGGTTCAGGTCAGGTGACTGCGGTAGGCACAGTAATATTCTTTTCATGAAAAAAATTTTGTACAACCAAATTGTTGAAAGAATGTAATAGAAGTCGGTTGTTAGAGGGATCGTCTTAAACTTATGTCCGCGGTTCACAAACGGTCAGAGGAAACAAACAACTGGAACTCCTACATTGTTGACATTTGACGATCAAAACATTGAGATCAAGGAGGTCAAACACATATCTGTATTGCTTTAAAACAACGAACAGAATAGAAAAAATAGTATTTGTATATTATGTGTATAATCAAAATTACAAATCATCGTCTTAAAATTTGTCCGCTACTGTACGTGAACGAAAGGAATAAACGAGTCTGCACGCACACTCCGTTGCTCGAAACAATAAAAGATTGCCTACTTAAACGAATTCTTTTGTTATCGAAGGTCGACGAGGATCGTGCCTCAATTTCTGGACGCGAGCTAGTGATTTAGGGTGCATCTGTGCTCGGGACAAGTGATTACTCGTTTTCGTTTCGGGGGAAGACGGAACTATACGAAAATATGTTTCATTCTTGTAATGGAAACGGCTGGATAAAGGGATTTATCGTCCTCGGTCAAATGAGAAACAGAATGCCGTTAAATCTTACCAGAATTAAGAGTTACCGCGTGCGGTATGCTTCTTCCGATGGTCAATCCCATAAGTGATCTTCGTAAAGCGATAATCCGAAAAGAAAAGATCCTCTTGATTTCTTTCCTGTGATTTTATCTTCGGATGTTCGCTGGTTCGAGAATTCTAGAAAACAGAAAATAAATACTATAAATATTATAATTATTATTAGTATAAATATATAACAAGTATTAAATTACCGCGAAAACACCCTTCTACCGAATTAAATATTATTCGTAGGAGAGAAAAAAATTCACCGAAAACTTTCTGCCAACAGAGTGTGCTTTCGCACGTGTCATTTCACCTGCAACGAATTTCGAGGAACTCTTGTTTCAAAGTTATAATGATGGATATTTTAACGCGCTGTATAAAAATGTTTAATGAACAAATAGAAATGTTTCGCCCGTGACCCGAGTAGTTGGAAAGCGAAACAGAGAGAGATATTAATCGCGCTTGTAATTAACAGAGTGGTCTAGCTACGTTGATTTTTTATGAAATAAATCTCTTTCGCTTATAATTTCGCAATTTCAAAGACACACCGACGTAAAAATGATTCCCACTTTTAGTATCTCCAAGGTATACTGCATAATTTCATTTGCGATTGTACACCGGACATTTTCCATACAATTCTAACACCCACACGGACCCCCGAGGTATTGAAAAAATATCTATTGAGCCTCCCACCGTCGTTGATGGTTGTTTTTCACCCCAACAACGTCGATGACCAACAAAAATACCTGTCCAATATATATTTCCGAAAAACTATTTCCCCATGTAAATTTCATCAAAAATGGGGGTGCGAACATGTCGCTTTGTAAGTGAAAAATTTGACAAAAAAAAATTCGGATTTCGCACATTTTATTCTGGTAGCATCAATTTACTTCGGTGTCGATGCGTTTTTGCGAAACGGGGGCAAATAGACCTGCTGAATCCAGTTTGCAATTGTGCCGATCAGGTTCGAATTTGATTCCGAAAACCCAAAAATCTATAAAAGTGCGTTTCTCCTTCTTCGATCGTATAATTTTTGGGATAAGTGCAGAAAATCCACAGAAATTACTAGACTACGGATCATTAAAATTTTAAAAGCTTGTGCAAAGAAACTGGAGCCACCGAAAAATGTCTAACAATTCTAGCAATTAAGAAGTAGGTGCTGGCCGATTCACCGAGTTGTACTACTTAAATTTAAAAGAACATCTATCCCAATAACCAAGCAAATGTTGATTACTCCAAAAAACATAAAATGTACCTTTTACTCAAGAACTACTTATCGTATTAGAAAATGTTTCAAATAACAATTGTTGGATATCAAGCGACGCGTGCAACGTGATACACAATTTTGTTATACGTAATTTTTTTATCGAGATACGAAATAAATTTTCGTCATACGTGCACAGAAGGCATGGATTGGGGCAATTAGTCGAATCGAACACGTCGAAGACGAAGAAAGAGTCGCGGGGGGTGGGAGGGATGTTGCGAAATTAAATATTCAGTCGCCACCCTCTGTACGGGGCTCGATATTAACGTTGTAACGTGGTCGAATGTTTCGCAACGGAAATGACAACGTGTGCCGCACGCTGGTCGGGCTCACGTTCGCGTGCACAGCTGCACACTTGTGTAAGTACGCGGCATTGTGCCGACTGTTAAGCATTTGATACGGCCACCTTCCTGTCGCGCATCCATTGTCGTCGGCTCGTTCGCGAAACTGAACCAGCCGGTTTCTCCGTGGCGCAATTGCCCGGTGATATGATACGACGATGCCCGTTGTCTACGCAGCGATTCCCAAATTGCCCCAAAAATCCCTGTCCCCCCACCACCAACGAACGTGACAGTCCATTACGGTGTTGCGACAGTCCCTCCGTTGCGTCCCCTTTCGCGAAACAACGTAAATCGAGGTCCTTGCAATTTCCACTTTATTCTATTTCTTAATAGAAATTAAAATTCAAATTTTAATTCAATTTTTATCTCTACCAAATTTTAAGCTTCCATTAACACGTTGACTGCCATGTCACCCATATGTGGGTGATTTTATGTCAATAATATGATTTTAAGATAAATTTTCACTGCTCCAAATTTGATTAGGATCAGTAAAATGTAAGAAAGTTGTAGGACTACTCGATACCATACATTTAATTTTTTTCAATTTTTATTTCATTACAACAACTTGCTTTTATTTTATGGAATTTTTTAGGTTTCTAGTTTGGCGATCAAAGTGTTAACATGCAATTGACCACACGATTAAAGTCGGTCCATTCCATTTTCATTAGAGTTTCATGAACATTTTAAATAAATACAGATGAACATGATCGAAGCGGTTTAACATTACTCGCGTGCACCGTTCTTTGAAGTCGTCGAATTTTACAAATGCTCGGGTTCCGATGCATTTGTGCAACACTCTGTCGTCCGGAATTGCATATCGTGTCAGATAACTAACCAAATGATGTTTCATTTGAAAACATTGCATATTCAAGAGTGGATTTAACATTCCGAATGTTTTGATTAATAATAAGTTAATCGCGTTGCGCGAAATAATGAGATCCGCGGAAATTATATCGCTATTAGCAATTTAGAAATGATCATGATTATTCTAGCATAACAATTGCGCGCGGTGTGTTTTTCATCAAATAATCTCTTTGATATTCTATTAACGTATTTTGCCAAGTTTTATGTATAAATTGGCACATTCGCGAGTGTAGCAAATTAATTGAAAATACAAATGACACTGCATTTAGAGTAGAAATGAACAGCTGCGATTTGAAAAATTTTTTAAATTGGTGGGAATCCGTCGCACATAAATACACCCACTTTAATGTTACAATATAATGCAAATATTCCCACAATTTATACATACTTACATCCATATACAAAATATACATTATTGATTCTGTACAAAGATAAAGAGCCCCGTTCTAAATTGGTGGGAATCAATATATTATTTCGGACCTACTGAATAATCTCTTTGATATTCTGTTAACGTATTTTGCCAAGTTTCATGTATAAATTGGTACATTCACGAGTGTAACAAATTAATTAAAAATACAAATGACACTGCATTTAGAGTAGGAGCGAACAGCAGCGATTTGAGAAAATTTTAAAATTGATGGGAATCAATATATTATTTCGGACCTACTAAAATTATTAAAAAGAAAAAGGTCAAATCACCGATTGACTATTTTGCAAAGTAATAGCTGTAATTTGATGCAATATAAAGATTGAAAATTCAAAACTTTCTGCTGACATACCCAATTCATTTTCACTGCGAGGGATCGTTGAAATAAATTTCTCCTTATTCTATTGTGTGCAAAGAGCTCCCAATTTTCAAAAAATCCTATTACATTTGAGTCAAAGATTTCGAGCAGCATCGACAGGAGAAATCGCATTGAGAAGCACTGGCGTACAGGTGTCCGTCCTGCTCGACGTTGCTGGTTTACTCACACGCCTAACGCGCATTGTTCATCGCTGTCGCACGCTTTAGATCGGCGCGTCGGCGGTTAGTATACACGATTCTTTAAGCCAGACAGTCGAACGGTTTTCAGTGTAACGCCGGCCGCTTCGGCGATGGCCGCGATATTCGGCCAATTTTTGCGGTGCCGTTTTTTTTCCACCCGGCCGGTAAACGCGTCGTTCAGTATTGTCACTTTCCGCGGGTGCAATTTTTTTTTAAATCTATTTCGGCCGGGAATCAGCTGCGCGTTAACGAACCGTCCACGCTAGTAAAGTTTTCATCCGAGCCGATTGTTTTTGACTCCGGTTTTTTAATTATGCCCGGAAAACGCGCGCGCGAAAATCGCGTGCAACAATTTTCCTGGCGCTCGATATACATGCATTGATCTGTTCTCGTTGTGGTGTTGCGCTGCGTTGCACCAGGTTGCTGCATTCCGCCAACGCACACCGATCGCTCGTAAACATTGTGGTGATTAAATATTCGGCTCGGCGAAACTCCCGTCTTTTTTTTTTTTACTTCCGTTGCTAAAAGCTCGGTGTTTGTTGTCGCCCGTAATCGGCAACGACCAAGTCGATGTATGCTGATCGATGCGGCATCATTGGCCGACTGCGGGTTTTCGACGCTGCAGTTAACCAATCGAAATAATACCCGTCCCTATCGCGTTGCAATACGAAAACAACATTCCCCGCATTTCTACGATTTTACATCTCCCCCGGTGAAACGTTTACACCGTTTGTAAATGTGCTTTACGCGCTTGCGATACCATCGGATTTGTTTTCTTCTCGCGAATCGACGATGATATTTTGTTTCGGGGACGCCACGTTCAATTCATCTCGAAAAATCGTGTCACGCGATTTTTCCGTTCGCGTCGATCCTTTGTTCTCGCGCGGGAAACCGCGTTGTAAGATTACACTGACGAAGCTTCGATTTTCGCGTGATCGAATCACCTGTCGATGTGAGAAAATTATTCAGAGGAGTACGCTGTTAACGCTAAACCTACCAAGCATTAACAGTATCAGGCAAATATTGCCTTATAAAAATGGCAACCCTAAATTTATTCAGATTGTCCGTAATTTTTCATATAATAAATGCTTGGACGAGGAAATTTATTCCACTATTTTCCATAAATGAATTTTTATAATTTCGATAATTGTGAAATATAAAACCGGTCATTTGACCGTGGTATAGGTTCAGAGTTAAAGATTTTCCTGAAGTGAATTTAACTCAATTCTATGAAATTAATTTTATAAGATTTTATAAACGAGAAAAATAAGTAGACGAAATTTCCGAAAATTATCGACCCACCGTTTTCGTTCTAGTTAAACGAGCTGGATGTAAAGAGGCGAATTTTTAACGAGCCATTGTCATATCTATGCTGAAACGGTTGCCGCATCGAACAGCGGGAAGGAAACTCTTTATCTCCCTGCGGATGCATATTGTACCGTGATTCTTGAAATTCAGCTTGACTTTTTTAACTACCATAAAGTTCCATATACCGGACAGAATACATGAAATATGCAACCGTCTGAGAATCCCTGTTTATGGGGCTGCCGGCAATAAAATAATTTCGAGTCGCCGAAACTCTCGGAGGTCTCTTTCACGACTTCACAATACTTCCGTACATTATTGCTAAAAAATACTGTGCGTACTCCTTAAACATTTATCGCGTTCAACGTCGCACAACAAAATTAACATAACAGATAAAATAGAAATTTCGTTTAATTTTCCTTTTCCTGTTGACAGGTACACTCCCGCTCATAAGTGTTAGGACACCTCTGGTTTTTAGGAAAACTCTGGTATTTAATATAGATTCTGAACCTTCAACTGTATTAACTACATAATATAAATATCCTTCAGCAATAATTACAACTTCAATGTAATAATCCATTAAAAATTATGTAATAGCCACACCAATCACCAGATTTGAACCCCATAGAAAAATTAACACGAATTATTTGTTCAGGCTTTAAAATGAATTTTTACGTTAATATATTCATTGTACCAAATTTGATTAGGATCTGTAAAATGCAAGAATGTTGGAGAACTACGCAATATAATACATTTAATTTTTTTCAATTTCTATTTTATTAAATAACACGTTGATTTCGTGAAATTTTTGAGCTTTCTTGTTTGGCGATCAAAGTGTTAAGGGATAAACTGTACAGAAGGGTACGGAACTTCTTTTGCCCTGCTTCGAAAACACATTTATGAAATATTTTGGAACGAGAATGGAATAATATAACAACAGAAAGTATGAAAAAAATTAATCACGCGGATGTCAAGAATGGTGGACATTGTAATAAAGGAACGTGGCGAATTCTTCGATGAAAAGAAAATATATCTTTTTACTTTTTAGTAAGATTTTTGATATATGAGAGCAGCATCCTTCCTTTGATGTGTAAACCTTTCAAAGAAAAATAAATTTGTTCGCATCCTTCAACGATTATTTCATTTTTACAAAATTGAAGACGAACATGATCACTGTCCAAAGACTCGTGAGCGGGAGCGTAGATAAAGTTTCATATTAATCGCGTATGGCTTCGCATCGACGCATCCGTTTATCGCATTTCTTGCTGGCGACCGATCAGTATGAATTTTAATAGCGCGACACCTTTCACGGTTTACACCATTCAGGACTCGAAATGGCATGTAATCGATTCCGGTGATAATTATATGCACCAGTAGTCGGAGCATGACCGCGTGACGTCTATTGTTTCTTAGCCCGATGATATCCGCCGATAATGATCAATAATTTGAATAGCACCGGCGAACACAGCGAATACATGACGCATTAGCTAGAACATAGTTACGCAGAATATTCCGCGACGAGCTGGAAGCGCGGGTTATTGAATTTTAAATTTTCCCAGAGAAAATCTGACCGGACCCGCGTTGCCCCCGTTTCGATCGTGATTTCCGCGCGGCTATAAATCACGCTTGAACTCAATCAGGCTAAGACACAATTAAACCTCGTACCGTATGAATGCAGTGCAGTTGCAATGCAAGAGATCGAGCGTTTGTTGTCGACGGAGATAATACTTCCGCGGTTCGCTTCACCAACGGATGTTAATGTTACGTGTTCTCGGGTTTGCCGATTATGGTATCGCACTCTCGGTTTTGACATTTCCTTACTATAATACTAACTTTTCCGAATAAAATCGTTTTCGCGGTTTTTCAAACGTTTTCGACGCCGCCACACAATTTTCCAGAACGTTTCAACGAAAACATTGCTCAATTCGAATTTCATTGCGGCAGGTGTACAAATTAGAAACTCGCCGCTTTTTCAACGAAATAACGTTTTATTACAATTTTTGACTGTGATAAATTGTTGAACGCGTTTTTTTTTCGCTGCTGTTGCGATGTTTAACCGTATCGATGAAAGATTTATTGGATGAAAATGATGAAATTTCAACGATGTCGTAAACCGAAACTATAATAGCTGTGTGCTGACGTATCGGTTTCGAACGATGTTTAAACACGAGGTCTGAAATTGGATTTTTTTTGATAAAATAAAATTCGGAGGGGCGCTTGGAAAACGGTATTGGCTGAAGTTGGTACGGTTATGCAATATTGTGGTAAAATTATCTACTAAAACATTGGTGAATTATTTTTATCCCTGCAGACGAACTTCAAAAAATGTCTAAAAATTCTTTCAATCGACTCTATCGAGCAGCAACTAACTTAAACCGAATTTCTCGACAAAATAATACTTTCGTGAAAATACAAAAAGTATGGATAACCTTCGCTTTTCAATACACGACAATTTTTCGTTATTTTATTTTCACGAGCAAACCCGACCAGCACAAAGACTCGAATGTTTTTCCGCGTATTAACCATAAGTTCGAAGGAAGGCTCTGGTGGTCCAGGGAAATCAGAACTATCAAACTTTAGAATCAATTTCTCGAATTGGCGGTGGTCGCAGCAGTCCAGTGTTCGAAGACCCGAAAATCGACCACGCGTAAACCAACGACGTCGTAATCAAATGGCGAGCGTGTGAGCGATCGTTTTTATCTATCCGTGTTTGCGACATGCAATCAGAGAGGCGCCCGTTGACTCGTGACGCTTCCGGTCCAGGTTTCCGGTCCGCAGAACCGCACCGTTTCCGTTCGGCTACCCAGCCCACCGATCAAATCGGTCGCCGTCATATATCGTTGGTCCGAGTTCGAGAAACGCTATCGCAGTTGTTGCCAGCGGACCCGTCATTAAGAAACCTCAACATTGCGCGTATTCCGGCGGACCATAACGGACCCAATTAACCTTCGCGCTGCCTCCGGTTCGCGGACACGTTCCGGTCACCGGAAAAGTCAAATATTTGTCAAGTAAATCTCAAATTGATTACAATTTTTTAAAATCCGCCGCATTTTTATTGACCTGGCAAGACTTTGTGATCAAAATATCTCGGGGTCAATACAATTTTTAAAAATCCGCAGTCTTTTTATTGACCTGGAAAACCTTTGTGATCTCGGGGACCTTGGATTAACTTAAAATAGAATCGGTAACTTTCCGGAATTTTAGAGCACCCCGAATTAAAGGCAAAAAAGAAAAAATTGAATGGTGTGATCAATATCTCGGGTTCAATACAATTTTTAAAAATCCGCAGTCTTTTTATTGACCTGGAAAAACTTTGTGATCTCGGGGACCTTGGATTAACTTAAAATAGAATCGGTAACTTTCCGGAATTTTAGAGCACCCCGAATTAAAGGCAAAAAAATAAATTGAACGGTGTGATCAATATCTCGGGTTCAATACAATTTTTAAAAATCCGCAGTCTTTTTATTGACCTGGAAAAACTTTGTGATCTCGGGGACCTTGGATTAACTTAAAATAGAATCGGTAACTTTCCGGAATTTTAGAGCACCCCGAATTAAAGGCAGAAAAAAAAATTGAACGGTGTGATCAATGTGGGGGGTTGAGGTAGTGTATTTTTTAAGTTGAAAATTGCATCCTCGGATCGGAAAATGACAAATTAGTAAAGCGGAACGGACACGCTGATACGTGTGTGAGAAAAATGGGTGAGAAGGTGTTGTTAGTGATGAGACGTGCCACAGGCCGGGGTTTTACCGAACGGTGCCAGCGTGCTGCAAGTGCAAGTGCAAGTGCAAGTGCAAGAAAATAGTGGTTATATCGCATGTAACAGAGCTCGGTGGTAACCAGACGTGGAATACTAGCTCGTTATCGGAGTCTGGCGAGTTGACACGGTACAGTGACGCGAGTTAAACTACCGCCCTGTGTCTTCAAATGAGGTTCCCTTAATTGCTTCTGGAGTCCATGCGAGAAATATGGGATGAAAGAAGGGATAGGAACGGACGGGGAAGTAAGTGACACCACCGATGCACCTTCCTAGTTATCCCCGGCGCCTTTGATGCAACCCAATTCTGAACACTTCAACGACCACGGATTTTTCTTCTGTCTATCACGGACCGGTGCGCCGCTTAGGCTAATCCGATTTTTCTTCTATGCAACGAGAACGGCCTGGTGCATTCGAGCATCGAACTGTTTGTTGCTCGGTGGAACCGTCTTTGCCGGATTTTTAGGCGAAATACAAAATTCTACGTTAATCGCAAGACACTTCTTTTAACAATTCGGTTGAATATTTCCCGTTTAACACTGGAACGACCAAGCACTAAATGCAACTAGCGTACATTTTCTTATAATAACAACAAAGTAAGATTTGTTTAGATTTCGTATTAGTTTTGTTTAAATATCTACTTCGATAGAGAAGTTTATTAAAAAATTTTCTCATGGAAACATATTTATAATTTCAATATCTCTAAAAGAAAAAATTAGGAGGAAGTCATTTTGACCCATCCGGTAGTTCTAATGTTAATGGGGTTTAACTTCTTGACGGAAACAGCACATTAATCAGGAAGTTACGACAAATTAATTTTGCTTCACGTCAACATGTTGATCAAACAATAAAACGGAAGCGTGTAAACGTTGGTTCCTGCGATACTGTTATTATTAAATATTTGTTTTTTTTTATCTGAAATGTATGCTTTCATAGTCGTGAAATACAAAATTCTGCATTAATTGCAAGACACTTCTTTTAACAATTCGGTTGAATATTTACCGTTTAATGGGGTTTAACTTCTAGACGGAAACAGCACATTAATCAGGAAGTTACGACAAATTAATTTTGCTTAACGTCAGCATGTTGATCTAACAATAAAACGGAAGCGTTTAACGTTGGTTCCTGTTATTATTAAATATTTGCTTTTTATCTGAAATGTATGCTTTCATAGTCGTGCAACAGTCGTTTATAGTGCTGTCGGTTCAATAGAAATAAATATTCTAGCAGGCTGACGACAGTTCTTCATATTCTTTTAGTAGTCGTTTTATGTGCTTTCATACGTTCGTGTTTAATATTAATAACTCTAAATTTAGCACGCTTTTACAGTCACAGTGTTCGATTAAACGCGACGATTTTGCTGTCACAAATAAAATTAGACTTGACGATGTTTCAGACCGTTCCAAATTTTATTTCGCTATTTTCTTAAACGCACTTTTGAGGGTACTTCTGGGAGACATAATCCGATTTAATCTTGAGGAATCGAGTAATTAAATATTTATTTGGATTCTCTTCTATTTTTTTCACTGCAGAACAGTAATCTGAATAGACCAAAAAACCGAATCTGATTTAATCTTCAGGAATTGGGTAATGAAATATTTATTTGGAATCTGTTCTATTTTTTTTTTTCACTGTAGAACAGTCACTCAGAAAATTCAGAAAATCACTGTGCCGACGGAATCTGAAGCCGAGGTTCAAAAATTCCCAAAGTTCCTCGCACCGATGCATCAGGCTGATCGATCGCCGTATAAAATTCTAGTTACCGGCGGCAAAAGCGAATGCTAATATTGCAAGCGTGATACGCGAAGAAGCACGGCGAAACACAGATTCGACGAGTATATACCGGTGGGCCAGCAAAACGTTCGTTCCTATCCCCGGTCGCAGGAATATTAATTCGATTTTCAAATATCGCCGTGCGGGCCCGATTTCAATAATTGTTCGAGCACAAACAAACCGTTTCTATCCTACGTTCTCTCCTATCGTTCGGCCCGGTACGAACGACAGAACGCGGGGAAGTACGTCCCACGCATTGTGCTAGAAGATAAACAGTGTTGTGCACGTTCCGGCAGTGTTTGCCACGGTGAGAAAGGAACGAGCGAGCACCGGCGCGGTTATATTGCTGAATATACACCTAAAGTTGGGATCACGATGGCCGGCGAGCCGTTCTAATCTGGCCCCGGGAGGTCAAGTTGGATAATCGGCGTCGATCATCGTCGCCCGGGACTAGAGTAACAATCGTTCGGCCCGAGCAAACGCTAGAGCTCGGTCTGGTTGCGGACGTTCTGCTTGTACGGACGATGGACAAGAAAATGGCGGTGGTGCCGGGTAAGAATAAATTGAAAATGGGCAATGCAGGCCGATACTACAGCGCCTGTCTCATCTACGACGTGGCGAACTCGTGCCTGGCCGCCTTGCACGCCAGGATGCCTCCGCCAGTCGTCGTCACGCGAACCAATCCTCTGTCTCCTGTGCACGTCCAAAATCCCCGTAAGTTTTCTATTTTCTTTCGCTTGCTTCTTCTTCTCGTTTCGTAACGGCGGCCTACTGCGCGCGAGACCATGATCGTTCGGACTGTGCTTACCATGCACTGTCAGAAATTTAACAGAAATATTTTAGGACCAATTAAAATGGAACCAAAGATAAGAAAATCGAGAAGAATTCGAGAGGGCCGTTGAAAATAGTTGATAATAATATCCTTCACAGTGCTTATCACGCGCAGACTTTGGGCACACTGTCCATGGTCAGAAATATTAGGAGGTTGCATTGAAAGCCGCTGTTTACGTATACGTGGATCTAACTGCGTATATTGTAGACAGCCAGAGCCTGTCGTATATTATGAATTGTTAGAACCAAATGAAACAGTCACCGCCGAACGTTATCTCCAACAATTGAAGCGTTTACGTGAGAATTTGATACAAAAACGACCATCAATTGCATCAAATCGCTGAAAAGTGATCTTTCTCCACGACAATGCTCGGCCTCATGTTGCTAGAGCCGTAAAACAAACACTGATGGAGTTCGAATGGGAGATTCTCCCCCACCCAGCCTACTCTCCAGACTTGGCCCCAAGCGATTATCATTTGTTCAGATCGATGCAACACGATTTGGAAGACACACATTTCCGTAATTACGAAGAAGTTGAAACTTGGGTTGCTGACTGGATAAGCTCGAAAGATAAACCGTTTTTTCGTCGTGGAATTCAAATTTTGCCAGAAAAGTGGGAAAAAGTAGTAGCTTTCGAGGGCAAATACTTCGACTAATACTTTTACATATTTTATTATTGAAATAAATGCTCAAAAAACACGAAAAAACAGCGGCTTTCAATGCAACCTCCTAATATAACGCAAATATTTCAGGACCAATTAAAGTGGAATCAGAGCGAAGAAAATCGAGGAGAATTCGAGAGGGCCGTTGGAAATTGTTGATAATAATATCTTTCACAGCTACGCGCAGACTTTGATCACACTGTCCACGGTCAGAAATTTAACAGAAATATTTTAGAGGACCAATTAAAGTGGAACCAGAGCGAAGAAAATTGAGAAGAATTCGAGAGGGTCGTTGAAAATAGTTGATAATTAATGACAGAAAGAGTACAACGGGATATTCGTTCAAATTATTTGAAAGATGCACAATTTGATGGTCAACAAAAAGACAAGCATCTGTAGCTGCTTCTTCCACCGAAGCAGAATACATGGCACTTTTTGAAGTCACAAGAGAAGTTTTATAGTTAAAATCTTTAGCAGTTAGAATAAATATAAATACTTCAAAGCCAATAGTAATATTTGAAGACAATAATGGCTGTATAAGTATAGCAAATAATCGAACTAATCACAAGAGGTCGAAACATATAGATATCAAGTGTCATTTTTCCAGGGAACAAATAGAGAAGGAGGTTATTAAATTAAAATATATTCCTACAGAAAATCAAGTAGCTGACGTCTTAACGAAACCATTGCCAGCATCTAAATTTGAGAAACTTATAGCAAAGATGGGCCTGGTATAAATAAAAAATAAAACACTGTCCGCCGTCAGAAATTTAACAGAAATATTTTAGGACCAATTAAAATGGAACCAGAGCGAAGATAATTGAGAGGAATTCAAGAGGGCCGTTGAAAATAGTTGATAATAATATCTTTCACAGCTACGCGCAGACTTTGGGCACACTGTCCACGATCAGAAATTTAACAGAAATATTTTAGGACCAATTAAAATGGAACCAGAGTGGAGAAAATTGCGCCCAAGAAGAATTCAAGAGGATAATAATATCATAACAGAGACAAATTTCAATTCAGTTTCCAAGCACAAGTGTTGGTCGCTTCGGAAACCGTCTCGAGGTTCTTGTAGCAGATAGCGAGCACGTCCGCTGTAATAATAGCCGTCAAAAAGAATCGCCCCGGTCGGCCAGCTAAGAGATTGAGAAACAAGAATAAAGGCTGGAAGAGATCGCTAAATTCCACTTTAAACGTTTTCGTTTCCTGTCTAATATCAATATTTAGAGAACGTTCGAAAATAATAGAAAAAGATGGTACCCCGACGATGGTACTACATTACGAACTCTCTGTTCATTTTAGAAGGAAACACTGGAGCACGATGGTTAGCCTTCACATATACCTATACATTTTCATCCTATTTTCGTTCCATGCTCGTGGTTTATAAGCAACCACTAAAGCAATACCTATAAGATTAAAAATTCAGTGTTCACATACGCTCGCGGATTACAGTTATGGCTGCATTACCCTCTTTTATAACCTCTCTGTAACAGCCGCGCCGCGGTGAAGTAGTTTCCTCTTTGGCAAAAAATACCGGCCTGTCTATGTAATAGGAAATCATTATAATACGTTCAAACTTGTCACTCCGAAGTAGCATACGTTTATGTTACGTAAAATCGTGTGGAATACGTTAATTTTCCTAAATCCTTGTGCACTTGTCTCTAGCTCAAAGATTATTGGACTCAATGTCAGAACAATTAAAAAATCGTGTATGATGCCAATTAGATTTTACACGGTATCCATTTTATTTCCTACATAAAATATTTTATTTCATTTCTTGCACAAATGTTTCTCTCGGTTGCGACGACGTGAAAGGTACTTTTCCTATTGAGATGAATTTCATCCGTCAAAATGTATACTTGTAAATGGACTACTATGAACTATGTTGTGTGGAATACGTTAATTTTCCTAAATCCTTGTGCACTTGTCTCTAGTTCAGGGATTATTGGCCTCAATGTCGGAACAATTAAAAAATCGTGTATGATGCCAATTAGATTTTACAGGGTATCGATTTTATTTCCTCCATAAAATATTTTATTTCATTTCTTGCACAAATGTTTCTCTCAGTTGAGACGACGTGAAAGGTACTTTTCCTATTGAAATGAATTTCATCCGTCGCAATGTATACTTGTAAATGGACTACATGAAAATTCTCTTATGCGAACACGTTCGTCCGGCGATTAGTTTCCTCGATGCAGGTGCTGTAATTCAATATCGACACGAAGCTAGCTTCCAGGGCGAGAGGAGCGAATCTTAACCGTCCGTTAACGACATCGTCGACGTCGAACCGGTTAATCGACGATTCATTGGGAACGCAATAACGTTATCTCCGGGTTTGACCGTTTTTCTCCTTCGGGAGCATCATCTCTCCTTTGTTCGGCCGAACCGACGGGAGCTAGGAGTTAAAGAAGCGAGAGAGGGTGTAGGTGCCGGGCGCAGGAAAGGGTGGAAACACTCTATGAGACGGGATAGCGTGTCTGTTTTGATTTATAAGAATTCACCACGAACCCCTAACCCACCTAAGTCTAGCCTCACCCTCTTCGAGATCGAGCTAGATCAAACCCACCCATTCACCCCTCTCCTCCACCCTTTTCGCCCCACCGAACCCCCGCGTTCTCGCGCACCTTCGCCCCGTCGTTTCACCTATCTCGCGCGTGAATAATAGGAAGGTACCCAGACCACCCGTTTTTCCGCCAACCTCGCCACTTTCTTCTTTTTCTTTATCTCTCCTCTTTGCCACTGTCTCTCGTGATGCCGCACCGTTCATTCGTCTCACGTACGTCTAACGAGCCTCGCCTCGTTGTCGATCAACGAAACTATTTATCAACCTGCTTCCGCAGCGGTGCATCGATATATATATATATACTCTTTGTCAGTCCCCTTTGCGACAGTATCAGATCAAATTCGATGACTTTGCTGGTCGCTCGACCTCGCCTATCGGGTCTGCCAATTTTCATCCTGCTGCGGACATTTACAGTAAGGAGCAAAACCGAACCAATAACCACAAGTTTTGTATAAATCATTATTTATTGCTAGGAATATAGAAGAATAACAAAAAATCAACATTATAATTGTTTTTGTCATAGTTAGAAGTAACTCACGAATTTTTTTTCAATAATTAATGTCTCCTCGTTTAGCAACAAAAATAGACTGACTCGGTTTTGCTCCATGTCTAATACTTGGCAATATTTAATGTATCATTTATTTTTAATATTTCGTCCACAACCCTTGTGCCTGTGTTTGACAAATTTGACTTTCCTTTTCCTCTCAAATTTTTTAAATGTAAGTTGAAGTGACTTTTTCCTTTGCGAAAATTTTCCCCATTCTTCGGATTGGTCCCGTTCAAGGAAGTATATTTTTGGAACACCCTGTACAGCAATTCCAACCGTTCTCCCAATCTCTTAGATGGTTGTACGAAATCATTTTCTTCGAGTATTCGAGTCAATTTCTTCCCCCGAAGTGTCTGCGTTGCGATCCAACGCGAACTTCTTCTACAGTGTCAAAGCTTTGCCCTTTGAACTCCGATTTCACTATTCGAGACAAGAAGTTGTAAGGAATAGTTGAACGGGGAAGCAGTTTGAACGTTTCTGGAGCAGATCGTTGCAATTTAACAAACAATTTCACGTCCACCCTTTGATTTTTCCTGAGACAGACTGATGCACGAGTGTACTTGCACTTCGCAGAGAGACTGACAGAGTCTGGTGTCTTTTTGGTAACAGGGTTCAACCCTTAAGTGGAATGTGCCATCTTTAGTCAGACTACGAAACATCGTACCGGGGCCTTTCTAAAATTGTATAAAAATTTTCTAAGCTTCAAGTATTTCTATAGATTAGAACTGAGTGATCCAAGTGCTCTAATTTTGGATTCACCTGTATGAAAATTACACGATGAAACAGTAGTACAATGAATTCTCCTAGAATATTGTACAGATTGCAAAACTAGTGTACGGGGGTCTCTGAAAAAATTAGTGAATATTTCCTTTAGTATATCTAACCCACCCACAAAGAGAAAAGAATCGAATAGTACGTGTAAACTATGTATCCTTTGCAACACAGAATTTTAGACTCCTCCTCGGTTCAAGGGAACCAAATAATTTACACATTTGGCGTCCGTTTGATTACAAATTTCGCTTTACTGGCTCGGGTAACTACCCCGCGGGAGTTGGAGCGTTTTTTCCCCATAATAATTCGCCATAACAAACTCTCCTGCTCTCCCTGTCTCTCTTTCCGTGCAACGTGTACTTTGAATATAATGGCTTTCCACGCGAATAGAAGACGTATCAAAACTTTTTGGATATTTTATCCTCGACAGGACGAGCCAGCCGGATTTTATGTTTAACTTCGAGTTTTATCCTTCCTACATACAACTACATAAACTTCAAAAATACTTGGAGCTTCATTGTTCGAAGTGCTGAGCGGGATGGGACATAAAAATGGCGTCGATGAGTCTTCCCCGGGCGTATCACTCCGAGGAAGTTATATTCCATCGTTTCATGAACGCGCGGCTAGGAGAGGGGGTCGTTATCAAAGTTCTCGAAAAATCTCCGAAAAACTGACCGAGTTACGCCCGCGTTGCACGGAATGCAAATTTTAAAGAGAAACCGTCGCGGCAAACTTTTCATTTGTTTGTTTTCTCTCTCTCTCTCTCTCTCTCTCTCTCTTTTTCTCTCTTTTCATATATTTTTCGCGGCCGGTGATCGCGCACCGATCGTTCTTCCGACGGCGGCCGACACACGCGCTCGATCTTATCATTGGTCAACGAGACGATCTATCAACATTTGTGCCAGAACAAGAACCGTTACAAAACATTAGCGAGTCACGAAAGATTTTGCATCGGCGTTTTGCGACGACGTGCATGTATCGGGGACGCGCCATCAATCTTTTCGCGTTTAATGCGCGCCAGTCAGACTCGACTATAGTCGCGACTAGACCCCGGAGATGCTCGGGAGATGACTCGCGTTAATTTAAGGATGTCATAGTCCTCGGCTCGCCGCTACGTTTCGGCTCTACGCCATTGTTCCTCCCTAGTTGTATTTATTTCGTCTGGAAGGGGTCATTGAGCTCCACCGGAAGCCTCTTAATGGAAGATGACTCTGTTAAAAAGGACTGCTCTGAGTCGAACCATTGTCTAAAACAACATTCAACCAGTTAACTGCGGAGTTTAATTTTAAAAATCCCTCACGACGTGGAATTAAAATCAAACAGTGACGAATATACACGTCGAACGCAGGCCAAATGCCACTATTAACCCATTTGCATCATTACCGTATCTATACGTTCAATGCACCTGGTCAGTATCATTATTCGTTAGCCAAAAAATAGAAATGGGGGTGTCGTTGGAGACGAAAGTAGTAATTCTTATTTTTTTCTTACAATGTTGAAATATGAAGTTCTTCTACTTGTAGTCATTTCTGTACTTAAATATAATTTTTAAAAAACAGTTTAATGATAACGGATTTAATGATTACGGAGAAGTAAAGCAAAATGAGAAAGAATTACATTTTCATTCGATAAGAAATTAACAATTCGTTAACGTTAACCGCACCGCAATAGAGTTTTGGACGGCCGAGTATACGCGTCGAACGCGCTTAACCGGTTAAAATATTCCAATACCAGGAAATTGACAGAGAATTTCTGTACGATCATAATTATTAAAAGATCGATTGTAAAATCGTTTAAAAACCCTAGTCCGTTTGTTAAAGTAACGATCATAATCTATTATAAATATACACTCGCGCTCGACTCGAACACGAAGTAAATCTCTTTAGCAAAAGTCGCCGTGGCACTCGGTTCAAATTGACCCAATAATTGGAATAAACTTTAATTAGCCCGCAAGTGGGGTTCTTTGAAGGCTCGGCTTACGCGTTTCTCTCGTTTCCAAGCGACGAACAAAAATGATAATATTCGTACATTCGTTTTCGCTCGCACAATGCCCTGAAAAAGACGTCGGGAACGCAGCCCGACAATAATGCAAAGACACGGCGGCGAGCACAGATTTCAAATTCTCCCCGGCATTCTGATAGCATTAATGTGCGAGAGAAAAGAAGTCGAACGAAGGCAGAAAAACAATTGTCGTGGTTGAAAAAAAAAAAGAAAGAAAAAACACAGAATCGCGGGGGTGATTTATACTGAACAAGAGGCGTTATTGGTAAAAAATCGGGAAACGAGATATATCCAGAAACTTTTTCAATATGCCATTGTCAACCTACTTATTTTTTTCAATTCAAACTTCTCGCACAACTATTCGCGCAACGTGGTCGTCGCTTTGAACCTACACAATTACAAAAAGAAAAGCAGCCATTCTACCCCTTTCACGTTACGATCATGATTTTCTTAATATTAAAATAATCCTACGGTTTTAGTTTAGAGTCTCCGGTTATAATTCCGCGAGATTGTTAATTCGCCGTTCATTCACGGCGAGAGAACGTTGGTCGTTTAAAAATTACTATTCAGCGTCGAGTACGCTTCAAACGTAAAAGTTCCCTACGCGCCCCCAATGGCTCGTGGAGAATTAATCCTGTTTCGTATAAAATGATATTAAACCATTTGCATCATAAGGAAATATGAAACCCTTACCACCAAACTTATTTTTTATTATATTTAAGTAGAAAGGTGACTACAAGCAAAAGAACTTCATATCTCAGCATTATAAGAAAAAATCAGAATTACCACTTTCATCTCCAACAACACTCTCCGTTTCTATTTTTTAGCTAACGAATAATGATAGTGACCAGGAAGATTCAGCGTATACAGGGTCATCCGTTTTTAAACGGCCAAACGTCAACCAGCTATAGAGGGCCCCAAATGGAACTTTCACCCCTAACACTTTTTTTGATTCGGTCTTGATTTTTAGATAACTGCAAAAACCCGTCATTTTTTGCGTTCACTTAAGATTAGATATATTAGGACTGCAATTATGTATCTTGATGATTTTTCCTTTGTTTGGTTTAAAATAAATAGGGGCATCTTTTTTATTAAGTCAACTTTTTTGTATGACCTTCGGATACCTAAATATTCAAGGAATGTAACGGGACTCAAGTTTTACGAATGATTTTAAATACATCTTTTGGGTACGTATTGTTTAAAATATTTTCAAGAAATCAAGGCCGAATCAAAAAAAGTGTTAGGGGTGAAAGTTGTTCCATTTGGGGCCCTCTATAGCTGGTTGACGTTTGGCCGTTTAAAAACGGATGACCCTGTATATGCGCTGATGATGCGAACGGGTTAAACCGACACTCGGATTCAGAGAATTCTTCGATTAACACTAGAACTACCGGATTAGAAGATTTCTTTTAGAGATATTGAAATTATAAATATGTTTCCGTGAGAAAATTTTTTAATAAACTTCTCTATCGAAGTAGATATTTAAACAAAACTAATACGAAATCTAAACAAATCTTATTTCGTTGTTATTATAAGGCAATGTATGCCAGTTGCATTTGGTGCTTGGTCGTTCTAGCGTTAAGGTGATCATGCTGTTACTTATTGTCGTTTGTTTCGAGCGAGAGGCCGGCTGAACGTTAATCATTCCAACGAGGGTTAATCCTCCGGCGAGCCTTGACATTAAACAAGTTCGTTTTCTTTTAATTTCCAGGAAAGTGGTATCGCGCGATCAGATGGAAAGTTCGGGTTTGATTCTGAAAAGCGGCGACGAGATCGAGGTGATCAAAGTTAGCGAATTACCGGGGGAAAACGTGAGGCCGCGCGTTAGGCGTGGAACGAATTGAGATCGGCTCGTTATTCGTAAACACATTTCCGCGGGTGGTCGTAAACAATTTTTATTCCGTCGGGTTAAGATGGCGATCGAAAGTTGTATATTAGAAACGAGGAAAATTCGTTTAACGCGAAAATTCCGGGCCGTGGGTGGTTCCGCGAGCCAGTTAATAAAGAGAAAACGATTCCCGGGCCCCGAGACGAGTGTGCACACGCTTGTATACGTTATAGTACGCGCGCGTATGGCATAACCGGGGGCTTCGTGCGGGTTCGAATTTAGATAAAATCTGCGACTTTTATGGCTGGTAGATTTTTTCGTCGATCCCGGGGGCCGGTGTAAATACGAAAGTCAGATAGGTGGCACGTTAGGCCGGCGAAAATAAAGAATTAATAAAGGAACGGTTATGGTCGAAGGCACGTGTAAAGATCTTAATTCAAATGAACAGTAATCTACTGATTGCGCGCGGAAACTTGATACGGCACCGGCACCGGCAGCGACCCGATCTCTCACTTTTGTCAGCCCGGTTTGATACTCCCGCCCCGCTCGAATTATTACCTTTATCTTAATTAAAACGGAAAGAGGTCCGTGAGCCGTGCGGGTCACTCGTAAACCATCTAGCTTTGATTGCAGAAGCAATACTCCGCTAACCTCGTAGTCAGCGATCTGTCTACCTACTCGCTTCTCCTACCTGACCGCTCTCTCTTCCCTTGCTGTCCCACCCGTGTACCGAGATTTATTATCTTACGTGGCACACATCGAATTTATAGAATGCTACTCCGATCTACAATCTTCCTGGAAACTGGATCACGAATTAATGCCAACGGTTTTCAAACTGTGCGGCCACATCGCGTCGCACAACTTTATAAATTATTGATCACACTACTGTGCGCAGAGCTTCACTTCAAACTAATCCCTCAATTTTTCTATTGTTCTCTATACCATTGTTGTCTCTACATTCTCCGAAATGCTTCAAATCCACGAATATAGTTTTTGCTCTCACAAAAATTTTAACTTAAACAGAGAGATTATGATTTTTTCTTTTTTTTTTTTTTCATTTTAGTTAGCGAAATTTATTTTTCTCCCGCATTCTCGTTTCCTTCGTTTGTCCTTCGTTCACGATAAATTACAGGAGATTGCATACAAATTTGTAATTCATTTATTAAGGCGTAAATAGAATTGTATAAAATATGCAGTTCTTGTCACGCCATTTTTGCTGTACTCACGGGTTTGAGAACCACTGGGAGAACCGCCATTTTGTTCAGAAAGTAGAAACATTTCTGATCAAGTAACGAATGCTTTTCACTGTATCAATGTTGAACGTCGTGCAGATCATTTTGTTTAACATCGAGTCAGACTCGCGATGAAGATTCTGAACATAGTCTACTAAACATGTATGTTATTAATTTCCTTTAACACTAGAACTACCGGATGGGTCAAAATGACTTGCTCCTAATTTTTTCTTTTAGATATAAGGAAATTGTAAATATGTTTTTATGAGAAAATTTTTTTATGAACTTCTCTATCGAAGTAGATATCTAAACAAAATTGGTACGAAATCTAAACAACTGCCGATTTTGTCGTTGTTATAAGACAATGTATGCCAGTTGCATTTGCTGCTTGGTAGTTCTAGTGTTAAACCAAAATAAAATTCTATATTGCTGTAGCTGATATACATCCTTTGGAGAAAACATAGGCATACAATAAATATAAACGATATTTTTTTTGTCCTAGGAAATTCTGAACGATGAAGAATTTCTAATCAATATAATCACAAAATAAATATTAGCGCAAGGGGTTAATTGAAGAATGTAACGAATATAATAGTACTGAAAAACTATAGTTTAGCGGCCGAATGCATGCATGAAACTAGCCACGAGCATCGCGTCCGTCGGCACGCTCGACCATAACCGTAACCGAAGCGTGTAATATTTAATAAATATTTTATTCCCGCTGCGCAACCATGCCGAACTGATTTTGTCTTTCATCGCGAGGCCGGCCTTTCCTCTCGCTCCGACCATAACGGAATGTACGGGGATGCAAACTATGAATTATTGAAGTTTAAATATCCACTGTTAAATTACTGCGCCGCGTTTCCCGGGCAGTCTCTCGATTTAATCGCGCTCGTGGCTGTACATTTTAAAATAACAATCCAATTCCGCGCCACGAAAATTTTATACGCGTACCCCCAGATATTTGTGGGGTCAGGTCCGTATTACTCCCTCGGGCACACCGGCGCGGGGTCCCCTTTTTACGTAAAATTGTTTCGCGTAACGCGCCCGCGAGATATACTGAAGCGACTCCCGCGAAAGGGCGAACCCTTTTCATGCAAAATAAAGAGGAATAGTCCACAATAATTTTTTCATTAAGACCCGTTCTTACCGCGGCGCTAATGAAAATGGGTCATTCTATGAAAATTTCTTCGCGGAGAGAAGACGGACGCTCTTCCGAGAGCTTTCGCTGGTTGTTAAATTTTACTTGAGAAATTCTTAGCATTCTCGTAATTGGACTGCGAATTTTTATGCGAAATCAAAGGTTTTGTCAATTGCGAGAAATATTTAGAAACCACGTGGAAAGTTCTCTCTTCCTTCGGTAATTCTAATAGACTTAAAATTAGTCAATCATTTTAATCGTCTCCCTACTTTGAATATCGTCTATCTCATTTTGTCATAAATGCATAGGAATCCGTAGACTAGTCCTAATGTGTATAATCGTGACGCCAATGCACGGCTGAGATTCTCCCGATTAAAATGAGTCCAAACACGACGTGATTCGGACTAATTTTATCATTTGCGTATTAACTATGTACTGTTCGTCCGCCAGATGTTGGCTAGTCAAAGAATGCGGTCTCTCTCCATCCTGGCTCCCCTACCACCGCACGGATCCTTCCGTGCATGTTCCTACTTGCAGTAGTCTATCATGCCAGTGGAGTCATCATTTAATGTCACTCGGCCAATAGCAGCAGTGCGCGCGATGGTGGGAGAGTGAGAACTCTGCCTAGCCATCATCTGGTGATCAAACAGTACATAAATTGATAAAAATAGTCTGATTCATGTCGAGTTTGGACTCATTTCAATCGGGATAACCCCGACTATCCATTGGTGCTGCAATTAAAAAGGTAAGGCAAATTTTTAGTGAAAATGAAATTTCGTTTATTTTCTTCAGTCTCCCTTTGAACTGCGTTTATCTTGCTTCCGGTCGTTGTACCGATTCTCTCGCGTTGTCAGGCTACGTTGGAGCGTGGCCTTGGAAAAAACAGATGTCCTACTCGCCAGGATTTAACTGGTGGCCGCAGAACTGATAGAAATTTAACCGTGCGCTAGCGTATCGGAATTTCATGATGCAGCTACGGGCGCAACGGTAAAGGAAATACATTTATAATGGAGGCGCATATGTCGAATATATCAATGGAGAAAGAGTTTCCAGTCGGGTCCGTAACACGGCCGTCCAATCAAACATTGCTCGCTTATAAGCTTTCTTCTTGGCATGTGGGTGTGACGGGCACGAGGATACATCAGGAGCTATCCGTGCGCAACAGTAACGAGAAGCCGATGCTCGTTTTTCAGCGATGGTGTTTCAGCCCCGATGTAATGGCGGATCGTATTCGGGGCTCGGGCCACCGTTCACCGGTTTTATGAGATGTGAAATTAAGCCCCTAACTGTGGCCCCCCCCCCCGTCGGGTCTTGCTTGCCACCCATCCCCCCCCCGTTCTTGCACCACGGCTCCATTCAAAATCGGCCGAGTTCGAAAAAGCAACGATATGTCGGGGCCAAGAAATCAATATCATGCCAAGAAGTTCTATCTAGCGTAAGCAACCGAACGTTTCAGCATGCCAAGTGGAATGTTACGTTTGCCTATTGATTGACGCCAGTGAAATAGGAACTGCGCGGCGATCCGGTTCGGTTATTGGGCTAACCCACGACTATTCATTTGCATAAATTTCATGGTCCGACGGAGAACCCCGCCGATCACGCTCCACCTAATTGTTATTACAATTATTAATTCGAGCGAACCAAGCTGGATCGTGTGGACCCGTTTCTGCTATCGTAAGATGGATCCGGAAAATTTTAACGATTTTTCACACCGACTTTTCTTGTCTTCTTGCTGTTGTACAATTTTCTACCAACAGAATTTAAAAAGAAACGAAATTGAATTTTTCGAATCCGACTGTGCTTCTACCAGCTCCCGAAGAAACGCAATTTCCCAGTGTTTCGAATAAGATTTAATGAGGTAAAACGCCGACTTCCAGTCCCATTTAGCTTTGACAGCTTCATTTTCATTCATACGAAATAATTAGCTACAGTTATTGCAACAAGCTATTTTCATGCGGCGTTCCTTCAGTGCGACGTTTCTCGTCGGAAGGGGTAGAAGAAAAAATGCCTTGACAATCATTCAACCTTAACCTTCACCCCTGTTTCCTTGCTTAAGGTCTGCGGTGACGAAATTACAAAAGATCAATGGAAAAAAATACATTCTTTCTGCAGAATAAAATTATTTTCATCGTCCAAGAGCTATATAACGCACTTGTTATTTTAACACTTTGACTGCCAAACTAGAAACCTCAAAAATTCCATAAAATCAAAGCAAGTTATTTAACGAAATAAAAATTGAAAAAAATTATATGTATGTATAGATATAGATGTACATATATGTTATATGTATGTATATATGTATGTATGTATAAATTTGGTACAATAAAAGTAAAAATTAATTTTCAAACCTGGACAAATATTTCCTTCATCCACGTATGGGTGACATGGCACTCAACGTGTTAACGAATAAAGATTCGTCCGCGTCAGAATTTATTATACTGCAGATTATTTTTATTAAAACATCTAAGATTCTTTCCCTAAAATACTAAATTCTTTCCGTCCTTTTTTCTAAATTGTTTCGCATCGATTTACCCTACTATTTTGGCAAAATGGTCGAAAAATGTGTGAAATTGTTCGAACCGACGGCGAAGGTTGAAAATCGCGTTCGCTAATAGTTTTCGTTTTCGATTACCGTTCAATTATTCCCGTAAAACGTCCGAGGCACGAGGCATCGAGTAGAAAGCACTGTACTCACACGGATTAAACGGGATCTTTTTACATTATCCGACTACCGTCACAAACATCCTGGCTTTTTTTGTCCTTCATTCGTTTCGTCCTGCGTCCGCCTGGTCCTCCCGGTTATTCTTTGTTTTTTATTCCTCCGGTGCCACCCTTCAGTTGATCCCTTCTTTACCTTCGTCGGATGTCTTATGGTCCACTGCATCTTACAGATTCGTTTTCTCGGCTTAGCCGGCACCCCCGCGCGTCCGCCGGCCCCGCCGGCCGTCGCTTAATTACCACCCGTTTAGGTCTTAATTGTTAATTTAGCGCGTTACGTTATTTTTCGCTGCGCTCGTTAAAGGTGAAAATGGGGGTCGGTTACACTGCCCGGGAAATGAGATTTCTCCCGCGCAACGGAAACGTAGCCGGAAGAAACAGGGGCAATCGACGATTGTTGGGAAAAAAATGGCCAACCGGAAGTTCGGGGGGCCATTCTGCTCCAAGACTTTGACGGAAACATTTTTCCTGGTCGCTTAAATATAGAGGATGAGTTCAACGATTGTGGAACGTGCTGTTTGTTCGATACTGGTTTAATTACAGAAGGTAAATGACAACTCTCTTGGTCACTAGGGGGCCATCCTAACCTCCAATCTCAGCGCTGCCAACTGTCACACCCAGTATCGCAAAATGGAGGGGAGAAAGTTACCCTCTCTCCGCGAATACTGAAGTACTATTCAAAGCAATGCAGCTCACACAATTTTAACCCTTTAACACTCGAAGTTATTTGAACTCCAAAACGAAAACGTTTCTTCCGATCTAAAATATTTTCCTTCTATATATTTGTTTTTCCTGTTGTACCTACGAAAACGGTGGAATCTACTCGTACAATATACTGACATTTTTAGTAATTTATTAATTCCAAACATATTTAATAATGCAAAAAATATTGTGAATAATGATATAGCAATTTTTAGTGGCGCCTTATAGAGTGCTAAGGGTTAACCATTTCGGCACCTAAAAAATTGATTACATACTCCAGGTAATGGAGAATACGCGTGCGAAAAAAAAATCGGTACACAAGAGTCCCGTAGTTCCTTCCCAAAAAATTGCAGAAACGCCAGAAAATTAAGCTCCGGGAAACATAAATGGAAGTTTGTGAACTGTTCGTCGGGAGACGTACGATCTCGCCCGATAAGAAACACTCGTGCCGCCGAGTATACCGCCAGATGTTAACAAGTGTCGCGTTTCGAGTGCTTTTGGCGAATCGCCTTAATTGTCGCGTCAGCCGGAAGCGCACGAATCCCGCGAAAACGGGCGTAAAAGCGCGAAAATATTTAACGAACGGTGCCAACTCACCCAAAAGATGCTTCACGTAGATTAATAAATAATTTCGTGCTCTTAGCCTCCCCGAAATCGGAGCAATCCTTATGCTCGTTTACCCAGTAAGTTGACGGTACGAGCCAGGAGCCAGGCTACCTTTCGAATGACTCCATCATCAGTCAGTCAACTCCACCCCCACCCCAGCGGAAAACCTTTTCTCTCTGTGGTGACAATTCTGTTCGCCGGCTTGTACTAAAAAACTCGAGTTTGTGCTACATTCTTCTTTCGCCCTCTGTATCGACAGCCTCGGACTGTCCCGATAACCTTCTTTTTTAATGATTTTTGATTCCGGGCGCAGTAGCATTGACTTCTCGCAGTCGCGGCACGGAAACAGCGTTTTTTAAAGGGTTTAGGGGGGTGTTTGCGAGCTTTGGATACCCTGTTTATTTGAAATAATTCAACATTTTATGGGAAGTGATTTTTAAGATTGAAAGAGCTTCTTTTCCAGTGAGTTTTGATAGTTTAGGGTGTGTTTATAACCGTTATGATAGTTGACGATTAACATTAGTTTAAGATTTTATAAGAGGTTGTTTTTAGGACTTCTTTCGTCGCTCTGAATATTATCTAGTATGGACTCGAAGCAACGCAGCGAATAAAATTGATTTGACTGTCCTTAACACTAAACCTACCGAGCACAAAACATGTAAAAGTGAAACGTCTTATAGAAGGGAGAAGACTGAATTTATTTCAACTTTTTGCGATTTTCATTGTAGTATATGCTTGAATATAGAAGTCAACTTTTTACGATTTTCATTATACATAGTATATGCTTGAATATAAAAGTCAACTCAGTAATTTCCTATATATACGTTTTTAGAATTTCAATAATTGTGAAATAGAAAAGCGGTCATTTGACCGTGGTAGGTTTAGTGTTAAATAGACTTGTGAGGTATATTATTGCGCAACTATAAATCGACGAGGAAAAATGAATTTTGTGCACGTTCTAGCAGAGCCTAGTAACTGAAAGACTTTCGCAATCCTTTTGTCAGAATATTAGGCAAAAATTAAGGAAAGCCGGATAAATAGTTCGACACTATGCGACCCTGTAATCACTGGCGCGTTTAATTCCGAAGTTCATTAATCGGTGCGCGGGTCCGTCGGCCGCTTTCTATGCGATTTAATACGTGATTTAGTGGCCGGTGCTCAATGAACCGGCGCATAACTTTTGCCCAGGTATCGTGCCGTCGGATTTTCTCGCACGATCTACCGTCGATTCGATATATAAGTGTCTCAAAGAGTAATTCACGTTCGCAGGTACATGTGACTGCGCATCGTTGGTCAAGGTCCCCTATTTAGGCGAGCCGAGGGTATTTTCCCTGAATATTTCAGGGTTGGCGAAAAGTGGAGGTCTCCTCTCGCACCCCTCTCGCACCCCTCTTGGCTGTCCACTCTCCTCTGTTTCTTTCTCCCCCCTCTCCCTCTATCCCTCCCTTTCTCACCCATTGCGGGAACCATAGGCGAATATTTTGGTCACGTACCAGCCATCGTTCTCTCTCAAATGCTGGAGCTTCCAAGCTGTGTGCTCGGTACACTTCTCTGAGTGATATTTTGCCATTTAATCCTCTCCCGATGTTCAACGCTGTTCCACACCCCCGCAGACCAACCCCCTCTCCATCGGTGTCTGTCCCTCTGTCTGTCTTCGCGCCGCCTCTCTAATTTCCCAGGGAAGAACCCCGGCAGGACTGTTATCCACGGACTTCTGGCATGCCCTCTGCTATGTCACTCCTGTCTTAATATCCATCCTGCCCTTCCGCAACGCTGCCAAGGGCACGCTGGCCGTCCGGAACACCCAACCTTCGGAATACTCTTTTGCCACGTGGGTTATTCGTGTCTTTATCCTTCCACACGTTATTTCTGATTTTTAAAAGAATTGTTCGACGGTCAACTTTTAATCGAATTCTACCACCCTTAACGTCTTTGATTACCACAGAAATGGTGGACGTTTAAAAAATACAGAATTGTAGATTTTTGTCTGTCAGTCTGATGAAAACAAATTAACTTGTCAGTATTTGCTATGATATATTAACCCTTTGCACTCCGCTGTCCCCTCTCAGGGGACATTAAAGTTCATTAGCGATTACGGGGAATTAATTTATTCCAGCGCAACTTTAAATAAAATATTGATTTTTTTTTTGCAAATATATATTCCTCGATGTCAACCAATTCATATAAGTCCAATATCATTATAATACGTTACTTGGTTCCAAAATTATACTAAATAATACGAGGATTTGTAAATTTCTGCCAGAATGGTTCGGAGTGTATGTATGACTGACGAATAGACGCGAAAATTTCGAAACTTCACGCTCGCTCTTGCCACGTGGGTTATTCATGTCATCATCCTTTCACAGTTTATTTCAAAGGAATTGTTTGACGGTCAACTTTTAATTGAATTCTACCCTTAAAGTCTCCAATTACTATAGAAATAGTGGACGTTTAACGTGGAAAAGTCAGTTTATCAAAATTAACATATAACGTGAGGCAACGCAGAATTTTGTATACTAATCCGATGAAAACAAATTAACTTGTGATTATTTACTATGATATATTAAGGGACGTGTCCCAATGCGTTGCTACGTATGACTGATGAATAGACGCGAAAATTTCGAAGCTTCACGCTCGCTCTTGCCACGTGGGTTATTCATGTCTTTATCTTTTCACGGTTTATTTCTGATTTCTTCAAGAGAATTGTTTGACGGTCCATTCTTAATTCAATTCTACCCTTAAAGTTTCCAATTACTATAGAAACAGTGGATGTTTAACCCATTTGCATCATTAGCGTATATATACGTTGTTGGTTACTATCATTATTCGTTAGCGAAAAAATGGAAATAAAGGGTGTTGTTGAAAGTAGTCATTTTTTCTTATAATGCTGAAATATGAAGTTCTTTTACTTGTAGTCATTTTTGTACTTAAATGTAGTTAAAAAAAAAAGTTTGGTGATAACTTTTCATATTTCCTTACGATGCAAATGGGTTAATGTGGAAAAGTCAGTTAATCGAAGTTAAAATATGACGTGAGGCAATGCAGAATTTTGTATACTAGTCTGATGAAAAGAAATTACCTTGTGATTATTTACTATGATATATAAAGGGACGTGTCCCAATGCGTTGCTATATATGTCCGATGAATAGATGCAAAAATTTCGAAGCTTCGCGTCGACGGAACGTTTCAGCTGGCAGAGCTCCGAGCGAAATAAATAAAAATTCGATTTTTCCGAATCGCCAGGCTGCTCCAGGTTAAATATCCGTTCTGCCAAGGGCAGGCTGGCCCCGCAGGGCATCCAACCTTCAGAATCCATTCCGCCGGTTGAATCCTGGCGGCGTAACAACGGCTTGTTCCGCGGATTACACGAATGACCCAACGACGATTTTTCTTCGTTGGATTCCGGCCCTTTTCCTCGGTCCAGCCGTTAACCCTTTTTCCCTCTTTTCCAACGGTGAGCACACCGGTTCTTCCCCCTGCCCCTGCCCCACCCCGCCCGTCGCCTACCCTTCCCTTTCTCCGCGGCCGGTTTCGTCGCTTTGCTCGGCTCTCATCTATCCATGTCCTCTTTCTTCGTCCATTGTTGTCTAGGCTCCATTGTTATTCGTCGCGCGACCGACTCGGCCGATAGCGCGGAACGGATTAACCCCTCTTTGTCGATGATATCAAAAAAGGAGGAGCCTCTTCTTCGTCCATCGGAGCTGTGCAATTAACGTCAAACGTCCTCCCGTACGTTCGGCTCCCTTTCATGCCTTTCCGAATCGAAGACGACCGAATTAGAAGCGAGCCGGGTATCGTTTCAGCGTTATTAACGACGACGGCGTCCGATCCTCCCGATTTAGGCGACTCCCTTTATCGGTGCAATCAGTACGCTTCATTTCATCGCGTTAAAAAATTTAATACTATTTTCTTACCGAAATCTCTGCCCCAGAAAATAGCGAAAGAATCGCTTTGCTTAAACAGTGCAGTAGAACCTCGCTGGAAGCAACCTCAGACTCCTCGTTCGTTGCATACTGGGAACCCCCACCACGAGAAATTCAAAGAGTTTATCGGTGCAATCAGTACGCTTCATTTCATCGCGTTAAAAAATTTAATACTATTTTCTTCACGAGATCTCAGCCCCAAAAAAAGAGCGAAAGAATCGGTTTGCTTAAACAGTGCGGTAGAACCTCGCTAGAAACAACCTCAGACTCCTCGTTCGTTGCATACTGGAAACCCCCACCACGAGGAGTTCGAGAAGTTTATCGTTGCAATCAGTCCGCTTCATTTTATCGCGTTAAAAAATTTAATACTATTTTCTTACCGAAATCTCTGCCCCAAAAAATAGCGAAAGAATCGGTTTGCTTAAACAGTGCGGTAGAACCTCGCTGGAAGCAACCTCAGACTCCTCGTTCGTTGCATACTGGAAACCCCCACCACGAGGAGTTCAAGGAGTTTATCGTTGCAATCAGTCCGCTTCATTTTATCGCGTTAAAAAATTTAATACTATTTTCTTGACGAGATCTCAGCCCCAAAAAAGAGCGAAAAAGTCGCTCTGCTTAAACAGTGCAGTAGAACCTCGCTAGAAACAACCTCAGACTCCTCGTTCGTTGCATACTGGAAACCCCCACCACGAGGAGTTCAAGGAGTTTATCTGTGCAATCAGTCCGCTTCATTTTATCGCGTTAAAAAATTTAATACTATTTTCTTGACGAGATCTCAGCCCCAAAAAAGAGCGAAAAAGTCGCTCTGCTTAAACAGTGCAGTAGAACCTCGCTAGAAACAACCTCAGACTCCTCGTTCGTTGCATACTGGCGACCCCCACCACGAGGAATTTAAGGAGTTTCTCGGTGCAATCAGTCCGCTTCATTTTATCGCGTTAAAAAATTTAATACTGTTTTCTTGACAAGATCTCAGCCCCAAAAAAAAAAAGAGCGAAAGAATCGGTTTGCTTAAACAGTGCGGTAGAACCTCGCTGGAAGTAACCTCAGACTCCTCGTTCGTTGCATACTGGAAACCCCCACCACGAGGAGTTCAAGGTGATGGAGCTCGTGGTGGGGACTACGGTTTCACGTATCGCTGTAATGCATGTTACGTTCGTAAAATCCACCTAGAATTTTTTTTTGAAAAGAATCTGAGATCCCTGCGGAATTGTTAATCGGTAGATGCAATTTCTAGCGCGAAATATTTTAGCACAAGATGGCGAAACGACTCGCATCCTGCGCGGAACAGTCGAGCTCCGAAATGCAAAACGCCTTGGAAATCGCGTCGTCGTCGTCGTCGCCGTCGTTGATGATGCACGACGGTGTGAGTTTATTAGCGGCGGTTTCTGTTTTATAAACTAATGGTGATTTATAAACGACGGGGAAAACAATGCCTGCGGCAGGGACCATGAATCACCGCAGCGTCGTCGTCGTCGTGGGAGGAGGAAGAGGGGCGAGAACCGTTTCGCGTTGTTACCCGAAACACGTTAAGCCTTCGCGAAAATTAAAGAGCTTCCGCGGAAATTACGAGGGTACACGGTGAAACCAGGCCAGGTGGTTCCGTCAAAATGACACACCGGTCGGACAGAGGTATCGCGGAAATATTTATGTTCGGACGGTTTCAATTTGGCCGCCGTAAAACCCGCCGCGACGCGCGCGCATAACCCGTAATACGATCTTGCCGCTCCGGTGACGTTCGGCATATTAGATTCCGAGGGAAAGATAGAAATGAGACGCTGAAAACGATCGTGGATCCTCTTTAAATCAACCGGGGACGCGAGACCGAGAAGAATCCCCCTCCCTAATGGAACAATTCCCGTTCGCGTGACCGATGCTCTCGTCCCCGAACATAATTAACACTTTTGTTGCCTCGACATTCCTCACGCGTCCTCCAAAACTTTGGCACTGAACCTCTTCAGGGCTAGGGTTAGGATTTTCTAATTTTTCTAATTTTCTAATCTCCCTCAGAGACCTGACAAGAGACGCAATCGCTGTAGATACAACGTAATTAATCAAAGAAGTTGCTAACAAGCGAACATGGGTGACGAGATAACTCTTCTCTGGTTAACAGGTTGATATAAAATACACGCGAGGTATTTTAAATAAAAAATATTATTCAACTGCTATCCATCTACCAATTGCCTAGATACTGGGAATAAAGTTACAAAAATTCAGAACTAGAGGGTGTTAAATTTGATGGGCTCAGAGGTGGGGAAATGAAAAATTAATCTCAGTCAAATGAAGATTACAAATATTGGAAATTAAAAATGAAACGAATAAAGTAACTAGGAAAATGTTTGAAAAAGTGATTAATCCGCACGATCATTTCGGACACGAGTCCTCGCGTCAGGATAATGGTTTTCACAGTAGCCCGAAGAAGAAGTAAAAGGGAAGGGTATCGATGAAAAGATTTTTTCGTTGTTCATCGGACACAATGTTAGAAAATTTCTGCGGAGGGTTGAAAATGGCAAATGGGGTGTTCTGGCAATGAACACATCATAACTGGGTCAGGGGATGATAATGTGGCGGAGCAATGCTTTTGTTCCGCGTGGGTACAGGATATAAGCGAACATTTCCATTTGTGAGACTACTTTTGTCTCAATTAGGTTTTAATGCAAGCCGAGCGCATTACATATTACATTAAGAACGAGTGTTCAAGAACAGGTGAACGAGAAGAGGAACTAATAATTCCAACCTTAAATGGCAAACTGTTTTACTGGTAGCTAAACTTCTCTGATTTAACAGTTGAGCAAAATAAACGTCGAAGTATGTTGGATAAAGTATATAACTACTATAAGCTGAAATTCTATACTGTGAACTATACGTTTCGTTGAAGAAGGTAACTGTGTACAGTGAAAACAATAGCTGCGTTGAAACTGTAGATGGTTCACGCAGTTGGAAACTTATTAATGTAAATTTTAGTTCAACGAAATCAATGTTTTACTTTGTACAGTATTATTTTGTGTTTCGGAATGTAATTCAGCCAATTATTAACCGCAACATTCAGCTGTGAATACGGTAATTAATTCGAGTAAATTGCATTTTAAACTTCCATATATAATTGCTTAAAAATTGAACCTGTCAGATTCAACCTCAATGAAAAATTCTGCTCACCAAAATTGCGAAAAATCAGAATTTTACCAACACGTTCTCACGTCTCTTATAAAAACAAGCCCGTTAATTAAACTCAAATACCGGAACTCAAAAAGCTGGAAAAGGAGCAACCTCATGGAAAAAAGTTAATAAAGAAAATTAAAATTAAAAAATACACGCGCTCAAGGTATTCTGAATAAAAAATATTATTCAACTGCTATCCATCTACCAATTGCCTAGATACTGGGAATAAAATTACAAAAATTGAAAACTAGAGGGTGTCAACTTTGAAGAGCTCAGTGGTGGGGAAATTAAAAATTGACCTCAGTCAAATGAAGATTACAAATATTGGAAATTAAAAATGAAACGAAAGGCTCTGTTATAGGAAATCATAATTCAATAATGGAATGGTCGAAAGAAAAGCAGATTGGAGGTGGTTGCTCACCTAGAGCCACCCCTAACAGCGAATCCGGTTTCGTAGGAACAGAGAGAGAGAGATGTCGATGACCTAATCGACGTATTTCTGCTTCTACTTTTTGGCGGTTTCATTTATTGCGGCGTCAGCGTCAATTTTAATCGGCGGAACGTCGAAACTGACACCGGGTAACATCGAGGGGGGGTCTGGGAAAGAATCGCTCGTGATCATGCCCGGTTTCCCTCCCCTATAATCCACCACGTACCTCCTTTTATTTGCCCAGATAGATAAACGGCCTTCCGTGTCTCTTGGAATAACCGGCCGCGATACTGCGGCATGAAATTGGACGACGATGTCACAAGAATCGTATTAGTCGCCGGGCGTAGCGTGCTGGAAAGTGCGCACACAAGCTAATTACAGGACAACACGAATGCCTCTAATTACTTTTATTCCAATTCCAACGAAATTTGTTGGGGCAAGAATACCGACGGGAGAGCATATACCTCCAGGTGTGGAAGTGTCTGCGTCGTTGTACCCGCGTTTTACCTCTGCGTCCTATACCGGGTGGTTCACTGCTCCCTAATCCACGAATCTCCGCAACAAAAACAACCAATTTGAAACCGTAAAATTACCAAAAAATTCAAAGATTACCAATACTCCATAAAATCATTGAAGGTACTTGAGGTAAAGACACTAGTAGTTGACCATGTACCGGTAGTTGACCATTTTATAGAAAAACATAAAAAATAAGGTTTTTATAGGCGCACTTATAAGTGCACTTTTGATGAAAGTGAACCTCGGATGCCATGCCGTCCGTTGTTTAAATTTTAAAATAATAAGAACATTTCAAACCTTATTTTTTAAACCTTGTTTTTCTATAAAACGGTCAACTACTGGTGCCTTTACCTTATTTGGCTACTTTTATTTGCAGAGAGACTTGTGGCCCAGTGGTGATCTTTAAGTACTTACGAGTACTGACCTTCATACATTTTTCACGGAAATTAAAAGGATTAAAAGAACTATGAAAAGAGCCAAAAATAGAAATATCTTCCTTTCTTAAATAGTCTAATAGTGATTTGTATTCCACTTGCTCATATTTGTCTTGCTAAAAATTAAAATTAAATATGCATACAGAGTCTGCAGTGATCGCAGCTGAAAATGTTTGAGTGGCTAATTTTCGGTGGTTCGTTTTCGGTGGATCACCCGGTATGCTCGCGCATGCACACCCATAAGGGCCCACGTGTGTGTAAACGCGTGTCTGGCTGTGCATGCCTACCGACCCGGCTAGTATCGCTGTTAAAATGCACGATCGTGGATAATCCGCAAATTGACCGAAATCTCGATGATAAAGCGTTCCTATGCTTGGACAGCAGTTTTGTGCGGCGAGCGCGCCATGCTGGGCCTCGATCGGAAAATAAAGACCGATTCCGATCGGTCTAGCCCCTATCTGATTGGAACCTAGGCTAGTTCACACTCTCCCGTGAAATCGTATAATGTCGATTGTTTTTTAATGCGACCGCTGTTCGGCTAATTCCGCCAGACGTAACCAACATCTCGCGCGCTGAACTATGAATTCACTTTGCCTGTTGTTTCACGGAAAAGAGCTATCAATATCTTCGTTTCCTTAGGTGTATCATTTGACGTGCTAAAATATTTTTAAATTTGTATAGAGAAAATTTTTGTCAAATCAACTTACAACTACTGCACATTTTAATCTTGATTGGTGTTTCTGGTAATCTGGTAATCTATGAATCAATTATTTAGCAGTGTGAATTAAAAATTAAATGTTACCAGTCTCTTGCACACTTGTTTTTGACAAGAGGGTTGATTTAGAATAGCGTGGAATATCGATCGCACAATTTGACGAATCATTTTACCATTTCCAAAAGAACAAATTTCCGTTCCTCCAACGAAACTCCCATGACAAACGTTATTTCAACAACAAGAAATTGTTCACGTGGACGTTCTACCTTCGGAGAGACGAACAAACTGGCAAGAATAGAAAGGAAATAAAATACGGTAGATGGAAAAGTGCAGAACGGAGCAATGAATCGTTCGGAAACCGTGTGCCCGTTTAATTGAAAAATACCAGTTAAAATTGTTGCAAGCCTTGCAAATGAAATTACATCCTTTCATTCGTTTTCGTAAAAGACTCCGCCCGTATATCCGGCTCTTTTATTTCCAGGTACTTAGCCAGCGCGAAAGGATAATACGTGCTCGTATGCTTATCATCCGGAAATAAAGCCCAACAAATTCGCAGGATTAGTTTGCGATTATTTAATGGCAAAAACCGCTGGTAATTTAATTACCCGCGCGCTCTATCAGTTACAGTTTCAACGGCGCAGCAATTATCATGTGCAAACCTCTCTGGCTTCGTGTTAGTCTTCACTAAAATTCGCTTCAACGTCTATTATTAGACGAAGAGGTATTGTAGTTGAAGTACGTTTCCCCCGGACTATTTTCTCGAAATGAATTTCGCAAAATGTCTCGCGGTACCGTGTGCGTGTGTGCTTCTCTTCGGCAAAATTTATTTTCGCGTTCCATTAACGGAGAGGTGTACTTCAAGTATTCCTCTGCTGTTCATTTTTCAATTTTATAAAAGCCTCTGCCGGCCTTTTTTCAACAAGAGAGTGCTCGCGGCAAGCGATCGGACTTTGCGAAACAAAAATCGTCTCGAAAAATCGACGTCCGATACGCGGATCGTCCCGACGTACAATTCGAGGCTAAGAGTCATTCATCTTTCAAGAGCTATGGCAGATGTCTTAAACGAAACTGCGCCACTGATAGGATACCGGGAAAGCCGGCGCGCTCGCACAAAATTGCTTTACTCTTCGGGGACGACAATCTTATTCGACTCACGGATACGCGATCTAGTCGTTCCTACCGATCGTCGGTACCAATTTATTCCTACTATTAGATAACTCAACATGACGATCAGCACGTGCATTCCGAAGGAACCTCTCCGAAGCGAGAATTGAGAGCTCTCGCCAAACAATGCCGATGTCTTAATCCCACCAGCTTTTCCTTCTTAGCCATCGCACAATCTTACCAATTTTCTGCGGAATCGAATAAATTCGCTAATCAATCTCCAATGTGTTCAGAATCGTTTGGCTCCAGCACAGGCCACGATGAATTAATTCAATGTCGCGAGAATCATTCAAGATCGTCAAACTTCGTCGAACAATCCTGAATTAAATATCTAATAAAATTCGGAGTTCATCTAATATTATGAAATACAATTCCAGTAGAATCATCAAACTTCATCGCACGATTCGAGTAATTTCAAATGAAAATTGAATTTTCTTGTTCTGACTAAGATCGTGCAGCTCCGCTCGGCTTTGTTAGATCGAGACCATGCTGTAGTTCGAAATAATCGCTGTTTGAAATTGAATGGTTGAATCGCGGTGATTACATGTTTCGTGAGCTACGATAAATTAATTCAATGTCGCGAGAATCATTCAAGATCGTCAAACTTCGTCGAACAATCCTGAATTATTTATCTAATAAAATTCAGAGTTCATCTAATATCATAAAACACAATCTTTGCTGTAGTTCGAAATAATCGCAGTTTGAAATTGAACGGTTGAATCGCGGTGATTATATGTTTGGTAAGCTACTTACAGGAGCCGGTAGAGGAATAATTAGGGAAATTTAATTACACGAGTATCGAATATTTCAGTGAAACACGACGGTCCAAGCGTTTTCTCTTTCTACTTCGGTGTTTTGACCCCTGATCTTTAATATCCCGTTCACCCTCCGCCATTTTTCTCTTGCTCCCTTTTTGTTCCGCCGAATTTCTCGGCCGCTTCTTCACCGCAGCCTGGCAAGTCTTTCCAGCAATATTCCCAGTCTTCCCGGCAATATTCCCAGACTGGCCGGTACTACGTGAGACCTGCTACGAATAACTGAATTTGATTCGTTCGAGTGGCCGAGAGTGGCAACGAGAGGGAAACGCGGCACCGTTACGACCCCATCGATGCTTTTTCCTGGATACGTTTGCCGATCGATTCGCGTGATTTCGAGTGGTCATAAAGCTGAGGCCAGGACTTTCAGGAAAGAGTTATCCATGGGATTTATAGGGCCGCGTTATGCGAGTCCTTCTACCTAAAAATGTCTGTTACTCTCCTTGATCTTTCGCAGTTAAAGCCGATAGGCTGCTGCACTTTTCTGCGACGGAATCGATACGCACTCTTTTATATTCAATGAAAATACTTCATAGAATTCTGTATCAGACATTTCATATTTTACAGAATTTTTTAAACGTCCTTCATACTGGTCTTGTTTTGTAGAAACGGTATTTTATGCAATTTTTTAAAGAATGCTTTGTAATTTCTTTGAAAGAATGCTTTGGAATTTCTTTGAAAGGATGCTATGAAAGTTCAATTCAATTCAACGCATAACAGATGACAATCGGACCTCCCTCATTCTATATTACAGTAATTCGTGATTAATTTACGACTTCTATTTACTTAATTTTCAAAGTGAAGAAATATGTTTTATCACTGGAGTAATCATACGTGACGAATAGACAGCGGATCTTTATGCATTTATGACGTAGGGAAATGTTCAAAAAATGCTATGATATAAATTTCGAGAGAATTTAACACGGTTTTTATTCGCTTCGGATCTGCAAAGGCTGTACCCATTAAAAATAGGATTTCATTTCATTCCACTTTCTCAACATTTTTCTATAAAAATTGGAAATTGCATAAACATCCACAGTCTGGTGATGAATCATACCTGACTACATTTTTAATTTCATTTCACCGGGGATTCAAATGTTTAACAGAGTGCAGAAACTGTTTACCCATTTCTATTTTTATGAACGTGTTAATCAAAATTTATGTCTGCGTAAAGGAGCATAATTTCGCACTGAATCATTACCGTTTGTCACGTGTGTAATTCTATCGCACACCGTTGCAATAATCGTGAAATAATACACGCTACTGGGCACCTCGTGAAAATACGTGATTTAAGATTCGTGGTGAAATTAATACACCTGGGCTTATGCAATCAATGTTATAAACAATTCACTAGCGAGATCACCTGAAAAATCTGTATCAACACGGTGTTGTGTGTAAAAGTAATATTTTAATCGCCCCCGGGTGAAAGAGAATTAAAATTGATAACCACGTTCGCGGAAAAACAAGCTAGCGTTTCCAATGGATAGATGTGTTTTCCTATTATTTGATACCGAGATTCATTCGGTCGCGGCTGTGAATTTGTACAATGGTGACTTTATTGAGGTTGCTGTGGTCTTAAAAGAAACAGTTTATCGAACTCGCCGAGACGGTTTCACCGGGACCTGACGAACTTGGGAACTAATAGCGGCTATGGTTTAAGAGATAAACCTAAACGAGTTCGACGTAAAGTCGGTCGTGCTGCAGAATGCGCATAAAGGTCTGCCCACACCGATACGCAACGAGCTTAGTCGCGGTTTGTTGCGTCTAATCAAAGTACACTCCCGCTCACAAGTCTTAGGACACCTCTGGTTTTTAGTAAAATTCTAGTATTTCGTATAAATTATGAACCTTTAACTGCATTAACTACATAATATTAATATCCTCATATATTCAGCAATAATTACAACTTCAATGTAATAATTCATTAAAAATTATGAAATAGCTACACTAATCACCAGATTTGAACCCCATAGAAAAATTAAGGGATAAACTGGACAGAAGGATATTTTGGAACAAGAATGAAATAATATAACAACAGAATGTATGAGAAAATTTATCACGCGGTTGCCAAGAATAATGGACATTGTAATAAAGAAATGTGGCGGATTCTTCTATGAAAAGAAAATATATTTTTTTACTTCTTAGTAAGATTTCTGATATATTTTCTGGTATATCCGTTCTTTGACGTGTAAACCTTGAAATGGGAAAAAATTTGTTCGCATCCTTCAACGATTATTTCATTTTTACCAAGTTGAAGACGAATATGATCACTGTTGTCCTAAGACTTATGAGCGGGAGCGTAAAACAGTGAAATGGTTTAGCACGTTTGCAGTTTGTAATTAATATTTTCCTGAGAATAATCCGAGCGACCCGCCAGGTGGAGGGGGTGTATTTTTGGAGCCACTATAGTAAATAGAGTGCGAGGCCGCGAGTAAATCACGGCGAGCCGCTAGATAGGTGGGAAACGCAGACGAACCCACGAGTAAATTTCAGGGAGCCGGTACGGAGGTGGAGAACGCGGTCGAAGCTGCGAGTAAATCGCAAAGTGCCACCAGGATTGTTAATGGGGCTCTCTCGCAACTTTAAATAACTGTTTGATGCCCTCCCGGGCCAGAGTGCGCCCCGTTAAAAATATTTAGATTCCCGAATAGCAGCGAAATGTGAAATCAACGCTCGCGTTCCGTCGGTAATACAATCTTTTAATGAAAACTATATACAGCAGCCTCGGTCGTTAAACTTTCGCCTGTTTCGTATCTTCCCAGTGTGTTCGGCTACAATTTTTTTAATCAAATGAAACACAGTTTTAATCATAAACGTGTCGCCACTTTCGAGCTTCTGGTTACGATTTTTTAATAAAATGTGACACAGAGGTTTAATCATAAACATGTCACCACTTTAAAACCTCTAGCAGTTTTTATCCTGTTTAAATTGAAATACTGTGGGGCACACAGAGAAATTTAATTTTTAGAAACTGCTCGGGATCAATTCTAATTCTGATCTGGGGAATTGTCTAACATTTCGAGAAAAAGACGTAAGGTAAAGGCACCAGTAGTTGACCACGTACCAGTATAGTTGACCATTTTATAGAAAAACATAAAAAATAAGGTTTGAAATGTTCTTATTGTTTTGAAATTAAAACAACAGACGGCAGGTCTGCAGGTCCGAGGTTCGCTTTCATCAAAAGTGCACTTATAAGTGCGCTTATAAAAACCTTTTGGTTGGGGAAATTAAAAATTGACCTCAGACAAATGAAGATTACAAATATTGGAAATTAACAATGAAACGAAAGGCTCTGTAATGGAAATGATTTATTTTTATTATTTATCAATTATTTTTTATGTTTTTCTATAAAATGGTCAACTACTGGTGTCTTTACCTTACTTGTTTCGTCAAATTGCGATACGGAAAATGCCTTCGTGTTGCAAAAATAATGCTGCCGGTGAAACAAAGACGCTCTGAGAAAGATGGATCCGTTCCAGTCGGGACAGAGGAGGTATGAACACGGTAGGGTTAATAGTCTCGCAGACAAATAACGTTACGCAAACTTTGGAACGCTAAAGCGTGAAGAATCGTCGGATAAATCAAGGAATCTGGTTTATGGTGCGACCCGGAGAGCCACGGTTGCGCCTCAGGAGAAAAAAGGAACATAAACGCTATGCCTCACAATATGTCAACGTCGCGTCGCGTCGTGTCGCACGAAATACGGAACGAGCATTGCATCCCCGTCATGCCACGCGCCCTTCGTCGAGCACGCCACAGGTTCTCTCGAAATACAAACAACAGGGCGGCACAATCAAACGTAACGATTGAACAAGCACGTCACTTGTAAAAATACAACGAAACCACCAAAATTATTCGACTAAAACCTCGGCAACTGATTCACATTTGATGCATTTAATTGACGCAGAAATTTTTCATGAGAGAACAGTATTAATTGAAGAAAAATGATTAACCCTTAACACTCAAGTGGTGACTTCGAAGCAGCACTAGAAATTGTTGTGGCATCGTTTCAAAGAAATTACAAAAAATATCACAAAATATTTGTTACATTACAAAATTTGTATTTAACCCCTTGCACTATTATTTACTTGCTGATTATAACGATTAGAAATTCTTCGTCGTTCAGGATTTCATAAGACAAAAAGATAGTTTATATTTATTGTATGCCTATGTTTTCTGCGAAGGATATATATATATCAACTACAACAAAATACAATTTTATTTCGATTTAAAAGAAATTAGTAACATACATATTTATTAGGCTTTGTTCAGAATTTTCATCACGAGTCTGACTCGATATTGTAGAGCAAGGGGTTAATAGATTACTCAACATTTAAATGTTATATGTGGAATCGGATCAGTTTCGTATGAATAAAATGAAAATATTCTAAGGCGGAAGAAAAATTTAGTTTTAGAATGAAAATAGCGCCGAGTGCAAAGGGTTAATTTAGAAGAATTCTGTTCGGTGTCAGTCGTCGTCTCATAAATAATAACCAACATAAAAATACGATTGAACATTTGAAGAGCATCCTTAAAGAATTCTCTCTGAATTAAGAATCTCTAAAAATTCTGCTGCTGCAAAAAAAAATAAAATAATAATGATACCATCAATTAGGAGGAGCGTTTTTGGGGATGTTAGATAAGTACGTCCTTTAAAAATCGAAGGTTATGAGATCTACGCAACCTCTCGTAGGAAGAACAGTGCGCAACGCAAAACGTGACAAAGCCTTCGAGCGCTAGAGCGCAATCAAATCGCAGTGATCAATGATCAATGGATTGCGCGATCCGACGTTGCTCGCTGTGTGTCGGTTCTACTGTTGCAGATTGAAAATATCGGATTTGGGAAACGCAACGCCGGAGATCGCGTATCTATTTGCATCCTGCGTGCAGCACGCATCGCGGCGAACGCTTGTGCAGTCAAATCAATTCGAAACCGTTCAAAGTACACGAATGTGTTTTATTTACCCTCAGCCTGCGAAGTGCTGGTCTATTCCTGACCTAGTGCCAGCGCAGAAAGGAACGACAACAGCGGCTGACCTTGAACTTGATTTAGCTCCTATCAGTTTAAAGCTTGCTGCTATTCGTGGAGGTGAAACACGTGCGATAATTCAGAACGCGACACGTCTATGATAGTACACTTAGTTGTAAGTAGTAAAAGAGTCAGTTGTAAAGAGTTAGTTGTAAGTAGTAAAAATACAAATGGGGTGACACGTGGGTTCAGGACTTGAATGGTCACTTAAATGGAACGGGATTTGTGTAGCCTACAATTTGGCTTTGAAACAATTAAAATTGTTGAACCTATAGAAAGATCCTTCACATTTGAGTGCAACTTGAACGGTGTACAATTTTAATAGCCTAGAATTTGGACGGTCCATAGTTTGAGTATCCCTGGACTTGAATATTAATTTGTGTAGTCTAGGATTTAAACAATCTAGTATTTGATTAACAGTTGACCGGCCTTGATTTAGCTCCTACCAGTTTAAAGCTTGCTGCTATTCGTGAAGATGAAACACGTGCAATAATTCAGAACGCGACACGTCTATGATAGAAGTAGTAAAAATACAAATGGGGAGACACGTGGGTTCAGGACTTGAATGGTCACTTAAATGGGACGGGATTTGTGTAGCCTACAATTTGGCTTTGTAACAATTAAAACTGTTGAATCTATAGAAATATCCTTCACATTTGAGTGCAACTTGAACGGTGTACAATTTTAATAGCCTAGAATTTGGACGGTCCATAGTTTGAGTATCCCTGGACTTGAATATTAATTTGTGTAGTCTAGGATTTAAACAATCTAGTATTTGATTAACAGTTGACCGGCCTAGGGCTAACTAGAGTATCCCAGGACTTGAGTAATCGCGGATTCAGCCAGTCTTAGACAGTCCGACGGTTGTGCACACAGCATGGGACTCGCACAGGGTCCCAAGATATAGATAGCCTAACATTTGGACAACCTAGGACTCGAATAGCCTAGTATTTGGCGACCACGAACACGAAGTGCCCTCAGCTCCTGCGCAAGCTACCCCTAGCAAGTGCTTTTAGCGTTGAGCCCCACAGCCTCGAGCACGCCTACACTATACAGTGTACCAGTTACCTATAGCTCGGTTACATTGGAAAAATTTCTCAAGTCCAGGACAACAACAGTGATTTTGACGCCGGTAATTAGGCAAGTACAAAGTGTATCGATCGAATTACGGAGAACGTATAGCACGAGCGCGCAACACATCGAATGTCTCCGTCGATATTCTATAGCATGTTCTTGCCACCGACGGACGCCACAAGGGAAACCAGGTTTTATTTACCCGCGTTCGTGTCACCCTCTATCATCTCACTTTCCTTTGTTGGCGCAATCAATGTCCACACTGTCGTGGTCCGCTTTTGACGGTCTTGATATTATTGGCACGGTGTAAACGACACTGCGAACCTACACCGGCCAACAATTAGCCCTTTTGCACGGTCGCAGAAATATCTACGCGCTGTAATGCAGTCACCGTCCAGTATTCCGTTTCCAATCATGCTCGACGTCACTAATTTTACCTAGCTCCCGCTTTTTACTCGTAGCAATTCATTTATGAAGCTAGTACTGTTCGAGAGTCGAATATATAGTAAAGTCTTGATCTAAGCTGAACGAAGCTGCACGATCTTAGTCAGGTCACCTATCCCCTCCACTGACTATCTCTGATTCTTCTTTATTTTTCATTAGATTACTTTTGGGGGGACTTTTACCAACTGATTCGTGGTATTTTTCTGATTAAAATGACACTAAACACGATATAATTTGAGCTATGTTTAGTGGTTTAACCCCTTGCCCTACAATGTCGAGTCATACTATTATTAATTGCCTTTAAACCGAAATAAAACTCTATTCTGGCGTTGTCAGTGTACAGCTATTAAAGAACATAGAGACATACGATAGATATAAATTTTTCTCCTTTTTTTTTAAGAAATTACGAATTACAAAAAAGTTCTAATCGTTGAAACCGTGAAATAAATCGTAGTGCAAGGGGTTAATTGTATGTACTGCGCCTACACGATATGTGTCCACGGACCCGAGGATTCGACTTAGATCAAGACATTACTGTATTCTGTGTCCCGCGTGAGCTATTGATAATTTTCAGTTATCGATAGATTGACTACGGCTACAACCACCCGTCAAAAAATCGAGAAAATTAATTTAGTAAAGACTCATGGGTCGAAGCGTATCTAAAGCTTGGTTACCAGTGGTTTTTCGTATTTAGTTCGTCAGCTCTTTTTATTTTCGCTATGGCAGAATTTGTCCTCGGTATAAATATATAAACGGCGGACTCCCGGTAAAAGTTAGCCTTTTTCCCGAAAGCCGACGGAATTAGTTGCCGCCCGTAACTCCGGCGCGTTTAATTATTCAAAAGATTGCGGCGAGATTCGCGGCGGTTAGGAAATATAGGGAAAAAATAAAACGTAATTCCGTTGCCGTTTGTTCGCCGTCGGTGTTGGGGGGGTGTGTGTGTGTGTGTGTGTGTGTGCCGGTGGTGGCCGCGTACCATCGGGCGACGCATTGGACACACCAGTCGTACTTGCGTGGCTATTTCATAAATTCTCGTTTGTGTAATTTGACTCACTACGTTTCACCGCCTTTATTACATCGCCCCCGGGCGCAGAAGTCGCGGCACGACCGCGGATTTACCGTGAATTTTCCGCGAGGCGATGACTTCCGACAAATAACATCGTATTTTTTGATTACAGGGAACGACCAGCGACGGAAAAGTGCCGTTGCCGGTCTCTCAAACTCGCCGCGCGCTGCCGATACGGTTTTGTTATTTTCGATGCAACAGATCATCCAGCGCCGTTCGACGGCCATTTATTTATTTCTCTTTTTTGTTCGTTTTTTTCTCCACGGAACGTTGCGCGAGCAAAAACGGCGACGCACCTTTCCGACGATGGCAAAAATGTTACTCGTCGCCGGCTGCCTTTTGCAGTTTAAATATTTTTTAAATATATTCCCGTAAGGTAAAGGCACCAGTAGTTGACCATTTTATAGAAAGACATAAAAAATAAGGTTTGAAATGTTCTTATTGTTTTGACATTTAAACAACAGACGGCATGGCATCTATGGAAATTATCATTGGAAATTAAAAATGAAACGAAAGGCTCTGTTATAGGAAATCATAATTGAATAATGGAATGGTCGAAAGAAAAGCAGATTGGGGGTGGTTGCTCACCGAGAGCCACCCCTAACAACGAATCTGTTTTTGAAAACCTTATTTTTTATGTTTTTCTATAAAATGATCAACTACTGGTGCCTTTACCTTACGGATAAAATAATATTAAATTACAGTCGATTATTTACTACGGTTCACAGAATGCTACAACGCAAGTTAGAACTGTGTTTGTTATTGCCGACGAAGCCTGAAAATTGTGCCCTTTCTTCGGAAAATGAGAATCAAAGAAACCGTCGAAAATGATGATTTAGGCTGACGATGATCAGCGAGGAACGTTTACCGGAATCGATAAGCTCGGAAAGAAGTAAAAACGTGTCGTCCAGTGTTATTAGTCCGGGAACGATGTAATAATGAAATTCAAATATTTTTAAGCCCCGGTGCCGACGGAAAGCGAACACGTATGCGCTGTTACGCGTCGGGGGATGAGCACAACGTGCATAGTAAATGGATCGACCAATATTTGCGGGCTTTTGGCAAACAATCAGACAAACAGAACCAGAACGCCATGTTCGAACTAAATGTTAGTTAGCGCAAGTCAGGTGTGTGTTATTTCCATTACTAGCGACTCTGATTGTGTGGCTGTAACGTGCGCCATCCCTTGTTAGACTCTGAGTACACACTATCCAATGTATACTTACGGTTCTGAACATTTATATGTGTGTACAGGGGCGACGTGTGCACGACTTTGCTACCAGTGACGGGAGGGGGAGGGAGGTTGTACGTGTTGCACGGTCGCTCTTTTACCTTGCTTAATTTTGTGAACGTCTCCCAAATATCGTTGATCCCCATTTATACTTTCCAAACATGGGCGTCGACCGGCCACGCGTTTGTTTGTTTGCTCGACAGCCGTTCTCGCAAGAGGAACCTAAAAACGTCAATGTATGCCAATGACAAATTTGTTTCGCTTTCGTTTTATTCGTTCGTCGAAGGAGCGAGTTCTCCTCGTCGTCACGGGTCTATTTCGACCAGGAGTATTCAAATCGGTCGTTTAATAACTAAGTTTAGAGATCAACATGTCAAGAAAAAGTACCTTCGGAAATATGTTCCCAAAAAATTATGAAATAAATAAGTCGACTGTCCTAAGCATCGTCTATTACATACTTATAAATAGACTACGGATTTTGTGCATTTCTGATAAAATTGAGTGGATGCCATATGAAACAGTGGGAAGATAAAAAGAATATCAAAACGATAATATATATTATTTCCGACCTATTCAAACTATTAACACTAGAACTACCGAGTAATAAATACAACTGATGATGGACTGTCCTAAGCATCGTCTATTACATACTTAGAAATAGACTACGGATTTTGTGCATTTCTGATAAAATTGAGTGGATGCCATATGAAACAGTGGGAAGATAAAAAGAATATCAAAACGATAATATATATTATTTCCGACCTATTCAAATTATTAACACTAGAACTACCGAGTAATAAATACAACTGATGAATATTGCTTTGTAATGATGTGACAAGACTACATCTATTCAAACTTAATACCATTTTTATTCTAACACGTGCTTCAATGAAAAAGTTCGTTGAAAAAATTCTGACGAAAACATTCTTATAATTTCAGTAATTGTGAAAGAAAAAATTCATTTTGACTGGTTCGGTGGTTCTAGCGTTAAAGAAAGGGAGACGACCATCGCATTTGTTTTCTGGTACTCGTAATTGATGCAGACGATATTCTAGATCCATCTGTCCGAGGATCAAGGCAAGTCTCCGCTCGAAGAAAAATTTTTTCCCGCATGAAATCAGAAATCAGCAGAATTGATTCACAGGAGGCGCGGTTGCGCTTGATAATTCTCCAGTACATTAATCACTCGGCCGTGTGCAAGATTTCAAATTACGCGTGGGAAATTGCTGCGTGGTCCACACCTGGATGCGTATTTTGCGCGGGGGCCGACAGTGACGAGTTAATTTTCGGCAGAGCGCGGGAAACGAACTCGTCCAGAACGAATCCGTCTTCGGGGTTTGTCGCGTTGCGTCGCGGCGATGCGGTGCGGTGCGTTGCGGTGCGGTGCGGTGCGGTGCGGTGCGTTGCGGAGGTGGAAACGTCGAAAAACGAAGATCGTAACTCAACCGGCCTGTTGACGTTTTTTCCTTTGGCCGCGATAAAATCCGTCGGACAGTTCGAATAGCTGCGGACAAACCGGACAGGTCCGGGTAAATACGGCAACCTGTACACGGCTTTAATAAAGTTAGCTCGCGGTTCCTGGAAACAATAGAGCGCGCGAAGACCGAGAACAACCGTCTTTCGGTCGACAATGTTTACGTACAGTCAGTCTCATAAGTGTTCGTACCCTCGTTGCATATAAGAGAAATTTGCTGATGTCAAGTGATTCACGTAAGATTCTGCAGTAAGTTTTTTTGTTACGAATAAACAGATGCATAAACTATATTATTTTATATTTTTTTAATTTTATATTAAGCTATTTTGTACAAAGTTTATATATGTGTTCGTTCGTAACAAAAGAGTTATTGCAAAATCTTACCTGCATCATTTGATTTCAACAAATTTTTTTCAAGCAATAAGAGTACGAATACTTATGGGACTGACTGTACACTGTTAAAACCGTACCGGAGACGATCGGTATCCTCACGGTAATTTTAATACTTTGCTGACGTGTTATTCTGGACAGCACATTTCTTTATATTTTAACTCTTGTATCGTCCTATGGTCTACAATTTGTAGCAAACACGATCGGTACCTTGATAGTAAATTCTCTTGCCTACAAAACTTTAGTCAGACGCGTAAGAGAAATCTTTCAAGAATTATTAAAAAGAAAACTCTAAAAATGTGTAATTTTTGTGTAATTTAAATACGCACCGTGTTATTCGAGAGTTGTTTCTATTATCGTGCTAGTTAACCTCTTGCCCTACAATATCGAGTCAGACTCGTGATGAAGATTCTGAACAGAGTCTAATAAACATGTATGTTATTAATTTGCTTTAAACCGAAATAAAAATCTACGTAACAATCACTAATCATCTACGTAACTATCTTTCTTTTTCTACGAAATTCTGAACTACGAAGAATTTCTAATCATTATAATCACAAAATAAATAGTAGTGCAAGGAGTTAAAGGCTGCTTGGAGTTAATTATTTTTGTTTTGGATAGACCTCTGACAGGGATCGGATCGGTTCGGTTAAAAATCGTTGGAAAAAAGGGAACGCGGAGGAGGCCCGTGGCCCGTGCGTTTTACGTATTTACAGTGGGTACACACTCCCTCGTACAAGCCACATAACTCACCGTCTGGTGACCCATATCCAACTAATTTTCAGATAATTAATATTTCAGTCGCGGCTTTGTTACGCGCGAGTTAATTTCGATTTGGCCACGTTTCAGTTTCCTGCAGTCCTCTGCTACCGCCCATTCCATGCCGTGCAAACCGCCCCCCCCCCACCCTCCCGCATTACCTCTTTTACCATTGCATCCTACCACTGCCACTCGTCCAGCCTTCTCGCCTTCTCACTCTTCTTCCCTCTGGAGTCCTCTCTTCCTCTCCCCCGACACCCCTCTCTCTCTCCCCCTTCTCACTTTCTCTCACCCCCTGACTGCTCTCGTCCCTCTTACTCTATTGGTCTCTGTATTTCTCTATCTATCTCTGTACTCCCCCCCCCCTCTCTCTCTTTCTCTCTCCTCTGTGCGCGTGTGTCTCTGTCTCCCAGCCTCCCTCTAACAACACCGCTACCCTTTCCCATCGGTTAAGCCGTTTCCCGTGAAAAGCGTCGGCCAACCAACCGTTCGCATTCGTACGCGAAGTGCGTGCATAATTTATTTTCAGCGTGCTTTACCTTCGACCGCGGTGAAACGACCAGGCCCGAAACGTTTGCCGGCTAACAATTTGAAATTCACCTATCGGAATTGCGTGTCACTTGTTGTGCTTTCATTTCACTGTTCGATGAGGTACGAATAGTAATTCCCGTCTTACCGGAGGGGCTAATTTATCGCGCTGCTCGATCACTGTTTCAACTGGCCCCGGCTGTTTACCGAGCCGCGTTTCTGAAATACAAATTAACGGCTCTACCCCCGCGACCGATTTTTCAAACGCCTGTGTCAACACTGTGTCGGCCTAACGGCGGTTGATAACATTCTTTTGTTCATTTTTGTACCGATCGGTCTTCTTTTCTCTTTTGTCGCGCAGCTTGCGATTCATAAACCACGAATTCCGATTTTCCGGTCTCGATTACAATCGCGATAAGAGGGAAATTATTTGCTCGTTGGTCGGAGGGTTCCTTGCGATAAATATAAAAATTATTTTTCGGATACACGTTTGTTTTGTAGTGTTTGGAGACTTTTTTCGTGCGACTAAGAGCACAGAAGTATGCAGGTCAAGAGGCGTAACCACTTCCTGACTAGTTTCTTGCGTGTCTGACTAATTTCTGTCTATTCTACTGTGTTCACATTATATCTGTCTGTCACCACCTCGTTATTAAACGATATATGAAAAAACGATGAACTATAGCGGAGAAAGAGGCTCCATTTTCAGATGTGTGATGTGAAATTTAAATAGTAAATGATTAACCCTTTGTACTCGAAGCTATTTTAACTCCAAAACGAAACATTTCTTATGACCTAGAATATTTCCTTTGTATATATTTTTTTTGTATGTTATACATATGAAAATGGTGCAATTTACTCGTACAATACTGAAGTGTTTAGTGATTTATTACATACGAACAAATTTAATAATGTAAAAAATATTTTGAATAACGATACAGAAATTTTTAGTGGCGCCTTACAGTCGTCGTTCGAGTACTAAGGGTTAAATAATGTATAGAGGTAATTATTTTGCTACTGCAGATTTTGAAGAAAGAGCAACTTCTTTTGTAATACAAATCGAAAGACGAAATCTGGAAGAGATACGTCACTGATTATCCAAATGACACGAGAATATTTGTTCGCGAGCTACGATAACACGCTCTGATTTCAACGGTTTTTAACCGTAACCGTATCTACGTTCAATTTACCAAAATATTCCGAGAATAGATCGTCGCAAGTGAGACTGTACTCGTTGGGAGTTGATGGTTCAGGATGGAGTTGGGAGTCTTCTCGTCACCAGGAAATGGCGACCGTTTCCTTTTCGTGGCCCACCCACTGCTCCTCTTCCCGCTAAGAGTTTAACTATGCAGTGTCTCTCAACCCATTGTGATATTTTTCTCTCGATTTCGAATTCTCCGTGGATTTACCCAAATAAATTCCCCACATCCAACCGACGAACATTTCCTCAAAAAAAAAAGAATAAAAAAAGAAAACTGCGTACAATCGTCTCTCCAACATATTTCAATTGCGACTGGCAGAGACAATTGACTTGTACAATTTACCCAGCACATTAGATTTTTGTAACGCCCGTTTTAAAAATGCAGGTCAGCCAAAAAGTGAAGAAACCAATAATTCCGAGGGAAAAAAATTGCGAGACATTTTTTTTTGTCTCCGTTCTGGTGAGTGCATAAAGTGCAAGGTAAACTCGGATGCATCTCAGTGTAGATTGGCTTCTTTGGCCAGAGGCTCCGATATTGCATATCAGAGTACAATTTCTCAGACCGTTACACTCTGGACATCGCGAGAAAGAGAGGGGAATGAATTTCATATTACATGCGAGGACCGTTGACACCCGTCAGCAAGTCGTCCACGATATTCTCGTTCCGTCGACGTTTCATTGATAAAGGGATGTTCGCTCGAAATTAGCATTAGAGGGAATTTGTTGACGCTCTGGATAGGTTAATTGGTCACGGTAATCGCTGACAAGGCAAATAGTCGACTGTGCAGAGTTTCAATCCAAATCCTGCATTTCGGATCGACAGATCCGTGAAAGAGTGAAATTTTTCTGCACGAAAGAACATAATTTGCCGAGATTGAGCCAGTCTCGCTTAATTTTGCACGACCGAGTTCAAATTAATTGAGATTCTCTAGTTATAAAAATATCAAAATACGGATACGTATGTAATTATTAAATATTTTTTTATCATTGGCATATGTGCAAGATAAGAACCACTTGTATTCGTTTTATAAAATTGTTATATGAACATTTAGTTGGTCGATACACGACTGAAAAGCAAAAGAGAAGACGAGATAATATAGATACCAAAAATATTACTTTTGTAAATCTCTTAATGGAGAACATTGAAAGAGATGCATTAAAGGAGAAACAAAAATCGTTATATGAACAATTAGTTGGTATTCGTTTTATCATATCTGAGAGCACACATAACTTATCGAAAGTATTAAATTTCCATTACTGTATCTGTATCTTTAAGACGCCAAAAACGCAATATTTTCAGGAAACACGCATTTCACATTAACACCGTATGAATTATTTCATGAATACATTGTAAATTATTTCGACAAACCGTTTCCAAGTTCCACGTGAATAAAAAATTCAACTCTACTAATTGAGCATAATAATTCCGGAGCGAAATATTTGTTTATCAAATAAATCATCGTGCGCAGTTATTAAAACGTCAATTTCAATCGCACGTAACCTTAAATTTTCGAATGACTGTATTAAAAACAATTTCGTTTAACTAATGTAGAATAATAATGTTTGTTTCCAAATCCCGCGCGCGAATTCCATATAAAAGTTTTCCATCGAATCGAACAGTCTATTATAATTACGAAACAAAACATTCGCTTGAATCGATAAACAATTCATTTCGATCGAAAGGGGCGGCTTCGCCGTGTCGACCATGTTGAAATAATTTTCCTCGGCGAATGCGAGGCGCGTGAGAGCGGCGCACAGTCTCGTGTTACACATTTGAAACAAAATCAGGCGTTCGAACACGTTCGCGAAAAATATTTTGTTACATCGATTTCCGAAGCGTCATTCCAGTTTAAGAGAGGGCGGTCTCGTGTAGACGGATCAAAAAAATCTTTATTACATGCTTTCCGAAAGCCCAGAATCATAAAAATACTTTCCCGATATTTTAAGTCTCAAGTCACTATTGTTCTGAAAGTTTGATTAACCATTCTGCACACTACTGGCTCGCACCGGCACCAAGATTACAGTTTTAAATTCTTTCCTCAATAAAACGAATGAAACATCAATTATTATTTTGCTAAAATTTAGAAAAACAGGATATATTATTCTCGACCGATTGAAATGCTGGAAGATTTATTTTCTGGATTTGCAAATTCTTTCCTCCATAAAACGAATGAAACATCAATTATTATTTTGCCAAAATTTAAATAAAAAACAGGATATATTATTCTCGACTGATTAAAATGAATGACTGAATAAAAACTTAGCCAAGCGATTAAAACTAATTGTTCCGCACGACAGAAGCGAAATCGACTACAAAGGAAGATAATGTGGGCTTGGACAAAAATTGGCGAAAATTTGTAAATTTCGCAGGGTTCACGCTAGACCGGGCCCACCCCCCTAATTCGGTTCGGTTGCCGGCGCGCTTATTGTTTCTCGCGGATGCTATAAAACACAAGTTCGCCTTTTATTGAAACATATCACCGATTGCGGTAAAGGAACTCCGCTCGTAGACCATACCACAAAAGAAATGGGGGAGAAAGGAAGAGCGGGAAGTCGAACAGTAAGATTGGATTCCGCGTAAAGTTCAAATACGTACCGGTCCGAAGAAAATCGTAAGCCACCGTTCCGTCTTACTCAGCAGACATCTCTCGAGCGTTTGGCTCGGATGGATACGTTCGGTGGTATCATGGCGCGCGGGGGGTCACGAGGTAGCCTAGGCATTATCAGGAAAAGGAAACCGATCGAACGGTACGAATCGAATTTTTCAACGAACGACGACCGAACTGCCTCATCAACGGAGCAAAGAATCCACCGTCGTCGCCGGACCAACGATTTTATGCAGTTGTCATCCGCTGCGCGAAACACAATAAACGAGTCGCCTCCCCGATGTGTAACAATGTTTTCCTGTTCGTTTTACTCCGTCCGAATGCTCGCCAGAGAAAATACGCGTCCGCGTAATTCGAAAATCTGGTTACCAAGGTGTCAATTTGTATGAAAATCTGTTCCGGCCGCTCTTGATCGAAAATGTTATTTTTTCAAAAGCCTGTACACGTGTATCTCCTCCGGAAGTAAGTGTACACGGTGTATAAAAAGTAATGGAAAAATTGTTTGCAACAGAAAATTGGTTGCAACATATGAAAGAAAACCTTTTATACATTTATATATATATAAATTATTTATTTATTAAATATTTATATATATAAATTATTTATTTATTAAATATTTATATATATAAATTATTTATATATATATATATCTAATTAAATTGAATTATTCCTAATAAATTTATTAGTATATATATATACATTTAAATAAACTTAGATTTTAGAGTAGAACAATAACAATTTAATATCATACTATATATTTAAATATAATATCAATATCATAAATAAACCCTAGAGTAAAATAGTTATTAGACATTTATATCAGATTTAATATAACTATAGTAACCTACAAATATATACATTTATATATATATATGACAGTAGACACATATACATTGTATATACCAACAACATACATACATACATTGTGTATGTTTTTTTAGCTTGTAAAATATTAATGTAAAGTACACTTACAAATTTTTCAGAATTATTCCTCCGTCAGATCCACAGCATTGCTGACTCACACGAATACGTCCGAATAATTATACAACCACACAATCACTATACAACGCACTTTACGAAACCGTGACAGTACACAAGGAGAAGTTACTCCGACCACGGTCAAAATAATACTGCGACTTCAACCGCTTCGCTTCCACGGACGTGTTTACCGATTATGGTAGGCAGGTCACAACGCTGGGGGTGTGAAAAGGCTGGATACAAAAAAAAAAGGGAAAAGAAATACAATTATTGGTATCCAATTTCGATTCTGTCCGCGGAGTTTTATTACCCTGTTTTTGTGCCTAGTGTTTATGAACCCTCAGCGTCTTGCCTATTATACTCTGACCCCCTACCCTAACACATGTCCGTGGGCACGATGCGGTTAGAGTCGCAGTATTATTTTGATCGTGGTCGAAGTAACATCTTCTATTTTACGTTAAACATCAGTTTATATTTAACATTTTGGATTTTATAAAATGTGTTACGTAGTGTTCAGAGATTGTGGTCCAATTGTGTATGTGCTGTGGATCCGATGGAGGAACAGAAAATTCTGAAAAATTTGTAAGTGTACTTTACATTAGTATTTTATAAATTATTTTATGTTATAATTTTATGCCTAGCTTCAATGTAGGAGTACTTTATTCACTACTACTTTAGCAATAAATTAATGATCTATCTCGCTTAGTATTTTATCGATTTAGAAGTAACAGAGCGATGTAGAATTATATCTAAGTCAACGGAGAAGATTCAATTGGCAATTACACGGAAGAAAAACACTGTACCTTTCAATCATCCAGCTTAAGAATTCGCCCGCAGTCAGCACAAGCAAAGTTAATCCATTATGAAAATTCGCTTTAATTTAAAATCTGTTTGAACTACGACCGTAGAATCGGTAACGACGTCGAGGATGAATATTCAATGAAACTATTCGTACAAATTGATAAACAATGCTTATTGGTAGACTGCGGGCACTCGGCTGCAATATTAAAATGCTATACGTCAATTGCAAACAAACAAGAGGAGCCCGATAGAATTCGAATCGCACCTTCAATTATTTATGTGGGCCGTTCCGCGAACCAAAAACGATTAACCAACATTCGAAATTTCTCCGCGTTTTACTGTCAAAGCAATCAAACTTTGCAATTTATAATCAAACTTGATCGACATTAAACTTTCTCCATTCGAAATAAATTCCGTGAATAATTTAGACTTTCCTACGACCGAATGATAAAATTTTTAAGGACTATTAGAAACGAATGTGTAACGTTTCCAGCGAGTTCCCTTATTTTTTACAGAAGCATAAAATTCACAGTTGTGTACCTATTGCAAAATCAAAATTGCCCGAAAACAGGCGGTTCCCCCAAAAAATTAATTTCTCCCCATAGTGATTTAAATAAATTCCGTGAATAATTTTGACTTTCCTACGACCGAATGATAAAATTTTAAAGGACTATTAGAAACGAATGTGTAACGTTCCCAGCAAGTTCCCTCATTTTTTACAGAAGCATAAAATTCACAGTTGTGTACCTATTGCAAAATCAAAATTGCCCGAGAACAGACGGTTCCCTCCAAAAAAATTAATTTCTCCCCTTAGTAATTTAAAAATATTACACAGATGTTTCTTTCACTTTGTGTTTTTTGTGAACACTTTTTCCATGGACGCGTAAAATTCTACCTATTACAAACGAATCGCATATGCTTCTCACACCGAAGAAGTCGTCCGCCTTATTACAGACCGTCGTGCACGGAATCGCAGAGGATCCCGGGTTAGGAGGGCCAGGTAGATAAATAAAAGTTTCGCGCTCGAGGTGTTCGGTAGGGACATGGTGTGGGGGGGGGGTGGGAGGGGTGGGATAGGATCGAAATATTCGTTTCGGTGAAACGGGACATAAAAATGAACAGGACCGTAAAAATTTCGTTTGATCGGAGTTTGTAGGAGCGGGCAAAGTGCCTCTTCGATCGGGGGTCGTACAAACACGAAGTGCAAAGATTCCGCGCGCGGATCTGCGAATAGGTAAGAAGACAGGGAACCACCGAGGCTTGCGCGGGATTCGGAGGTTAAGCGGGGCGGACAAGGATGGGGAAAGCGGAACCATCAGCGTCTTGGGAGCAATATCGTAATTAACCATAGTCGATGAATTCGAAATCCGGGACGAGCAGCGGCGAGATCGGGAGTAAAGATCGACCAGTCGTGAAACTAGAAGAAGGGGTTCTCAAAAGCAGGGCGAGAGAGAGACAGAGAGAGAGAGAGAGAGGGGGGAGAAAGGAGGAGAAGGGGGACGAGCAGGTAAGGTGAAGCAAGTCAAGGAAGGAAAGGACTTGAGTTTGCACAAATCAGGCTAACTTAGCTTAGCGCCGATTTCAGAAGAGCACCGAGCCCGCCGCTGGAACAGCCAATACCCGACGGAGCTGCTAGATCCTGACTTTGCTGCTGCTGCTGCTGCTGCTGCTGCTACGGGCCGGATTCTCTCTCTCTCTCCCTCTCTTTCTTTCTCTCTCTCTCTCTCTCTCTCCCGCTCTCCAGGAGCTCGCAGTCCCCAATAAGCCGAAAGATGAGAGCCAATATTGGCGGGCGGCAAAAGTAGGGCGGGGGGGATTGCTCCGGCAGATGCAAAAAACGTCACTGGGAAAGATAAGGAAAAACTCACGGGTCTCCGGAATCGCTTAGCTCGTATTACAAAGAACGAAGAACAGATAGAAAGAAAGTCCGAGTCGATAGAAAAAGAGGAGAATGGAGGAAGCGATGAGATGTTGGTGACACGAAAGAAGTTGAAAGAGCCCTCGGTTGAAACCACACGGAAAGAGAAAGAGAGAGGGGAAACGCTCTTCTCTTGGGGACGAAGAAAATTGGAAGGAGTAGGACACGTCGAACAACCGTGAAGAACCGGTAGAAAAAAAAAATAGATGGTAGAAAGGAAAAAAGAAAGAGGAAAAGACCGCGAAGCGGACAAACGGATAGGCAAGGGTGAAGGCGTTGAGTGCGCTTATTTGTCTTGACACGAATTTATTTTCCTGTCCGAGGAAACTCGGGATGACGCAGGCATCCGTTGCCCGCGTCCCGCGGGATACTTATTCCACTTTGTTATGTCACGGGGTCCCCCCGGTGACGAACAGCCCCACGGTCTCCTCTCGATGAGAACGCGAAAAGATTCTCCCCGGGCCGAGAGAGGAACTACCGTGCCACTATAGTACCCTACCACCTATAGTACTACACCACTTTTACCCCGAACGGCTCTTATTGGGGACTCGAGGAAAGTTAAACATTAAACCGGGGAGGAGGAGCGGTGGCGCGCTGCGACCGGGGGCCACTTTATGGATTATGGTTTACTGTTTTCGCAGTTTTATGGCTTAGACCGAGAATTAATTATGAGAGGATTGCGCGCCCGGTCTTTGTGGGAAATAACATTTCTTTGCCGGCGGATCCGCCGAGACGAACAAAAGCCTCCGACGTCGACGGATTCGGTGTGTTCACGCGGAAGGGAAATACACGGAGTTTAATTATGTTTTATGTGTCCCGCTACCCGCGGATTTTTATTTAGTTTAAACGCGTTAAAGTCAAAGCGTGCCCCCGCTGAAAATGCTCTCGCGGTCCCTTCGTTGCGGTACAACCGATGTAATTATGCATGTTATTACCACGGATTTTTATACGCGACGCATAAGCTGCATCGGTCGCAGGATACAGAAGCATTTGCTTGTTTTGTTCATAATTTTAACCAGTTGAAATCGTTCGACTGTGTTTTCCAATGCTTTTAATGTTTTTTCCGTATTTTATCTACTCGTTGAGCTCGTAAATGCAGAAAATAATAATGCCGTTTTATTAAACCGAAATGTTTATAAAGGGAATTGTTAGACTTGAATTCGTTATAGCGAAATGCAGATATTTTTACTTCTCGTTTCACAAATTCTTTACTGGAAAAGTACTCCTGTAGCCATCGAATAATTTATCAACATAGACATGTACACAGGCTCACGAAAATATTCGAACGCGCCTTTAAACTAGTATAAATTTTTTTAAATTGGATTAAACAAGCTGACATTTTTTAGCAATTAGAAGAATTGGTTTTCCAAATTATGTGCATACAAAATTTTGAATAAATTGTAATTGGTAAGAATTACATGAGAAAATAAAAAAAAAATGGCACTGTTTACAACTTTTTTATTTGAGCCTATAATGACAATTTAAAATATCCGTTCTGTAGATCTATGTTAGTTATACACATGCTGAAAATTTTATCGAAATCGACGAATATACACACGAATTTTTCGAATTCTTTGAATTCAAAACTCTCTGAATTCTTTTTGTACGTAATTCGATGAACCAATACTTCTAATTGCTCAAAATATGTCAGGTCGTTTGGTTCAATTAAAAAAAAGTTATACCGTTTTAAGGGACGTTCGAATACTTTCGTGAGGCTGTGTATATTGAGCTTCAATTTTGAAGTAGAGTATGTAAATATGTTGAACAGTATTTGAATCTGAAAATTTTTCGTCGTCGCCTTTTATTGTCCAGACGGGATATAACATTTCAAAGATAATCAAATGTTCCGCGTTACCGCAGCGACTGAAAATATTCCAGTTTTGACAAAAGCGGCACTATTTCAAACAAACTACAGAGAGATAACCTTCTTCTTCCTCGCGGCATTCACGTACCGGCAGTATCTTCTTCAGAATGAAAATGAACGGATCTTAGTTTTTAGAACGTAGCAGTATAAATGCGTCCTTCTGCACGATATCCCGAGCTCTGATCGCTGGCTTCTTAAAATTCGATTTGTTCGCGGAACGCTGACTTCCTGGACAAATCCACGATACTCTGTTACGTCAAAACTGGTGCGATTCCGTGGAAATGTTCAAACCAAGAAATACCTTTATCACTTCAGGCAATTACTACCATTAAACTCGCGAAATAATTCTCGTTACGTGTGATTAATTTTAAATTGAATCTGCACTGTAGCACAAAAGTTAGAGACTCTTCTAATCGGTAGAATCCATGAAAGCATCTTCATCATAAAAATACAATTTTATTTAAATTAATCTGCAATAGAGTGCAACATTTCTAGACTCCGCAAAATTTATAAAAATATATAATTGTAATATCAAACGAATTAAGATTTTTAAAATTGATAGAATTTAAGTTTTCTTATTGAAAAAGCAAGCTCAATCCTTAGAGAAATTAAATTTTCAGCTCAAAATAAATCTCTCTATTTAATAGCTCAGTAATTACCTGTGCTTTTTGCAATCTAGTTAACACGGTGGAACAAGATTTAAAAATCCGTCGCACCGACATACCATTATCTGCCGATTCAGCCAGAGCAATAAAAGTGAAAGGGAGTGAGGTGGGGGATAGTCGTAAGAGAAAAGGATAAAATTAATCACGTCCCTCGGGTTAAATACAGCTTTGGTAACAAGCGCGAAAGAAGGGGAGATCAAAATGGAACCGCAGCCGCACAGTCGTAGCACGAAGTCACATAAATCAGTCGTGCAGCGCGTAGCCACTAACTCGCTTTCGAGTATAGATCCCGAAAACCTGGACCTCTATCGTTTCGCATCGATCCGGCGAACGAAGACCCTCGTCTGAATTCGATGGAATGGTCTCTCGTTCCCCTGCAGTGTCCTCCTACTGCCTTAATTAAAGCTTGCTCGTGCTCGTGACTCCATCCTCGGTCTGGACATGTGAATTCAACACGGCAGCGTGCGTAGTTTCTCAGTGACGAGGACAAGGAGCGCCGGTTCAGGACGTTTCGACTGGCCGAACCGTTACCTTGCGATCTCAATTATCCCTGTCCTTAATTGCAGAAACATTTTTCCTCGCGTTACCAATCTCCGAACATACGGACAGCTACATATCGAATTTAAAGTAAATATTAAATCTGTAATCGACTTGTAATATTTCTAGAGACGCCGGACTGCTGAAAATTATTTATCATTAGACTGCGGATCTTTATGCAATTTTCAATTTTTCTAAGCAAATTTTAGGAGAGTCGAAACAAATAAAACCTAGTTTTTAGTGGTAGTAGCCTTTGTAGATCTGGAATAAATAAAAATAGTATTAAACTCTGTCAAGTTCTGTATTATAAAAATTTTTGAACATTTTCAGAAGCCATAAATGCATAAAGATCCGCAGTCTATTTATTATAGAACAGTAGAGAAAATTTGAATTTATTGCGCAGAGTAAAAATAGTAAGACTCCGAACATAGGGACAGCTACATATCGAATTTAAAGCGAAATTAAATCTGTAATCGACTCGTAATATTTCTAGAGACGCCCGACTGCAGAGAATTATTTATTATTAGACTACGGATCTTTATCCAATTTTCAATTTCTGTAAGCAAATTTTAGGGAGAGTGGAAACAAATAAAACCTAGTTTTTAGTGGTAGTAGCCTTTGTAGATCTGGAATAAATAAAAATAGTATTAAACTCTGTCAAGTTCTATATTATAAAAATTTTTGAACATTTTCAGAAGCCATAAATGCATAACGATCCGCAGTCTATTTATTATAGAACAGTAGAGGAAATTTGAATTTATTGCGCAGAGTAAAAATAGTAAGACTCCGAACATAGAGACAGCTACATATCGAATTTAAAGCGAAATTAAATCTGTAATCGACTCGTAATATTTCTATACGCCCAACTGCTGAGAATTATTTATTACACAGGGTGTTTGGTAACTGGTGGTACAAGCGAAAAGGGGCTGATTCTACATGAAGGAATAAGTCGAAAATATAGAATAAACATTTTTCGTTTGAGGCTTTGTTTTCGAGAAAATCAACTTCGAAGTAGATTTGGCTGGTCATGATCAGACGCGTCAGACAATTCCTATCGAATAGCAAGCGTATTCGCTGCATTTCAAACTCGATTTTCTCGATAACGAAACTTCGGATGAACAAATTTTATTCTATATTTTCGACTTATTCTTAACAGTAGAGCAAAATTTGAATTTATTGCGCAGAGTAAAGATAGTAAGACTTCGGAGACTTTCAATTTTCCTAGGGTTTTCAGTCGCGCGTGTCGCGTGCGCGTTGTTGCCGTGAATGGATAAAATGCTCGTGATGAGTTTAGAAACGTTTTGGAAAAGCTGCTCTGCGAGAGCAGCAATTTTCGATCGGACGTAGAATGGAATTTCCGATGAAAACAATTTTTGATCAAGCCGCCGACACCGAGAACAGCCGGGGACGTTGACGTAGCGCCGGGGTTCTCGTTCCTTCTGTATATAGGTTAAATTGAGTCTGGTTAGAAGATGGCACGGAAGCAACTAACTCTCTGGCAGCGACGCGGCCTGGAACGGTAGTGTTCCGAGGGGACCACGATGGAACAGGCAGGGCGTCGAAGAACGGCGGAACGAGGGAAGAAGGTCTCTCGGTTGGATAGAATATGTGGGTCTATCTAGTATGCCGCTCACGTGCCTCTAACTGCCACAGTGTGTCTGTTCTCCGGCCTGGTGAACAGTGCGAGCTATACTTTAGGCAGGCAGGCAGTCAGGCTGGAGCTACCGGAACCACCTTAACCTTCGAACGACATCGCATAGACGCGATGCTTCTGTCTTCCATCCAGGCTACCATACGCGTGCTTCCTCTATCGAATTTCTCCTCCCCTCTCTCTCTCTCCCTCCTCTCTCTCTCTTCACCTCTCCCTTCTCCTCGTCCCCGTAGAACCCGTCTAACAACAAACCGGCAAATACGAGCGAGGAATCCGAACGTCAGCCGAGGACCGACCAAACTCGATCGTTTTACGTGATAAAAGTCGCATCTGCGCCCATGGTCCCAGACCCGGGCGCACCGTAATCCCTGCAATTAAATCATTGTTGTAGTTTCGGATGCAGTTCGCTGTACGTGCGTTCGCCACGGCGTTCCCCGAACCCGGCGAAAACCGACAACAACCGCATAGTGAAATTCGAAATGATCTTTTCCCACAAATTTTTCGCATTTGACGGCTTCTTTATCACGGTTGTGGAGCATTGAAAATTTCTGCTGCGTTTTTTAGGACATTTTGATCATTAGTCTTATTTTTTTTTGGGGGGGGATCGAATAACAATTATTTAGCTTTGGTTGGCTTGTTTGAACGCTCGTATTTGTAAGTACCACGGTGAAAGTACTAATGCAATGCTTAACTAAATATTCCCTACTTTATTACAATTTATAGTCTGGAGGAGTTGCAGAATTTTTATTAAACTAGTTCGCTCTATATCTTGAAAGAAAACTGTACTTGGTTGAACTGCAACTAACAGAGAGTATACAGCAAATAATAATCAGTCGTGAATTGTGAGTCAATTGAACATAGAAATATGTTAAAACGATGTATTGTATTTCAGTATTATATTCAGACAAAAATAGGAAGTATGGATACAGAAGATGGTATAGATAATATATAAAATATCCGAAAGTGTACTATGGATCATTTAGAAACGTTTTTATTAAATCATTGCGAAACGTATTACGTCGCTGATTGGACTTAACCAGCAGTTATCGCAATTTGCGATTATCCATGATAAATGGTGCGAGTTTCTGTTAAATTAGAAACATCCTGACCCGTCGAGCGAAAAGCATTCAGAAACGATACCGTTTAATGGCCGGGCGTAACTTCGCATTGTGCCTCCTATTTATCCAACGATAATCAGTAAGCGAATAAGGGTGGGCAGAATCGCGATACGCGAGGAAACCTTACGTAATATACTAGAGTCTTATAACGCTTGCATTGATCGGGCCAACGGGGCTTATGCCAGGGTTTACAGGGAAATCGCATTAAGTTCAGCCGCGACGTGATTCATAATTCCATTATTAACACTCACGAAAGCGAGACGGCCACCGGTCGCTTTGTTCAGCTTTGAAGAAACGGTTTCACATTTTATCCCCGCAGCTTCCTAAGTTTAAATCGTGCTCCCTGACTCTTGCAAAAAAAAATATAGAAAATTAGAAAACTGAGAGACCGATACTTAAGGGCCAACGGATCGCTAAATACCTGTTAAATTCTCGCCCACTATCCGCACACGATCCAAACTGAATTGTAATTCAAATGTAATGCAAAATTTACGAATGCAAGAGACATCGTACTTTATTGCAGTGTTTACTCGATACATGTCTACAACACGGGTCCACCCAGGGACATGTATCGGTTAGAAGGTCAATTGCTCTTATTTACCCAATTGTGCACAATGTTTTTCGGATTTAAAATTGACCCAGACTATGCCGTGTGCCAGTGTCAATTCAGACACGTACTCCTCATCGAAATAAATCTTGAACCGAATCGCTATTAATTGACTTAGGTGTTTTATTGTAGCTGTTCAGGTTCAAACGGAGAGCCATATTTTCCTATAAAAACAGAGGAACCGAGGCGGAGAGGCAGTGTTTGGCGGTGGCTCTCGCGTTTAAAAGTTATTTTTTACCGCGCGATGTGTACGCTCGCGCAGCGCATTCGGCACGGGACGGATAAATTTTTAACCGGTCAAACTCGTAGAAACGTTATAAAAGTTTCACCGTTTTAATTTCGCGAGTAAGCTTTTTATTCGTCGGGCTGAATTTTTAAGCGTCGTATCACTCCGAAATTTTCGTACGCGGAAAATGCAGAGCGAGAGAACCGTGCTCCCGTGAGAGAGAGAGAGAGAGAGAGAGAGAGAGAGAGAGAGAGAGGGAGAGAGAGAGAGAGAAGAAGAGTGAAATTAAAAGCGTCAGTTGGAACATTAGACCCGCGGTAATAGAGTAAACACGATGCGTGGCTCCTCTCTCGAAAATTTCACTCTTCGCTGCTAACTCCACTTCCAGGAAATGAATTTCAAAAGTCGCGACGACGCACACGTCCGCGTGCAATTATTCAACGTTCTCTCTCTCTCTCTCTCTCTCTCTCTCTCTCTCTCTCTGCTGTGCTCCACACTGGAAATCATCGTTGCACGCGCGTACACGGCCGCCTGTTAGTCCCTAAACATCTCGGGGAAAACGGACGCATGCATATTCGAGCGCGTTCATTGGGCCAGGAGAATTCTGGGCCACGGTTAGGTTCTGGATTCTGGCCGGAAGTTGGTTCATCGCATAGTTGGCGTACTTTCCAAGAGCCAGGAGAGAGAGAGGAAGTGTACGGAAACTGTTTAAATAAGCCCAAATAGGCGGCGTCGACGGCGGCTAACGTTCGAACCTGTAACCCGTTTCCTTTTTTTTTCTTTAGCCCCCACCCCCGTCGTGTTCCCCTTGAATCCCTCACCCCCTGTCCGTGTCCCCCTAGGTAAATCCATCAATTCGAAACGCAAACAGGAAACGGGCTTGACCGACAGAAAGATGGGGAGTATATGCAGACAGAGAGAGAGAGGGGATGGTAGCAAGCAAGCGAGCGGCAACTAATGTAGCAAAGAAAGGAGGGATGGTTAAAACGCTGGTGGAAGGCACCGAAAGAAGGGTACGAGGGCACAACCAGGCATCCAGGCAACCACGCAGGCAGTCGAGTCTTCGCTACAGCATGCATTGAATCGCACCGAAATAAAAACAGCCTTTTGAATGTTTTATATAGAAGACTGCACCCGACCACAGTACCACCCCTCTCTTTTTCTGCCGCCCACGTGCGCAATCCCCTTTGCGTTATCAAACTCCCCAACCTTATACCGGCGAGGCTTCCGTTTACCTCCAACTCCGCTCGTTACCCTACTCTCGCCTGCCCCCCTTCTCTGCCTACCCCCTTCCTTCTCCAGTCCCCCCCTCTCTCTATCTATCTATCTCTTCAGCTTCCTCTCCCTCTCTCTTCAGCTCTCTGCCTTTCTCTCTCTCTCTCTCTCCCTCTGTATCTTTCTCCGTCTCGCAACGGCGGGTCTCTCATCCGCCATCGGCAGCCTTGCCCGCCATCCACAGTGTGCCCTCTTTTCCATTCGTTCCTTTGCCGTTCATTTCTTCTTTCTCCTTTTTTTCCCGCGAGTGCACGCTTTGCAACACAGCGCGCTTCGTGCCAGATTGAGCACATTTGTGCGTGCTTTTAGAGACGATGACTGCCGGCCGCGGCGACGGGGAAAGACGCGGAGCAGAGCAGCCCGGCCGCCGATCGTTTGAAATGTTTATAGGCCCGCCTTGTGTTCGACGCCGCCTCCGTTGTGTGCTTCGATCGCCCCCCCCCCCTCCTCTCTCTCTTTCTCTCTCTCTCGCGAATTCATTGTCCCTGGAATTTCATTCGGAACGGTTTTATCCGCTGTTGCGCCAGTCTGACCGGCCCCCGGCCTCTTTGTCTCGCTTTCTTTCTGTCTCTACGAGTAACTGCGTTTGTCCGCGCTCCGCTCTTCTTTGTCTCCGGGGAACGATGTTCGGTTAATCGGGGGAAAATATTTTCGAAACTCTCTCCACGGTTATACTGTGCGATACGTGTTCCTGCCTGCGTTTGTGTGTGTGCACCGTGTTCGCGGAACTTTTTTTTAATTTTTTTTATTGGAAATCTCATACGAGATTTATTACAACATAATTCTTAGTACAGAGTATTATTAGTAAGTATATTGTATGGTATAACAAAAATATTAGTTACAGTATAAAAATTTGAAAATCCTTAGGCGCGTAGGTTACAGCTATTTAAAAAGGCTATCATATATACGCAAGCAATGATGTTAGGTTCAGCTATTAAGCAACCTATGTCCAATGGCAATTGAAAACCTGCTCTAGTGAGGTTTTGGATAAATTTGATCCTCTGATCATTATATAAGTTGCACTGCCGAAGAACATGGTTAAGCGTTTCCTGCTCCTGGTTACATTTACAATTGGGATTATCGATGATGCCAATGCGAGCAAGTGAAGCAGCCATATGGTAATGGTCCGCCCTGCATCGATTAATTGAAACAATACATTGTCGGGTTAGCTTTTTGTGACGAAACCAAGGTGAACGAACATCATTACAGAATCGTTGAAAATAAATTTTACCCTTATGTAACCCTTGATCTTTTATTATTTTAACTGAATTTAAAATTGTATCCTTCTTAAAAGTTTCGGATAAGTCAGTAAATGGAATCTTAGAGACCTTCAAAGAGCTGGCAACAGAAGCTTCTTTAGCTAGGGCATCAACCCTCTCATTGCTCCAAATTCCCGAATGAGCCGGAATCCAGAAAAATTTTATCGTTCGCGGAACTTGTCGCAGTATAGGAGCGTAACGTGATACCAGATTAGATATTTCGGTGTGACGGTATTAATTTATTTATGTAACCATTTTTAGTTTTCTTTATTTTCTTTGTCCTTCTTTCGTCTGGCCAACAGTTTTCTGGTAAAAATGAAACCGAACACGACACAATTTGAATCGTCTTCGCTTGTCCAATTCATGAGCAATTTCACTAGGACATTAATACTAGAACTACATTAGACATAAAATTTCCGGTTTCGATAAAGATGCAATTATTAACACGTGGATGGTACACTAGAGCCCATAAAAGTTGCACATTACCAGAGCAATTTTTTTAATAATATAAAGAACTGGATAGAAAGGACAGCATTGAACAATTAATTATAGATACTCTAGCAGTAATTATTGTATGCTTCTTGCACCTCATACAATAATTACTGCTAGAATATCTATAATTCAATGCTGTCCTTTCTATCCAGTTCTTTATATTGTTAAATAAATTTCTCTGGTAATGTGCAACTTTTACGGGCTCTGGTGTAGCATCCACGTGTTAATAATTGCATCTTTATCGAAACTGGAAATTTGATGTCTAATTTAGTTCTAGTATTAATGTTCTAGTACTACTTTGATTTTCTGGATTTTTTCGAGTATGTTCATATCCTACAAATCACGTCCTTAACAAATTATGATCAAAATCTGGTCGTATTTTCATTCTGAATTCTGTTTGAGCACATCTGAAGTTCTTTCGTTTGATGTTTGTGTCGTGCTTGGTGTCGTTTTTGTCATAAAAATGTTGCAAAAAACTAAAAAGTTTTAGCTACTATAGTTTAACTTCTTTTTGAGAATAATTGATCCATAATTGACCATCGGAATAATTTGATTAGCCTTGATTGGTAAAGATTTGATTTTGAAACTTGTCGTTTGAACTGGGCGAAAGTTTCCCGTTTTGCAAATTTTAGGATAGTTCGATAGAGCCTCGAGTGGAACGATCGTGAAAACAATATTTGCGGACAGTTGTTCCGGAACAGTTTTATAGTTGTGTTCGCACTAATTACGCGGGAATTCCTTACGGGCCGCGAAGGCGGGCAACTTGGAAAAATTACAATGGGCCGAACTAATTAAATCGGAGGAAATAAAAATTGAATTTAATTAGGATAAATCGAGCGGCATTTCCATTTGAAATGAGTTCGTTACCTGGGAAAAAGGTGGAAACATCGACCGCATTAATCTTTCAACGTGAAAGAAGGCGCCACCCGGACCCCACGGGTCGAGTTTATTTTCCAAGACAGAAAACGAAAGCGAAGTCTTTTAGGAAATTAGTACATTGAGGAAACGCGCGAAAATTTTTTTTCCTTTTTTTTTTTCTTAGAAATATATATCGTATCTTTTAAATAACCCCGACGAGCCTACAGTGGACGGATACGAATGCACTCGACCTTTTAGAACCTTCGAATGCTTAAACTCTCCCCGCTTTCAGAATGCAGTTAACGCGTAGTACGACAAGAGGAGTTAGAGATCACTTGTACGGGTCGACCCGCAATTAGTGGTATAACCAAGAATGAGGCGACACTACTCGCAAAAAACAAAACGAAACCGTGAAATAAATTTTACCCCGCGAGGCTTCGTTTTCTTTAAAATTTCAATTCAAAGGTTCATCTATTAATTAGCGTGCGTTTCAGCGCCTCTTAATTAACGCGTCTACACAATACTCGATATCATTCCCCTTGCGTTAACTTCTACGCACGCTACTGTTTCACTAAATATTAATAAGTGGACAGTGGGTGCAGCAAAAATATTCAATTTTTAATAAAGGGATCGGTACGTGTAGGAAACACCTTCGTAAATATATTAAATTATTACAAATACGTTTATGGTAGAATACGTCTATGTCAAGTAGAAATAGTGAGCAATAGCATTCCTTTTCAGTAGAAACAGTTCATAATAGACGGACATATAATTCAGGTGCATTTAGATCGGTTCATCCGAACAAGTAGAAACAGTTAGCAATAGCCAGACACATTTGCCACATGCGTTTAGAACTCGCATCCTCAGCAAATTTTAATATTTTTGAATTTTAATACGAACGAGTTATCCGAGCTAATATAAATCATCCTCTCCAGTAGAAATAGCCCATAATGGTCAGACATACTAGCCAGATGCCTTTAAATGATGCACGCGAATTTTAATGTTTAATTTGAATTTTAATAGAAGCAAATTACCTTACATTCTAAAGTTGCTTTCTCGTGAAAATTACCTTCACTGGAGTTAAAGATCCTCGTTGTCATGTTTCCTCAGGTTTAAAAATCGCTCTTAAAAAATTTTAAAATCATCAATTTGACATCAGTAGCAAAAATAGTGGAGGTACCATTCTCCTTCGTATCCCTAATTGCAAGACACCTCGAGTACAGGTGCAGACTATCTACTATCTACTTAGATCTCTATTACCTTCACTAGAGTTAAAGATCCTCATTATCATGTTTCCTCAGGTTTGAAAATCACTCTTAAAAAATTTTAAAATCATCAATTTGATATCAGTAGCAAAAATAGTGGAGGTACCATTCTCCTTCGTATTCCTAATTGCAAGACACCTCGAGTACAGGTGCAGACTATCTACTATCTACTTAGATCTCTATTACCTTCACTAGAGTTAAAGATCCTCATTATCATGTTTCCTCAGGTTTGAAAATCACTCTTAAAAAATTTTAAAATCATCAATTTGATATCAGTAGCAAAAATAGTGGAGGTACCATTCTCCTTCGTATTCCTAATTGCAAGACACCTCGAGTACAGGTGCAGACTATCGACTGGAACATTGAACTGGTTTTTTATCTTAAAATACTGTTGACCATTCTCATTGGCCAGCTTTCAGAGCCTCGCAACTTGTCTGTTCCTCTCTTTACGATTGTCTCTCTCACTCTCTCTCTCTCTCTCTCTCTCTCTCTCTCTCTCTCTCTCTCTCTCTCTCTCTCTCTCTCTCTCTCTGTGGAACACTTTTACAGTGCATCCCGGCTTGTGTGAAGTTCCACGTTGTGCAGTTTGCCACAGAGTCTCGTAGGTTAGGTTGGCAGGTGCAGCAGCCGGTAGGCTAGGCTAGGCATGAACCACGGCTCGCTGGCGATTAATGGAAAACGACATAAGCTGCTCCGATTCTGGCGTGCTTGCTGCTAATGACCTCGAACACTGTCAGAAAGGGGTGAGATCTTTCACTCATTAACGGCGTGCACGGCGCATCCCCCCGTGTCACAGATGGGGCCAGGATTCGAAACTCTCCCCTTTGGGACTAAATTCCAAAGGTTTATTCGGCAAGCGGGCAAGCATCGTTTGAGAATGACGCCACGGATACGGGCGGCCCGCCTCTAGCCCGCCTCGTTCCGACGGTCAAATGAAAAGTTAATAGCAGATTTCGGTCGCATTTGTTACTCGGCCCGTAGCCGTCGCGCTAATGTATCTCGCAACCGAATTCATGCGCAGTTAAAGCCATCGTTGCAGCTCGCCGGAAATGTTATTGTTATCGCGATACGAATAAAAATTGACAGCATCGCCACCGCCCGGATAAATGAGATGCGTTTAATTAGGCACAATGGGGAACGGATAATAATACTAATGGCGCGTGTGTTACACCGTGGCCACGCGAAAATATGGGTTACGACGGCGGGGAAGGAGAAAACAATAAAACACTCGGCGATAAATCGACGATAACAGACTCGCGGCTCGACCATAATCAACTTTGCATGAGATATTCGGCGCGGTATTCATTACCGTTCGTGTATCGATTACATTCCGATTGCGTACATCGATCACGTTCCGTGCCCGACGAAAATTGGAAATGAATTAATACGCTGCGAAGGCGGTCGATAGTTTGAACAACCGGGATAGTTTACTAAAATTCAATTCGACCGAGCGACCCTCGCTTTTACAAATCCTCCCCGCGTTTGAACCCTCCAGTGACTTGTCCTTGACGGTCACGGACACCCACCGAAAAAAAAGGTGTTATAAAAAACCGTGACAAATCATATTCGTGAATTTTGTACCGCATTTATTACGTCTTCAAAAGCGAAAGATATAATTTAACGATAATATCGACTACCTTCAAGCCGTTAATTCATTCATTAATTTGTTCCATTAAATCTTTTATCAGGATGAGACTTAACCCTTTGCACTCGAAATTATTTTAACTCCAAAACGAAACATTTCTTCCGACCTAGAATATTGCTCTTCTACATATATTTTTTTTTATGTTATACATATGAAAATGGTGCAATTTACTCGTACAATACTGAAGCGTTTAGTAATCTACTAAATACAAACAAATTTAATAGTGTGAAAAATATTTTGAATAACTAATAAGTCGCCATTCGTGTGCCAAGGGTTAAAATTAACTTTAATTGTTAATATGTTAAGCGCCGATCAAGAGTGTTTTAGCGAGAAGACAAATGTCGGTGTCGAACGTCTGAATCACGTTCGATTCGCAATTGCGTTATGCGTGAAGCGACGACCAATAGCTCTGTGCGATGTAATACTCCCCGATTGGCAAACTTAAGTGCTTTCCTGGGAACAAAGGCGAAACTTTTCCCTCTTAGCGTGTTCCATCAGCGACCCTTTCCCTTTTCCCCGGTGTCCGCCGCTTGTTACTTTTCGGATATGGGTAATAGTAATTTGTTTCAGTTTCGGCGGGCGGCATCCGCGGCGGGGGGTGGGGGGGCGGTGTCTTTAAATCATCAGATAATTACTTTGGTAATTAATTACAACTCTGTTGGGCCGTGGACCCACGGGCGGCCATGCCAGTAGTAAAGTAACCGGGGTAGAGGGTGCCTCCACTAATAAACGAGCCGTCGACACACCCCTCGGCTCGACCGTCCAACCCATTCTCCATTATTCTTCCTATTATAAATCACTCATCAAGTTTTTTCCATTTCTGTCCACCCGGTGTGTCCCTACGGTGCGGCGGCTACTTTCGACTAACGAAAACCACCCGGCGCGTCACTCAAGGAACCACGGATTTTCTCGAACGCCGGATGAACACGCCGATTCTCGCGCTATCGTTCCTTAATACCATTTAATCAATGGAAAGAGATTACGCTAGGCGATCTACTCTACTTTTTGGCCTCGACCGACTCCCTTCGGCGTCGGTTTTCTCTGCGGAACGTGAGACGCTTTGTGCAAAATTTAGATTCTCGCGTCTGCCGTGATGAATCCTTAAGTAGTCCGGGTCAATCGTGTCGCCGACGTGAATATTTCCCCCGGCGGAATATAGCTGGGGGATGTTTTCCACGGAAAATGGTCCAAAGCATTGTCAGCGGGGTGTCGATTAGTTTGAAATATTCATGGTTTTCTATTAATCTCCGGGCTGGACAGCCGAAATTGATGTGCTCGTGTCAACCGCTTGTATTATAATATCGAGTCGGACTCGTGATGAAGATTCTGAACAGAAAATACTAAATATGAATGTCTCTCTTCTTCCTCAAATCGAAATAAAATTGTTTATCTCTCGGAAGAAATCATCGAAGACAGTCTCTGACGTAGCAGTTAAATAAACAGTTAAATAAATCGTAAGGCATGGGGTTAATATGTAGTCAACCGCTTGTATTATAATATCGAGTCGGACTCGTGATGAAGATTCTGAACAGAAAATACTAAATATGAATGTCTCTCTTCTTCCTCAAATCGAAATAAAATTGTTTATCTCTCGGAAGAAATCATCGAAGGCAGTCTCAGACGTAGCAGTTAAATAAATAGTTAAATAAATCGTAAGGCGAGGGGTTAATATGTAGTCAATCGCTTGTATTATAATATCTAGTCGGACTCGTGACGAAAATTTCCATCAGAGAATACTAAATATGAATGTCTCTCTTCTTCCTCAAATCGAAATAAAATTGTTTATCTCTCGGAAGAATTCATCGAAGGCAGTCTCAGACGTAGCTGTTAAATAAATAGTTAAATAAATCGTAAGGCAAGGGGTTAATACGTTCGTAGCAACGCCAAATGTTGCTATTTGTTCTTTTATCAAAGGTTGCAAGCTGTACATTCAATTAATCTGCAAATACTGTATTCTGAACTGTTTATACTGCTGAATCAATCCAGAAGGGTTTGAACAGCTTAATAAATAATACAGTATTAACACATACCGTACGATACATGCACAACGTTTTCAATACTTTACGTTCGTGTCTTTGAATCAATGAACAAACTTCTTTTGATAAAGTCTATCTAATTTTGTTTTACTAATCACTAGACTGCGGATCTCTTTATGCAAAATAAAAATTGTCTGCATCGATTACAAGAAATAGAAACTAAGTAGAATGTTATTTCTTGAATTGCTAATTTTGATAGACCAGAAATGGTATATTGACATTTAAAATTTTTTTAATTTTCGTACAATTTCAAATTTTATCTACTCAATTTTGTCATAAATGCATAAAGATCCGCTGTCTATTAATCAAAATTGATACTTGAAATTGACTTTACCTATATTGATTTTATCAGGCACATTTTCAGTGCAAAGAAAAATATTTGGAGACACGAAGGACCAACGAATAAAAATTCTACGGAAGTTCATTTTTCACAAATCATTGTCCTATCGACCCTCGACCATGGTATATTGATTTGTTATTCTAATTTTCATCGGTTACATAAAATTTGTCGTTGCTGCGGAAGCAAGTTTGTCAGGGACGGACCATCGACCGGACATGTTTATCGGGCCAATAAGAAGACAGAAACACCTATTCCACGTGACCCTTGCCGTCCACCGTTCCGACACGGGTCCACGGGTACACGTAGACAGCAAAGACGTGACGTTCCCTATAGATACCCGGTGGCCATGTTCGACGACACAGGAGCCGAAACTTCGCTTAGATCATGACAACTTAGAGTCAAGCGCATGAGGGATGTTTATAAGATACGACTCAATCCAGGAAGTTGCGAGGATCGGGGGCGGGGGTGGAGGGAGAGGGGATGTCTGGATGCGGAAACTAGCGTTCGCATAAGTTCCTGGGACGGTCGTCCATTAGTTAATTGTGGTTTCCGGATCAGTATTCTGGCAGGCATCGCGTGTTTCCACGGTGGATTGCTAAGCGAGAACGGCTTAAGAGCGCGCGGCACAGGAAGTGGGAGTGTAGCAGGAACGTGGGGACGGGCTTGGTGACATCCCCGGTAACGTAAGGGAAAGGGAGTTTGACAAACCCTGCGTACCGCTAATCAATACAAACAATCAGTCTTGGTTTCGTTCCGTGACACCGCGATGCACCACGGTCAACGTGTTCCATACAGCCTATCAGAAATCTGAAATCAGAGATCTGAAAACGGTCAGTGTACCTCCCTTCCCAGTTGGCCTCAAAATAAGTTCCCAATTTATAAAAAATTAATTACTGAATTATCAACAAAACATATCTATTAAATTGGACTATAAAACAAAATTTCCGGGGAGTCTGAGAACACTAGAAGAACATATGGCTCCGAGTGCAAGGGGTTAATACGTCGAAAAAATTATTTAGTGTTCGCAGACTCCCCGGAAATTTTAGAAGAAAATATGGCTCCGAGTGCAAGGGGTTAATACCTCGAAAAAATTATTTAGTGTTCGCAAACTCCCCGGAAATTTTAGAAGAAAATATGGCTCCGAGTGCAAGGGGTTAATGCCTCGAAAAAATTATTTAGTGTTCGCAGACTCCCCGGAAATTTTAGATGAACATATGGCTCCGAGTGCAAGGGGTTAATACCTCGAAAAAATTATTTAGTGTTCGCAGACTCCCCGGAAATTTTAGAAGAAAATATGGCTCCGAGTGCAAGGGGTTAATACCTCGAAAAAATTATTTAGTGTTCGCAGACCAAGGAAATTTTAGGAGAATTGATGGCTTTTTTTCAAGTGCACGGGGTTAATACCTTATTAAAAAAAAAATTATTTAAACTCATGATGTCCCCTTAGAGGTAACGCCCAAGTGCAAAGGATTAAATTATGAATGAATCACATTGAACTGAAGGGTAGTTCCAAAAAATATTATGGACATTTTCTAAATTCTTTAAAACTCGTTTTATATCAGCAAATTCAGCATAAATTCCACACGATTAAAAGTTCACTTAATTAACAGCTGCCCGAAGTAAAGGATCAAATATTGTCTCGAGGGCTGGTGAAGCGAACGACGATCGTTGAAAGCAACCAAATTCTTTGTCCACCCGGATCGACCATTTCGACCGTTGTGCAACGTCTTTCGATTAGCAGGTTGCTCTTTATTCTCAGTTTCACCCGGTTCTTATCGATAATCTAGCGCTTTCTCGTTAAGCAAACTTTTATGATCGTTTCAATTATCGGGATCGCGACGGGAGGTCTTGGAGGTTCGCGCGAAAGCTCGTCTCCCTCCCTCTATCCGATGCTATCGGCCCGGGGAAGAATTGTATGATCGCAAACAGACACCGGGGAGGAATTAATCAGCGATCTATTTCGTTAAAAAATGTTCCGGCCTGTACAAATCTTTGGCTGGAATCAATTTATCGAGCTCAAACAAATTTATCGTATGCAGCGTGCTTATTGTGTCTGGAAATAAGTTTGCGATGCTTGTTCGCATAATTTTAAACCCCGTGACGTACCGAGTCGGCGAGATTACTGCTTGTTGTTAATTATTGCTACGGAGAAACAGTGACTTTCTCAGAAGCTCGATATTTCCGGAAATCTATCGACCAGGGAAACGTAAGATTATGTAAATTACGCAATTAAAATCGAGGCTGTGTCTTGAAAGTAATGTTGTAATTCATTACTTGTCACAATGAAAGCAATTACAGCCGGGTACGCAAGAGAACCATTAACATGGAAAATATTTCTGTCATTGCGTTTCTCTGCGAAAACACAAATGGGCGTTTTTATAATTAAATTGGCAAAGAGAAATAGCGGCGTGCTAATTTATCAGAATTTTTGCAATTAGTTGTGCAAAGGACGCTTTGAAAGGTAAAGATGCGAAACGGTCGATAACACTTGTCCGGCGAATAAAAGTTTGTGCGCGGTTTTTATTCTCTATCGATACCGATATTAATTTTACACTTTCGTAACGGGCACTCGAGCATTTTCCGATGCGAATTATCGCGGAGCGCGCGTTTCGCGATCAGATCCGAATTGAATATTTCATTTCAATTCGAATACCGCAAAGTATTCGACGTCACGTGGGAAGAGGTGGTTCAATGAACGTGTCGCTCGAAAATCTGTCCTTCCGTATGGAAATGCGATTTCGAAAAAATAAAAAAAAAAGAGGCAGAGAGAGGCTTGGGCCAGCATTGAGCTAACGCGTTGCACAGGCTAGACACGTCCGGCGGACTAATAATATTTTAAATCGCCCGGAAAGGCAGGCATTAATAATTATCCCGAAACGCGGCCGAAATATTCAAAAACGCCCGGCCGCCGCCGAGTCTCTGTTATTTAAATTTGACGCCCGAAATCAGATTCCGTATAATTCGATCTTAAATAATCTTCCCGGTCTCACACTTTCGCGAGTCGATTTGCCCCCGTACATTTTATCAATCGAGTAGTCATTTTATCAATCGAAAAGTTTCGAATAAACTCGCGGCTGTAGAATATTTTAGGAGATTTTGCGAGCAGGGTTTAATTAATCGAATATAGTAACGCCAATTGTGTTCCTACCAAATTCCAGTTGGAATTCTGATTTCATACGTGGACGGGGCAATTTTCTGTTTCAATTAGAAATATTTCACTTTCTGGGGGGAAGAAATTGTTTCGTTCATTTTAAACGCAATTTACGAAATATTTCCTTCATCCCCAAACGAAGTTGAAAAAATTCTCTTTTCTGTGCATACGTGAAATCAGCAATCTACTAATTACCCTGAATAACCCCAATAATCCACTTAGTTCAGTAACTTCATTAATGAGGAGTGACGGTGACAAGAAATTATATTTTACTGTTACTTGTTATCTATAGTATCTGTACTATTTATTCCTCGTGAAATATTATTTGAAGAAACATTTCAAGAGAGATCCCAGAAACGTTTTGCGAGATAATGAAATAAAATTCCCTACATGAAAATTAAGAAATATGAAAAGATTGATCAGCCGAATATGTTATATACAGTGACTCATTATGAAATATGACTAAAAATATTTTTTTTATTTATTATTTCGTCACAAACGTATTCTCGAATGTTTAAAAATAACGTTATGACTTACCAATAATTATATTCGTGCTAAGGAATGCCAAAAATATAAGAATTTTTCACAATTGAGCTTAACACAAATAATTGATCAAATACAGCACAGAATATAATTCGTAATACACGTCCGCTTTGTACGATTACAGGGCTTAATCTGTCGTGAAGTACCGACGCAATGTTAACATTTTTCTTATATACAGGGTGTTTGGTAACTGGTGGTACAAGCGAAAATATAGAATAAAATTTGTTCATCCGAAGTTTCGTTATCGAGAAAATCGAGTTTGAAATGCAGCATGCTATTCGATAGGAATTGTCTGACGCGTCTGATCATGACCAACCAAATCTACTTGCTGCATATACTGAAGCACACAAACCTGACAGATCTTCAAAGTCGATTATCTCGAAAACAAAGCCTCGAACGAAAAATGTTTATTCTATATTTTCGACTTATTCTTTCATGTAGAATCACCCCCCTTTCGCTTGTACCACCAGTTACCAAACACCCTGTATATATCAACAGTCTTAAGCAAGACTGTAAGAATGGTGTACTGTGACTTGTTTTCTTTTTGTTCGAACATTTGATCAATTGTTCGAGTCACTGTGAATAAATGTAAACGTAATTGTATGTAAACGGCGAATTTGAGACGACAAGAATTACGGGGCGATGCATTTCGCGAGATCCGCAGAAAGAACAAACGTTCATGATACATACAAATTGAATTCGAGGGAAGAATGAAGTTGTCTCCGTTATCGTCGATTCATTCCTTTCCTGCCGTCAACGGCCGAGAGAAGAAAAGGGTACTCCCGGGGAGACAGAGGGCCGATAGCAGTATGAAAAATTGATTGTCAATTCATGATTGACAGAAAAGCCTTGAGTACCGTCTCGAACTCCTGTGTGACGTCCACAAAAGATACGAAAGTCGAGAAGGAGCAGTGGCAGACAGGGAAAAAGACACGATGGAAGAGAGGTTTAGGTGTGTGACGATGGCGATGCCGGTGGTGGTGGTGGTGGTGATGCTGGTGATGGTGGGAGTGGCATTCTGGGAAGGGCAGACCAGTCACGGCCAAGAGTGCACATTCAGCAGCTTTGCTCGATCGCCTTCGGAATATAAATTTGCAACATTATCGCCCTGGAAAGACCGTTATCCCCCAACACCGTGAATTCTCTGACACGCGTGGTGTACCAGAATCCAACTGTAGCCGCCACTGCCGCCGCCACTCCACTCGAATGGATTCCGAAGTTCCCTCGATCCCGAGACTACCAGCCCCTGGTAACTCGATTACCAATTTATTCATCTCTCTGGAAAATCATCGCCGGTTTATTCGTCATATCAAGGGAGGAACGCGACCGGCGCAGTTTAGACCCGACACCGACTTTTCTATGGCGCCGTCCCCTTAAGACGGACCTACTGCGGCTCGTTGCATTTTCGAAAACGTCCCCATGATAAATCTCCGCTTTGTCGGCAAACACGATACCGTGTCCGTAATATCGAGCAATCGAAACGAACGTGACGCCATCGTTACAGTGAAAAATCGTAATTTGTCTAGATTCTCTGCAATTTTTATCACAACAGGCAGGCATCTTTATCAAGCAGGGCAAAAGTTCTGCACCTGTTTGTCCAGTTCATCCCCTAATTTTTCTATGGGGTTCAAATCTGGTGCCTGGTGTGGTTATTTCATAATTTTTAATGAATTATTACATTGAAGTTGTAATTACTGTTGAACATACGAGGATATTTATATTATGTAGTTAATACAGTTAAAGGTTCATAATTAGATTTACCGGCTATTTAAGTATATCTATTTCTACCAAGACCAGTCAGAATGACTTAGTGGTGTTTCCAGTCCTTATTTACTTTTAAAAAACGACAAAAAAAGTTGAGTAACATTAATTGTAATACACAAAATAGATTTATAGACATTATCAATTAATCAAAAGCTTAATTGTTTGTAGTTCATCGATCACAACCTCGAGTATCCAGTTCGCACTTAAAGATAGCCAAGTGTCCGGGACATAAGGAGAACCTTATGTACAGCCCTAAACCTTGAGTAAATATACAATTTAAAGGGCCACTAGCGTACTGCATCGGAATCGTGATTTTGCCGGAATCATATATTCTGTCCCGAAAAAACGTTGCAGTACTTATCAATTGTTGTAGCCGCCCCAATGTCGTTTCATCACATAGAAACAAGCACCATTCATTTTGACTGGTACTGGTATAAGTGTCAATAACAACAAAGTATATTTGTTACAAATACAATATAAAATAATATAAAGTTCATAAAACTGATTCTTTAGTTATCGCTACAAAAGTCATGATATCGTTTCGGAAAGAAAATGTTACATGCAGTAGGAATTTTGAATTGAAATTGCAAAACCAGTCATTTTGACTGGTCTGGTAAATCTAGTGTTAACCCCTTGCCCTACAATATCGAGTCCGACTTGTGATGAAAATTCTGACCAGAGTCTAATAAATATGTATGTCATTAATTTCTTTTTAACCGAAATAAAATTCCATTTTGTTACAGTTGATATATATCCTTTGTAGAAAACATAGGCATACAATAAATATAAACTACCTTTTTCTTCTATGAAATTCTGAACGATGAAGAATTCCTCATCATTATAATCACAAAATAAATAGTAGTTCAAGGGGTTAAAAACCAGAGGTGTCCTAAGACTTACGAGCGGGGTGCGTACATCGAGTACTCACTGTATCCCAGAAATATTTCAAAATTGATTAAGGTGTGATCATTAGAAGCAACGTTTCTCTAGAATTCGGAGACAGGTAGGAAAAATATCAAAATGTCTGAATCGTCAAGGAGATTACTGTAACATCTGTTTCTTTTTTTTTTGATCGTGTAACGTCGACGGTACAGAAACAGACAATCCATCGTGGTCCCCGAAGGGTTAATACTTGGGAGGATTGTCGCAGGGGCTGGTAGGAACACGAGGCGGCGGGTCGCTCACGTATCCATCTCCTCTCTCTCTCTCTGTGTGTATTTAAAGCCAATTTCTGTCCCGTCTTCCTTCCGTTTTATTTGTGCGCTCTTTAAGCCAAGCCCCGGACGGTCTTACGCAAAAAAGCTCTCTTTCCAATACCCCGTAGACGTCGATGTATCCGCGCGACGTCCCGCTAAGCGACGCCCGCAAAAGCTGTCGTCGGTGGTTTCCAGGAGTTTTTAGATCGCCTAGATCGATAGGAACGCCTGGACGAGTGTCGAAGAAGCGGTAGCGAAAACGACGCGAGCGTTGGGAAAGTTTCGGTCGACAGATCGAGAGAGAAAGAGAGAGAGATGGAGAGAGAGGGAGAGAGAGAGAGAAAGGGGTGCTTGAATAGGTTGAGAAGTGGTGGACGCCACTTTGTGCTGCATCGACATGAATTTGTATCCCTCCGGAGCTGGTCGGTCACCGTTCTCACTTCTCTTTATCTGGCTCTCTCTCTCTCTCTCTATCGTCTCTCCCGTCGTGTATACGTGTCCCTTTTTTCCCTTCCTTCCGGACGGCGCTCGTTGGGAGGTTTTTCCATCGAAAATGCTCCGCGAACAGGATCGTCGCTATGGAAAAATACATCACGCACGGCGACGACGTCTCTCGCGATGTCCGTTGCTCGACAATTCGAGCGTCAAGAAAGAGGCTCGAACGTCACGTCAGTCCGCCGTTGATTTAACGATCCGACACTATTTTCCAAGGATAACTGATCACCCAGGTGTCGAAACGCCCGTGGCTCCAGCGCTTTGTTTCGATGCGTGACGCTCGCGGACCGTGCGTGAGAGCGCTCGAATATGTTTCGCGTCGCTCCGTTATAAATTGCTTTTATTTACGGGGCCGCGGCAGTGTTTGCTAATTTGTTATCGTCAAATGTGTACTTACGGTTTTTCTTGTTAGTTGAATTTGCCTCCGGTATAATTTGACAAAACAGCACGGTTATAGTTCTTTTTTTCCTGGTTCAACGTCGCATCAACATCTAGGTCATCAGCGACGAGCTTCTTTGGTATCCTTGCACTACTATTTCTTTTGTGATTATAACGATTAGAAATTTTTCATCGTTCAGAATTTCATAGAAAAACAAGATAGTTTATATTTATTGTATGTCTAGATTTTCCTCAAAGGATATATATCAACTACAAAAAAATAGATTTTTATTTCGATTTAAAGGAAATTAATAACGTTCACATTTATTAGACTCTAGTCAGAATCTTTATGACCAGTCTGGCTCGTTATTGTAGGGCAAGGGGTTAAATTTTGTGTATGTGGTTGATTTCTTGAACCCCTTGCTCTACAATATCGAGTCAGACTCGTGACGAAGATTCGGATTAGAGTCTAATAAATATGTATCTCATTAATCTCCTTTCAACCGAAATAAAGTTCTATTTTGTTGTAGTTGATGTATACCCTTTGGAGAAAACATAGTGCAAACAAAGAAATTCTGAACCATGAATAATTCCTTATCATTATAATCACAAAATAAAGTAGTAGTGCAAGGGGTTAAGGAATTCAAGGGTGTTTGGTGGATGTTTTCCAGATGTAAGGGCCGTGTTCGGGTTGATTCGAAATTTGAGTCGCTGGGTAGAGAATTTCTGGCAGTCGTACAAAAGGTGGTGAATCGTGATTGGGGTGTCACAGCAGAGGGGGGGGGGGGGGATCTGTCTTCTTTATGAGAAATTCGTGCGTCATTTTACAATGGCCAGTTCTCAGGCGGGAAAGAACGATACTTTCTTTTCTGCTCATGTGGTCGCGTGGGATGTCTTGAAGAAAATTTGTGATTATATTATGTATCTTTTGATGGTTTCTATTTCCATGTATTGTTCCATCCATCTTTGATTTTTTCTCTTTCATGCTTGATAATTTCTTGGAGTGGGATTCGAGTTGAACGTTGTTCCGTCTCGTAGCTCAAAATTGAAATAATAGAACATTGCGCTCTGGGTAGGTTAAACGTAGAAATTAATTTGTGGCTCACCCGGTTGATCGATAGTAACTTTCCACGATATCGACGAGTCATGAATTACTTGTTAAATCGAGTAAACGCGTAGAAACTGAATGGAAATTGTTTCGAAGCGTAGAATTAATTTGTGCACCTGATAGAATGTAATTGAACGATAATAACGCCACGTTGCCGGCACTCTTGGACTTCAAAGTAACCCTCGCCCGACCCTCGAGTTATTCCAGTGAGGGAAGAATTTACAATAAAGTAATTTTCTATTTATACCTGGAAGCCTCGCTATAACGAGCAGGTCGGAGAGATTTTCCGAGACATTATATCAGCGCACCGAGGACTTCCACGGAAGTTCGTCTCGCTTTTCAGGCCGCGCGCACACACACACACGCCATTGCACCGGTTCTCGCGAATCTGTAAACGCGATCAGTTTTACAATTCAATCGGCCAAGCTTTCGCTTAACGATATTCATATCGCGGGAAACTGCTTTTCGAGCGCAAAAAGCCCGACTGCGACGCGACACTCGCCGCAACCCTGTAATCGCAATCCTCTTTTCGATCATCGTAAAAAAGACCGTTTTTCCCTTTTCCCTCCTCCATCACTTGTCCCGAATTCCTCCGACTGACAGCTTCCTGCCCTAACCGCCGTCGCATCGCGTCGCAACGGATCGGCTCGAAACTCGAAGATGGCCTCCGCACGCGTTTGGTCGATACTCGACATCGGTTCGATCACTCGCAAACATTTGCCATGTAATCGACCGGACCTCGGCGCGGCCGTAATGGATCAAATTTAACTTAATACGTCGCCGGTGTAGCTGTGTTGACATTGTTAACTTATTAGTTCGAACAGCTCCTTGGAACACGGCCAAAAACTCCCCCGCGATGATGTATGTATGGAACCGTACATTTAATTGTTCTGAAGAACCGTCCGATCGCTCGTTTCCAATCGGAGCCGACTTTCCAGCTAGCCGAAGTAATTAGCAAGCGACAATGAGAGCACAAATTCCAGAGAGCACAAAGTGTCGGACTAATTCCGAGCTCTTTGCTGGAGGTGCGTACTCGCAATAACGTTGCAAAAATATACAGTAATCCTGGGGATTCTTTTTTATCTTAACTTTGCAAATATCTGTTTCCCAATATTCCCTTGGATGATGGAACAGGGTACCTAACTATACTGCTAGATCAAATTTTTAACAATTTCCTCTGATGCATCGCTTTAAATTGAGCTGTCTACATCAGTTCGGATAATCAAGGTCCTGCGTGTATTTAAATCGTGTCTAGGGTTGCAAATTTTGTCTAGGTCTCCAGGACTCTAGATCTCCAGTCCCGTAGGTCTCCAGAACTCTAGATCTCCAGGACTCTAGGTGTCCAAGATTCTAGGTCTCCAGGACTCTAGGTCTTCAGAACTCTAGATCTCCAGGACTCTAAATATCCAAGACTCTAAATCTCCATAACTCTAAATCTCCAGGACTCTAAATCTCCAAGACCCTAAATCTCCAAGACCCTAAATCTCCTAGACCCTAAATCTTCAAGACCCTAAATCACCAAGACCCTAAATCTCCAAGACCCTAAATCTCCAAGACTCTAAATCTCGAGGACTCTAGATCTCCTGGACTCTAGATCTCCAGGTCTCTAAATCTCCATGTCTCTAAATCCCCAGACCTCTAAATCCCCAGGACTCTAGGTCTCCAGGACTCTAGGTCTCCAGGACTCTAGGTCTCTAGGATTCTAGGTCTCTAGGATTCTAGGTCTCTTGGACTCTAGGTCCCTTGGACTTTAAGTCCCCAGGACTCTAGGTCCCCAGGACTCTAGGTCCCTAGGACTCTAGTTCTCCAGGACTCTAGATACCCAGGACTCTAGATCTTTCTCGGAGTACATTTTACAGTACCGGGAACAAATTTCTCGCAACTATCGGCCCATCTCGTGCACATAACTCGAGGCACTACTGCACTACTGAAAGGAAGTAAATTCCGTCTTCTAGCATGCTGGTGTTCCACGCAACGGCTTGTAGCATTGTCGCTGAGTCTGTGAATAGAAACGGACTCTAGAAAAATAGTTAGCAGCCTCCGTGAAGCAGGCAGAAAACACAGCAGGGTTTGCGGTGTGCCCCAGGGTGTCGTAGCACCGTGAAACATTTTCGCCGGGCGTAATCACGTCGGTGGTGGCAGTCGGTCGAGTTCGAATGTCTCTATTATGTATCGTCGTAAGTGTACACGCGCGTGGGAGCTCGGTTAATCGCGTTTCCTGAAGTTTCGGCATGGGGCTCGCGAGAGGGTGAGAGAGAGAGAGAGAGAGAGGGTGGGCTCGGTTCACCCCTTGCACCGGTTTGTCACTCGTCGACGACGCCGTTATGCCACGCTACTTCGCCTTCAAACCACCTACTCTACCCATCGGTTCGCGGCAGCCTAACGCTTTGCCAGGGCCAGGCTGCTCGCAGCTAGCCACGTCAATGGATGGAACGTATCTATAATGCGGCGAGCTTAGCACGCGCGTGTTAGGATCGTACCGGTACAACCGGGCAGATTGAGGCTTAGAGCGACGGCAAACAGCATCAATTTGGCATTGCGCCACCACGCATGCTGATGGATACACGATAGGTGTGTATACAGCGCGCGCATACTCGAACGTATCCGTACACAGCCGCAGCCTGCCCGGTGTACGCGCCGTGTACGTACACGCGGAACGCGCGCGTCCACACACGCCCGGAGTGTACACACGCGCGTACACCTACACACCAGCCCGAACGCCGTCCCCGTACAAACCATTTAATTAAGCTGATTCAATGTAAACGGGATTCGGCTGTAAGGACACACGGAAAGGTTAAACGCTTCCATTCGTCGGCTCGACTTGACTTCGACCGGAGACCACACTTTTCTGGCTCCACGGTCGATCTTCTTTTTTTTTTACTGCGATCTCGCTGCCCTTCGTGGCAACCGGCAATCGAACCGCACGCGTTGACTGCCGAATCACCGACCATAAATATCCAGAGAGATCGAAGGAATTTATTTAACCCCCCCATCCCCAACCGTATATTGCAACTGGGTCGATGTTTATCCCTCGAAGGCTGCCCACGGATAACGCGCTTAATTGGCTCGCGCAGTTAGTCACGATCCGAATTCGTTTGCGCTAATTCTGCGAGATTCTGGTCCAATGTGGACGATTCTTCTTCTTAGGACTCTTCGAAGACCGTTGAAGTAGTGTAACTCATTGATCAAATCACTTGCGATCAAAGAAATGTTCAAATGAATGCATATGTGCACTTTATGTGGCAGTAAATGTATAAAGAATCGTTTAAACAGACTGTACACCAACCACCACGAAAGGTACATATATACAGAATTTTATTAAACAATTTTTTTATCGCGTAACACGCTAGTCTACTCTACTATGTTACTTTACTTTTACTAAGGGTTGCTTGTATTTAGTCCTGTTCTTCAGGACACTTTCCTATATAGTTACATTCAAATAGAACATTTTTAAGAATTTATTACAGAAAAACTGAACGACGTAGAACTATGAAACTTGTTTCTATACCCTCAAGCATGATTGAATATTATAGCTAAACTTTTTTGATCGCGTTACACGCTAGTCTACTCTACTATGTTACTTTACTTTTACTAAGGGTTGCCTGTATTTAGTCCTGTTCTTCAGGACACTTTCCTATAAAGTTACATTCAAATAGAACATTTTTAAGAATTTATTACAGAAAAACTGAACGACGTAGAACTATGAAACTTGTTTCTATACCCTCAAACATGATTGAATATTATAGCTAAATTTTTGTAGCACACTATATGTAATCATCTAACCAAAAATTTACAAGTTAACTCCCCCTCTCATTTCCGTCTTCAATCTTTCAGTTCACTGTATCTTAGTATTGGTATAAACTATATCTCTATAACTATATATCTATAGTACTTCCCCGTAAACTATTTTATGAAATTATTCTTGCGTTTGAAGTTGGAAAAAGAGGTTCAAGATGAGATCGGTGAAAATACTTTTCATCAAAATGGAATATTACCGATTAATATGTTAATCTAGTTGGTACTGGTACGCGACGTATTACCGTCGAATTTGAAAGACTATAGGAGGGTATATTTGACAGTTTGGTGTATCCGTATGCAGCATGCATTGATTCTAACTGTATCCGAGTTAAGCAGCAACTAACACGCCGCATTGCCAAAGTACTTAATTAAGTGGCTTACGCGTATGAACGCACCGTTGCAGTGAATGAAATCTCGTATGCAGTTGTACCATTCGTTGTGAGTAACTATGGTTTCTATTGTTACAAGAACCTTTACGGTTCGCGGTAATACTCTATTGTGACGCGGGGCACAGAAGCATTGAATGCCATTAAAAAAGGGGGAAAAAAAAATATTAATTTCCCACTATGTTAAACAAGACTCTTTAGAATCGTGGTGGGTGTGGAACAATGGCTCCTTGACATTTTTCTGGTACCAATTAAAAATTTTTTCCAATTGTTGTCGCGTAGCTGAAACTTTCTGACACCGTTGCTGACATCTATGTGTGCCGGAAAAACGACGAAAAGCCGAATAAAAATCAAGAACTCGTAGTTAAGCCATTAACACTTTGATCGCCAAACAAGAAAGCTAAAAAATTCCACGAAATCAAAGTAAGTTATTTAATAAAACAGAAATTGAAAAAAATTAAATGTATGATATATTGTGTAGTTCTCCAACTTTCTTGCATTTTACAGATCCTAATCAAATTTGGTACAATGTATATATTAATGTAAAAATTCATTTTAAAGTCTGAAAAAATAATTCCGTTACCCATGTATGGGTGACGTGGCAGTCAACGTGTTAATTCTTCGCGAATGAGGTTTCTAAAAAATCTTTCTTTGAATTTTTCCACGGAGAACTGGTGTAAACAATTAGGATGAATGCGTGGAAATGAATTTTCAATGAAAAACGTCGGATATCACGGATGATATAGCAGCAGGGTTTAAATGACAGCACACGTAGCCGATCGCTCTATCAATATTCGTCTTTGAGATTAGATAGGCTAACATAATAGATGAGGCTCGCGACGAGCATGATCGGCAAAGGAACGGGCGCCGGAGTATTGAGAAAATCCAAGGATGAACGCGGCCAATGGCAATCCTGACGTTATCTACGCTTGTCTAGGGACAATGCATCATGCATAGCGTTGCCGTTGCCGCTGCTGTCGTAGAAGCCAGCCCTGGCAGTATACCATCGAGTATAGCGCAGTTTGAGCTATGCATTGGCCAATGTGTCGTTCATCTCCTAAATCACGACGATTTACAGTTGAGCCCGGTTGCGATATCAATGCCAGTCCGTGTACACCTATCCCACGCTCTTTCGTCTGTCACGAAATTGACAAAATAAAAATTGCCACGGGAGAAATTCGAGGAGGACGTCTGTGTGTAGCCCCTTCCCATTGTTGCTACACCGCCGACGATTAGTTTCCTCGTATTTCGCCCGGCCGATGACGTATCAATGATCCCGACGCTGGCAAAGGGGAAAATAGAGCACCCATCAATTTTACAACGCGAGAAAAGGACGCCCTCGTCTTCAATTTTTGAATTACATTAATTCTCGAATTTTATATTAAACTAACCCCTAAACTGCCCGGACGATTTCTAATAGTTATACAGGCTGGGTCACCACATTTTTCCATCTAGATTTACGTCATTATTACTACGTATAGCAAACAATGTTTTAGACGAAGTTGAATGGTTTTGAGAGGGGCACATTCTGATGGTACATTTTTTTGTAGGTGAACGTGTAAAGGACATATGAGGGTCATTAATGTTTTTTTTTTTAATGGAAGCATATATTTTTTATTACATCAGCTGATGCTCCTTCATATTCTTTACAAAAAAGTATTAATCTATTTGTGTAAAAAAGTCATTAGTTTAGGAGATATTTTAATTCTAATTTGTTAGGAAATCTCGACTTTCTGGTCAATATTATGAATTCAATGTGATAATGTAGTAGGAGAGCAAGAATTCAACTTCGTCTGAAACATTGTTTGCTATGCGTAATAATAATGACGTAAATCTAGATGGCAAAATGTGGTGACCCACCCTGTATACTTCAAGTTAATATAAGATATTTCAAAAAATTATTTGTCAAAATCTACAGGTACTACAGTAAAGTCTTGATCTAAGCCGAAGGGATCTACAAGATCCTAGTCAGTTCGCCTACCCCCTCCACTAGAGGCATACGATTTAGAAGGTTCATCAAGGTTTTGAACGCGGTCGATCATTCTCCGGGCGGGTAATGATGCCGCTCGATAAAACGTCCGCGGTCGAATGTTTTAAATTGTTGATTGTTCATAATAGAATTTGAAATTTGGCAATCGGCGGCTGATTGCACCGGCGAAGACCGGCCTATTGGCAGAGACAATTTTTCGACAGCGGAACAAGCATCGATGGTGTGTACACGCGAGAACGTTCTTGCCGGCGGAACGATCAATTTATCACAAAGTGCTTCTATTATGCGTTTCACAATACACTTTCGATTCCGTTGCATTATTACCGAGAGCCGGGGCCAGAACGAATCGTGAGACCAGTCACCCGGTGGCTGAATGCATCGTGAAAAGGCGCCCTCCATTCCAAACAAGCAGGTTAATTGAAGTACAGTATCAATCGTTAATTCGTTTCGCAGCGCGTCATTAATTAAGAAGTTGATTGTCGTTCGACACGATCGCTTTCGCGTTATCCGTTCACGCTCGGATTTCCAGTGTCGAATTTCAGTTTCGACAACCCCCACGCTGCTTACAAAATTAAGCGTGCATTTTTTTCACATTTTTCGTGCGACCAACAATCATTTTGAACTCGGTGTAGCAATTTTTAATTGCTGGAACAGATGTTTGTACACTTTTCTGAAAGGTTGCAACTTGAAGATAATATATTAAATTTAATTATCACGATTCAAACGTATTAAATTCTATTCGAGATTGTGGGTATACAGCTCAATGCACTTTTAAAGATTTGAATGAAGAGAATGCAGCCTCAGATTAAGTGTAGCAATTTTCAATTGCTGGAACAGATGTTTGTACACTTTTCTGAAAGATTGAAACTTGAAAATAATATATTACATTTAATTATCACGATTCAAACGTATTAAATTCTATTCGAGATTGTGGGTATACAGCTCAATGCACTTTTAAAGGTTTGAATGAAGAGAATGCAGCCTGAGATTAAGTGTAGCAATTTTTAATTGCTGGAGCAGATATTTGTACACTTTTCTGAAAGATTGAAACTTGAAAATAATATATTATATTTAATTATCACGATTCAAACGTATTAAATTCTATTTGAGATTTTGGGTATACAGCTCAATGCACTTTTGATGATTTTAATGAGCAGAATGCAGCCTGAGATTAATGACTGTGCAACGGAATACAATTGAAGAATGTCGCCGATGGCATTTCACCAAAAATTTATGCACGTCCGACGTTCGAGCAAGCGAAATCGCTGTCAAAACTCTGCGTTTTGATGTACGGTTCGGTTCTAATTAGGTTACAAGTGGAATGATACATACGGCCGCGTTCGTCACTTCATTTAATTAGGTTACGCAGAGGAAAGCCATTTGGAAAATTGTCGTGTGCGAAGAAATGGAAGTAATTTATAGCACGCGCTTGGATGTTAAATACGTTCCATCACGAAACATGTTGTGTTAAGCATACGCGGTTATGATCCGCGTAATTATTACATCACGTGGCATTGTGATGTATAGCTTCGAATACAACGGAGCTATTGTGGATCTCAGAATGAACATTTGCAAACTCTGATCAATGAATTTCATAAAGCCTGGATAAATGCTATAATAATATTAGGAAACGGATTAATTAATACTGGCTATTGTTCTTTGGAAATGTTATGGATATTGTAACGATCTTAAACAGTGATTTTTATGATTAAGTAATGATGCTACGTATGCATGTCAATTCGTAAAGTTTTCTTGGTTTATAACAAAAACGGAAAGACACTCGTTCAATTATGAAACTGTCCTATTAATAAGAGCCTCGCGGCGTCCCGAGCGAAAGAACAAACTAATTTGGCCCGGCGCTCGATATATTAGGTAACAACTTTAAAAAAAAAACCGAGAAGATTAATTTAACAAAAAAATTACACGGGAAGAGCACTAAGACAGTGGGAACGACGGTGTTCTATGCTTCGCCTGAAATTTATTAGCTTGTTCCGACTCGTGGAAATAGAAGAGAGCAAGTTATCTGCGTTCCTAGTACCTCCTTGAGGATTAAACCTTCCTGGAAATTCGTGGAGCACATACACGATTAATTATTATTCTGCGAGGACAGGGAAATACAATTTCCACTGGCAATAGTTAAGCCGTCAAGGCGCAGAAGCTAAATAAACTAATTCTCAAAGTAAACACCGAAACGCCAAATGTTTGTTTCAAAATCGTTTCAACTCTCTTTACACTTAAACGTGAATATAATATTTTAAATAGCAAATAGTTATTTATATCATTTTTTTAACAATTAAAAGTCAATTCCTCTGACGCAAAAGTGTTATTTCTCTTTTTCTAAATGTTGGTAGTCATCAAACAATTCTTCATGGTTTTTCCTGGAAGTTGATGTAACCTCGCCATGAACTGAATTTAAGAAAATCATTCATTGTTTGCGGTTCGCATGAGTATGACAGGTGCTACACGTCACTCAAGTAAGGGCTTACACGCAGAACAGGTTGACGTGATTGTACTCTGCCCTATAAATAAATAGTATATTATTTATGAATGCGTTGATCGCGATTTATTCTTCTCAGCGATAATATTTAAAAATATTTCAACACTAAAAACTTATACATAGCCTGCGGGTGTAATTCGAAGCAGGAAAAAGAATTGGAGAATATCAAAATATTTTTTACAACTTACTGAAACTGCAAAAGGGCGAGCTAAGGGCATATTTGTGGGTTCAATTAATGCGAAAAACTTTTGTTGCGCAGAATGATCCGCAGTCTAGTTGTACGCTGACTGGAAATGCTTTAAGTAGAATAGGACGACCATAGTCAGACAAGAAGATTCCCAGAATAATTTTCTCCGGGAAGAAATATGATTCACGATCACTGTAACAGTAGGTAAAATCGCGGGTGTTAGGAAAAAATGGAGAGTCGGAGGAGGAAAAAGAATTGGAGAATATCAAAATATTTTTTACAACTTACTGAAACTGCAAAAGGGAGAGTTAAGGGCATATTTGGGTTCAATTAATGCGAAAAACTTTTGTTTTGCAGAATGATCCGCAGTCTAGTTGTACGCTGACAGGAAATGCTTTAAGTAGAATAGGACGGTCGTGGTCAGACAAGCCCAGAATAATTTTCTCCGGGAAGAAATATGATTCACGATCACTGTAACGGTAGAAAAAATCGCGGGTGTTAGGAGAAAATGGAGAGTAGAAGGAGATGGCGTGTAGGGTTCGCTGCAGCCTATATTTCTAATCGAGTAGCCTAATCCAGGCGCAGTATCCTGACCGGCACGTGTGCGCCAGTGCACCGCAAGGTCTGGAAGCGGCCGAGTAGACCGAGATTCGATTCTATTCGGCCCGGTAGGTTTTCGCCGTGGCGAAGAATTAATAGAGGTCTTCTATGCTGTTCGCCCGGCTCCCATCTTCTTCGTGGTCGGAGGCGAAACCCGTCCTCTCGTTTCCTCGAACGTGGAGAGGAGCGTGCGCGCGAGCCCGTGCGCGCGTGCCTCTCTAAATCAATGTTTTACAGTTGCCCCGCGAAATTAAGAAAATCCCTGATCTACGAGCCGTCCGTGTTCGATCCTTGATCTATCGCGTCGCCGGGACTTTTATGGGTCCCTTTCCGCATTGTCCTGATTGAATGGATGTGATTTCCGTCCCGGCTGAAACGTGTTCCATTCTTGCTCTTTTTACGGCCCTCCTATAGAAAAGCGTCCTGCAACTTCCACCGGAACCGCTTGTATTATACGAATTTTCGGCGATGCATATTGCGACAAAGAAAGTCTCCGCCGAAATTGCCAGTTTATCTTGCCAGCCGACGCAACAGTGCCTCGCCCACCCTGTATTCCCTGCCGAAAGGTTTCAAGATGTTCATGTTCACTGGTCTGCACCCGTGCTTCAACTATACCTTGTCTACAAACGAATCATTATGCCGGCGAAACATTCTCCGCGTTCCCTAAGCGAAAACCTGATTTTTTGAGCGCCTTCATCGAGCCCTACAACCCTTATTTTTCTGCCTCAACTGTAAATTAATCTGTGAGCCTCCCAAGAAAAGAAAAATCTTCAATAATCTTGTCAACAAACGCCTTAAAGAATTTTTAAAAAGAAACTGAAAGTGTACACCCAGTTATTATAATAAATTTTTTTTCTTCTTATTATTGAAGCTCCAATAATTTTTCTATAAGGCGAGTACACGCTGTACATTATCGTGAGTGTTCACGAAAAATTTGTGTTCGATCATGACCCAAGTGCTCGAGTCCATGACCGTAATTTATCGATTCTGCGGGAGCTGATTTCTTGCGCAGCAGAATTATAATCCTGCGGGAAAGAAAATGATGGATGAACACGATGGAAATTCTGTAATTGAGTGGAAAGTACTTTGTTAAAATGTCTTTCTTATACGTGTAAAAACAAATATAATGAAAATACCTAATTTTATAAACTTAATTTTATAAATTACAGCTGTATATACGATTTTCAAATAGAATTCTCTTCAATCGAGAGTTTGTTCGATTTAGGGGAAAAGATATAACGACGAATGTCAATAGTTTTGCGAACGGCGCGACGCGATTGTTCGACAAACGGGTCTCGTCGAAATCTGAGTCTTGGGCAGTTTCATTCGAACTAATGAAGCAGAACATAATCACACATCCATAATCATTACCTGGCCGTGCATGGTTATTGTTCGCAGCTGGTGCCGTAACGTGGCTTTACTAGCCTTGTTTCGTAATGCATTATCTATTTCTATGGGCGATATCTTACGATCATAGCGATCACCGTGGTAATAATGTCGTTTATATCCAGTGTCGGCATCCACCGCCATAGTGGACACCGACGCCAGTGACAATAATAAAGTTTCGCCACAAAGTTGCCCACAAACGAGGATCATCGCGACACGGTGTGCTGGTCCGATGATAGACATAGATAGAACCGCACTTGGCCAGGAATAATTGTATTCGAAATTAGGTTCTCCGTTTAAGCCATTGTACTAACGGCGCAAGTTTTACTGCCGTTGTCGAATTTTCTTCCTGGCAAGGTCCCATTAACAATTCGAACGACTTCCGGCAGGGAATGTAGAACTTATTTTCCGAATTGAGCATCACTCAACATGCAATTCTTCTTCTTTTATTTTAATCCATTTTAATCCGAAAAGTGGTAGCGCCAAGATAACCCTAAAATACTGTACAAATATTTTCAAATGCCTTGAAATTAATACTGAATAATCAGAATATTTTTAAAAAGTTGAAAAAGCTTGAAAGTTGGGGTAAAAAAATTTCTCAGCGCTACGAGAGATCCCAGTTTGGGGTTTTATGTATTCAGAATGCGAAGTGGTAGCGCCAAGTTAACCCTAAAATACTGTACAAATATGTTCAAATGCCTTAGAGTAAAGAAATTATTACGAAAGAATCAGAATATTTTTAAAAAGTTGAAAAAGCTTGAAAGTTGGGGTAAAAAAATTTCTCAGCGCTACGAGAGATCCCAGTTTGGGGTTTTATGTATTCAGAATGCGAAGTGGTAGCGCCAAGTTAACCCTAAAATACTGTACAAATATGTTCAAATGCCTTAGAGTAAAGAAATTAATACGAAAGAATCAGAATATTTTTAAAAAGTTGAAAAAGCTTGAAAGTTGCGGTAAAAAAATTTCTCAGCGCTACGAGAGATCCGAGTTTGGGGTTTCATGTATTCAGAATGCGAAGATGAAAAAATTTCGGTGCAACCGCCAACGGAACAGAGTCTCGGCAATTTCCCGGCGATCTTCAAACAGACCGAAGAATTCGGTGCAGGGGTGGGAGGAGAAGATGACGAGGTTCGAACTAATTCACGAGAATGGACCACTGTGTGTGCCCACCGGAACATCCGACCAGCGAGGATAGACCATCAACCGATTGTAATCAGACCACCCTCGGCTCCCGGCAGCCTTCCCACACCTTCCTTACCTCCATACTTTTCTTCGATGGAATACTCGGCTCCGCTGTAACTGATGCTCCAGCCAGGCAGCTTTCTATAGCTGTAACTCGATTTTCGACTACTCATCCTGACCTACTCGTTCCTCGAATAACCGGCTAGAGGCGATAAAATGGGTATAAGATAGCTGGAGCAGACGGAACGAACGAACAGGATCGGCAGGAAGGAAATGTGCTAGATGCAACATTATATCCTGGGAAACCGTGACAAATTATACGGTGGCTATTTAACACGTTAAGCCACAAATATCGAGCCCAGAGACTATTACAGTATCAGAGTAGTTTAATCAACGAAACCAAAACTAGAAATTTAAAATGTATTATAGGGGACATTATCTTAACTCTTTCCAATTCGAAAGATTCCAATAAAATTCAATTTATCTGGGTATAACATAATAGAAATGAATTTCTAAACCCAGTCAAAAATCACTGTCAGTCGTATGTGACTGACGTGGCAGTTAACCTGTTAATCACTTCCCACATCACTATAATTTCAATAATTGTAAAATAAAAAATCCGGAGCCGGTCATTGTGACCGGCGGTGACAGATTCAGAGTTGAGAAAAGAATTAAACAATTTTGCCCGTAACTTGCCCGTAAATGTCAGTCGAGCAAGTCGTGACAATATCTGCCAGTATTTTAGTAATAAATAAAACAAATCCGCGGGGCAAGAAACGACGGGGAATAAGACGGTGGCGACGCGCGTCGCGTATGCAAATCGTGCCGGTTGATTCGGCAATCGGGATTCCGGCGGCGCGTTTTCGACTCAAAGAAATCCAGATGAGCCAACCAGCTGAATGATCGAGTTAAAACTCGCCCCGGCTTTGAGTCGACGCCGACGTCAAAGGTCTCCCCCGAAACGCGGCGGCGTGGCGGACGGTAAAAATGCAAATGGGGTCAACAAACCGGCGCGTTAATAGTAGAAACGGGGAATGTACCTTAAAATTGTGGAGTAAAGTGGAGCAATTAGGTATAGAGTAAACGAACCAGATTTTGCCCCGGCAAAATGCATATTCAGCGGGCTCCGGAACAACCAGGCCACTGTACTAAATCGACGGTTTTACTGCGTCTTTCCTGCTTGGCGGCGCAAATATTATTTATTGCCTTACAAGATTTCCATAACTTCACACTAAAGATTCCTATAACTCGTCGAACGGCCTGCAGTTTTCAATCCCCCAGCACTGAGTCAGCGTTGAGGCGCGGCCGCGTTTAATGCGAACGGAACTACTATGTGTCCACGTTTCCTGTGCGTCAAGGACGAGGACGTTGTCGATCAACATCCGAGAACACCTGGACAGGTGGATGCACAGGAATTTTTATGTGATATGTACAGGATGTTTGGTAACTGGTGGTACAAGCGTGTGCTTTAGTATATGCAGGAAGTAGATTTGGTTGGTCATGATCAGACGCGTCAGACAATTCCTATCGAATAGAATTATTTCTCGATAACGAAACTTCGGATAACAAAATTTTATTCTATATTTTTGACTTATTCTTTCATGTAGAATCACCCCTTTTTCGCATGTACCACCAGTTACCAAACACCCTGTATATTGTTTTAGACTGTTCTCCCTGATTCCAGAATGGCAATGCCAAGAATGCTATTATTATATAATTCTTTATTCCAGTGTCGATCAATTTTGATTGCAACCATAAATTTCTAACCTCCCAGCTGCGCGTAAAGAGTTTAACAATTGTCAGTAAAGTTGAAGTCTTCGTATGGTTTAACACCGTATGGTTTAACACACACCGTCCCGTTTATCATTGATTGTACCACTGCGGCAGCTGCATTAACATCTCTAATTTTCACTGGACAATCTGTTCCAGTTCACAGGGCACCGTATGTATACAGGTTCGATTATTTGTTATTACCATTTATTGACGGCAAGTTTAATGGTCGCTGTCACTTAATTTAATATCAGGCCGAATCGATTAATTTTATTTACTGTTGCAACCTGTATGATCAGTCTGTTGCAGCACACTGGTCCGAACATCAAACGCGTTTGAAAATCATTTTTAAACAAACGGCTCGATGTAAATTTACTTGGAGGAATACGTTTCGCTACAATATTTATTTTTCGTTTACTGATACCCGAGCGATATCGCTGTATATCGTTTTATCCGTTCCTTTGTTCAGCTTATTAATGCACAGTCGGGTGAATTTATCAAATGCGTTCGGGCGGGAGAATTTTTTTAAATGATTCCCGAGCGATTGTAAAACAATTATTTACCATGACTACTCCGTAAACCGCGGATTTCATGCTCTCGCGAAAGAATCGGCGGACGAAATGTGAAAGAGTGCAAGCATTACTATTATTTAATATGAATATAGCATTTTCCATAAATCGAATTATGTATTGTGAAAAGCAAAAGCATATTTATATAATCTGAAATACAATATCAGAAAAATGGAAAATGTTGTCCTGGAACTCCCGAGAATTAATCGATAATATTAAATTGTTTGGTAATTGTTAATACAATCGAGTACTGTTTTAAAACACTGAATTAGACGCGGAAAAGAGAAAATTACTGTCCAGCATTGTCTTTATTTAACGGAAAGCATGTTTTAAAAGTAATTTTTTTACTTCCACCTTAAATATTGCTTTTCATGCCTCTCGTTTGCTCTACAAACGCCGTGGTTCCATACGGTAAATATTTAATAGCCGTTCGACGATAGAATTTTTCACCAAGATTTTTCACCGCCGCTTAGTTCGACGGGACTTTTTTCTATAAATATTGAAAGATGCCATTCTCTATATTTGTTTTGTTAGTTTGCACAGGGAGAACAATTTCGCTAGAGCACCGCGAAAATACATGGAAAATGATTTAATGCATACAGCGGGACTAGCTGTGCTAAATTACTTTTGCAATTTTAACAGGAACACCGGCAGCATAATTGCCCACCCTTTCAATTTTGTGTTTGCCAACTGCTAACTGAACCATAGAGCAACCAGTTAAATTGCATACATGTTTAATACGTAACTTATATTCGCATGTTTCGGTAACCATTTTGTCTATTCTAGAAAACAATGGAACGCGATTCAGGTTTCCTATATTTAACGTTAAAATAATTCGATAGTTTTCGCCGGACCACTATCGGCACGATTATTAAAAAATGGCCGTCCGCACTTGCCCGACGAATGAAATGAAAAATTAAATGAAAGTCGCTAAGCTTTTCCTTGAAACTTATTTGGAAAGTTTAATTTAGTTTGGGGCCTGTCGATAAGCTGACAGAACTTAGAGTACGTGTTGAAGCAAGCTCTAAGCAAAATGAATGAAAAATTTCAGGGATTTCACATTATATATTTGCATGGAAATAAATGGCTCGGCTCTCCCGTTGCCGGAAATCTATAACTCTCTCGAAGAGTTAGGCTTTAATTATATACGAGGCTCGCGGAACTTCTCTCGATATCTGAACCCAATAATTTCAGACGATCCTCTGCTATACGCACCTAAGTCCAAGTTAAATGGAATCGTTACTTCCAGACTAATTGTCAGGGATCTCCGTTAAAAATATATTTGCCTTAAAGGGTCTAGGAGGATGAGAATGGTCCCGGCGACAATTTTTATTAGTAGTGTATCGAAAACCATCGTTCTAGGCTGAAATACAATCCCCTAAAATTTTAAGTCGCTGACCCTTCATTTAAGGATAATATGAGGGTAAATACCCTTAACTATATAATTTTTTTCTCGGTTGTTAATTAAGATATTCAGATGGAATAAAAACGAAAATATTCGAAGTTACCTCCTTCATATCATATATTTTTTTCACAATTGTGATCAAATTATTAAGGGTAGAAAAAAATTATTTAATTTTTTTAGGAGTGGGGGTTGCAAGCAAGCCTTCGAGTGACCACTTCCAAAAAATTCGAGAACGATGTTCTGTTACCTATCTAATATGTACAACAGTTTTAAGATAGTCGGATTGGTGGAACATAGTTAAATATTGAAAAACAAATGAAATTACGCCATTATAATAGTATAATGTGTAGTGCAGTGTTTCTTACGACTCTAACTAATAATTATTATCAGGAGAATCAACGCGCTAATGATAAATTTAAGGTACCATAGCTGGTTAGTTGATGCTTGCTTTTGCAAAGGAAATTTTCTAATGTTTTTTTACCTATGTCTGTTTCAGAACACTACCACATATTTGTAGGAGATCTAAGCCCGGAGATCGAGACACAGAACTTGAGGGAAGCCTTCGCTCCCTTCGGCGAAATCTCGTAAGTCCTCTTAATCTTGCTCATTAAAGACGACTTACCGTCCTCTTCGTGGTATACGAGTGATAATATAGCGATGTTATGTGAACAGCTATCTTTCACGTCACATCAACGTTAACCAATCATGCGGCTAAGATGCCTTTCATGCCAGTCAAACCTTTTTCCTCGCCGCATTATCCGTGACTTCATTAAAACCTATTTAAAACTCTTCAAGTCTTAAGACGTATCGCAAACAAAAATAACAAAAATTATCGAAAATAATAACTCCTCAAGTTTTAAGACGTATCGCAAACAAAAATAATTCGAAATTAAAATTCGAAAATAATATGTGGGAACTTTTCAGTTGAATACAACTACAAAAATGTCCACCCCTGACGTAGGACCTCCTATTTTTTTAAATTTTCGTCCAATATTTTGACTGCATGGAAAATATAGTCTCTCCATTCAGGTCAAAAATATTTACCTTGTTAGTCAGGCATGATCTCGCGTGTTTCAAGTTCTGAAAATGTTGCTGCGTGACATTTTGACTACATCGATGCAAAAGACACCGTTTGCGTTCGGGTAAAAAAATATTTACCTCATTAACTAGCTGTTATTTGAATATTAAACTTCGCTAGAGTTTATCACAATATTACCATTGACAATATTCCTCACGACAATCCAACAGAACTTTAAAGAAAGGCTTTTGGAACATTTACAATGAAAATACCACTGCATAGATAAAATATTATTTGCGGCACTGAAATTTAACATAATTCCGATACAATAACAATTCTCATTTCGATATGCACATTTCCTTTTGCATGGAATACTCGTGGAAAGAGGTGGATATTTTTGCAACAAAATTTTATACGAAAATAAGAAAAACAGACAGCCAGGATAATTAAGATAAAATCATCGCTGAAACTTTTTGTGGCCGAGAGGAATTTCGTTTGGACTGCTGTGGTGTGTGTGTGTGTGTGTGTGTGTTCATTGCTTTCAATTACCGCGGAAAATAGTGGCGAGTAGTAACTATACTAAATTGACCTAGTTCTGTTTCGAAGGAATCACCCTGGGGAAGGTATCTGAATATTTTGTTTTATTAACCGCACAGATTCTGCGGGGTTTATTGCACTTTTAACGACTCGAAACCGGTCCCCCCTCGTGTCGCAATCTTTTACGAGTGTCTCATCGTTCGGCGTTCCTCGAGGCACCGTCGCGAAGTATAATAATGTTTATCTTCCCGTGATCTATGATGCATCTAACTTACAAACCGGAGATACCTTGCTCTCCGTTCCACTTACGGGTCGATAGATGCACAACGATAATATTCTGAGCGTCGATTGCTTTCGAAGTCGGTCATCATACTCACGAGATGAATTTATGCAAGTACGATATCTTGATGGATCATGCCAATAAGACCATAATTCGGTCGGACCCAAAATTGAATTTTCTACTGATTTCGTGAATAATTCAACGCCCAAAACGGAACAGTGAAAATTCACATTTTGCTATCCCGAATATGTACAAATAATAATTCATTCTTAAATGGAAAACGTGTTGGTAGTGGCCAATTAAAATTATTGCCGCATGAATTTATGCACGAACTATGTCTTGATGCATCATGCCAATAAGACCATAATTCGGTCGGACCCAAAATTGAATTTTCTACTGATTTCGTGAATAATTCAACGCCCAAAACGGAACAGTGAAAATTCACATTTTGCTATCACGAATATGTATAAATAATAATTCATTTTTAAGTGGAAAGCGTATTGGTAGTGGCGAATTAAAATTATTGCCGCATGAATTTATGCACGAACTATGTCTTGATGGATCATGCCAATAAGACCATAATTCGGTCGGACCCAAAATTGAATTTTCTACTGATTTCGTGAATATTCAACGCCCAAAACGGAACAGTGAAAATTCACATTTTGCTATCCCGAATATGTACAAATAATAATTCATTCTTAAGTGGAAAACGTGTTGGTAGTGGCGAATTAAAATTATTGCCGCATGAATTTATGCACGAACTATGTCTTGATGGATCATGTCAATAAGTCCGTAGTCAATTCGGTCGATGAGAAAATTTAATTCTCTTCCGATTTCTTGAATATTCAACGCCAAAAGGAAACAGTGAAATTCATATTTTATTTTCTCGAATTTCTGCAAATAATTCATTTTCAATTGGAAAACGTTGTTGCCGTCCCGTGCCGCGTAAAAAGTAGTGGTGTAAATTTATTTTAAACTTTACGCAGCCGTAAAAAGTTACTGAAATTTAAACTCTGCCATCGCGTCGAATTCATACGAACTCGGCACGATGGTTCAAGGAGTTAGAGTGCACGGCAGAGGCGCGTTTATTAGCATCATTATAATTAATATATAATTCATCGAATACGTGGCTAAAAAAATTCAGAGAGCTTAATAAAAACTGTGCTCAAACATGTGCCAAATGTCAGGATAAATCCAGCCTGGAGTTTTGGAAAAAAGAAGATAGAAGGACCGAGTTTCATTAAAAATATTATGGTTAACATTTTTGTCATAATTACGTCGCTTCGCTTTCCTGCAACTAATTACACAGCCCTGTAGAACTGATTAAAAGGATTGATTTATTCGACGTCTGTGATCCGTGTTCCAATATAAATCTTATCAAATGTTTTCAAACATTTTTCTGCGCTGGATTTTAACGCGTGACAGATGCATAAAATTCGCAATTTCATGATTATATTTCATTATAATATTAAATCAGAAAAGAACAATGTTGAACGATATTATTAAATCACTGGAAAAAAATGGTTTCCTGTGAAATAAAATCGCGTGCGAAAATTATCGAATTTTCCAAGCGATCTAGACAAATTTTTAACACGAAATTACATTATCTACGCGTGACAATAACGAATGAAATATTTCGCAGTTTACAAGGGAACTTTAGAGCGATGATAATTACACAGCCACCTTTTACGCAAAATAATTCTCTTGCGTTCACGATTTGAAAAAGCTTATGTAACGCATAATAGAAAAGAAATTATTATGGCAGCACAGCAGCGGTTTTTTTGTCAAGTCGGTGTCTCACCGTGAAAGTTAGACCAGAGTAATGCTAATGGAACGGGGTTCCGTTGTTTTTCTAATGGGTCGTTAGAGTGAAATCAAGATACGATTTCATTATCTTTTATGATGTCCCTAACGGCGCGAACTCGATTTCGCGAAAGGATTAATTCATCGAAAGGAGAACGTGTTCGCGTTGCGGAAGTTCTGTAAAATTTCCCCGGGAACAATGAAATTGGAAGACTATAGAGGTTTAAATGCATTATCGTTTAATGGCCGGAATAAAAAAGTTCTTCGTTTATGCGCCCGGTCGAACAGCGGGGCGACTCGAACCGTTGACCGTCGCAAAAATCGAGCTGGCCCCGAAATTACCATATTTAAAGCGCGCACGGTTCGCACAGGCTTCGATGTCACGCGCGCGTTTGACTTATCATCGCCGACCGTTGTCATGTATTTATTTATTTATATTTTTTTTCTCCGCGCCACCGTTGCCGCCGTACGCGGGCGCGTACGTTTAAGTATTCATCACGCTTTCATTCGCGAGGCCACATTTGCCCGAAGTGCGTATTTTGTTATCGCGTTTGCATGAAATATCATATTTCACCGCGACACGGGATTCCGTGCTCGGATCGCCAGCACTATTAACCGATTCCTGATATTTTGACTTTGAAATAACAGCCCCGTATCGTTCATAACTTTTTCCCCACCGAAACGCACAATTTATTGAACCAGTGAAATATTTCGCCGTTTCTACGGTGAAATATTGTTTGCCGGCAAAATGCATCGAATCTTCTAATTACCAAATACCATAGCATCGGTTTCCGAAATTTGTGCACCTGTGACTGACGGGTACAGCTTACACGGCACCAGAAAATCCAAAAAGAAAAAAATTATAAAGATATATGATTTTTAATTCGTTAAAATTCGAAGGTCATCTTTTCGGGTAAATTCAGTTATTTCATATAAAAAAAAACCGCAGTGCGACCATCTCGTTACATTGCACTTAACACTTTGACTGCCAAACTAGAAACCTCAAAAATTCCACAAAATAAAAGCAAGTTATTTAACACTAGAACTACCGGATGGGTCAAAATGACTTCCTCCGAATTTTTTCTTTTAGAGATATTGAAATTATAAATATGTTTCCATGAGAAAAATTTTTAATAAACTCCTCTATCGAAGTAGATATTTAATGAAAACTAATATGAAATCTAAACAAATCTTATTTTGTTGTTATTATAAGGCAATGTATGCCAGTTGCATTTAGTGCTTGGTCGTTCTAGTGTTAATGAAATAAAAATTGAAAAAAATTAAATGTATGATATTGAGTAGTCCTCCAACTTTCTTACATTTTACTGATCCTAATCAAATTTGGTGCAATCAATATATTAACGTGAAAGTTTATTTGAAAATGTGGACAAATAATTCCGTCACCCGCATATGGGTGACATGGCGGTCAACGTGTTAATTATTCGCACGCAGAGATAAATATGAAAATTACAAATGTTATTCAAGAAATGGCGTCATAAAAGAATCAAAATTCTTGCATTTTTTTTCTCGCCGCAGTTTCGAAAACCGGTGTCGCCCGGCATTGTTGATCAAACATAGCAAAACTTCTTGGTGCATGCCTTCGGCTACAGAGCGCTGGTTGCTAGAATTAATCTACGCGGACCAAGTAAAATGTTGCCCGTTACCCGTGCATCATACATATCCGACAGAGCGACAACATAATAAGAGAAGCTTTAAGAGGATTAAAAACACTAATCTCGAATAATGCGCGCGTATATACCGGATATGTGTATCCGGATCACGGAATACGACTTCGGTGCGCGTATATCCGTCAAAGGAAGCCACGGGAAGAGGGAGACGACGGGGTGGGGGGAGATGTAGAATTTAAAATATAAAGGAGGAAGAAGCAGAAGAAGGAAGGAAGGAAGGCATTGCTCGTTAAGACCTCCGACATTTTCCAGCATTCTTAATCTAGGAAATCCCTGGGCAGGGAGGGGGAGGTGGTGGGGGGAAGGGCATTTTGTTTGACAGGAGAATCCACCGGCAAGATTCGGGGATCGTAAACTTCGATTCGCGAAATCCAAACTTACCGTGACATTCGTGTTTCGACGGCAAAACAGCTGGAAGTACCTACAGTTCGCATCGCTTGGCACAAGGAGACGGCAGAAAAATGGGACCCCCCGGAAAAATCGATTCAAACTCGCTTCACGTGTACCTAAGCCGCGCTTTAAAAAGCTAGTGAAAAATTGCCAGCGGTTTTCCCCTTTTATTTTGTTTTCCAGCCCCCGCCTCGTTCTACGACCGCGTTCGCCGCCCTCGCCTCCAACCTCCTTGCTCACTCTTTCTCCCTCTCCCTCTCTCTCTCTCTCTCTTTCTCTCCCCATCTTGCTTCTTTTCTCTCTTTCTGTCTATGCACCTTGCAGCCCGAGTTCCTTTTTCTCCGCTTCCCTTGTACAGTCTTCGTCGACCGGCCCTGTGGCACCGAACGCTTTTCTTACCATCCTCCGGTGCACAACGAACCCTTCCAGTTAATTGTATGCCCTCCGAGCCGCCCCACAGTCGATTCCAGAAAAATATCGACACGCAATTTTCGAAGAATCGCGAGATTTTAAGGGTCGACGCTAAGAGCACCGACGCTTCGACGGTGATTGATTTGTTGCGGCTTGTGCGAGTACGCTAGAAGTGCACTCTCTCTCAGATTTTCCAGCATTTTTTATCAGAATATAGCGCGAGTATTTTACAGAATATTACTATTCGGTTGGCAAGAAAGTAACCGGTATTTTTAGATGAAATAAAACCTAATTTTATTTTATCAAAGCAATGAGCTTTAATCAATAAAATATTTTCCATTTTGTTCTATGATCTTTTGCTATCTTTGCTATTTTTTGCTATCAGAATATAGCGTGAGTATTTTACAGAATATTACTATTAGGTTGGCAAGAAAGTAACTTCGGTATTTTTAGATGAAATAAAACCTAATTTTATTTTATCAAAGCAATGAGCTTTAATCAATAAAATATTTTCCATTTTGTTCTATGATCTTTTGCTATCTTTGCTATCTTTTGCTATCTTTGCTATCTTTTGCTATCAGAATATAGCGTGAGTATTTTACAGAATATTACTATTAGGTTGGCAAGAAAGTAATTTCGGTATTTTTAGATGAAATAAAACCTAATTTTTTTTTTTTAAGTATTTACCATTATCAGTTGATAATGGTCTGGGCAGAACCCTTTTAAGTAACTTTTAAGTTAGTTGCGATCAACACCGAGTCAGAACAGAAATATATAAAAATACTCGAATTTGTTCAGCTTGGAAAGAACTGCTCGAATAAATAAAGTTGTAAGTCGTAAGTATTGCTTACTCCGCGGCAAAACCGGTGAGAAAAGCGCTTATTTTCACGCACAGTTGTCCGCTTAACCGGATATAAAGATATTGTCTTTTTAATCTTCTTTCGGATCGGTTTCGAAGCAGGCCAGAGTTATTGGATTACTATGAGCATCGATTCTTTCTTTGTGTTTTTTAGTAACACGATTTATTTCCTCTTGAATCGGCTCCTTCCATCGGTCCTCTATTTTTAGGTCCTTGATGATGTCCTCATTCCGGGCGTAGCAAAGGGCATTTACTATTTGTCCGAGACAAATTGCTTGAACGAGCTCCATTCTTGCGATGTTTGATTTTGCAGCCATTCTCCGCAACTGAACGCCACACATCCATATTGGTTTGATGATTGTTTTCTATAGAGGTTTCTTCTCCCTGTGAAACCTCCAGTGTCTAACGAGTTCTTAGCAGCGGAAACCTTTCAAAATTATTTCAAAATTATTTGCTACAGCAAAACGCAAATATTTTAATACCGAGCGAAGAAACGTTTCAGACAAAAGTTATTTGGGTTTGAGGGGAATAATGCGTAGGAGATTTGAAGGCGAACTCAGTTTTCTTTTTAACCCTTAGTACTCGAATGTCGACTGTAGGGCGCCACGAAAGATTCCTGTATCATTATTAAAAATATTGTTTACATCATCAAATTTGTTTGTATTTAATAAATTACTAAACGTTTCAGTACTGTACGAGTAAATTGCAGTATTTTCGTATGTATAGCATGAAAAAATATATGTAGAAGGGAAATATTCTACGTCGGAAGAAATGTTTCGTTTTAGAGTTAAAATGTGGTTAATGGAACCACAGATTTTTAACCCCCTATGATTTCAACCCTTCTCGAGACGATTTCACCCATATAGTCGTTCAAAGTCGTAAACGTAAAAAGGGATGAAAGATATGAATTCACTGCGACACCTAATAGTTGCGCCAATTTTTAAATCTGTGCAAATAATGGTGTTGAGGACGAAATCTCCGGCTCGCAGAAATTAGCGAATGATTTGTGAAGACATTTGTCTTTTACTTTCGCGACGGTAAGTTTCAGCTTCGCTTGCATAGTGTTTCGATACGTCCGCTGATATCGGATGATATACGACACGCGGCCTGATGGTTTCGGTTCTTTCGCAGACACCAGTTTCGTCCAATAAGGTCGCCCACGGAACAGTGTTCATTCACACAGCTGGCTCCGGGATTGCACAAAAGTTACGCGTTAATATTCCCCTTTCTCTCTTTCTTTCTCTCTCTCTCTCTCTCTCTCTCTTTGTTTTATGCACGGGTCAACACACCTCTCTGTCTACCGCGCATTCGTTTGTACGCGAATAATGCCGGCGCGCATTACACGCGAAACTTTCGCGATAAATATTTCTAGTTTTTCCTCTTGCGTTAAGTTGAAGCAATAAATTCGAAGAGGCGTTTAAAAAGACATTACCCGACCGTAGTGCTTGGTATTGATATATTCAGTATTGCCGTATTGCCTGTACGATCACTATTCCCCGCGTTTCTGGGACCATCATTTATCGTAGTTACGCGTATCTTGTAACGTTCCATCCACTTTGAGCACCATTTTGTTGAGCTGCCCGTCTTCTATTTCTCTATTAACTCTATCTATTAGTATACGCGTTTTTCTGGAATCAATACAATAAATTGAATTCTCAAGTTTCTTCAATTTTGGTTCCACTCGAGGAAATAATGTTTTTAAAAATACGGTAGTAAATTCTCTTCGATTTTCAATGAAAAGAGCGTGCCGATAGTTGTTCCAAATTTCACGTTTGCTCGAACAAAAGTTTCCCTAAAGACATTCGTTAAAATTAAATCGATACGATAAATAGAATTCTCAATTTTCATCACTTTTGGTTCCACTCGAGGAAATAATGTTTTTCAAAATACGGTAGTAAATTCTCTTCGATTTTCAATGAAAAGATCGTGCCGATAGTTGTTCCAAATTTCACGTTTGCTCGAACAAAAGTTTCCCGAAAGACATTCGTTAAAATTAAATCGATACGATAAATAGAATTCTCAATTTTCATCACTTTTGGTTCCACTCGAGGAAATAATGTTTTTCAAAATACGGTAGTAAATTCTCTTCGATTTTCAATGAAAAGATCGTGCCGATAGTTGTTCCAAATTTCACGTTTGCTCGAACAAAAGTTTCCCGAAAGACATTCGTTAAAATTAAATGTTCGAGCGACACAATTCGAAGAGCGTCCATGATCGCAGTTTGAAGACGTGTCCGTGTCGGGCCGACATTTTAAACAAATGGGCGAATCGGCAAAGTTTTCATTGGCCATCAAGCGGGGCGCGCGGACCGGCAGCGTAAAAAAGATTTTGTGTAGCCAATCGTAAAACGATCGTAACTCACGGTACGAATGCTTAACAGGTAAAGTTACGGTGAACGCGTGCAATTAAACCGTGTTTCAATTAACACGTACGGCCATTAGGCGCCGGAGTAGAAGGCCATAGAAGCGACTCTGAACGCGAGCTCGATACTTCCTGCGGGCCATGTATTTTGGAGGATCCGGTACAACGTTAGGCCGTTAATATCGCAGCTTGATCTCAGCCGGAGAACCAAAGCTCGCTTTCAGGTTTAAATGGCGACTAAGTAATCTCCACGCTCGCTCCTCTCTCGCCCTTCACCCTTAACCACTCTTCACCATTACGCGCTGCAACTAATACGTGTAACCGTACCCTATGGTTACCACTACCACCGCTCAGACAAATCCCAAAACCGGCTCGCTCGCCTATTCTCCAGCCCTCGCGCGTTCCCTTTCTCTTATTCTTCGGGAGCACTTCGCTGAAGAATCACGTTTCATGGATTGCGACTCGCTATGAAGCCGATTATACCTACATATTAACCCTTTGCAAACGAGAATTATTTAATTATTTAATTCCTATCAGACTCGATCCCGAAACTTTGGGGATATGCATGGATTTTCTTTCTTTGTTGGCCAAATTCACTTTAACCCCTTGTCCTACAATAACGAGCCAGACTCGTGATAAAGTCCGTTACTAATTTCCTCAAAATGGAAATAAAATTCTATTTTGTTGTAGTTGATATATATCCTTTGAAATTCTGAAATTAAATAAAAGAATGAAAGAATGAAATTCTGAACGATGAAGCATTTCCAATCATTATAATCACAAAATAAATAGTAGCGCAAGGGGTTAAGGGGGTGAAATCGACCGTTGAAAATTCGGCTACTTTTCGTAATCAAAATGTGATCAATAGACTCAAGATTTTCGTAGAAAATAAACATTTTCTGCACTCACAGAAACGTCTACCTAAAATGGTTACATCTCTCGATCACTTTAATAACCTAGAAATAATATAATACTGTCCTTAAATGGTACTAACATATTTTTCCTATTTTATCCTTGACCTACTAATTTTTGTTACAATTGCATAAAATCCAGAGTCCAGTGATTACCTCTTTAAAATCAAATTTCTTTTGTACAAATGTTCGTACTTAATACACTACCGCTCAAAAGTATCCGGACAATTGCGAAATATCGTTATTAGCATTGCATCAAAGTTATTTCAGTGACTAAAATTGATTTTTATTAGTTTCTTGTGAAATATCTGACCTTCTAAATTAAAAATTACGTATCGTAACGCATCGTGTCGGCCCCATTGTACCATTCACATTTGTCCTTACCATATTTTACGTATCTTTAGAAACAACAAATATATTTGAGTTTATAAGTGCCCGGATACTTTTGAGCGGTAGTGTATACATGATAAACATATACAGGATAAACATGATAAGTCGAAAATATAGAATAAACATTTTTCGTTTGAGGCTTTGTGTTCGAGAAAATCGACTTTGAAGATCTGTCAGGTTTGTGTGCTTTAGTATATGCAGGAAGTAGATTTGGTTGGTCATGATCGGACGCGTCAGACAATTCCTATCGAACAGCATGCTGCATTTCAAACTCGATTTTCTCGATAACGAAACTTCGTATGAACAAATTCTATTCTATATTTTTGACTTATTCTTTCATGTAGAATCACCCCCTTGTACCACCAGTTACCAAACACCCTGTATAAATCGACTCAACGAATGGATGTTATTTTCCCCAGATTTAAGGGTGGTACAGCGTAAGTTAGGCTTGAAGGTATTCTCGTGGTGTACTCGAGGGTGCCTGAGTCGACTGTGTACGTAAAGAAAAAATGTTTCAATTGGCATTGAACGGTGTGGGTGGCGCATGCACCGGGGCACGTGCATTGCAGGTAGTTCGCTTGGAACTCGCCGACGAAATAACTCGCGGCTATTAAACACGTTCAATGTAATCAATAGGGGTAGTAAACGCGCGCCGGTAAGCAAGCGAAGCGGGTCGGAGAGGGTTGAAGAGCCGGCTACTTTATTCGCTACTCTCGTCGACGAGTTTACTCTTCAGCTATTAACACGTTCAGGCAGCGGCGGCGGCGGCGTGACAGGCCGGTCGCATCGGGTGCTCTTATCTAAATAATAATATAAATAATAAATAACGCGTGGCACGGTGGATCACGGTTGTTTTATCGTTGGACCTGGATCTTTGTACGATAGAAAAATTTCCTGTATCGATCGCAAGCTGCACAGAATATCGAATAAAAATTCTTGTAGTAATTCTTCTGCGAGTTTTTGTCGTGCGTAGCAAATGGCAAAATGGCGTGCCGGAGGAAACGTGTTAGGAAACAGGGTGCAAAAAGATTGCCGGAAGAGAAATTGTTCGGTGGATATCGTGATGTCCAATGAAAATATCATACAACGAGTCGGGGCCAGTCCCGGCGCACATGGTCCTATCCGAGATTTTGCTATTAATATTTAACTGCACCGGAAAGATTAAAAAGTTTCCGGAATTTTAATATAGCCACTCTCCGGGGAGCCGTTTTCATGCGGAGACCGCTGCCAGACGCATATAGGCGAGTTTCCCCGAGGTACCACTGACAAATGTATGCGTGCATGTTTCACGCATACACCGTCCACGAGTTAGGCGAGCATCGGCGTGCATTTTTATGTACGGTGTGCTCGCTAAATTTCGCCGGGACCGTCCGGGGAGTGATTCCACGTAACAAATAGAAATTGAATGGAATAAATTGCTTTCGTTTTTTAGCGGCTCGATAATTACGTTGTTACGCTCGTTTCGGAAGGTTTTTCCCAAAACAAAAAATTTTGGAAACGCGCTAGAACGTTCGCTGTTCGATCCTTGTGCGTCGATGCGTGTCGATGCACCCATTTCAAATTCGCAGATTGCCAACACCTATTTACGGTGGTAATGTTTTTAACACTTTGACTGTCAAACCAGAAACCTAAAAAATTCCATATAATCAGTGTTATTTAATGAAATAAAAATCGGAAAAAATTAAATGTATGATACTCAGTAGTCCTCCAATATTCTTACATTGTACCGATCCCAATCAAATTTGGTACAACGAACGTATTTAACGTGAAAATTAATTTTAAAACTTGGACAAATAATTCCGTCATCCACATATGGGTGACATGGCAGTCAACGTGTTAATTTTTGCAATCGTGTTCCTTTTTAACTGGGCAATTTATTTGATAAAATGAAAATTGAGAGGTTACGTGGCCAATTTCGCATACTATCACTGCAGAAGCGAGTTTTTAGATTTTCCTTTGAATTTTGTAATGTCAAATTTGAATTTTTACTTACTCTGTGAGTAAAAGCAGAATGGGTTTCTACGAAATTCGTCTCGATTATCGATGCTCGAGTTCAATGAGAATTCTGGCTGACATTTTTTTCTATATCAGCTGACAGAATATTTCAGTGTAATCCGAGTCTAATTAAAATGGAGAGGTGATTATTTTAAATTGTCGGACCTACTAATCATTAGTAGGACCTGCTAATTATTATATCTTATCTGACTCTAATTAAAATGGAGCAGAGATTATTCTAAATTGTCGAAGCCAATGATTATTATTTGTTATCGAGACATTGAAATGGTTTCCTCAGATTACGATTTTCCAAATAAATTGAGTACTCACCAGCCCAAAGGTTCCACAAAATTCTGAAAAGAAGAAAAAATCAATCAGTATATTGCACAAAAAATATTCCAAAACGAGATCGTCGAAAAAAAAATGAAAACAGAATTATTCTCGAACCTTTCATACTCGCAGTACAGCAGTTCTACAGTGCAAATTTGTAAATCAGCAATCGTATAAAAACGTGGAGAAATGGTACAAAGAATGACAAGCTGCCGATCTTAAAAATCGTCTGAAATTTCAAAATTCAACGTTTCCACGAGCAAATGAAGTTAACTCGGTTCGTGCTCGAAGATTTTCAAATCAACAGCGGTAAAAAAAACCCTCAAAAAACGTTAAAAAAGAGCGATATGAATTTTTAAAAATACACTCCCATTGCCTGCAGATGAACGAATCCGTACACTTTAAAGTGTCGTATATCACTTGGAAAAAATCCTGCGATATTCGACGTTTCGAAATAGGAAGTCGGTAGAAAATAATAACCGTCGACAGTTTTCGAGTGATTTCGCGGCGCGGAAAAAATAGCAAGTAATATTTTCGGTGGTGGGGGGATGTCCTCGAGATATCTGTTCCTAAAATCGTTTCGATTACGTCTCCTCTATTTCTCGCGCGAGCATGAAGGAAGAAGTGTTGGCGCAACATCGGAGATAAAAAAAATGCGACTGCTTCGCTTCGCGGATCGTCGCAACGATGACGGGGCAGGGGGAGAGGCGGAGGGGGGATGAGAGAGGGCCAAAAGGGCGTGGTAAGAGGGGGTTGGGGCGAGGAAGAAGGGGGTGTCGGGAACGAAGAAGCAAGGGTGGTTGGAAAAGTTGACAGCCTCCGAAAGTTTCGACACCTTTAGGGAAAGCGACGGCTCTATTAGTTTGCAAACGACCGTACTTCTGCTCGAGATCTTTATCCGTAAAAGTACGTACAACTTTTGCGTGTTATCGGCTAGATAGAGCCAACGAATAGACTGGTTCAATTGTAATGTCCGGACATAATAATTTAGCTTTCACCGACGACCCCCCCCCCCCCACGTAGCGTTTTTCTTTTTCTTGCTTTCTCTCGATCTCTTTAATCCTGTCGTGCAATTGATGAGCACCACCCTCTCTCTCTCTGTCTCTCTCTGCACAGGAGTTTCGTATCCTCGGAGCTTTTTAATTGCACCGATACAACTTGAACTTTCTTGATTCCATCTGAAAAGTCCGCGCCGGTCGGACTTACTTTCGCACTTTTATTGAGCCACGCCGGGAACCGTCGCTCGGAACAGGAAAAGCACACCGAGCAAGATTTTTATAGTTGAAACGCCGCGTTACACCCGATACTGTAAATAAAACTGTTCTGTCCGGGTTTATTGATTGTCGGAAATTGCTGGAAGAGCGAACGGGGATGCCGAGGAGATATTGATTCTGTGTGTTGCTCGTTGATAATGGTTTTGCTAATCATTTTCGACTTGCTCGCACACTATCTGCCTGTCCAACGATACCACAACTTTTTTTTACAAACTGCTAGAGGCGCAAGAAAAGCAATTTAAATATATAGATGTTCTCCCTTGAATACGGATGTGCGGGTGAAATTTTTGAACTTAATTTCAAAACAACAAGCTATTTAACTCGTAATTGAACTATATCTACGAAAAATTAATAAGAAATTTCTCTTTAGTCCGTAGAGAGATAAATTGTATAGAACGAGTTTGATCAAACATAGTTTAATTTCCACGAGAATTTAATTTTAATGTAGAATTATATGTATGTACTTCCAGTACGAGGAGCAGCCGTTTGACATTTGCTTCGGTTGTATCTCGCAGTTACACGATTGCAAATTATGCAATCACGTGCGATTAAACATTAATCAAAAATTTAAATTACACAATCGCAGAGAGAAGCCATGATTAACCAGAGGCGGGAGGGTTCGAATGGTATAATACGTAGAATAGTTGGCTTTTACTTTATTTTTAATACCGGCAGAGTAGATATGCATATTAATGACAAATATGCAAATTGTTTATGGTCGACGGAGCCGACGGTTAACAGAAGAGCGTGCACGCTCTAAATTCCAGTCGCTCCCTAAATTTCCTACAATTTCCCTTGAAGTTCGTCGAAGTCGGGTTTTTTCGTTCGCCGGTACACATGCCAGTTCCTCTCTGCTAGAAGCGAAGCCTAAAGTGGACGGTAGGATCAAAGCGAAATCCGACGAAATAGCTTATCTCGCCGGATATCGAGTTTCAAGGGTGGAAGAGAATTATTAGTTACTGATCTTTTGCTGGCTGCGTGTTTACTTATCCTCTTATTGGCTATCTCGAGGCATTTTGGTATTTCTCCTGCCTGAGAGACTGCTATTTACTTATCGACACATTTTATTCTATTTTACGAACCCCCGGGAACACGCACGGTTTTCTCCTTTGGCTTCAACAACCAGAATAAGAGCAAACTGTTCCACCAGAATGTTAAACGTAAATCTATAGGAAACAAAAATATTCCACTTCAATTTTAGTTGGCAGGAGTTGCATGAAAATGAATGGCATTTTATTTCACTTTTAGCACAAAGCATTCAAATAGGAAAATTTTTCCCTTAGTCTAATCCTTATAATATCGTCGATAAAAATGGGAATTTACAATCTGTTTAGAATATTTGTATTTTTCAATCATGTGCAACATCATATTTATATTTCTATATGCTCATAATGCCACCAACAGATAAGAATTATTTGAATGTTCTTTGGGGCAAATTGGCATCAGACATTTTGGTGGGAAACTGCATTGGAAGATGCGAACAATTTTATAGGAAATTCCCTGCAAATATTGCAACAGCGTACATGGCTTATTCGTTGGAGTTTATTTGTATGTTTCAATCAACAATCCGTTTAGAATAGAGATTGAAATATCACAAGATATTCTTCAATTAAAATGAAGGAACCCTTGATCTCCTTAACACTAGAACTACCGAACCAGTCAAAACGACTGGTTCCTAATTCATTTTTTTCATAATTACTGAAATTATAAAAATGTTTTCGTCAGAATTTTTTGAAAGAACTTTTTCATTGAAGCACGTGTTAGAATAAAAATGGTATTAGGTTTGAACAGATGTGGTCTTGTCATCATTACAAAGCAATATTCGTCAGTTGTATTTATTACTGGGTAGATCTAGTGTTATCTAATAAAATAGGAGTATTAGAAATTTGCACAGGGCGTAAAAACGTTGTTAACCTAGCATAAAAGAAACTTTTAACAACATTGAAAAATCCAAGGTGTAGTCGGGGGATGGAGATTGTCTTTCGAAGACAATTGAAGGATTTTGTCCCCCCCCCCCCCCGCGGAATGAAACGAAAGAACGGGCTCGAGGGCAATCAGCATTTTGCAAGATTACCGACAGACACCAGGGTCGGCGTTTACGCGAGTAAATACAGGCCCGCTCTCGGATCCACACAAATCTGTATACTCAGGAGCGTTGCGAATGTGCGGTCGCTTGATTTATATCCCCTTAAGATTATCACTCCTTCCGTTACCAGAACCTATCCCCCCCCCGTCTTCATTCGCTATCCCGCTCTTAGAGCGTCTGCTACTTCTCTAAGTGGTTTGCGACTTCCTGCCATGGTCTGCGAAGTGAATCTAAAGTCTAGAGTTCTCGCAACAGCGGTTGAAATCTATAGATCAGTTCCAGTTGCCGGGGAATCCTCGATCCTCTATGTGCTCGGACGTGTACACGGATGTTCCGCAAAAAGTTTTAAGAACCTACCACGCAGTTTGTACTTCCCTTTCGAAGGGCTCGCGCTTTGTAGACACGGTCCTCCGATACTCCTTCGAATTTGTACATTTACGTAGTTAATTTTATCCAATTTATGTCACATTACTCTGTTGATAATTGGAAAATCTACGGTGGATAAGGTAAAAGCATCGAATCCGTCGAAATTCGCGTAATAACAGGAAGCGGAAATATGATTTTGGAATAGTGGGATGGTAAACGAGAATCTCGGGAAGTCCCCGTAAACAAACAATGTTTATACCTCGGAAAGCGAACGTTCCCGGATTCATGTTTATACGACCTTTTCTCATCCTTGAGATGAGTAGAATAAGCTTCTATTGTTTGCTCGCCGACGTACGTACATACACTCCCGCTCATAAGTTTTAGGACAGTGATCATATTCGTATTCAACTTTGTAAAAATGAAATAATCGTTGAAGGATGCGAACAAATTTTTCCTTATTTAAACGTTCACACGTCGGAGAAAGGATGCTGCTCTCGTATATCAAAAATCTTACTAAGAAGTAACAAAATATATTTTTATTACAATGTGCACTGTTGTTATATTATTCCATTCTCGTTTCAAAATATTCCATAAATGTGTTCTCGAAGCAGGGCAAAAGTTCCGTACCTGTCTGTCCAGTTTATCTCTTAATTTTTCTATGGGGTTCAAATCTGGTGATTGGTGTGGCTATTTCATAATTTTTAACGAATTGTTACATTGAAGTTGTAATTATTACTGAACATATGAGGATATTTAAATAATGTAGTTAATACAGTTAAAAGTTTATACAACTACACGAAACTACACGTTCATCTACTACAGGGAATACCAGAGTTTTACTAAAAACCAAAGGTTTCCTAAGACTTATGAGCGGGAGTGTACGTACATACGTGTTGCAGTTTGTTCAAGTTTCTCTTAAGTTCTGTTTGTTTCTACTCTTTCACGTACGAGAACAGCTTGTTAGAGATTTAATGTTCAAAAAGAATGCTATACCGTGATACTGGTTAACAAAATGACAGTTGTGGCAAACTCTAGCTACCTTCATTCCTCCCCTCACTGGACGATAGAGAAACAAAACGTAATCATGGGAATTTTTCATCGCAATCGAGTCCCACTGTGCGGCGCTCGGTTGACGATAGAACGAACGCGTTTGTGAAATGATTCGAGGAAGTTACGGAATAACGTGGTTCGCTGGTAGGCACTTAAAATCCTGGATAGCCTAGCGGAGTCTTTCGGGCCGATCTGAACGCGTCCCGAGGAAACTACCCCCGCTCACCCCCGGGATCCCGATTTGGCCCGGGTTATAGTAGTAATAGTAGCCGGTCGCCCGAATCTAGCGAACGAGCGACGGCGCACTCGGACTTGAGACGTTGTCAGGGTTTAAATCTTACCTCTCCTGCCTTCCAGCTCCCTGCATCACCACACTGCCACCCTCTCGTCGTTGCTGCCCGAGTTCGGCTACGACCGACCGCCCCGTTGCTCTTTGCTTCCGCCTCTTTGCCCCCCTCGGCCACCTCTCGACAAACTGACCCCGTAAACTTAGCCTCACCCCTCCGACCATCTCTTCTGTTCACGCTCCAACCCCCTCCCTCCCTACCCCTCTTTCCCTCGTCTCATCTCCTTTTCTCTTCTTCCCTGTCCCTCGTCCCGGACGCGTCTTGCCACCGGGGAACCCTCTTCCTCGGGCCACCACCATCGTTTCGTTCCTCAACAAATAGTCAAAGAGAATTCGGTCCAACCAACCGGCGACATAGTTATAACAGTTTTAACGGACCCGGCCGCCGCGCTTGTAATTGTCTCGCCGCGATCGCGATCCCCTAACGCGTACGGTTCGTCAGTGCAAGCCTCGGAAAGCAACGAGAAGAAAGCTGAAAAATTCCATGAAATCAAAGTAAGTTATTTGATAAAATAGAAATGGAAAAAAATTAAATGCACGATATTGTGTAGTTCTGCAACTTTCTTGCATTTTACAGGTCCTAATCAAATTGGTACAATGAACATATTACGCAAATTTAGCGCGTCTTGCCCTGGGTGCCACGGTTTTATTTTAAAGAAAACATGAAGCTTTATAAAATATAATAATATTAAGTTACTGATACAACATTGCAGTGGCATTTACAGTATTTTTATTTAAATCAATATGTTCTCTACACTATACACATGTTTCATTCATCCTTTCTAATAGTTCCTAACTCAAATAGCCATTTGTAGCGAATGTAAACTTGCAGCACCCACTACGAGATATCTCGTAGTTGGCAGTCAATGGGTTAACGTAAAAATTCATTTTAAAGAACAAATAATTCCGTCACCCATATATGGATAACATGGCAGTCAACGTGTTAACCAATAAGCAAATTAAGTGCTTGGTTGGTCGAGAGAAAGGGGCACACAGTGATATTTAACTGCCAAATTTTAGAATGAAAGAATGAAACTAAACTGTCAGACGCGTACCAAATACACATTTCTGGTAAAATTCCAAAATCCCCAAATAGGGATCGTGGCAGCTAACGGTTTAAAAAGTATTGAACTGCAGTTACGAATATATAAAAATTTGCAATGTACCTTATCAGTGTAGGTTTCTTTTGATTATCTTGGGAAATGTTCTTACAACTTCGTTCAACTTTCCAACGTTACGTACATCAAGGCAATCATCTGCAAAAGAAAATCCTGCATTATTCTAACACGAAGGACGACCGCATTTTGCAACAAAAAGTTAATATATTACGGCAGTGTACCACCACAGTAGCAGAATTCAATACAGAAGAATACTCAACGATTCAATTCTGAATACAAAAAGGGCAATGTTCCATTTCACTTGAATCGAACGAAACTGTTCGCGAAGAAAATAGGATCTCTTATTCAACATGTTCACCGATAGTGTCACATGCTTGGTATGGATTCCATTTTGTAGTTCCGCTGGCAAAAACTGTGTACAGCCCTTTAATGTCTAATAGTAAAAATGTGAATTTCACCAGTCTCTATTTTCATGAAAACTAGAAAATTACTTCAAACGATACGCAAAAATGAGTGCTTTCAGCCCTCTGGGATCTGCACGAAATTCGAAAAAGGCGTAAGGTAAAGGCACCAGTAGTTAACAATTTTTTTTTTTAAACCCAGCCAAAGAAAATCAATGGAAAATGTCCGTTCCATGGAAAAAGGCTATATTTTATTCTTGAATAAATAAGCGTTATAGCTTACAATCCCATGTAAATGATAAATATCAATAAAACGGTTCTTTTTTTCTTTGCTTTCACATTGCTATTTTCAATGCTCGATTACATTCGAGTGTGAAAAATTATAGCAGCATAAAATACAACGCCGCTCGAACTATCTCGAGTGTGTACAGTTTGGCCTGTTTAGCGCGCTCGAATTAACTCGATCGTACAAGTTAAGGGGTTAAAAATGTACCAGTAGTTGACCATTTTATATAAAAACATAAAAAATAAGGTTTTTATAAGCTGGGCTGTTGTTTGAATTTCAAAATAATAAGAACATTTCAAACCTTATTTTTTATGTTTTAACTACTGGTACATGGTCAACTACTGGTGCCTTTACCTTACAGCCTGCGGATGTGAAATAAATAAATGTTTTCGGTTTGTTTGGAGCGATAATAATGAAATCGGCTTTCCGTAAACGTTTTCCAAGAGCCGGTAAAGAGAATATTGACGGGAGGGAGTATGAGTGGAAGGCGTGTAATGGCTTGACTCTTCCAGTCGGAAGTTTTCAGGTTGTTTGACGGGGGTGGGAGAGGGTGAACTGGCCGAGTATGTCTGAGGTAGGGTTTGGTAGGTAGGTCAACGAGTATGAAATTTCAATGAGGCAGCTACTCTCCGTCACCACGGAAGAATCCCCCGGCGCGCGTATAGTCCGCCGGGACTGAAATTATGCTTAGAGTCTGAAATATCGAGCGACCAGGGGGCGAAGGGGTGCAGAGACAGACTTGGGGGACTTGGTAGCAGGAGACGACGGAGGGGTAGAAGATAGAAACACTGGCCGGGTACTAAAAGAAAGACGGGGACGGAAAAATCCGGTAAGAGGCCGCATCTTACATTCTCTTTGTAAACCTTGCTAAGGATCTCCAGCCACTCCTTGCTCGGCTCTCCGCGGAGATAGAGAGAAGAAAATAGGACCGGAAAACATCCAAAAACAGCCCACGTACGAGCACCGCTTTGAAGCTCAATATCTTGTTTGCCAGAAGTTGAACTCGGTGAAATCAATGTTACACGCGAGTCTTGTCCCGGGGATTTTACTTCTTCCATTCTGTGCCTTCTTTTAATTCGATTTCCATTCACGTAACACAGTCAGATGGCCGAAATTACACTCGCGTTTTTTCACCCCCGCCGTTGATCGGTGACCCCGATAACCCGCCACCGGATACTATACTTGACACTGGGAAACATCAAATTTCAATTATCGGATTTTTAGTCTAAAATTCTTGAGCAGTCTTGTCTACGAGTGTCGGAGGTTCGATAATCCTGCCTTTGTAATTTTTCAATTGTACCAACCAATCATTTTGTGGCCCACACAGAATATATTCAACAGAGGAAATATCAAGTTGCATTTTGTTCGAAATTGTTAGACGGATCCGTTTATTTAATAGCCGTCTCTTTTTTTGAAAATCCTCAATCGTACGATTTCCAGCGCCAAATATATAATTTTTAACAATTTAAATATAAAAATATCAGATTTTCACCAGCCTTTACTCGTGCTCGTATCAAGACGGAAATATTTAAAAATTTTAATCAAAGCACCTCCGTGATTTTGATGAAATTTTGCAAACTAATTATTCTTAATGTTATATTTCGGACCAGATGCCCCCAAAAATTCGCCTTCGAAATATATTTCTATTATAATTGGAGAATTGTAATATTTCAAATTTCACTGATATTGAAGCTATCGATTAATTCATTCGTGCACGCGTTGCGATGAGAATATTTGGAAATTTTAATGAACCAATTTTTGTCATTTTTATTTTGCCAGCTAAATATTCTCGATGCTCGGTATCTCTAATGCTAACAAGAACATAATGCTTGCTCTGTAACTAAATAGCAATTTAATCGGAATTCAGACGTTCCATTAATACTTCCATTTTACATTTGACGAAAATTACTTCTTTGTAAAATACTACATGTTTATAAAAAGCTTTCCCATGTACCGGTCCGAGCAGCTGCGAACTTTTCAGGGTTAATAATGCCGAATGCGTTCTGTTTTTTATATTATACTGTATGTCGTAAACTATAAAAGCGTTTGCATATTTCTCGTCGCTATATTTCCTCTTACAACAAAATATTTTCGAGCTTATTAAGCTTTTTCGAGGCTTTTAATCTCGTCCACGCTATACAAATTGAAATAGCTGTTTCATGAAAGATATAAAAATATTCGAATTTAAATACCATACCTTGCTAATGGAGCACAGACTGTATCGTCTAATTCAGAAATATTGGGCCACGATACCTCACGACTTTAATAGTTCTAATCTTTCTGCTGTTTTTTTTTATTTATTTAACGTTGCTTTAACACGTAAAATGCAAGAAAGTTGGAGGACTACTCAATATCACACATATAATTATTTTCAATTTTTATTTCGTTAAATAACTTACTTTGTATTCATGGAATTTTTTAGGGTTCTGGTTTGGCACTCAAAGTTTTAACGTCAAAGGTCCTTAGCAACACGGTACATTTTCTTACAATATTTTGTAGATCTTTGTATCTTTGATATATTGAGCACGTGCTCCTCAGAACCTAGCAGAATGGGTAAGGATCCAGGCAGCTTAGCATTTTTCCTTTCATTTTCATATTTTTTGCATTCCAGTATAAGGTGATTTATATTAACCCCACTTGCACTACTATTCATTTTGCGATTATAACGATGAGGAATTCTTCATCGTTCAGAATTTCATAGAACAAAAATGAATGGGTTATTTCTGATTTCTGCTGTTTGTGCAATTGTCGAAGACCGAGAAAGGCCAACGGTCTTTCACACAGGTAACGGAGATCGCCGAAACCGGAGTGGAAGAGAGGCCGAAGCAGAAACGATTTATCGGTCCTGAAAATCGGTATGCGGTTGTACGCGGAAGTGCTCCGCTCATTAGGTTCGAAAAGTATGCGCTCGGCAGCGGCGGCGCATGGATTCCTCGCTCCTCGAGGAAGCTTCTGAAATGTTTCGCGTCCCCTCTTTAACCCTCTCTCCTCCGTTTCGCCATACTACTTGAGGCCCCTTCTGCGACTTGTTCTCTTGTTCGTGGAGTCCTCTTGCCACGGCATGTTATCTCCGACATGCCCGGGCGCTGCTGCTGCGTTAGATCCACAGAATCGCCGTTGGTACAGACGAAAGAGAACGAAGGGAAAAGTAAAAATAAGAAGGTGGGATAGCCGGTTGGTAGCCGGGTCGTCAACCATGCCAACTTACCATCCCCGTGTCTCCGGAGAGAGAAAACGAGAGAGAGAGGGGGGGAGAGAGGGAGAGGAATAGTGAGCAGGGAGAGAGAACTACCTTCGAAGTGGAAACGTGTCGGCGCTGGGTCCAGGCACTTGTTGTCCGACTAAATTATTCAAGCCACTCGACGGCACAATGATATGTGTCCGCCCTTTTCCTTGCTTGGCTCTCTGCCCCTCAGTCTGCCGAGTCCAATGGTTCCTCGGTTCCTCAAGCTACTTCCAATTCGGCTCAGTTTGCCGGATATCCTACGACCTAGAAAACCATTCCGCTCGTTGTCATGGCTCTTTCCTAGATCTCGAGAAACGCGCGAGAGAGTGTCTTTCGCATCCTTTTGCCCCCCCGGGAGGGGGGGCTGCTCTGATTTATCAACTTTCGGGAAAAATCGATTCTTCCGTCCCGGCCGATCGATTCCCGTTCGCTGCGCGCACCGGATATCGCATCTCCGAAGTTTCCAGAGCCAGAAATTCGAAACCGTTACGCAGATACAGCCGGTGAAACAGCAGCGCAATTTCAAAGGCATCGGAACCGGTCGGCTGCTAGGAGTTTCCGCGCTAACTAATTTCGATTGGGGATCGCGTGCAATTGGACGCGGATAGATCGATCGAGGTTGGTGGTGGAAGACGTCGTTAAAAATTGCCTCGGTTCGAAGCTCGACGATACAGCCCCCGGGGGAAAATTCATACGTCAAATTTCGAGAGTCGCTGGATCGCGGAATCTTCAATCTTCCGATCCACGGGATAGATTCATGCAAAAACGTCTACGAAAGAAAATGACCGATGACCTGCTGCGAGGTAAGCAGCTTCGAACCGCGAGTCCAGATTTATTGTCGTCGGTACGATGGTGCTTTTTCGAGAAATTAGAACGAGGTTCGATCGCGCGTTATTTTTCGGAAATTTAGCGTGCATCCGCTTTCCGGAGTTGCGGCGTTCGCGAGGGGCGTTAACGTTTGAACGATCGTCCCCGGGATCGGGTCAATGGCGGCCGCGTTGATTCTCTGTTCGATGTATCAAGACCGATTTGTCGGAACGGCCCGGTCGGTAATCAGGGGATCGATTCCTTGAATAACATCGTTCAATCTGCCACGATCCTGTTGCGGCATTGTGCAACGCCCCGGGCACTTCTTTGTCCGGGTGGATCGCGATTGATCTATCCTCGTTACGCTCGATTACTTGGCGGAATTTCTGAAATCTACCGGAGCCGCGAAAAATTGATCCACTTAATAACGCGGAATAACCTGATGGCTCTCCTGAAGGGTTTGTTGCGCAGCCCTGTTTAGGGACAGTGTGCTCCGACGAGAACACTGGTTCGACCAAGTTTTGTTAACATTTTGCCCGCCGGAGAATTGTTAACACTTCGATTTCTTCATCCCCGAGACCTCGACAATTCAATTCAATTGAAAAGAAGCTTCGAGATCTCTTTTTAAACGACAGTCCAGAGAAATAAGAGAGATCAAATCGAAATAATAGAAAATCTAAAAAAGAGAGATCTTTTTATCTAAAAATCTAATAATAGTTTCATAACCAAGTCTGTTTCTTCTGTTCCTTTCCATTTCATTAAAAACATTAGTTCTCCGCTAGAGTCTGTAGCGCCAATGAATTTTTCTGGTTGCAATTTTCTCCTTTTTAAACACTCTATACGAATATACGGATATTCAGAATTCATAGTTAAGAAAAATCTAATAATAATTGGATCGAATTCTTCGGGACGATTTATTAATTCGAAGTTGCTGTCGCTGTTGGAAGATTTGCTGAAATAAATTTTGCTGGATGATGCGAATAATAGATTTTTATCAAGTAATTGTGGGAGTTTCTACGAGTTTTCCAAAAATTTTGCAAAATTGCACAGGCTAATCGCGCCAAGCAATTTGCGGTGTTTGCTTATTTTATCTGCATTGTGCCGCGTTTCAACTTTGCCAGTCTCATGTAAATTACCGTGCTGAACGTACTGTCGCCTAATACTGTTACTTGCGAACTTATTTAATTACCCCAGTGGAACGTACTAATGAATCTCCGTATTTATCCTGCGCGTCACGGGTGATTAAATAACGAACGTATGACGATGGTAGATTTTCTGCTGGTCCCCGCAATTTTCTATCTTGTTCTACGGGGTCGATACATGGTATACTCCGTCAAAGTATAATACGCAAACCCTATTCGAGAAGTTCGGTCGCAACGCGCATAAAATTTGTACAGTCGGAAGTGTATTGTTCCGTTGCTAAATGACTGGCATAAGAAAACCCATGAAATATCCACGTCCACAACGAAAATTCCGTGCGAGGAAACAGAACCGAATGCTCGCAACAGAACGGTTGTATTAGAAAGCTTATGCGCCTTAAAAAATGGCCATAAATTTTCGATCGATCGGGGGGGGGGGGGGGGGGGGAGCATCATATTATCTAGAGCGTTCATGCGTCCCGCAACACTTTCCGATAATAAACCATATTTCCATGGTGCTCTAGGGAATTATAAAAGCGTTATAGTTAAACAACTGACCGAACGAATGGCACTCCAGAGACTATTGATTTTTAATCGATTTTCCGCTGTGTTTCAAAAATGCTTATCCCAAATGTCCGCCATAGTTTAACGCGTTACTAATTCACCTAGTACTTTTCAGTCGGACCGAAATTGTTCCCTCAAATTACCACGAATAAACACGCGAGGAGTGACTATTTTCCTTTGCCGGATAAATTGCCATAAATCATTATTGGAAAGAAATTGAACAGCAAGAATAAATAAAACAACGAAAAGCTCCTTACTTACGTTTGATTTTAACCCCTTGTACTACGATTTGTTTCACGATTTCAGTGATTAGAACTATTTTGTAATTTATAATTTCCTAAAAAAAGGAGAAAATTTATATCTATTGTATGCCTATACGTACTCCGATAGCTGTATATTAACAACCAGCCAAAATAGAATTTTATTTCGGTTTAAGGAAAATTAATAAGAAATATATTTATTAGACCCTGTTCAGAATCTTCATCACGAGTCTGACTCGATATTGTAGGGCAACGGGTTAAAAGAACATTCTACTGTTTCGTCAAACAACGACTTCGTACGACGTCTGGATCGATCGCAAATTGTTTAAAAATGAAAACGAACCGTGACCACCCAAGGTTCAAGACGCAGAGACACGAACAAAGGGGCGAATCCACACACGTATTTTTATTCGAAGACACCGGAGAGTTGTGGAGTCGAACGCACGATAATTAGCATAGTGGAACGCGAACTGCAAAAGGCAAGGGCAAGACAGAGAAATTTGCGAGGATTCCCGTCGGGAACCACGGAAACCGTAGCAGTTCGCGCGAATGGGTCAGTCCTTAATATCCTGTCTTCTTCGCCAGGCTTTCGCAACATTGACTGCAGACACTCGCGTTCACGGACTTATTCAGCACCGTGCACACACAGAGGGGCTCACACACTTGGAACCCTCGGCTAACTCCGTGCTCCTTTGCTCGATTTCTTTCCCCCTCTCTCCTCTCCCCACTCCCTTTTCTCTGTCTTTCTCCGTAGTCCTTTGCCTTCCGCCGTCTCTCCTAGATTCTCGACCTCCTTCTTTTGGATGGTTTTTTAGAGGTCCGAGGTTGCAAGCGTTCTACGTTCCAAGATTCTTCCTGGCGATAGGTGGACGCCGGTTTCTCCAGCAGGGGTGTACGAACGAGGAGAGGAGAGGCGAGGCGGGGGAGGGGAACGGGGAGGGGAGGAGGGATAACGTCCAAGAAATCTTTTCAAATCCCTCAGCATTTAAATATTCGTACCAATTCCATCCCTTCTCTCTGCGATGCTTCGAGCTTTCTCGGCCCCTCGAGCTACCCTCGGTTGACCAACGAACCGACGCGAATCACGGTTGTATTCAAAGAGCTTTCGCTCGTGTTCCCACCATCGTTTCTCCTTCCATCTCGTCTCCTGCGTGGTTGTACACACAGATCCCAGTCACCCCAGGTTTCTCTCTGTCCCTTTGCCACGGGCTCGGCTCTGCTCGGTTTCAGCTTCGTGCTCGGCCTCGGCTTCGGCTTCGGCTACGGCTACGGCTTCGGCTTCGGCTTCGGCTCGATCTAGCACACACACACACACAGTCCCTCGGATACAGTGGAAACGGGCCAGTGTGTGCGTTATTGGCGAAAGCGGGGAAAGGCACTTTCATAGAAGACCGCTGCTCCTGGGGTTGTATCGTTTTACGTGTTGCGTTCAATCGTGAATACCCGATCCGCCGTCGGTGCCTTTATCCGTATCTCTGACTCGTGCGCTCATTCCGCATCTCTTTCCCGGGGCCCTCTTTGTCCGAGCGACTGACTGGCCAACGCGCTGCCATCCCCGTCGCTAACGGCAAGAGCCAGGGCTGTGCTCGATCCTGCTTCTTTTCCGGATACACCGCCGCCGATGAACGTGACCCGTCTCGTCCAGTCTCTCGTTTCACCGTTCCATTCCGTTTCGTTTCGTTTCGGTTTTGATACTCTAATGAAAAAAGTTGCCAATTGAAAATCGACTTGGCCTCTTTCCGGCCGCCCCTGCATCCCTGCCCTGCTGCGATTGTCGGCGTATGTATGCTCGAAAGTATGTCGACGCTTTTGCTGCTTTCTCTTAGAATAGTTACGGTTAATTACGGAAATTGTACGGTTAAAGAAAACAGGACAGAAAGTGGCGTGAATCAGCCATAGCTCAGACCGTGTCTCCATTTTTGCTGAGGAATTTAATCGAATTTACTTAACACTTTGTCCACCGGGAATTTTGGAACCGACACACAACCCTCGGGAACATAATCCAATCGTGTTCTCCGAGGTTATATTTTAAAAGAAGATTTTTAGGATCCCTTTTGGTATTATTTGTTTTGACATCGTTGTGCCTAGAATAAGGGTAGATAATAAAAGACTTGTCAAAATGATTAAAAGAGGGAATACATTTTTACTTTGCTTTCTCTTGGAATAGTTACGAAATTGTACGGTTAAAGAAAATAGGACAGAAAGTGGCGTGAATCAGCAATAGGTCAGACCGCGAATCCATTTTTGCTGAGGAATTTAATTGAATTTACTTAACACTTTGTCCACCGGGAATTTTGGAATCGACAAACAACCCTTGGAAACATAATCCCATCATATGTTCTTTGAGGTTATATTTTAAAAGAAGATTTCTTTAGGTTCCCTTTTGGTATTATTTGCTTTGACATCGTTGTGCCCAGAATAAGGGTAGATAAAAGACTTGTCAAAATGATTAAAAGAGAGAATACATTTTTACTTTGCTTTCTGCTTCTTGCAATCGACATGGAAAGTTGTTGTTTCGCGTAAAGACCCGTTTTCAAAGTGTAATTACGGCTTTGTTTTTAGCGGTAAAATAAAATTCCTCGCGGCCAATATTTAACATACAATAAGTTTTCTTTTCTCTTTCGAGAATAAAAAAGTTGTAATGATTGCGGTCGTAAAGAGAATCGTACAGCGAAGGGATTAAACGGGAACAAGTTTTTTAAAAGTAATCTCGACATCAATCAAAACTTGATCAATTTTGTTCTAATATCGCGTAACCCTTCTCGACAACTTTTAACCTCGCACCTTGACGTTACGTCGACCCCCGTATCCTCTTTCCCAGGGTTCTTTCTTATCCCGCCGTTATGCTTTTATGTGTCGCGACCGCGTATGTGCCTCTGTATCCGCGTGCGCGCGCGAGCGAGCGCATATACCAAAGGGATGTATAATGCGAATCCCGTAGACAGGTACCGGCGGTCTACATAGATATAGTCGGGCACGATTCACGGTACACCGACTCTCATCGGACCGCCTGCGTCGAGGGAAGAGAGCTTTCTTTATTAAAGCTCGCCGGAGTGACCAAAATATGAGTTTATATCAACCTCGACCCTTCCGCCCGCTTTACCCTTCTAATGACGGCCCGGTATCTTAGCCACCCCCGTCGAGAAAAGACGGACGAGCGTCTGCTTCCACGCCCTTTGCCTCCTCGAACGCGAAGAATGCAGGGTGTCTGGTAGTACAAGCAGCAAGTAGGCGAATCTACTCGAAAAGAAAGAACAATGTTTTCCCATGTGAGGAAAACATTGGTCAACTTCTTCTGGTCTGACCATATGGCTGACTGATACTACTTCCTTCAAATTTTGCATTTTTACAACGACAGTTTGCAACTGAAAAATCGGAAAAAATTCTCGAATGTGTGGTCCGATATGACAAATGTATCAGATTTTTTTTTTAATTTTTAGATACGAGTAAATGGGGAAAAATGGGACAAAAACTGGTTTTTCGTTTTTCCCCTGTAACTACCCTCACAGGGGAGGTATAAGGCTGATACTTGGCAGAAAGGGCACCTCCTTGGTAAGCTATGGGACGAGTCATTTCCTGCCAAAATCGGATGAACCTTTTCACCCCCTTAACCACCCTTGGGCCTCTTAATTTATGCGTTCGTCACGTGTTTTATCAGAGACAAGGTTAGAAGCAGATGAGAATGAGAGGGTTGCGGATTTAAGGAAGAAATATTAGTTTGTAGATTTGTAAAAATTCCGCCACCCTGAGCAGTGTCGTTTCCGGTGTTCTTTTCAGCCGAACTCTTGCCGGCGCAGTCATCCAGCGGTACGCTTCAATCTATACTGTTATTTGCATACCAGCCACCAGCCACGGTCAGCATGAATATGGATGTGGGACGCAGCGTTCTGGATGGTGGTGGTAGTGGCGGTGGTGGTCGTGCAGCCTTGCACACCGAAATTTCGGCGAAGTCTTCCTCGGAATTTCGGATCGTAAACGTTCCTCGTATTATACGCGCACCACTGCATCAATCATATAGATAGCGACGCAGCCGTGCTCGCCCCCGTGATTCATCAGTAGGATGCATCTTTTCGCGTTTAACGACCATGCGGCTTCCTTTCGCGATGCTCGCGCGGCTCCATTGTTCCCGAATTGAAAGTGCATCGGGTTTTATTGCGTCCTGGGATTCTTCGCGGTTCATTAATATTTCGCAATCGTTCGGTGAAAACGAAAGGAGGGACGACGAATGAGTCTTGTTCGCTTCGATTATTGCTTGTCCGGCGGTGCACCGCCGATTATACTCGATTCTAGCCGCAAATTATGCGAGATCGCTAGGCGATAGAAAGAGATTTCATGGAACCCTGGCTTTTTAAGTTTCTTTTTTTCTGGTCGTTTTTCTCGGGGGTTAAAGAATAGATAATTAACACTTTGACTGCCAAACTAGAAACCTAAAAAACTCCACAAAATAAAAGCGTTATTTAATGAAATAAAAATTGGAAAAAACCAAATGTATGATATTGAGTAGTCCTCCAACTTTCTTACATTTTACTGATCCTAATCAAATTTGGTGCAATGAATCAATTAACATGAAAGTTTATTTGAAAATCTGGACAAATAATTCCGTCACCCGCGTATGGGTGACATGGCAGTCAACGTGTTAAATTGTTACCGCATACTTTTACGGAGAAAGTATGACATCTTTGATTTTGGTATTTGTGGTATACTTTCCACTCTACATCGAAAGAAAAAATGCACAGGAAATTTCCATGAATTGCATAAAGATAAAACTGAGAAAACGCAACATACTTTCCACTCTGCATGAATTGGAAGAAAGGTGCACATGCAATTTACATCAATTACATAAATTTGTTCAGATAAAACTGATGAAGTGCAGCGTACTTTCTGCTCCACATGAATTAAAAGAGCGGTTAATTTACATGAATTATCATACATGATACTGTACGAATAAAACTCAAGAAGTATCACACTTGTATTGTGTTTCTTCTCTGTACAATGATAATAATAATATCACAACTCCATTATTAAGTACACGCGAGAAGACCCGGATATTTTACGGATAAAAACGTAAAATTTCATGAAAAGGGACACGTGGAATTTCAAGAGGAACGTTTCCGCATGCTACGGGGATTAGCACGCTTCGCATGATTTTGTAAGAATTTATCGAGGGATTGAACGACGCGGGAAATAAAATGCAAGCGTCAGAAACAACAGAGCGGTCTCTCGACGAGTGATGTTGGATATTGTGCAGACACACACTCGGCGCAATAATGAAATTATATTTCGTTGCTTCGACGCAGACCGAAACGCCACATGAACTCTCCGGCAGTGTTAACCGACGTGTGTGATATATAGAACTTGCTATTCATATGCGATCTTATTGGAAATGCTGAAGGAATTATAAGATTATCTCTGCCTCGGTGGAGTTTAACGTACGGTATCTACATCAGTAAACGCATTCCTCCGAGTACATGCTACTAGCCCGTACATATGCATTCGCAATAGCTTATATATGCATCTCCATGTCGTTTCGATGTCGTCCTAGTAGCGACGCGCAAATACGTACAGTCGGTCGAAAAAATATTCCCGCTGCAAAGTTGACGCTCTCGTGATTAAATAAACATTCTACACGCGTCAAAGTGTGTAGAAAAAGTAACTCGAAAACGTGGAGTAAAAGTTTTTCGAACGGGGAGACTTCGTTTTGGGGAAAGTTGATTTTCAAGTAGAATAAGTTGGCCATGCACAGACATGGCAACCAATTTGTAGTGAATAGTATGTTGCTTCGAAGAAGAAATAATAATTAGCTTATTCGACTTGCAATTAGCTTACTTCTTTACGAATGACGTTTTGGGGAAAGTTGATTTTGAAGTAGAATACGTTGGCCATGCACAGACATGGAAACCAATTTGTAGTGAATAGTATGTTGCTCTGAAGAAAAAATAATAATTAGCTTATTCGACTTGCGATTAGCTTGCTTCTTCACGAATGAAATCAGACAGCAGTAGATGACCTCGAATGACTTTAAACGGCCTTGAAGAAACAAAATATTTGGGTCGATAAATTCACCAAGAAGAGAACTACAAACCTAGCTAAATGAAAACATGCAGTTTTCTCTGAGAAAAAAAGACAAAAGTGACCCTGAGATTTTGAAGGTGACTTCACGTGAACAAACCTGATGTAAGACGTCTGTTTGAAACGAAGCGAGCTGGAAATACAATTGAAAACAGTCTACTCGATAATTGCGTGGTTAAATGAGAACGAGACACCCCGTGCGCCAGGCATAATAAATTCAGAATTGAACGAGGCAAGGAAAGCAACACAGCGACAGATGGAACGAGAGTTCCGTGACTGTGGCTGTTAGATCGTTCCGCGAGCATAATGTCGAATACTAAGTTTTCGCCGGTCGCATAAATAATGCAGTTCGCGCCGACGGGCGGGTCCACAAAAATGTAACGCGTAAGACAAATAAATTTCCACAACTTATGATAAAGTCGCCGACGGTATTAACGTCAAGGCGAAAGAAAGCGAACGAAACGAACGGAAAAGAATCGTGCCTTGTTCGACGACTGTGCTTTTAAATAACGCCCGTAAATCCTATGAAATGAAAAACGAACAACAGTAATTAAAATGAAAATTTCCGACCGCCGGTTTCTCACGAAATTACGCGCGAGTCGACTGGGGGAAAAAAAGAAACTAATAGAAACACGCTTTGCTATTTTATTCGACGGGAACGGGGGAAACAGTGTCGCGCGACGGCAAATCGACGATAATGAGGCGGAAAGCTTCGCGGAACGTGTCTATGAAACGTACGATCACAACTTTCTCATTAATTCTTCTCATTAAAAATAATTTCCCGTAAGAAACACGCGAGGCGCCGACGACGATGCAATTTCGTCGAGCTGCACGGGCTCGAATTTACGGCGAAAATACTTCGAACATTTTCTTTTTGCGACAAAGTGCATATTCCACGAATCTAATTAATCCTTGTAATAATACGAGCAATATTTTCCAAGCCTCCCAATAAATATTTTGGAGGATAGTTTGTTTTTCGTAGAATTTTCCGGGAAAAGGGTTCAACCTGTGACCATCAACCCGAGAGGGTTTGTAAAAAATATTTTTATGTGTTTATGCTGTGCAGTTTGAACGGAATATCGAAAATAAATAAAGACTGTTTATTAAACTGGGAATTTTTGATGCTCTGAAGCTCGGAATGGAAAAATATTTAGTAGGATCCAGTGTTGTTTCTACCTTTGAAAAGGCAGTGAAAAAAAAAACTGAAAATGCTATTTTCACTAAGTTAACTGGTCCGATAGTCTCGTAACTAGCGAAACAAACGGCGGTGAAAATAATTTAAAGTTCCAGCGGGAATTATTTTCGAATAATTCGCGTTCCGCGCGGTGGCTTTTGGCGAAGGCTGTACGCATGCAAAAATAGATAAAGCGGAGAGCCGACGAGCTAGTCCTCGGTTAAGTCGTAGTTAACCGAGCTAAGAAAGGGTGACATATATTCATCCCTACGCGCGTTGAAAGTAAGTCTCATGCATGGATTAAACGCACCCTGGAAAGGGTGGCTAGGAAAAAGAGGAAAGAGTGGGAGATTAATTTATCATGCTCTCGTAGAAATTAAACATGCCGTGCAGATAGCGGCACTGATACATGGCCTCGGGCCACATATTTTTATAAATAGAAGATCCATTGATTTGTTAAAGCGCCACGGTATTCCAGCGACGCCGTCAATTTAGAAAAATATGCAACCAATTATTGTTCATTCGGTACAAAATATATTAGCGAGAGGGGTGCAACGGCGAAAATACGAGCTGAGTCTAGCTAATTTAACACTTTGAGTGCCAAACCAGAACCCTAAAAAATTCCATGAAATCAAAGTAAGTTATTTAATGAAATAAAAATTGAAAATAATTATATGTGTGATATAGAGTAGTCTTCCAACTTTCTTGCATTTTACAGATCCCAATCAAATTTGGTACAATGAATATATTAACGTAAAAATTCATTTTAAACCTGGACAAATAATTCCGTCACCCACATATGGGTGGCATGGCGGTCAACGTGTTAATACTTACAGTTAATTGTTCGATGGATCAGATTAATGAGTCACCTCACGGACCGCCACAACCCTTTCGCTATTTTTACGAGTATTGGTTTTCTTCAGGCACATTGATGGATACGTTTCAAGTTATTTCAGGTGTAAACAGGTGACCCATTTTAATCTTCGAATGCCTGGCGCACCTCGGAAACAAAACGGCAAATTGGCAAATTCGATTTTCAGGCCGATAAAGAAATGGTAGTCCTTTGCATTCGAATGATCGCTCTAAGTCCATACTATAATTTTAAAAAATGTCTTCAGAGCTCTGTTTGCAAATTGTTGAAAAATTTAACTGCAGGTAGCAGTAGCAGGAATGAACTTCAGAAATTGGAAGTCGGTTTTTTAATCGTAGAAATAGATACACGATTCGCTGATCTTGATTAATTATTTTCTTTATTTCCTCCACCGTATTCTTTCCCAGATTAAAGAACAACTTGGTGGAACTTTCCTCCATGTTCATCCGAGAACTGTATCCATTTTCCCAGGGGAGAAAATCGCGTTGTGCAGGCGTGGAAAATAGGTTTTTAAAGACATATCGCTGCCAAGTGCTTAATAGGAGGGAGGAGGCGCCTCCATTATTTTTTCATAACGATCCTCGCTTTCATTTATGCGAGAGGACCGTCTGAATAACTCTTCGAGGATGTCTACTGGTTTCGAGGTGCATTTTCAGAACAATTTTTGCTGCCCCCTTTTTCCCGAAAAATCTAATAAACCTGCACACTTCAAATTCTTGTCTCTCTCTCTCTCTCTCTCTCTCTCTCTATCCATTTTGAACTGTTGTGACTTTTTGTGAATTCCGGAAAAGCGTCGGTTTAAAGATAGAAGAAAAATCTATAAAAAAAAACTTCCTAAATTAATCGAGCCTTTTAAAATACACAGAAATCAGCGAACAATAAATTGTCGACTAAATGAGAGGACGAGGCTCTGAAAATTCGATTAATAATCGATTTTTACACAATGCGTGTAGTCCAGGCGCTTTACCGATCGTCAATAGTGACTGACGTATTGTAGACTGACAACGTCGTTCGCGCTGTCATCCGTCACTCTCGAGTCACGAGCAGCGGACCGCATAGCAACAACTATACCGCCGCGTGCACAATATACTGCAATCTCTTAGACGCGTCGAAGAAATCGGGCCGGATTAACGTATAATAATTAAAAAAGTGTACAGAACCATGGTAGAATGTTTAAAACGATCCCACCCCTTTGTTGCGCCTATAAATGTTAAACAATTCCAGAAACATATCCTACCGTCAACGTTGATTATTACGTGTTTATCAGTACGAAAGCTAATAAAGTCGGTAAATCAAGAGGAACGAAATTTCCCGATGAAAATCAGTAATCATTGATCGATTGTGTGTAGCAATGTGCATATTCGAGTATCGAAGTGTGCTGATATTTGTTTCTAGCCATAGCAGAATTTTGCTTCCGACCAGCGTTGTGTGTTCGGCGCAAAGATCCATTGTTAGCATCGACTGTATTAATACAAAGGATTTAGATCCGCAGCGAAATCGTGGTACGTCGAACAACATTTCGATAACGAGTTCATCTAGCATGGGTCCAATTTCCCTTCCCTCTTTACCGATTCAACACGGTATTCCATTGTCGGACGCAACGTCCGACGCAACTCGTTATTGCGGCAACCAAAGCATCGAAACCTAACTTATCAGACTTATTGGCCATATATTGCCTGAATCTGCAATGTGCTTTCGTGGGAAATGGCGGTTCATCAACAAGACGCGAGCCCGGTATGCAGCACATACGGCATTTCTGAATGGATATGTCCTAGATCTGCGAAATTAGTGTGCATTTCTACGATCGCCGGCGAAATCAACTCCTTGTTTTCACGCCAGCTCACATGTACCAGCTAATTTCGTCGAGTCTCGGGATTAATTAGCACAATGCTGATCCGATGCGCTAATCGTGCTTCGGATTCACAAGAATTCCAATCCCGAAGGTTTACGCGTGACACCGCAACGGCGGAAAACCTGCGAAAGGTCGCGTGAAAATAAATAGAGCGTGATCGAAACTCACAAAGATCGATAAAAACGCACTTGAAAAAATCATGCAACACGTGCAAGACGCGTCGCGCAAACGTGTGAAAATTATTTGCGTAGAAAACCTGCTTCTTGAATAATTTTTCGCGAATTTTTAAACGAAACTAATGAGCATTTTAAATTCGAAGCTGCAGCTTTTCATTCAATCTTCGAGGATTATAAATAAAGTTTTTTACGTACACATAATGCCCCGGATTTGGTAATAATTTTCTGAAGAATGAATCTTCTCAACGTCGAAGTACGTATAAAGTAATAAAACAGAAAAAGCTGACAGTGTTTTAAAAAATATATAATCGGAAAGCTCAATTGTATCAGAATTTCATTTGTTGCTCGGAGGTCGTAAACGCGGATAATGGATGAATCAAATGAAATGAAATTAAGTGAAATGAGATTTTCTAGAAAACTTGAACGTGTTCGTAACAGCGTTTAATTGACAATGATACGTGAACCCTTTAACGCCTCCGGTAACATTCATGCACCAGTGATACAAATATCTGCATTGTGTTAAGACATTTGTAATTCTGAATGCTCCCTGACTATTCTACTGCATTCATAGTAGACCTATATTGCAAACAGAAGCTGTGCCAACTTCATTGCAGTGAATTACAAAAATCAATAAACTGAAGCGAGGGACAGCAACTCTTTTCTGATATGCACTACCTGACCACAGAGGGCGGGGGCTAATTTCGAAAACTAACAATTTACAATTTAACTCCTACAATGCAATCCTTACGATTTAATTTCTTTTCAAATTGAAACACATTTCGTCTGACGGTCTAAATATGCATAAAATAATTAGTTCAAAATAAATGTAAAATGGTTGCTACTGCGGTAGTTTTAATAGAATAATAACATTCCTAGTCGAATGTTTAGGTTACCAACACACGAGACTGATTTTCCTCGTGGCTACATCCATCGCATAATTATTACCACGTTTTACACTAAGTTTTAACAAGGCACAAATTGAAATCTTGCACAGACCACGTGAATAATTTACGGATGAGACGTTACCGGGGACACGAATGGTTGCTTGGCATAAATCGTTTGTTAATGGAGGCCAATACGATCAAAACACAATGCATCAAGTCAAGCGTCACGAGAAACCCTATTCAAGCCATTGGGGAGCTGATTGAGCGGTCGTTCGAGCACAAGAGAAATTTTCAAAATTAGATTCGACTATTCTTTAACAACCCTTGTCCCTTCGAGTTTTATCATACTTAATTTCAGATATTCATCGAACACGCGTGCCATTCAATAGGAATCGTCTGACGCGTCTGATCATGACCGACCGTTTCTACTGATGCCGTAATCTCCTGATTTTCTCGAAAACGAAGCGTCGTACGAACATTTTTTATTCCACACTTTCGACTTCTTTTTTCACGTAGAATCGCTAGAACCCCTTCTGCAAAACTTATTGTATGTTCATGTGTGATACGTAATCTCTCGTCATGTTATTTTTAATTCGGACATGCGTATTTCTGGAGATTAAAAATATACAGTGAGTAACGAAAGTATTCGAACGCCCTTTAAATCAGTATAACTTTTTTTTTTAAGTGAATCAAACGACCTGACCTTTTTGAGGAGTTAGAAGAATTGGTTTTCCAAATGATGTGTAAAAAAGATTTTGAAAAAATTGCAATTGGAAAAGAGAAAAAAAAATGCAATCGCATGCAATTGCATGAGAAAATAAAAATGGCACTTTTCACAACTTTTTTATTTGAGCCTGTAATGAAAATTTAAAATATGCGTTTTGTAGATCTCTGTTAGTTATACACGTACTGAAAATATCATCGAAATCGGCTGACGCAGATAAAAATGGCACGTATCAAAATATGTTAGAATCTGAGGATTTTAAGCAGAAACTTGCCAAAAGTCGTGAAAATCTACTCTTTTCACCACTTTTAACTAGTTGTAGCTCGTGTGTATATTGATCGATTTCAATGAAATTTGCAGCATGTACATAACTAACATATATCTACAAAACGCATATTTTAAATTTTCACTACAGGTTCGAATAAAAAAATTGTGAAAAGTGCCATTTTTATTTTCTCATGTAATTCTTACCAATTGCAATTTTTTTCAAAATCTTTTTTACACATCGTTTGGAAAACCAATTCTTCTAACTCCTCAAAAAAGTCAGGTCTTTTGATTCACTTAAAAAAAAAAGTTATACTGATTTAAAGGGCGTTCGAATACTTTCGTTACTCACTGTACACTAATTCCCAAACGACTATTTTGTTTCTTAACTTTGGTCGGCAAGTGTATATTCAGGTACTAGCTCTATAAATTTAGCTTTCCCCGAGATCCAAACTCTAACGGAAATTCTGTTAATGATCTACGGGTCGTGATTGCGATCCGAAGAAGCGATCGCGCAATAAACCAGGAAAGAGTATGATACCGGGGAACCGTGCCCGATCCGACCGCGAATCGTGCGAGCGTTTCGCGCCGTTTCGCGTTAAATCATTACGCGACGAACGTTTTCATTCCGTCGCGTCGTCGGCGGGCGTTTTCGGGGCCGGGGGAATAACGAAGAAATCGGGGGCGCGCCGGGATTTATAGTCCGGGCGCAGTTAACGGTTAACGAGGTGGCCATCGACGATAGCGATCGTGGACCGGTTTCGGTTATCCCCGCGAATCGTTCTTTCTCGCCACGGGGTACCGACATACAGGCGGAGGCGTCCGATACCCATGTAACAATTAGAATTGCGGGTGAGTTTGGGGTTGACCGCGACAAAGCGTGCACCGGCGAAGTATTGAGCCGTGTATTTCACGGTTCCCCCGCCCCCTCCCTCCGTCCCCACCCCCCGGGCTCCCTCTTGTCTCTCAGGCTTCTCTGCCATTCAGTCACACACGCACGACTAACCATCCCACGTACACAGCGCATCACGGTGAACAGAACGGAACGGAACGGAACCGAACAGCAACCGGGGGAAGAGAACAGAGAACAGAACGGAACGGGAACACAGCCATAGCGCAGGACACAGGTTCTCGATTGCAAGGCCGGCGCTGCACGGCCCGGCACCCCTTGCCTGCTCTTTCCAGAACAGAGAGTTTGTACAGGCATAGTTATATCTATGTTCCCGTCGATCGGCCGTCGCTGATCTACACACCCACATACCTGAAACCAATACCGGTTCCCGAAACCGTGGAACGATTTTCCCCGTCTCCTATCCCAGTTCTCGGGCCGCCGACGCCACACCGCCGCCGGCAGATTGGCCACGGTTCTGTTTCGCGCTTCGAATACACGAAACACTCGAACGCTTTGCTACCGAAGGATCCCGGCAAACGCCACTCTACGTGATTGTTGATTGAACCATTTCGATTGAATTTATGCCTCTTGGAACCGTTTTGCCGAGGATACGCGTAAGGTTTAGCCAGTGCCCCGGGTTAACGGATGTCCTGCGTGTGCTGCACCCCCTTTCATTTTCTCTCTCGTTTCGTCTCTTCTGTTCCGTTTTAGTCCGTTTCTACATCCCCCCCCCCCTACACCCCGGTGACGGTGTTTCGACAACCATCGCGCGTTTCATGGGTTTCAACGACAGCGGCGTTTGATGGAGAGCAGCTTTTTCCCGCGAATCAATCCACCGATGGGTAACGCGGTTTCATTTTCGAAAATTACTCTCGCGAATCCACTCCCGAGCGCGTTTTCGGCCTCGCTTGCTCGGAATCTGGGCTAAAAATTATTCGCCGAACCTGCCAGACTCCAACGTGCGCACTATGGTCGCGAACTTCTCGTCTGTAACCAGCTTTTGCACCTTTTGCAATATTTACTGTTACGGGAATCACACGTTCCGATTGACCGTCGTGTGATTTTCGAAAACGTCCCAAATGTTTGACCAGCCAACTATTTGGAAATTGGTTTTGAAGACCTCGTGCAAGTGGGTTGGATATTGTTTCTCGAAATCAAATAATTTGATAAAGCTAATTGGATTTCATTCACCGGGTAATATCGTGCTTGAAAAGAGAATATAAAAGCGGCCCTAAAAAACATATCCATTCTTAAATTCTTAAATTATTGTTAAACGTCTTACTGTCTTAAATTTCACCCATTCGTTTGCTGATAAATGCTTGAAATCCCGCGTCAAGTGGGCTGAATATTGTTTCTCGAAATCAAGTAATATGGTAAAGCTAATTGGATTGCATTCACCGGGTAATATCGTGCTTGAAAAGAGAATATAAAAGCGTCCCTGAAAAACATATCCTAAATTCTTAAATTATTGTTAAACGTCTTACTGTGTTAAATTTCACCCATTCGTTTGCTGATACATGCTTCAAATCCCCCGTCAAGTGGGCTGAATATTGTTTCTCGAAATCAAGTAATATGGTAAAGTTAATTGGATTTCATTCACCGGGTAATATCGTGCTTAAAAATAGAATATAAAAGCGTCCCTAAAAAACATATCCACTCTTAAATTCTTAAATTATTGTTAAACGTCTTACTGTCTTAAATTTCACCCATTCGTTTGCTGATAAATGCTTGAAATCCCGCGTCACGTGGGCTGAATATTGTTTCTCGAAATCAAGTAATATGGTAAAGCTAATTGGATTTCATTCACTGGGAAATATCGTGCTTGAAAAGAGAATATAAAAGCGTCCCTAAAAAACATATCTTAAATTCTTAAATTATTGTTAAACGTCTTACTGTGTTAAATTTCACCCATTCGTTTGCTGATAAATGCCTGAAATCCCGCGTCAATGCGAAGGAGGAGAACGGAAATTATTTCCGGTGAAACCTGACCGAAATGCAACGTTCGAGAGAATCTTTGAAGCGGGGGTCCCCATGATCGATGGCAATAATATAAATCGGCGCACGATCGTATATCAAAAATTACCTTATATACGTGCGACTAGCTACATATATATATATGCGGGAAAACGTTCTGCATGAAACCGCACTCCATGCCACTTAACTTATAACCCATTCCAGTAGGACGCTCCATTTGCCAACGTTCCTTCCAGAGCAGTCGACATTGATTTTTGATAAGTCAATCGTTTCCTTTCCCATTTTACCAAGGCCGCGCCATTTCTCACGAAAGAATATTCTTGCTCCCGGTACAATCTTAAGTGTACGAATCGATTTTCCGAGAAAAATAACGGGACGTAAATCACGGTCACGTTAACTGTTGGTTTCTGGCAAATTTGTCATGAATTCCCTCTCTCTTGCATTTTTTTCTTTTTTCTTTTTTTTTTGTATTCGTTCGACAGCCTCTCTCCGTGTAGAATAACGACTCGCATCGTACCATTTCGAAATCGAGGGTTCGTGAGAAACATACGAACGATCGCGAATGCTCTCGACTATGTGAAAAACTATGGCCTGCCCTCTCAGGACTCGCGATTATGTCTTTCTCGGGAAGATTAACTTCGTGATTGCTCTACTAGTTTATTTATAACAGCTGTCGAAAGTATTACGAAAGCAATAAAATACCAAAAATTTACTATTAACGCGTTGAGTGCCATGTCACCCATATGTGGGTGACGGAAATATTTGTCCAGGTTTTAAAATGAATTTTTACGTTAATATATTCATTATATCAAATTCAATTAAGATCTGTAAAATGCAAACAAGTTGGAGGACTACTCAATATCATACATTTAATTTTTTTCAATTTTTATTTTCTTGAATAGCTTACGTTGATTGTATAGAATTTTTGAGGTTTCTAGTTTGGCAGTCAATGTGTTAAAGATTCTATACATATTCTATTCTGCAAGCACTAAAAAAGAAAATTATACCGAAAGGAATACAGTGAGAGTTCAAATTTCTCACAGATTCCTTTTATTTACAGAATTACGTCTATACGTATTCTATTCTGCAAGCACTAAAAAAGAAAATTATACCGAAAGGAATACAGTGAGAGTTTAGATTTCTCACAGATTCGTTTTATTTACAGAATTACGTAAATTAGTTATTCTAGTGTTAAATTAGAATTGCCTAAAATTGCAACATTTGAGACAGAAAGTCGAACACGAATTCAGGTCGAACATTTTAGTCCACCATTGCTCGAAACGATTTAAAAGGGGCAAGTTTAGATTTGCATTGCAACATCGGCAGAATTTTTGGCAGAGGTTGCTGCAAGAAATAGTCAATCGTTAACGGACACGTTAAGCAAATCCTATTTGGTAACTCGAGTAAGGAAGTAACCGATCGAAACTCAATTTACTCGGAAACAAAGCGGGCCACGTCGTTTGATTTTATTGTTTCAACCCTATTTCATAGTATCACCGCTTTCCATTTCATTTAGAAAATCATCGTGAATGAATCGGGGATCTTGATACACGACAAGGACGTCTTACCGAAAATATTAAACGGTATTACACGGCAGCGTTCGACCGCAGAGGTCGTCCCGATCAATTCTCTTTTGCAACAAAATTCAATCGGCAGAGGTGCCATTACTATTTGGCGAGCGGGGCGTGGAGGGGAGGGGGGGAGCGGCGAAGAATAACTGAAATCTTAATCTTCGGTAGATCCTAGAGGAGCCAACCGGATTCCTCTTTTCCCACCGAGCACGATCTCTCCGGAGGTCTCATATAAAGGAGGATGAATTGAAAGTCTGTTCTCCTGGCCGGTCCATTTTTCCTTGCGGACTCGGATTAAAAATCTATTATTTATGCACCCGCCGTTTGCCAACGTTTTCACCTTTTTCGGATAGGCTGATGGTGCCTTTCCGAAAATTGTTCACCGGTTACCGGTCTCGCATATTTATAGCCCCGGGCCGCGAAACGTTATCCGAGGCGTTTGAAAACGTGTCTTCCCGGTATAAAAGGTAAGCACTTCCCTAACTCACGTTACCGGCTTCCAACCTTTTCCGCGCGCGCATCCGTTCGAAAAGAAATTCACCCCTTTCATTATTGCCCCCGCAACAATCCGGACAAGGAAACGAGTTTCGCCCTGCCCCGAAAGACACGAACGTTTAACGAGCAGCTCGCACGAAGTATTCCAATGGAATTAGGAAGCGCCCTATTGAAACATTGCGGAAGTATAATTATCACTGATACCGGTTCGAACGGCGAACCTAATTGCGACTCCCGTTCGTCCCAAACACCCCCTGTTATTTTCCGCTGCCCTGTCCGTCTGTAATTGCCACAATTGATTGTACAATAATAGAGTAATTGCTGAAATCCATTTCTTCCTGCCGCGAAACCGGCACTTGCACTTTACGGTTTTTAATAGACTTTTACTAACAATCGACAAATTCGAATTATTAGCTCGTCCCACAAGTTCGTGCCGTTTACCATTTAAATTCTAAAAATAAAATATTTAATCGCCCTTTCATTCGACAACCTCTTTTGAGCTTTTTGGCAGTCATCATATCGTCACTATAAAATTTCTGCGGTTTTTCATTCAATTTCAATGGTAATAATTAGACTGCGCACGTTTATGCAATTTCCAGTTTTTATAGAAAAATTTTAAGAAAGTGGAACGAAATAAAATCCTATTTTTAATGGGGAACAGCCTTTGTAGATCCAAAGCGAATAAAAATCGTGTTAAATTCTCTCGAATTTTATATGATAGCATTTTTTGAACATTTCCATAAGCCATAAATGCATAAAGATCCGCTGTCTAGTAATAATATAAACATATCCACGCCACGAACTTTTATGGGACGACCTAATATTTTCGAGATTCGTAGGTCATTACCTTTTTCCGTTGAGCTGCATGGACTGATGCATACAAAATTGTAGGATTCGGTTTAAGAACGTGGAAGCGACCTTGAAATCTCCGAAACTGCTCCATCTAGTAACAAATATTAACTACCTTGATGCAGCCCTGTTCAAGCTGAATAGCTCAGTGACAGTGAATTTGACTAGGTTTAGAAATTCATAGACATATGAAGATAAACCGAATTCTGTTAGGATCTTTAGAATTCAGAAGGGTTAAGACAGCATCCCCTATAGTACTTCTAGTTTCGGTTTGATTAATTAAATTGCCCTGATTTTGTGAGAATCTTTGGCGTTGATTTCTCGCACTTGACGTGTTAACACTTTGATCGCCAAAAAAGAAAGCTAAAAAATTCTGTTGGAATTTATGAATAAATGTAGAACAAAATTAATCTGTTACATCTTTAGAAGGAAGAATCGTTTGAATCGACTCTTGGTCTGTGGATGCATACATTGTATCTACAGTCAACATACATTGTACGTTGTGCCCGGCATGGGACCCTCGATCCTCAGTTGTTTTATATTGAACTGTTGCCCCTCTGTTTCTGGATCTCTTATGTTTCATTCGTGGCGTTTCTTTCGAACAGTACAGACGTGTCTCGCAACGTGCTTCTAGATTAAATATTGAAATATAACTTCTATTTTATATTTTATAATAGAGTGTGGTTTATTAGTACATATTCCAATAAATTCCATGAAATCAAAGTAAGTTATTTAATGAAATAGAAATTGAAAAAATTTTAATGTATGATATTGTGTAGTTCTTCAACTTTCTTGCATTTTACAGATCCTAATCAAATTTGGTACAATGAATATATTAACGTAAAAATTCATTTTAAAATGTGGACAAATAATTCCGTCACCCACGCATGGGTGACATGGCAGTCAACGTGTTAATGAAGGCTTCTGATTGCGGAAGAAATTATTTGTCGGCAGCGAAAAAGAACGGTTCGGTTTATCGAAGTTGTTAGGCCGATTGCAGCGGCCGTAGCCGTTAATCGTGTAATAATAGGAGTGTCAACAGTGCCGGTGCCCGGAGTATTCGGAAGTGTTGGACTGGAATTCATGGTTAGCGACGTGTGACCGAGCGTAAGAGTCGCTTATTGGCTAATGCCTCTGTATCCCAACGGCTAAGAGTTCGCCAGCCCCGGCGGAGAGTTATCAGCTCCGAGCAAAGTTGCGAAACTTGACGAACCTTCGCCTGCCGGTCTCGAGGCTGTACATAGGAACCGTGTGATCGGTTCAAGTGTAAATCAGCGGCGTGTTGGCCGAGCGCATCGTTCGGTATCGCGTCGTTCTAGCATCGCGAGGCTCCGTTGCACCTCGATCTGGTTGCAACGGGTGGCATGCACGCCTCTCGCACCACACCGTTGTCCGTTGTCCCGAGCTAACTATTTTGACGACGTCGAAACAACCTGACGAAATTCCCTGGCGGGCTGTTCGGTCTCGCGCCTTCTTCGACGGCGACGGGTTCTCTCGAGCGACCGGTTCTTCGGCTCCTGGTGGACCGAGGCGAGACAAGAGGGTGCAACAATGCCGGTCAGAGGAGCAACGGAGAGGGGAAACGACCGGGGCACACGAACAAAGAGGAAAAAATAAAGGAAGGTGGAACACAGGAGTTGGAGACACCCGGTGGTCGGAGGACGGCGAGGATAAAACTATCCTCACCCTTCCCCTCACCTCTCACCCCTCCACTCCCCCCCCCCCCCCGCTTCGGTGGCTCCCCCCGCGGTTCGAATGAGTTCCGCTCTTCTTCCTTCCGGTCGACAAATTGAAATCGTCAGACCGGGAAAACTCCACCCGAAATCCAGGTTCGTGAGAGAGGGAGGCGCCAGCCGACGCGGCGGGAGCGCAAGAAGAATCGTGTGAACGAGCGAAGAATACGGGAAGAAGACGCGAGTGCACGCGACAGAGAGACCGCCGGCCCCATCCGATCGATCCGCCTGGGATAGCACGAGGAAGACGAACCCCGAACAGATAACGCCGGCAACGAGATAAATTTCGATGATCGAGAGCAAGAGATCCAACCCCTTCTCTACCCCCCCCCCGCGATCAGGGCACACGGAGGGGTTCGAAATTTAGTCCCAACGTGATCGTAACCGGGGGACGGTTGCCTTACCGGACGATATTTCACCCTGTAATTATCTTAGCGTGCAACGCGATAGTGCGAAGCGGCTGCCCGGTATTAATGCCCACTGATATTGTACCAATAATGTCCTAATGTCTCCTGCCGAGAGACCCGAGTAATAGACAGCTCGAATGCACTGCTCCCGACGACCATACCTAAGATATTCGACAGAGTGGATTACGACCTTCCACCTTCCTCTCTAGCCACTCGCCGCGACGATGGACGGCGCCAAGTATGGTTGCCCGGACCTTCCCTTAACCTAATGTTATGATTCCACTGGAAGACCTGCTGGATTCTTCGTTCGCTGACTTGTTGCTTCGAATCGCCTGTAATTCTGTCCAATGCAGTAGAATATTAATATTTGTTGAGAGGTTGTGTGTAAATAATTATATATGAAGACGGTGGAAGAAATATATTCGAGTAAAAGAAGATGTTGTCGGGGGTGTCTACAAGACGGGCGGACTATCAACCCTTTGCACTCGAAGTTATTTTAACTCCGAAACGAAAAATTTCTTCCGACATGGGATATTTTCCTTCTATATATGTTTGTTCACGTTGTACCTACGAAAATGGTGGAATTTACTCGTACAATACTGATATTTTTGGTAACTTTAACAATGTAAAAACTATTTTTCTCGACGCGAGGGCATCGGTGCGTACCTTCGTACCTGAAGTGAGGATACTATAAAACGAAGGGGAATCAGGTATTTCCCAATGTTTCTAGGATGTGGGGTTTTCCACAGAGTACAGTAAAAAGACCTAACGTTTTACTTTGACAATATTTTTGGTTCTTTTTATTGTTACCTCGTTTCGAGATGTTTGTCGCAGAAACGGAGCCTCGATATCGTAGAGAACCGGATCGAACAGAACGCGACGTAATGCTTTCAGACACAAACATTCAATCGCGGCGATATAGTAAGTCATGATTTAAAGTGTTAAGAACAGCGACAAGCGGCGGATTTATAGACGGAACGTGACTCGTGCGATACTTTCGAGATTTAGAATTTCTATGCATCATTCTGTATCACCGGTGCCCGTTTGTAGCCTAGAAACGTGCGGAGTTGCAGAGTCGGCGTACGATCAAATTACCCCCGCGTTTTCTGCCGCGCTCTGCAAAAATCTATTTTGCCAAACTGGAGTTAAAATATCTTTCTCGACGCGCGTCGTCGTTTCCCCTTTTTAAAACTATACTGGCTTTTCCGATCGGGGAAAATCGGTACACGGCGAGCTATACATACGTGTGCCGATGCGAAAAGCCGCGCGGCGATCGGCGCCGGGGAAAGAGAAGCTGAACGGTCATGAAATTCTGTGCTCACTGTGTTCATGGAATCTGCAATAGTGCGCGCGTACCGGTCGGCCGAGAGAGGCGGCGGCGGCGGCGGCTGGCCGAGTTGTCGGTGTTGACCAAGGAGAAGTTGCGCCATTATTTACCGTTTGAATGCGCGATAAGAGAAATCGCGGCTGTTTCGGACAGACATTGTTTGGCCACGGACAGCCCGCGTACAAGCACGGCCGGCACCCTTCGTCCAGATTTACGCGACGGTGCGCGCTCTGTTTGTTCCCTCGCCTCGCCCCCTCGGCATTCACTCCTTTCTCTACTTCGCCATTCACTACTCCCGCGTGCCTCGTATGCAGAGTACTTAACGCGCTCACCAATAACGCTACCCGGTTCCCTTTCCCTTTCGCGTCTCCCTTTTTCGCCTGCTCCCCGACTTATGGTCGCGAATCGTTCCGCCGGGGGGTGGCCGACCGCGAAAAATAACGTTACTTCCGCTACGACCTCCGCCTGCGCCCCAACCACCCCCTATCGCTCCCATAAACAAGTAATACACTAGCTTTGGTCCAACAGTTCACGCAATTTTCAAATTTACTTATACCCTGGTCATTATACCCTCGCCAAAAATTTGGATTTTTTAGAAACCTCTACAAAAATCACATCATATCAGAATATATTCAACTGTCCACATTCCCAAAAATTGCAGATAGTTACTTCCGTTTCGACCTCCGCTGGGACGCCCTGCACCCTAACCACCCCCTGTCACTAGCTTTGGTCCAAGAGTTCACGCAATTTTCAAATTTACCGCTTTTGGTATAAGGCTGCAGTATTTATTAAATATACCCGGGCCCTTTCCGATAGCCCTGATACCCTAGAAGCCCAATTACTAGACTTAATCCCAACGAAATTCTGTTGAATCATTCAGCTTGTAAACATCAGTCCAAGAAAATTTGGATTTTTCAGAAACCTCCAGAAAAATCACATGATATCAGAATATATTCGACTGTCCACATACCCAAAAATTGCAGATAGTTACTTCCGTTTCGACCTCCGCTGGGACGCCCTGCACCCTAACCACCCCCTGTCAGTAGCTTTGGTCCAAGAGTTCACGCAATTTTCAAATTTACCGCTCTAGGCGAAGGCTGCAGTATTTATTAAATATACCCGGGCCATTTCTGATAGCCCTGATACCCTAGAAGCCCAATTACTGGCCTTAATCCCACCGAAATTCTGTCGAATCATTCAGCTTGTAAACATCAGTCCAAGAAAATTTGGAGTTTTCAAAAACCTCCAGAAAAATCACATCATATCAGAATATATTCGACTGTCCACATACCCAAAAATTGCAGATATGGCAAAGAAATGCAGACGATTTCCCTATAGGCTAACATTGACTCACTGCGGGATAATATTTGCGCCAGAGATTCCGCATATAGGTCACTCAAAGTCATTTTGACGTCATATAATACGAAGGTACAAAATGGTAATCAGAGAGGTAGGCATCGAAAGTGAGACGGTGATAGGTAGTGATAGTGGTTAGCGGACGCCCGTTGAACACATATTTGGTCAGGGATCAGAGAGAATAATCCCTAGGATTACCCCTGGTTTTCACCTCCAATCGTACCCCCATCATTGCCTACGCTCGAACCATCCGCTCATCCGATTGGAATATCTATCACGGATTTAAACGCCTTTCTGTCGAATTTCCGTATCTGGCGATCAACTTTGCTTTCCGTTCAGATACCGACAGCTAGAAGCGACCGGCCACTTCCGTCGCGAAATACTCTAAACTGTCCACGGAATACCCTAATTGTGTCCGTTGCTGTGCTGTGTGAACATACTACTCGAAAACACAGGCACTTTCTTTGGAGGAAAGTAGTTCACAGGTCACATTTACAATGATGTATTCACTGTTCAATTATTTCCAATTTGTGACATTAATCAGTAACAAAATAGTATTCTTAGAGAGAGAATACTCTAAATAATTCTTCGATTTAGTAATTCGGTAAGAATATTTCGATTTGGTAATTCGGGCACCGTATATATTGATCTATACTACTTATTAGGTTCCTCGAGTAGTAGCACTCTGACTTTTCTAGTCTAACTGGTGAAATAGTTCTTGTGTTTACTCTTAAAGTGAAAGACATCGATGGGGAATAAAAGCAAATATAAAAATACCATGGATTTTCAATCTTTAGTTAATATTGACGTCAGATAATATACTAATATTGTTAAAGGTAAAAAAATAACTTTCTTAGTGACAGAATACCCTAAATAACTTTTCGATTTGGTAATTCCTGGACCTTGTATTATTGATCCATACTACTTACTAGGTTCCTCGAGTAGTAGCACTCTGACTTTTCTAGTCTAACTGGTGAAACAGTTCTTGTGTTTATTCTTAAAGTGAAAGACATCGATGGGGAATAAAAGCAAATATAAAAATACCATGGATTTTCAATCTTTAGTTAATATTGACGTCAGATAATATACTAATATTGTTAAAGGTGAGAAAATAACTTTCTTAGTGACAGAATACCCCAAATAACTTTTCGATTTGGTAATTCCTGCACCCTATATTATTGATCCATACTACTTATTAGGTTCCTCGAGTAGTAGTACTCTGACTTTTCTGACTTTTCTAACTGGTGAAACAGTTCTTGCATTTATTCTCAAAGTGGAGGCCATCGATGGGAAACAAAAGCGAATATAAAAATACCATGGACTTTCAGTTTGTAGTATACAATATTAATATTGTTCAAGATAAACTATCAGCGACTCGAACTTGAAAAAATATCTGCTCGTTCAGTTGTTGGAACTGAGACTAATGTGGAGGAAAAATTGTGCGACAAAGAATCGATTCGGATCAACAAATCGTACAGATCCGAAATTGAGTTCGCGTCCGGCATCGGTAACCGGACGCACCGTGAACAGAGAGAACTGGTTGGTAACGTGTCCGAGGTGCAGTAGGTTGGTCGCTGGACGGCTTTTGACTTTTGATCGTGGAAAATAGCCGGTATCCGATTTGGTTAGACGGTCGGTAGGACGAGACGATGGTATCGGGAACACGACAAGAAGGTTCGAGTTGCACGATATATGCTTGCAGGAGGAAGAACCCGGGTCAATACCTGTTGATACTTCGTTCAAATAAAAGTCAACTTGTACGGTGAGTGGTTTAAAAGTCACACACAGACACATACGACTACGCGTACACGAGGGGAGGGGAAAGAACACGTTCACAAACGACACACACACACGCGCGCATATACACGGAGAAACGTTCGCGGGGGAACCGGGCTGACGTGTTTCCTACCGGCGTCCTCTTTCACGGAGTTTCTTCCAGAATGGAGGTGTAGCTGAAGAGGACGGGAAGAGCAGAGGGTAGCCCGGTGGAGGATGGCTCTCGAGTACATGGAAAAGTTCGAACAACTTTCATGGATACTGCCGATGGGAACGTCTGTTCCTTCTGGCGTTTTATTATTTTAACGCTTCTGATACGCGAGCAAGCTGGCTTTTTTCCTCATCCGCCGTTCAGTCGACTTCGCGATTTTGTTTTTCAAATAAGGTTCCCCCCCCCCATCCGAACATCCCCCAACCCCCCGTCTGCCTCCCCAGGCCACCCTCTCCGCAGTCGCCTTCGTCGAACCGAGCAAACGCCACAATTCTGGTATCAGCTGGTTGGCAACTGTTTCTCTTAGTTTGGAATTTCAGTTTCAGCCCAGTCGCAGCTTCCTAATTAAACTAACGAACGCAATCCCCGACACGGTGCCCGCCCCCTTTTTTTTAAATATCGCGCGCGCACCGTAAGGACACCGTTTGATGGACGAAATTAAAACGACCCCGGTTTCAATCGGGACCGGGGAAACGTTATGGCAGTGGAGCCGACGGAAGCTAAAATTAGGACTTCTCGCGATTTTCTATGTTCCTCGTTTTTTCGTATTATCTTTGGAAACGAACGTGTCTATTTTTATATATAATCATTAGCATTTTCTACCGTGAACTATTTACCATGTTAACACGCTGAATGCCATGTCACCCATATGTGGGTGACGGAATTATTTGTCCAAGTTTTAAAATGAATTTTTACGCTAATATATTAGGATCTGTAAAATGCAAGAAAGTTGGAGTACTACTCAATATCATACATATAATTTTTTTCAATTTTTATTTCATTAAATAACTTACTTTGATTTGATGGAATTTTTGAGGTTTCTAGTTTCACCAGTGTTAATTTACCTCATTGAACATTGCTGTGTATTATCATAGTTCCTGCCATCGTCGCAGCTTACTATTCTCATGTCCGCGAACATGAACCTTGGTAAATCATTATTAAAGCGACTCTTCTGACCGGTTCCGCGAGCTGAGCGACACAACTAGGACGTACCTAAAAAAGTTAAATGGCTTAATGGAATTTACGTAACTTCGCAGGATCGGGATTTTCTTCCAGCTGTATTGTTCTACGTGTAAAACGCAGCAACGCGATCCACCGTATGGAAAAAAAAGTTCTGTGTTACTTGTTGTTTTACAGTTTAACCAACGTCCCATACAGCCGTGCCAACTCTCCGGAACAAACCATCTGACAAGAGCAAACATTATTTTAAATATGAAATTGCAAATGATAATTAAAACAGCGCGTCGTTCGAAAGTAACTCGGAACTCGTGTGTTTGCATTTTGTGCGAAGAATAAAATTTTAAATTGTCAATACTGCGACATAATTTTCAAATTTTGAAAATTGTTGGAATATCCTCGCAAAATACTAGCAAGCAGAATCGAAGAAATAATGTAGAATTGGAGCTTGAATAATTCTAGATATTCGATTAAACTTGAAAATCAATACTTTTTGAGAAAGCTAGAATGAAAGATGTATGACAAGAAGCTTCCTTTCTGCAGTATTTAGTTTCTCATTTGAGTTTTCAAATATTTACCTACCGAACTTGTTTCCTGAAACAGTTCCGTATCGATCAGTATAAAACTTCTATGATTCCATGAAGGAGGTGTGATTATAAGAAAATAGGTCTTATAGCACACAGCTTATCCTACTATTACTATTTCTTAACAGTCAAACATCGACTGCGGCCGTTACGTTAATGCGCTTATAACGTTTCACAGCCTACAAACGACAACTTTCAAACTTACGAACTTTGAAACAATTGCATAACACTGACAACCGATATTTAATACGAATAAAGTTATGTACAGTGTGCAGCAGAAAACTGTTCGGTCGGAAATTTTCAAAATTGCGACTAATAGAAATTTTGTGTAGATTTTGGATTTATTATTATTACCTTCCATTAATACGGTAGCGTATAAGAAGCAGAATAACGAGAAGTGGAAATATATCATCCTAGCCAAGTAAAATGAAACTCATTCATCAAAATGGAAGGCAAATAATTCACCTAACTATTCACGCCGTAAATTTCATTCTATCGTCATAAAAATAATATTATCTACTTTCATTAATCATTCGCCGACCTCGATTTTTTTGCTTCCATATATATATCTATACGTGTATGTTCACATACCTCGTTTAATTCGTTCTACGGTGACGTTTGACATTTAATTAACTCGAATAATGCAATCGCCTTAAAATGGGATATCGAAACTGATGACATATGGCACGTGATTATCTCTGAGACAACCATCAAGATGCTTTCACTTATTTGGAAACAGATAATTAAAAGGATGACACAACTTTTTCGAGTGTACATACAGGGTGAGACGTTCCAATCGGACCTGCACATGTTTTTCAATATTTCAATATAAAACAAATTTTGTAATGTCGGAAATTTACGTCGGAAGACATTGTCGCTGTGATTGTAATTAAACTCATATTTTGTTCGCTATCATGAATAATTTCAAAATATATTTTATGAAGGACGTAACAAACCGTTGCACCATTTAAGGTCGTTAATTTTCCAATTTGTTTGATTGAAAGCATGAATTAATTAAAATTGCAAAATTTACTATACAATGTTACTATACATATTTAATATATATATGTAACTTTGGTATACATGTTTGTCATCGCAATTAGAGTTATAAATGTGGTGTTTCGCGACTGGCTGCGATCGTCCGTGACTGTCGGTGATTATTGGGTTACGAAATTTTTCATACAGGTTTCCAAAGTGCCAGGTCGTTATACAACGTTTATTGCCGCGTGAATGCCTCCGACCGAGTAAAAAGTGCTGGATTATATCTATCCTTCATGGTCCGTCCATCGCCGCGGAACGTTGATAGGTATAATTTATGTCACGAAATTATGAACGCGTTTTATTCGCGCGAAAGCAGCGTCAAAGAAACTCATAAGAAGCTTCAACCACTCTCATAGTTTTTCCTTTTGCCGTGAGAGAGCAGAGAGAAGAGCAGCAGAGCCCGGCTGCCAGGTTCGAGTCAAATACTTTACATTTCTTTTGACTTTCTCCGTGAGATTTACTTTACTTAATCCACCGGCCGCTTGCAAACTCTAATTATGCGTTTCGTTCCTCGTTCCATGGCGAACAGAGGCTACCAGAGAAAAAGAAAGCGAGAGAGAGAGAGAAGGGAAGAATAAAAAGACGAGTTTAAGGTCCCGGAAATAAGAGGCGAAATTCGTATTCAATATTCTTTGATCGTGCAACACGAAGACGCTCGTCTTCGATTATGCCGAATGTTTCTACGTGTATTGCAAATATACCGTGCCGTCCGCTGATATACGAAGAATTAAAATGCAAACCGTAGCCCCTCCCTCCCGCGTTCCTTTTTCCTTCTCTCCCCCGTTGCCGCCTTTCACCACCGTTTTCCGCGGCATTCACCATCTTGGATATTAAAACTGCAAAACAATCGCAAAGCCGGAATGAATAGACTGCGCTCAAGCAACAGACCTGATGGCCTGAACATTTTAGAATACATGCACACCGTGTCGCGAACCGAGAAATCGTTAGTCTCTCGCGGACCGTGCGCCGCGTTGTTCCTTGGGAAAGTTCTGTCGAAAAAAAGAGATCACCGTTTTGACAGCATGTGACAGATGATGCTGGCGTGTTTGTCACGCGGATGTTTCGGGAACAATAACCGCGAGACGGTTCTATGAAAACGGAAAGTGTGTTGAACGGTACATCACCGTTTATTTAGTTGGTTTCGTATCCTGCGGAAAATGTGTCACCAAGAATGTTATACGTAAAGAAATCTTTAAAGAACCATTTCTTTAACTATAATAGAAGTTGTTCGATTATATCTTGCAACTTAAAAATCAAACATTGTAAAGAAAACCACTGTGCACAACGTGTGACAAAAATTGTCCACTTCATACATAAAGAAATCTTTAAAGAACAATTTCTTTATCTATAATAGAAACTGTTCGATTATATCTTGCAACTTAGAAATCAGATATTGTAAAGAAAACCACTGTGCACAACATGTGACAAAAATTGTCCACTCGAAGTTATCTCTAATCTTTCAAAGAATATTCTTCTCAAGATAGAATGCATACCGCTCTAAATTATGGCATAGAACCTACTCGTAAAGCATTGTCTGTAAGTCACGGTGAGTCGCAAAGATATTTAAGTAAGATTATGTGCGGAGCAATGGTTTATTTGTCACGTTCAGAGCACACGCGGAATAAAATGTCAGTTTCCGCGGAAGACGATTTCCTCCGTAAATGATTTGCATCGGTCATGCTCGGGAAAGTTTCGGTGTAAAGGGTAAAATAAATTTTGCATAGAAATGACAAACCGAACCCGAGCTCTCGAACCGTTCCAAAACATGGAAGAAGGGTACGCTTTCGTGTCGAGATGCTCGAGCCTTTGAAATTTCGTCCATACGGTCCGAGCACCGATGGTAGTTACATATCTTATCGAGCGTGATATATGAAACTTCGACCACGAAATTTCAGTTCACTCTTTCGAACGATCATGATTGAAGTTTCGTCGGAAGTTCGACGCGGGGAACAACCGTTGGCTCGGTTTCGCAAACAAGCGTGGAATTGCAAATTATTTCGACCGATTCGTGTCACGACAAATATTAAACGAGAACTTTATTTCAGTTTCTCTGGTAAATTAATTTTCTTAGCTTCTAAATTTCTTAGCTTCTAATTTTCTCAGATTCTAAATTTCTTAGCTTCCAATTTTCTGAGCAAATTTACTCCTGAGATTTATTAGTTTCTCTGATAAATTAATTTTCATAGCTTTTAAATTTCTTACCTTCTAATTTTCTTAGATTCTAAATTTCTTAGCTTTTCATTTTATTAGATTCTAAATTTCTTAGCTTCTAAATTTCCTAGCTTCTACTTTTCTTAGCTTCTAATTTTCTGAGCAAATTTACTTCTGAGATTTTTTAGTTTCTCTGATAAATTAATTTTCTTAGCTTCTAAATTTCTTAGCTTCTAAATTTCTTAGCTTCTAATTTTCTTAGCTTCTAAATTTCTTAGCTTCTACATTTCTGAGCTTCTAAATTTCTCAGCCTCTAATTTTCTGAGCAAATTTACTTATGAGATTTTTTAGTTTCTCTGATAAATTAATTTTCTTAGCTTCTAAATTTTTCTGAGCTTCTAAATTTCTCAGCTTCTAAATTTCTCAGCTTCTAATTTTCTGAGCAAATTTATTTCTGAGATTCTTAGCAAATTTATTTCTTTTGGTATATACTACTTTGGAAATATAGCTAAAAATATGGGTAAGGTAAAGGCACCAGTAGTTGACCATGTACCAGAAGTTGACCATTCTATAGAAAAACATAAAAAATAAGGGTTGAAATGTTCTTATTGTTTTGAAATTTAAACAACAGACGGTACGCCATCCGAGGTTCACTTTCATCAAAAGTGCACGGCTTATAAAAACCTTATTTTTTATGTTTTTCTATAAAATGGTCAACTACTGGTACATGGTCAACTACTGGTGCCTTTACCTTAGCAGGTTATTTACACAAAGTAGTGTAAAATAGTAACTTTTAGCGCTCCGGAGAGCCAAGCGTCAACAGAAACTGACGTAAAATTCAGCGGCGATGAATTTTCGAAATGAATTGTCCCGATAACGAAGTCTCGCGCGAAACAATCTCATTTTTTGTTCTTTGAGCTCCGAGGGGAGCCGGCCGTTCATCCCTGAAAAAGTTTCCCTTCCCCTTTGGGGTAAAAATGCGCGTATTCATCGACAGAATATTCTAGGCTCCGCTTCGATTCATTGTTTTATCATGTGGTATAATAAGAAATAATAGGCGGACTCGTTTAGTTATTCGAAAATATCGGTACATGGTGCTCGAGAATTGTGGAAAGCGCGCGGATAAAAGTAATCTTCACAGAACGGAGCGGAACGGAACGGAAGTGTCTCTAATCATTTCAGAGGAGAGGAACCATTGAATCGGTTGGATCGTTTCGCGGCATCCTCATTAAGAATAATCAATATCGTAATATTAACAAATACCCTTGCGGGCTCTCTGCCGTTGCACACCGTCCACTGAACTTCACCAGACATTCTTCTGTCCCGCGTTCAAAATCAATACGGCCGTACAGTCGGCTTCGCGTAACGTAATTATATGTATATGAAAAGCGGAATGTATTTATCTCGGCGGAACAAAGGGTACCCGGAGAGGACTTCGTGAATATATGTAACACTCTATTTTCGATGCCCGGGTATATTCAATTTAAAAAACTGGCAGCCCGGCAAAAATGATTACACGCCGCGTTGCCGTGGTAAAATCTTTGAAATAACAGAGAGTTTCTCTTTCGCGGCGAAAAAGAATTTCTACCCGTGGAAAATTACGAAAATCGATCTGTTCGAAAAGTTTCGAGGAGACCCTGCGTTTGGATCGGGTGTAATAATTTTACGAATGCGGTCGGAGAATTGGATACAGAATCGACGAAAACACACGGGTTCCGTGATCGATCTCTCCTCGACACCGGTTCTCCGGCAAACACCGGTGCGAAAAAAATAAAAACGGTTTGATAGGTTGCGCGGTTTACGTCCAATTATATTTACGGGTTAAACATCGAGAGAAAAAAAAATTCATGGTCCGAGAAAAGCCACGAAATCCAATTTCCACGGTGTAAGAAACCCGGCGTCCGCGGCAATCGTTTCCTAAAATATACTTTACGCTCGCCGTAAAAACCGGAAGCGAACAATTTTTCTCCCCTCTCGGCAAACTTTCGAAGTCGCGGTTCCCTTTCGAGTTTCATCGGCGTATTTACAGATCCACTTCGCGAAAACTGAATTTCATGGGAAATTCTCAACGTTGAACAAAGAACCATCGTCCGTTCGTTGCCGAAACTTGCCGAACGCGTGCTCTGCTCGCCTAAACTGCTCACGGTTTATTTTGCCGTTCCGTACACGGAGAAATGTGTCGTGTTCCAGCGAAAAGTATTAACAATTGCTGCATTCATTTGCCATCTTAAGAACGGCGTTACATGGTCGAGTATTTTTAATTCTGCGGACAGTTTTTTTCAGATACATTTCAATTCAATCAATTCTTCATTGTTCCCCTCAGGGTTACAATCCATTATACATTTCTCCCGCCAAGCTTACCCTAACCTTATCTAGCTTACAACTAACTTAACATTACCTACGCAGAGAGAGAGAGAGAGAGAGAGAGAGAGAGAGACGCTGTCTTAAACTAAAATATATATAATTAACACTAGAACTACCGAGTAATAAATACAACTGATGAATATTGCTTTGTACTGATGACAAGACTACATCTATTTAAACTTAATACCATTTTTACTCTAACATGTGCTTCAATGAAAAAGTTCATTCGAAAAATACTGATGAAAACATTTTTATAATTTCGGTAATTGTGACAGAAAAAATTGGAACCAGGAACCAGTCATTTTGACTGGTTCGGTAGTTCTAGTGTTAAATACATACAAAACAAAATAAAACAAAATAGAACATAGATCCAACAGATAAAAATTTTACATAAACGATAACCCTCATCGGTAATAAAAATGTAACTGTGAAAAACTTAATCAAATCTTGATTAAGATAACTTTCAATTACCACAGCATAAATAATCACAGGCCTACAAATACCTCAATGTTTGCAAATTTGAAAATATCCTAGGACTCACGCGGAAGAATTAGTAATGGAAAATGTATTAATTAAATCTTTCCAGCTTGGTCGAATAAATTTTTTATTTCTTTATGAATCATTTTGGAGCGTGAAGGGTTAACGGAAATTTCCGAAAGACAGGGCCAGCAAAGATAGGTTGCGCCAAAGTATTTCATCGACAAGATTCCCTCTGTCAAAGAATGCAATGTCTCGGAGTAATTTAAAGCTTCCGTGGAATTCATAGTGTTCTTCATTAGCCCGCTCATTTATCGTCATTACTCTTCGCTCGGGGATGCCTAAAATTCGGGCAGAGCTTCCGCCCTAGCGCGGAACAGTAGCTGGCCAAAAGTTTTCAACGGGAAAACTGCTATTCTTACGAACAAAATATCTTAGAAAAAATGAAAAATTTCACTTGCAAATCATTTTCTGGTTACCCCGCCATCTATTTCGAGTGTAAACTGTCGGCCGGCGCGATCCGAACTAAAAAGAAATCGCGCATAAATTAATCCGGCTGATTCGACCGGCCGCGCGCTCGTCTGGCCGTTCCTTTTTCTTCGAGCAGGGTTGCGAGGGTGGAAAGTGGGTGGGAAAGGGTGGACACATTAACTGGTGAACCCGAAGGAAGGGTAGCTGACGCCTCGGGACCGGTCACTGGTGGTTCCTGTGCCTGTGGGAGGGCGCGAATCGTGACGCGGCTTGCCCGATGATGGTAGGTTAGGTTCTATGTTGAAAACGGTTTAGGTCAAAGTGGAAAGAGGATGCGGTGGCCGAATCTGGTGGGTTGGCGGCAAGCCATAAACCTTTCCCGCGTAATCTGGATGGCTTTATAGATTTCTAATAAAATAATGCATTAAATCAGCCGCGACTCGACTGATTGCCCCGCCCAACCGAATCGGCTCTACGATCGGTGACGCTCGCGCGTATTGCGATCGAACCGACGACGTTTACTATCCGAGCCAACGATCACTAAACGCTAGATCATCTTCAACGGAGGCGAAAGGAAGGTTCGATGTCTATCTACCGATCCGACGCGAATACCCGGTCCGCCATTTTCGAAACCGTGACGAACTCTTTTTACCACTGTGCTGGAAACCTTGAGTCCTATATCTTTACACAACTTTCCATTTTGATGGATCACCTTGCCAAAGCTTGTGATCACAGGAATATTTATTTCCCTTATTAACACTTTGATTGCCCAACTGGAAACCTCAAAAACTCCATAAAATCTAGGTAAGTTTTACGATGAAATGAAAATTGAAAAATATTATATGTATCATAATTACAGATCCTAATCAAGTTTGGTACAGTGAATATATTAACGTAAAAATTAATTTTAAAACCTGGACAAATAATTCCGTCACCCACGTATGGGTGACATGGTAGTCAACGTGTTAAGAAGCCTAGCTAACTACTATGGTACACTCTGTGCACACACAGGGTGTCTAAAAAATGTAGGAAAAAGCATTTTAATTAAAGATATTTAACACGAGTGTCGTAACATGGTGTGCGACGTTGCTTCATGAAAATCATTCTGTCACACGCGATGATCTAATAATAATACATCTGACCCGACAACGAGATATAAATTTACATTTATCCACGAGCGTAATCATTATTTTCCTTGTTAAATTTTATCTTGAGTTATTTTTAACTAATTGACACGGCCGTGATGCAAGCAAATATTGATGTAAACACTTTTGTAAACAGTCCCCGTTGTAAAGAATATCTCCGATAATTATATCGCCGCCTTAATTACGCACAATAAAGGACAACGGTATAAATATAAATAATGAAGTGAGTCTGAAGAAACGCGGCGTCTTGAGTATAATTATATAAAAAACATTTTGAAAAACTGCATAGCAAGCACAGTTTTTCAAACTTCAAACCTACTTATATAGATTTGATAATTTTGAAAATAATTTTCAATGCGATTGAAAATATTTTACCAGTGTTTAGCAGTGAACATGAAATCGCTTTGCATTCTCGTCCGGTGGAGTGCAACAAAGTAACTATCAAATGTTAATAAAATTAATTAATAAGCGACAGAGCCTGGGCACATTAACCCCTGCTTTGTAACATAAATTTGGACCCTACTTTACAAACTCACAACCTCCTCTCTTCAGTTTTTGCTATTTAGGGTGTCTTCAGAATAAATACATTAGTTACTCGATGTATGTCCAAAAGACGGGTCCAGCCATTGACATGTATCGTCTAGGAGATACTATTCTCCACATTATACCGTGTTTGGTATCATTTTAATCGGGAAAATTCCACAAATATATTGATGAAAGTCTAATAAACAAATGAGCTTCTCCATAAAATGTGTTAGGCACTATCGTTGCATTTAATTGCACGAGTGTAGTATTTTTGGAGGGTGCTTCGCATAATTCCGAGCGCGTGCTTGCTACAAAGTAAAAAACAAGCGTCTTGAGTATAATTATATAGAAAACATATCAAAAAACTGCATAGCAAGTACAGTTTTTCAAACTTCAAACCTACTTGTATAGATTTGATAATTTTGAAAATAATTTTCAATGCGATTGAAAATATTTTACCAGTGTTTAGCAGTGAACATGAAATCGCTTTGCGTTCTCGTCCGGTGGAGTGCAACAAAGTAACTATCGGAGTCACGAAGAAGATCCTGAGGGGTTAGAGAAATAAATTCCCTTTTTCGCCGCGTTTATGGGGAAAAGGGGCGTGGGAAGAACTCGTCAGGGTTACTTCACCTTTCACGGATTAGACGAAGAGACACGTCGTCGAATGAAAGCCGAACGAGGGAAGCTACTGCGCGCGACTGAGTGAGCGAACGGAATAAATTCTTGCATCAAGATTCAAATAAACGCATTCCAAGCCGCGAGCAAACCTCTATCCCACGTCGGATGCGATTCGCAATACTGCGATCTATCCCCCACACCCCCATACCCACCCCCTCTGTTTCCCGTTGTGTCTTACTCGCTTCGAATCGTCCCTTGGCGCGTTCTTGTTTCTGATCCCGAATAAAATATCCTAAAGGAATTTCGTGCGAGCACGTTCCGCACGCGAACTATTTCTTGCCGCCACGTTGCCAGCGAAATGTCGACTATCGCCGCAAATCGATTATAATACGCGAGACTTCCGAGATCGCGCGGCAAAAAATATTTTCTCCTCGAACGACACCATAAAATTGCTAATGCAGTACTTTGCAAGTATAGTTTTCACGTTGCTCTGTAGTTTCCTACGAAGATTTTTCGAAAACGAATTTTCTAATCCAGTATGTCGTTCCCAGTTCTTTGATTATAATCAAAGTGAATTATTTGTGAGCAAGAGCCATTTGGTGTTTTGGATACATTCTGAATACTCGATTCGTCGTTTTCTCTGAAGATTTTGTAATTTGTGACTAGAGTTCGCTACGAGATGGAATTTTTTTTAAATTCGTGGAACGATGAGGCGGAAAGGTTGAGGTTCTTTTATTTTACAAATATTTGTAAGACTTTGAAACTTTTCTGCTTCATAAACTCGACCTACCTTCTTATTTTCGTGCTTCGATTGATTTCCTTTGCTGCCTGTGCCTTCCTTAAAGAACTCGCCAAATTCCTCTCGAAGCGGCACGGGAATGTTTGAGTATCTGTCGAATAAAACGATCGAGTTAGACAATAGTTGGTCCACCATGTTTAAACAATTTAATGCTGCGAAAACCTGCGAACGATTCAACCACGAAATTAATCATTTAAAGCATAATCTGTAGGAACTACAGGAAAAACAAGAGTTTGACAGTATTCTTATTCAAATTATTAAGGGTCAAAATAAATTGTTACTCTCGATTCTATGCAACGGATGCAGAAAATTCGAAGTCTGGTTGTCATGAAAAACAGAAGAATTTGAGAATATTATTATTCAAATTATTAAGGGTCGAAGTAAATTGTTACTCTCGATTCTATGCAACGGATGCAGAAAATTCGAAGTCTGGTTGTCATGAAAAACAGAAGAATTTTACAATATTATTATTCAAATTATTAAGGGTCGAAATAAATTGTTACTCTCTCTCGATTCTATGTAACGGATGCAGAAAATTCGAAGTCTGGTTGTCATGAAAAACAGAAGAATTTGACAATATTATTAAGGGTCGAAGTAAATTGTTACTCTCGATTCTATGCAACGGATGCAGAAAATTCGAAGTCTGCTGGTCATGAAAAATTCAGCGGAAATTAGGTACAACGCGTCGCGTCGGCTGTCATTGTAGAAACACCGGTTAATGAATTCAATTATTATTGCAGCTCGGCTTTAGCTTCTGATCTTTAGATCCCCTTCAATTGTCAATGTCGGAAAGGGTTCTCGATTCAGGCAAACGCCTTCCCGCTCGATCTAGCACAATTTCAAATGACGTAACTTCAAAGCCGTTTAATCCTCTTAACGAAGCCATACAGAGGGACAAGGTATAGTCTCCGCTCTTGTGTTCAGCATCTTAGCCCTTCGTTATTTTGGCTCTTCCGAAGTTAACCTCAAGAAAGGAGATTGTAAGTTCACGTACATGGACCATCAACTGCACCTCGATAGATGCAAACTTTCTCGAACTATGGCCGATTCGTCGTTAACTCGTCCTAGCAACTTGTTTTAGCTACGTACCGAGGAACCGCAACGTCTGCAAAGAAATAACGAGCTCTGCCTTCCGGGCCACGGGGAGAAACCTGTGATCTAACGAACTAATGGATAACTTTGGTAATAACATGTTAATGCGCTACTTTCGACGGACTCTTTTTTCCTCGTCGACGATGAAATTGGACATGCGTGTTCAACAATTTTCTCAAAGACAAACTAATGTATTAAAAATATTCTAACACTCTCTGCTTATTTACAGATATTTAACGAATATATAGGAATTTTTTCATGCAGAAAATATCACTTTTTATAAAGAATTTAATTATTTTTTTCTTTGCTGTGATCGTTGAAAAATGATACGACGTTTGCGAATATTTTTAAACAAAACCAATATACATGTCGGATTCAAACACTGTAAATTGTATATGTTGCATTCTTAGAGAACGTGTCAGAATTTTTTGTATGCATAAATGATCATTTTACACAAAGTTATAACAATTCAACCAACACAAGAAAATTTTCTTCTTTCTATGGTGAATATAAAACCTATTATAATTACCCGAGAGAAACAACATGAAAAATTAAATTTAATCCCTGTGGTTTGAAGATGTGACTATTGGCTGTCGCAAAACATTTGCAAAACAATGCCACGGCCGCTAAGAAGAGAGCAAATATTTCATGAAGTCAGAGAACATCTCCGTCTTCATTTTTCCGACTGGAAGGACGTATTCATTTTTTATCACCGAGAAGACAGTTGTCATAATATTTGCCTGAAACATTTCCATTCCGGTGCACTATTCACGATTGCAGACGTTCCCATGGCGATTTTAGGGGTGCACAATAGCGTTCCAAAAAAAAAAATCGTACTCTTTATCAGTGCACAGTGTTCGCAACGATAGAATTATAAATGAAAGGAAACGAACCAATTATCGAACCAAAGAATAAGCTATATCATAGCCGACCGAGCGCCATCAATTATTGACAAAACACTTTGCTGACAGATAAGTGTATAGTAGTAGAGTGTCTCGAATACCCACAAACTTCCGAGCCAATAGATGACAGCCACGCTTAGTCACATGACTTACGATGGCAACACCAAGACTTCTAACCACTAAACTCGCATTCCTCCAAGTTCTACTCTTGTCAGAGCCCGACAGTACCTACTTACGACCCTATAGAACTTTACCGAGTCCGAGCTGCAATTCGAACGATGCAATTACTCGCAGAAAAAGTGATAGACACTGGCAAATCACATATAAGTCTTCTACCATCATAGGGAAAATAATCGTCGAACTCGAACTACCAGGACAGATGTTAATAAAATTAATTCATAAGCAACAGAGCCTGGGCACATTAACCCCTGCTTCGTAACATAAATTTGGACCATACTTTACAAACTCACAACCTCCTCTCTTCAGTTTTTGCTATCTAGGGTTTCTTCAGAATAAATACAGTAGTTACTCGATGTATGTCCAAAACACGGGTCCAGCCAAGGACATGTATCGTCTAGGAGATACTATTCTCCAAATTATACCGTGTTTGGTATCATTTTAATCGGGAAAATTTCACAAATATATTGACGAAGGTCTAATAAACAAATAAGCTTCTTCATAAAATGTGTAAGGCACTATCGTTGCATTTAATTGCACGAGTGTAGTATTTTTGGAGGGTGCTTCGCATAATTCCGAGCGCGTGCTTGATACAAAGTAAAATACAAAAGGGGGTGGGGGAGGATGAGCTGAGCGAGTAATTTAAAATTGGAGAAATTAACAGTGTTCCATTTTGGAGGGGGTTGAAGAGTACGGCTAAAGAGGAAGTTGGACTGTCGAGGGCCGAATTACAGAGCGCGTTCTTGTGCACGGTAGTCGGGTAATATTACTGTTTAACGGTTCGAATATCCGGTCGCATCTTGATGCTATCGAGTGGGAACCGTTTAAAAGTCATAAACCGGGGATGCTGTTAACGACGGAAAATCGGGAAGTGATCCAAAATGGAACAACGCGTCAGCAAAGTGGTGGGGATGCGCGGAGGAAGGGGAGGGATGGATTCGGTGGAGGGTAGACGAGAAAATAGGGGTTCTTTCTATGCCTCAAAACAAAGGTACTACACCGGCTAATAGCCTTTTTCGAGTGCCGGCCATTCGACAACGTGTAGGAATACTGCCGGGCGTTACAGCGTGCACGTCACACGTTGATAGCGATACGTTCGTAAAACGACCGTCAGTAAAACCCATCACTAACTCGCATGACACACATTTATACGGCTATCTCGGTTTTCGGAGTTGTCCCCCCGCGCGTCGGTGATAGAACGCGACCGGACAAACACCATCGAAACGAAATCGAGTTTGCCCGTTTCACGCGCTGACCACTCCGAAATCTTCCGATCGCGCTAATTGCTACTTACCTCGGTCGTTTCGAGACGCGATTTAACTGTCCGGCGATAATTAAACTGCGCCGGTGTCTGTTTGCCGATTGGTTCCGAGACATGTTCCACGATTATTGGAAAATGTACGTGCACCTTATAAATATGTGAGTTCGAACAAGCTTGGTACATTTTTGGATAAATGCTAGACCAGTTTGTCGTAATTTAACACTAGAACCACCGAACCAGTCAAAACTAGTTTCTTAGTGAAACTATGAAAATGTCCTAACGAGAAATTTTGTAATATATCTCTTCTCTTTGGAGTACATGTTACCATAAAAATTGTATGAAACCTGAGCAAATTCAAGCTTGCTGTTATCATAAAGGGATAAGACTGAGTCACGTTTAGGGCTCGGTAGTTCTAGTGTTAAACCGTAAATTTTGTACATCAACATTTCAGTGAAATTCTAATCTTTTCCTTATTTTAAATTTCTCTCGGTCGTTTCTCTCGTAAACTCGTAAAATCAACATGCTAGTTACGGTACATGCATATTCATGAATAGATTAATTGCAATTATTTTGCGTTTACAATATTACGTACGAGTACATTGTACAATAATTTAATCAATGTACGGAATATGTAATTACACGATATTGTGTAGTATAATATATTCGCGCACCGTAAAGAAACATGTATATAAATAGCATACATATTCATTCAGTAAAATTCATGTATATCGTATACAATAATTACAGGCAGTATCGAAGAGAAAATTGCTTAACCTTGTTCAATCGTATGCAAATCATTTTACGCGCAAAAACGCTGAACTTTCGTAGACAGAATTTTTTAAAACTGTCCAAGTTTTTCAAGTGAACGTAAAGTTCATTGTGTCCCTGGAAAATGATTAACCTGAAAATAACGCGTGAAAAGTCAAGGGTCATCGAGCGCATCGATATCCGAACAGCTCGAGTCCTCCGACCAAGATTGAGAGATTCGTCTTCCAAAGAGTACAATAATTTTTTTTAACAGGCGAAATTATTGAAACGTGACCCCAATTTCGTTAGCGTCTTTTCTGTTTGTTCGCCGCGTCTTCGCGAACGCGCCGGCCAATCATCAATTTGCAGTTTAAATAATTGAATAGTCCGCGGGAAGTTTTCGGAGGTAGGCAGGCAGGCAGGCAGGCAGAGCGGCGTTGATTTTACACTTCATCGAGTTTGCATTACAAATTGATGAGCTCTCCCCGGAGCAACAACGATATACCGTTCATTAACGGCGTTTAATCAATCTCCCGGCTGACAAAAACCCGGCTCGGCCGCGCGTTATCCTTGGTCCGCGTGATTCCTAATAAACGGAATTTGTTTATTATCCCCGAGCGTTCCCGGAGGGGGAGGGGAAGAGATTCACGGAGTGACATTCATATCCGAAACATCAGCGCGGATTTCATTATGCGTAAAAAAATGTGCACCGCACACTAGAGATAAATCCGTGCGAGAACGTTCTCCCGCGGGGACTAATGCCACGATATGTGCGACTTAAGGAAATTACGAGCCGTTGACTTCTCGTTGAGCTCGCGTTACCGACCGTTGCATTTGAAAATCGTACTTTAATTAATTCGACCGTTCTCGCTCGTCCAAAAATTTCTTCTCAACACCCGTGCATTGTTGAAACAACAACTGCTTATCGCTGTAATTCTCTGACTGCAAGGAATACAGTGATTTCTCCATGTACAGTGGCGTGCAAAAGTTCCCGGCCAGATCTACGTCCATGCCTCGTCTCTGTGCTGCTGTTATTGCTGTAAAAGGCGTGGCTACGAAATATTAATTATAACATGTTCATTGATGTACTGCAAAATTGTTACACAATGAAAAAGAAGCATCATTTTTTCGTCAAACACACTGGTCGGAAATTTTTTAACATGTTAATTCACTTATTCTGGAAATAAACAAGTAAGAAAAATAATTAGCGTTAATTTTTTTTTTTTGTAATATCCTTTCATGTAATACGCCTTTATATATGATTCTAATAGAAAATTTCTTAACGCTTTTGTTTTGGAAGAAAAATAGCAAAAACCATCTGGCCGGGAACTTTTGCACGCCACTGTATGTATGTATATCGCCGAGACCTCGATAATAAACTCCGCAGAGAAAGACGTGTGCTTTGCTTGAGAGTTGTACTACCTAGTTGTTTCCAACATCAAAATTATCTATTTAATACCTCCCTTTTTCTATTTTAAAATAAACAAACATTATACCACATTATTAAATTGGTTTGTATTCAATAAATTACTAAACACTTCAGTGTTGTACGAGTAAATTGCACCATTTTCGTATGTACAACATGAAAAAAATCTATAGAAGGGATATATTCTAGGTCGAAAGAAATGTTTTGTTTTGGAGTTAAAATAGCTTCGAGTGCAAAGGGTTAAAGGAGGAAAGAACTTTTTCTTCGTGCAGACAAATTTTGTCAATTTTTGAAAACAATCGGTGGCCTAGTAACGGCTTAGAAATATCTGAGACTGTCCAGCAAAGAAGTGGGAGATGATGAGTCAAAGATTTCGATCGAACTTGTGACGTTCGACTCGATCAAGCAGCAGTTCAAGAACAATAGGCAGACAGCAGGCGGAGCCTACTCTCCGAGTTTGTCTTTGTTCGAGGGAACATGCGTTCCCGTCGATTTTGTTTGGCAGCGATCGTCGGTCGTTCCCATTGCTTGTTGTTTGATGAACGTGTGTAGGCAGGCTCGTCAAACTGCTTGGATGGTGAACGGTACACGCACTGGGCCGAGCAGAGGCTCGGTTGCCTTTGATGCGTGCGCTACATTTACCGACAAATGAGCCGTGTTCGGCGAACAATGCGCGGCGGGCACAGGAGCTTAAGATATCCGGGATATATCTGCGTTATCAGTGCGTGTACGAATTATCGGTTGCGCCAGTTAAACGGCGCCGGCCGCGGATATAATATGATTGGATCGCGAGCGTGTCAATCTTTCGCCAGTTCGAGGAACACCTGGCCAATCGACTAACCTGTCAGCGATTATCGCACCCTTTCCGCTCCTGTGTCGAGCCTGACGTTCACTTTTGAACTGGTAATTACCTGTTTCACTGATTTACGCTCGGCGACACCTACGGAATCTATTACAACGATCTTTGTCGTTCAAAATCTTCTGAAAAAGAAAAAACTCTATGTGTTAATAAAAAAACAACAGTATCCACAATAACAACAGTATCTATAATACTAGGTAATCCCATAAGTTCGTGCTGCCGACGCTTGTACCGTTTAAATTCTAAAAATAAAATATGTAATCACTAGACAGTGGATCTTTATGCAAAATAAAAGTTTTCTACCAAAATTGCAACAAATTGGAACGAAATAGAAATTTATTTTCTTTCCTAATATGTTTAACACTAGAACGACCAAGTACTAAATGCAACTGGCATACATAGCCTTATAATAACAACAAAATAAGATTTGTTTAGATTTCATATTAGTTTTCTTTAAATATCTACTTCGATAGAGAAGTTTATTAAAAAATTTTCTCATGGAAACATATTTACAATTTCAGTATCTCTAAAAGAAAAAGTTCGGAGGAAGTCATTTTGACCCATCCGGTAGTTCTAGTGTTAATAGGTTGAAAATAATATAACGCTATTTCTAAATTTTTCTAATGTTCTTACTGTTTTAAATTACACCTACTCATTTTTGTAATAAATGCATAAAATCCGATGTCTAGTGATCACCCTTTCATTCCAAACCTCTTATGACCTCTCTTTTGGTGAAGACATCATACCGTCACTATAAAATTTCTGAGGTTTCTCATTAACCCTTTGCACTACTATTTACTTTGTGATTGTAATGATTAGAAATTCTTCATCGTTCAGAATTTCGTAGAAAACAAAGATTGCTTAGATTTATTCTATGCCTATGGTTTCTCCGAAGGATATTTACCAACTACAACAAAATAGAATTCTATTTCAGTTTAAAGGAAATGAATAATATATATACTTATTAGACTCTGTTGAGAATCTTTGTAACGAGTCTGACTCGAGGTTGCAGGGCAAAGGGTTAAAATAGTTTTCAAGTGAGAATTGTTCGCATTGCAAAAATGGCACTAGGCCTAAATAAATGCGTGCCATTTTTGCAAGCAAACACGCGCCAGCGACTTTTGGTGTGCCGGTTCAGCGTTGGCGGCGTTCTAATTCGCGGGAACGGCTCTAATTAGCCGTGGAAATCGAACGAATTAGGGACGCGACAATGCAAGTCGCACGATATCGTAAACATTATACGCATATCACGCACCGGTGCAGAGGAACCCCATAAATTGTCGACACTTGGCTGGCCGCCCGAACGAATTCGGCGCCGACGAAGTTCGTAAAATAACGCGAGCCGAGCCGAGCGGAGCGAGCGAGCGTAATCAGCAGCGCGTTATCGGGGGCCCCCTCGGCCTACGAAATCGTTCGTGTGTTGCCTTTTGTACGGCTCGCCGCGGACAGTCGGGGAGCAATAAATATGTTATTAAAATTATCATAACCCCGTTCGGCCGGGGCTAAAACAGCGCGTTTTGCAGTTAATTTTCCAGTTATCTAGGCAATAATCTCGCTTACGCCGTATAACCGGTTAACCCTTTGGTCATAGAGGTGAACGACGAAAGGGGGATGAGGATGATAGGGGCGAAAAGTAAATCAGTGAACAGGGGTAAAAAGGGGCTTATAATGGCCGACGACGATGCCCGCCCTGCGCTGCGCTCGTTCCTACAATGCGCTCTCGCCGAGCGTTATTAAACCGCGCATCGGCCATCGATAGTGTGATTGTTTTACGTTAATTTTATTACACGTCGGACATTATCGAGGATTAATGATCGTTTGTTCGACGATATTTTACTAGCGCCGCGAAACTTTACGCGCTTATGGCAACTACCTGCGACTATCGATAAGATTTTAATCAGAGCGTTTCAATATAAACGGGTTTCACATAGTTCGGTACCGAGAAATCGTGGTTTGGCTGATTTAATAATTTTTTATTTTCTTTCTATCGCGTTTCTCTCGTTCATTCGTTGTAAGCTGAGCTTTTCATTATCAACTTTCTGCACGAGCAAGTTCGTCTACTTTCTGGATTTAACACGTTTCTTTTTTCCGTTAAATTAATTGATCTCATAAAAATGTGCGACACATTTCCCCACCTCTGCGTGTTTCACGCCGTGCAAATATATTTTACAACGCGGACCCGAGATCGAAAACACCGAAAGCGGTAAAAACGACGTATGTACGTATGTGTTCCCGTGGCTCGGGAATCTCAAATAATCCACGTTAGCCGATTTTAGTCACGCGTGTACCTTGATTGAAACTATTCACATCACGAACTATGAAATTTCATAAGCACCGTAAATCAATCGGACGGGGTGCCGATCTCGAGTCGACGTTCGGAGCTGTTTCAACGAAGTATGATTTTCGACGAATCGAACCAGACGTGTCAAATGTACCGGAACACTGCCGCGGACAAAGGCGAACATCATTCAAGCTTAAAAATCAAACAAATTGCAAGAAAATTCTATAGTACATTCTGTAACACTAGCATATTTCTTGGGCTTACTATTTTGTATACACATGCATGTGCATTTTGTGACATTCCACACTGGTATTATCATGTTCTGATGCTTAGCATATTTCTTGGGCTTACTATTTTGTATACACATGTATGTGCATTTTGTGACATTCCACACTGGTATCATGTTCTGATGCTTAGCATATTTCTTGGGCTTACTATTTTGTATACATATGCATGTGCATTTTGTGACATTCCATACAGGTATTATCATGTTCTGATGCTTAGCATATTTCTTGGGCTTTCTGTTTTGTATACACATGTATGTGCATTTTGTGACATTCCACACTGGTATTATCATTTTCTGATGCTTAGCATATTTCTTGGGCTTACTATTTTGTATACATATGTATGTGCATTTTGTGACATTCCACACTGGTATCATGTTCTGATGCTTAGCATATTTCTTGGGCTTACTATTTTGTATACATATGCATGTGCATTTTGTGACATTCCACACAGGTATTATCATGTTCTGATGCTTAGCATATTTCTTGGGCTTACTATTTTGTATACACATGTATGTGCATTTTGTGACATTCCACACTGGTATTATCATGTTCTGATGCTTAGCATATTTCTTGGGCTTACTATTTTGTATACATATGTATGTGCATTATGTGACATTGTGTAACACAGGTTTTATAAAATGACTTCTGACAAACGAAGTATGAAAGAAAACAGCGGAGGGGATAAATGTGACAAATATGGAGACGTTGGAGTCTTACAGCTAAGAGAGGCGATTATTATTTCGCATGAAAGTCTGCGGATGAAAATTTGCAGCCGAATCTGCTCGATTCGAAGGGTGGGGAAGGAGAAGAGGAGAGGGAGAAAGGGTAGAAGAAAAGGTCGGAAAAAGTTCGGCGCTCGTGTCATGCCCTCGGAGACATTAATAAGCGGTTTACCGGGATAAAAATACGAGTCGGTCGCGTCGACGGTGGAAGGAGAACGTTTCCACGACAACCCGTTTCATTTATCGCGATCTCGAAATCGAAGCCCACTCCAGAATCTTGGAGAGTCCCTGGGTCGTAGGCGAGCACACGACTTTGTCCCAGCCTCATCCACCTCTGGCCAACCTCGCCAGGCACACCGGGGCCAACCTATCCCACCGACAATTAGTTCGCGCGCTCGGCATTGAGTGCACTTAGTGAAAAGTAAGCAAACTTCCCCTCCTTCGGCGTTCCTAACCCCTCTGGCCCACTCCCCCCCCCCCCCTCTCTCTCTCTCCCTTTCATTTTCAACCGATACCGGAATGGTTTCTACCGACATAGCGCGATAACTCTGCCGTTTAGTTCATCGATGGCTTATTTCAAGGGCTACCGAGATATTCAACGTTCCTCTCCTTCTTTTTCTTCTTTTTTTTTTCTCTCCACCTCTCCTACCTCCCTGCCCCTTCTTTTCCTCTTTCTTCCGCGCGGTAACCCTCTCCCTCTCTCCTCCCCTTTTTCTCGTTTCTTTTCCGCGATTCCATCGATCGAGAATCGTGCCCCGTTTTATACAGGGTGTACCCCGTGTGTCGTACGCGCTCTTTAGAAATGCCTGTACAATGGGATTCGCGATACCGTCGACTGCGTGTACGTACTCGTTGTTTGTTTTCCAGCGCGATCCGGATTTTCACCTGTGTCGTGAAATTAACAGAGCCCCCGGGGGCCCTAGGGGTTAATTTATTTGTCAAGATCATCGATTGTCGCGGGCGCCAACGCCGACGGATGCCTCCGATACTCTTGCTCGTTCGCGAACTATTCAATCGTGCTCGAGGATCCAGTTACTTCCGATCACTGCGCAACAGAGTTTGCTTTTTTTCCCCAATTACCGATTTCGAAGCCTCCTAGTCGAATATCGGTCTTTCCAATATCAGATTTCGAGAAATTTTTCGGCTGGAAAGAGAATATGTTCGATTTAGGGGATTTTTGCTGCTGAAATTGTGGAATGTTCGTAGACTGTAGACTGTTCTGTGTGAAGTAATACGTATTTTCGATGTATTACAAATCATTGAGCTTTTAAATAATGTTTTTCTTTTATGTGGAATGGTCTGTCGGACAGTATGGCCTTCAAAATAAAAATCTCTTGGAATATACACCCTTGAAAGTGTGAAGGGATTTAACAATCTTAGTTTCGGAAGTTTTAAAAGTTCCGAAAGTTTTCAAAGTTCACGAGAAACGAAGTTTTTACAAATTTATTTTGTAGCTGACGATCACAAGCTCACTTACACGGTGTACGAATTAATAGGTTTTCCCATGTTTATTATTATTGCACGCTTCTCTAAGGATTATCCCAACCTTCCAACTGGAAAAAAATTAATTTTTGTATTAAACGTCTAATTTTCATCGGATGTTTTATTATAATCTCAACACAACCTAACTTCAAAAATAAAGAGACGAGTGTTCACCTTCTACGGCTAATAATTCTTGAGAAAAAAGGAAGAATAAATATATATTCCTGGTTTCAAGCGAGAATCCGCCAGTTGATAAAAATCCACGATCTATTAATTACCCTCGGAGATTCCCGGTGGTGATCGCGGCGGTGCCACGTAAACGCAATTTAAGGTCAGCAGCGAAATTATCTGGGTAATTCTAATCGTTTCAACTTCTGCACGTAGAAACCGCAATATCTCGGCGATGTCCTAGAGGCAGCTAACACGGGGTGGAGGGTGGGGGAGGGGTCGTCGAGGGTGAGGGAGGGGTTGATAACTATCGAGCCCCGCAAGCAGGTTGACACCCCGCTCAAGTTGTTAGGGGGTTAGATTGATGAAGCCGAGCCGACGAGCATTCACATGCCGCGTCGTCGCGGCCTCTGTGCTTTCCACTCTTTCGGAAATGATATTCTTCGTCGTTCGGTTACGCTCCCGCACCTGCTTGCCGATGATAAGGACAAAGATTTCGCGGTTACAAAGATTCCCGTGCTGACGCGTCTTCCTTTTTTTTTCGCCTAGACGGGCCGGGCCACCGCCCGGTAATTAATGAGTTCGAGGTTTCCTCCGATGACGACAGGAAAAACTGCTTAGGTGGTATCTAGCCGGAGTACTGACAGCGAATGAAAAAGTATGAAGAGAGAGAGGGAGAGGGAGGGGTTGAGGGAGAGAGGGTGACAGTTAACGGGCAAAAGTTTCGTTAGTTAGGAACACGGTCCACTGATAAAACGAAGACAAGATTTTGCTGGTCCGCGGCTAGGGTTCTTGCTATTTTATATGCATACCCCGGCAACTTTCCCCAAGTCCCGTTATTGAAAACCGGAGTAACTTTCAATTTAACATTTTTTTAATGACGCCGACGCTTAAGGGCGACGGAAACGCCGGCTCCCGTGGCTCCGGCTACTTTTAATCGTGTAAATAGATTATTTTTGATATTTATGCGCAGAAACCCGCGCAAAGACCATCAAATGGCTGCAATTTTATCGTATTGTCACGAATTTGGAAAACTTTTAAAAAGAAAGCATACTCGGTTTTGTTCAAAATCATTTTGTCCCCTTTAGAGAATTCTAACATTAAATATTAACACGTTGACTGCCATGTCACTCGCATGTGGGTGACGGAATTATTTGTCCAGGTTTTAAAATGAATTTTTCTGTTAATATATTCATTGTACCAAATTTTATTAGGATCAGTAAAATGTAAAATAGTTGGAGGACTACTCAATATCATACATTTAATTCTTTTCAATTTTTATTTCGTTAAATGACTTACTTTAATTATGGAATTTTTGAGGTCTCTAGTTTGGCAGTCAAAGTGTTAATACTCTGTGCATATATTTGTCGTTCAGTTTGTTTCTGTGCCTTGGTTTTTACATTTTCGAGCACGCGTCTTTAATACTCGTTGTCAGTGAAATGGGATCAAGTGTCCGTCGAACGCGTGAAGCTGTCCCATTTCTGATATCGGTTGCGCGTACACACTGAATTACTGTAATTTGATTGAATGAAATATCAGTTAGATCCCAGTTAGAGAATTCCGTGTGCCTAATACCATCAACCTCATAATTACAGTCTATTAATGTTGAACAGAATTGATTTAGCAACGTATACACGCCGCTGCTAACGAAATTAAATCCATAATTCGATTAAGACAACTGACAGAGTATTAGTGTACAAGTAGATTTACTGATTTTGCACATTCCGTCTAAAGTAACGTTCTATTTCGCTCGACAAAAACTGCTCGGAGCAGCATGAGACTCGACGCGTGTCGAAAATAACGCAAAACATTGTTCTAATTGAAATGACACCAAACACGACGCAATTCCGATTGTTTGTTTGATTCAGGATACAGTAGAATCTCGATTATGCGAACAGTGAAAACATTAGTAATAATGGAGTGGTCTGTGTTCAGATAATATTGCTGAATTAAAACACAGCTAGAGCTGTGTGTTTTATTTTACGTTTAGACAAGAAATCGAAATTGATCGGTTCGGATAAGAGACGTGCCACTAAATTGTGAATTAAACAGGCAAACACGATCCGAATTGCGTCAAGTTTGGGCTGGTTTTAATCAGAAAAACGTCAGCAATATTCTGGTGAATTTTTCATCGAGAACGAAATACCATCTAAAATAACTAATATTATAACTAAACTAACTCTGTAACTCCAACTCTCTCTCTCTCTAACTCTATATTATAACTAATATTTAATATAAATGTTTTACTACTGAATCGGTATCGTAACGTTATACATCTCCGTGTTACACATCTCTGAGTTTCCGGTGCTTCTCGGGGAGCAGGCCCGGCAGTGGTGGGGATAGAGTCTCAACTATCGTGCGCATCTCTGTCACATATATCGAGGCGCTATTGTGATTCCGGCGATTTCCGCGCAGCCGGCCTAATAAATAAAACTCGTGGTGCCCTGGCGGCGTAAAATAATAAATATTTGCGGTTCGACAGGACGGGAAGATAGAAGGAGGCCGGACACGGGTGTCGTCGTCTACGAGGCGCAATTTGAATCATCGACTTCGGGCCGCGTTTCCATTCTGACGTTGATCGCGCTTCGGCCCGCCTCGCCGGCAATAAATCCAGAGACTGACTCTTTATCCTATCTGGGCTTTGTCGTCGCCGGTTGGACGAAGCACCGCCATTGTCGCGGCTGCATGACTGACCAAAGAGGAAAGGGAGGCTGGCTGCTGTCGGCCGGACAGCTCCCGATGAAACTTGAATTAAATTTCGAGATTTATCGCGTCAATAACCGTGCATTAATTTACGATTTTTAGCGGTGGGAAACGTAAATCCCAGCCCGGGCCACCCACCCCGCGGGCCCGATTGTTTCGTTCGTACCGTTCGTTCGTCGCCGGAGAGGCTCGCAATACAGAGAGAGAGCACAAACGGGAGAGAAGAGGGAACGAAAAAAAAAAAAAAAAAAAAAGAACGAGCAAGGGACACGGAGAGGGTGGGTGCGCGCGCGAACGGGTGGTGGACGGATGAAAACGCGCAATGAGAACGTGCAGGCGAGGGTTCGAGGCTATATCGAATGCGGAAGAACCGAGGGTGGGAGACTTGAAGTGTGGGCAACGACATATGCGACTGGCGTGCTCTACATCTAACTTATATTGACTATTACTCATGTTCGTGTACTGTGACATTCGCCGGCGCGTTTCGCTGAAAAGTCGCGGAAAACAATGCAGCCGCGATCCGGAAACCATCGCTACCTGCAAGGAAGCCTGGCGACGCGACGCGTCGCGATCGCGTTTTTTTGAAATTTCGACCAGATATTTTGGACGATCTGTCACTTGTGCTCGCGCCCGCGTCCTTCCGGAGAAAATATTCCGGGTTCGCGGATTTTACCGAATAACGTTGTAATTCTCTTGCTTCCTCGAATTTGTGCTCGATGCTTCGCTTTTTGTGTCTGGCTTTTTGTGTTCTGGTCCCTACGATTCCCCTTTCAGTAATTTTCTATGTTTCGGATGCGAGAGGTATCGATCACTCTCATTTAAATATACACTCCCGCTCATAAGTCTTAGGACAATGATCATATTTTCGTATTCGACTTTGTAAAAATCAAATAATCGTCGAAGGATGCGAACAAATTTTTTCTTATTTAACACTAAAACTACCGGATGGGTCAAAATGACTTCCTCCTAATTTTTTCTTTTAGAGATATTGAAATTATAAATATGTTTCCATGAGAAAATTTGTTAATAAACTTCTCTATAGAAGTATATATTTAAACAAAACTAATACGAAATCTAAACAAATCTTATTTTGTTGTTATTATGCCAGTTGCATTTAGTGCTTGGTCGTTCTAGTGTTAAAGGTTTACACATCAAAGAATGATGCTGCTCTCTCATATACCAAAATCTTACTAAAAAGTAAAAGGAAATATTTTCTTTATTACAATGTCCACTGTTCTTGGCATTCGTGTGATTAATTTTTTCATACTTTCTGTTGTTATATTATTCCATTCTCGTTCCAAAATATTCCATAAATGTGCTTTCGAGGCAGGACAAAAGTTCCGTACCCTTCTGTCCAGCTTATTTTTTCTATGCGGTTCAAATCTGGTGATTAGTATGGCTATTCCATAATTTTTAATGAATTGTTACATTGAAGTTGTAATTATTGCTGAACGTATGAGGATATTTATATTATGTAGTTAACAGTTTGAACGCCAAACAAATCTGGTGATTGATGTGGCTATTTCATAATTTTTAATGAATTGTTACATTGAAGTTGTAAGGGTCCGATACACCTGGGAAAACATTTGAGTAACGCTCTATATGATTTTGAAAAACGATTACTTCTCACGAAGTTTACTTACATTGAAATTGTAATTATTGCTGAACATATGAGGATATTTATATTATGTAGTTAACAGTTTGAACGCCAAACAAATCTGGTGATTGATGTGGCTATTTCATAATTTTTAATGAATTGTTACATTGAAGTTGTAATTATTGCTGAACATATGAGGATATTTATATTATGTAGTTAATACAGTTACAGGTGCATAATCTATACGAGATACCAGAGTTTTACTAAGAACCAGAGGTGTCCTAAGACTTATGAGCGGGAGTGTAAATATAAAGCCCATACTAGGTTATTAACACTGTAACTAATTGGAATGAGTCTTGTAAGTAAAAGGTGTACAAAGAGACGGATTTGACAGTAATAATATGAATTACGCTTGACAAATTTCATAATAAAACGGCAAGTGTGCGCATACTTTTGCGCGGGGGTGTATATCGACGCGGTGTTCCGGAATTCTTTCGCGCAAAAGCGAATAGCTGAGCATTATCTATAAAAGATATTCCGAACACCGATATGTTCTTGTATTGGCTGGCCGATGGCAGTGCATAGCGCACATTCCCATAAAAACTAGACCCGGGATTCCCGTACACGTGGTCGAAGGAAATTCAGAGGACCAGCACGACGACGACGACGACGTCGGTGGAAGGAATTAAACAGGCCCCATAACCCGGAATTTTATTCGAACCGCATGCCAGACTTCATCGGCCGAAAGAATACTATTTTTCAGCTGAATTATTTAAGCTGAAAAGAACGAGCTACCCCCCGGGGGTCAACAGCTACACTCGGCGGCCCCGGAGTATTCCTAATTTCGTCGGCGGCTAAGCGCTGCTGGAATCTTAATTATGAGGAAGAATTTGAAGGCATCCACGGGAAACCGGACTGCCGACCTGTGCTCCGCAGTGTTGTTGGCAGTTTTCGTGGGAATACAAATGCTTCGAAATTCGTCTGCGCCCGGGATAAATTGAGCTCTTCGCCGGGGTGTTATTAAATCGTAATGACGGGACAAAGGAAATTTCACTTGAGAGACCGAAGACGGAACACACATACCGTCGGATATTTGCTAAACACATTACGACCCGAATGAACTGATTGTCGGGATTAAAATGTACAGCACCGTAACCGCGTTTCCGGCATAACGATATTGTGAAACTCGGACCACCGTATTAGCAATAACCGAAAATAAGGGGAAGAAGACGAAACGCTCCGCGTTCCACGTTTGTACGACATTGAATGATTGCGAGAATCGAAATGACAATTTTTATATATTTGTAAAAGAAATACGATAGAAGGTATGTAAATTTATCGTATTTCTTTTAAAACTCATTTTGAATTAGATACGTATCGCGCATACCTGTGGAACAAGACGGCGGACTGACACAGCTGATAAGAGCAGAGGAAAGAGAGAAAAGCCACGTGTATTACAAAATCTAATTGATTAGGATTGTCTGGGTAAAGCGTCACTCTCTTACAGAAATCTTTGTGGAATAATAGCTTTTAATGTCGTTTCTTGTGTTTACAGGTAGGAATGTAAATAATGTAAATAACTGTTGTAAATAGCGAATAAAATTTTAAACTTGTGTTTACAGTGAAACTCAGTTTGGTTATTATTTCCTCAAGATAAATCGAAGAACAAAGGGATAAAATTATTATATATTTTTCATCCGAGATCAATGAATTTCAACTTTAGAGAAATTAAATAGAAATGCGCATAAGAAAAAAATGTTAACTAGAAATTTTAAGAACGCGAAAGAAGGACAGTGTATAATGTTGAATTATTTTTTGTTGCAGGGATTGTAGAGTCGTCAGAGATCCACAAACGCTCAAATCCAAAGGATATGGGTTTGTTTCTTTTGTCAAAAAAGTGGTAAGTTACGAAGCAATTATATTTCATATTATTAATGTAACGAAAAATACGTTTCCACGGTCAGATTTTATAAAATTAAATTGCTTTTCGAAATATTTCGATGCAGCCCACGGATAAACGTATCAGACAAATGTAATGATAAAATATACGTAAATATACGTAACGATAAAATGTACATATAATAATCTTCGATACGTTAATATTCGCCAATCGTGCGCACGAGCGAAATTTACCAAGAAAGTGATAAATACGCAATTTCGTTTGACAGTACCAAATTATATTTAATTAATAAACTCTATTTATTTTCACCGAATAATTTCAAATTATACGTCGAACACAGATTTCTGGCTATCAGAAATAAATTACTTATACGTAATCTCGAAACTGATTGTGGCTTTGTGGTTTTATTAATTAAATGCCGAAGTGAGGAATAATGCGATATGATAAAACAGTGGTGCCACGATTAACTGAACAAAATACGATTTTACACTCGCACAGCCAGAGCCGGTCAAACGAATATCAGATAAATAAACCTCCCACGCTTTTTCTAAAAAAAAAAAATGTTGCCAATTGTTGCCCTCTTTATTTTTTGAAAGCGGTGATTTTTTCGAGATACTATAATTTGCTCGATTGAGATTCCATGGAGTAAATTATCCCTTTGCACTAGAATTTATTGTATCATTATTCAAAATATTTTTTACAATATTATATTTGCTTGTATTTAATAAATTACTAAACGCTTCAGTATTGTACAAGTGAATTGCACAATTTTCGTATGTATAACACAAAAAAAAATATATAAATAGAAGGGAAATATTCTAGATTGGAAGATATGTTTCGTTTTGAAGTTAAAATGGCTTCGAGTGCAAAGAGTTATAATGAAAGCTTGAATTAAAATGAGAATGTAGACACAGAAAAATAATAGAATGCGCTTTTGCATATGATAACACGTTAATAGCATGAGCCGTCACCAATCAGAACGGCGGTGTTTACGGAAACTTTTTCCAACCGGAAGTTGACCCATTTCGGAGAATATCAGGACTCGCAGCGGCCGCTGGGAAATTTTCCGAGGTCACGGCGCGGTGGCTTTTCAAATCTCCCGCTCCCGGCGGAAGTTCCGTTGATTAAATAAGGCAGACTGGGGGCGGCAGGGCACGCGTCACGCTATAGAACATGATTTTTCGGGGGAACATGATTATTCGGGGGAACGAGGCTTCGGTGTCCCCGACTTTTACTGTGCCCCGAAATCTGCGACGTAAATCACAGGCAAGTTGGACGTACGGCTGAGTAAAAGAAGGCTTTTCCCCGCTTATGGCGAGGTTATTCGTCGGGGTGACTGCCCCGGAGGTGCAGACTCTCTCATTCTCTCTTCCCCTCTCTCTCCCTCTCTCTCTCACTCTCTAGTTTCCCCTCTGTTTTAACGTTCTATCGATCTGGACCACCACCGGCACCTGTCTCACACCCACGGTATTACTATTGCCGAAGTATAAATTTTCCGGGTGTCTCCGTTAACCTCGAAGAACACGCGAAAATTTCTCCGGGCGCCCACCCTCGGCCGCGGACCGGCAACCCTCCTCGAAAACCCGACTCACACCCCTAACCGCCGTCACTATATCCTTCGGATACACGTACCTAAATCGGGCTTCTGATCACCGAGTGCCCAACACCCCGGGCCCTCTTAAGATGTACGAGGGAACGCGAATTCCCCAGATTCCCGCTTTCCCTCGACCTCGACCCTGTTTTTCGAGATCTTCGACGATAAACGAGCCGCCAGACCCCGTGCCCCGTCCGAATTAACCCCGAGGCACCGCTGGAAATTACTATAGCGTCATTCTAAACGGCCCCCGTGCATCGCTCTCAACTACATTGCCAATCTTATGCGGCGCTCAGTAGCTCCCAATAATATTTGATACCAGTTGAATAATATTTGGATCGGTTGAATTTCTCTTTAGAAGTCAGAACAATCAATACTTGTCGGGGGAAAGAAATTTTGGGAGAATTTGCAGAGAGAATACTGAAAGTACAACTTTTTGATGTGAGCCCATATTGAAGATTTAAGAAATACTTATTAAAAAATATTCGAGACGTTATCATTAAAAAGTATTATCCAATATTGAGAGAAATTATCTCCCGGTATTGGGGACACCCTAAAATGGGGAGATCTGTGGATTTTTGTACCTAAAAGGCGATAAATGCAAATTTAAAAAATTTTCTTTTAGATCAGTCGAATTTTCTTTAGAAGTCAGAACAATCACTACTTGTGTCGGGGGAAAAAAATTTTGGAGGAATTTGCAGAGAAAATACTGAAAGTACAACTTTTTGATGTGAGCCCATATTGAAGATTTAGGAAATACTTATTAGATTTAAAATATTCGAGACGTTATCATTAAAAAGTATTATCCAATATTGAGAGAAATTATCTCCCGGTATTGGGGGCACCCTAAAATGGGGAGATCTGTGGATTTTTGTATCTAAAAGGCGATAAATGCAAATTTAAAAAATTTTCTTTAGAAGTCGGAACAATTACTTTGCCACTTGTCGGGGGAATGAAATTTTGGAGGAGTTTGCAGAGAGAATACTGAAAGTACAACTTTTTGATGTGAGCCCATATTGAAGATTTAAGAAATACTTATTAAAAAATATTCGAGACGTTATCATTAAAAAGTATTATCCAATATTGAGAGAAATTATCTCCCGGTATTGGGGGCACCCTAAAATGGGGAGATCTGTGGATTTTTTGTACCTGAAAGGCGATAAATGCAAATTTAAAAAATTGTTCTTCTATTTCTGTGATATCTATGACCAATTAAAAAGAATCCCCTCTATGTTAGGCAACGTTAGAGGAACTGTACCTAGTGATGAGGCAGGTCTTTGTTATGATACTAGCACAGGTGAGGCTCTGACGCGACGCCGCGCCGCGCCGGTTGCTTTACAGTACTTTACACGCATTACTGTGTCATGGTCCGATACCGACGATACGTGGCGTCGGATTACGTGGCTCTAACGAAACTTACGTCTGCCTCCTTGCAGGGGGGTCGAGACGTATCGCGGCCGACCCTGGCGCGTGATTTGTAAACGCTTTTCACCGGTATGTGTTACCCGACATTACCCGTCGATCGATCGTTCCCGTTCTCGGCCGGACCCCGGCCGAATCAACGGCACGGATATTTTATGGGAATATTATGTCGCCGGCGGAAAATTTCGAAATCAACCGGGAAATGGAAGTTAAGAATATAAAATAAAGTGCGTCGCCGCTCTCTCGGCGCGCGGCGTTCCTCTTTCTCGCCTGCGCGATTTTATCGCGAACCATGAAACCTTTTTTCCCCGGAATTTCCGGACTTATGGCTGACGGGTTTATCGGTTTCGTGATTTTACGCCGGCGATAATTAATCAGGGTATTTCGCGCTCTCGAACCATGCGCGTTCACAGACTATCGGTGATCGATTAGCCGGGTGTCATTTTTTCGGGGGCAGTCAAAGTTCGCCTCGCCGATGATATTTAATTGACTCCCGAAGAAATTAGTCTCCAGTTTTGTCTCTTTTAAAACGGAGAAGGGGAAGGGGACATGTGGTGTTCGAAAATATTTCCATTTTAAGTTATTTCAGTGCTTGAATATACCTTCTTTCTTTTATCTTATTCTGTACATTTTCTGTTAAATCTGTTTATGGAATTTTTGGAAAAATCCTAGCTTAAAATACGGAGCAATTTTTATACATTTTGTGGCAGGAAACTGTTGTCGATATAGGAGTGAGCTACATTTCTTCCATATAAAATTACATATACATATTTACTCAGAGCGCAGTTAGTTTTTCAACAATTTCTCCTACAGAAATTAATATGGTAACGGAAAGATAGTTTTGAACTTTCGGTACGCAAGTTTCCAGTAGTGATTCAGAGAGAGGGTTGAACAGCACGACACAAATTATATAATATTTAATTGACTCCCGAAGAAATTAGTCTCCAGTTTTGTCTCTTTTAAAACGGAGACGGGGAAGAGGACATGTGGTGTTCGAAAGTATTTCCATTTTAAGTTATTTCAGTGCTTGAATATACCTTCTTTCTTTGATCTTATTCTGTAAATTTTCTGTCAATTTAATTCTCTGTTAAATCTGTTTATGGAATTTTTGGAAAAATCCTAGCTTAAAATACGGAGCAATTTTTATACATTTTGTGGCAGGAAACTGTTGTCGATATAGGAGTGAGCTACATTTCTTCCATATGAAATTACATGTACATATTTACTCAGAGCGCAGTTAGTATTTGAACAATTTATCCTACAGAAATTAATATGGTAACGGAAAGATAGTTTTGAACTTTCGGTACGCAAGTTTCCAGTAGTGATTCAGAGAGAGGGTTGAACAGCACACGACACAAATTCGAAATTCGATACAGCGTCGCGTTCGGCCAGGCAACGTCGACTTGGAAGAGAAAAATGGTGGAGGGAAAAACTGGGGTCGGAAGGGTTAGAGGTTAATAAAACCTCTTTCCGCAGAAGTTCGGTTTCCTTTCAGGGTTGGCCAGGTTGAAAGAGCAAGAGGAACCGGGCAAACTGTGTTGCGAGAAGCTCGCGCAGCGTCTTCGGCGGCAAGAAATTTGATTTGATGGGTACTTAGACAGCTCGAACTAGTCAGGCACCGGGGGCGTCGAGGTCGGCAGAGGGTGGCCGGCGTGTCGTATAAACGGTCTGGTCACGGAAAGTGGAAGGAGTCGGAGGGTGGTAGATAGATTCAACGGTTCCTCCTCCGGGGGTTGGTTGGTTAGAAGCGAAAGAGGGAGAGAGAGAGAGAGAGAGAGGGAGTGGAAGAAGACGAGATAGAAAGATAGAGCAAGCCTGGGACTAGGAGAAGGCAAGTTATCGACCGCAGTTTAGAATCGGCTTAGAGGCGAGCATTCGGTCTTCCGCTCTAGCTGGACTAACCGCGCGAATGTGCGGCATCATATCGGGGAATGGAAATTCGAATCGGAAATACTTTATCCCGCGCGTCACCCTTGCCACCCGCGGGATAAGGATCGTAGAAAAGAGTGGAGGACTGGTTGAAGATGACGGTGATGCCGTTGGCATCAGCGATGCTAAGTTCACCGGAGACGGAAGGAAGGAAGGGAGACGACGAGTAGAGTCGTACTACCAGGAAGAGAGGATGAGGAGAGGACGAGCTAGGGGCGAGGAGGGGTAACAGTTGGGGAAACGAGGCAAAAGGCGGACCCACCGAGTCCTCGAAATGGAGCAAACGGTGGTAACCGGAATGCTGCCGAGGAGGTTAGAGAGGGTGGGGCACCGCCAACCCCTCTTCGTACGTACTGTCGAAGAGCTTTTCAAACAGTCAACCTTTTCGGGGGATTTCTCGCGACAGGAATATTTTTAAGTTTCCTATCCCCGTCCCTCTTCGCATCAACTGTCCAACTACCACCGGCGGCACACTGTTACGGACATTTGCATTTACGTGGAGGCACGAGCTTGTGAGCCACCAATGTCGTCCTCTGTTATTCCACATCCATTTCGACTCCAGGTCTCTGCCCCGACGAATACACCCCCCTACCTTGACTCATTCTTGGCCCCTGCGCCCCACAGTGGGCAAAAACGGCCTTTTTCGATTCAAAATCAAAGAACTTTCGATAGGAATGAGGTAGAGCGATGAAATTTTTTTTAAATGAAAGCTGAAACTTTGTAGAATATGGGAAAAATAGGGAGATCACGGTACGAACGTTTTTTAACCTTGAGAAAATTCGTTAAAGTTGCACAATTTCAAGAAAGTGCCAGTAGTAATGACAGCGATACGTCAAGTGATGACGAGATGCGAAGTGCTTCATGTTTCGTAAGTAACTCAAAACGTTAAAATACTTCATTATTATTATTTTTATTGTGTTTTATATATGAGAATACGATATACTTTCAAACTAGTGTGTTATCAAGTCATTTTAACGAAAAAATTTCATTAATTTGTGTCACAAAAATCTATTTCTTTCAAAAACCAGAGGTCGTAGACAAATTTTGAAAACAGATTTCAAATCAACGTGAAAAAATCTATGGGAAAAGATATATAGCATGTTAAAAAAAAATTTTCCGCGCATATTAGCGGCAAAAACAAAATTTTCTTGAAATTGTGCAACTTTAACGAATTTTCTCAAGATTAAAAAACTCCCTATTTTTCCCATATTCTACAAAGATTCAGCTTTCATTTTAAAAAAATTTCATCGCTCTACCTCATTCCTATCGAAAGTTCTTTGATTTTGAATCGAAAAAGGCCGTTTTTTCCCACTTTGCGCCCCCCTTATTCTCTGTACGGATCGCATAATGCACTTGTTAGGCATTTTTCGTGGCCTAACGAGAACCTCTTCCGTCGTTCTGGGGTACGATACAATATATGATTTTATAATTATTGACAATATAATTAGATACAATAGATTTGTCCTGGCCAACAAAAGGTCAAGCTTGCGTAGCTTTCAAGTTCATAGAGATACTAACGAAAACAGTGCGTGGAACGACGCCCCCAGAAGTAAATAATAACACTCTGTATGAAAGACGATGAGGTTCTTTCATGTAACACTTAATTATTTCGTTGTAAGCGATGTCTTATAGTATTGTCGCGGACTGTAAGTGTAACTCTCTTGTCGAAAAATCAAACGTTTCGAGACATGCGGAGAAATGCAGAAAACGTAATTAGTTGCGAGCAATCGTCTTCTCGCCGACCATGATCGGCCAGCGGGAGAAGCCTGATTTTTGCCTCAGACCGGGACTCTCTGGACTCGCCCGTAGCGCTCCCCGAAGAATCCGACGAAGATGCAGCGGATCGGAGAAAATTTGAAAATGTGTATTAACTTAACCCGCATCGGAAACTACTCCCCAAGCGGGAAACCGGGGATTCGGTCGCACCAACTTTTGAACAATATCCGCCGCGAGTTTCTTATTGCGAAACTCGCGCCGCGTTAGTGCCATTGTCGCCGAGGAGCTTGCGAACACCTTTTTTTTCCTCAGGATGTGTATTCCGCCAAGAACTGCTTTCGCGCGTTGGCTAGCCTTGATAAAATGTCGATCGGAAACTGGCTTTTGCAAAAATTCAAACAGGCTTCGAGAGCAAAAAAATTTCAAGCGTCAAAGAATAAATCCGAATTAATAGGAAACAAATAATTCGAAATTAACGTGAATCAAAATTAAATATAACGTAGAAGCTCGATTTCACTTTTCCTGTAAATGCGCGAACCGAAACAACTTTGGGAGGGTTAAATTTACTAGAATCTGTTTTCATTTTCAGTTGTGTGTACCAATTATAACATATTGTGCTTGTTTTTAGACAAATATTTTCGAAAAACTGTAGTCCCGTGCTTTTTTTCGGAAACACTCAGATTGGCTACGCGATACTCGTAATATGTAGCGTGTATTTGCGGGGTTTTAAATATCAAAAAGTGAAAATGTATTTTTCCGGCGGTGTGTCGGGCTCGTGCGACAACTAAAATATACTTTTATACGTATTTATTGTTATCGTTCCGGCCGGCGAAACGGTAATAGGCCACTTTTCTCAATCCACTCGCGCTGCTTTTCGCAAATCAGGGTAGTAGTAAATAAAAGTTACGGTCACCATCTTACGCGGTACGTACGAGTTACGACCTCTAGCCGGTGGTCGTAATGTTTCACCTTCTAGTTTATTCCAGTGTTTGATCTCTTCTTTAATGCAAAGCGGCTAGGCGATCGTGATTTCTTGTTGCACGGCGGCTACGAAACTGTCGACGCCTCGGGATAAACGCAACCGTTGTCGACGCGTACGCATATGCAATGTTTGTATCACTTAGGAATATACTTAGCATGCTTTGCGATAAAAAGAAATCAAATCTCACTGGAAAAAAGAAAATACAAAAATAGGGAAACGTATTGTCCAACGTAGTTGCACATTTTCATACAAGAATTATTAGTCGTGGAATGAAATTATGTAACGTTTGGTAAAGTAATTTGACGGTACTACACAATTTTTGGGCCACTCGGAGAACAGTAAATACGGTTACTCGACAGAAATACATTTTCAACTCGTGAAATGAGTTGGTGCAGTTCGTTAAAAAAATAAATGGAGGACAGTAATGAAGTCAGTTCGTTTTGTAGTGTTATTATAATTAGTAGATTGCGAATTCTTGTGCGCGTTATATCAGCTAAAATGAGGTTGCATGGATATTCGCGGTCTAATAATAATGATCTAAAAAAATTTGTCGTTTCTTTGGAGAATTTGTATTTTCTCTGGCTGTGGAGCTTCAGAACGACAACGTTCAGTTCTCTTTCCATTGTTTTAGGAAGCGGAAAGTGCCATCGGTGCCATGAACGGACAATGGCTCGGTAGCAGAAACATTCGAACGAATTGGGCGACCCGCAAACCTCCTGCGCCAAAATCTGAAGGTGAGTGCTTGCATGCGTAATTAATTCGGTTCTGAGAATTTCCGGTGTTCATCGATAGTGCATGATTGCTGTTGTTAACGACCGATCAGGTGCTCGACGAACAAGATATGCCTACTGCTAGAGCAACATCGATAGCGAAGAAACCGTAAACGTTCGTTATACGAGTAGATCAAGTTCGGAACGGTAAAAAATCATTTAAAGAATTCACAAACACTGCCGTGTTAGTTCGAACCGATTAACCCATTTGCATCATAAGGAAATATGAAAAGAAGGCCTTTATCGGCAAACTTTTTTTATTATTATATTTAAGTAGAAAAATGACTACAAGTAAAAGAACTTCATATTTCAGCATTATAAGAAAAGATCAGAATTACTAGTTTCATCTCCAACAACACTCTCCATTAAAATTTTGGCTAACGAATAATAATAGTAACCAGGAAAAGTGAGCGCATATATGCGCTAATGATGCAAATGGGTTAAAATTTTGCATGAAAATCAACGGTCTAGTGACGACTACCAAGCAATCACAATTCTGGCAACTACAAAGTGAATTGAAATGATACTAATTAAAGGAATGTTACTACCCGTTAGTTGTCCGCGTAAGGTCAAAGAATCGCGTAACGCTGTACACCGCTAGAACCACGACAGCGAACGTGACAATGGATGAGGTTTCAAGAAGAATTCGGTAATAAAGAACTCGTCAGAGGAAGAAAAGCGAGAAACAAAGAAACGGCGATATATTTGCGCTCGGGGATCGGACTGACGCGGATCCGCAACTGGCAGACGAAATTAAATATCACGCTTCCCGTTCGCGGACACGGAATTTTCCTTGCCGCAACCGGAAATCCGTTAGGTCGGCGAAATTCCCCGGCTCGCGAAATGGACGTGCACGATATCATTACTGGGGCGAGTTCGAAAAATTCGCGCCCCCTTTCGCGCCACCTGCTGCCTCGTCCGGCTGGAAAAAACTTTCGCCGTGTCATTCCGAAATGCTCGAAACGGTTCTACCGTCGCTTTCGTCCGGCCTCGCGTTTATTAACACTCCTGACGCTCGTGCCAGCGCGAGACGCCGCGCCGCAGCCGTTCGGATGAATCGACAAACCACAATTTTTACCCTTAAAAACACACCTGACCTCCCAAGGACGTCTGCGCGTCGCTGCATTGCAGATTTTTGTGCAAAATAAAAATTGTCCAAGTCCACACGCGCTATTACCCTGAAAATACTAGGGGTGGGGGTTCCTCGAACCCGCAGCTTGAGAAATGTTAAATTTCAGTTATTTACTTTCTGTACAGAAACCTCAATAAATTGTTTAAACTCCTCCGAATGGCAACGATGCAGCACACTCAGTTACAATCGAGCACTTGCATTGCAGATTTTTCTGCAAAATAAAAATTGTCCAAGTCGACACGCACTTTAACCCTATAAATACTAGGGGTGGGGGTTCCTCGAACTCGCAGCTTGAGAAATGTTAACCCTTATCACTCGAATGGCGCCACTAAAAATTACTACACTACTATTTAAATTAATTTTACGCTATATCTGTATCCAAGAAATTCGTAAAAATTTCAGTGTTGCAATAGACGTCGTATGCAAAGGAAAAGAAATATAAATTATGCACGATGAAAATATTCCAGGCCAGGAAAAACGGTTTTAGAACAGCTTCGAGTGCAAAGGGTTAAATTTCAGTTATTTACTTTCTGTACAAAAACCTCAAAAAATTGTTTAAACTCCTCCGAATGGGAACGATGCAGCAGTTACAATCCAGCACTTTATTTTTAAATTAATATTTTATTTTGCAGTAGCCCCCCTCTAGGTTTTCGCGTAACTGCTGGTGACTCAGTGTTCCTAATCGGTAGGTCGACACGATCTACGGAAGATCTATCGCCCCCCGAAGAATTCCTGTATCCAGGAATAGCTCGGCATCCTGTATTTACCGTTTTCGTTGTTTCCACTATAGAGTTTACGTCTTGCTGGCGGCCGGTGAATATTCCGTTTTAATCCTGGCGACGACGACGGCGGCGGCGGTGGCGGCGGCCAATAAAATTATTCAACGAATAAAACGGATGAATGCGAGCCGGGAGTAGCCGTTGGATCAATGATGGAACGGAAAGAGATCGTGTAAAAATAAATTGAACGGTGACACGGTGCAATGCGGCCTACGCAAACGAGCGGAAATATGAAAAAAAAAAAGGAAAAAAGGAACACGTAACCCGCTATAATAAAACGCGGCGGCGCGTCTGCAATTAACGTGTGCGCGCGGCCTGCACAACAACGGGCCGCTGTTCCATTTGCGTCTTATTGTTTCCGTTCAGTTTAGTCGAATAGCTAAGCTCTGCCCAGCCGGTTTTACGTGTACGTTACGCGAGAGATCCGATGATCACACGCTTTGAAGACACGCGGAGACGCTTTTCTTTTTTTCACAGACTTAGGCCGCGCGCCGCGTCCTTAATAAGCTGTACGTTAACCGCACAGGTGTCCCTCCACCAATAACGAACCGTGCAGCACACCTTCTCGAAGCGGTTGCAAAACAGAGAAAAAGGCTCGTTTGTAAATGCGGCATTGCGACCGAGCGTCGCCGTCACCCTGGCCAAGTAAATATCCGCCGGGAGAGACGCGAGAGCTTATCCGGGACACTTAACCGTGGCTCAAATCACTGCGCGCATCTACCACAGTAAATACCGGCCGTTCCAACTTTGTTCACCTTGAGCGCCGCCATTGGCCACGGCAATAAGCGGAAACTTTGTTTTTACGGAAGTTGTTTTGCTTAATGGGAAGACGTAACGCGGCGACAATTGCTTTCGCCCAGACTTTCCCAGTCGATTGTTCCTCTCGAACAATCATTCGACCTCCATTTTGTTCCCAGCATTAGAATGTGATTCAAGGCCACCGATTATTTCGCGAAACAAAATTTCTCTAAGACGAGACAGGACAAACAAGAATGATCGTCCGATTATTTTCAGTCGCGTGGGAATGTAGGGCAAAAGATAATTTACACGTTATTCCTCTCGAACAATCATTCGACTCCATTTTGTTCCCAGTATTAGAATGTGATTGAAGGCCACCGATTATTTCGCGAAACAAGAGTTCTGTAAGACGACAAAGGAGAATGATCGTCCGATTATTTTCGTGCGCGCGGCAATGTAGGGCAAAAGATAATTTACACGTTATCCGTCTAGTCGCTATTAGCCCCATAATTATCACTGTTAAAGGTAAAAGCCCAATGAAAGTATAAAGCTTTAAGTCGGCAGGGATAGTAAGAATCCAATTGAAGTTATGAACTAAACGCATAATGAGCTTGGAGGTAGCACTCCGAGACCCAAGTAAGTATTATTATATTATCATAAGCGGCTCTTCGTCGTCGACCCAGGGACTCCATCGTCCAGCCTCGGAGTCACCTCCAACCCCTCGACTAACTAATTTCATTCCGCAAGTCTTTAATTAGTATTCGTCGCGGAGCGTCCAAACTTTTTCACTGGAGGTGGGCTCGGCCCGACTCATCCTGCCGGGACCGTTCACCCGCATTTGCATAGGCCAAATTCGCGGGGAACACTTTCTTGTCAGCCACCTTCACAAGCTTAATCATCTTCCCCGGGGTTCTTCGAAATTTTCGCATCCAGAAAAATGATTACTCGCTAATGAAATCTCGCCGATCGCCGGCGCGGCGGCTCCCCGTACGGTCGAATCGAGTTCAAGTTCAGTTTCTCTCATGAACAGCACTGGGTACCCTAATTGGGCCGCCAAAATCCCTTCTGGAGGAAATCGATTCCTAGGTATTAATCTTTAGACGACATAGCAACCAGTTTTTGTAATGGAAACAGCTTTAACCCTTTTCACTCGAAGCTATTTTAACTCCAAAACGAAACATTTCTTATGACCTAGAATATTTCCCCTGTATATATTTTTTTATGTTATACATATGAAAATGGTGCAATTTACTCGTACAATACCGAAGTGTTTAGTAATTTATTACATACGAACAAACTTAATAATGTAAAAAATATTTTGAATAACGATACAGAAATTTTTAGTGGCGCCTTATAGTCGCCATCGAGTGCTCAGGGTTAAAAAGTTTACTTTTCTTATCCATTTGAATATAATTTTGCTTGCTTCTTCGGTTGCGATATTTCCTTCCAACTACCCCCACTCTAGAGTCGAACTAACTTCCAAAAAGAGCTGAAAGTAGATTCTTATTGGTCCCTATTTTATCATTATTTTTTCTATTAATTTCTTTCTATTCAGTATATGTAATTTTCGGGCGAATCTAAAAATTTGGCCTTTTAATGGAAACAGATTTAAAAAGTTTCCTTTTCTTATCCATTTAAATATAATTTTGCTTGTTTCTTCGGTTGCGATATTTCCTTCCAACTACCCCCACTCTAGGGTCAAACTAACTTCCAAAAAGAGCTGATGGTAGATTCTTATTGGTCCCTGTCTATTAATTTTTCACTATTTTTTCTATTAATTTTTTGTTCTATTCAGTATATGTAATTTTCGGACGAATTTAAGAATTTGGCCTTTTCCTTCATTTTTATGCGCATCCGGAGAAGACGATGCTGCCAAATATGGGCCAAGGCCAAATGTAGATGAAAGGACCCTCACGTAGCCTAAAGCGTCGAAATCTTGCCAACGATCTTCCCAGCTCTGCCGAAACTTTTCTGACTCGTTATACTATAGTGTAGAATAAACATCTTCAGGTTCCATTGGAAGCCAAAAGAGAATATGCAGGAAAAGATGAGTTTCAATTTATCGTGTAAATAGCAGAATGTTTATATTCACTGTCATTAGAAAATTCTTTTCGCCAGTTTTCTTCTGGTTTGCCAATTGTTTTTCCGAATAATTATATTTTGTCGATGAGAATTTTGTATACAAAGATTAGGCTGGCCAGAATTAAATGGAATATAAAATTCGTAGCTACCTCTGCCGAAATTAAAGACACTACCCTTCTTGACAGTGTTCCCAGGCGTTTCTTATTGATTCAGTTTTACCCCCATCGCTTTCCCCTTTCTTGGAACTCCATTTTTCACTTTTTCCAGCGACCCTTATCATAAGGCTCATTTATTCATTTGTCAGGCCTTATCTTTTGCCATAAAAGTGAAAAATTCCAGGACACGCGATTTCAATGTCCAAATATATTAAACCGTTTGATCCCGCGTTTAGAACGACGTTTGTCAAAAAATACGTTCCCGACCGTTCAACAATTATTTCGACAAGAATCAAGAAAAACCAACAGCGGTCTACGATATTCAACAGTACAATTAATTTCAAACCAGGCGTACGTGTTTGCAAATCGCAATTGTCGTCAACCATTCGCTCCCTTGACAATAATTATGTTAACAAAAAGCTAAAGTACCCTACAACGAACAGGTACGCAACGACGTAATTAATTTCAAGCAGAACATACAAAATTCAGCTATCGAGTTCCATAATTGCCCTCGACAATAGCCAAGCGTATTTGCACACACCTACACGCACGACGTTTGACCTACAACATTTTTCTAAAGGGGACACTTCGGCGAAAAAATTAAATTATTATTATTCGCGCAGCAGAATAACGCTCGTGAATCGTTCACCTTTCCCAGGGTCGGTTGTTCGTCCATTGTTGTTACGCAAAACCCGACTGAATTGGCCGGAAAGGCTAATTGAAAACGGGTTGGGGGTCAATGATTCCGGCCGGACGGCAATTAAGCGTATTAAATATAAATTCGCGTTTTTCTAAGGCGGCCGCCCATCCTTAACGCGAATCGGTTTGCGTACAATTTGCCATTTACCCGAGCCTATTTGCAACAATCCTCGCTTGCCGAGCTCGTTACCCCGTAACAATAAGATCTCTCGAGACAGTAAATAGTCCCGATATAATGCCGAGGTGAGTGGCTTTAATGAAACAGCCGCTCCGCCCTGGACAATACGAAATTACGTCTCGTAACTTGTACGCGAAGAATTTCACCGAAGAATGGATGAAGGGAACAAGCCCGGTGAATATCACGTTCGAATGCAACATTTCCCACAATGCGCCGGCACCGATTATTAAAGATAACTGCTTCGGCGAATTCTATGAACCGTGCGACGTGTGTAAGAATCTTTAAAGAACCGGGACCGTGAATGGTTTATTAAAATATTGCGCTAAAGAACTTTTACGCGATCGGCTTCGGTGCTTCAGTGGCGAGAATGAAGTCACCAAGAAATTATATTGAAAGAGTATTGGTTGTGTATAATTCTGTGGTCGAGTTTGCTGAATGTAAAATTCTTGATTAACGGATAAAATTAATTTTTCACCACGTTATTATCGGAAATGGTAGCGTATAACGTCGCGGTAATTACTCGATTTTCTACTGTTAAATATTTTCGATTTTCTAGAACCAGATGTAGGAAAATGTTCAACAAGTTTGACTTAATGCTCTAGCGATACTCGGCTTATTCAGTATTTTTATAAATTTTGGTGCGAAATCATACGTTAGATTAGTTAAATGCTTGGCCAGTTAGAAGAGGATGTTCGATAAGTAGACGTTTTCAGTCCTCAAACTATTAGATATTTAAAATAATTAAAATTACAATTTTCCCTTTAGTCAAGAAGAAATAAGCAAAATTGTAAGTCGTATAAAAATAGAAAATGGGAAACACGACGTTTAAAGCTGCGGATTAGTCGCAAACAATTTATAAAAGGGCTAATTAAACAGAAGGAATTTGTACGGCTGTGCGGGCGTGTTTCATAAAATATTCTCAGCGACGAAGCAATAGGGGAAAAGAAAAAATAGAAGAAAGAGGCAAAGAGACGAACAAGTTAAAGACAGCAGAGCGGCGGCAGGGCAGCATTTAATTTGAGAGAGCCCGGGCGAAGTTTGTCAGCAACTAGGTCAATATTTTATAGCCCCGGCAATTAGATAATTTTGCGGTCAGGCAAAAATATGATTGCTGGCGTGTGAAAGGGACCAACTCTCTCTCGGGCTCGGGTTAATGTTGAAAGTTTGTATCGGCCGCGTCTACTCTGAATCGCCCCTAAGCAAACTATGACTGCTGTCGATTTCGCATCGCTTGCCCTCCAAAGAATCTCGCGATGCTCTTTCATTTTCGGACTCTTAATCACTGAAAGTAAACTTATTGCAGCGAAAGGAGTGGGGGTAGCAGGATATAAAGCCGAACCTCGTCCATGCTATATTAAACAGCGTGAAAAGCGTTCCGGGGGCGCAGAAATTGGATCCTTTAAAGCTCAGACACAACTGAAAACGTTTCCTTCGCTTCCAATAACACTCCGCTCGTTGTGGAAATTTTTACCAAAAATCTCGCATCTCCCGTTTGTCTGAATTTTGTCGCAAATTCCGAACTCTTCTCGCTTGCGTTTGATTTCTCCAAAAGCAAAAATTCTTTTCTGCAAGTCGATCGAAGAATAAAATTTCGAGTTAAATACACGGTCGAAATAAACATGATCGATTGTACAAAAGGGGCGGGCAACTCGCAGGTGGCTGTGTGTAAGAGGACTCTGTTGTTCCGCAGCAGAGCCGGGAACAACAGCCGGAGAAAATGGAAGTTCGACTGGGAAAGGCATCGTGTGCATAACAGCCGGTATACACTACCGTTCATAATTGTCAAAACAACCTCGAAAGTTCGGGAAGTAAAAGGTTAGACCTGCGGAGAGATAACATTATTAATGAAAACTGTTTTGTATACGGAAACGAGGAATTTTCATCGAAATCGACACAGTCTGCTCGCAACGATGCTATAATAATTTTAATCATTGCAGCAATAACTTTGCTATGCCGCCAATAGTGTGACCTAAATCGGTGCAAAGTGTAACAGCGAATAAATTTGTACGGGCAAATACCTAACTCAACGGCACGCATAAACGGTAAACGTCCTTTGTGACTGTTAACACAGACGACCCTTCATTAGAATAGTTAACACTTTCTTTATTGTGCAATGTTTGTAATTGCGCCTGTCGTAAATCTGAGCTGTCGGATCGTAATTCTATTTTACGTTTATGGTAACGTAACAACTATGCTTACTACAAGGACAGAAAGCGTGTACGAGAAATTACGAAGCTCACGCGAAGGAACAACCCCGGCGAAACCGTTGCTAGAACCAGGTGAACGAATGCTATAATGCCTTTCAAGGTAATAGCTGGAAATTTTAATATCGTTCCCTTGCATTAATTTAATGTCCCAATTATTCCAACGTGAATCGCGGGACGCAGGTTTTACGATCAAATGCCAATCATTCCAATTACATCGTGTAACGTTCGTCAACAAACGGGAACATTCTGCCGTGACATTCTAATACACGTGAAATAATTAACGCGATTAGAATCTCATTTGCATGTTACATCCTGGAATGCGCATAACGAATCAATATACCCGCCTATAACAGCGCGACGCTAAATGAAGACTAAAGCCAATTGTTGCCGTCTGATGCACGGCGCCTCCATCCCGTAGACTGACACTCTTTTCGAATAATTCGAATTTGATATACAGTAAGGAGCAAAACTGAACCAATAACCACAAGTTTTGTATAAATCATTATTTATTACTAGGAATATAGAAGAATAACAAAGCAATTGACTTCATATTTATTCTTACTTCACTTGCATGCTTTTCCGTTCGACTGATTGCGAAGAACTGAGTGTTAAGACGTAGACTAATAGTTTGTAAACATACCAAAGTGCTAGATGTAAACATATTACTAGAACATCCCACGTAAACATTTCTTGTAGGGACCGGTGCGAAACCGAGTCAATCTATTCTTGTCGTCATTGCTAATCGAGGAGACATTAATTATTGAAAAAAATTTCTTAAGTTACTTCTAACTATGACAAAAACCATTATAATGTTGATTTTTGTTATTCTTCTATATTCCTAGCAATAAATAATGATTCATACAAAACTTGTGGTTTATTGGTTCGGTTTTGCTCCTTACTGTAAGAATTCTAATGATCGAAGAAAATATTTTTCATGTTCTTGTACTTGAGTAAATCTTCCCAAATTAAACACAGACAAAGCAGACGTCGTAAACGGGTATTAGTAATGGTAGCGTATTTCACTTTTGTGGCCTGTAAATACCAATACGTAATTAACCCGTCTTTCCAGCATCGTGTGCTGTTAATCGCCTCGGGAAAGCATCGCGTGGCCACCGAGCACTTACCGGGGCCTGTAAAGCTCAAGTTGCGAAGCACAGGAGTTTCGAAAAATCAAGTGAAACAATCGTTTCGAACCTTTCTTTAACTTTTCTCGTGGTTACAATTGAAAAATGGAAAATCCGGTTTACCGCGGGCGTTCTTACCTCGATGATTCTCCGAGCGGAGGATCATGCGTGCAGTCGTGGCAGAACACACGCGAGCGGATTCTCGAACTGTTGCGGAGTTAACGCAACATTAACGCACCGGAAAACCAGTCCATCAAGGGTGACGTAGAGCCGACGTGCCGGCATTGAATAAGCAGGCCAGTCCTTTGCAGGGGTTAAATGTCGGGCCGTGTTGGAAATTGGCGGCGTGCTTCCCAGCACTAAAGTGCACAACCGTTCTCACGTAGAGAGAAGACACGAAGACACTTTGCGCAACTCCTGTCTATTCTCCCATAGAACATCGCCGCCGTGTGTCTTTAGCAGTCGATAGTCCGCCGAACTTGCACCCTCCTCTTCTACCCCCGCCCCACCAACCCACCCCTTGGAAGAATGAGTCGAAAAACTTTGATTCCTTTTTCCCTGTTGCTCATTTATAAACAGGCCCGGTAGAAACTTCGGCCTTAGTTTCCGCCAACTTGAATTAGCTTTGTAGAACCGTAGACTGTAGACGCGAACAATGGTCGCGAATTTTTCCGAACCAGAACGTGAACATTTTTTCAACTATCCGTGCAGCTAGCTCTATTCTTTTTGAGCAGGATAATTAAACCATTTGCATCATTAGCGTATATATATGCGCTCAATTTTCCTGGTCACTGTCATTATTCGTTAGCTAAAAAATAGAAATGGACGGTGTTATTGGAGATGAAAGTATGAATTCTGATTTCTTCTTATAATGCTATAAATATAATTAAAAAAAAAAGTTTGGCGATAAAAGCCTTCCTTTCATATTTCTTTACGATGCAAATGGGTTAAATCGAATAGTCAAATTCTCATCTCACGCGTGTTACAAAACCGTCTGGCTTCGATTAAAAGTAATGTCTAATTTAACTAACTTTTCTAATGAAAATTCGGAGATCCTTCGGAGTAAATTTTTTTTGAAAATGCAGAATGTTTAACTCCCGGGGAGCAAATACTTTTGGATCGTTGCAACAGTTGTAGAGAAGGTTTGAATGAAACAGAGGTCTCGAACGATACTGAATGAATCTCGTTCGGCTCTCGTGTTCGCCGTCGAATTTTTTCGCCGGTAGAATCCACAGGTCTACGGTTTTAAGTGTGTCCCCTTATCGCGCTCTGCAAAGCTTTAACACGATACTGTACGCCGAGCTTCTATTACAAGGGAGTTGTCGTTCAGCTTTTCTCACGATCGAACGTGGAACCGAGTTCCGGCCGGAATCCGGAGAAGTTCCCGGGGACTACTTAGAAAGTGCTCGGGCGCGCTTAATATTAAATTACGCGCCGCGTTCTTAAACTTTCTGGCTAAATAGAAACTTTGTATATTCAGCGGCAGTTACAATATTCGGTTATGATGTACCACATGCGACAATCGGACCCGGCCTCCCTCGAAATTCTGCTCGTTTGTCAAAAGCCCGGAGCCGCGTTCCAATGCGAAAATATCGGAGCAGGTGGTCTCCGGAGAATCTCTTTTAAACGCTAATTGAAATCTTGCTGCAGTTACTGCCATAATTTCGTACAGAAAGTCAAACGGTTCATACGAGAAGTGGATTAGATTATGAAATCCAAAATTCAACAGTTTAATATTATTAACGCGTTATTTTCAAAGCATTAAAACTATTAAACCGAGAAATACATTTTTACTTCCATTCTGTTTCCTAAAATTGATGCAGGATATTTTTATTTCCCATAAAATCTGCAATCTACTTTTAAGAGGAGAGTACTCAAACCATAAGTGGTAGAATCGTTTACGTATCAGTACACTGCCTATAATACTCTACAATTGACAACATTTTTGTTTCCTTTCAAGTTTCATTTTCATTCCTCACTTATGTCAAACAAAATAAAAAATTCTCTGTTAGTTCTAAATAATATTAACGCGTTATTTTCAAAGCATTAAAACTATTAAACCGAGAAATACATTTTTACTTCCATTCTGTTTCCTAAAATTGATGCAGGATATTTTTATTTCCCATAAAATCTGCAATCTACTTTTAAGAGGAGAGTACTCAAACCATAAGTGGTAGAATCGTTTACGTATCAGTACACTGCCTATAATACTCTACAATTGACAACATTTTTGTTTCCTTTCAAGTTTCATTTTCATTCCTCACTTATGTCAAACAAAATACAAAATTCTCTGTTAGTTCTAAATAATATTAACGCGTTATTTTCAAAGCATTGAAACTATTAAACCGAGAAATACATTTTTATTTCCATTCTGTTTCCTAAAATTGATGCAGGATATTTTTATTTCACATAAAAATCTGCAATCTACTTCTAAGAGAGGAGTGTACACAAACCATAAGTGGTAGAATCGTTTATGTATCAGTACACTGCCTATAATACTTTACAATTGACAACATTTTTGTCTCCTTTCAAGTTTCATTTTCATTCCTCACTTATGTCAGAAAAAATAAAATTCTCTGTTAGTTCTACATCAATGCAAATACAGTAGAGTCTCGATCTAAGCCCAATCCTCTGGCCCGTGCTGTGACATAGATCGTGTAGGGCTACTACTGTCCTGTGACACTCTGTTTCGTGATTAATCTACAGATTGAAGAACGTTATTACACGTTTGAGAATAATTTTGTATGTCGAACCGTCACTGTTATTTCTACTAATTTAATCGTACAGTGTGTAGTAGAAAAATGATTTTCGGCAGACGAAAAATAGTATGCACAGTCTTCCAGCGATCGAAAGCATCGAACATTTCAGAGACCCCTTAGCAACGGACACAATCATATCGGGTGCTGTCCAGTCTTTTCACTGATCTGCTCCGAGCTTAACACCTGTGCGGTGGTCAACGGTGGAAGCGAAGTCAGCATTTTTTTATTGCCGCGAGTTTTTTATTACTGCGAAGTAGGTCACAGTCGTTTCCGAGAAAATCGATAACCATTCAGTATCCCACACATTTTTAAATTACACAACACACGGGCTTCCGTTGCCGACAGGAACCACGACATTAATTTGAAATATGGTACTCCATGCTTAACACATTCTTTGATAGTTGACCATTTTCACTTTGGGCAATTTACATCGGAATTCTCCGTGAGGGTTAAAGTTAAAGATAAAGGGGGGTAGGGTCGTTGAAAGCGGCCACTCGTTTACGACCGTGTTCCGGTATCAGGCTCGTTCCCGTATAATCGTTGAAGCTAATATCACTCTCCGCGAGGTTCCCACCCCCGTATTGTCTCGAGGCGACGGCGTCGAGATACGACCTCGAAAACGCACGCTCGCTAAATCGCTAACAACCGGCGATAATTACTTTTACAGCCCAGGGGGTGAATCAAGTGCTCTTTTACCGGGTAGGTACCGCAGCCGGCATGTACGCTAAGTGTACATCGGCGTGTCCACATATGCGTGCCGGTGTGTGTGTGTGTGGCTGTGTGTATGTGTATACCCGTGAAATGCCCAGGTTGGTCCGTGGAAACGTCAACAAACGAAACAACCCGCCAACAAACCGACCGATGCACCCCCCACCCCCCGCCTTTCAAGAGAGCGCCGTTCGCTTCCTTGCGCCTGTCCCTCTGTGGCGGGTTGTTCCATCCCTTTCCCTTTGTCCCCTATCTCTCTTCCCGAGGCTGCCACCCCCCGCATCCTCGCGCGAAAGGGTGAACCGAGGTTTCTGCTTGTTGCGCCATCGGCCGGCCAGTCGGTTGTTCCCGAGGAGAGTTTTTGATTGCTTGCTCGTATCACAACAGCCTCTGGCTAGGCATACATCGAACCAGCATGAATAGTAAATTGGTTGGAATTGCCCTACAACGGGAAGCTTATATCCCTTAGGAGAACCGCCGCCGGCTGTGTGTACCCGACTACCTTTCGAGCCCGGGAAAAATGTCTGGCAACCCCTGCCTACCAACCCTTAAGCTTTTTTTTTCTGCGACGAGGAGGAAGCAACCCACGAAAATGTACCTGATGTTTGTCCCCGCGACGATTAACCCCTGCGACCAGCCCTTTTCTCGCAACTATCGACGACCGGGATCGGATTCGATGTGTACAGCCTCGGCTCGAAAAGTTTTCGGGTCTTTGTTCCGGAACACTATTCTATTCTTGATGCTACACGTATTTGCGGAGGATCCTTCTTCCCCCGGGGTGGTCTCCTCCTTTAGTTACACTTCTGCTGTCGTTTATTTTTTCTTCCCCTCTTCGAAAGCTGTCTCGTAACTGGAATTGAGTTTGGCACTTTTGTCGATTTGCTAATGCACAAGTGCTTAGAAAACTTTCGGATCGACGCGTCACTCGTACCGTGTACAGACACGCCTGATCTATCGATCCTTGATTTACTGTCAGAACGTGGAAACGTCGACCCTAGACGAAACTAATCCGGTGATATCTTTCTTGATTCTAACGATCTTTGTAGCAAACTTTTACCGACATATTCGCGACGATTTTCTGATTAACACTTTGATTGCCAAGCTAGACACCTCAAAAATTCCATCAAATTAATGTAAGTTATTTAATGAAATAAAAATTGGAAAAAATTATATGTATGATATTGTAGTAGTCCTCCAATTTTCTTCAATTTTACAGATCCTTAAAAAATTTGATACAATTAATATATTAGCGTAAAAATTCGTTTTAAAATTTGGACAAATAATTCCGTCACCCACATACATATGGGTGACATGGCAATCAACGTGTTAAAATGACTACGAATACGATGCAATTTGAATCGTGTTCAAGAAATTCGTCTTGGAACGTAAATAAAACGGAATTGCATATTTGATAATGCAGTTGAAATTCAATTGCCAAATCAAACGATTTTAAGAAATTTCAGTCAGGATTTGTTTTCGTGCATATTCGCGAAGGGCGTTTTTGGTTTGCGCGATCGACGTCGATAAACGTATTTTGCAGCCCGCACGATCGAGTTTAATGACTTCCAAGCCAGCAGAATGATCGCCAACATGGCCGTGCGTTCGACGTAATGTATTCCGGTCGTTGTTGACGCCGGCACAGATACGCAATTTAACGATGGTGTTGCAGTTCGCATGCATTCCGCCGTTCCGCGGCCAGGAGAATATTACCCGGTCGCCCTTGCGATTGCATCCTAAGAAATTAGATCCCGGGCAGCAGCGTGCGTTTTATCCCCGAGAATTAAGGAATATTTTCTCACGTCAGGGTTTTCATATCGCGCGTGCCTTCCGGTAGTAAGGTTTCATGTCTTCTCGTGTGCATAAAATCATCGTAATTTCGCGACCTTTTAATGGACGAGGCGCCGGGGGGAGGGGGCAAACGATGGTCGGTGGAAACGATGCTGGTTAGAAAATGCAACGGTAATGGCAGAGTTAAGTGATAGTTAACCTTTGACTGACGAGGATCGGGTCCCGACGAGGCAGTAAAATTCCGAAGCTAATGATAATTAGCCTGTACTCGCGAGTAAAATGACACGCTGATTGTACTCGGAAATGATCGCGTTGGAATAACGTTTTCTCCCCGTTCCGAAATTTGTTTACCATTTTAACGCAACGGTATTTTGCTAAACATCTGGTCAGAGGAAGTTCGTCGTTGTTTCTCCGCGACCCTACCTGTCTTTTTCGCAACCGATATATCGCAGCTATTTGCAATAATAATTTCCCCGGTCGACCTCCCTGCAAAAAGATACACGGTTCAGCGGCGCGGTTTGGCCCTCTCGAAAGTGATGTATAATCCTGATTGGTCGAATCGCGGTAGACGTCGCAGGGGGGGGGAACAAACGAGCGCCGATTTACATCGGAAATCTGGTAACGGAATTGCCCGGAGACGAAGTAGGTTTATCGGCGCGATTTGTATAATCGTCAAAGTTTTTGGAATCAAATCAGACGGCCGCGCGACGTTCGCCGCGTTCGCTTCCGGAAAACTCGATCGATTTCCGGAAACTAATCTAACCCGGACGACTCTTGGCCGCCGTAAACCATAATTTTTTGGAAAATCGGATCGCGCGGAATCGGTCCCGCGCTTACCAATTTTGTTGGCTGCGTTCGCAAGCGAATTAGGGGAAAATTTTTCCGAAAGTTTTTAGCGGTCAAACACAATCTTTTTTAATAATTTCCACGCTGATTATTATGAGATTCTAACATGGTAAAAGGGTAATTTAGCCTTTTCAATGGAGACCCTTTAATTATAAATATCTTACTGCTTATATCCAGATAAAAATTGACACAATCCCGTTACCCCATAATCCTAACGAAAGATTTCTTTCAACCTAGAATATTTTCCTTTTATATATTTCTTTCTCATGTTATACATACGAAAATGGTGCAATTTACTCGTACAATACTGAAATGTTTAGTAATTTATTACGTGCAAATGAGTTTAATAATGTAAGAAATATTTTGAATAATTGTACAGCCATTTTTAGTGGTGCCTTGCAGTCACCATTCGAGTGCTAAGGGTTAATAATTACTACTACAAACCTGTTAATTTTCCAAAACCTGCAGCCTGTAAGGTAAAGGCACCAGTAGTTAAAAATAAAGTTTGAAATGTTCTCACTGTTTTGAAATTTAAACAACAGACGGCATGGCATCCGAGGTTCACTCTCATCAAAAGTGCACAGCTTATAAAAACCTTATTTTTTATGTTTTTCTATAAAATGGTCAACTACTGGTGCCTTTACCTTAAGGTGCAACAAATGCATTATTTTTCGAGTTCGAGGCGATCGTAAACCGCAAAACCGTTGAAACAATGGTGCAGAAAAATATGGTTCTATGCAGGAAAAAATTCTTATGTGTTTTATCGTTGCCAGGTGTAGGCACAGCCCTTCGAATCAAAGCTGCCCTGCAATGGAGCCCCCTCACGCACCTACTTCCCCACCCGAGCTTTCTTTCACGAACTATATCGTTAAGAAAACCGCGAAACACTAATGAGGCGACCTCGACAGCGAGACAAAAGACTATATTATTATTACCGCGGGAAGTATTCATATTGGTTTTTCTATTGAGCCGGCGTTTCTGTACCACCATGATAGAGAGAAAAAAAAATGCGGTTGGAAAAGACATTTTCCTCTTGGGAGGTACTTTCGGACAGCGCTGTTCAATGGAGAGCAAAGTAAACAAAAGAAAGAGTTTTCTGTGAAAATCCATCACTAATGGATCACCTCGTACTCGCGTGTGTTCGATAGAAACTTGCGCGCTGATGTGTTCTATATTATTTTTCTTCGGCTCTTGCTCGAAAATAATACAAAAATAATTGAAAACGGAATTTCATGTCGCTGGCTGATAAAAGCCTTTCTTGGTACGTGTAGCTGCGAGGATGTGCCTCAAAATATTACTGCCCGGAAGAACAATATTTCGAAAATGTTAAAATGTGTGAATTAAAATGTTAATTTGCCTGAATTATTCTCAATGTTTTAACGACGGCCAAAATTATGTCTCGAAAAATTCTATCTGAAGTATTTCACGTAAATTCTAAGCAGACAGTGAAATGTTTGAAAACTGCTCCTCGAGAAAAGGAATTCAAACTTTTAATTTGCCTAAATTATTGTCAATGTTTTAACGACGGCCAAAATTATGTCTCGAAAAATTCTATCTGAAGTATTTCACGTAAATTCTAAGCAGACAGTGAAATGTTTGAAAGCTACTCCTCGAGAAAAGGAATTCAGACTTTTAATTTGCCTGAATTATTGTCAATATTTTAACGACGGCCAAAATTATGCCTCGAAAAATTCTATCTGAAGTATTTCATGTAAATTCTAAGCAGACAGTGAAATGTTTGAAAACTGCTCCTCGAGAAAAGGAATTCAGACTTTTAATTTGCCTGAATTATTGTCAATATTTTAACGACGGCCAAAATTATGCCTCGAAAAATTCTATCTGAAGAATTTCATGTAAATTCTAAGCAGACAGTGAAATGTTTGAAAACTGCTCCTCGAGAAAAGGAATTCAGACTTTTCAAAATTGATATTTTACAGTTTTTTGCTGGCTGATTATATGGAACAGAGGCAATTTATTTCGTGAATTTGCCATGAAGAAACCGTTTTTAAACAGTGCAGATCCTGACTGGAGGTTCACGGTCTCCCGAGATAACTTTCAATGCATTACAATACATTGCCGCGAGAAATGGCTTTCAATTGCGCCACGAAAAAAGAACCGTTTCGATGTTTTAATGGACGAATGGATCTTGTAACGACCTACTGTTTAGCTGCAGTCCGGGAAGCTAGTACAAGAGAGATACATGGCTAGGATACATTGTCTCGTGTGCGAAATACATCTCGAGTGCAAGGCTCTTCTCGCAATAATACCCGCGGGACCTTCTCCCCGTTCTACCTGTGCAGGTCGGGTTTCCAAGTTGCACACACCTCTCACGAAAGAAGACACCCTCCACGAGTTCTCGCCGTTGCTCGAAAATTTAGGACATAATCGGGGCGATTCTGGAATATCGATGGCGCCCCAATTTAATTTTTCAGAGGCACCACTAACAGAATAAACAACGTTGTCCCTTTCCAGATTGGATCTACAACCCTCTTCCTGCACCTGATTTATTTTCTTATTGCTTATTTCATGGACCATCAGGTTTATTAACGTTTAGTATTTTTATTGTGAAATGGGTCCGCAACATAAATTAACCCCTTGCCCCACAATATCGAGTCAGCCCTGTGACAAAGATTCTGAATAGAATCTAATAAATATGTATATTATTAACCCTTAGCACTCGAATGGAGACTATAAGGCGCCACTAAGTGTATTGCTGTACTAATCAAAATATTTTTTAAATTATTAAATTTGTTTGTATTTAATGAATTATTAAACACTTCAGTATTGTACGAGTAAATTGCACCATTTTCGTATGTAACATGAAAAAAAAAATATATAGAAGGGAAATATTCTAGGTCGGAAAAGATGTTTCGTTTTGGAGTTAAAATAGCTTCGAATGCAAAGGGTTAATTTCCTTTAAACTGAAATAAAATTCTATTTCGTTGTAGTTGATATATATCCTTTGTAGAAAACATAGACATATAGAATAAATATAAACTATCTTTCTTTTCTACGAAATTCTGAACAACGAAGAACTTCTAATCGTTATAATCACAAAATAAATAGTAGTGCAAGGGGTTAAATCTCAACGAATGGATTTTTGTTCAAAACACTGCAAATGCAAAGTCATTAATAACTTCCTTGAGACTGCAGTGGAAGAATCATTTTTCGCATAGATCTCCACCGGCCCCGTGCTCGCCCAGACAGACAAAGAACTTTTTTCATTACCGCTCGTTAACGCGGCTATCAGACACATTACAATAACGCTAAGCGCGCGGGATACTTTCCAAGAGTCTACTTTTCCCAGGCGAGTCTATTAAACACACAATAACTCTCGGGGCACAAGTTGAAAGAAGGGCGAGAAAGTTGCGCGCGATGTATGTATATGTACACCGATATACATACACCGAGCGCCGATGAAACGGAAAGTTTCTGAACCGGTGCGCCCTTAAAGCAACCCTTGCTTGCGACCCGCGACGCTAAATGCTCGCAAATTGCGCAGATAATTTCGCGAGTGCCGGCGAGAGGTGGATCACGAAGCTTCGCGAAGTGCGCTTGTTGCTTTTAATAGTTCATCGATCGAAGATGAAGATCGCGTGTCTTCCCCAGGCGAAGTTCTTTTTCGCGAATTTCACGGACGCGGAAACCAGGACGATCAAAATAATGGCACGCGTGTGCTGGAAAACATTTTTCAAAAAACGTGGCCTCGGTTTCTTCAAATGCGACCGTTTCTCACGAAATTATAACAGTTTGAATGTAGACAATTTTTCGGGAATCCACTGTAAATCTTTGCAAAATTGAGTGCTTGAAAGTAGAAAGTGAAAGCAAACATATATCCGTTATTAACCCATTTGCATCATAAGGAAATATGAAAAGTTGTCACCAAACTTTTTTTTTAATTATATTTAAGTACAAAAATGGCTACAAGTGAAAGAACTTCGGTAATTATTTACATTAGGGGCTTCCTCTCACTGATTTTGATGACCTTGAAATATGTTATCAAGGTCATCATTCTGAACAACTTTTTCCTATACATGTTACCGCCGCTCAGCTTTAGTTTCCGAGATATTCGCAAAAAAGTTTTAACATCTCAAAAAGTGATTGGAGTAAAGAGTTGCAAAATATGAAAGAAAACCTTGCATCCAATATTCTACATACGAATAATGAAATATAATACTAATGTACTACAAACTACATTATAAAATTCTAATGTAAAGTGTACTTACTTCTGAATCTTCTGTACCTCCGTCGGATCCACAGCACACAATTATTCACTCACGAGAAGAGATCCGAATAATTGAACAACACTCACTAAACACTACACAACACACTTAACGAAATCGTGACAGCAGACGAGAAGATGTTACTCCGACCACGAATAAAATAATACTGCGATTTTAACCGTCCCCCTCCCACGGACGTGTGATACGAAAACAGGGAATTCCGGGAAATAGGGTCGGCGCCCCGCCATAATTTTTTTTGCCTTGGTTTTGTATCTAGTGTTTACAGACCCTCAGCGTCTAACCTTCCTAGGATAACCTGACCGTACCACCTCCGTGGAAGGGATCATTGTTAAAATCGCAGTATTATTTTGTTCGTGACATCTTCTCGTTCGTTGTCACGATTTTATAAAATGTGTTCTGTGTGTGTGTTGTTTAGTGATTGTTGTTCAATTATTCGTACCTATTCTCGTGAGTCAATAATTGTGTAGTATTCGTATGTGGAACATTGGATACAAGGTTTTCTATCATATTTTGCAACGTATATTAACGATCATTAATGATTTGGTATATAGTATAATTTAATGTGGTTCAAATAAGATACTGCTTTAAATCAAATATTTTTATTTTGATAACCAAATAGATAAAATGAAATATTTTTATTTTGTAGTTCAAATGTTTCCTTGGAAGGAAAATAAGTTGAGCAAGTAGTTAATATTATAAATTATAATTTTTAACATGATAGGCTATAATAGTTAGCAAAGTATTATTTGTAGTTTAATTAAAATATCGTAATAACATTACAGGCAACAAAATATCATATAAATATAAGTTACTGTTAACTATTTGAAATACTATTTTACACAGTCCTACAAAATAAGTCTCACTATTTCCAATATTTTCCAATTAAAATACAATTTTTAAATAATATTTCAAAAACTTGTAAGTATTTACCTTGAAATCTAACCCACACCTACTCCGATTACTTTTTGAGATGTTGAAATTTTTTTGCGAATATCTCGGAAACTAAAGCTGAGCGGCGGTAACATGTATAGGAAAAAGTTGTTCAGAATGATGACCTTGACAACATATTTCGAGGTCATCAAAATCGGTGAGGAAGCCCCTAATGTAAATAATTACCAGAACTTCATATTTCAGCATTATGAGAAAAAATCAAAATGACTACTTTCAACAACACCCTTTATTTCTATTTTTTAGCTAACTAATAATGATAGTAACCAACAAAGTTGAGCGTATGTATGCATATGGTTCCGAAAATTGAGCGCATATAATGATGCAAAATGGGTTAATTGCTAGGTAGTTGATTTTATGCATTTATAGCAAAACTGAGTAGCTGAAACGAAATACGGTAGAAAGAGAAAAGGAACTGAAGTAGAATTATCAATATGTTAAAATTAAAGTAGGAAACAAATTTTAATTTGGCTCGAGTGCCGCGTAATTGGTGCAGAAAGCGTTTATTTCGTGTAAAGACGCGCAGTCTATTAATTACCTGGCAAGCAAGTGAAAATATATGTAGAAACTTAGCAAGTAAATGTGCCACCATCTCGCCCGGAGGATTTCTGTTTTTCTTCTGGTTGTTCGGAAAGCCAGGGAGGAGAAGTTCGTTTACAACTAGCAGGTTCCGGGTTTCCGCGTCGTAACAATTACGAGAGACGCTGTGTTGTGCGTTTCATTCAGAAATTCTACGGAGACTCGAAGAAATTAAAGATAGCACGCGGCGTGCTATCATTTCGCGGAGGAGCCGTGGGCTACTTGGGCCGAAGGGGAACTGAGAATGGGAATCGGGATTTAAAATAGAGGCGAGCTCGTCATCCCCACTCTCACCCCCTCGCTTTCATTTCCGTGTCAATTGTAAATAACAAAGTTTCCAATTTTCTTCAATTTGGCGGAGCGAGAGGTACAAGGTGCGAGGCGTTTTCCACCGGGCTTCAACCCCCCTCCCACCCTTCCTCCCTCTCCTACCACCCCTCTCTGTGTTCCGACTTTCGCGCAACTTTCCCTCGGAACGTCGCATTTTCCTCCTCGACTCTGGTGGCTTTGCGTCGAACTCGAAGGACGAACCGCCCCCTCCGCACACCCTTAATTCGAATCACGCGCGGATTTCGTATTCTGTCCGAAAGTTTTACATCTCGCCGCATTACCGAGTCAGGAAGTCAAACTGACCCGGAGATACTAGAGCAGAAGGAATTGCAACTTCTCCGTTCGAATAGTTTAAAGAGCTTCGCCCCCGGTAATGGTTTGTTCCTCTCTTCTCACTCGTTTAAATTGCGGCTAACAATTTCTGTCGATCGCGACGCCGAGGACTGTATTACGTTATTGTATTATCTTAATGAGATAAGTTAGATTGCCGCACTTGAACGGGAACTTCACAACCCCCCACCCCCCACCCCCGACGAACGTGTGTGCTTGTCAAACCGGGCGAGATCGATGCCATTCGAAATGGATACTTGTTTCGAGCGAATTTACAATTGGTACCCGAAACGCGGAATCGTACGATTATGCGAAATTAAAGCGCCCCGTAGCGATCTTTCTGGAACACCTAATCTTCGGTAGAGTCCCAAAGACTGTGTATCGAAACAGTGATAAAAAGCGTTTCCGGAGGGGTGGAAAAAGTGCAATTTCGCGCCAGTCGAAAATGAGAGACTGCATTCTCTTTTTGTAGAAAAAATGTCTTTAACGTAGATCCTTTGAATACGCCAGAAAATTTCCGGCTGGGAATATAACTCCGGCGAAATTTTTCGAAAATGTGGTTAACGTCGCCTTTGCCTCGCCGGCAAAGATATATCGTGCTGCACTGCTTTAATGTTACAGGTGCAGAATGTAGTCGTTACATGGGTTGCTGCTCACTCTTAAAGTACCTTAAAGCACCTTAAAGTTCGAGATTTTCGTGGGAACGCAGGACTATAACACAGTTCACGTGAAATTTAGGGCTGGTCGTTACTCTGCTCGCTTTATGCGACGTCGGAGCTGATGCTAATAGGCGACGGAACTTTCCGAATCGAATGCTGCCGCGTTTACGTATGCGAATATGCTGGCAGACGATATTACAAGACGATGCAAACATCGTATTAACCCTTAGACCCTTGGAAAAATAAAACTCGCTATTCTACTGGTCAGTTTTCAGTAAATTATTGCAACTGTTGCATCTGAAAAACTAACGCGTCGAAAAAAAAACTACAGTAAAGTCTCGATCCAAGCCGAATCCTCGGGACCGTGCTGTGACATGGATCGTGCAGGCCTACAATTTTCTTGTGACCCTGAAAAATGTTTCAGAATATTTTTAAATAACACTGAAAACGATCTGAACGTCGATCGTTACTGGAATGAAACGATCGGTCTTTGAATGTTACTGGTGTCCAACGTGTACCAACGAGGTATAAGGGGTTGACGTACAAGCGAAATTGGATGCTCGGTTTCAGGGGTGGTGCAGCATGAAGAAAAAAGATTAGGGCCGTCGGAATCCAGCTCGGCAGTTAAGGGTTAAGACAAAAATCCCAGTACTGGAAGACGATCCGGTATTTGTGTTGGTAACTCGGTAGCAAGGCCTGGGAGGGGAGTGATTAGCAGGGAAGTCACCGCTACAACGACTAACCCACCCCTATTTCGTCGGTCGAGCAATCACAGCTATCAGCACCTTCGTATTAGAGCGAACCCCGCAATAATACGCTTTTCCCGCTTCGAGCGTTCCTTCTTCTTCTTCTTCTTCTTCTTCTTTTTCTCTCCGGCATTCCCTCGGCATCGTTTCCACGGATAAATTACTTTTTGGTGAATACAGCAACCGCGCGCGGAACTGTCGCCGTTTGTTCCCGGGATCAAAAGACTTCTCATTTCGACGGTAAGCGTACACATCACCGCGTCCCTCGATTATTAACATGGGGTCGAACCTGGCTCCGAGAACGTGACATTTCCGTAAATAAATACAGGGTGTCCCGTAACTGGTGGTACAACCGAGCAGGGGGTGATTCTACATGGAAAAACTGAGTCGAAAATATAGAATAAAATTTTTTGATACAATGCTTTGTTTTCGAGATAAATGAGTTTGAAAATTTGTCTAGTGCGCGCGCACTCGGCTTAACCCCTTGCCCTAAAATATCGAGTCAGACTCGTGATGAAGATGCTGAACAGGGTCTAATAAATATGTTTCTTATTAATTTCCCTTAAACCGAAATAAAATTCTATTTTGGCGTTGTTAATATACAGCTATCGGAGAACATATAGGTACACAATAGATATAAATTATCTCCTTTTTGTAGGAAATTATAAATTACAAAAAAGTTCTAATCACTGAAACCGTGAAATAAATCGTAGTACAAGGGGTTAATAGTGTGGGGTCAGGTGAAATCGATTGTGTGTCGTGATGAAATAACGAGCATCGAACAATTACGACAAAAAATTGTGATAGCGTTTGAACACTTAAAGCAACATAATAATTGCAAGAACGTGGACAGCACTTCCAGCAATTTATGAATTAAACCAATTCCTCAAAGGTAATTCTAACATGACAAATGTTCAAACTCATTTTTCTCGAAAACAAAGGCTTGTATCAAAAAATTTTATTCTATATTTTCGACTCAGTTTTTCGTCTAGAATCATCCCCTGCTCGGTTGTACCACCAGCTACGGGACACCCTGTATAACAAATGGAAATAGACTACGGCATCCCCAAACTTTGAGCTTACTACTTTGCTTTTTAAAAAAAGGGGTTGGTCACGTATGGGATGCTGTTAACGTATAATTACTCCGAATTGAAATTCCTGATAGCCGAGTTTGAATGGTGGAACGGTTGGGCAACTAGTTAGCGTAGGGTCTAGGACGAAGGGTTTGGAGGACGATTGCGTGTTGTAGTTAAGTAGTAAGGTCCGTAGGGCGCACAGAGACGAGGATCGAAAGTAATAAAAGCAGAAATTCGAAGGCGCAGTGAGGATTGTTTTTCCGGTCGTGATAAAGCGGCGGAGGACCATTTCGTCGCCGAGTGTGGAACGTTGTTGAACACCCCCGCGGCCCTTTAAACGCTCGAAACAACCACCCTGTTTCTCCCCCACCCCTCTCTCTCTGTATCTTCTCTCCTCTCGCGTCCCCTTTCCTCTTCCTCGTCTTCGGCTACTGGTACTCACTTTTTCTCGATGTCGTGCATGAAGCTTCTTCTTCTGTGTCTGGCACATTCCGTAGGTGTCTCTCTTTCTCCAATACGTTTGCGATGTTCCATGTATCAATATGTGGCAGTTTGTTGCGCACAAGTTCCCATGCATCGCACAATTCTTCTTGGCTGCCGACCGTTTTGCTGTGTCTCCTCGGAGAGAGTCACGTGTCTGGCTACGTGTGTTTCTGCGAACGGTACGTAACCGAGCGGAGAAACAATACACCACGGTACACACGCAGTCCGACGTTCCATCGGGTTTTAATCGTTTCCGGGAAATTTGAATAATTTATTTCTCCTGGCGCGACCCAGGAAATCTGAAACTCCCGTTTTCTGTGTGTAGCTCTTCATTAGGATGAATAATTAGGACTTCGGTTTTATTGTGTAGTCTATCAGATCAGTATAGTCCAACAAGTGGTCGAAATTATGAGCCAAAAATTAGTAATTAATTTTTCAACTAGTCGAATCGTTTCTAGGAAATTTGAATAATTTATTTCTCCTGGCGCGACCCAGGAAATCTGAAACTCCCGTTTTCTGTGTGTATCTCTTCATTCGGATGAATAATTAGGACTTTGGTTTTATTGTGTAGTCCATCAGATCAGTATAGTCCAACAAGTGGCCGAAATTGTGAGCCAAAAATTAGTAATGAATTTTTCAACTAGTCGAATCGTTTCTAGGAAATTTGAATAATTTATTTCTCCCGGCGCGACCCAGGAAATCTGAAACTCCCGTTTTCTGTGTTTAGCTCTTCATTAGGATGATTAATTAGGATTTCGGTTTTATTGCGATCCTGTGTAGTCCGTTAGATCAGTATAGTCCAACAAGTGGTCGAAATTGTGAGCCAGAAATTAGTAATTAATTTTTCGACTGGTCCATAATATATTGGAGTTTATTTTAATTTTAATATCCCATTTTTCAAGCTTTAGAATTTGAAAGCTTATAGCGTGCGTATAATCGAGTAGAATTCTATTTGCTCGGGGGTTTAACGAAAATTTAAAATAACAAAATCAAATAGTTTTGCCGCGCTGGTAAGTTAAGTCCAGCGATCAAAGCGGAGAATTAACTGGTTTTTCGAGTGTTCCTGTTTTATCGAGTCCTGTTTGCCCGAAAGAATCGTTCCCGGCGAGATAGCCCGGCCCTTAACTGTTGTTACGGAAGCAACCGACAGTGTCTAAATAGACACAAACACGTATTGGACTCTTTTATCGGAGCCACTAATCTATTAAGGACGAGAGCTCGAATTTAGGCCGCGACTACAAATCTTGGCTTGACCCCGGGAGTTTCGGAGGAGGAAGTTGAAAAGCAAGTAGAACGGGCCGAAACACGAGACAGCAAGGTAGACACTATTCTACGAGTTTCCTCCAGTTTCGAAGTCCACATTTGGGAAATCGAATCCGAAGATTACTACTGCGAATTCGAGCGAACTCGAAAGAAATGATCAACTATAAATCCGACGATACTTTGTAACTGGCCTCTGTCTGAACGTAATCTCAGAGAAACAACTTCGTTTCACACGAAATTTCTGAAAATGCCTTCTGGGACTACTTTTTTTCCTATTTTACAAAAAGAGGCAATTTAATGGAACTGAAGAAATTAATTTTCATGGCATTCAAATTCTTCGTGCAATTCTATATCCCAATATAGTGTAATTCTAATGTTCCATTAACGCTAGGTTAATAGGTTACTAGATTTCACTATTTTCAATTTATAATTACTGAAACTGCAAAGATGAATCCACGAGGAATTATTCGACAAATTTATTTCTTCGGCAGTAAGTACATTCTTCTCAAGAAATGGGTGAAAATTTATTTTCTGAAAATAATGAGTTTTAGTGCTCCGTGAACCTAGTGTTGGAAGAACCGATGCCCTAACAGTCCGCAACCCCATAACTTCATCCAGTAAGAGCGCTATTTTTCATGGCATTCAAATTCTTCGTGCAATTCTATATCCCAATATAGTGTAATTCTAATGTTCCATTAACGCTAGATTAATAGGTTACTAGATTTCAATATTTTTAATTTATAACTACTGAGACTGTAAAGATGAATCCACGAGGAATTATTTGACAAATTTATTTCTTTGGCAGTAAGTACATTCTTCTCAAGAAATGGGTGAAAATTTATTTTCTGAAAATAATGAGTTTTAGTGCTGCGTGAACCTAGTGTTGGAAGAACCGGTGCCCTAACAGTCCGCAACCCCATAACTTCATCCAGTAAGAGCGCTATTTTTCAATTACCCCGGTTTCGCGTGCATCTCGTCAACGTCAAAGCGGTGAGGGTTTAAGGATCGCAGTAAATTCTGTTTTTAACTTGTTCCTCGTGGAGAATCCTCCGCGGCATCGACTGGGATCTCCGGAGAAATGTGTAACAACAAAGCGTAGATAGTATCGCAGACGTGGAAGTAATCGTGGTAGCAGCTCGCCGAGTACGAAACAACACTCGTAAATAATCGTCGAATAACCCTTCCGCGTATGTTCGGATGCAACTCGGATAGTTCGGTGTGCAGACGCCGTAGGTGTGTGTTCTCGCGCGGCGCGCAGGTGTGTATATGCACACGTGTGTATATGCGTCTCGAGGCGCAGCGTTCCCGTGGAACGAAACCGCCTATCCCAAGATTATGCAGAAACTTTAACGGCCCACGGTTACTCAGGCCTTCTTGGCAAAGCATGGCAGACGCGGTTTAGCCTGCAGGTTTATTAGTCCTGATAATGTTCCTGCGGGTAGCATGCGTCTGTGTTTATTCTTAGGGAATATCCCACCCCGTAGACTTTACAGTTACGAAAAGGACCGATTACCGAATCCGGCTAATTAAACCTTCGGGGGGCATCCGTTTCAAGGATCACCGTCGATGTCTTTCACTATCGTTCACTCCGTTTCCGCTTCCGGGATCAGCGAGTTAACCCGTTTCCACCATAAGCAAGAATAAAGAAACGCGTAAGCATTGATAAGCATTACTAGACAACCGAAAATATCAAGTTTCTTCAACTTCCTTTGAACATATGGGGTCTTTATTATTAAACTATCCACCTAAAAGTATTCTAGTAAATTTTAACGGGAATTTTTAGGAAAATCCTAGTGTAATAATTCGAGGAAACGGTATACCAGGGCTAGAAAATGCGGAGAATATTTCCTCAAAGGAAAAAATATAAATCAAACTGTTTTGAAATACAGGTTAACCAAATCCGGTGATCGCGTTGAAATTTGTAATTGTATTATATGTTCATCTATGAATGAGAAGTATGGAAATGTGCAGGGAAAGAAAATTCCATTATCGCAACTACAGTGCTTCGCACATACTTAAGTACTTAAGTACTTTGTACGACTAGTTTTGAATTACGCTCATCGTGCGTTAATACGCAGCTATATTACCCGTAAAAAGATGTATCCCGGTATTTATAGTATAATCTAGAAGAGATAGGAGGAACTGGACCGGAAATACTCGGTTTTTTGTCATTATGAGAGAATCCATTAAATTGTCGTTAGTGCTTGAGCGGCATAAGGGTGTACAAAGTACAGTCGCAATTGTAAGCGAGAACGGTAATAAGAGGAAAAAAGGATTCCGCTCAAATACGGCAGAACGTTTATATAATATTTCGCATTTATAGAATGCAACTCATAATCGCCAGCGCCATTGTTCCCCGTTTTTCGTATGCTTAACTTCGCGATCCAATTGTTATCGTGAAACGTTCGAACTGCGACGGAGTTCCAACAATAATCAATTATTTCTAAGCGATCAACACATAAATATATATTTACTAATTTTCTATTGTTCAGTCGTTTAATCGCTGTGCCAATGCCGTGGAAAACTATCGGATGCAATTTTCTCGATTTTCCTAGGACCGAAAAAATTTACTGAATTTTTTACACTGTCCTCTCTCGACAGTAAATTTCTGCTTTTTACATTTCCGTGCTATTCGAATCGCAGTCACGACATTTTCGCAACATAAATTGATACGAAAAACGGCACGCTATGACAAGCCACGAATAAAAAGAACGGGTAAAAGAGTGTCTTACTTTTGCCAGGAAAGTTCTCGCGCGTAGATTACACGATGACAATGACCAATGATTTCCGCGAGCGTCACACGCGGCCGAAAGTTAGTAACAATTGTATTCCGTAGGAAACCGTTGCCGCACATCGCCACGATTTTTTTGTTACGTCGTTTTAACACGGATATTTTGCAGGAGGGTGGATACGGCAGGAGTTAACGCCAATAAGCAAAGAAAAGAAAGAGAGAGAGAGAGAAAGAAAAAAGAGAGTTCGAGTGAGAGCTTAGACAAGTGTGTAAGTGTACCAAAAACTCAAAGCAAGCTAGATACGAACGTTACCTAATTTACCCTTTATTCAAAATCTGTTTCGTACTCTTTTCTTACTTCTTACCTCTTTTTTAATAATCATTACTTGTACTTCTTCTAACTTTTGGAATATATACCTTATATATTATATTACTTATCTTTGTTGTATTTATTGCTATCATAATTATTATACATTTTCTTAACTATCCATTTTCACTCTTCGTACTTTGTATACGTTTACTGCGTGGAGAAAAATATCGGCACCATTTCAAAAAGTATGCGATTTTTGTTAGCTATTTCGACGTTCAACTCGCTATTTCTATCGAAACAACAACGGAACTAAAATGCTATGTTTAACAGCAAAATTCCTACAATAAAAAGCACTATAATTCGAGCAAGCCCTGTTAACTGTTGCCCGGTACCGTAAACGGGACGCGAAACCGGACCAACCGGAAGTAGTAATCAAGGACGTCGCTCGAAGTAATCTCTTATTGCTACTATTTTTCTCCGTGTACATACAGCTGTTATCTTTTTTCGACCTTTTCATTTCTTTCCTGTCATGCTGAAATTATCCATACTCTAAGAAAGCCTTTCTCTTGGACACCATTGGACACCGGTGTTCTCTTTCTCACGATCGGTAACGTGGTAGAAAAATCGTTCAACACAAATTTCTACAACAAAATACTTTCGATCGGAGCGTTACGAAATTGATATTAATTATTCGATTAGACCGTTCCGAATACCGTGGTCTTGTTTGAACCTCCCTCGTGTACACATACATATGTGCACATGTAACAGGTGCACACGGGAGAACGTGGCGCGTATGTGCGCGTGTACATAGCTGGAGAAATTCTTGCCGGTCTAGCCGCCGGTTGTGTACATACAAGCGGCAAGAATTACTTGAGCAACGCGCGCGTATTTAGCGGCGCCGTTGGAGCCTCGTTCAAAGTCATTTTCTCTCGTAAAAATTCCTAATAGAATATATGCGCGGTGGCGTGTTCCGCGCGTGTAATTCGCCCCGGTTCTAAAAAGAGAATTTACACGGTCGAAAATTGCGCGACGGAAACCGCAAAAGACGCGAAACAGTGTGTGTGTGTGTGTGTGTGTGTGTGTGTGTGTGTTATACTCTGTCCCCTTCACTATCAGCATTTCTTTCTCATTTTTCAGTTCGTTGCTCACACCTATACGATTAGAACGTATACTTTTTTTCTCTGCAGTTTCGTTTAGCATTCAGAAGCTCACTAAACGCACATGGTTTGTAAGCATTACCGATACGCATCGGCAAATCCAACTATTGTAATTATAGCGCGACGATACCGACGGGGGATCTCACACGTTTCCACCGCGGCCACCTTACGTAACTGCATTGTAATGTAAATTTTTCTTTATAACACGTGCACATTTATCTACGCGCACGTTATTGCGTAAATTTCTCACTCTAACAGTGACGTATCACCTGCAACGCGCTGCAATTTCATGCTTTTTTTTTTCCTCGAAAAACCCCCGAACGCGGGGCCGCCGGTACATTGACGCCGGATATGTGTACGCACGGTTGTACCTAATTTACAGGAACTATGAATATAGAGAGAAATTTGTTAATTTGACGGTTCGCTACGTTCTCGGTGACGTGTAATGGTCTTGCTACTTTCATTTCAATCTCAAACATGTGCTTTGTAAATGCGTAATGATTTAGCGACACGTAGTGAATGACCTCGGAGAGACCAGTCTCAAAGATTAACTGAAAACAAATTACAAGAATAAGCGGAGCCATAGAATTTAGTTAATAAATAATCTCCGTGAAAGATGTTGATTTTTGAACGAACTTCGATGGACACCAATAGCCATCCATGAAAAATAACTCTGTTGTTTAACCTTCTTTTAAGTACTTGAAAATAGATTTTCGTTTGAAACATTGTTGCAAGAGTTTAGAATTTGTAAAGATCTAATTTAACTTTGTTACCATCAGTTTCCATGCATTTGAACGTCACTGATTACGGATCGGTATGCACTCTCGTTGACATGTACTACTTGCCCAATTCTGCAGCACCTGGAACAGAAACAAAAATGACAAATTAGAACAACATAATTCAGTGTTGATACGGTGGTATGAAATAAATGCCTTGTTTGGTACTGTATACGTATCGTTTCACAATTAGACCTCAAAGACTAACTGAAAACAAATTACAAGAATAAGCGGAGCCATAGAATTTAGTTAATAAATAATCTCCGCGAAAGATGTTGATTTTTGAACGAACTTCGATGGACACCAATAGCCATCCATGAAAAATAACTCTGTTGTTTAACCTTCTTTTAAGTACTTGAAAATAGATTTTCGTTTGAAACATTGTTGCAAGAGTTTAGAATTTGTAAAGATCTAATTTAACTTTGTTACCATCAGTTTCCATGCATTTGAACGTCAGTGATTACGGATCGGTATGCACTCTCGTTGACATGTACTACTTGCTCAATTCTGCAGCACCTGGAACAGAAACAAAAATGACAAATTAGAACAACATAATTCAGTGTTGACACGGTGGCATGAAATAAATGCCTTGTTTGGAACTGTATACGTATCGTTTCACAATTAGGCTATTTAAGAACCATTCACGATATATTAGCGTCTCTACTGCGACTCGAACGTCTTTTGAAACTGCCCCGTTGTTTCTGTCTATGCATCGAGTTTATTTGTGCCAAGTCGTAAATTGCAAACTTTAAGTAATTGGAAAGTACTGCCGTGACCGTTGTTAAATAATGTGAAATAACGCGAATGCTTTCCCGAGCCAGGAAAAAATTCATCTCTTTCGAAGTATCGTGACTGAATATTAAAGACTCTCGGCAGGATCGTTAGATGGAGCAATGAAAAATACAAACTTGACCTCCGAACAACCTCTACACCTCCGCCTGTAATGAATTTGTTGATACTGTATTGTACCTTGCTTTGTATCCTACGACTCTTGTAAAATACATTTCTTTCTATCTTTCGAAACGAGATTGCAGGTGGACAAAGACGGTGGAGCACCTTGTACAGTACACTGTAGTCATTTCTAACACATATTTTTCAACGAAGAAATTAGCATACATTCCCCGAATATCTGACAAATTATCCTGAAAGTTTCAAAAAGATTCGCTGGACAGTTCATTGGTAAACAAAACTCGCAAAAGTGACGTTATCTTCAACGTTGCAATATATTTCTGACACTTTGCTGATTGAAATGACACCAAACATAATTTTTCACAATTATCGTACACACATACTGAATATGTGAATGACACATATTTTTCAACGAAGAAATTAGTATACATTCCCTGAATATCTGACAAATTATCCTGAAAGTTTCAAAAAGATTCGCTGGACAGTTCATTGGTAAACAAAACTCGCAAAAGTGACCTTATCTTCAACGTTGCAATATATTTCTGACATTTTGCTGATTGAAATGACACCAAAAACATAATTTGTCACAAGTATCGTACACGCATACCGAAGCATTACCGTGGTTCAGGGAATTGATTTAGGGCACAGGTTTCGCTGTTGGCCCGGGCTCGCCTAAGCTCGCGTTGCTTTGAACTAAATCGGGCCCCGTTAGCGTCATTATAACCGCGGAGTAGAGCTGTTACCGGCGGACAATGACTTAAGCGATTCTTTAGTTTCGCGAAATGGATAACAATTACCGCGCAACAATCGGCCAAGCGGCCGGCCAGAGAAAAGTATCCCCGGCGAAACGGAGAAGAAGACGCGACGATAGGCCGCGATAGGGCGAGGGGTTGATGGGGGGTGGGGGGTAGGGAGGGAGAAAAAAAAGGTAGCAATGGGAGCAGGAAGGCAGCTGTTATCTGTCGGTGACGGTCGATAGAACGGTTTCAACGGGCAAACGGAAAATTATAAGCGCAGCCGTCGCATCGGCCTCCGGGAACTAATTATTCAGATACGTTCTTCGGATAGCCGCCGCCGCCGCCGGTCTAGCATCAAGGAAAAAACGAAGACAAAGGGACGGCCGATGTCCACTTAGGGCGTTGCTAGCATGAATTTACTCGAGGGGGATATTGGCGCGCTGCGGGGGTAGCTAGTGCCAACGAAACTTCAAGTATCTACGTTATTTAAGGGGGTACGGGAAACGTACATTCGAGTTCCATCGTCGACCACTAGAGATTCCCTTCGCCATAAAATGGAAAAAAGTGGAAACTTCCTGGCCGGGAGCGAGATAGAGAGCGAGAGGAGATATTGCGAAAGTCCAACAACGTTGTCTCATCCTCTCTTCTTTCCTTTTTTTCTCCTCCTCCTCTCTACCCGTTCAGGTGTTTTCCACCCCTTTCCTTCTTTCACTCTAGTTTTCTCTTCTTGCTCCGTGACCTCGAAAACAGTTCCGGCCCGGCTTCGCCCGGCCCCGGCTTCGGCTACCTTTCGCGGTCAAACGAAAATTTCGAGTTTACCCGTTAAAGTTGCTGTTGATCTTTCATCTCTCCGGGTACACCGAAGACGGACGGCGGGTTATCAAGGATTCACCGAAGTAAAAAGTTCTTAGATCCGAGCGATAAATCTAGTTACCCGATCGGCAAGTTGTTCGCCGCGGCCAGATAAGAATAAAGTTTCACTGGGCATAGAGAAAGAGAGAGGGAGAGAGGACCCCGGCCATTGATTGAGTGTATAGAAGTTCGTTTCGACCGCGTTCATGTAATCAGCTACCTAATGAGCCGAGTGTAGTGCTGCCTCCCGGCTCTTTCCGTAATAGGAGCATCATGCGAAGTATGCCCGAGCCACGACCCATAAATCACCTTCGCCGATGCTGCTGCACGACATACTGAACGACACCGGCGACACGAATCGAAGGGTTCAACGAGTGGTAGGCCTAAATAGATCTCCTTAACACTAGAACTACCAGATAGGTCAGAGCGACTCGTTTTAGACTCCTTGTTTTCATCAAGGAAGACGCTCCCCACGCATTGTTAACCCTTAACTGGGGTCACTCGATCGACCCTTCAGTCTTGCAACCTCTCGACGAGTTTGTCAATTCTACCAGAAACAAGGAATCATTGGGTGGTTCGGAAAGTAATTTCGTTTTGTCCCAACGGAGGACGTGATTGTATTTTTCCCAACCAACTTCACACTTAGGCTGCATATTCATTATATATTTTGACAGCTGATATAGCAAGGCTTGCTTGTCAAAATTTTCGAACGATTCTACGCGGTAGTTTTTCGTTGGTGCCGTATCAAATATGGAAAGTGAAAAGCAGCATTTTCGGCGTATTTTACTTTTCCATTTTTGATCCATTTTTTAAGCGTATCATCACTGGAGACGAGAAATGGGTTGTCCACAACAATGTTAAACGCAAGAGATCATGGAGTAAAAAAGATAAACCGGCTCAAAACACTTCGAAAGCCGATATTCATCAAAACAAGGTGATGCTATCTGTTTGGTGGGATTTCAAAGGAATCGTTTTTTTTTTTTTTTGAGCTTCTACCGGACAACACAACGATCAATACTGAAGTGTACTGTCATCAGCTGAACAAATTGAATGATTCAATGAAACAGAAATGGCCAGAATTAATCAATAGAAAAGATTTAGTGTTCCACCAAGATAATTGGAGACCTCATACAAGTTTGCTAACTCTCCAAAAAGGTTTTACAGCTTGGATGGGATATACTGCCAAAATAGAACACCCTATACAAAATTTTTTAGACGGTAAAACCTTTACTTCAAATGAGGAGGTCAAAAATCACCTGGATCAGTTTTTTGCCAGCAAAGAAGAAAAATTTTATGAGCGTGGAATCATGCTACTGCCAGAAAGATGGCGAAAGGTATTGGACCAGAATGGACAATATATAATTCAATAAAATATTTATTCACTATACGAAAATCGTCTTTCATTTTCATAAAGAAAAACGAAATTACTTTCCGAACAACCCAATAGGACGATTTCATTGAAGAAAACACACTTTACCCTATAAAAGAAATAGTTCGACTCGATACCGGAATTTGTTCATTGGAGCATCTCGTGTTATAAGATCCTACATGTTTACGCACGTTTGAATATAAAATTTCAAGCCAATCTTCCGCTTGGCGGCAATAAATGATCGCGACTCACTCAAGAATCGATAAAGCTCCGGAGTCAATAAGCTGCGATAAGATTTTTTATTGCACCCCGTGACATTTTCTATCTGAGGTACCTCCGGGTAACAAGCCAATCTCATTTTTGAGATCTTCTCTTTCTCTCTGCCGAAGCTGATTTTCATTCACGGAGTCCTCCTAGAATGATAACTTTTTGATAGTGCGGATCTATAGAGTAACCCCTCAATTTTTCAGCGCGCAGTATCCGTGATATATAGCCCCTTTCAAATTTCATTATAATTCAAAGTTCAACCGGCTCGCAGCGGAGCCGGGTCTGCGAACGCGCGAAGTTTTCGTTTCATTAAATTTATAATTAAATATTTATAAAATGTATGGGGGGCGCGCACCAATCGATAGAGATTGTTATCAAAACTTTAATTTTAAAATAATTTCCACGTCGACTGTAGAACGTAAATATTTCTCTCCGTGTTCCAATTAATTAGAACCTGCTATCTGGACAATTTGTTTCCATATTTAAAATTTTGCACTTTGCGTTTAACCCATTGGCATCGTAAGGAAATATTAAAAGAAGGCCTTTATCACCAAACTTTTTTACAAATTATATTTAAGTACAAAGATGACTACAAGTAAAAGAACTCCATATTTCTCCGGTGATAGTGACCAGGAAAATTGAACGCATGTATACGCTAATGATGCAAATGGGTTAATTGAACTAGACATTTTGAAGACTAGAAACGTGTATTAAAAAAAGTTTTGAATAGAAGTTCTTCGCAGTCATTATAAAGATATAAAAATAAAGATTATAATTGTTCCTCGATGTGCTGTTCTTATTGCTTAGATTTACATACGTGCTCTTTTGGAAAAATCATGCCACCGTTCTATCAGCATTACAATTAGCTAGCTGCCGGACGATCGAATGACACACTGATAATGGTGTGTGGCCTGTGGTGACTCACTATTAAGCGAAACCCGCTCATATTCCGGTTCATTGCTTACTAACCAAAGACTTTTAATTGGTCCGTTCAACAATTAAAACGTTGGCCTGGGGGTTAGCTTCAGATTGGGTTCAGGGATGGCGGCTCACGTCGCGGTAGTTAGGGCCTCTGTTGATGGTGTTAAGGTGCTTTATTATCTGCACACTCTGTCATTCGACCCTTTAACCACCTGCGTTCAAACGACGCACTGTACCGGTAGATTGTTGATTGTCTGCATTGTCAACGTAACGCGCGTGGTGCTGCCCTTAAACAGCAAGTGCAACTCCGAGCAAAATACGCTATTAATTCTACCCAAGAGCCTCTCAAAACATGCGCCATTGCAAAATAGAAAAAACAAAAGATAATTTCCCAAATTAATGATTTTCAATGCTGAAATATTGATTACTGAAAAATGGAATTCTATTTGTCGTTCTTGGCGACTGCATGTAGAAGGAGATATAATTTAGAGAAAGAGAGAAAGACCCAAAGAGAGTCCCAGGTGCGGATAATCATCCGAAACGGCTGATAAAAAATTCGGACGGTGCGTGCGACTTCGGATTAAAATGAGCGCAACGACATACGAGGCTCGGGTGACCCCCATAACTCGCGTCAAGCCTAAATAACGGGGCCCTGTGCCGTGAGGTTGGGCGAAAAAGGGCGTCATATGTTAAGCTCGGAACGTCCGTGAATTCAGGCGACGTTTTGACATTCACTGTTCACTGGAATCGATCGCGGAAAGCAGGTGAGGCCGAAGGTGAACCGAGAGAGGGAGAGAGAGAAAGAGGTCGGACGAGGCGGTGGAGGATTGGGGGTCGCTCGTAAAAAGAAAACAATAATTTCCTGAACACGAGAGAAAAATCAATATTATAGCAGCTACGTAAGCGTTTTAGCGGGAAGAAAATTTTTTAAAGCGAACCGATAACGCACGGGCGAAACGACATTCCGAGAATACTAAGAATAACGTTCAGAGGGCAATAAAGAGATAATGCCGAGCTATCAGAAACGAAGAGAACGTCCCCCCGGTAAGTTCTTAACGGGACGTTCCCCGACGTCCTGAGAACCTTCTATCCTCGAACGAGGCAATTACAGGCCGTGGTTTACCGGTCGCGTTTACACCCGTAGCTCGCTACCTTAGTATAGGCTAAGCCCCCGTACGATCGTAAACTTGGCTGACGGGGTTCAACCTCTTTGGCATTGCCGTTCGATATCCCGAACAGCTAGCTTGCTGCGCCGAGTTCCGCGTCGTCAAACCTGACCCCTTTCCCGGTATCGGTGAAGTTAAGACGGGGAACGGGGAACAGGGAACGGGGAGAGAAACGCGACGGAGGAAATCTATCGCTTTAAAACGACTAAATATACTTGCAGAAAATGCGTTTCCCATGCACACACCCGCCGACTGCCGAGCCAGCTTCGATCCGTTTCCGGAAAAATCGCTACACCGGACATACAGTCCGCGACAATACTATGAGACATCACTTAAAACAAAATAATTATGTATTACATGAAAAAATTTCATCGTCTTTCATGCAGTGTTATCAGTAGACAGCGGATCTTTATACATTTATGACACAAATGAGTAATTGTAATTTGAAACAGTGAAACTATTAGAAGAATTTAAAAATATTAGTATATTATTTTCAACCTATTAAACCTATTGGGAAGGAAAATAAATTTTAATTTCACTCCAATTTGTTGGAATTGAGGTAGAAAATTTTTATTTTGCATAAAGATCCGCTGTCTAGTTATTAGTTACTACTGGAGACGTCGTTTAACGCAGTGTTTTCGTTAGAATTTCTATGAACTCGAAACCTACACAAGCTTGACCTCTTGTTAACCGCGACAAATCTATAAGACAGTTGCTCGTAAACAGTGAAAGCGAAAAGATCGTCAGGGAGGTTTATTCTAAAGGAAACCAGTTTAGTACTGTGTAGAACAATTGAAAAATTGCGTTTGAAATGGTATGGAAGAAAAATAAGCAAAAAACGATTCAAAACTTGTATAAATCTGTTCCAAAAAGACTGTTACATGTCAGAAAAAAATAAAGGTGGCAACAGAAAATATTAATAACCGATAAAAATAAGCTGTACGTGTTAATTTTTTACAAAAACATTACCTGTCTTATAGTTTTGTCGCCATTAATAAAGGGTAAGTTGGTGTTACTTTCAAATTCTTCGAAATACTAACGAAAACACTGCGTTAAACGACGTCTCCAGAAGTAACTAATAACACTCTGTATGAAAGACGATAAAGTTCTTTCATATGACACATAATTATGGTATTGACGCGGACTGTATCCAAGAAAATCAGACAAACAAAGATGTGGAAGCTAATCGTGCGATAAAGACAATTTCAAATTCAGTGATTTTTGTCTTACCTTTTTGTATGGAGTGCCAATGGATTGTTGAGATTTTTCTGATTAAAACGAGTCCAAACACGACGTTAATCGGTCCACTTTTACGCGTACACTACTGCACGCTTAAACGTCCGCATTTAGGCTCCACTAAGGACGCTTCAGTGGGGCGCTGATTTTGATTGGAGGAGTGGGGATGCGTGAGGTACCGATACCCGTATCAAATTTCAATTGAACAGCTCGAAGCTCGGTCCCTTTTTTTTGGAAAAGGGAGAGGACAGTGTGTCCTGAGTTTTGTTGATTTTAACGTCAGTCCGATTTGCGTCGTGTTTGGTGTCGTTTCATTCGGAAAATTCCCAGCAATCTGGTGCTACGTTTACAAAGGTAAGACGGAAATGAATTTGACATTTTCTCTGTTGCGCGTTTATTTTTTTACCTGTGCTTTTGAGCGGCCATGCTCGACGGACCGTGTCTGATTTCCCAAAGTTTACAAAAATTTAAGCGAGCATTATTAATTTCGCGAACAGAGCCCGTCGCCGGAGGAACACCGCTGTTTTTATTTAAAATTTCATACGTCATCTCGTCTGCGCCCGACTCCTTTCGCAAATTGGAATATAAATTTAAAAGTTCCCCCGAGATTATCGCTTTTAGAGCTGCTCTCTGACAGACCAATTTGCCGTGAATTTTCTTTGGAAACTTTGTTGTTCGAGTTTTGTGACACGAGACGGTCTTCTGCTTCGGTTTTTCGTGGACATGATATTGTTTTGCATTTAGGAAATGGAATTAGACGATATCGTTGTGACTTGTGGCAACGATTTTGGATTTTATACCGTTTTTAGTCACGACAAAACTTGAATTTTTAACGAAACTTCGCTGTTACTGAGAGCATAACAACATTAAAAAAAATCTGGGAACGTGTTGTTTTTCACTGTGTTTTGTTATCTAGTATTTGATATTAACCCAATTCTCCAAAATTATAAGGTGAAATTATTTAAAATTAATTTTGTCTGCTTCATATCTGACGGTTATTAATCCCAATTAGAATGATCCATCGATGAGAATATCTTTTTAATTAGAAATATTGAACCACAACCATATCAAGTAAAACTACACGTATAATTAGGTTGTCGAAGACAGTATCGTATGTCAGTGTCAGTAGAATAATTCTCGAGTACTCGATCATGCACGATCGATTCAAATGCTCAGAGTTGGATAATGTTCGACGACAGAATAAATTGGATTGATTGTACTTAATTGCATGTATACTTGGTTTTAGTAGTATTCTTGGTTTTAGTATTTTGACGAAGTGAATCCTAAGTATTGAATTAAATTTGGTCGCTACAGTAATCAATGCATGCGGAAATTTTCGTATAAATAGTCGTTGAAATTGGATATTAAGTATGATTTGTCACGTTCCGTTCAAGATACACATTATTCATTAGATCTGTCGACACGGTTCGTTATTGTAAATAATAGATTATTCTGTAATTTTCGCCTACAACTAAACGAACGATCGTTTAAATTAGATTCTTGAGCATCGATAAATAAAGTATTAGACGATTTCTTCGACGTAAATGAATGTATTAGGATCATTCATCTATAAAAAGAAAATTAATATAGTGTTTGTAAAACTCAAAGACCGAGAGATGAACTACATTATTAATACAGGGACGATATAGAAAAATAATTATCCTACATTTTGGAATTAAATATCAATTCGAATTAGTAAAATTAGAACCATTTTACAATTATGAATCTTTGGGACGCACGAAGCCTGAAATTTGCATTAAACTGTCGATGAATTTTAATCGGGTTTGCCACTTCGGCGAGGTACTGCATCTGTGTTCACGTATTGTCAATGCATTACTTAAGTTAAATAGTTATGTGCGCCGAGTGAAGATTATTAATGATCAAAGTAAGAGCTCGCTCTGTTAAAATAAAGTGGATCAGCGATTTTGACTGGTTCACTGAACCACGAAGGTATTAGTTATGCATCGCATTATGCAATAGCTACGGCAAGCGAAAATTAAACCCGAATATTTTTAAGACCTTGCATAGTATGCTTGTAGTTTCACACATGAATTGTTCGAAATGTTACAATTAAACTTCCCGAAGCAAAATTTCAGTTCGCGAACTTCGTAGTTATCCGAACTTTGTTGAAATTGCCGCGTGTAAATAGATCGAATATAATTCGCAGGAATCCTTTGACGACAAGTGCTTTTAAATGAAAAGTTTCAATACAATTAACAAATGAAAAATAATATACATATATTTGCCCAAATAGAAAATAATATTCAGTCCAACAGTAAGTTCCTCCGGATACAGTAAAGTTTTGAATCACAAGAAAATAGAGTAGCCCTACACGATCTATGTCACAACATGGACCCAAGAGTTGGGCTTAGATCAAGACTTTACTGTAATTATGTGAATAGATCCTTTTGAAACATGACACGCTTGTTTGTATTGGTTCTTAGCGCTAGTGAATAATATGATTTTAAATTACGGCAAATTTTATTGAGAAGTATCTATTTCGCTTGTCTTTTTATAAGCTTTACTTAAAGCTAATTTTTCCAACAAAAGATTACCGGGTATCTTAACGTTGTAACTATAAATATTTTCTACAAAAGATGGAGATAACAAATTTTCAAACTAATTATCGTTCTATAATGGAAGTATCAAACAGAAAAATGTTCGTAATAAATAAGCTAATATAAATACAATAGAAGTAGATCTAAAAATATTTTCTCGAAGGCATCGTTTTTATGCCACAGATATTAATGTTTGTTCTATTTTTCATTTACAGCGAATGCAAAACCACTGACATTCGACGAGGTGTACAATCAGAGTAGTCCAACAAATTGCACAGTATACTGCGGTGGGCTAACCAATGGTCTAACAGAAGAACTGATGCAAAAGACCTTCTCACCTTTCGGATCCATCCAGGAGATACGTGTATTTAAGGACAAAGGTTATGCTTTCATCAGGTAAGCTATACAAATAGTTAAAGAGGAATCGAAATTCGACTGTTTCGGCATACCACATTCAATAAAAAATTTACCAAGTCCGAGTATAATTGCAAAACGAGTATAATTAAAGGACCTTGTGGGGGAAATATATGTTCCGCGTGAAATATGCTTCAAATAATAATATTCTCCTAAACTTAAGTGACTAATCGAAATTCTCGCGCGCGACTGTTTCGGCATACCACATTCAATAAAAAATTTACCAAGTCCGAGTATAATTAAAGGACCTTGTGGAGGAAATATATGTTCCGCGTGAAATATGCTTCAAATAATAATATTCTCCTATTCTTAAACGACTAATAAAATTGTAAATTAATTTTTTCTCAAAATCCTCCACGGAAACGGAAGGTTCGGTAGGATATTGCAGTCGGCGGACGGTAAAAGCGAAACTTTTCTAATGTAAATTCTAAAGTAAATAATTTCGTCGGGGCAAACATCTTAAAAAGTTCAGCAATTATTCCAGCGGATCGCTCACCTGTGAAATGTACACTTAAGTAAGACGCACGGTTCTTCAGGAAACTTATTAATTTCGAAAGTTTGTTCGCGCGGAAGTGGCGTGGCCCGTCGATCTCTCGATCCCCGGTGTCCCCCAAGACTGTTCCCGCAGTGTTGTTGAAATCTCGCGATGATATACGTCACGTGTAATATCTCTTCGGGATGTCAGCCCTAGACGAGAAGTCCCGGGAGGTGAACCCGCGTAGGAGCCACGAAGAGAGAGAGAGTATGGGCGGAGAGTCGTCGACGAGATCGCCGTCCTCGCCGAAAGTGAACAAGTAAAACGGAAGTTAACTTGACCAATAGAAAAAGTTACGCCGTATATACGGGGACGAGCTTCGGGAAATTAATTCTTCCTACCGACAATCACTGGACTTTCCTAACGGGCTTTCCTAACTTTCAAGACTGTTCGATCTAATTGGCGCATACCGCACCGGCGCACGAATGGGGATCCATTTAAACAGTTCTGGATCAGAAAATAAAAGCGAAATAGTTGAAAAATATTCTCAGCTGATCCCTTGTCTTACAATTTCATTCCAAAGCTTCGGATTAAAACTGTATTAAATTTGTATTGCTTCAAAATCAATGTGCAATGATTGGTTTCTCAATGCTCCTCGAGCCCAAGAATTATAAAATTTTTTAAATATTGGCTAACAATTTTAAAATAGAAAATAAACAATTACGTGTTCTGTAGACGGCCGAGATTTCCCGGAGTTCGAAAAAGGAAATTTTTAGCATGCTTCGCGCAGTAGGAAATGTACTCGCGATTGGTATTTATGGTCACAAAAGTCACCCAATTCAAGCTTCCCGCATACCGCTGCCAAATTTCGGATTGGAAAAGTCTAACGTCGAGAGGTATTACGAAGGATGCGCGGTGAAATTTGTTCAAAGCACTGACAGCATCACAATGTCCTTACGGAACTTTTCGCATCTGACGAGGGTGCAACGATGCCTTCAAAATTGATAGCTAATTTTGAGACGCGGCTAAAATCACTTACGTAATCGATCGATATCCACTCGCATTGGTACGGCACGATCGGGAATAAAGTAACCGTGACTAGGATTCTGCAGACCTCGTGCTATCAAAAATCGGGGGTGTTGCGGGGAAAGATTTCTATATTGTATTTTACGCAAGCTATGATTTTTTTTAACAGAAATCATATTACGTAAAAAATATGGAGACTTTTCTCTTTTCCTTGATTCTCATTTTGAACATCGAGATTGTGTAGAATAATTTTTGTGTCCTCATCGATACCTCCTGTCTTACTTTATAAATGAGCATTATTATTAAAATTTATAAGGTATATTCGTTTCTATTCACATTCGCAGTTACACATTGCAACTTCGTTCGTTCTTATCGTGATTCAGGTTAAGCAGATTACTCTCCGTTTGTTGTTCCGTATTCTCCGACAGGTAGAATCGAAAGAAATTTTTCACGTAACGAAGCTCGTTACGACAACAATTATCTTCGTAATGGAAGACACAGATTCGCGAACGCCGTTTTCATCGATGCGATATAATATATTATCCTCCCGTAATCTTCGGAATCTTTTGTGTTTCTCCATTCCTCGCTACGCGGGCACATACATACGTTGCCACAAAAGAAAGCATTCACAATACCAGTTCTAATCATTGAACCCCATTGTGAAGGAAAATAACGGCGGTCGAATAACTCAAATGACCGAAACGTGAAAAATTATGTCTTAGTATGCGCATCGATTTCTTCGTGCGCGCACGCCTTTGTTACTGCAAAAACTTTGTTCTTGCCATAAAACGAGGAACATTACACGCCGGTATTGGCCTTTTAAAAACATTCTAAAAATCTAGTCCCCGCTAGCATTTTCAGTCTATTTTTGTCGTCATTGCTAATCGAGGAGACATCAATTATTGAAAAAAATTCTCAAGTTACTTCTAACTATGACAAAAACAATTGTAACGTTGATTTTTTGTTATTCTTCTATATTCCTAGCAATAAATTTATACAAAACTTGTGGTTATTGGTTCAGTTCTGCTCCTTACTGCATGTTCACCGCATCGGCCAAAACTTTTCGGACAACGCTGAGAAATCGAGCAATTGCTACGGGAGGTGAAATAAAAAATCGGAAAACGGTGATTTGACCAGGGGGGGTAGACGCAGCGTTAAGGAGAGGTTTCCGCGAGGCGTCTTTGAGCAAACTAGCAGAAACGCGGCGGCAGGCTGGGTCGAAAACGAGCAATGTCTGGGGAAGAAAAGGGGCGGAATAAGAGGGGACGAAAAACTCTCTTTCGCCGGGGGTTCCTTTGGACCCGACCGACGTTTCTCGCTCTCGCGTTCTACGCTATTCAACATCGTTCTGCTTTCTTCCGGGCCGTGTGCCGTCGGTATAACCCACGTCAGAGCTTGCCTTCGTGTGTCCGACGCAGAGCCCCGGCGCGGCATCCGTGGACAATGTCCGTCATTCGGATATCTTCCGTCTAATTGCTCCTCCTTCTTCCATTCTTCTGTAGTCAGAAGCCTCGGAAACGAATATCTCGCTATGACGTATGGACTCGCGACCCGGGGGGAGGGGGAGGGGGGTTGGTATACACTGTACAGACCATGCCACAGTATGGCTGGCAAAAAGAAACGGTGAGAGGAGGCGGAGCTAGGGGCGAGAGATCCTTTCTTCCCCGGTTGAAAAGAAAGAATCTTATCTGCTACTGGTTATCGGCTGTGCTTTCGACTCGGAGTGAGAACGAGGCGACGGCCGGCGTCGTCGGCGTCGACGTCGACGTCGCCGTGCTCGTCGAAAAAGGAGGTTGGTTGCTGACGATGACCATACCCCCGTCGGTCGCACACTCGAGAACGAACCTGCGAACGGAACTCCCATTGTGCAGTTCCGGGCTGCTCGATGTTAAAAGTGACCTAATCCCCCCTCCCAGCCCCCGCAGGCTCCGATCAATTCGATGATTTTCGGGGCGACCATCCCCGATGTCGTATTCGTCAATCCACAATCGTTCGCGCGCCGAGATCGTCCGCCGACGAAAATTGATCGAATTCTCGACGACGAACGTGCTCCAAATGGATAAGTGATAGCTGATGCACGTCCACCTTGAACGGATGTGACGTACCTACTCTCTGGGTATCGCCCGGAGTCCATTCTACCAGTACTGTCGGACGCGTTCCGACCGACGACACTTATCCGAGGCGAATTAAACCGCGTGCTAACCATTTTCCGGCCGGTCCTACCGCAAGCTCCACTTTATAGAAGAGTTTCGATTCGTTTTTAACCCCTTGCCCTACAATATCGAGTCAGACTCGTGATGAAGATTCTAAACAGGGGGTCTAATAAATATATTTCTTATTAATTTTCCTTGAACCGAAATAAAATTCTATTTTGGCGTTGTTAATATACAGCTATCGGAGAACATATAGGCATACAATTTTTTTAGGAAATTATAAATTACAAAAAAGTTCTAATCACTGAAACCGTGAAATAAATCGTAGTGCAAGAGGTTAATCGATTATTATGAGATACAGTGCCAAGACTTTTAGAGACACTATTCTAGACACCATTTCGTTGACAATACTTGTTTGTTTCTAACGATTTATCAAGCTAAATTTACTTGAAATAGTTTTAGCAAGGTTTGAAAGTTTTTGAAAGTTTTTGAATTAGTTTATCTCTTTTAGTTTTCAGTAGAGTTACCGAGCTGAATCTTCGGTAGGTTCTCTGTAGTCGGCCGATACTTCGGAGCTATTCTGTTGTTATTATTGTTGTTATTAAAGTAATTAACGCGTAACCGGGAGCGGGATAAACAACGCGGAGCGAAGGTGGGTGCGAAAGCAAGAGGAGGACCAGTTAGCTCGGTCGTTATCGACAAAATGATAATATCAGGAGTTCGCTTACATGCTCGATACAGTGAACACCCCTCTCGAAACTGTATGAAATTCAAAGTAGCGCGATATATGCCCGCGAAACTACGATTTAACATGGAATCTCCAGATCCGCGGTAATCTAGATTCGCCGGGATTCACAATTATCGTGCTTATTCATGCGCACGGTAAACTCGCATAAATTTAACTGCAGGAGTCGCTGAGAGCACTGACCATTTCGTTAAAACTACGATAATAAGGTAACCCCGTGTAACTGGCGGAAAAATTCCCGGATCGCGCAACATATACACCTTTCTTCTTCTGCCGTTTACGAACACACGCTCGGCCGTAAATCGGATTTCGTTCGGTACCGAAACTCCTTTCGTCGGTCATTTTTAACTGTCGCGACAAAATCTTCCGTGAACGTTCTACGGTTGATAAGTTTTTTTTGTAATTCCGATCAGCTTTTTGTCGCGCGAGAGAATTCGAATTTGAAATATTCTATGAAACGTGTTCAATCTGGAAAATTGTTAGACATTAATTGAACGTTCGCGATTGCTTGGATTGCAGGTTTTCTACCAAAGAATCGGCGACACACGCTATTGTGGCAGTGCACAACACCGACATCAACGGTCAAACGGTGAAATGCAGTTGGGGTAAAGAGAGCGGAGACCCGAACAATGCTCAACAAACTGGACAGGTAAACACTCTGCATTTATTAACCTTCCGGGGGAGAGGGAATCCTGTGGGACTCGCGGGATAGAATGCTGCATGAAATTCAAAGTATACTACTCTCCTCCGATAAATTCCGTTTCGAAAGCAGAAACATTTTTAAGAAAATAGACTTTCCCTAGCCATTACTTTTGAAAAATCGGGGTAAACATATTTACTTCCTGAGAAAATACAAGAATAATTCTACTTGAGAAAACTACACATAAATTCTAAGCTCCTTGCAATTATAATTAAAAACACTTTCTATCTTCTCGAACCACCGTGCTTTTTAAATGAAATAAACATAGAAATTAACCAGTTGAGCGCGTTTGACGTACAGACACGTCGGACCAAATCTCTATCGCGATGCGGTCAACGTTAATGTATCGTTAATTTCTTATCGAATAAAAATGTGATTCTTTCTCGCTTCGCTTTACTGTTTTTGTAAAATTTATAATAGCGGCATTTGGCCGGAGTTCGACGTGTATATTCGTCATTGTTTGAAAATTAAATTTTGTTTGAAAGTTAAAATTAAATTCCGCAGTTAACTGGTTAAGGCAAGTAAAAGTACATAATGAGTCGGTAGAAAAATTAGAACCGCGTTCGAACTTCAGACCGCGGAAGATCCCGACAATTAGCGCAAGTCGATTTGGAACTGAAACTAAGTTGGCTTCGAATTAGAAATTGAGATGACCTGGTGAATACATCGTGTTACAAGTTCGATCGACCTCATCGGCGGACGTTCGAGTTGAAATTAAATCAAGAGACAGCAATTCGGAGCACACGTTTCCGGTGCTGCTTGAAGTCGAAAAACCATTTTGTATCGACGCCAGCGACAAAAATACGGTTGCTAGGAGCGTCGAGTCGCGCCGCGCCGTCAATTAAACAGCATGGAGCTCTCGCGTCGCGACATCGGTTTTCCTCGGGACGAAATACCATCCCCGTCGAAAGACCATTATACCTCGTTTAGAGATCATTACCGGGGATAAATCGCGAAATGGTAAACTCTCGCAGGCATCGGCGCAGGAAATAATTACAGTATTCGATTTCTAATTCCGTCCGGTTCGGCATACGCCTTCAGCGAACGAAGAGAGAGAGATAGAGAGAGCGAGAGAGAGCAAGAGAGAGAGGGGGGTAGCCGGAGACAAGTGGACGAGAGCGAAAACGGTCAAAAGGGGAAAGAAAGAGAAAGAAAAAGGGGAAGAAAAGGGGAAGCCGGGAGTCGGGCAAGATTCCGGTCTATTCACGAGTCTTGCTCTCGAGTGTGTCTATTAGGTCTCTTAGCAATTAGCGCCGGTAGGATGAGTAAGTACGTCCGATCTGGGAATGGTAGCCGAAGTACGTCCTCTCTCCACCCTTTCGCTTCCCCCCCTCGGCAGTACTTCTGTCCATCCATCCACTGTTACTCGGCCCGTGACATCGCTCTAATTGATCCCTATTCCCATAACGCGGCTCTCCCACGAGCACCGAGGATATCGCAACACTGCGTATCTCATCATGCTCTCCCGGCCTCGGCTCTCTGCTCGCCCCGTGTTAGACTGTCTCCGTGTTCGATCTCCTTCTTAACCTTGCTAAATTGGCTGGCAACCGCTGCGGCGGACAATCGACGCACGCTGATCGATTCGACGAATCGAGCTCTCTCTCTCGATGCCATAGGTTTCACCGGGACGCGAAACTCGATCGCCAGCGAGACGAACGTTGCAACGCATAAGTGTCCGCAATTATCCCCGATACGCTTACACTCCTGGACAAAAAGATGGCACAACGTTCATGAGCTCAAAGTTCTATAAACATTTAATAATATATGTATACCATTCACTTAACACTAGAACTACCGGACTTCCTCCTAATTTTTTCTTTTAGAGATATTGAAATTATAAATATGTTTCATGAGAACATTTTTTAATAAACTTCTCTGTAGAAGTAGATATTTAAACAAAACTGATACGAAATCTAAACAAATCTTATTTTGTTGTTATTGTAAGGCAGTCTATGCCAGTTGCATTTAGTGCTTGGTAGTTCCGGTGTTAAATAGCATAATACGAAAGTGACAAATGAAAGTAACGACAGTCCTTCCAGTTTCTTAACATATGTAGTTATCATATTTCAGGCCGACCAAAAGATAGCACACTTGAACTAATTCTTAAAACAAATGAAATTCTTACAAACAAAATGACATTGCTTATCAATTTAACCCTTTGCACTCGTAGCCATTTTAACTCTAAAACGAAACATTTCTTCCAACCTAGAATATTTCCCTTCTATATATATTTGTTCATGCTATACACACTAAAATGGTGCTATTTACTCATACAGTACTGAAAAGTTTAGTAATTTATTAAATACAAAGAAATTTAATAATGTAAACAATATTTTGAATAATGATACAGCAATTTTTAGTGGCGCTTTACAGTCGCCATTCGAGTGCTAAGGGTTAATAATGTGTCGAACTTCCTTTGTCTCGTATTAATTCCACCATTCGTATCGGTAAAGATTTGAATAAATTTTTTATTTTTTTTCTGTGTGGATGTCTGTCCTATTCTCTTCTAATGCACTCCTTTAAATCTTGAATCGTATCGAATTGTCGATTACCGGCGTAAACAGCTCGTGAGAGTTCTCCCGAACAATTTTAATGAAAAAATTGGAAAACATTACCCATGTGCTATCTTTTTGTCCGGGAGTGTAACATCTCGTAGTATTCGGCTACCTCGGTAAAATGTAATCTGTCGTCCAACAATATCCCTGCTATCCGTCCGAAAGAATTTTCTCTTTTTACTGGGCAATAGAAAAAATCATCGGACCAATAAAAATAGGAGAGAAACGTTCGCGGGCGATAAAGCTATCGCCAGCGTCGGATCGTTCCTACAATTTCGACGAGATATACGCGGGATTATGATTTTTAAGCGGCACGGCGCGGCACGGGCATTACCATTCCTAACCCTATTGACATCGTTAAGTATAAAATCCCGCGCGTTACCCTTGCTCTTTTCTATTTCATTGATCCCGGTGTTCTCCCAGGCGTTATCGTCGGCGACGTACCCATACTACGCGGCGGCAGCTGCTGCCGCCGCGGCGGCGGCGGGCGTCGCGGGTGTCGGAGGCGTCGGCGGCGTCGGTGGTACTGGACAGCTTGGATACTGGTATCCGCCCCAATCTTATCCCACGACAGCGACGCAGATGCAAGCCGGTGGTTTCCTGCAGGGAATGCAGGGATACACTTACGGACAGTTCGCCGGCTATCAACAGGCGCAATATATGGGGTGAGCTGTCGCAGAGTTACCATTTCTGATCATAGTAATGCCCCGCGATAGGCGCGCCCGGAGCTTACGAGTTTGTTCCCTGAACGTTTCAGATCGAAACGCGATTGAAAATTAAATTAATCACTCTCGGTAGATTGGCAGAACTTTGGGAGCAAAGTGTCGGGAAAATTTGTATTTTAAATTTAATTTAACAGCATTTATAGCCGCCTATTTAAGGGTTGCTATCAGGCCACTTAACCCCTTGCACTACTATTTATTTTGTGATTATAACGATTAGAAATTCTTCATCGTTCAAAATTTCATAGAACAAAAAAAGTAGTTTATATTTATTGTATGCCCATGTTTTCTCCAAAGCTTATTAAGAATTAACCCCTTAACGCACAGTTTTCGAAGAAAAACGTGCTACGCGCTCAAATCAACTCGAGCGTACAAGTTAAGGGGTTAATAACATACATATTTATTAGACTCTGTTCAAAATCTTCATCACGAGTCTGACTCGATATTGTAGGACATGGGGTTATAGTGCCCTTATGCGAATTTATTTTTGCGTACGAGAATAAAACACAACACGTAAAATTAATTCATCCGACAAATTCGTTGCCCTCGGACGTAACGCATTAAGCTCATTTATGTAGCAGCATAACTCACGTTCGCAGGAGATCACGCACCCACCGTAACACGGGTGACGTAAATATAGAGCGTTGTAAAACTGTCATCTTGATAGTAAAACGTTGTCTAGCAACGTTTTTACGTAATAAAACGTAACGACACGTGGCGATAAATGTCCGTAATGTGCTGGTCTTATCAGAAAAATTATATAGCCATAGAAAATTTATGTTGCATTATGTTAAACGTATCAAATTCTACACGATCTCTATCGATTAAGATACTTGCTCGTTTTAAAGACCTAGGCACACGTTTCTCGGAACGTATTCTGTAAAAATAGATTTTGATTATTTTAGACAGTTTGGACCGCAAAGGGTTGAAACGTAACGCGAGTGCAATTCAGTTCGAACGAAACCGGCTGCTAAAAAATTCTCTTTTCTTCGGCCGTGCGTATTTGTTTACCGGGGTAATTACATGTGCAACCTGTAAATACAGAATGGGAATGGGTGTCCACGCTGCTGGCACGGCAGCAGGTTGGGGCCAGGGATTACCTGGGGGACCACAGTTACCGCCACACCACGCCACGACGGTCACGGCACCCCCAGGGGTGCAAGCCGCACCCCCACCACCACCACCACCGGCACAAATGATGGCCTACCCGATGCAACAGTTCCAGGTAACCATTATTTTTCTCTGTCTGTTTTCTATACGCGTGCATATTTCGTTACCTACCGTGTTCTATAATCGATGTAAGTGTAACCTCGCTTTACGTGTCTGTGCATCGTTCTCTGTTTGATTCACTCATTGGACGACCACCAACAATCAATACACTCGAGCCGAAAGTCGATGAAAGCGGAATTGTCTTCTTGTTAATTGTGCCAGAGTGAAAATCTGAAATTAGAACATTTGCTGTTATTACTTATAGACGTACCATCTTCTAAAAATTCTAACAAGTTTTTGAACCGCGTTAGAAGGTGTCATTTTCTGAAATATTAAATATCAACTTGCTCGTTTGATTGAACATTTAGAATTGTCCGAACTTTGGTGGTACAAGTGTACTAATTAATTTGTAACCGCACAATTGGTGTGCCGGAAAATGATTGGATCAAATTGTGGTAATAATTTTTACGAGTTGCAGTCTTGGCTTCTGTATGAGATATCGAAATTAGTCGAGGTGATTGAATGATGTTGATTGCAGAAATCTGTGTCACGAGTGGCTTTCTAATAAGAATGTTGTTCCCGATACCTTGAAATACAGCGTGCCTTGCATTACGTAATGAATGTCGCGCATCCCCGCTGCTATTGCACGCATAAATTTCACTGATATCCACGCGATCGGCTCGAATCGATAGGCTATGCAGTCTCATCGAGCAACTTTCCATTGCACTTTTTCTTTAAAGTCGAACACTTCTATCGGCATTTAGTTGTTTCATTTATTTACCATTCTATTTGCTTGATTGTTCGCGAATGCTGTTTCTATTATTGCTTCGCAGAGTGCATTTTAACGGTTGTCTCATCTTCGACACAACTTTACACAAACGGTAAATAAAAGAAATAATCTTTCTTTTATATCCGTCGAAGCCGTTGATTTTTAACGATCTATCATTCATCGACGAATTTTAACCCTTTGCACTCGAAGCTATTTTAATTCCAAAACGAAATATTTCTTCCGACCTAGAATATTTCCCTTGTATGTATTTTTTTTTTTTCATGTTATGAATACGAACAGTACTGAAATGTTTAGTAATTTATTAAACACAAACAAATTTAATAATGTAAAAAATACTTTGAACAACGATACAGCAATTTTTAGTGGCGCCTTTTAGTCGCCGTTCGAGTGCTAAGGGTTAAGCCTAATTAAACGGCGAAATTAATCGATAGATGTGACGTTTTTTTTTCACCGTAATATTTCAGCTTTATTTCAGCATTTATTTATTTGACGCAAATAATTGTCGAACGAAAGAACTGCGAAGGCTAATGGGCACATTAACTTCGGTCGGTGAATTGAACAAATAAATCAGATAGAATTGTGTGCGAAATAAAAGTGATCTCTCTGCAATTCCCGCAGACACAAATCAAACACTTCCGCTAATTCACGAGGCCTTTTATTAGCATTAGATCTCTGTGTCAGTTTTCTCACGATTCAGCAAAAAGACTAAAAACGTGCACCTTTTTTTTTGTTGAAGAAACATAGAGATTCTCTTTCAGCTGCTGGGAATTAATTAAAAAGACACATTGGTTTCCTTCGAATTAAATGCAATATCTATTACCATCATAAATCGCGGAGTTTAATTTGATGCAGCCGTATTTAAGTAATTAAGACGTCCAAATAAACATGATTTGTAGCAGGATGATTCAACTTAATCCGTACGACTGCTGCGTTATTTGAACAAATCTTGCGAAAGCGAAGATGCAATCTCATCTTAGGATATGCAATCATATCTTAGGATATGCAATCACATAATTCATGTTTACACGCGGATCCGTATTTATCCGGCAGAACAATTCGAAACACTGAACAAACCATACGAAACGCCATAAACTTTAGTCACAGATTCCACAAAGTAAAGAGCATGCGTCCACCTTCATACTCGTCTCTGCACGTTGTGCAATGTGCACGGATATGCGACGGTGATGCGAGCATGGCTGACGTACACGCTTACTGCACTTGATTGTCTGAAATCGAGTATCTCGCTGGACTCTCATCGATTCATGCGAACAGTCGAAGAGTCGGTGATCGTTTAACAAGTAGAGCGTAGGCGAATAACAGTCTTAGGATACTCTGAAAGACAGATAGGCACATCAAGATAGGGATCAAGAAAAATTTGCAAAATAAAAAATGGCCACAGTGTCGTTTAAGAAGATGATTATGAGCCCGGGGAGATACTCGAGGTCATTCGAAGAACTACTTTTATTTACATATTTCGGTTCGCAGGCACAGTGATCGCTACACCTATCATCGCACGGCCTGGCTTATCCTTACTTTCGAATATCTCTTTACATCAAGAAAACTGCATCTACGACCTGGCTCAACCTCGAATTGAAGCAGCGAGTAGTCGTTGGAGAACGTGTTTCTAAAATGGGTACCGTCGTTTCGGGCGGAACGCAAGAAGAGAAAACGCAGGAAACGAATGGGGGAAGAACGAACGAACGGAAAACTATCGTTGTCTCAGTCGTCCTCCCGTTGCTGACATTTCGGTTCTCGATTGCCCCGAAACGTTGCCTCACGGAAACGATCGACTGATCGGGGACAGCGCACGATCAGAGAGAATCTTCCGAACCGCACCTCGTTATCTTCCTACGTGCGTTTCTTTTCTTTTCTATTTCTTTTTCTCGTTTTTTTTTTTTTTTTATTATTTTATCAAACCGGACAGAGAGCGCAGCTCGCGGGCTATACCATATATAATATATAAATAATGTCTCCATTGATCGTCCACACTTTTGTCACAACTTCCGAGAACAATTGAGGTTGAGTCACGGTAAAGGTAGATTCAGATCGATTAGTCCTCGTGTATAGAGTGTGAAGAAAATGGAGCGAGGTGCGAAAGAGCGTGAAAGGGAGAGAGTGAGACGAAAAGTATCATACTAGAGAGAGAGAGAGAGAGAAAAGAGTGTGTCAGTCGAGAGAAAGAGACACAGAAAGAATGGAGGAGAGATAGAGTGGGAGAGAGAGAGAATTTCTATTATTTTCTTAAAATTCGGACCAAGACTTAACCAGCGTTTGTGTGTTCAAATGGTAAAGTGTGTTCTTGGTTGCGGTCCAGCTAGCGGATGAGGACTGGCTGACGCCTAGCCTTCTAGTGTGATGGTAAACAAGTACACCCCACCAACAGGAACAACTTCTACAGCAACAACAACAGTTACTACCACCACCATTATCACCACCACCACCACCTCCTCCACCACCACCACTACAACTACCAACAACAACAACAACTACAACAACTACAAAATTTTCATCACCATCGACGCCGCCGCGACTGCAAAGACAAGCGAGATCATGCCGCAACCGGCTTGATTGACGAAACGCAAGAGATACGCAGTTGGTGAACAGCGAACGGAAATAGTTAACGACCACACTCTTAGCGAGGCGAGGGAAAAAGAAAGCAGACAGCGAATCGGAGCACGGACCGGAAGTCTTTGTCCGTTGAACGTGTTTGTTAAAGCGAGTTTGTCAACGGAGAGAAGAGAAACAGAATACTTCCACGATCCCCCCGCTGCCCCCCCCCCTAAACCCGATATCCAAACACCCCCGTAAATTTTCACGTCCAAGTGTAACCGGCAATCTTAACGAGGAAAGGGGATGGAGGAGAAAAAACGAAGGAAGGATATGAAAAAAGAAAAAAACTGGTATACCGGTCGAAACGAATAATCGGAGGTATCCTCTCGTCCAGTCTGTAGGATAAAACTGTAGTGTCTCTCTCGGCTTGAATAAAATAGATAGCGTGTTGCCGTCACGGTCAGTGACAAAAAGCTTTCAGTAATGAAACACGAATTCCGGGGTACGTGGACCACCATGCGTGTGTGATCATCAACAAAAAAAAAAAAGAGAGACCGTCTCTGAAACGCAAAGCGCCCGAGACACGTGTGCCCGCCGTGTGGCTAATTTACAACAAGCTTCCGTGATTCACACAATTCACCGGCCCGGCTTCGAACGACGTTGAACATATTCACGAACAAACAGCAGACACACACAGACACACGTACACACGACATACGTCTTCGAAGATGATCGAGAACGGAACGGAACGCCGCTAGATACCGATCCCCCCAACCTCCCCGCCCCCGTAACCCGGATTCATTATTTTTGTAGTTTGGGCTTTAACAGCGAACAAAAAAAAATAATAAAACGATTAATTAAGGTGAAAGAAGAGAAAGAGAAGGAGAGAGAAGAGCGAGGAGAGGAAAAAGCTCGAGATCGAGACGGTCGCGATCCGAGTTGTGTAAAGTGAGACGATTAAATGAAAAGAGAGAAACGAAAGCGTGTTATTAACAAAACGAAAAAAAAAAAAATACAAAATTCAAGAATTAGCTAGTTAGGTAGGTATGTTATTGAATAAAACAGACAAAAAAAAAACAGCGTTTAATCAAGGGCGATTCGAAATTCGGCGGCAGAAGGCGGAAAGGCAGACCTCCATGAGATAATGAAAGAGAAAGAGAAAGAGAGAGAGAGATAGAGAGAGAGAGAGAGAGAAAGGGAGAGAGTTGAGAATTTCCACGTTCCTAGGTGAATACGCGCGAAACTGTTGAAAATAAATATGCACTTTCGTACAACCCACTCGACTATCGTGAACCACGGGACTGAGAGATAGGATCCATGTGTCTTAATCCGTTCTCCGCCGCTGCGAGGACTTCCTCTCCCTTCGGTTGTTATATTTATTATCGAACTCGAGGCCAAAAGACAAATCACGCACCGAAGTCCTTGCAGAGAGAGTACGACGAGCCGTTTTTATTGTTCGACTTGTAATCCTTCTAACGCGGCGCTTAGACAGTTGGATATTTTTATAAAAGATCAGCCGCGTGCACCGAGGGCTGTCGACTGGTGCTTGGCGCATTGATCGCGCGATAGAGACAAAAGAGAAATAGAAGAAGAGCAAAAGAGAAAGAGAGAGAGAGAGAGAGAGAGAGAGAGAGAGAGATAGTGGGATACAGAGGACGAGAAAGAAGCCGATCACAGAGACAGAGCTGTCCAGTAATCGGTCGACTCCAGTGAAACGTATCGGGTCTACCGTGGTTTTTAACTTATACTCTAGATTTTTATATACCATGCATACCATAGAACCAAAGAGAGAATCTCTACTTTAAGACGCTTAAGCAATAAATCATTAAGCTTAGGATGAAGACAACAAGCCGTTTACCCCCCGTGTCTCTCTGCTGTAACTCGCTCGCAGGCTGATCAGCTTACGAGCTACGAATTCGCAACAACGAACGGTGTATAGATCGAGAAAGAGAGAGAGAGAGAGAGAGAGAGAGAAAAGAGAGAAAGGAGAGATGGGACATTGACGACGTTCGATCTGACGAGAGGTAAAGAGAGAAAGAGAGGGGTAGAATCCATTATAAACGGTCTGTCCGATGTCCCGAATTTCGACTTGGCCGGATCTATCGATGAAAAACAAAGAAACTAAGTCGAAAAACCAAGTGTAAGTAAACAACAAAAAAAAAAACACAGAAAACGAGCATATAAGCGTGCGTAACAAAAGCGAATGAAAGAGCGCGTGTGTGTGTGTGTGTACGAACGAACGAACGAGAGAGTGTGAAAGATAAAAACGAGAAATTATAATAACAAGCGAGATGACGAGAAAGAAATTATACAATTCATAGATAGACACATTGCACAAAACAGCACGAAAGTTAGACTAGATGCATCGAGTTCCTTCCTCGCGGATATGTATCCTGTCCTCCGATATATATATATATATCGAGTCTTTGAACCGTCGCGAATGCTATAGCGTTCGTTATTGTAGTAGCCCGCAAGAAGAAAAAAAACAGAAGAAGCTAGAGGATACTCTCGCAAAAATGAACGAGATTCGGTGATAACGAACGGGTAGAACGACGTTGGACGCCATACCCGTTATCGTCTAGACTGCCGGTGATCTGTTCCCATGTTCCGCAACGCGACGCTTAGGTTTAACCTCGGTTTCGAGCACGATTCTGTTTCCAGGTTTCTCTGTTCGAGCTCTCGCGGTCGTGGTTCCGCCGTGTGTTTGGTGTTTGTACAGTGTCTTTCAATAACGAGACCGTTTTCTCGACCCCTCGTAGCCTTGTAGGTGCAGAGAGAAAAAGAATAACAGATCTGGAACGAACGGTAGAATTTAGACGAACTGTAGGAGGTAACGGGTCGACCGGTAACGGTTAGAGAAAGGTCGAGGGAGTCGAGAGAGCGAGACGGGTAAGAGAGAGAGAGAGAGAGAGAGGGACGGGAGAGAGAAACCGGGGAGAGATAAAAGCGATAGACAACTTTGTTACTAATCAAAAGATAGACGACGACGGACACACCGTGCTTTAAACGAATCAAAAGCGCTCAAGAGTTTCAAATCAAAAGCGTGATGATCAAAGACCGATGCACGTTTGCGACGTGTGCGCGCACGTTGGGCGTCGACAATGAGAATGGGACTGCATCGGATACGGAGGAATAACGAAATCAAACGAACAAAAAATAATAGAAGAAAAAAGAAGCGAGAGAGATAGAGAGAGAGAGAAATGTCGAGGTAATGTAGCGTTTAGGTGTTACCAGTAAATCATACTAATTTTTCCGAACGATCCGACGGCGTAATACGTTGACGTGGATATATAAATGGTGTGCCTTCAGTCCATCTTGCGGACCACAAACGTTTCGTGCCATTAATTCTTCGTAAACTAATGTTGTCCTATTTGAAGACGAAAAGAAACGGGTCAAACGTTTCCGTGTTTGAGGAAACATAATGCTTAAGTATACAACAACATTACCACGCGTGATTCGATGATCCCCTTAGTGTCTTCCCCCCCCCCCCAACCCTCTCCCCGCCAACCTCCGGTGAGGCTGATCGATAAAAAGGAGAATCGGTCTCGAGTTGAACCGCCGTGGATCGATCGATCGATCGCGACTGTCCTGACTTGTGTGTTCCGTTCACCGTGTCCCAAAAGACACGACGCGAATCTTTCATTCTATTCGTTCCAATCGTTCTCGTTTGATTTTACAAAAGCTGTTCGGTACGATTGAAAAACCAAAAAAAAAAAAAGAAAAAAATACAACGCGGATAATTTTTAGCGTACTTTCCTGGCGTGTTCGTTTATTTGTCCTTCCGGCGAGATAGATCGAACACGAACGACCGAGAGAATCGTGCTAGAGAAGCAAGCAAGCAAGCACAAGCAACTTTCCGCACCGTGTGTACCTAAAAAACATAAGAATTGTGGCCCAAGATCAACACCAAACGTATATTTCACCGTATTTCCGTCAATTGTTTTGTAATTGATAAATACGAGAAATGTTGTAAGTGTCGTTTGTCAAAAGTAGCGTAAGAATACAACGAATTACCGGAAAAATTCAATTAATATACCGCTGTGACGAAACCGAACCGACTACGAAAGAGAAAAAAAACAACAAAAAAGAGAGAGAGAGAGAGAGAGAGAGAACGAGGATGAAGTCACGAGGAAAACCAGAACAACTGATAACACGATGAACCGTTTCGTTGCCAAGCGTTACCTTCGGCAACCTGGAACGTGCTGTCGTTTTCCGTTTCTCGGCACAAACGTCAACCAACGCGCGCAGCCTAAAAACAGGACACGCTACAAGTCGCGAGGAAGAGACGAAAGAATTATAAATAAAACATATACATACACGTAAATACCAGATACATATATATACATATTTATTTATATATTTATATAAATATAAATATATACATAAATATATATATGTATATATACCAACGTGCGACAGCGACGAAAGCTGTTATTTTAAATCATCGTAAGTAAAGAAACAAAAATGAAAAAAGAAGAAGGAGAGCTCTGTAAACGCGAGATAAAACTAGCCCGTAAGGAACAATATGAGAACATAAGTGAAACAAAATATCGTGTACATTATTAGTTAGGCGAAACGAAAATGGAATAAAAATATAGGTTATTTTTCTGAAACGTAGAACGAGCGAGAGGGGCGGGAAAAGGACCATTTGTAAATGAGAAGCGAGACGCCGAGCGCGCGGGACGTTTTCTTGTGGTATAGCGCGTTGAAAATTTAAAAAACGTTTGCGCCCGAGAGAAGAGCGCGACACACACAGAAAAAAAACATATAAATCAAAGTATAACACACGACCCGTGGGCTCGGCACGCGCTTCTTCTGCTCGTATAATCAGTCCCCGTTTCCCGAGGAATCTGCCTCTCGACTCGGTTCCACTTTCAAAACGGCGCGAAAACGGAGCGGTCTCCCGCTCTTTTAAAGAACCGGCGGAGACCCACGTCCTTGTAAAAAGTATTTAAAAAAAAAAGAAACCGAGCGACACGAGAAGAAAGAGAGTGAGAGAGAGAGAGAGAGAGAGAGAGAGAGAGAGAGAAAGTGTGTGTGTGCGCGCGACAAAAATGAAGCGTCCCGGAGGCATCGGGACGCGTATAGGAACATTACCGTAGCCTCTCAAGTACCGTTGTCTAGGTAATAAAAAAAGTAAAAAGAACGAGCGAGCGAGAGAGAGAGAGAGAGAACCGAATGGAGCTAGCCAAATGGAACGGCGCTGCATTAAAAGGGAAAACCAAAAATGTAGTGTAAAGTGATAAATAGGTAATTAATGTAACCTGACGAGTAGGAGATAATACGGGGTTTTGGAAAGTAACGATGACGAAGCGGAAAAAGCGGAGTCGCGAGGAACCGCGTGTAAAAAGCTTAGTTAAAATGAGGAAGAATGATGCCGAGCGAATGGCCACGCGAGAGGAACCGGGAGAAAGCGTGTGCGCGAAAGAGAACGAGAGAGAAAGAGTGCGCGCGCGTGCGTGTGTGTCTGTGTGTCTGTATGCGAGAGAAAGAAAGAACGTGTGGATACGTCTAACACACAAAATGGTAAAATCCATTTATGGTACCTAAGTCGTGCGCGTAATCACGCCCGAAGGAACATAAAGAACAATGTACATTCACACAACGTTACGTGCAACACGTCCGCACGTAACCAACACCGAGACACGCGGTATACACGCACACACAGAGAGAGAGAAAGTGAGTGAGAGAGAAAGAGGTACACGTATGTAAATACACACACGAGTTACAGAGCAACCAGCATACCGTCACGCGAACATTGTACGCGTACGAAACGTAGCGACGAGATTAATTAACAACAGCCCTAGACGTAGTTGGATCTAGTCTAGCTTGACCATCACTAGGTTAGCAAATGCGACGAGGAAAGAAACGTTCACGGAGAACACATTACATTAGCGCAATAAAACTATATCCGCAGGTTACATGCAGCACAGCGACACCCACTGCATATGAGAGCATTCGAACACACCTGTACACCCACGCAAACACACATACATACACACACACACACACACACAACACACACCTAAAAGAAAAAAAAATAACGCGTTCGAGAACATAAATATAGAGGGAACGAATTGTGGCTGCTGCCTCTATCCTTCGTCCGTGCCCCCAACCCCCAACCCCCCGGACAAAAAATCTCGAGGCCATCCCGCGCGACCATGCACGCCGCGATTTTCGTCGTTTAGGCGATCACGATCGTCGCGTCGGTCGTTTCAGCTTCAACAAGCTGGCACGCCACCCGTATTCGCCCCGTTATCGAATCAACACATTCACGAATTACGACGACCCAGTTCCCTTATTCTTTACGCCCCTTTTGCCGCCCTACTTGCCGACACCTTCGACGCTCTGTTACGTCGACTTCTTTCGCGATACCTTCGCAGACCAGGTGTACCAGAAATCGGCCCCAATGCCCCGTGGGGCAAGGCCCTGCCTCCGGCGAAAGCGGGGGAAACTGGACCACGCCCATTCGGAGCAAGTCTAATTCTGTAACATCATTTACTTCACGGTGACACTTGAATCGGTACAAGCCAGAACAAGGAACAATCAAATTTCGAAATATATTGTTTCCAACTATTTTCCGATCGTTCAGTTTCAATATAGACAGATCAAACGCAAAAATAAAAATTGTACAATCTTAACGATCGTGTGACAAGAAACATTAATGAAACATTAATTGAAGATTGCCACTAAGTTGCCCCAGAGGGCCCTGTTCTGGCCTAATCGGGGCCCCGAAGCCACACCCACTAACAGTACTCGGAGGAGGGGTTTTCTATTGGTTCTGACATTGACCCCAAAATTTCGTGCCTGAAGTGACCTGTTACGACCTTTAACACGTTGTGAGTGCCATGTCAAAACAAATGAATTATGGAATTATTTGTCCAAGTTTTAAAATGAATTTTTACGTTGATATTGACAATTTTATTTCATTAGATAAGTTACTTTGATTTTATGGAATTTTTGAGGTTTCAAGTTTGGCAGTGAAAGTGTTAAGACCTTTTACACCTGGTCTGTGACAGTGTCTCTGGTCCCATTAGCCACCTTGTTTGGCACCCTGATGACCCTGCGTCCTACTCCGTCGAACCACCGAATCACTCTATAGATTGATGATTTTCTACACAGAAGGATTTCCCTCGCGAAGATTTACCAAATACGATAAACCGACAATCATTGATGAAACATACATTTAGGAAAAAACGTGTGCGTGCTTCTTTCACCGAGGACTGACTAAAGTAATTAAGTTCCGATATGCTTTCGTGCGATCTCGAACGATCGATAGGTAGAGGGACTTCGGTGGCATCGGTGATGAAGGAACCAGCAAAAGAAAAAGAAAAAGAAAAAAAGAAGAGCCAGTTTTCTTTTCACTTTCATTCTTTTTGTTTCCCGATCGATTACATTGTGAACGCCGCTTTTACCGAGTTATACAACGTGATATAAACATATCATTGCGCGATTTAGCGGAACGAACGACCCCTCATTAGGATCTGTAAAAACGGACAACGGATAGGAGATTTTTTAGTACAAGGAGGTCTCGCATACTTTCACCATCCGAACCATGTATCTCCTCTATTTGTTATGATACGGAAAAATATCCGGGGAAAAATAGGAGCTGCGGTGGGAGCTTCCTGCATCCTGATACGACCATAATCGTGTTCGTATAATAGTCTCTGTACTAAATTTCAGTCTTTTCTATTCGTTTCAATGTATCATTCTGATTCTTATGTCAACAGCCATAGTCGTCCACGGTTGCCGATAAGTTTGAAGATCCCAGTCCCTGCAATTTCTGGCCGCAAAAGTAAGTCAATGGGTAAAATAATCGGGTGATTTTTCGAAAAAAAAGTTTTGAACGGTGAAAATTATCTACACGGTTATTGACATAAGGTCATGGTAAAAATTTACGTAGAACCACCCTGGCAAATCATTCTGTTCGGATTTAACATTTGGATTAGGCTATTCGGATGTGGGAAAGGCTCTACTGACTTTTAATGACGGTAGGCAAGTGCGATAATAGAGAACCGTTATCTCTTGTGCTCGTCTTTCTTAAGCTTTCAATGTCGTCGATATCTTCTTAAGTAAGTTGTGATAATGTGATGTTCAAATAATTTTAAAGGAAACAACAACGGAGTTTGATAAATGGTCGGCGGGAGTATTATAGTTTTCTTAAGAAGAGAGAGAGAGAAAGAGAGGGAGAGTTTACTACGGAGATGTATTTACAATTGTATTTCGATTTAAGTACACGTTCGAATAGAGGAAACGAGAATGATTCTTTTCGTTAGATTGTCGACTGCTTTTGGCGTGTCCCGATCGGTGCAACGGATCACCGGGGGAGACGCCATTTTTTTAAGAACCTTCGTAAAAAGAGGAATTAAAAGAGTCGTAAGTCTGACAAACTAAGACACACACCTATTATCACAGGTGTTTAAATTGCTTTCGGTGTGCGCGCGCGTCAATGATTTCACGGCCGAAGAAAAATGATATTTTTCGTGTCACAAAAATATCGGAGATATTTCGAACAACAATAGAAACAAACGGAAACACCGTGTGCATCCGACGGCGTAAATCGCAATATGAAACGTACATGAACGCTTTCCTTTTGAGAAAGGTGAAATTAGAAGTGTATAGCTAGCGAGCTAGGATCATTTCGTTTCGTTTGCATTTTGGAAACGATTTGTTTCGCGATTGTCACACAGACGAAGCACTAGGTAGATTCTATTATTTCATATATTGAGAGTTCCTTCAACCATGTGCAGATATATGTAGACGACGCATACCTATCTTACCGTCCTATAAAGTGATACTATTTACATTTGTTTATAAAGTGTTAATCTAAATACTCGGGAGGATAGCATTACAGCATTCAACAAAGTAAATAGGCGAGCAATGAAAATTTGTACATACATAGAATCGTGCCATATGTAAAATAAAGGGAAAAAAAGAAAGAAGAATTTAGACGAGGATCATGTAGGAAATCGTGTCAAAATTATGCACACAAGGACTAACTAATATATTTTAACGCGATGATCGATGCTTTCGCGCGAGGCGGGTCGGGGTCTTAATTTGTCCTTGTACAAAATGTAAGGTATTTATTGTTAGCGGTTAATATTTTAACGAGAATTCTAACGACTGGTTGTGTGTCAATCTAATCGGGTTTTAAGAACGGGAGGAAAATCGCTGAGACAGTTTAGTATGTTGTATTTCTGCGAGCACTGTGAAACTTCAGTTTGCATAGTACAGTCTCCCGTATCCGAACTGACGGAGAAAGCTTTTATATTTCTATTCTGTTTGCCGTACGAGTGAAAAAGAATTCGCAATTGCGTCCTAAATTCTAATTTAGATTTCTTCAAAATTAACGCAACTGTGTTAACTTCTAAAACAGTGATGTATTTGTTAAAATTTAGCACGACTTTTACTACAGGACACGAGACTGTAGATCCCCGTGCGTTTATGGCGTGTACAAAAATGCAAGAGAACGTGTATATTAACAGTGATCATTATTTACTACAATAACAAGTCTTCTGTATAGTTTCTCCTTTATTTGAACTTTTGTAAAATAATCTCCGAGAATGAAATTGCGCGAGGATCGACAGTCTACCGATGACAAATTTTCAAAATGGATCGTTTTGATTCGACTGTTGGTTTAATTGTTCGAATAACGGGAGGCTCTACCGTGCTCGCGTTCTGCTTTCAAATTCCTGCAATTTTGTGAATCATTCGCGGATCGCAGATATGTATACTGTTTAGAGGCCACTCGATGGAAACTCGTCGACAGAGCTTTCGTTCAGCTACGCGGGTAGCAAACGAGACACACTGATAGTCCGTCAATGCTTCGATTGTTTCGACCGATTACAGGAACGAAAATCGGAGTAGGAAGGCAGCAGCTACGCTACTTTTCGGATACCGAGATCACAGAGCACCGTGAGAAAATGGGAAAACAGTTTAGCGTTAAATAAATAAATAAATAAAATAAATAAAATAAAATAACTAAATAAATAAAAATAATAAAACAAGGATGTTTAAGACAAGGTGCACACAAGTGAAAGAAAGCAAAATAAAAAACCGTAGGAGCCGTAAGCGAGCATACCTTAAAGTATAACATATGTATATGATCATATATATTAACAATGGAAACGAAACTACAAAAAAGTGGAAAAAACCAACACGTGCATCTCTGTATGTGTATACATACATACATCTATTAACGTAATATGTATATATACACAGGCGTATATATATAATACAAAGCAAAATGAAAAAAAAAAAACAAAACAACTATGTATATTATATATACATACCAGAACGTAAGTGTGTAAGGGGAAAATAACATTAGTCGAGAAAAAAAAAACTAGCGAATATATCGAGTATAAGCGTAGAAACAAACAAAAACCGGAGAAGAAGAACGCGAGAGAGAGAGAGAGAGAGAGAGAGAGAGAGCGAGAGAACGAGAGACAGAGAGAAAGAATCGGGGCAATGCGTGCAGAATTTGTTTAAGAAGAAAAAATGCGCGGGCTTCGCGGATGTACTGTGTTAAATACTTTAGCTGTTAAGTGACTTGAAAAAAAAAAAATCATTGGAAACCGTAACTCGTAACGAGACGAGGAGAAGTGTTGTGGCTAGCCTGCCGGACCCCCTGAGCCCCTTCAAAGAGAGAGAGAGAGAGAGAGAGAGAGAGAGAGAGAGAGAGAACGAGTGAGAAAAAGATGTGAATGGTAGGTAACCGCGAGCAATAGTTGAGGTAAGAAAAAACAGGTAAAAGTCTGTCGATGGATGAACCGGAGGAAAAAGCCAAGGGACAAGGAGAAGAAAGGGTTGTAGATGCGTGTGTATGTGTGTGTATTAAGTGTGCGTGTGTGGACGCGCGCGCGCGCGCGTGTTTCCTCCCCGCGAGAGTGTGAGTGAACGAGACGAGATTAACGTTCCGTCGCCAGAAACACGGACAGAAACTGTGACAACGCGGGAGAGAGAGGGCATAATCTCCCCGTGTGTACTTATGGCGATTACGATATCGCGGGAGAGACGCGTTTAGGCCCCTCCTCGCCCTCCCCCCGCCCCCCGCTCCCATGCTACCCGTTGTCGCGCAGTTTTTCCGCGCGTGTTTGCAACGAGACCCAATTCGAAGTTCGCACGCATTATATATGGGTCGTCCTTCTCACCCGAAACCACCCTCCCCCACCCAAAAATAAAAAACCAACCCCCCGGCGCGGTATGCGGCATATCACTCACGACCGTACGCTAAGGAGTAAGGTGCCTTTTTTAACTTTCATCGTATGTATGTGCGAAACATTTTCGGGGTTCGAGAAACGGAAACACAAAACGAAAAAAAAAAAAAATAATAAGAAGCTAGCGCGCGAAACGAAGAAACACGAGTCGAGGAACGAACTGCGGGAAAACGATCCGTTGAAAAGCAAAAACAACAAAAAAAAAAAATACAAACGAGACTTCGAGAAGTAAAAAAAAGAAAACACGTGTATAAAGGACATTAAAAAAACGAACAAAACAAAGTAACATATTGAAACGACGATGATGTACACAACCGCACACCGTCTGGGAGAACGGCTACCGACGCACGCGGAGATCGAGGGAAGGGACCGGTACACAACGTCCATCCAGAAACAAAAAAGAAAGAAAGAAAGAAAAGAAACCAAAAAAAAAACAAAAAAAAACAAAAAAAAAGTAATAAATATGAACAAAATACGTGCATCGTCCGCGATATTTTTATTTAACACTGGCGAATAGCGATCGCTATACAGTAAAAATATATAGTGATCAACGGGGGTCCGCGCGATCGAATCCTCCGCGAGATCCCGTCGAAAATAAAAAATAAGGCCCGCGGGGTCCCATGGCAGCCTCTTCGCGATTATACATACAGTTTAAGTTTTAAGGTGACGAGACGCAAATCGCCGGACACACGCAGCCTGAACAAGCAGAGAACCTTGTACACCTGTATATGTAATTTGTACCGATGCGATAGAGGTCGTTAACGCGCGCGATCATGGTATCGGACGCGTGCCGACGACCATTATTATCACCGACATCACACACACGCAGAAGAAACAACAACATAACAAAAAATAAAAAAAGAAATCGTAACACCCTACACACACGGCAGCAGGCATACATATACCCACACACACACAGACACATACACAGATAGAAAGAACACTCTCGACGTATAGACGCGTTATACACGATTATTACTCACGTGGACAAGAGGGAGAAAAAAGAAAGAAGCGATGATACAGAACCCACGCCACTCTACCACACACGAATCACCGAGCGACATTTACCTAAAAAAAAAAAAAAACATAGATGCACACGTGCACAAGTATATAGGGGATGCGAACGAATGAGATGATAGGGGACTGATACCTCCAAAACAGACAATTCTCACGCGATTCTAGAAAAAAAAAGGTAAAAAAATTAAATGAAACGGAGACTCGAGACACCCTGAGACGTGTGTGAGAGGAAACAAAAAAGCGTGTATGATATTATATATACATATATGTATATGTACATATTATATGTATGTATATGTATGTATATATACACATATACACATGACATAGTATATAATATAAATAATGATGAATATAAATAAAATATATATACATATATATATATATACACATATACGATATTGGTATATGTGTATATATACATATGTACATATGTATACATATACATATATAAAATACTATGAGGAAGTAAACAAAGTATAAATACGAAGGAAGTATATAAATGAGAGTATAGGATAAAACACGCTTAGGCTTAAGAATATAAGATATTATTATGATGATGTATGGTTGGTTTATAATGTAAAATATATTATAGAAAATGTATGTTGTTCGATCGTTCCCCCTCCCCCTTCGGACAATTTCATTTCAACAATTAATGTACAACTTCTTATCGATCAGGTCGTATGGTTGTTTGAATTGAAATAGAATTATTTTTAATATGATTTTCGATAGAGGAATATTTGACGGTACGTTAGATAATTAATTTAGATCAGTTGTAATTGTTAAAGGGAGACGAATATTTCGAAGTAGTGCGATGAATTAAATTGTCAAAATCGAGAACGTCTTAATATTTTCCCCCATCGTACCAAGATAAGGCGGAACCCGCACGACACACGAGAACAAAAAGTAAATCATGCTCCTAACTAGCCTGAAAAATTTTATTTTTCCTGTTCCCGTGGCCCCACACATCTATGATCGTGATACGCGGTTACATTGAATACACGATACCTTATGACATTACCGCGTTCGATACGGATCTAAACCAGAGGTAATAAGTTTATTCGGACGTTAAGAGTATCGCAGATTCGAGGCGGATAGTGTCCACAACACGAACAAGTCTTGCGGTTCGAAGATGAATAGCAGAATCGAAGCATAAATTCTGCCCAAGTTTTCCCTTTACGTATCGCGTTAATTAAAGTCTCTTTCGACGAGCGATTAAAACTGTTCAACTTGCACGCACGCGAACAGTATAATAATAAAACTATCGACGAGATCAAAAATCGTTGTTCTTACCTGGATCACGTGCGTAAATAACAACGTCCGTAACACCGAAACAGGTACGTATACTACCGTCTATTTCTACTTATACTAGTAAAGAAGTAAGGTTACAAATTTGTCAGGGCCCCAAATTAATTTGCACACCTAATTGTTCGATGTTATTCGATCGAATACGATGGACGAGCGACTGGCATTTTTTACCCACGATTGAGTATGCAACAAATGGCTAGTGCGAAACGCTTTTGTTGGCGATTGAGCCTCCGCAGGTACATTGAACTCGTTGGATTCCGTAAACACGTGTCCGTTTGTATCTTGTGTGTGGCTCGCAGCGTAGGAAACGCTTTTGCAGTCAAATCAATTCGAATGCATCGAGCGCGTTCGGCTGTCTTACACATGCATACACATGCGAAGCCTCGGGCGAGGTGCATGTACATGCAGGCGCGCGTAACATAACTTTGTCGTCCATTTCCCCAACTTCTTCCTCAGTAACCGTGGTACAGAAACGTTCGCTGAATATGGGAATCAATATGAATACTTCCCGCGAACATTGTAATATTGCCGTTTGTTTTACTGACGCGATCGTCTCTTCAGCGTCGCGCGGTTTCCATTTTTTTCCCCAACGCGTCATCGTAATTTCAGTTATAGTCGAACAGAACGTCTTTCGAAGATTAGTAGGTAAGGTAACAGTTAGGTAATTTCTTAAGGTACTTATTTAGGTATTTATGAGTACTATTTGTAAATAAATAAAAAATATTATTACTCCTAACATTTGGAGCAAACAGACTCACCCTATTCCCACGTATGACAAACAGGGCTTCGTGTTCCGTCTTGCGAGGTTGCATTATTTCAAAAAATAAATGTTCAGACGATATGAAATATACTTTGTAGATTACCATGTCCATGGATATAGTGTTACAAAGCAATTTTTGCTCAGTGCTCAAGTCCCACCTTCCCCTAATTCAACTTGCTAAGAGTGCCACCGTTTCAGCCCTTCTATATCCGACAAAAATCAATTTTTCAGGGTAAGTACCGGCGACGTGGTGGTCAAAGTTAATCGTTGCCATGAAAAATAGCAACATCTGTACTCTGGAAGCGGGAGCGGCGCACATAGGGAAGAAGGGCGTATATAATGCTCGCGCCCTCTCGCAAATACAAATTGTTATGTGGATATATATCCATGGGGAGCTGCATTCGCCTCTACAAGTAAACATACAGGTCCGTACATATCGAATACCCAACGGACGACATAGCATACAAGAGAATAGTGTAGTATAAAGCATAAACTACAATTAGCGGTAATCCGCGTGACACGGGCATGGCACCCTTTGCGCATATTAAAGCATTAGCTGCCGAGTCATACGAGCGAACCGTACATCATTTCGGGACGTAGCCACGTCTACCGGTAAAATCGTTAAATTTACGAAGAAACACGACTGGCTCGATACGGTACTGACTGAATATTAGTGGCACAACACAACAACGCTGCGAATACATACCGTATGCACACGCACGTACCCGCGTGAGCGCGCCGCGCCGTTGCTTTCACGAGTGCAGCCCCGTCTGCATCAATATCGCTGCACGACGGTAATGCGTGTGTGTATGCAAGCCTTTTCCGGAACCGAGCCGGGGAAAAAACCCGTCTACTCAGATAAATTACAAATGAAATTCGATCAGAGAGCACAGTCGTTTCGGTATGCACCCGCCCGTATGCAATTTTTGTTGTCGAAAAACCCTGACCGACTTGTCTTATAACATCCCGGCGAATATTCGCATCCCCTCGAAATTGAAATGCTAGTTTTTCACGTTATTTCACCCACCGAATAAACCTGGACGCAGGAAACGCAAAAGAACGTATGCCAGAATTGTTAATTTTATGGAGGAGCACATTCGAAGTGCAAATTCGTAATATAAACGAAATACATATTATATCGAATGTAGAAACCAACTCGTTTTTATCAGAAATGCAGTCCAGTAATTATTCACCCCGTGTTCGGTACGGCGAAGATATTCTTGATCAATACGCCAGCAATATATTTTCCGATCGAGTTGCTCGAACGATTGATACAGTTTCATGAAGTTCGAGCTTAGCAAGTTATGTTAAGTCTATTTGAGCATTCAAAGCCGGTTAAAGTGCACGTTTATTCGTCAACGTGGTGAAACATCTCGGCACAGTTATGGCAAAACGCAACCGAGGTTTTTGCAGAATCGTTCGGCGGGATAAAACAAGCGCCAGAAACGATCCGATTTCTTCGTTTCAATTAACAGAAAAGTTTCGAACAACAACTCGCAATGAAGCAAATGTGGTTCGCAGAATTGGCCTCATCGGTCACCAGGGAAGCATGGAACAGCGTAGTTTCCTCTACCATTCTCATTTGCGGTTATCGGTCCACTGTTATTCCGTTGGCCTCGGAGCTGCATTCGGCCCTTACACCTTTCTATATTTCACTCTAACAAGGTTACATTATATTGTAAGAGTGCCCGGAATTAACAGGCATAATTTACTCTGATTTACCCCTCGCTTTGGATTGCTGTAAAATTAAAATTACCAATTTAAAAAATCAAATTACATCCCCCTGGATTTTTTTAATTTCTTTGTCATCCTACCTGTGAACGCAAAATATTTCATATTCTTCCGAAAAATACCCTAGCGTGCAAAATTGAAGGATCGCTAAATTTTCATGGAAAAATTGGCCATGTTCAACGTGTTGTAAGTTGATGAAAACACGTCGTAGAACATTAGTTCTGCTCTCATTTTAAAGTTTCAACTTTCTACCTTGTTCGTTTCTCTCGACAAAGTTTCTCACACCGTGTAACTGGTGAGAAAGTGAAGGTACACTTTTTGCCAAAAATTTTGCAAATTCGAGCGTTCGCACAGACGTTGACAAATTTTTAATTAAAGGTCTCATGGTATTTGGTAATAGAAAATGGGCGAATTTTCGTCGTGAGGGACGTGCGAGGTTCGAAGAAAGTTTTCCGATGAAATTTCCATAAAATCGTTCGTTTCGGTATCGCGAGCGGTGCTTTACATTACTGAAAAAAATCTTCCGCTTAAAATGCACGTAGGCGCGGTGCATAAAAAGCCGCCACGCGATAAAACGGTCGTGTATAGTCAGGGATTTTTTAGGATCATCATTCACTTGCGCTACTTTGTGGATTTACATCGCCGCTTTCATCTAAAGTTACTATCGCGGAACTTTACCGTAAATCTAGATTTATTACACGCGGATGACCTCTCAGGAATTTCTGTAGTACTCCGTAGCAACAGATGTCCAGTGTTTAAAGAGCCGCATTCAGAAGATTGCAACGGGGCATTTGTACATTTCAAAAGGTTTGTACATTGTTCTAATTATTACGTGTCACGACGTTATTAATTAACTGAAATGGACGCGGAAATTATTTTTCCGACATCGTAAAGATCGCTAATATTTAGTCAATGTTTCAAAAATGTAAGTGCAGTAAGTTAGCAAATTATTGAAATTAGCGTAATACCAGTTAAACAAGAAAAGGAATTTCCTTCGAGTCTAATTTCCATAAAATAATCTATAAAAATCTGTATCTATGCAAAAATCCGCAGAGTTATTCCAATTCGAATTTTGCATAATGAAATTCCAACAAGTTCGCAACCATTGATCCTCAGTTGACGAAATTATCGAAATCGAAGATAACATCGATATGGAACGCCAGATGGAGCTAGTGTCCCAACAGTGTAATTTAAGTACCATCAAACTGGTTCGAATAATTTTCCGCAAATAAATGAATCGAGTAAATGTCATGATCACGAAATCAATGATCACGTAAAACCAATTTTCAAATATATCGTATCAAACAATATGGAATATTGAGCAAGAACAATGAAATTGATCTTGACAAACAGCAACGAAGTCAATCTCGACACACAGAGTAATCAAGTCAAACTTCAAACTTTCATATTTCTGAAAAATTGCCAGAATTTTACCATGAATAGCAGCTTCACTCTTCTAATGAGTTCGTACTTCGTTTTTTGTCACTGTTTTGTCACGAAATTTGACTTAATTACTTCTTCATCAAGCAGCAGGGAAGAACGATGGTCCAGCAGCAATCCTGAGTCTTCTTTGGATCGGTTTCTGTAATGGCGGCTGATGGCGGTAGAACGACAGAAATGAAATCGCTATAGCGCATGCGCAATGAATCGGCAACTGTGATTGGCTGAAATTGAACATTGACATTGAATTGTTGTCACCAAATTAAATTAATTACCAGTAGTGAACAAAAGCTACACCGAATAATCGATTCTCACCAGCAAGCCGAAATTAATGAGATATCGGTAACGTTGAACATAATTAATTACCTACTAAAATTATTACCAAAGAATGAAAAAGATTTATATAATTTGATTTATACCACAATTCATTTTGTAAAATTTTGTAGAAAGAATTAAATAACATATGAATATATTTTTATCAAGCCGATTGTAAATTTAATACTTGCTTTTCATCGTGTTCTGTCAACAGGGAACCAATAACCCTAGCTCATATTTACGATTGACATTAAAGATACACGAACTGAATTATTTAATTAGTTTTATTTACTGGTAGATAAAATGCTGTTTAAACTGATAAAATCATAATTCAAATAAGGAAACTTTCTTTCATTCATATAGGATACGTATAGACGTCTAGGGAAGTTTCTAGATCATTTATGTTTTGTGTACAAGTTGGTTGAATGCGAAGAAACTATATAGTGAATACTGAAATAACAATTGCGATATTGCAATGTGATGTCGAAGTTATTTGAGTATATTTGCCAACGTTTAATTAGGAAATGAAGGTTGAACCGTAAACGATATCATGACTATTCTTTTTAATGTAACGATCTGTTTGACATTTTGTGAAGCGTAAGGTAACCGTACCTCAATGGAAGTATAACTGATATGCAGTACATAACCTTGTAGCTCTTAGAGGTTATGTTGTGAGGTATACTATTTTCCACTAAGTTGACGGTGTTTTACACGAATTAGCCTTCTCTAACGAAGTGAGAAACATGGCGTATTTAACAAGAAAAGAAATAGACGAAATGAAACCGCAAATTGAGAAAGCGGTTCATAAGTTCCTTGGTTTCGGAGAACCTGCTATCGTTACCACGGCTGTCAACTGTATTACCTCCGGCTATGATAAACGTAAAACGGCAGGTTAGTATTGCAATTATTTAAAAGATTATAAATTTAATATAGTATATTGTTTATGCACACATATATCTTATGCACGATGAACATCAGTTGAAAACTCAAATTTACTAAAATGAAAGGATTGACATGTCTGACATTCTTTTAGATAAACTATCTGCCTTATTGGAAGACAAAAAAGCTTCAAAGTTAACTGAAAAAATATTTGCAATCTACGATGATGCCAAAGCTGCACAGAAGAGTAAGAAGCGTAATCATGTGGAGGATAAAGATAAAGAAAAAGAAGCGAAGAAACCTAGATTTAGAGACGATGAAGTAAAAAATGAAAAGACAACAGAAGCACAATTATCTGCAGATAAGGTGTGTAATCTTTATTACTACTATTGTTTAAGTAAAACATTACCTATGTTTATGCTAATGGTATATGTACAGATACGACAAATGATGGCTAATGCTCAAAGAGAAATTGAAGAACGGAAGAGGGCATTAAAGGCCATTAAGCAAGAAGAGGTATCTCCTGTGAAACCATTGCTTAAATCACGAGATTCATTACCAACAGTAGGTAGCATGTATAACCAAGGTCTTTTGAGTAAAACGGACTCCGACAAGGCACGAAAAATTGCTGCATTACAAGCTCAAATCAGAAGTAAACTCAGCTCAGGTCTCCTCGGCAATGTCAGCGTACCTGACAAACCGACTCCATTAATCTTAGATGAATCAGGAAGGACAGTAGATATAACAGGCAAAGAAGTTCAACTTACACAAGTGGTGCCAACATTGAAAGCCAATATACGTGCGAAAAAGCGTGAAGAATTCAAAGCACAGTTACAAGAATCCAAGGGTCCTGAAGAAATTCAAGACACGCACTTTTTTGACACTAGGATAGGCGTGAAACCAGCAGTGCGTGGTAAACGTACACTAAAATTCCATGAACCAGGAAAATTCCAGCAGTTGGCAGAGAGAATTCGTATGAAGGCCCAGTTAGAGAAGCTACAAAACGAAATTAGTCAAATTGCTAGAAAAACTGGTATAAGTTCAGCAACTAAATTGGCACTTATAGCACCGAAAACTGAAGCTCTCAGCGAAGATGTGCCTAACGTGGAATGGTGGGACTCTGTTATATTAACAGGAGGATATCCAAACGAAGATGAGCCTACAGGAATTAAAAATTCTACTATTACTAATCTCGTAGAACATCCTACACAAATGCGGCCACCAAGTACGTATATATTTGGAAGATGTAACCGATAAAAGGCAGTTTCAATTTAGCTATTTAGCCTGTCTATTTTTTTCAGCCGATCCGTTGAAACCAATATATATGCCTGTATTTTTAACGAAGAAGGAACGTAAAAAGTTACGCAGGCAAAATAGGCGCGAAGCATGGAAAGAAGAACAGGAAAAAATTCGATTAGGCCTTGAACCACCACCGGAGCCAAAATTAAGAATTTCAAATCTCATGAGAGTGTTAGGTACAGAAGCCGTCCAGGATCCTACCAAAATAGAAGCTCATGTTCGACAACAAATGGCTAAAAGATTGAAAGCACACGAAGACGCTAATGCAGCACGACGATTAACCGCCGATCAGCGGCGTGAAAAGAAGGCAAGGAAACTTAAGGAAGACACTACACTTGGTGTACACGTGGCTGTTTACAGGTATGCAAAGAAACGATACAAGATATATCATTGTTCTCATAGGAAAGTGTTGCTGACGATTAACATTATTTTTTACAGAATACGCGATCTATTAAATAACGCGTCGAAGAAATTCAAGGTAGAAACGAATGCGAAACAGCTTTACCTCACTGGTTGCGTGATGCTCTTTCGTGACTGCAACGTTGTTGTAGTAGAAGGGGGTGCAAAACAATTAAATAAGTATAAACGTTTAATGATGAATCGCATCAAATGGGAAGAAGATACTATAAAGGATAATGACGGCAACGACGTGCCCAACAAGTGCGTCCCTGTGTGGGAAGGCACTAGCAAACAACGTCACTTCGGTGAAATCAAATTCAAAGTTTGCCCAATCGAAAAGATGGCTCGTGAGCACTTTAAGAAGCACCAGGTTGAGCACTATTGGGACTTAGCCTACAGCGGAGCTGTTCTTGATAACACGGATGATGTTCGATCTTAGAACGAAGTTTTGTAATTCGAGCAATAAACACTATCATGCTGATGTGAATGCGAGCATAGATAATTTTAATACCATGTAAGTAAGCAATCGCTATTGAAACATAATAGTAAATGATCAAAACTGTAATAAACTATGGCAGACAGAGCGAGAATAAAAGTGCTCAAGAGAACTCCGATTGGAGATCTTTCTTTGACTCTAGGAATCCTTCATTTCAATTGTACAATTGAACTGAAGATCAGCAACTTTTATTACCCAAAAAATAAATTTGTCGTATAAAAAGTATTCTGGAGTGTGTGTGTAGAAAGTGTTTAGTAAATGGTGTTTTGGAACATTGATTAATTTTGAGCACGTCGTGTTGTTCATAGGAATTGCCAAATCATTTTCATAAAGTTTTAGTGTTCTGTATTTTCTCTATTTAGTATCATGTTCTTCAAGTTTAACAAAAATGTAGTATACAATTTTTTTTATCAAAAATTGATTGTTTAGCTTCATAAAGGATCCTCCCGCAGTTTTTGCCAATTTTCATTTTACACATTGAAAAATTGAAACTAGGTGAATTTTCACCCAAGGAGCGTACGAGGATTATCACATTTTAAATAAATAAATAAATATGACTAGTCACAATTAACGACCCTGCACTCGCGCGAGGGTTAATCATTCGCGAATGTAAGAATGTACATCCAGAGCCGACATTACGGTCAAGCCCGTAAGTGTTAATTAGCATAGCGCAATGACATCGCGATGCCAACGCGCGGCACGCTGTGAACGAACACACACGGGGTGTATAGATACGTGGATCGTAGATGCATTGTAGATGTCTATGGGAAGATGCAAATGCACTTTTGAGCCTTGAAACTGTACGTCCAACCGCGACTGCGGCCAACGGTGTCTATGAAAGGTGAACCTTGGTCTCGTTCATAATACCAATCCGACTGGAGCAACGATGCACTTTTACCGTGGCTCCTAAGTAAGTGTTACGCGCCGGTATATTGTTGACACCCTATATTACTGTGATCCTTACCGAGCCCCACTCTTTTATCCGACCGGACGCACACAGGTTTTACTTTCGTTCGAGGATCGGTCTCAGTTCAGGTTTGCCGCTACATCTTCTCGTACATGCACGGCGCAGGTCTTGCGAAATTCGCCAAGGCAAATGAATTCTATCGCGTGTTGATACAGGGATCGATTACTGCCTTTAAAATAGTCATTCCCCGACGAGTGAAAGAATCATTTTGAGAGAATGTCAACGTGCGTGGAACGGAGATCGATCGACCATGTACTTATCCTCCTGTCCCGGTGAGTGTTTCTGCTTTCGTTCTGTCAGATAACATGATAAACGCGGCTTTCTCGGAACTCGTAAACGACTATCGGAAAATTTGAAACCGCTCTCCTAGAAGATTAACAATCCGTCGGGACGCGGACACGTTGGAAACGGTTTCATCGATTTCCATTCGCGCTTTCGCAATCAACGAAAACTGGGATACCCGCGTTTTCTATTTAGAATTTCAAATTTCATTCCCGCGAGTCACGTGATACAGGGTAAACAATCGAACCGCGGAATAACGTTTACTACTTTCTTTCTGCTAATTATTCCAACACCGAGCAAGCTGATTTTTCTCTCAGGATTCGTCTCGTGTGACCAACAAGATGCAGCCAATTTGGCGGGCTAGTTAATTAACAGACTTTTCGGGTCCTTAGCGAATGCGTTGAGAAAGTTTTCAGATATTCTTAATTAGAATATTTTTAATTAGTTAGATAAATCTACGCTTTGATCGAAGCTGGTAACAAAGGACAAAGAAATCGGCGCGCGAATAATATTTACTTTGCATACACTTTATTATTTCGAATATACAGAACGTGAGGAAATTTCTACGAGAGATAAACATTTGTGCCCTCGTGGTTTTGATAAAAAGGGTTTTTTTCAAGGTCACCGATATTGTTTTAATCGATATCGATAATACTAATGCAAATCGATATTACTAAAAACCATCCGATGCTAGTCGGTATTGCTCGTGATTTTCTCTGAAAAAATCGTTAAGGATTTACGAACAGATTTTGTTCGTTTAAAAGCTTCTTAAAACTTTCTTTTCGAGTTTTCCAGCTCAATACCCAAAAGTACTCTGAACGAAAATATTTATTTGGTATTCAAATTCATACTAATGTTTATCCAAGTTCGTATTCCCGGAAAATTAAGGAACGTTCTCCGAAAGAAATTCTAAAGAAACCTCGAAGAAGGTTGTCCGTCGGTGAGTCAGAGAAAAAAATGGCGCCCATTTACTTACATGGTCTCCTAATCATGGGAGCAAAGAGGGTTACGTAAGGAAATCACAGAAGAACCAGGAAGGCGTCTAAATGTCAGACAGCGATCCTTCGATCCCCTCTTAAGGTCGCTTTAATTTGTTCTAACGGTGTACCATATTGGAACGATCGCAAAAACCAACGCACTTGCACCGCGCCATGAGTTTGGAATCTAGGCGATTCAACGAATGAATTTAACGTGATAAGGGTAAAACGGGCGAACCCGGTTGTCTTAGATTGAGGCGAAAAGATATCTTCCAGACAAGGTCTCCGTAGTCTCTGGAAGTTCATTGCGATTCACGGTGATAAATGTTGAAACGGATCACGCGACTCGTTCAATATTGGTAGACCTACATTTCGCTAATAAGGGAGCCGTTTTATCGGGAAATCATGCGAATCTTCCCGTCCCCAAAATCCTATCACACGGGAAGGCAGCCGGCTTTGTCACGTATACCCCATTTCGCTTGCAATGCGGATGTAACACCGACGAAAACTCGTAATCTACATGGCCCAACCCTGCGATTGTCTTTTTAATGATTGATCCCTATCTCATCATTGTCAAGTCGTATAATAAGACAACTGTTGAATTTACATGACAATTATTAGGTAACCTCAAGGTGTACCGTAGGATACATGATGGAAACAATTTCTCACGAATTCACCGGTGGGAGATGTAACATTACCACGGCGACATCCACTTCGCGTATAATAATCTCTCACGTTGCCCGATGCTGAAGGGTTTCGTGTCGCCGAAAGGAATTTTGATTGTAAACCTGCGTCTCTCGCGTGGAAAATCTCGAAAATTTTACAAACAGGTGTTTGCGAGAAATCTAACCGGAGTGAATAACAGAGAACGATAAAAGACACGATTTCACGGGACGACTTAGCATAATCGCGGCTAATCCGAGCCGCTCGCGTGCATTCCCACGACACCGAAGGTTACGATATTTCGTGCAACGCTATTATTTCCAATTTCATTAAAAGTAATCGAAGAGTCCTGGTACTTTCAAGGTACTACAATTGCTGCAACATTCTCGTTATTTGCTATTGAGCAAGTTCGCCGCGCGGTGTTGTTTCTTTAAAGGTCTACCGTTCGATCTTGCCCCTTTACAATCGGTATAATCGTTATCAAATCCGAACGCGAACCACACTTCCAGCTATATGTAAGAACAAATTTATATTTCCTATCCTTAGATTCCGATTCGCAGATTCCTCGTTGCGTTTGTGCTCGTCGAGAGTGCGACCCTGCCGTCGAGCATGTTGCTGGATCTGAATAAGCGTACGAACGTATCGATGCAAAAGTACCATCAGGCCGAGCAAGCGATACAGAGCTCGCACACGCATTTGAATCATGGTTCCCCGTCGTACTTCCTGAGCGCGTCCCACGAAATAACCGAGAACGCGCAAAATCTCTCGAGGAGAGCTCTACGAATCGAGACGATGGCGATGATGCTAGTGGAGGCGTTGAACATGTCGTCGAAAGAAGCGTCCTCCGTGTTGCCTTCCGTAGCTGCCATTCATTGTCCTGACTCGTCCACATTTTTACAAGCGATGGCCGGTTGCAAACAATTCGATTCTCGGTACAGAACGCACAGCGGCAGGTGCAACAACGGCTTACACCCGACTTGGGGCGCCGCTCTAGAACCGTACGCAAGATTTCTGCCACCTGAATACGTAGACGGTGTTTCGTTGCCGCGAACCGATCTGCCCAGCGCCAGGGAGGTCTCTTTGAGAGTGCACTCCGGTGGGCTAGATCTTAAACACCCCTATCTGATGGCGCTCACCGCGCTGTTTGGCCAGTTTCTCGTTCACGATCTAGCTCACACGCCGAAAATGGAACTGCCTGACGGTGCGAAACTGAAATGTTGCAATGTTGACTACGAACACTTTCATCCGGAGTGCTTCCCCATCCGAGCTGATAACGCTATCGGCTGCATGGAATACTCGAGATCAGCGCCGCACCCGGGAAACTCGTTTCAGGTAACCAGGAACACGCGCGTCCGAACGTCTGACAAGATTAGAATAAGAACGGGCTTCGCACTGGGATCGGGATGCAATCAATCTTCTTCTTTCGAACGGCAAGATTGATCCTACCGTGTTCCCCGGGGTGGACAATGTTCTTTTTCTAGATACTGCGCGCGAGACGTTTAATCTCTTTCTGTGTGTTGCAATTTAATATTTGAACACGCAGGGTTGCAAACTGGGTCCTCGGCAGCAGATCAACCAGGCGTCCTCGTATCTGGACCTCTCCCCGGTTTACGGTAGTTCCGAAGAGGTGGCGAGCACACTGCGATCCGGGAAGAGCGGTTTACTGAACACGCAGAGGAAGAATTTGCCCATGCCTTCGCCAAAGTACGAAAGTTGCCGTAGCGCGAGCAAAGCTTTCCCGTGTTTTCTTAGCGGGGACTCGCGGGTAAACGAGAATCCCGGTCTCACTTTAATGCACGTGCTTTTTCTGCGCGAACATAACCGAGTCGCTACAGAGCTGGGACAACTGAATCCTCACTGGGACGACGAGAGACTCTACCAGGAGGCAAGAAGGATCGTTATCGCGGAAATGGAGCATATAACTTATAACGAGTTTCTGCCCGTTGTTCTCGGCGAAACAGCTCTCGACAAGTACGTGCACTCTCTTTCGTGCCATAATTAATTTAACGGATTAAACAAGTTCACTCGAAAAACGTATACCCAGACCGTTTCGTTGAAATAACTTAGTTAGTTCTGCACGATGCGACGCGTTTCCTCCGCAGTTGTTGAACACCGTCTGTGCGTGCGTACATTTAATGATTTTGGAACAATATTAAAGGTATCAATTACGGTTAACACACCGAGGATACTTTCGCGGCTACGATACGCGAACCGACGCGGCGCTTGCGAATTCTGTTGCGTCCGCTGGACTCTTCTTCGTGGCCGCGCTGACCCCGAAAACCCTCGACCTAGTTGACTCACGATCGGCGTTAAAGTCCGGAGAAAGATCCTTATTGTCTGCCTTCTACGCTCCGCAAGAGTTTTACGAAGCCGGCGCCATCGATCGTCTGATTGTCGGCGCTACAGGTTGGTTGAAATTATTTGCTACTTAAAATATACACCTGGATGTTCGTGTCCAGCAAGATCCAAAACAATACTTGAATAATGTCTCTACCAAATATTAACTTTTCATCTAATTTTGATCGTCGAATTTTTCATCTAATATTTGACATTATATTGTATACGAAACGAAGGAGTATGTGTCCCGCAAGAGCGTAAAAGCAAGTGCTTCTAAAAAGAACTTGTATAGTATCGCTATCGAATGGTAGTTTATTTCATATTTTACGGCATATTTAAAATAAAACCTCGGAAGCACGAATAGCGTTCGAATGAAATTTTATTAAATAGTACCATAGTCTACTACCGATACGTTGTCCCATGAGAACTTGGTTTTAATGACGATCTAGGATGCAAGATTTAATTTCCATGACAGCGGGACATTCTAGGAAGCCTTTACCGCCAGGATTGAATGAAATCCTTTTGGAACGATATTTCCACGATGGAAAAAGCAACGATATCGCTGTGGATTATGCTGCGCAAGTGATACAACAGGGACGGGATCACGGCTTGCCACCTTATGTCAGATGGCGATCGTTCTGTGATTTGCCGGACATTAATGACTTTGATAGTCTTAGAGGATCGATGGCCAAAGATACCATAGAGAAACTTCGGACCGTTTATAAGTAAGTTTTACCGTTTAATAGCTTTCATTAGTTCTCAGATTGCTTCGTAATCTAACAACGAAGACGCTTTCGAATATAAGTTTTAGCTATTTATCATGATCTTATATTGTTATTGGTTCGATCCACAGAGACGTGCAAGACATAGATCTTGCGACAGGAGCACTTTCGGAGGCAACTGTGTTCGACTCTGTTCTGGGACCAACATTTCTTTGTCTATTGGGTCGTACTTTCCGCAATATTCGTTTTGGTAAGTGAATTTGACATACTGTACAGTAAAAATCGTTATTACATTAATATAATTATTCGTATGCATATGGCGTAGGTGACAGATATTGGTACGAAAATGCGAATACACCAGGTTCGTTTGCCTTGAATCAATTAGAAGAAATTCGGAAAATCACAATGGCACAGATTCTGTGCTACAATGGGGACAGAGTGCATCTAATGCAGCCCAGGGCGTTTCTTCTGCGAGATCGCTTCTTGTAAGTCCATTACACAAGTTAATGTAATTAAATAATAACGATTTCCTCGCTTTCAGGAACAACATGATCAATTGTTCGATACACACGAGTGCGTCGCCAAATTTTTCAGCTTGGAAAGAGAACAAGGTTCCGTAACTATTTCGTAGCAGTCTACACATGATAATATGTCCTTGATTGTACATAACGAATCCTAATTTTAGTTACTATTACTTAAAAATATAATATAATTAACGTTGCTCCTTACAACAGGAAAGGATAGATACTGCACTATTTTTAAGGTACATTAAAAATATTGAAACATAATAAATATTACACGTAGCATAGACTACATACGTTATGCACAAATTTGCTTTAAATTTGCTTTAATTGTTGCTATGGTCAATGTACAATTTATTTTATATCAATACAATTTTTATTGTACGTTTCCTTGCAACCATTCCTTCCATTTTTACGTTCTTAAAAGATTAATTTTAATCATTATTTATTACAAATCAATATTTGTTAAAATTGATTAAAATAACTTTAGTGTTGCTTAGAACCCCGGCGCAATGTTAGTGTAGCGCCCAATGTTACCAACAGTCCATGAATTTAGGCGGTTTGTGCCATTTCTATATACATAGAGTCCGCTATTGTAGTAACAAAGAGGAATTTGTTAACACTTTCTGGAATATACAAAATACTAAGCTGTGAATGAAAGTGTACTAAAAATAAGTAGAACATAAAGCAAGAAAACAAAATATATTTTAAGAATTGACTGTACAGTAATGCATTATAGAGGAACATAAATGCACTATAGCACCAAAGACTTGCAACCGTTAGGCTTAGAAAATAGCAGTAAACAAGACTGCACCGCTACCTGCGGTGTTAGTAGATTTACATTAAAATTCGTATACCTAATATAACTCTGGTATTAAAGGAACAGAAAAAGGAGAACAATGAATTTATGCAATATTTGTACGGATTCTGTGGTCGAATTGAACAGCGCAGATTTCTACCTTTTTCAAATTAGCCGCTTGGTGCAGCACTTTCCCGGAGGCAACGAATTCTCGAGCGTGAGTACTTACTCACATTTCCTCTCTCCTACAACTGTATGCATTCGGATGATTGGGCGCATTTGCCATCTCCTTTTTCTGTAATAACTGTGATTCTGTTGCGATACATTGAATTCATTGAATGAACTTCGATTGTGCCATTCAAGAACAAGCAGATTCTAAATGGAACAACCAGCAGATTCTAAATGGACAGAAATCCTCATATCACTTGCTGCGTGAATGCCACGCCATCTTGATTATTCTTACGCTTCATTACGACGTTTTTCCGAAGTCGATGTTCCGATTCAACGACTTTACTGTGGTTATTGATAATTCGTTCGAAACTATTTGAACTTAATTCGATCCACATAAATATATATGCATGAAAAAAGGGTGATTTCGATGTTGTTAATTTTTATACAATGAACGATACAAGTAGTGTGGATACAGTACAAACTAAAATTTCTTTGAAGATGTTAAGAGAATATTAATTCAAATAACTTGAAAATAACCGTCTGAAATCGTTTTTATCGTTTGAAATATAAGTTGTGAATTCTTTTTGTACGTACGTTACGTACGAATTTAGAACGGGTCATACAATTTTAAGTTTTCCGCGGATTTTTCGACGGCTTTGACCACCGTTGTGAATTTTCCCAATGGCGCATGCACAGCTCAGCTGTGTGCAATCGCGAACAATTTATTAGAAAAATAATGTATTTTACAGTATTTTTATCCGAGTAGAAGGTGTACTGGACACGGTATTCGTAATATTAGGTATGTTGAAGCAGATATTTTGCTGTCATTAATTAACTGACCGTGGAATATGCGAGATATGATAAAAATCATTTGTGACGGGTTTAGAAGCACCTGCATGGGATCCACCTTAGTTCTACAAGCTTCCTGACAGACTTCTTCGACTTGTCAGTTCGTGAAATGCTTAGTTTCCATTTGTATATTAAAATACAAAGTGGTTATAAAGCTTTGAGTTTGTTTAACAATTTCCACTAGTTACATTCTCATCGCGAAAATTCTTTTCGATGAAAGTGACAAGACTCGTTAGTATAGGTTTGTTTGCAACTTGAAAACTTGATTTGAAGTGATATATATTTCATGAAATATTATTTCGATGATTCTTCTTTCCGAATTAGTTCGACAATTAGTGTTTCTTAATGATTGTTCGCATTGTGTAAATCATATAATACGTGTTGCAGTGTTCATCAACAACTTTTTTTCTCAGTATTCAGTACAATTTTGTTTTTTTGTTTTAGTTCATTTGAATTTGTTCTCACTTCTGGATGAGAACAAAAGTGAGAATTTAATTTTTTGTTTCTTCAGGCAGTGTTTAAATGTATCTTTGGTATATTAGAATTATTTTTATAGTGCAATGTATGTACCAGCAACTAACTTGCTTTCTTGTTATCATTGAGCATATCTCTGATGATTAGATATATATTAAAATAGACATGTTTGGAATTCTTACGTCTAACAGAAATATATGTACGCATAGGATTTATGTGATTAACATTCATTTATTTCTTTAGGAAACATGGACTGCCCATCTAGTATTGCAACAGTACTTAAATTCTACTCACACTACATGTAGTCTTTCGTTCTGCATTGCTTTTGATGCATCAAACGGGACAATACATTTTTGAGGCAAATTACTTCTTAGCTTCGAATAAAAGAAATGGATGCATTGAGAGACGAAGACAGGCGCAGGCGCCTGAGGGTGCTAGAGGAGCGTATAAGAGATCCAAGAAGCGTTACAAATATCGATTGCCTGTTGGATACAGTCCAAGCCTTGGTAGCAGATTGTGATCATCCTAGTGTAAAACGTATGAAGAATATAGAAGCATATATGAATAGATGTAAGTATTTTGTTTTTTCTATTAATCTAAAAAATATTGCTTCCTCTAAAAGTCTCAAAAATCCTCACAGAAATGGGATATTTAAAAATAATGTAGGATCTGACTGCATTTGACAAGTTAATGGATTATGCATATTCTTGTTAAACGAGCAGAGTGCACAAGAAATTACTTTGAATTTCAGATGACTCGGTTGCTCATGATATTTGTAAAATGCGGATGCGCATGGATGATTTCACTTTGATAAAAGTGATAGGCCGTGGGGCATTCGGAGAAGTACAATTGGTACGACATAAATCTACTCAAAAAGTGTATGCTATGAAGTTACTCAGTAAATTTGAAATGGTAAGGGATGTCGATAATTAATCTATGTTTAAAGTATATTACGATTATATTTAAAATATACATTCTTTGTAGATCAAAAGATCCGATTCAGCCTTTTTTTGGGAAGAACGTGATATAATGGCTCATGCAAATTCCCAATGGATAGTCCAACTGCATTTTGCATTTCAAGATCAAAAATATCTTTATATGGTGATGGACTATATGCCAGGGGGTGATCTAGTAAACCTAATGTCTAACTATGAAGTGCCAGAAAAGTGGGCAACATTTTATTGTGCAGAAGTGGTGCTTGCATTAGATGCGATACATCTAATGGGATTTGTTCATCGAGATGTGAAACCAGACAATATGTTACTCGATAAACATGGTCATTTAAAACTCGCTGATTTTGGTACTTGTATGAGAATGGATGTTGTATGTATAGTTCTATGCTCTTCTCTGCTAAAATTGTGAGGCAACGTATATTCATCGTGCTTTGTCTTTTAGGACGGACTTGTTCGGTCTGACACTGCAGTTGGTACACCTGATTATATATCACCCGAGGTACTTCAATCCCAAGGTGGTGAAGGTGTATACGGAAGAGAATGTGATTGGTGGTCAGTTGGTGTGTTCTTATATGAAATGCTTGTCGGTGATACTCCTTTTTATGCGGATTCGTTAGTTGGAACGTATTCAAAAATTATGGATCATAGGAACTCGCTACACTTTCCCCAAGAAGTTGATATTTCCCATTCTGCCAAGAATTTAATATGTGGTTTTCTTACGGATAGAACAAAACGTCTAGGAAGAAACGGTGTAGACGAGATAAAAAGTCATCCCTTCTTCAAAAACGACCAGTGGACGTTCGAAAATTTACGAGAATGCGTGCCACCGGTTGTACCTGAACTTTCCGGTGATGATGATACGAGTAATTTCGACGATGTTGACAAAGAAGACGGACCGGAAGAGAGTTTCCCAGTGCCAAAAGCATTTTCTGGGAACCATCTACCTTTTATCGGTTTCACGTATTCAGGAGATTATCAATTAATGGCTTCTAGCGGCAAAGAATCCGTGGACGGACTAGAAAATCATATCAATAATGGTACAAGCGATGATATTAAGATTTCTCAATTAGAAAATTTATTGGATCGAGAGAAGAGGCAAGTCGAGTCCTTGGAATCGAGACAGAAAGCTTTGACGATGCAGTTAGAAGCTATGACACGTCGGGAGACGGAATTGCACGAGGAAATTGGTAGAGCCGACAAGGAACTGACTTTACTGCGACATAATTATAAAGAAGCGCAACGTAGAGTAGAACACGAGACAGAATTGCGTAGAAAGGCCGAGACATTATTCGTAGAGTTGAAGAAGAAATTTGATGAAGAGCAAACGAGAAGGGCACGCGATGTGAGCAATTCGCAGCAAACCTCTGAACGCGTTGTTAACTTAGAAAAACAAATCAAAGAGATGCAGTCGAAATTGGAGAGAGAAACTGAAACAGTAACAAGATTACGAAAACAAGCTACTGAAATTACTGTAGCTCGACAAGCGTCGGAACAAATGGCGAACGAGTTACAGGTGGCAAGGGCGCAGTTACAAGCACAACGAGATAATTTACAGCAAGAAGTGGCTACGTTACAGGTAAGCATTTTACATCTGTTCTATTGATACTTTCGCATTTCATCACTGAAAATTTTGTTATTTCTTTTATCTCTGCTTATTTTAAAGGGACAACTGTCAAAAGAGCGTAGTTCTCGATCACAAGCGTCATCTTTAACTGCAGAATTGGAAAGCCGTCTGTCCACTCTTCACCTAGAACTTGAACACAGTCGAGAAAAAGAGGAGAAGGCAATCTCGGATAATAGACAATTAACGGAAAAAATTTCAGCATTGGAGAAAGAAGCTGCCAGCTTAACTCTTGAACTGAAAGCAGCGCAAGCAAGATACAATCAGGAAGTAATGGCTCATCAAGAAACGGAACGTTCTCGTATACTGTCTAAAGAGGAAGCAAATTTGGAAGTTGTTAAAGGTAACATTCATTTTTTGATAAATATCATATTTCCGTAATGCTGCTTTTGACAAAAATGTACATTCTCGTTCTAATATGCGCAACAGGGCGAAAGAGTAAAGTGTTTGAAGGTAATATACATAAATCCCTATTGATTCATATTTTATTGCTTTAAACCAGGATAATATTTTAATATTCTCTGCACGACTTGTTAATAAATAAGTATACAGGGTGGGGCACCTAAAACAGGCCTGTTGAATCACTATTCTATCGACGATAAGAAAATATCTCGGATTAAATTTGTTCGTTTAATACCTTAGAAGTTTTGTTATAATTATCTTTTATGATTACGATACTTTTTTTTATTATATTAAATTTACTTCATTACTAATCATAATATTTTTAATATTTTCTGCTGCCTCCACTGAACGGTATTTCTTTTTATGTATGTACATTGTGATATTAATACTGAAAAACTTTATATTGATTATCATTGTACTCACGGTTTAACGTAACCTTCGCAGCACTACAAGCTAAATTGAATGAAGAGAAAAGTGGACGACAACGTGCCGAATTGCTTGCACAAGAGAAGGAACGACAAACGTCTATGCTTTCTGTGGATTATCGTCAAATACAACAGAGACTGCAGAAACTGGAGGGTGAGCATAGGCAAGAGGTAGAGAAGGTAAAAGTATTACAGGGTCAGGTCGAACAGGAACAGCAGAAAAGAAACGTTCTGCAGACTGATTTGGCGCAACAGTCATCCGAAGCAGGACGATTGCGTGCCAGGGAGCAACAATTGGTTAGCGAAGTTGCTCAGTTGAGGGAAGCAAAACGACAGATAGAAGAAGAATTGCATCACTTAAAAACTCAGAGAAACGTGGATCAGTTGCAGACTAAGGAATTGCAAGAACAATTAGAAGCGGAAGCTTACTTTTCGGTAATATTTCGTTTGATACCATTTTCATTTGCAGCTATTTTCGCTAACCGGATTTTCTTTTTACAGACTCTTTATAAAACTCAGACACAAGAACTTCGCGAAGAGCTCGATGAAAAGCTACGACTGCAACAGGAGCTAGAAGAAGAACGTAGCTCTCTGGTGCATCAATTGCAGTTGTCGCTGGCCAGAGGAGACAGTGAAGCTTTAGCAAGATCAATAGCCGAAGAGACCGTGGCTGACCTTGAGAAAGAACGAACAATGAAGGAATTAGAATACAAAGACGGAGTGGCCAAGCATCACCAAGAATTGAATTCTAAGGAACAAGTCATAAATCGTCTGAAGGATAGCGAAAACGAACTTAAGAAGAACGTTGATCAGTACTTCAAGGAGAAAGATGATTTGAGCAAGCGACTGAAGGAGTTGCAAGATCAACTTAGTAAAGCACAATCGAACGCCGAAGACATAGAAAAACTTAGTAGTAAATTGAAAACCGAACAACTATTGAAGCAACAAGCAGTCAACAAGTTGGCAGAGATTATGAACAGGAAAGATTTATCTTCGAGCGGTAAAACAAAGAACAAAGCATCCGCGGCAGACCTAAGAAAGAAGGAGAAGGATTGCAGACGCTTACAACAAGAGCTTACACAGGAGAGGGAAAAGTATGGACAGTTGGCAGCTAAATGGCAAAAGGATTTACAAGACTTACAGGTAAACAACATAACGCTATTCATTTTTTGGGAAATATTACCGCTTATTCTTGATATTAATATAATTTTTATAGGCACAATTAGTAGAAGAAAACCAATCGAAATTGAGGTTACAAATGGAGCTTGACTCAAAGGATTCAGAAATAGAGACATTACAAATGAGGATCGTGTCGTTGAACTCGGAAACTGCTAGTGTCTCGTCTGTTGAAAATGACGGTGAAGATTCTGTTCTATCGGAACACGGTACCTTGAGGCTGGAAGGCTGGCTAAATGTGCCAAACAAACAGAACATTAAAAGGCACGGGTGGAAGAAGCAATACGTTGTCGTCTCTTCGAAGAAGATAATATTTTATAACAGCGAAAACGATAAGCTAAACGCCGATCCAGTTTTAATATTGGATCTAAATAAAGTCTTCCACGTTAGATCCGTTACTCATGGTGATGTCATCCGAGCCGATGCCAAAGATATTCCGAGAATTTTTCAGGTGAATAATTCGCACGGCAACAAAAACTTTTCTTCTGCCGTACGGGGTGTAGCTTCATTAATGTTCCATTTAATATTGATTATAGTTGTTGTACGCTGGTGAAGGCGAGGCAAGGCGTCCTGGTGACGAAGGAAACACACTGCCTGGTGTGGAACTGCCACAACTTGCGGATAAACCAGGCACACAGTCTTTAAAAGGTCACGAGTTCGTTTCCATATCGTATCATATGCCAACAACTTGCGAGGTATGCTCGAAGCAGCTGTGGCACATGTTTCGACCACCGCCGGCTCTCGAGTGTCGAAGTAAGTAGCTAATTTTTTTTTACTAGGTTGTTATATAATATATAATAATTCATTGTTCACTTGATGGTCTTAATTGATCGCTGTTCAGCGGCCATGGACGTGACGGCTACTCGCGTTGACATTTTAGTAAACTGATATGTTTCCCGCAGGGTGTCGCATAAAAGTGCACAAAGAGCATTTGGACAAGAAGGAGGATGCCATAGCACCATGCAAATTGCACTATGACCCGAACAGCGCCCGTGAATTATTAATCCTAGCTGGTAGTCCGGATGAGCAGAAATACTGGGTCGCAAGATTGTCTAGACGTGTACAAAAATGTGGCTATAAAGCGAATTCTCACGTCGATGGCACGGGCCAACGTGTCTCGCCAAGGTAGCGTAGCCGTGCGACTCAGCGTAACCGGAGACTAAGTAGCTCTCTTGTATTGTGGAATCGCATGATTGGGTGTAGCGAGGTTAGAGTCGTTTGATTTTTCTTGCATTCCCATTTTCCAAATAGAAATCCACACTTTCATTGAAGATTCTAATTACAGTATACGATATTGACACTCGGTGTTCAGGATAGGTGTACAGATATCGAATTCGGGTTGGACTCTTGAAAGTTTCTTATTACACGTATAGGATAAGTCGCCGGCAACAGAACACCTGAATGTCTTCGTCGATGTTGAAGATGAAATAAAATGGTTAGCGGAGTACAGCACTATTGGATGACTAAGCTAGATGGTCCTCTTTAAACCAGATTACTGTGATACAGTTTGTAAAATTGTTGAAGTTACAGAGCGATAAATGTACATAAATAGGCTTTCGAAATCAACAATAATGAACAATCAACCTTCTTTAATAGTGCTGTACTCTCTTAAGACAAGATCAATGCGATGACATAAAAGAATTTTTCGTTTGGTACCAAATTCGTTTAAGACACTTCTTTCTATCTTCAATCAAGACATTCATTAAGGCATTTTGTGTTCCGTTTACCACGGCTCACCCTGTATAAGATTACATACGCAGGTACCTGAAGGAAACACTAGACTGCGCGACGTTTCAAATTTTATTCAATTGGGCAAGTACAATTGATAAAGAAACAAAATCATTGAGGTAGAGTATAATTGTAGTGTGCCTAAAGAAATAGGAAACAGCTAACGACTGCACTCTCAAGAATTTTGATATTTTTACTTTATTGTTGTCAGTTAAGGAAGAGGTTGTTATACTTAGTTCTAATGTTGTGCTTTTACTGCGATGAAACACTGGCCATTGATCAAAATTTTGTGATTCTGAAACAAAGTGCATGTTTTAATCATTTCAAATTGCATCTAAATTAATGTTCCTCTGACTTTCCAGTTCGACTCAAATCGACTTATATTGCTTCTGTTAATTTTCGTGTATAATTGAACCAGTTTAGTCGAGTTGATGATCACTGAATTTGGTTTTCTTCAATGAGAACTGTGAATGAAAACTGGGGCTTTTATATATTCGAAGTTAACGTATACAACTGAAGTGAAATATCAAAAGAACATAATAGTAGGCTACGCGTTGACTTTTATCTTTCTTTGTTGTAAACTGTGAATATTGTACATGATACTGTTTAATAATGCACATGTTTAATCTTCATTATATCCTGTCTATAGAAACCACCATCAATCATTTTGTATTCGTATTTCTTTACGCGGTAATATTCTGTAAGAATATATTTCTATACTTTTTGTCTGCTATTACAAAATAGCTGTTCAGTTTCTCGTTTGAACGGTTACTAATGCAACTTCAGAAATGTTTTACAATAACAAAGTGACTGTTTAAATGCAACGAAACTATTTCTCAGGAACAATCTGTTCCCTTGAATATACTTGTTCTCTATTGTAATTATAAATATGTAGGAAATAATGAAAGACTAATGTTACGACTTCGATAATGTCTCGTCTTTATTTACGACTAATGATAATGGTAACACATTATGAGTTGCGCGTAGTAACAAGTTGATATCAGTTACGTTTTCGAATGTGTCACGGTAATTCCATTCGCATAGTTTCTCTCCTGCTCTCCTCGTAGTCCTACAGAAGTGTCGACAGATCCTAAATTTTTGTTATATTGGACGGATGCTTTTTTCTTGAAATGGGACTCTCATATCTATTTCTACGTTCTTCATAGATAAAAACCGCTGTTGCGCTTTTGAAGCTTCTTTTGTCACGTCAGCATGTGTGACGATGATTATGAAAGTGGGCCCGCTACATGTCTCTTTTTGGAATTTAATTGAACTCTGGCACAACGATGCGAGCACTGACTCAGTAAACTGAATATTTATTGTATATTTTGACCACTTTCACGATTACGGGCACACATAGAAAGCATTTCAGAAACGTAAGTAAAAACTTAGTCTACGAGAAGGTACTACCGAATGAAACGAAAACGCTTTAAGAAAATAAAAATTATTAAATTTCAGATATCTGTCTTTCTCCTTGAATCTTTCAGCAGCCAAGAAAAATGGTGTGCCTATCTAAAATCAATAGGTATTGTGGAGTGTGTACATCTAGGATAATATTTGACAATTTCGAATTAGGCGTGCGGGTGACACGTATCGCTATCATATTTACTCTTCAGGTACCTCTCGAGTACACTTACAGGTCCATTCATAATTGTCTGGAAATGTAGCCACACTTTTTTTAAATATGTTGTCGAGTATGTTCACGTAATTGTTAGCACGTTGTCCACAATGTTAAACCATAAAAATCTGCTTCAATTGAGTGACGCATCACCCGCGCGCTCAGCCATAGTACTCAAATTAACGCTAATTCGTCGCCGGGTTAAAGAACATAGCGAATTCCATGGAACGACTAAGTTTTTACGTATAGTTTAAGCTCTTTGTTACACACGTACACACATACACACACTGTATCGTTGTTGCTCGCGAATCACACGAGTCTGATCCCGCCCTATTTGTCGTCCGTCGACGAGCTTTATCGATTCCGATTTCTATTTTTCAGAGAGTCCACCAGATCTACCTTGAAGCCATATTTATCGGTGCAACAACGATCCGCGACGCTGCCAGCGAACGCTAGCATGGGCAAGTGACCATAAAACTAGCGGAATAAATTCGATTAGTCGCTCGTGCGCATCACTATTGCACGGGGAGGGTTCGCGAATCGGAGCACGATTTTCGCGAACAAACGGCCACGCGGGTCGGGTCTCCTTGGATCGAAGTCGGTCGGTGATAATACTTTGTCTCTCGTATCGATCGTTATCAGCAGCTAACTCCGATGATCGTGCAGGGTACTCGCTGTAAATTGCTCGTCAGGAAGAAGACGATCACGTTCGTGCACAGCGACAGAGAAAGTATTTACACGCTAACACGTGTAACAGGCTGCCCTCTCGATCGACAATACTATCTCTGAACGAACAGTTCGATGTTACTAAATCCTGATAAGAAGTCACGTTCTTATAGAATGATCTGATAGAAGTTATTTTTCATTCAGCGGTACTTGTTCGGTAAAATGTTGCTTCTCAAGAGTCAGCGGTGCTCGAACACTTTCTGTCATCCATTCCAGACCGACCTTGAAAACTCATGGCCTGCCGTGATTCGGTTCAGCCGGAACATATGTAAGAGTCACTTAGCTTCTTGTAAATGTCCGTTGCAGTCCTCTTTCTTCTCTATTTATTTTCGCTTGCCGTTCACTTGGAACACGAACGCACCCGGTAGCACGAAAGGGAATCAGGACGATGGAGGACAGGAGGTCAAAGTATTCCCGTGCGATTGAAACGTTTGAAACGAAGTAGAGGAACAAACTAAACTAGGGGAGCTCGATTTATATGAAGATCGATGCAAGACTAATTTTCTTCGTCGGTCAGAAACACGTGAAACTTCGTTTGACATTTTCACAAGTTTACCAGAACTTGCTATATCACCTACTAACAGTTATTTATATTTTATTGTACGATTAATACTGTGAGAGCTTGTGGATAAACCGTGGATTTTTATGCAAAGTAATAATCGTTTACCAAAAGCAGAAATCACCTGTGAATTTCTTTCTGTATTTAATCATTTTGGAAGATTGTAATTAATCGAGTCTGTTTACTGTTTCTAATTTTAGCTACCCGTTTTTACCAAAAATGCACGAAATCCGCAGTCTATGAAACAATGCAGCGTTAAAACAAATTCTAATCGGACCAACTATGTTTCTTAAGTCGGGCTCCCAGTGATCGGCCCGTTGTTATAAGGCGCAACCTGTTACCCCGTAAGTCATTGATAATAATATTTACATCAAGCATGCGAGCGGTGACGAGGGATCACCGAGTCGTTTTATAAAAGTTTTCCACGGACCGACAGATCGAGTTTTTATAGTGATTTTTCTTCTCGTAGACGCTTAACCATGATTCCCCATTGTATATACATTTTAAATAACTGTTATCGGTCGGTAGCGGCTCGTTCGCTAACAGTCATTGAGAAGTATGCCTAGTGACTTCCCGCACATCGCGTGCACCGGCGTTCATGTCTCCGGCGATTAGTATCGAGACCCTAGAAAGACTAACGAACCGCTCGCATAGCCATTTCTTTCGGACAATTCACCGGATGTCTTAATCAAACTGATGTTGGTTCTGCGACAGCAATCGCGAAGACATAGCGACAATAAATATTACGAAACGTTCGTACATTGTTAACGCTTTGCCTACCGGAATTAACACTCTCGCGTCTGGGTTGTTAGGTGGATAATTATACACTGGTCGTTACACGAAGGATAGGTCTAGTTTTTGGAAAAACACCTTGTAACACTCTCTACACTTTGACGTAAAAGTTTAGCGCAATTTGACGCAGTCGCGGTATTCGACGCGAAAGTGTTAACAGTCCTCTAAAAGTCGAAGATAGATAATTTCTTAAGAAATTGTAGTATAGCAATCTTACGTGCGAACCGAGTTACCCTCAGTAATCTAACTTCTTTCGAGATTATGGCTCGAAAGAAAATTATGAATATATTCCTAAAAAGCCTAACGGTAGGTTTCCGGTAGCCGAAGCGTTAGCATTTTGTAACTGTGGGGGCCTGAAAAGCCTCCATTTCCGGTCTTTCTAGGGTGGAAGGACATAGTGCGCTCGTGCGATCTAGTTTATCACATTCACGTTTGGAAGCACGTAACATTGTATGCAGGGTGTATCGATAAGTCGTGATGCGACCGCGAGGGAGATGGTTTTATATGGAAAAATAAATCGAGAACATGGAACACAATTTTGTGGCGGACCAGCATTCGTCACGGCCGACCGGAAGTATTATTACTTTTATACGTCTCGAGATTAGAATATTTCAAGCGCCGTTAGGTGAAATTGGATCCGTCTTGCGTGCAGAAAGAGATGCGCGCTCGGCCAGTCATCCAGCGTGGCTGCCAAAGTTTCAGTTTTAGAACGGGAGACGTAGATTGGATGCTGTGAAGGTCGAGAACATTGAGCACCGAAAGTATTTTTAATCGCAAATCCACCGACGCAATGTAACATTATCGAACTTTGAATCTCGTGAAAGTCTTATTTCTTTTCTTTTTTTTTCCCTTTGTTTAGCAGTTTCTCTGTATATCTTTTCGATGATCCCGAAATTTTCAGTTGGAGGACTCACGTTTGAAAGTTCGATGGATATTTTTAAATGATGTACATTTTCATCCTTATTGCCATGTGCTCGCAGAATGTATAGCGATCGAGCGGAGGAAGAACAAAGTCATAGAACGAGCACACCAGGCATGGGCACGTTCTGGCTCCGTTGAACAATTAGGGACGACTAGTATAGTCTTCTCTCTCTCTGACATCATTTTTCTTGAAGCAGTTCAAAGGTTGTTGTCCATGCCTGGAGTGCACGATCGAGGAACAGCGCCGCGAACGAGCTTGATTGTATAGTAGAGATAAATATTTACCAGTTGTAACTTAAGAATTTTTAACACGATGTACGATATTCGCTATTACCTAGGGACTGAGGAGCATAATCAAGAAGCCTTAGGAGTTACGTTGGACGGTGCCGAGTGAGATTAGCGAGCGAGAGGCATCGCAAGGATAGAAAGACACGTAAACAATACGTAAAGATAAATGGAATCTTCTAACGAGCGTGGAGAACGTATTAATTAATCGTCATCGCCGCTTGTGTTCTTATTGTGGTACCTCGACGACGCATTGCACACTGGGACGTATCCTAGCAATCTGACCGGAGAAAAATAATTTTCAATTTACCGTTGACGGCAACACACATTTTTAAAATAAATCATTACCAAAATTCAATTTTGCCCGTCTGGATTGCTAGAGTATGACACTGTGCGTCGCCTCAGGACAAACGGGGAAAAATGAATGATTTTCGTCGATCCTTGTACGTTTCTCCGAAATAGTTGCATAAAATCTAGGACGATGATCAATTTTTGCTGTATACATTAACAGACCACGTTTCATTTATACCGTCACATTCTCACCGTTCTGCACTGTTCAGGAAATTGGAATTTTTATATTTTAAGAGCTAAGTTAATCGACATTCAATTCTTGAAGAAAATTTAGTTCTCAATTCCTGTCGAATGTTACAATTAAAACCAGACTTCTGTGTTGCAGTAAGATGAACCATAAAAGTGCATGCGAATTAAAGACATCTTCTCTTTGTTGCAGTATGAAATTGCGAGAAAAGAATTTTCGGAGGAACGTGCGAGGCTTAACGCGTGTCCATCCACTTTGTAGGTTGCTACCGTGTCCCCGCGACTTTTTAAATGGTGCTCCCCTCCCGTCCTTGATCCTGGACCTCCTCCATCGTTCCGAGGGAATCGAGAAGCTTCCGGTTGCGAGAAGGAAGCTCGGTGACAAGCAGTGAATCGATCATGGATAAAAAGAAAGAAAGAAAGAGATAGAGAGAGAGAGAGAAAACAAAAAGAAAACAATAGGAACACCATTTTTTAACTACTGCCCCGTGCCTTCGTTTTTCTGGTTCCCCGTCGCTCCTCCTCTTTTTCGGACCGGTTTTTTAAAGCCCGAAATGGCGGGGAGCGTACGGGAAGCACTGATTTTTGCCAATAGCGAGATAACGAAAGAGATAGACGAATGAAGAAGAAGAAGAAGCGGAAGAACTTGTTAGAGCATATTTTATTATTGTTTAGTTATTTACAATCTGTATATTATTAATTAATATTACGATTAAAGTATTTTGTAGATAATACAACGCGAGTCCTAGACGTCTCCACCATCGCCGTAATCGATGAATTTTGCCTATCAATGTCCATTGATATACGCGGAAGCTTGCCGAATACCTGCGAATGTCTGTTTGCAAATTGTTGTTATCCGGCGATCTTCCCTCGCTCCCGAACGGAGCTCGATCAAATGATTTTACGATCTTTATCATGTATATGTATATTTATAGTATTAACGGTAAGACAACACACTCGACTGCCATTTTTCCTCTTTCCTGTTACGTTTTTCGCCTCTCCACTTCTCTCTTCCCCGTTTTTGTTTTTTTTTTTCTTGTTTTTCTCTTTTTAAGCGCGTGTGGTGTGTACGTTTGTGTGTTCGTTCCGTGCATGCGTGTACCTTTTTGTAGTTTCTTCTCCCTCCCTCGTACCGGTAATCTCTTTTTTTCTCCTTTTTGTAATTGATTTATGTAGTACAAAATAATACTCCATATAATGTGCCGCTTCTTTTTTGTTGCTACATTGTAATCTAACATTTAAGTTTGTCCTGAGATGAAACGGTTTGCAATCGAATGGTATTTCTTTTGTGGCCGGCGCGCGATCGAACAGTCGCGATTTTTCGCACGGCGCGGAAACACTTTCCTCCGCTTTCTACGAAGCTTTCTTCAGCTCGAGGAAGGCGAGGACTGTGATTAGAATACGATCGTAGTTAATTAGCGACCGTCGCGCTCGTTCACGAGGCATTGACGAGCCGAGGTGATGTTCGGAATTAATGAAAGGGTCCTCTTTGCATATCCAAGCGTGTCGACGACCTTTAAATTACTTCCTGAGATAGACGACTTAATTAGTCCACTCCCCTCTCGCCAAACGATCAAGCATACCGTAGCGCACGATTGTTTTCTGCGACTATACTAAAAACATTGCAACCCTTCGAGATATTTCTCATTAATGTTTCACCTTTGTCCGAACTTTGTCAAGTTTGGATTGCTTTTGTTTTGGACAAATTCGCCCCTTCGCTCGATACTAGCACAGGTTCGAGTCGATCGTCGCTGACTGTGAAATTTTCTACAATTTTACATAGTATCGCCTTTACGAAAAATTCGGTTTTTGACACCGATTATGCGAGTGACGCGCTGATAATAAGTTCAAGGGACCATTGTTAACGCATTGAGTGCCACACGAGATTGGAACAACTGATTTAATAACACAAGAATAGCTATTTTAACCCCTTGCCCTACAATATCGAGTCAGACTCGTGATGAACATTTTGAACAGAGTCTAATAAATATGTATGTTATTAATTCCCTTTAAAGCGAAATAAAATTCTATTTCGTTGTAGTCGATATATATCCTTTGGAGAAAACATAGACATACAATAAATATAAACTATTCTTTCTTTTCTTTGAAATTTTGAACGACGAAGAATTTCTAATCGTTATAATCGCAAGATAAATAGTAGTACAAGGGGTTAAATCTGGAAATCAATATGATCATATATTGAAGTGATTCAATAAATATAAACGCGTTCAGCGATGCAATTGTTTTGGATTACAAATAATTTTTAATTCAGTCCCTTCGAGTGTAAAGAGCTAATATAGCTTGTAGTAAAAATTGAAGTCCAAGTTTGGTAAAAAAAATTGTCTGTCGTATATGATCGACGAGGCACTCAAAGCGTTGATCTAATTGCCCAAACATAATCGAGAATCCGCGAACGAGCAGCGAAACTAAGAGAGCTACGGAGTCGATCGGGTGAGAGTGATTTCGTAGATGGTATTGTTTGGAGATTAAACGTTTCTGTCGTTTATTTGTCAATTTTTGTTCGCTTATAACGTTGTAACCATCTCGACGAGGAGACTCGCGTAAAACGGTAGCACAAACATGAAACTCGGGGACCTCGAAGTTCGTTTACTCATACTTACATACGTTTGGCTCGCGTTATGTATAATCCTGGAATCGTTCTCAAAACTCGCTTGGAACCTGGTCAAGGTCCTTACGTATGAATACATGAAAATCAGTACGTGTGAATAGTTTTATGCAAAATTCGAGCGATCCATTTCGAGTACACGAATATATTCATATATAATATATATATTATATATATATACTTTTGATTACATTCGCTAAGTCTATAATTGTTTTAACGGGCGGTCGACAAAGGAATTGTTCGAAATCGAATCGTATAATCAGTCCGTTTCTCCTAATTCGAGTACATTTTGTTTGACGGCGAATTCTCGCAGGCTAAGTCTTCCCCATTAGCCTCCTCGCGTCTCCGATCGCTTCTGTCGGCTGGATATGTTGATTTGTTCTTTGTTCTTCTTGCGTCGTCACGATTCACTGAAGACTCGACCGTTTTACTCGCGGACTCGTTTTTAACCTGATTTTCTAACGCTTGAACGTAATGGGGGAACGATCTTAGAAACTATAGGCGGCGAATCGGTCCTCGACGCGCTCGCTACCATTTTCTTTTACATTTTTCTGTGCACTTAGAGATAACTGATGAATACAGATTTCAATATGAAATTGTTACAATTCATTATTGTGAGTACAGTCTTGATCTAAGCGCAATCCTCGGGTCCCTGGTGTGACATAGATCGCGCAGGGCTACTGTTTTTTTATGACACCGCCGAACGTAGAAAAGAATAAAAATGCAGTTAAAATTATATCGTGTTTAGTGTCATTTTGATTAGAAAAACGCGACAAATAAGTTGGCGAAAGACTCGCAAAAAATAATGAGAAACAAAGTTTATGTCAGTCGGGCTTAGATCGAGGTTTCACTGTACCGCGAATTAATTTGTATACTTGAGAAATAAAAGTCAAATTTGACTGTTTTCAAGGACACCGACAGTAGCGAACGCGCGAAATAAATACGAGATTAACACTAAAGAATACGAATAGAGTATTTAAACGAGACATCGACGATCCTCATCGCGTTATATAAAAAGGAATGCGCTCGATTCTTTGGTGGTACTAAGTGAGTAGGTATCGTTACAAACAAGCATCGACTTTCATCGGAACCACGAAGATTCACCACGATTCGGGTGTCCTGGCGTTTTATAGTTTTGTACAAAATGAAGTCGAATCTGAAACAAGCGTCCGAAACGTCTGTCGTCAACGCCTATCCCGATTCACATTGAAAGGATCTTTTTGAAACGATGGAACAACGTTATCCGTAATAATTATGTAACTTACGTGTATATACAAACGATCAGACTCGCTTCTGTTGCACGACGATCGGCGCACGCGTGTCTCATCTATCGATCGACGTCCAAATCGTAAACGCAAACACGAAATCCCTTTTTACTTCGGTCAAACCTAATTCGAAATTTTCGACAACGACACCGCGCATGATCTCTCCGATTGAATTGCGCTCTCGCACAGTCTCGGCATTCTACTTTCAATCGAAAGCAACGAGTCTTCCAGAAAGCCAACGGCTAATTGCAAACGTCTTAGATATTCCCTACCGCATTTAATTGCATCGTGTCTCGATACCGATCGAGAGCCAGCGATCGAAAATACGGATCGAGCTGTGCCGATCGTCTACGGTCGCGCTTCGCCTGCCAAAGACAATGGAAACCGATAAAATCCGAGGCTAAAAAGAGTCCCGCGAAGACCCGCCTATCGTGTCTCGAATCGCCGCTACGATCTTACGAAGATTCCTGGATCGTCCGACGTCAGCGTCGTCGACGTCGTTCCGCCAAGATCGCCGAACCCGATTCCCTACGAGGATCGATAGATCCGACCGGAAGACGTCGACAGGGAAAACGTCCAGGGAGAACAAAGAACCCGTTTCGTCGGCGACGGAGAAAGCTGCGTGCATCAGGCTAGCTGATGGGACCACGGCGTTCGCTTATTTACAACATAGAGAAGAGATCTGCCTATCGTTTAACGCTATCATGTAAAGGCGATACACTCGGGAAACACATGCATGCATGGCCACAAAATGTAACCGGAGCGGAGGGAGATCGGACATATATAGAATGCTCTTACAATCCTTGGACGCAATAGATTCTGCATTATGTGTATACTCGAACTGCGAATCTCCGTGGCAAACGTTTCTCCGAATCTCGGTAAGTTTCAACACATGTTTCGCCATTATCCCTCGTTTCAATTTGACACAATTGTTTTAACCCTCTGGGGATGAATGTCGTCTTCGACTACAGTGAATTCGCGATATATGTCAACAGGTCTTGCGTCGTGGCCCCTCACCGAGTATACCAGTAGTGGGGATTACTCCATGACGTTTATCATCCAGGCCTTGGCGACATATATTGAGAAATCACTGTATTTTATTTCTGTTTTTAGAATCTAGAATTCAGATGTTGGCAAATGTCTGACTTCTTTCAACAATCGAACAATCAAATTTTAAAAGGAGGGACACGTAAAGACTGGGGTAGACGTAGGCACTGATAAGAGAAGGTCGAACGCGTTTAGGCTCGGATAGCGGAGACTATAAATACAAAAAGATTGCAGAATACGGACCAAAAATGGCCAGCCATTTCGAACTTCTCAATGAAAATTCTTGCGAGCAGCAAAAATCAACTTTTCATTCGCGATCCCCATATCGATTGCTGAGAAAAATGGTAAAAGACCACGGACGGTACTCAACCAGGTGTACACCGAAGCTGTTGATTAGTCATTATACTTTATTCTACGTATGGGGTCTCTGGAGAAAGTTAATTTTCACGAGAATGGCTGACCATTTATATTTATTTAACCATTTATTTATATTCCTCCGCTCCTACGGACGCGAGCCTATGTGCGTTCAAAATTTAAAAACTCCAGTCGTTTGCAAGACTAGTAAAAGTCACCTATTATGAGACCTCACAGCTTATGTTATTATCAATAGGTACCGAGTATCCAATTTTGGTCATTCAAAATTTTAAACCAACATGCAAATTTCAGTCGATGAACAAGTATTTGTACATTGCAAAAATGTCCGATTTTATTTTATCACAAAGGAATCGAATCGTTTGACTGTCCCGTTCAATAGATTACAAAAAGAGTTACAATTTCAATAAAAATGTTCCCGGGATAACGAGTTTTCCAAGAATCGAGCCTTCACGGTTACTCGAATTTATATTTTATCAATTCTATATAACGATTGTTCGAAAGAAAACAGTTGGAAACGTTTGCCGACAGGTTCGATTGCCAGCACGTCTCGATCGACCAAGTATTCTAGGATCATCCTGTACAGAGGATCTAGACGATCGGACTCGTCTCGATCGGAGGTTCGGGGTGTGGGGGTTTGCTCGGTGATACTTCTCCAGCTATGTATATATGCGCGTACGTATGTTCTACTTTCAATTGATAACGACGAAGCTGTAAAAACTTTGGAAACTCTGGAAAAGACCTTTTCCTCTCGCGCGCGCGTTCGGCTCGCGCGAGGAAAAGGGCTCCGCGTTTACGTACATGTTTCTCCGTTCGCCGGGCCACTGTCGCCTGGCAAAGTGGAACGAAAGAGACGATTGTGTGTGTGTGTTCGCTCCACGTGGAAAAAGAAAGTGCTATTGTTTTCCTTTGGAAAGTTCGCGTTCCTCGTGCTCGGGGGGAAACGGTGCTGGGCCCCGAGCATGGCAATTGTTGCTCTTTCGCGTTCCTTTCGGATCATTCCGCGCGCGGTTAGCGGGGGGGATTCGACTTTTCCTGGATCCTCGGACCCCGCGTTCACAAAGAGATCTAACCTCTACGATTTATCGCCTCCCTGTTGGTGATCTGCTCTCCTCTGTTCTTGCTCGTTTAGATTCCGACGAGACCACGCAGTCTCGTGGCCACGCATTATTTCCTCACCAACGAGACTAGGCTGCGGTGCGTCAGCTTCGGCTTCAACGACATCTTCGTCTGCGACGTCACCGTCTGCTGGTGGCTCCTGTTCGCCATTTGCTGCTCCCTCGCGTTCTGCTTCTTCTTCAGGGCCTCCTGCTTGGTGCCTCTGTACATTCGAACGCAGCAGAAGCTGTTTATTAGCGGGACACCACAGAAAATACAACGTTCGGCATATTTTCACGTTGTCGGTCACGGCGTGTTAGGGTCGGATTACAATAGGCAGGTCAGAGGTGCAATAAACACTACATACAAAGACTGGGTAAATTCTGCCGGCAGAATTTGGTTACCCTGTTTTTTTTTTTTTCATTTACCTCTCCGCGCTGGAACTACTTCGGGACAATCACGGAAAACTATTTAAATTCATAGCGGTTTCTTTTTGTTTTTGACGTAATTAGTCTGCTGGTTTTACGCGTTTCTGATCAAAATAGACGGAAGAAATACAGAATATTTTCATTCTACTGCGCGTTACAATTGACTGAGAAAGTTTCTATCTTGCGTATACAGGGTGTTCATGCTATTACTAGCCAGCGTTTTTCTTGCGAATAGTAAATATTAGGAAAAAAAATAAAAGAGGAAAAGGTAGTAGTGTTTTTTGTTGTATTCTCCAGAATGTCGAAGAAAAAACAGTGGAGCCGTGCGGCCACGGAAAAAAACGGCGACTTTATCTTAAGAGTTCTCGTTCTACTTTGCATTCAGGAAAATGGGCCATGCGTCTTTTCACGAACGTTCGCCCCTTTTTTTCTGGATCCCTAATTGCGTTGAAAGACCTACTTCGCACTAATAGGGAGAGAGCGAGAGAGCGAGAGAGAGAAAGAGAGAGAGGGGGATAGAGGGAGTGGGAAAAAAGGAGTGTGCGAAAATAGTTTACGTTTGTTTAGGCGGAACTTACAGATATCGGGTGAGGTCCTCGATGTCGACGAGCATCGAGTCTTGCTCCATGTGCAGGTCGTCTCGTCGCAGCAATCCCTCGACTAAAGCCTCGTTCAGAGCCGCGATTCTAGCGTGCAAATCGTTCGCTATTACTTGCAGCTGCGCGACGTTCAGCTCTGTCAGAAGTACTCGAGACAACCTGCGCCTGTCCTCGCCTAACTGCACGCCGACCTGAGAACGACAATGGCTTTTTACCTCGAGGAAACTTGAATGGAAATGTTTATAGGGCGACTATTGGATTCTGAGGAACAACGCGAGCCGAATAAAACCGGGGGGTGATAAGGAAAATTTTATTCTCGGGTTCCCCCTTTTTTCCCCTCAGTCCCCTTCTGTAAGAACTTTTAACAATGGACCGAAATGTCAAGCTTTCAAAACACCCAAAAAAACTAAAAACACTGAAAACTCAATAAATGGCACCCTGTCCCCCTAAAATCATATTCAACGCCGATGATAACAACCTCGAAATACACACGTACTTCCTACCAAATGAAAAAACCGGTAACCTCCTCGAGAAACTACAAAGAAACATGTTACCTGGCAAAACCGTATACTATGTTATGAATTTTTTTTTTCTATGGAGTTAATCGGCTTGGAACAGCACAATTGCCAGAATATTTTTTTGCTTTCGCGGTAGGGACGTGATAAATTTTTTTCACCCACTTTTTCCAGGCTGGATCGCACCATTTCGGTGATGGGGCTCTGTTTGAGCCTTTGCCTCTCCACCTCCATCTGCATGTGCGCCATTTCCTTGGCCTGCGCCAGTGCCATTCTGGCTTCAGTTTGTAACCTGGCCTGTCTGGCGAAGAAGTCGGCCTCGTCGATGGGAGCCGAATTCGAGTCCATGTCGAGCCTCAACGGAGGAAGACTGAGCACCTGAGGTCTCATCGGCATCTGTTTGTTCTGCTGTTGCTTCGAGTTCAGTGAGGTCGGCGTGGATCCCGGCGAAGCATCGTTCTCCGAGCACGGAGACTCCGTGTCCGAGGCTGTTTCGTTCATGAAGCAGATCTGAAGATTCATTCCTGAAGAGAGGAGAATGCGAGAATTAATCCTCCATTGGGAACTCATTTTACTGGACGAGAAGGTAAGCAGCTTGACTAATATTAACCCCATTTGCATCATTAGCGTATATATGAGCTCAATTTTCCTGGTCACTGCCATTATTCGTTAGCTAAACAATAGAAATGGACGGTGTTATTGGAGATGAAAGTAGTAATTCTGATTTCTTCTTATAATGCTGAGATATGAAGTTCTTTTACTTGTAGTCATTTTTCTACTTAAATATAATTTAAAAAAAATGTTTGGCGATAAAGGCCTTCCTTTCATATTTCTTTATGATGCAAATGGGTTAATTAATTGTAACTATTATGTTGGAAATCGTCCGGGTTTATTATAATTTCTTTAACAATTTTCTGTGTTTTTCTGAAACTACAAAATCGCTCTATTGAACGCTATTTGGAGAACATTACGTCAATTTATAGTTTAGATAAAGATTTATTCAGTGAACTGTACAGAACTGCTGGCGCAGCAATCGAATTTTCGATTGCGAAGCCTTGCGCAATTTTGGGTGATCAGTGTTGTTAGATTCTGTACGAGTTTTTATGCAGATATGGATTTTGATGGAGAAATTTATAAAAATTGAAACTTTAGGTGTGATCTTAGGTTAGGTGCGAATCAAATTTTATTAAATTCTTTTTAATATCGTGTGGTGTCAAAATTTAAGAAACTGACAATGCTGAAAATTCATAAACTCTGTTATCAAATTATTATTTTTCGAAAGTAGGTTGTAATTGCAAAGATTTCTTTAACTAGTAGTGAAAGCAGTCAAAATGTTGTTGACGTTTCTTAATGCGAACTTTGTCAATGCGATTTTGTGAACAAAAGTTCCAGGTAAATATTACTTGCCAAAAATTTATAAAATATGCTCTACTCGATTTAAAATATGCCAGACACTCGATTTTAGCCGATTTTAGATTTGTTTCGAACACAAGTGATCAAAAAAGTTTCTATCATTTATGTCTACAAAATATTGCACAAGCTTTCCAATCGTAAATCACTGTCAAGAACAAGAACCCTTTCACACTGTTACCACTCACGATGTAATTCCCGTGGATTAATTATTCAACGCCGTCAACATTGTCACACGTGGCTTCTCTGTTCGTGCCAAAATAGCACAATGGTAAAAAATCAATACTATGCAAACACAGAACGTTACATCTGCGTGTTCCTTCTTTAAAATTGCATTCGAGCACAAAAATAATAAATATTAAATTCTTAAGGCCACTCTTGCACAAATAGGCGCGTTTGCATCGATATTATCACTTTTCAAATAAAATCGCCGAAAATTTTCTCTTTTTGTTTATGAAGTACATTTACAATTTAAAAATACACATTTAGTAACACTAAACACTATTCATCGCACTGAAAATAGGTATATCTTTACCACGGTGGCTCTAACAATTTCATAAAAAATAATATGATGATGGTTAAATAACTTTTCTACTGCGGGACGGATTATTAGATTATTGTCGAAATCGTAACACTATCTCTCACACTGAAAACACTTAAAAATTTTATTTAGGAAACGTGTAAAATTGATACGAGTGTCGGATGGGGGTTAAACAACTTTTGCGATCCCGCGACGGATTATTAGATTATTATCAAAATCGTAACACTATCTCTCACACTAAAAACACTTATATTATCCGCACCGTGACTCTAAAAATTTTATTTAAAAAACGTGTGAAGTTGATACGAGTGACGGGCGGGGGTTAAATAACTTTTGCGATCCCGCGACGTATTATTGTCGAAACGGGGGAGGGAAACGTGATCGAGGGGTCCCGGGTGTTAGGGTTGGAAGTGATACCGACCGCTTTGAAGTCGCGACTGGAGGCTCGGCTTTCTTCCGCGTTCAGCGCGCAAGTCTTCAGCATCTGGACCCATCGCCAGCCTCCTTCGGATCTCTTCACGATCGTTCCGTCGCTGCGAACAGAGACACAGAAATCTGAAGAGTGCGACTACCCGTTACTCTCCCGGGGGGGGGGGGGTGGTGGTGGTGTACACCCCCGACTGAATCCCCCCGAGTCCCTTTGCCGCTGTTCACCGTATCGCAATCCCATTCGCGCGTGCTCCGGTGATACCATTAATGAGATTCACAACGTTTCTCCTCCACCGACTGCGTAATGCGCTGCGAATTACTCCGCGCCGGTCTCATTAATGGATCCCGTTTCAATCTAGCGGAACGAAAAATTTTCCCCTGTCCTGTCGCTCACCCCTTTGCTGGGAAACGAGTGGAAAAGTGGTTCGTTGCTTCCTTAAAAAATATTCGAAACGAGCCAAATTTTATCCTGGCTACTTAATATTTGCGCGCGTTCTACGAATTTATTCTTTAGATGAACTTTAAAATATAATTATAAAACTATAACTTGTCCGCGTTATAGTACAATAACCCAGTAGGAGGCCATGAATTTTTACGCACGTAAAAACTTGAATTTACGCTCTTTTTATTTAATTTTATTTAATTTTACAACATCAAGAATACGGTTCCACGTTCAAGCTCGTCGCAGGCGTCTTCCATGCATACGAGCTTGCAAAATATTGAAGGAATAATTAAGAAAATAACCCAGTAGGAGGCCATGAATTTTTACGCACGTAAAAACTTTAATTTATGCTCTTTTTATTTAATTTTATTTAATTTTACAACATCAAGAATACGGTTCCACGTTCAAGCTCGTCGCAGGCGTCTTCCATGCATACGAGCTTGTAAAATATTGAAGGAAATTTGACGTGTTATCCCTGCAATTAACACTAGAAGTACCGAACCAATCAAAATCAAATTATAAAAATGTTTTCATTAGAATTTTTTTAATGAGATTTTTCATCCAAGTACATGTTAGAGTAAAAATGATATTAGAATTGAATAGATGTAGTCTTCTCATTATTGCGAAGCGATATACATCAGTTGTATTTATGACTCGGTAGTTCCAGTGTTAAATTTCGAAACGTGACAATATTCCGCCGGTCGATCATTTTTACAGTTTTATAGATCCCTCGAATCGTATCGGGTAAGATATTGTTTCCCAGAAGCGACTGTTTTATTTCGCAGGGAATAGATAGTTTTACCAGTTCCGTAGTTAAACCGTCCGGAAGGAAATATTTCATTTTCAGTTTCGATCGGCATTCTTGGGAAATTTCTTATGGGGGCGTCGCGAGTATGGTTGCCCAGTAGAGAAGTCACACCTGAGTAGCTTCGGCCGGATCTCCCCGGACGACTCTATCGAATCGCATGACAAGATCTTCCCTTTCAGGCTCCTTCATTTCGTCGGATTTCTGGAACGGTTCGATCGCCATCTCTTCTGACTTTGGCTGTTCGTTGGCTGGCTCTTTATCGTCATCCTGATGCCCCAGAAATGAAAGCCCGGCTCGGTAATCGATACGGTCCATTATATGGCATTGACAATAGCGACTGACGACTGTACGAATGGCCATAAGGATACTCATTCTCAACTGCGACACGAGGACCGAGAACTCGATATACGAATTTTCCTCGGCTTGTTCGTTTAAATTAGCTGACCGAGAGACACTAATTAGGGGAGGCTGCATATTGAAACACGTGATTTTCTGGTTCGTCGGTTGTCAAAGACGTAGATCTGCTTCCGCAGCAATTTGTTTAATTGAGTAATCTATTTATACGCGCACTGCAATATTAAATCTCATTAAATGCGGCTCTGTAATTTGCGCCGTAAAATTGAAATTAAAATTATTTCTGTTCTACCGAATTATTTCTACCGAATTACCGATTATTTCCGCTACCGAATCTTCGCAGAATATATTTTCCATTCCGTTGTTTAAGAGTTAGTTGTTCAGCGATATTGAAGTTCGATTCGTTCAAGTTTCAATGTACCGCGTGTTTAACGTTAAGTATCCTCGTCGATGCATTCCCATTGGTTCACCTAGTTGAGCGGAAAAGAGTCATTGAACCGCGAAGGTTAAGTTCAGTTTTAAAAGCACTTGAAGCTCGGAGAGTCTGCCGGGAAACAGAGTTCTTTTTAAAAATCAATGTCCAGCCTCGTTTCGAGCCGAGACTTCAACGGGAATGAATGAGTTCGAATCATCTTGAGGAAATTTCGACAATTATGATTTTTTGAAGGGGAGGAACAATTTTGTCCCATTAGAATTGTTCCTAATAAAAGAATCGTGAAAATAGTATTTAAAATTTGACAGTGGTTCTAAATTTTTGTCATAGTTGCTCTTCTCGAAATACTAGGGTAAGGTACCCAATTACTGTGAGGGACCCAATTTTTACAGCACAGTGAATATTAAAAAAGAGATATTAAATTCAGAATTAATATATATTACAGTAATTGGTACCTCCACAATTAATTCGGATCCTTACCCCAGCTGAAACATGTTAAAAAATAAATAAGAAATCACGAAAAATTTAGAAAAATGATTCGCAATCGAATAAAAAGGTTAGAAAAATTCGCTAACGTTACAAAATGCGTGAGCAATATTTCAGCAACGTTAATTGGATCTTGATTTGTGTCGAGTCGCAGTAATCTTTCGCAACTTTCCTTTCGTTGCTATTATTAACTCGCTCGCGAATGTCAAAATTAGTTTTTTAGCGTCTAAACAGTCACGACCTACTTTCCCCTTCGTATATATACATATCGTAGTTAGCCTTCCGTGGAACAAGTGCAGGAAATAATTTTTCGGACAGGGTCAGTGAAACAAAGCGTTCATTGTCGATGGTCTATCGCGTAAACATGTTTTTCATTCTTTGTTGATAGCGTTGAAGGTTGTTCAATGTTTTCCTTGCGCAAGAGTAGACAATGTTAGATTTCTTCCAGCATTTGTTCAACATTTTATTCTGAATATTTTACGTCCGTTTCTGTCACAGAGAGTGTCGCAATTGTCCATAATTAACACAGAACGATTGAAACTTAATTGTAATTTGAAATTGTAATATTTTGGTATTTGTCTCGCACTAATTCACCATTTGTTCAAATCAAACTGAGCTTCTCGAAACAGAGCTATCGTTGTCGATAATAATTCCTAATAAGGAAAATTGCTCGGATTCAGCCGGCTTGTTCCACAACAGGGAAGCCAGGCAATTAGAAATAAATTGCAGCCGGCTTGTAGTCTAGACAAAATTCTGAAGCAGTGGTTGATCATAGTAGCTAATTATAGCTAACGAGGAAAGAGTGAAACTTTAAAACAGCAGTGAGAGAGTTACGTCCGAGGTTTGCTCACCGTTTTCCTAATAAGATACTTTATAACCTAAATTCACCGTTGTTTCACGTATCGACGCAAATCCCATAAACTGCTTTCGAATACTGCTTTTCATCTGTCTGTAATTAACCTTCATGGATTCCGCGAGTGAAAATTCAGTTCGTTACTAGAGAACCGTTTAAATTACTGCCAAAATGATTTATGATCGTGTTCTAATTAGAAATATTCTTGTATACATAATTTCGAGTAATATCTGATTTTGATATGCATGAAACCAATCAGTCGAAAATAAACATTCTATGGCCATTCGTCAGATCAGGATGAAAACATTAATCTTACGAGATCGAAGTCGTCGTAGGTAAAAGTGTACAGGTCTTTCACAAATCGGGAGTCCTTTTTATAGTGTCTCTTCGTCTTGCTGCTGCTCCCCATGATTCCAGATTCACTTTTCAATTCTTCTCGTCAATTCCTTTTGCGCGTCTCCACACTCGGCCACTTCACTATATTCTTGTATCGACAGTTTTAATCGTAAAAGTTAGCACAAGTCCATATTCCTCCAAGAGAAAGCTCACAAAGCACTCGCATACGCGTGTTACTCTGCACAACGTGCACACACTGCATCCTCCTTTTCTCGCGATACACCAGAAAGAAAGTTGTTCGAAGAATCCGACATGTCGCCGCCGAGATTGTTCTTCACGGAATGTTCTGTAATGACGACGATCCACTTTCTTCTTATTCCTGGCGTAACACCGTGCCAGGACTTCCGGACGGAAGTTACGAGCCACCTGTAAATTCCGTTCGTTTCCGGTCGTGTCGAAGAGGTATCTCTTCGAGGCAGAACGTTCTTGTCGTTTCCTTGTCGCGAATTTGCTTCGTTTTGTCACGAACACCGTCGCAATCCTGTTCGTTCATTCGTCTCTTCGTGTTCTTTGATTCATCGATATTCCCCAATTTTTATACGCTCGTAAAATTACGAGGAAATTATTAACCCCTTTATAGTAACCCCTCGCACTTCGAATTTTGCTTAATTATTTCTGAATCATTTAACGTGTGCTTCCAAAGACAGTACTAATAAAGACGGTACTAATTTTGAACAATTTTTCTCAATATAAAATATAATGCATTTTCAACGCTAGGTTTACGGAGCACTGAAACTGGCTATTTTGCATTACTTTATGAAGATAACGTGCTATCCACGCTTCTAGCAATATTTTAGAAATAATATGTACCCAAGGGGAAATAAATCAGCTAAATAATTTCTCATTTGTATCCTCAGAATCTTAATAATTGTAAATTAATATTTTAAATATTGTAAAAATAATATACACCCAAGGGGAAATAAATCGGCTAAATAATTTCTCATATGTATCCTCAGAATCTTAATAATTTTCAATTAAATTCTAGAACCCGAATAAAGAAGGTCTCTAAGAAAAATCGATATTTAATTGGCTGCGTCGCAGAAGAAATTTCGCTCCGGTCTCCCAACTACAGTTTTACTAATTGATTGGTCCCCCGGTTTAATTATTATTGCCCGCTCCGCCAACGAGGAAAATTACTTGGATCCCGCAATAGGAATCCTGGCGGGCTATTCTTCTAAATTATCCTATCGCGTAAATTGACATCGTTCGTTGATCTGCCTTCCAATTACGCGGACGTTGTTGCAGTGCGTCGCAGTTGCAACGAACTGGAAGCACAATTTAATTTCGAGCTGCCAATCTCGAGTCTCATCGATCTAGTTATTTATTAAACTACTTGGCTGTCGAGCTCATCGAGTTCACGAAGACCGAAAACAATACCAAACGCAAAATTGATAGTCTCGTTGGATCTATCGAAGAACCGAGAGCTCGTCACGCGACGAATATCAATGTCTCGGCGGGCAGCTCGCAGCAGCGAATCATCGTCGATGATAGTCGCAGTTGAAAAGCCTGAGATCATCGAACTCTCCTGAAACGAGTCTCGGATCGCCAGTTGAAAGCGCGACTCGCGGATGATTGTTCTCGAAGACGTGTCTCGCGTTATCGAACGATTAAACACCTCGAAATATATTCACTTTTTCTCCCAGGATTCACTGTGTCGTTTAGGTGTCGATCAAGGATTTCTGTTCGCCGCACTCGGTGCACTATAACCGCAGGATTACTCGCGTTTTTGCCATGGGACCGGCGCGAAACGAGAACAACACGAGACTGGCGTAAAGCGAGTCAAGTGAGCGGCGAACCGATCTTCCGGTTAGGTTTGCTCGCCTCGAAAGAGGTGGTGGAGAGCTGGTGCTATTAACCGTCTACGGAGGCTGGACTCTCGCGTTAGCTTTTCTCGGTCTTCGGTGAAAGTGGTTGCCGCCTCCGTTCGATGCGAACGCCTGCGTGCAATCGGTTTTCGGAATGGGAACGTTTTTTCGGTCCGCCGCCGGATCTAGGCAATCCCGTTCCTGCTTATAGTTGCTCGCCATCTTTCTAATTGACATTCTCATGCTCTCGAAACGGAGAATAATCGCTTCTTTAACGCTTTGACTGCCAAACTAGAAACCTCAAAAATTCGATGAAATCAAAGTAACTTATTTAACCCCTTGTACTACGATTTATTTCACGGTTTCAGTGATTAGAACTTTTTTGTAATTTATAATTTCCTGAAAAAAAAGAGAAAATTTATATCTGTTGTATGCCTATATGTTCTCCGATAGCTGTATATTAACAACGCCAAAATAGAATTTTATTTCGGTTTAAGGAAAATTAATAAGAAATATATTCATTGGACCCAGTTCAGGGTTAATAAAATTGGAAAAAATAAATGTATGATACTGAGTAGTCCTCCAACTTTCTTGAATTTTACGGATTCTAATCGAATTTGGTACAATGAATATATTAATGTAAAAATTCATTTTAAAACCTGGACAAATAAATCCGTTACCCACATATGGTTGACGTGGCAGTCAACGTGTTAACACTAGGTTCACTAGGTATACCCGTCAAAATTAGACCCCGGGTTCTAATATTCTTAATTTAAAATCAGTAAGATTCTAAGGATACACGTGAGAAATTATTTAGCAAATTTATTTCTTCGGGTATATATTATTTTTAAAATAGTGCTAAAAGTGTGGGTAACAAGCTTCTGTTATTTTTATAAAGTCGTCCAAATAGTCACTTTTACTGCTCCGCAAACCTAGTGTTCAACTGCAGTCCTTGAGACAGGAAAATTATATCTTCAGCGAAGGATACTAGAAATAGTGAAATCTCGTTCTGGATATTTTCCTGCAGTTTAATTTTGAATATTCTACAGTCTAAATTTGAATACTCGTGTGCAGAATTATAGGTTTACTCAATTACATTTCCCCGTAAAATATTCCCCGTGAAATCTCGTTTTTTATATTTTCCTGCAGTTTAATTTTGAATATTCTACAGTCTAAATTTGAATATTCTACAGTCTAAATTTGAATATTCTACAGTCTAAATTTGAATACTCATGTGCAGAATTATAGGTTTACTCAATTACATTTCCCCGTAAAATATTCTTCGTGAAATCTCGTTTTTGATATTTTCCTGCAGTTTAATTTTGAATATTCTACAGTCTAAATTTAAATACTCGTGTGCAGAATTATAGGTTTGCTCAATTGCATTTCCCCGTAAAATATTGCTTCACCTATTTAATTTTGAATTCTTTAAATTTTTAGTATAGTATTTTTCTAGAATTCTGAAAACAGAATTACAGTTTGAAGTATAATGCGGACATGTGTTACACGATTATAAGAATGTTGAATGTACTTTTGTACGTTTGTGTCTCTTACGTTAGATTCCCCAAGCGATCCCCAGTCTCTAGTCGATCCTTCGATCAGGATGAAGTCCTTCAGTTCGCAATTCTGCGAGAAAACTCGACTGAACTGGATGTGTATGCAAAGATGGTGTATCTCTCGTGAGTTGTACGCAACGTGCTTCGCTTGGCCGCTCATGCAAATCTTTTGACCTACGGCTGCCTCGACTTTTAAGGTGCAGTGATACGTTATCTCGAGATGCTACGCCAACAGACGTCTGTTAAAAACTGGTCTGTAGATAATATCCTCGTGTTTTCGGTACGCGGAGCACTATAACATCATTCGTTCTCTCGTTGCGTGAATCATCGTTATTAAAATACAACGAACCGCTTTCTGGTTACTAACAAAATTGTTTTTCACTTAATCCATTTGCATCATTAGCGTGTATATACACTCAATTTTCCTGGTCGCTATCACCGGAGCGTATATATATATATACACTTAATTTTCCTGTGATCACTATGTGTCACACGGTCACTATCATTATTCGTTAGCTAGAGAATAGAAATGGAAGGTGTTGTCGGAGATGAAAGTAGTAATTCTGATTGTAACGAAGAAGGAATTAAGCCACTGAAACGAAGACGAATTATTGAAATATGATCGGATAGCGATGATGGCCTTCTTTTCATATTTCCTTATGATGCAAATGGGTTAACTGTGTTTCATTTAATGTGCAACAATTTTTAAGGTGTCGTTAGAAAGCAGAAGCTTCGATCTTCAAATCTACGTTAGATTCAGTCTCGATAAAAATTTTCCAAAGTTTCCAGAGACGTTCAACTCGTTTTTTTTTTTTTTTAATTACAACTAAATCGAAAATCCAACGATCGAATACATTCCCGATGTGTCGCATATCGTGTTCGCCGGTTGTATAGATCGTCTCCGCGCCGACATCCGTTTCCTGTTCCCCTATTTCCATACAATGGCCGCTGCACCGGCGAATATAGATCGTCTGTGCATTTAATGAGACTCTCGCTATCGGGACCTCGAAAGGGAGTCGTAAACCTCGTCGACCTTATTTTCTGCGTCAATAATCCAGAAAATACTCGCGCGAAACATGTCGGGGAATTAACGCGGAGTGGCTTTCCTCTTCTACGCCCGCGGCGTGATCCCCGGAGCGGAGCGGAGCAGAGCAGATTTTGCGGGAGCGAGCTGGGATTTCAGCTCTGACCTCTTTTCCTTCCACTTTATCTGGCCGAGGCCCATTTAAACGAGCGTTCCGCGGGATTCGTTACTCGAAAGTTTACGTAACCATAATCGACGCGGATCTGCTAGTTCGACGACTACACTTCGCCGGGGTAATTGGGTTAATTGAATCTCGAAGAAAGCCGCGAGAAACGTACTCGCTGCAGTGCTCTGTGCGTTTGCGGTTCGCGAGAGAGCACACTAGTCGAAACTCCATTGGTCAGGCGCCAAGTTCAATGAAATTGTCCATAGTCGAATTTGTTTTAGGCAAGCCTAAGTTGGTCTTGTTTTCACTTTTGTTGGTGTGTTTTTTCCATTCTCGTTTCATCCGGTTGTTTGTGCTTCGATGAAAACTTAAATTGTCCAATCTAGACCTTTTCGGTGAACCCACAATTTAATAGAATTTAATCAAGCAGCAGTAGTAGCAATTTATTCCGTGTCTTTTGAAATATTCCACTCAGCTCTGCTTTCTTGAAATTCATGAAAGTTCAATGACCTTACTGCGTATCTTTGTGCACTTATAGCTCACAGAACACTTCGATCCTGATATCTAGACCTTGATGGTAAATTGTAGAGAATATTGTACAAGAACCAGTAACATAGACTTAACAAAGTACTGATCAAAATTGCAACTTCTAAAATTACTGCTAAAATTTAATTCCAGTCATCTCGTTCATTGATTCCACACACCTCGGTAACAATTTTCAAAAAATGTACATATCTTAACACTAGAACTACCGAACCAGTCAAAATGACTGGTTCCTAATTTTTTCTTTCACAATTACTCAAAGTATAAAAATGTTTTCATCAGAATTTTTTGATTGAACTTTTTCATTGAAGCACATGTTAGAGTAAAAATGGTATTAGGTTTGAATAGATACAGTCTTGTCTTCATTACAAAGCAATATTCATCTGTTGTATCTATGACTCGGTAGTTGTAGTGTTAAGAAAGATAAGAATTTGTTACCATTCTTGTTTGCGTTTGTGTTGAACTTTTTCATTGAAGCACATGTTAGAGTAAAAATGGTATTAGGTTTGAATAGATGTAGTCTTGTCTTCATTACAAAGCAATATTCGTCAGTTGTATTTATTACTCGGTAGTTGTAGTGTTAAGAAAGATAAGAAATTGTTACCATTCTGGTTTGCGTTTGTGTTGAACTTTTTCATTGAAGCACATGTTAGAGTAAAAATAGTATCAGGTTTGAATAGATACAGTCTTGTCTTCATTACAAAGCAATATTCATCAGTTGTATTTATTACTCGGTACTTCTAGTGTTAGGAAAGATAAGAATTTGTTACCATTCTGGTTTGCGTTTGTGTTGAACTTTTTCATTGAAGCACATGTTAGAGTAAAAATGGTATTAGGTTTGAATAGATGCAGTCTTGTCATTGTTACAAAGCAATATTCATCAGTTGTATCTATTACTCGGTAGTTCTAGTGTTAAGAAAGATAAGAATTTGTTACCATTCTGGTTTGCGTTTGTGTTGAACTTTTTCATTGAAGCACATGTTAGAGTAAAAATGGTATTAGGTTTGAATAGACGTAGTCTTGTCTTCATTACAAAGCAATATTCGTCAGTTGTATTTATTACTCGGTAGTTCTAGTGTTAAGAAAGATAAGAATTTGTTACCATTCTGGTTTGCGTTTGTGTGGAGCACAGACAGTCGAATCGTCGCAGCGCCGTCGAATTTCACGTTTCAGTAGAAATCGATGTCGCCTGTTCTTATCGTCAGCACACCCACCGCATCCTTTGGCTCTTTATTTAGACGGATCGAGTCACAGAGTTTATCGGGCACGCACCACGTATGATTACGAGTCAGTCCCGGTGTGTATACATATATCTCGCCCTTCAACGAGACCGATCCAATCACGTCACGTGAGCATTCATTCAGCGTTATCGTGTGCTGTGCTTTATCCGTGAAAAACGGTCGGTCAGGTGAGCCGTGAAATTACTGCCTCTCTCCCTTTATGCGTCGCGAGGACTCCACCAATTACGATGCTCTTTACCGGCGTGCACACTCGAGAGTCTCGTTTTCACACATTCGTTCTCGCGAGACGGTCATTTGCGTAACGTTAATCAACGCTGTTCGAGTGTGATTCATAAGCTCGATTACGCGTCTATCCGCTTGGCAATTCGAAAATTAAAACTGCCGGATCTTCTTGGAAAACCTAAATCAGTTGCAATTCACACGGTGACTAATAGTTGGCACCTGAAATTGGTCTTTTTAGAGTCGTTGCAGAGTCAATAGTCGCAGTTGCAATAATTTTTTTTTTTTTTAGTTATTTTATCAACGGGGAATCGAGTTGTATTGTCTTCCTCGTGCGATGAAACAATCTTCATGCGGTATAGTTTGTTTTAAAATGACAAATTAGATAGACGCGATAAAAAGAGTTTGTACGCGGTTCCAATTTCTTCGTAGAGAAACCTAAGTAAGTTGCAATTCACACGGTGACTAATAGTTAGCACCTGTAATTGGTCCTTCGCTTTTCAGTGTCGTTTCAGAGTCAATGGTCGCAGTTGCAATCATTTTTTGGAGTTATTTTATCAATGGGGAATCGAGTTATATTTTCTTCTTCGTGCGATGAAACAATCTTCACGCGGTATAGTTTGTTTTAACACGTTCACCGCCATGTCACCCATATATAGGTGACGGAATTATTTGTTCAGGCTTTAAAATGAATTTTTACGTTAATATATTCATTGTACCAAATATGATACATTTAATTTTTCTCAATTTCAATTTTATTAAATAACTTACTTTGATTTCATGGAATTTTTTAGCTTTCTTGTTTGGCGATCAAAGTGTTAAAATGACGAATAAAAGAGATAGATAAAAAGAGTTTGTCCGTGGTTTCAGTTTCTTGCAGTCTACGTAGAAAATGTTTGTTTTGCATAAAAATCCGCAGCGGTGACTCGATTTGTTGACCCTAATCTCCGAGTTGTGTCCCGTGCTAATCTTGGATGAATGCGATTTCGCAATTGTGCATGCGTCGCGCCCACAAAGCGCGTCCTTAAATATCCGCATTAGCATGCAAATATTGCACACATTCATGCTAATAGAACAGACACGATTTGCACACGCGCGTGCCACGGTGAAAGGTCGGCATACTACGTTTCTCGGCAAGAGAACGAAGAAGCGAATTTCTACGTTCTTCGAGTTTTGCTTTCGAGGATATTATCGACTTTCTTGCGAAATTCGATGCTCGCGCGGATTTCACCGATGAAAATTGCAGGAGACACACTTTGTTACACGATGATAGGCAATCGGATATAAATAATTTCCACTCACCCGGCGTTCCTCCTCGCGTGCGGCTCTCAGGTGCGATTCGATCGCGTCCAAATCGATCTTCGGCATCGCTGTTTCGATGTTATACACCTCGAAGACACCTTTAACAGGAAAAATGGTGGCACAATGAACCCCAGAACAATGAAATCACTGCATCCCACCTCCACGCGTACGTACAATCTTGTAATTACCAATAGAATACCCTGGCCGCGCGTGATTGACATTATAATACTAAAAAGTGGTACGCGAGTGGGTTAAAATGATTTTCTAAGCGAATAAATTAAATAGCTATACAGAAAATATCTGTGCTGAATTGTTTAGAAAAATATCACAAGGGCCCTTTTAAATTAAGTCTCCTAATACTTTATAAAATGCCTTTACTATTTTATCAAGTGGACACCCGGTACCGAACATTTCCAGGATAGCGTATAAACTTGAAATAACCGTGACGAAGATAATTTTGCGAATAAATTAAATAGGTATACGGAAAATATCTGTGCTGAATTGTTTAGAAAAATATCACAAGGGTCCTTTTAAATTATGTTTCTTAATTTTATTAAGTGAACACCGGGTACCGAACATTTCCAGGACTGCGTATAAACTTGAAATAACCGTGACGAGGATAATTTTGTTTCCAGAGCGGCATTAAATTATAGACTATTTCCACTCCATCGATGCTGTGAACGATGTTTAAAAATCTATAAGAAGAGTTAACGTTGCATACACTTTTCTACGTAGCTTTCCCAGCGTACAAACGAGCCTCTTCGGTGATCATCGACCCGGCGTTTTCGATGATTTACGAGAAGAAAGTGACAAGATGATTCGACGGACGCACTAACCGTGGAATCCGAAGAGCGACAGCGAGCATGAGAGCGAAGTCGTCGACGAGAGGGACACGACGGTGAAAGAAAACGTGTCACGCACAGGCGATACGCGACAAGGTACTTTTATTGTCCTAAAGATTACGCTAATCGTGCGGGCTTCCTGCGCGACAAATGTGGAAAATGGTAAACTAGCTTCGTCCAAGATTATTCGTGTTTCCCTCCTTCCCGTCGTAATCGTGCCACGTGACCCTCGGAGCTCTCTCGCATGCGGTTTATTGTTTGCTATGGCTCCGCGCCGTGAAATTTCACTTCTGTTAAGCAACCGCGAATTAGACGCAATCGCGTTTCCGCAGGCGCAAAACGGCCCCCGAGCGGAAACTTCCGCTTCCGGCCGGGGATGATTTTACCGTGAACAAACTGAATCTGTAATTTCCTCGGCTGGTCGACAAAAAAAAAATTGAAAATTTCCCAAACGCTCCTTCACTGGAAACAGCGATGAAGAATACAGCCAGAAGGTAGAAAAGTTTTTCAAAATAATGGACCCAGTTTTCGTGGCCTATAATATTAACCAGTTAAGCGCGTTTGACTTATTTGAAATTATTTCGTTCGAATTATTTGTCCAGGTTTTAAAATGAATTTTTACGTTAATATATTCATTGTACCAAATTTGATTGGGATCTGTAAAATGCAAGAAGATTCGAAGACTACTCAATATCACACATTATAATTATTTTCAATTTTTATTTTATTAAATAACTTACTTTGGTTTCTGGTTTGGCACTCAAAGTGTTAATGAATTGTTCATTTCTTATCGAATAAAAATGTAATTCTTACATTATAACACCGGCAATTGTCCTGCTTTCGACGTGTATATTCGTCATTGTTCGATTTTAATTCCGTGCCGCGAGGGATTTTTAAAATTAAATTCCACAGTTAACTGGTAAAAAAAAACAGCCTAATCTTCGGTTGTCAAGTTGCACAATTCCCGAGAACGTACCTGGCCCGATATCCGCGTCAGCCCGCCGTTTGTCCGGGCGTCTCTGTGCGTTGGTAACTCTGATTTGTTGCTGTTGTTGTTGCTGTTGTTGTTGTTGTTGCTGTTGCCTTCTCTTAGCTTGGTTCCTCGCCATCTTCTCCTTTTTCCTGGTGTCGACGCTGGACGCCTCCGGGAAATCGCGATCGAACAGTTTGTTGGAGTCCTCTATGGCGTCCTTCCTCATGGTCATGACGGAGGAGGACCGGGAACAGCCGTGAATGTGATCCATGGTCTCCATAGCGACAACGTCCGGCACCGGTTGCACGTATTTCTCGAGATCGACCCCGATGTCCCGGCCGATGCTCGAGAGAAGATCGATCTCCTCGAGCTTGGTGTAGGTGGGCTGCTCCTCCGGATAGCTGTCGGTGTCCGAGTTGCTCTCCGAGTCGTCCTCGGCAGAGCCGTTCGACGTCGCGTTTTGACGGTTGCCTATTTTGGATCGAGCCTGGTGAGGCAACTCCTTTGCCTCGCGTATCAAATCGATCTGCTCCACCACGATGTCCTCCGGCTGAAACAGACCGTCCGTCGTTAGCCTTTCCATTCGTCGTTCGAACGGTAAACACACACGAATCCCTTTTTATTTCGCTTCCACGTTCAACCCGAACCTCCGAATTCAGAGTATATTTTCGGAAGTGGTTCCAGACACCTAGATCTCTTCAGGCACTTTTGGTGCAGTGTCTTCCAAACATGGAATTGTTTATTCAGGTTTTAGAACGAATTTCTTCAAGAGTTCTTCTCAATATTATAAATAGACTGCGGATTTTACCCATTTATGACAACAAAAAAGAAGGCGTATTTTAAAACGGTAGAAACGTTAGAAAGATTTTAAAATGCTGTTAACATTATTTTCAACCTATTTTGCCTTGAGTAATTTACTATATGATTCCTGTCAGTTTTTTTTTTCATCGATATAGCAACAGACAGTATTGTTCTTACGGAATATTTTCTACAAGGCCAATTTATTTGGGGATGCTTTGCCTTGAGTAATTTACTATTTTCAACCTATTAAACATATTAACCCCTTGCACTACGATTTGGTTTACGGTTTCAGTGACTAGAACTTTCTTGTAATTCGTAATTTCCTAAACAAAGGAGAAAATTTATATCCATTGTATGCCTATATCTGTACATTAACAACGTCAAAATAGAATTTTATTTCGGCTTAAAGGAAATTAATAACATACAGATTTATTAGACTCTGTTCAGAAACTTCATCGCGAGTCTGACTCGATATCGTAGGGCAAGGGGTTATTCTTAGAAAATAAATGTCTATTTCGCTCTAGTTTGTTGCAATTCAGGTAGAAAATTTCTATTTTGCATAAAGATCCGCAGTATAATTATAAATCTTAACCCTTGGCATTCGAGTGGTGACTGCAAGGCTAAAAATTGTTGTATCATTCAAAATATTTTTCACATTATTAAATTTGTTCGTATTTAATAAGTCACTTCGGTATTGTACAAGTAAATTGCAATTCTAAGTCGGAAGAAATGTTTTGTTTTGGAGTTAAAATTAGCTTCGAGCGCAAAGTGTTAATTTATCGTTATGCTAAAACTCTTGAACGTCCAGACTTCTGCATTTAGAACACTTCAGGCACAAAATATTATTATACTTTGTCCGCGTTAGAGCTTCGTTTATCAACCTTTTGGGGCTCGAGCACTAGACATTGTTTTAACGTACCCTGATAAAAGAAAATGACAGATTTACCTACTGGTAAATATGCTGAAGCTATTTTTCTTAGCTTGTCACCGTCTTGCTCCCTCATCCCCTCCCCTCACCCCCGCTGGAAACAGACATTGACATCACGCAGCCAGCGGAGGAAGAATCATAGTAGTACCATCTGGCATTCAGTTACCAAGTGGAAGCAAGACCGTGGTTAAGGCCTCAGGAAATTTCTGATTAGCGCAGTCGCATAACTACGACGTGAAAACAGTTTTGTGCTGCTCTGTTTCAAAACGTTGAACGTGCAGCGAACGCGTTAAAACGACCCGTGCTCGCATACGTTTTCACCGTAGTTAATTGTCAAATTGTTAAACTGTGCTCGAAGATTGTACCTTTTCTTTGATATACTATGCCGGTGCTGTTCCGTGGACTCGATATTGCAAAATTCCTACTTATCAATGCCCGTGGTGCTCGAAATAGAATACAGCGAAGGCGATCAAGTTTCCCGAAAGAATTCTACTAATTTAGTTTGTGTGCTCCGTTGCGTCACGGTGAATTCGTTCCGTCATTCGGTGCAACATCCTCCCACTTTTTAACGTGTTTCTTAACCCCTTGCCTTACAATAACGAGCCAGACTCGTGATGAAGATTCTGAATAGAATCTGATAAACGTGAACGTTATTAATTTCCTTTAAACCGAAATAAAATTCTATTTTGTTGTAGTCGACATACATATATCATTTGGAGAAAACATAGGCATACAACAAACATAAACTATCTTCTTTTTCTATGAAATTTTGAACGATGAAGCATTTCTAATTATTATAATGAGAAATTAAATAGTAGTGCAAGGGGTGAAAGTGTCTATTAGTTTTTGAATATTCGTGGTATGGGACATCTCTTGAACTAGTAAACTCGGTATTTCGATTATGAAGTGTGTGTGTTCTTCTACGTTAGGTGAATGTTCTCAAGACTGAAATTTTCTTTACGGAAAACGATCCATTTTCTACAGGCACAAATAAAATACGGCAACTTGTTAAAACAATTGGCACGCAGTCATTCGGTGCAACATCCTTCCATTTTTTAATGTGTTTCTTAACACGTTGACTGTCATGTCACCCATATTTGGGTGACGGAATTATTTGTCCAGATTTTAAAATGATAATTTTTACGTTAATATATTCATTGTACCAATTTTATATTAGAATTTTTAAATTTCAAGAAAGTTGGAGGACTACTCAATATCATATATTTAATTTTTTTCAAGTTTTATTTCATTAAATAGTTCTTGCTTTGATTTTATGGAATTCTTGAGATTTCTAGTTTGGCAGTGAAAGTGTTAAAATGTCTATTAGTTCTTGAATATTCGTGGTACGAGACATCTCTCGAACTAGTAAACTCGGTATTTCGTTTAGTGGATTATGAAGTGTGTGTGTGTTCTTCTACGTTAGGTGAATGTGTTCTCATGACCAAAATATTCTTTACGGAAAACGATCCATTTTCTACAGGCACGAATAAAATACGGCAACGTGTTAAAACAATTGGCACGCAGTCATTCGGTGCAACATCCTCCCATTTTTTAATGTGTTTTTTAAAATGTCTATCAGTTCTTGAATATTCGTGGAATGGGACATCTCTTGAACTAGTAAACTCGGTATTTCGTTTAGTAGATTATGAAGTGTCTGTTGTTCTTCTACGTTAGGTGAATGTGTTCTCATGACCAAAATATTCTTTACGGAAAACGATCCATTTTCTACAGGCACGAATAAAATACGGCAACGTGTTAAAACAATTGGCACGCAGTCATTCGATGCAACATCCTCCCATTTTTTAATGTGTTTTTTAAAATGTCTATCAGTTCTTGAATATTCGTGGTATGGGACATCTCTTGAACTAGTAAACTTGGTATTTCGTTTAATAGATTATGAAGTGTGTGTGTTCTTCTACGTTAGGTGGCTGTTCGTAATGTTCTCATGACCAAAATATTCTTTACGGAAAAACGATCCATTTTCTACAGGCACGAATAAAATACGGCAACGTGTTAAAACAATTGGCACGCAGTCATTGAACGCATAGATCAATCCAGGAACCAGAAAGATGTGTCGGGACCCACCTCGCCGGCCTCGCTGGTCTTTCCAGAGTCGGGTATCTCCTCGATTTCCGGAAACTGCAGCGTCTCCTTGACGCTGGTCGTCAGCTCGACGATCTCGACCTCGACCGGTATCTCCCGTTCTCGTTTCTCTTCCAAAATCGCCTCGGACAGATGATCGTCGGTGGTCTCGGCGACCGTGTCCGCGAGAGCCTCTTCCGGTTCCAGCACGGTCAGATGCGTCTCCGCCTCGACGACGCCGTTAACGATCTCCGATTCCGGCGGTAAGATCTTCTCCTCGGTCCTCGAGTCCTCCACGCTCTTCACGTAGTTGATACACTTCTCCGAAGGCGGCACCACCGACTCGTACAAAGACGTCACGGTCTGCGAACAGAGAAGTCCGATCCCGACGATTAGAATCTCGCGGGCTGCCTAATTGAAAGGCGAGCGGAAACCGAGCTTCCCTTCAGTTGATCCCTGGTTTCCCTACCCTTCCGAAAGGGCTGATCATTTTAGAGAATCAATGTCCCCACCTATAGACGCTATGGTTCTCAATACGAGTCGTCTTATGCTGATTTTCGGCCATTTGTTCGCGAAGAATCGTAGCGGAAGAGTTTCGAGTTTGCGACTGTGAGTTGTTTCTAAAAACAGTTCTAAAAACTGTTTCTGCCAGGTTATTGTGTACCTAAAATGTTACGTAGCAATGCTGTGACTAATGTTCCCCGGAAAAGCTCTTTCTTTAAACAATGGTTCAAGAGCTCCGTGCAACAACCTGGTATGTCCCAATTTTAGAAATTATTTAGAACAAACGGGAGCGTACAAAAACTTTTTCTGCGCGTGCTATAGTACAATGAAACCCCGTCAGTGGACTGTGAATTTTTATGCAAAGTGAAAAGTGTGGTCAGATGAGTATTTATTAATTCTCTTAATCGTTCGGTCCTGTCGAAAATGATACAACTGTGCTTTTAAATTCCTTATTTCGCATTTGATCTATTCCTTCTGTTGCGAATGTATAAAATTCGAGTCCAACCAAGTTCTTCTTTTTGAGTCGCTTAACCCATTTGCATCATTAGCGTATATATGCGCTCAATTTTCCTGGTCACTGTTATTATTCGTCAGCTAAAAAATAGAAATGGAGGGTGTTGTTGGAGATGAAAGAATTCTGATTTTTTCTTATAATGCTGAAATATGAAATTTTTTTACTTGCAGTAATTTTTCTACTTAAATATAATAATAAAAACAAAAGTTTGCTGATAAAGGCCTTCTTTTCACATTTCCTTATGATGCAAATGGGTTAACCCCCGCCACGAGCAATCAACAACAACCTGTAGAACTTTGAATAAATACAATTTCGCTGAGGAAAGGTCGTTGCACCGTGGTCTGGAGGTTCGCTCACCTGTATGTTGAACTTGGGCTTCTCGTAGAAGATCTTCCTCTGGTCCTTCTGTCCGCAGAGATGGTTGATGCTGTCCTCGATGTTGTTGTTGTACTCGTTGTCGTTCTCGACGGGCCTGGCGTTGATCTCGTTGAGTCTGGCGTAATCGGGACAGCTCTCGTGCTCGTCCTCGGTCAGCTCCGTGTCCGATAGAAGAGACGGCGCCAGGTGTTGAAAGCCGGGATAGTTCGGGTTGACGATGCCGAAGCAACCTGAGAGCAGATTTCTTTCCTCGGACCAGTCGGACCACTCGGACGAGTCTTCGTGAGAAGAGGAGTTACGCCCTGCGGAATTTCATGCTCGTTGCACATTGCCGGAATAGTGAATAATCGCGGGGATCGCGGGCGACAACGACGGCGACACTGACTCATCGTCGCAGCTGCCACGCGCTCTGTCCAAGCCCCGGGGATTTCATGATTGAACCGTTTCATTAAAGCACACGCGTCGTTCCGATTTCCTCGTAGCGAGCCTAATCTATACCCCGGACCTATTACTCATCTCGTCGGGGCACCGAGTCGCTGTCGAAACTGCCCAGTGAGCCTCTGTACTTGGTTATGCACTGAATTCTCAATTTTACAGAGGTTTTCTTTACAAACACGTAAAATCTAATTATAATCGTAATCATTAGACAACAGATCATTCTAGAAAAATTGTTACCAGGCAGTAATTTCCTTGCTCCATCGCTTCAAGTTTGTCTTACAGCAACAATACTTGGACGCTTTTAAAAATCGTATAACTTTGTTAACATTGGACCATACGACTTGTATTTTTTTTTTTAAAGAAGAAGTTAGCACATCTGGTTTTGCATACATAAAGTGAGAAAAATGTTTTACAAAAATTGCAACTGGTCGAAATTGCAGAGACAGTAGTAAAAGTTGTGTTTTCAATCAAACATTTTTCTCACGTTATGTAGTGATCCAGTTGTTCTAACTTCTCGAAAAAATTCAAGTAGCATACTCCAATATTGACGAAGTTATGCGATTTTTAAGATCGTCAGAATGTTAGTTGCTGTCACCGTACATCCATATTAACACGTTGACTGCCAAACTGGAAACCTCAAAAATTGCCTAAAATCAAAGTAAGTTATTTAATGAAATAAAAATGGTAAAAAATTAAATGTACGATATCGTGTAGTCCTCCAACTTTCTTAAATTTTACAGATCCTGATCAAACTTGGTACAATGAATGTATTAACCTCTTGCGCTACAATATCGACTCAGACTCGTGGTGAAGATTCTGAACAGAATCTAATAAGTATGTATGTTATTAATTCTCCTCAAATTGAAATAAAATTCTATTTAGTTGTAGTTGATATATATCCTTTGCAGAAAACATAGGCATACAATAAATATAAACTATCTTTTTTCCTATGAAATTCTAGACGACGAAGTATTTCTCACAATCATTAAGGTAAATGCACCAGTGGTTGACCATGTACCAGTAGTTGACCATGTACCAGTAGTTGACCATTTTATAGAAAAACATGAAAAATAAGGTTTTTATAAGCTGTGCACTTTTGATGAAAGTGAACTTCGGATGCCATGGCGTCTGTTGTTTAAATTTCAAAACAATAAGAACATTTCAAACCTTATTTTTTATGTTTTTATATAAAATGGTCAACAACTGGTGCCTTTACCTTATAATTACAAAATAAATAGTAGTAAAGGGTTAACGTAAAAATTTATTTCAAAATCTGGACAAATAAATTCGTCACCCACATATGGATGACATGTCAGTCAACGTGTTAATGCTGTTGTACGGAGAAAGATATATTGATTTGCTTGTATGTTTGTAGGAGAAGTCGGTGGAGATTTTCGGGTGGACATTTTTGAAAAAATTACCTTCGTAGTCGGCGAGGCTCTCGACGGAGCTGTTCCTGCGGATCCTGGGCACCGATAGGTTGTTGTTTAGGTTGCCGGCGTCGTTGATGGCGGTATCGATCCGGACGTTGTTGTCGCGGGTGATGGCCAGCGAGGACCACGTGGTGGTGTCCTCGGCGACACGGAAATCCTCGGTGTCCTCGACGGTGTAGTCGGCCGACGTCGGGCTTCTGACCACGGATACCGTGGTCGTCGTGTTCTCGTTCCGATTCTCGATCTCCTCTGTGCTCGGCTGGTTCTGCTCGCTTCTACGTAGCTGACTGCGAGCGAGACAGAGAAATGAGTCCAAGTGGATCGATACGTTCCGTTAGCCGCGGCCCGTACGATCTATGACGATGCAAATATAGTCAGCACACCTACGTAAAGACGTCTGCCGAGGCAGCCGAGAAAGAGCTACCATCGTCGGCGCCCACCCACACGGTCACGACGAATCGGCTCCGAAACCCTTTCGCTCGTTTCGGCCCGGCTTCGATTCCCCCCCACGACCACGAGGCACCCGAGAGTGTCAGCTGAACCGGCGAAACATCGATCTCCACGGTCGCTTTTTCCCGATTCTACCCCTCTTTTACTCCCTTTTTTTTTTCTTCTTCTCTTTTCTCTTCGACGTGGGTGCTCGACACCTTTACGCCCGCGCGATATAGCACGGATGACGACTACTCGTTCAACGATGCGCTCAGATACTTGTTCTGCGATCAACACTGGGCTTTTACGGATCCCTAGAAATTACTGTTCTATATTATTCTGTGAAAATAACCAGAATTTATCTACACTGGCTCGCGAAAGTGTTCGAACGACCTTTAAAACGGTACAACTTTTTTAAATTGGACCAAACGACCCGACTTCTTTGAGCAATTAGAAGAATTGGCTTACCAAACGACGTGGAAAAATGATTTTTAAACAATTTCAATTCAAGCTCGGAATTATAAGGGCAAATGAAAAAGGCATTTTCCAAAACTTTTTTATTCGAGCCTGTAATGAAAATTTAAAATATGCGTTTCGTAGATCTGTGTTGGTACTCACGTATTGAAAATGTCATTGAAATCGGCTGACGCAGATAAAAATGGCACGCATCGAAATATGTTAGAATCTGAGGATTGTAACCCATTTGCATCATAAGGAAATACGAAAGGAAGGCTTTCATCGCCATACATTTTTTTTTAATTAAGCTAGCTTTTAATTAAGTAAGCCCAGTGTTAAACGCGCGATGCATTTGAATCGACTGTTCGAATAGCACGGATTGGAGAGAGCGTGGTGTTTTTTTTTTATTTTTGTGATCGCATTGTCGTTTGGCATTTTCTTAATCGCAGCATACCAATCGTACAGACCTCGGAGTCGCGCGCACACATATATATATCTAACTGTTATATAGTGTCAGTGCAAAAGAACGAAGTCTGTCTAGGAGAGATCAAACAGAGCAGGCGTCGTATATAACACGATCGTCAAAGAACGTAAAGAAAAACAATGGTAAGCAACGCAAAAAAGTACGTCCAAGCGCGCGGGTTCAAGAGTCTGATTGCCGAACGGGGCTCGACGGTGCAATTAGTGTGCTGTATCGTCAAGGTACGGGGTTGGTGGCCGTAGATCTTGAATCGTGTGTGGATCGAACGTGTTGGTCAAGCCGCGCCGAGAGTAGTCATGGTAAAACAGTCTTTTCTCGATGTATGTCGCAAACACCTCGCTGATAAAAGTCGCAGGACTCTCCCCACCACCGCAAGGTATGCCTCCTCAGACTTGTAGGAGTGTAAACATAAGTGGAGTGGTCCAAGAGACCACTACTGATCCAATAGAAAATTTTATTTATTTTAACTGTAACGTTTTAGGTTTTAACTTTAACTTTAATGCAATTTTAATTTTAATGTAGTATTTACATGTGTAATGAACGACGCAAAGAATCTCCTGGACGATATATGTCGCTGACAAAGCTGGTGTTGTTGACGACATATATCGAGAAAACACTGTGATCGTAACGCTAAAATACTCGCATGGCGGCGTGCACACAGATCATCGTTTCCCAGCAACATCCGAATTCACTATAGACAGATCTATCGCGAAGCGTAAATGATCTATCTAGCATAAATGAAACTAGAAGATTCTCGTGTGTTGGTACTCTAATAGCGGGATAGGGGATAGACGTGTGATGATTCACAATCAAACAAATATATTACGAGTACGTTTATTTAATAAACAAAAGTCTCCGTGAATTTTTCTTCCATGATCCTTCGTATCTAATAGATCGTCTGGAGCTCTGTGGGTGGCAAAAAAAGGGGGTTCATGCGACAATCACTTATGATGACGTGTATGTGCATTTGTTTTTATTCGTGTGTCTTGTTGTGTGTGTGTTGTAGAATGCGGTTCGACAACGGGGCGAAATATTTACAGTTGGTGGACACCGATCAACTAAATCAGGGCCTGGGATTAATAACTGGTGTTAATTACTCGGCAACATCATATATATGTAAGAAGCACGCATATATATATACCCAGAATGCATGTCAAAGAAAAAGTATAGGTGGAACGATAAAATGGTAAACTGCATGATAAAATGGGGACCGTTTAGAGTCAACACTAACCTTCTGGTTTTCCTTCTCAGTTAAATGCCTTCGCGTTGCTAATAATAAGGTTTGGAATAAATAATCTACAATTTACACTAGGTAAGTAAACATCTAAAGCAATCTGATCACGGCTAGATCTCCGTGGAGCTACGCGTTCGATTCGTGAGCTAATTGCTAGTACTACGATGACGATTACTCGAGTTGTGAGTCGGCCGAGATAATAAGAGCTAGTCTATGAGAACGGTAGAACATGGAGATTGGGGCAGGCTTATGGTGTTTAATTCTACAGTTGAGTACAGGATGATCTCTGGCGAAGGCTGTCCGGAGATTCAGAAACTTAGCGATCGTGATAAACAAAACGACAGGCGTGAATTAATTTTTAAAGTTGCGGTGTCCAATTTTCCGTTCTTTCGCCAATACACAATTTTCTAGGTTCGTTGACAACAGATAATAACGCTTTGCCCACCGGCCACTATATCAAAGCTTCCTCGACCAAAATTTCAATAGCAATTTCGTTCGCAAACCATCGATTGCAAATCACTCTCGATAACACAATTTAACACTTTGAGTGCCAAACCAGAACCCTAAAAAATTCCATCAAACCAAAGTAAGTTATTTAATGAAACAAAAATTGAAAATAATTATATGTGTGACATTGAGTAGTCCTCCAACTTTCTTGCATTTTACAGATCCCAAAAATTCATTTTAAAACCTGGACAAATAATTCTGTCACCCAGATCTGGGTGACATGGCGGTCAACGTGTTAACAACTTCCTTTGAGATTATTACGTGAAAGCAGATTTTCAAAGGGACTTTACAGTTTGCACAAGCTGTTATCCGAACGCTTGCGCGATCAATTAGAATCCCATTAACAAACTTCCAGTGGGTAAAGCGTTAAGCGTTCCGTCGATATGCAACAGTTTACAGCTTCGACGCTGAACAGAAAAATTCGCCGAGTTTCAACAGGTTCGACTTGCACGATCGGATCACTGTGCGTTCGTTCTTCGAGGTGTCTCCCCTATGAAATTCTCCGAACAACAACACTGAACCCCGACGCCATTGATCGACGCAGGTCGTTCGACGGCTGCGGAGACTGCACGACGGAAACGTCAGCGAATCTACAATTTTTCATGAATTTAGTTGACCGAGCGGACAGTCGAACATGGTAGCCGAGAATACTGAGAACATCGATGCACACAGAGTGTCTGTCGCAGTGAAAAATCTTGGGAATCATTAAGAGACACAGAAACATTTTATTACGGAATAGAACTTGGAGGCAAACTTTCTAGCACAGGTGAGTTTGTTTTTGGTAATTGGAAAGGTGCGAGGCGAATTTTGCTTCGAGTCAACGTACTGAGAGCACCAAACTGTACAAACATTATTATATATTATTAATTAAATTTTGGTTATTGGCACGAGGGTTGGCTTGCTTCAAAGAAATTACATGTCGCGCGAGAACACAATGGAATATTAACCCCTTGCACTACTATTTATTTTGTAATTATAATGATTAGAAATTCTTCATCGTTCAGAATTTCATAGAAAAAAAAGATAGTTTATATTTATTGTATGCCTATGTTTTCTCCAAAGGATATATATCAACTACAAGAGAATAGAATTTTATCTCCATTTTAACACTTTGGCTGCCAAACTAGAAACCTCATAATTTCCATAAAATATGATATTGTGTAGTTCTCCAACTTTCTTGCATTTTATAGATCCTAATTAAATTTGATACAATGAATATATTAACGTAAAAATTCATTTTAAAACCTGGACAAATATTTCCGTCATGGCACTCAACGTATTAAGGAAATTAATAACATTTACATTTATTAGACTCTATTCAGAATCTTCATCACGAATCTGGCTCGTTATTGTAAGGCAAGGGGTTAAATATTTTATGATATTCAGAACCAGAAAATGGGTGATTTTACTTTTGGGAGATACATATGGACCGTTTATTTAGAAAGTGGTGCAAGTCCGTTGACGAAGAAAAGTACAGATATACAAATTATGTGATATCAAATTTAAAAAAGAAAATACACCACTTTCGAAATAAACGAAAAACAATGAAAAGAAATGTTCACAAGAAGCAACAGAGAACTGGATTGAACTACTTCCAGTGATAATTTATTTCTGTCCATTAATAGCACAAAACTTTCCCGGTTGCCTGACAGTTTAAACTCGCACAGGGTCGCTGCAGCCTTAACAATCCGCTTCGGGGTTAACCATGGTCAAACTCATTACTTCAACAACAGCTTTAACAATCCGAAAAACCGATATGTGCTCGTTTCTCAAGACCAAAGAGACAGCTCACCTGTGTTGATCACTTCGTTGCCTCGGACTTGTACCTGAAATCGAGTGAGCACCTCGAAGAGGATTCTCGCGCACTGTCAGACACCCTGTGTGTGTGTGTACCCGGCACACGGTCACGAGCAAAAACGCGGCTGTCTCTCTTCGTGTCCGCGGGACAGTTGAACGAGGAAGAAGAAGAAGAAGAAGAAGAAGCCGGTGGTTGGCGAGGATGAAACGAAGCGACGAGGAATAAACAGAAAAATTGGGCTACGTGGACCAGGGTGAGGCGTCGTGACGTACGGGGGGTGGTTGTCTACTTACTTGTTGTTCAGTCCCCCAGGATGCAGCGGTACCGAGACGACAGCCTCCCTGAGCCGCATATCGGATCCTCGTCTGGGAACAGTGGTAACAGAAGTGTTGTCAATGGACACTCGAATGTCGTCGGATTAGGTCACCGATCAGGGAGGAAACGAGGTGTTTCGCGAGACGACGGCGACGATGCACCACGTATGCGAGCCGCGTGGCCTCGACGAGGATCATCGGGCTCGCGTGATCGTTCCTTTCGAGGTCCTGGGAAGTCGCGGAGCCACGGGGTTACGCGAATCGTGTGGAATCGATTGTGCAACTAGTACCTCTGCCCTATCCGTACACCGTTGGAAAAAGGGAATGGGACTCACCGACCGCCATGTTGAAGCCGTGCGCAAGGGTGCTCGCGTTTCCCGTGGTTTATCGACTCGCAACCAACATCCCTCTCTTCCCGCTCTCCTACCTCTCTCGCCCTCCTCGCTCTTTCGCCTCCTCCCTTTCTACCTGCCTGCTTCAACCCCCGTTCACCCCCTCTCTCTCACCCTCTCTATTTCTCTCCACCCCCTCTCTATTTCTCTCTCACCCTCTCTCTATTTCTCTCACTCACCCTCTCTCTATTTCTCTCTCACCCCTCTCTCTATTTCTCTCTCACCCTCTCTATTTCTCTCTCACCCTCTCTCTATTTCTCTCTCACCCTCTCTCTATTTCTCTCTCACCCCCTCTCTATTTCTCCCGCTTTTGCTTCGAGTCTCTCTCGCACGCGCTCTCCCTGCCATTCCGCACCGCGCAACCCACCACCCCTAAACGCTCAGCCGCCCCTCGTCTTTTCGCATTTAATTTTTCATTTTCGGCGCTTTTTTGTCCACGCGCGTCCCCGTCCGCGCATACTTCTAGCATCCGGAACAGGAATTATCATTTTATGCACTTTTGCCCGAGGTTTTTCGGACACCCCCGGCGAACCGCGGCTTTTGCGAATCGATCCTTCAATGGTGCTCGGCTACATTGTTCCCGCGGTTATGGTACTGGACGTCCTGGGGATTCTGCGTTTTTGGCATGAATGCTTCTACTCTCTTTAGTCAGCCTTGTTTCGTTAGCTGCTTGAGAATGTTCACGCGCGGCGCTGTGGATCGCTCGTGTTATTTTTGTGCTCGCTGCGCTCGAAGGTTAGTGCAAATAAGTTCGTGCATTTTCTTTTTATTTGTTATCTCCTTTGTTGCCTGTTGGACAATTTTATGCAACGCGATATAACGTAATGCAATACCTACCTCGTATGTAATCCTGCATAATATAATATAACCTTGTGCTTTTTGACAAACAAGCCACTAATTTTGTACAAAATTTAACTGAACAAAACTTAACTTGACGAACAGAGATCTTTGGAATTTTTAACGAATGTAAGGAATTTTTGTCGATGTCCGGTCTTGCTTAGTAATCAACGAGTATTCCTGAATATCTCTGACCAGTTTTTTTTCTTTTTGTTGTGGTTTTTTGTGAAATATATTTTGTGGCTGAATGAATTTGTATGAAACTCCTTTAAACAAAGGAACGAATAGCGGATGAATTGAAATATTATGAATTGTGAAAAATGTCGCTAAATATGTATAAACTTTCGCGGATAAAAATTACCCGAGTGGATGATCGAATTATTTCCAGCGATATAGGTCTTCGTTTCGTTGTCTGGATTAACTCTCCCTCCTTTCGCGTTTTATTTTAAAAGAAGAATCAATAATTAGTGTAGTGTATATTGACCTATTACCGACTGCTTTAAACTTTCTTTCCCCCATTTACGTGTCCAGTACCGCTATATATGTCCATTCCGTTAAAAATTCACAGAAAAATATATAAATGTCGAAACTCCTCGCAAAGTTTTATCATTAAAGCATGATGTATTTTGTAGTATTCTCTATTTTCTAAATCACGCGAGGAGGAATAGGCCAAAGTTCGAATCTATGAAAAGATGAACCGATGACTTTAAAAAGTACAAGGATAAAAGTACAGGATCAACAAGGGCACAGTTTTGAAAGAGTATAATCGAAACGCGTACTGAATTTACGTATACTGAAATAGTTCATTCAACACTATACCGCTGCGCGTTTATAAGTAGATACGGCGAACAATGAACAGACATCTTACTCGTAGACAGAAATACAATTTGCTCTATTAGTTCTCCAGCACAATTTTACGCAGAAAATCATTTGTTTCGATTACATACGAACGAAAATGAATAATTTGTCAAACCTTCGAGCTAAAAATATTTATCAAGTAATCTTGACCTACTTAAACAAGTTTGCTGCTTGTAAGTGATTGTACAATGAATTTTTAGTGAAAATTGACTCGTTTTTTAAATTTCTGGTAGGTTAAAAATTAAACGGCATTGTTCTCGAGTTTTTCATGAATTGGTCCACTATTAAAATTTTCGTATCGATCTTGTACAGATTTTTAAATTTGTCGATATATATTTTTTGTTAGGTCCATTTAGTTTTCACTTCGCTAGTTTTATTGGTTGCGTCATGCCATTGTCGCGCGCGTTTTATAAAATTTATAGGTCGAAGCTCGTCGGGAAGGGGCATAAAACTGAAAGTTGTTTCTTCGGATTGCACCCTCGGGATTGAAACCGGTGGTGGATTACCTTGCGTATCTGCTTGGTCGTTCCCTTACTATACTTCTGTTATTTGACGCCTACTTCTTTGCTACGGCTTCTGTTTTTTTTTCATCCGTTTACCACGATCTACGGGGCAGTCTCAAGACGGGTTTAGCCAGATCGCTGGTAGATAATGTTTCATGATCTATTTTTATTGGGATTTACGGGAACCTAACGGCGCTCGAAATATCTTCCCTTCGTTTCGCAAAACGAAAATAATAAATTCGGATCGTTTAATTTCCAAATGAACTATTCTTCTCGCGTTTGGAAAATTAAGTCTCCTTAATGGCATAGTGGAGATTTAATCGCTTCGTTCTAATGTTTTCAAAAATTGAAACGAAAGATTGTTTGTGTAAAAGCACGTTTAATCACATCATTTCTGAAGAATTGTGTCAACAACTTTCTTGTAGTCTATAGTCGCCGCTCGAGAAAATGAAAAGTTATTGGACCGCATTAATTGAATGATACTCGAGAATTAATCGATGATGGCGTGTATAACATTATCAAGATTACAGCAATTTCATTTCATAAAGTGAGTTTTATTATTAAAGAGACAGTTAGAGGTCGGAGAAGAAAGGAGAGCGTTCTTTCTTTGGGGGAAGAAAATTCGGTTTACGTGACATTCCTATCAAATATGTACAACAGAGGGATCGTAATTTTCTCGTATGAGATTGAAAAGGTGAGGGTCGTAAAATTCTTCTAGGAAAAGTTGGTCCGCAGGAATAAATAATCCAGCACGTTGTTCGAGAGATCGTAAAATCTTGTGAGAGGGTTAATTTGACGCTACGAATTACATCTTCGTAGTTTCTATTACATCGTCTTGCATAGATTCATATTTTCGTGAAATTACATCTCGAAACTACAATACAATTTTGTTTTATCAAGAAGTCAGGAATAATTAAGATTTCAGATTTTATTTTCAAATGAGCACCCTCAATAGGACAAAGGTTTATGGAGCTGATTCATAGTCCTTTCCACAATGGCATTTGTTCTGTCGTTATCGATTGACCCAATAAAATTTTGTTACATCTGCCGCCAATAATAAATTGATTTTCTGGACGAAAGGAGGTCTTTCCTTACGTTTCATATCGAGTGAAAATGCCAATACTTCTGCATAAAGTGGGACGTCGATTTTTAAACATTTAGGTATCGATCTTGGTTTCTCGACTTTCTATTTTTATTTCGGCAAGTATTCGCAAATTGGAATTTTCATTAAAGAAGCTGGTTATTTAGATACAAGCTTAACGTTCGTTCGGATTCCGCACTGAATAAAATGCCAGTGATTAAATGGGTATCAATTAAGGTTTGATAGTACCAGGAATATTTTAAAAGACGAAGCTCGTTAATTTCTAATCTGTTTGAAAAGGTGATGATTTTCATTCAATCGATACTACGCGGTTCACAGAAGCTGTTGAAGGCTGATAGAAAGTTATCATATAGATAACTTTACACTTGAGATCGAGCTGATAAAATACGGTCAAAGCCTGTTGATCAAAAAATCCTACAAACTCGACCCAACCGAACTTCGTTCGCTTCCTCTTCACAAAAAGTATTTCTGATACATATAACATCATACTATATTAATTTTCTTTAAGATTTCATGGCTCACATTTTCCAAATTATTCTTATAATTTTGCCCTTGTAATATTTACTTTCCGCGAGCAATTCGAGTTACAAAAACAATATCGTTTCTTAAGAGAAAATATAAAATAAAACATGGAATATTGCAATAAAATCTTAAATAATTACAGCATATGTTTTACGTACTTCCGAGCACAATCTAATTCTTTTCTTTAATATCTGACGAATAGTATTTAACCCCTTGCCCTACAATAATGAGCCAGACTCGTGTTGAAGATTCTGAATAGACTCCAATAAATGTGAACGTTATTAATTTCCTTTAAATCCAAAAGAAAATTCTATTTTGTTGTAGTTGATATATGTCCTTCGAAGAATACATAGGCATACAATAAATATAAACTATCTTTTCTTTTCTATAAAATTCTAAACGATGAAGAATTTCTAATCATTATAATCACAAAATAAATAGTAGTGCAAGGGGTGAATCTTCAGCAATTTTCAATATTTTAAATTACAACCTTCAGTGCAAAATGCACTTAAAAATTGCAACGAAGAAATTGTTCCGCACTCGAGTCTGGCGTTCCGCATTCGAGATAAAGGTGAACAGTTTTCGCGAAGAGGGTTTCGCGACGAATAGTATTTAACCCCTTGTCCTGCAATAATGAGCCAGACTCGTGATGAAGATTCTGAATAGACTCCAATAAATGTGAACGTTATTAATTTCCTTTAAACCCAAAATAAAATTCTATTTTGTTGTAGTTGATATATGTCCTTTGAAGAATACATGGGCATACAATAAATATAAACTATCTTTTCTTTTCTATGAAATTCTAAACGATGAAGAATTTCTAATCATTATAATCACAAAATAAATAGTAGTGCAAGGGGTGAATCTTCAGCAATCCTCAATATTTTAAATTACAACCTTCAGTGCAAAATGCACTTAAAAATTGCAACGAAGAAATTGTTCCGCACTCGAGTCTGGCGTTCCGCATTCGAGATAAAGGTGAACAGTTTTCGCGAATAGGGTATCGCGACGAAGTGTCCGTGAGTGTGGCGGTAAACGCACCCTTTGAAGTGATCGTGTGCGTCACACGTGTTCCCGCGAGTGAAATTCTGTCATTGCCATTTGAAGATGCGAGGACGCGAGGAAGACAGTCGTGTCGAAAATGGCAGGGGAATAAAGTGTAAGGACGAAGGTTGCACAGAACGGAATAGCCATGACACCCGACTGTTTCCCCGAGTTAGGGGAGATTCGTGTTCTCTCGCTCGTGTTCTCTCTCCTTCTCTCGTCCCTGCTCTATGTGTCGCGTGTTGTACACCGCCTGCCGTTGGCAGAATCACGCATCGATCGACCGTTTCTACTTTGTGCCGGCGAGGGCACACAGACACCGGCGGTTCCCAGTTTACCGAAGTATCGATACAGGGGATGACACTATCGATAACCAGACGAAACGAGACGCGAGCTCGCAATTTTCGGAGCTGACGCGGGAAGTCGTCGTTGAACGCAGATTCGGGTCACAGAACCCCGCCAGATACAGCAAAACTGAGACCTATTCCAAATTCCAGAATCCACCGCAAAATCGATAAAATTGTCGCTATTGAAACATTGACGCTTTAGCTGTCTAAACAGTTGTCTTTTATTTAAAAAAAAAAGCAGCTTCACAGAACAGAAAATTTTCTACTATTTAGTAGTGCATTTTGTCAAAATTTTTATTGCAGCTCGTCTGCTAAAATAATTGTTCCAACTTCGCAGAAAACCTAAAATCGTTTGTTCTACTTTTAAAAATGTTGAGTCACTATTAAGTCATAAATCAGCACAATAAATAACCATTGGTAAAAAGAAATCAATGTAGAGTCTAGAATTAAAACAAGTGTGTTCATTTGTTGAAGTTTTTAGACGTGTATTTTACGGTTTCATAAATTCACTACTTTGAGTCATAAATCAGCACAATAAATAACCATTGGTAAAAAGAAATCAATGTAGAGTCTAGAATTAAAACAAGTGTGTTCATTTGTTGAAGCTTTTAGACGCGTATTTTACGGTTTCATAAAATCACTACTGTTCTAAAAAATAGCAACATTCATCGTAAAGTCCAGAAAGCCGCTTTGCACCAAATGGTTGTACAACTGACGGTACAACAATCGAATTGATGTACAGCATAGAGAGCGGTACAATTTTCAGTAGGATTAAAATGTGCGCTTTTTTTTATCAAAGCTTTTAGTGTATTGCATGCTCCGCGAATTCGCACGAGTTGTCAACAATCTGCGGATTTTTATTTGCGTTGCAAATGCTGCTGAACGATAACCGGGGGGGAAAAAAATAAAAATTTCAAAATTGACAATTTTTCTAATCGAAGGATTAGTAGGAAAATTCGACTGTTTGCTTAATCTGCTTTTTATAAAAATATTGAAAGATCGAAATGTCGAATATTGAGAGATCGATTGAAAATAGTGAAAGATCTAGAGAAAATAGTTTTGGAGCAACAATTTCCTTTGGTTTTACGGTGCGTGGATGATTTATCTAGCTTATGTTCGTGCAATCGGTATTGCGTACTCGTCGAATACGATTTTGGTATCGTTCATCGATCAAAGGGACCAGACAGGATTTCGGTTCGAGAAACTGTTATGTACCTTCATTGAGATGTACTGCTCGTCGCGCGGCCGCATAAATATTATTTTATTATACGGTACGAGTCGCGCGAACGAAGCCTCGCTACGATATTCGAAGAATACTAACGATAAAGCTTTGTGTCGCGAATGCTCCTGTCTGATTCTACGTATGGATGCACCAGCAATAAAAGATAAGAGCTGTATCTGCGCGGATGTTCGAAATAAGAATATTGGAGACGAGATTCCAGACGAGATGCTATCTTGATCTCAATCGGGCCATAGACCAATTGTATCGTGCCGACAGATCGTATAGAATTTTTCTTGAAAGCTTGCAACAATTATATTTAATGCACGAGATTGAACCGACACAATAACGTATGCTTGATTTGACAATTACTGTGATAATGTATTTTAATTCTATTCAATCGTACTGTAGCATATATAAAATACCATAAAGTTTAAATACAGGAGAACAATATTATCCTATTGCAGAAAATCCATCAAGTGAAACTATGTGATGGAAGAATTAAAAAATGGTATATCAGTATATAATAATAGAATTATGCAGAGACATTAGTCGATTTTATAAACGATTACCGAAAGGATGTTTAACGCTAAACCTACCAAGCATTAAAAGTATTTGATAAACGTCACCTTGTGAAAATGGCAACACTAAATTTATTGCGAATATCCATAATTTACAATATAAACAGATGCTTGGACAAAAATAATTGCTCCATTAATTTCCATAAATGAATTTTTAGAATTTCAATCATTTCAAACTATAAAACCGGTCGTTTGACCGTGGTGGGTTTAGTGTTAAAATCCGAGTCCTCCTATAGTTAGTATCGTTACATTGAAAGAAGAATGCGAAATGATTTTCAAATTTCAATGAATGCATTGAAAAAGAAAATATTCCGCACCACCCTCGCAGAATTTGTTGGCATACCAACGAGATATTCCGATCTCTTCATCACTCGAGGTCGAGTTTTCGTCAGCATTAGACTTCGTGGCGCCATCGTGTAACTGGCAGCACAGTTCTCCGCGTTCGAGCCACGAAAATTTCATTTTCGTGTCAAGTATCTCGGATACGCGGCGTCATGATGCTCCGCTCCAAATACCATTCTCTCGATTATGATGAACATTTGTAGCTGAATGTGAACGTGGAAAAAAGTGTCTAGCATCTCTGAGGTTCTATCCGAATTTTGTTGCGGCAATACTCTTTGTTTACACTTTGGTGTATTTAACTAAATTTCTCCTGAACATGTACAGCGATTATTTTGCATATTAGAATTCCTGGAATATTGATTATTTCACGAGAAACAAACAAAAATTCTGTTTTGGTTTATCGGACAGGTTTATTTATATTACTTCGGGAGAAGTACAATTGTTTAAGAGCTGTGGAGCCTTCTGAAAATTTTGTTTGTACGTTACTGAATTTTCGTACTCTTCGGGAATTTTTAAAATATTGTTTATAATAGCTTCACAAACTTGATTATTGACTTAGTGTTCAACCCTCCAACGGTCCTCGGGGGGTGAAAATTCGCCCATTTTCTGTTTATAAATAACAATAAAAATTTATCTTCTTATCATCTCTCGCGTAAATAGCATTGTAAAATGTATTTATTTAAATTGTGGGCTCATAAACAAACCGGAATTTCTTGTGCAAGAATTTCGGAGGACCATAGGAGGGTTAAAATCGGCCAGATATTTTACAGAGACTAACCAGACAGAATTTCCTCCATTTCGTAAGCCCCTTAAGAGAACGGACAAGTTTTCATCCAATTTTCTCATACCAGAGAATAATCCAGCCGAGAGTAATTCTGCTTGGCAGCCTATTTAGAACATTCTCAGCATAAACAAGTGTAATACTCTAATCGCCCTACTGGCGACCGTCTGTAACTAGCGCATCGAGGTCGCTGTTGTTAATCTCTCGCAAACGAAAACCTCGGATCTCTTTCGCAAAACAAATATCTCCTAACTACTGCTGACTCCGATAATCTAGTATCCCGGGGACGCGTCGTTCGGTTAGGGTCACGGGGGTACACACGCATCTTTCCCCATTCTCTTCTATCGATTTCTCGGGTAAATTCTACCCTCGCGTTCTCACAAAATCGAGTTTTTCGTACTTACTTTCTCGCGTTACGAGCCGCTGTGTTGATTTTTCCGAAGACTCGAGCTCCTCAGGTTTTGCGATGATCTCCTGCGTCCGGTCGCTGTCTTCGCATTAGATCCACCGGGGGGAGGGGAGGGCGATTAGGATGAAACAATGACACTGAATCGCTGCGGGAAAAATCGGTTTTTCGACTGGGTTTGATTCGCGATTTTTAGTTTAACTATTTCTTTTTATTTTTCTAATTTTTTTTTTTGTTGCTTGCTCTCGAAGCCACGCAGAGAAACGAAGATGGTTTCGGTGCACGCGCGAACCACGGGAGGAGACTGCGAGGAACGGTGTCGGCGTTCGATTTCCCCCTCTCTCTTTGTCTCTCTCGTTCCTACTCTCCTCGTCGAACTCTCTTTCTCCCCTAGACACCCCCTCGACGGGGGTGGTGCATGCGCGTGGGGCAAACGACGGACGTTGCTGACGCCACTGTCGGCGATGAACGGGAGTTCGTTTTTAGGCGGCTCGATATTGACAGTGCTCGATTATTGTCCCGTGTGCGACCTCATGGGGACCACGGGGATGATTTTTGGTGAACATGCGTCTGTAAAGGCTCGAAGGAGTGTGTGCTCCTTTAAGGGGGTTGAAAAAGCAGTCTTCTAATTACTTAATCCAGTAGCTTTTGCTTTGTACAGTCATTTTGTAAAACTCTTTTATTTTGCTTCGTTTTAGGACGTAAGATAACCGCGTACCTACAGATTAAAATTATCTACGATTTTTCTTTTTCAGGTTTTCATACATCACAAGCCACCCAAAATGGTACATTGAGAAAACATCGTAATAATACATGTAACGTTAGAAATAATTTCATAAAAATTACACTGTATAATCTGATAATCGTGGACTTGCATCCAAAACAGAAACTATCTCCGTTAATTGCTAGACACAGGAGCTGCATACATATTTGTCTCTTCCCTTAAAGTATTTTTAAATTCTTTGAACATTTTCACTGTTTTGAATTTGACCTAATCATTTTTATTATAAATGCGTAAAAGATTCCCATTCTCTGTAAATCGACAGAATTTGACATTGCGAAGGGCTGATTTCCAATGACACATTTTCCACGATAGGTTTTTTCATGTTTTTTTATTGTTTACACAAGATGGACGAGCACATAGAACATGGAATGAACGAGCAAACTGGCGCTGCTAGTATTAAAACGGAGTCAATTATATCTCGTTCTCCGATACTTTGTTTTACGAGGCTGATGATTAAACTTCATTGTCCTGGATTCTATTGTTTGTTGCCATGCGTCAGGGAGAAGAAGAAGCTGCCGTTTGAAAGCAGAAAGTCTGTCCAGAGTAAAGTATAGCTCAGTCATGTTTACACTTCACTGTAAGCAATCGAGGTTATTAAAGTCCTTAATCGTATCGCGCAAATGAAATTCAATAAATTTCTTCCTTAAACATTTCGCTAGTCTTCCTTGCTGAATGAACAATTTCACATCGACAGTTTTTACGCGTTGTCTGCGAATTAGAAATGTAATTGTCCCGATTCCTTGAACAGTGCACAAGTAACAAAAAGGAAACATATAACTTTGAATAGAATTGTTTAAAAATAAAAGGTAACTATACTTTATTCGATTGAAATGTTTTGATACAAACATTGTGTTCTGCGGTTTTGCATGGACGGTCAACGACCGGGAAACGAGTTTCTACTGTATCGCCACGTAATCGCGATACTACGCGAATAATTCAGCTATTACTCATAAGGCTGTGTCGATACGATACATCGTGCATATAATTTATACTGAATCAGTTTGCAGGAAGCATAAACACTTCGATAGATAACAGTCACAGTTTTTTTATCCAGATTCTCATTGCACAATTCCCTTTACTTTTGGCTGCACGGCCGAGAACAGAGAATGTGTATATCTCTCCACGTTGCAAAGAGAATTCTGGGAGATCTCAATTAGTGGCTTTGGTAACGAATAAAGTAAAATAATTCATGCACTGAAACGGCTAGTTTAGACTCAGTTAACGCATCGAGAACATCAAACAAGGCTTCCACTAATTAATCACGAGTTAGTCGCGAGTCAGTACACAGGCTTCTGTACTTACAGTTACACAGTCAATATATAGATCATTACGGAAGTCTTACTACTTAAGCTTCGTGTATTAAATGTTAGTGAATTTAGACAACTATTTAATTTAACGTAAGCTTGGATTTAAATTTATATTTCATTCAGTACAAATTAAGTACAATTCTAGTTTGTTCAAAGAAACATTGCTTTATCACAGAATACATATATAGAGAAATAATATATTTCACTGAAAAGATATTTTATGTGCGTTATTAATTCTTATTAAAATTTCATTAACGAGGATAGCTATTAACTCCGAAGCCTGGTCTACTCCTATAGTTCGTCTGCGCTTGGAATTACTGGACGTTACCATAACGCGATAACACGGTTACCGACGCGCAATGCATGTTACCTGTAAACATTTATATTATATTTTAACACGATCAATTGATGTAAGAATGAACAATGAATAAATAAAGACAATGTTAATGAAAAGGCGTATTAATTATTGAAACCTCATTGTTCCCGAAATTCCCAAATATTCATGCCACCTCCTTCAATTTCATGTTCTCCTAATCCAAAAGTCCAATTTTCGAAAAATTTCCGAAATTTTCGACCGTCTGGCTTATCGTTGATTTGTACCACTGAATTTTCGAAAAATTTTCGGCCTTCTGGCTTGACGTTGACTTGTACTACTGAAATTCGGATACCTCCTACGATATCATGTTCTCCTAATCCAAAAGTCCAATTTTCGAAAAATTTCGAAAATTTTCGACCGTCTGACTTGTCGTTGACTCGCACTACTTAATTCCGAGAATTTTTCGAGTGTCTGACTTGACGTTGACTTGTACTACTGAAATTCGGATACCTCCTACGATATCATGTTCTCCTAATACAAAAGTTCAATTTTCGAAAATTTTCGGAAAATTTTTCGGCCGTCTGACTTGTCGTTGACTCGCACTACTTAATTCCGGGAATTTTTAGCGTGTGACTTGACGTTGACTTGTACTACTGAAATTCGGATACCTCCTTCGGTATCATGTTCTCCTAATACAAAAGTTCAAATTTTCGAAAATTTCCGAAATTTTTCGGTATTTCGACCGTCTGGCTTGTCGTTGACTTGTACTACTGAAATTCGTGCCACCTCCTTTTATATTATGTTCTCCTAATACAAAGTTCGATTTTTGGAATTTTCGAAAATTTGCGCAATTTTCGGAATTCTGATAGGAGAACATGATACCAAAAGAAGTGGCACCAAATTTTTGTGCCAGGTTGTGGAAAAAAGAACACATTAACTTGTTGTAACGCATTCTTTATTTCTCATAAAATAAATTACAATATTAATCGTGTACATATGAAAATAGAACAAAATAGAACTAAAATGTATCTTGGTGATGGGTGTTGTCACAGACGAGGTATAGGAATAGACCAATCGCCATATGGAGTTTCGTGTCTCACGATCTGAATTACCGACATCGTTACCAACAACTAGATTTCTTACGCCTCTACGCTGACGAACGATAAATGTTGCAACTAGATCCACGAGAAGCTTAGATCCTGATGTTGGTTCTGATCCGGGCTAGTATTTAGTGTGATGGCAGCACTATACATCATTTATTTCCTCTCTGGTTTCGTCTGTACATTCTATGGCGCAGAATACTGCGGCTAAATTCACGGGACACTATTTCTATGCACGTGCGCATTGTTAATGCTGGTTTTCGGAGAACCCCGGAGTTTCACATTGCTCTGTGCTCTATTTCAACGTTTTCATGTAAACGATGGGCAATTGGTAAATGAGAAACATACTCCGGTAAGTTACATGCGAAAAAACCTTGGAAAATTATACATTTCGCTAAATCATAGCGATGAGACTGACTTGCTTGATTGGAGGGGGAAAAAATTCTTAACCTATACTCGTGCTATCTCCGTCGCAATTCAAAATGGCGTGTCATCAACGAGCGAAAAGCCGTAGATAAATTCGCGAGCTAACGCGTTCTGCTAAGTTTATCGTTGGGGTGTTCCTATATTTGGTGAATTTATTTCTCTTGCCAGGAAAGCAAGAAACAGAAAAAGGTTATGACACTGTTCCCGTGTACGTCGTCCTAGGAAGTCCGTTTAGTAGAATTCGTAGTCGAGGTGCGAATTTAATAATGCAGGAAATCGTCCTGGCAGCCTTCTCCGTGATATCGAGTCTGCTCATAGTATTTGGCCTGGTGCTGCTGGGTAAGAACGATTGATAGTAACGTTCTATTATTGCTCTGCAGTACGCGGACTATTTCGAGACATTGTTGCCCGTGCTGTCGAGCAGTCATATACATAGTTTACAAGTCGAACATATACAATTGCAAAACTTTTGACTCAATACTTAACCTCTACCGTCACGTGTATATGTACATAGTTTCGCCCAATCACTATTCTTATTGTAAGTTGAAAAAAATGTCAATCTTTATTTACCTTGTGTTGCACTTGAGTGGACTGTCATTGAGAAGCTTCCATTGAGCTGTCATTGAGCAATTACTTTGTGCCGGTTTTCGTTGTACAGAGTCCGATATTTATGTGAAGAAAACAATTCATTCTCTGAAAAAGAATACATAGTCGTTTTATTAGAAAAAAGAATATCTTCATGATCGTATTCTTGAATCACAAAGAAAGACACGTTCAATGTTTAAATTTATCAAAAAGAGCAGAACTCTGTATTGCAGGAGGAGAAATACAAAAAAGAAACAAGTTTGAAAACATTTATCATTTAAATATCTTTAGGTGATTCAATTTATCTGAGACACTTGTAGAATCACTCTCTATTTGTATCATGCGTACTGGGACATCCTCTAGTTTTGATTTAGTGTTATGGATAATTTTGGAATACATTTATACATCTTGTTATATTTCTTTACATATCTTCCACAAATGATTTGTAAACATACCTTCATAGAAACATTCATATGTTCTTTTTTTCACAGGTTGGTATTTAGTTTGGAAGTTTTTCCTTTCAAGATTTCGCTTTGTCCGAGAGCTGATGGGCGGAATTAGTGAATCTTCCTCAGTCAACGATTTAAAGAATGGTAGATCACGCATAAAGAAAATCCGCAGAGATTGAAGTTTTGCATGAAAACATAAAAAGAAGCAACGTTAGGCAACGTTTAAGGGACACATTCAGTTGGAGAAGAGAGTATTATTTGTGTATCCGCAACATTTTCATTTGCAAAGATGTCTATAAACATCCGCTGTGCAACAACAGACGATTTGCTGAACATACAGCACTGTAACTTGCATTGTTTGCCTGAGAATTATCAAATGAAGTATTATCTGTACCATGCTCTTTCTTGGCCACAACTGAGCTATGTGGCTGAGGATGAAAAAGGCAGGATAGTTGGCTATGTCCTAGCAAAGATGGAGGAGGATTGCGAAGACAATCCTCACGGTCACATTACCAGTTTGGCAGTGAAACGATCTCACAGAAGACTTGGTATAGCCCAGAAGCTTATGAATCAAGCTTCCAGGGCAATGGTAGAATGCTTTGGAGCAAAATATGTGTCGCTACACGTACGTAGAAGTAACCGGGCAGCTTTAAATTTGTACACAAGCAGTTTACAGTTCGAGGTATCGGAAGTAGAACCTAAATACTATGCGGACGGAGAAGATGCTTACGCTATGAAACGAGATCTCAGCAGTTTTCATATGGGAAAGAATGCTTCTAAAGAGAAAATGAACAAGGATGGCAATACGCACACGCACACTGGACGATGTTGCGATCGTTAATCATTTGTTTTGGATATTTACATACATTAAATGATTTTCTGCATTATTAGTTCCATACTGTTTGGATCTAAATCTGTGTCATTTGTGCATATTTTTATAAATAAATATGCGTTAGTAATACCGTGAAAAATACCGTAAGTCGAGCATGCTGGCTTGAATGTTTGACCTGTACATTATCACACGAACTTTACAAATACTGGGTAAAGTGTTTGCATCTATTCAAGCCTTACCTGAGACGTATAAAATATTCTATATGCTGCTACCAAGGGATGTTTTGTTGATGTGTATACAGGGGGGTTACATCAGAAACATCTAAACTATTGTATGTACTCATGCAAATTAAGTTGGAAGTTTCTAATAAATGTATCATTGCGTATCGATATACTGTGTTATCTGAAAACAAAACCCTGGAAACTTAATAAAATCATAAGTTGAAACTATCAGGTTATTATGATTTCTTCTATATTTAATTAATCTTTATTGAACCAGTGAAACTATAATATACAAATAACTCGTCAGTATACAAAATTATCACCCAGACGTCACCAAGCAAATGAAGTGCAAGATGATACCAACTTTTTCAACTCAAAACGTTCCGCAATGCATTTGTCGTTCAAAATTTCGGTCCGTGTCTCTTGCAAAACAAATCCGATCCGTTTGTTCTATCTGTAAATATTTTCGTAGTTCTTTGAGTATAATTCAATGCTTAAACGTTAAGATTTGATATTGCACGATTTTTTCAAATGCTTTTATTTACCTGTTGCGTCGATATATTATTGTATTTATGTCTACACTGTATAGGAATAATTGTGTGTGTACGCGTGTACGTGTACGTATGTATGTGTGTGTCTGTGTGTATATATATACCTAATAACAGGCAGTATATATATACTTATGTACATATTAAACGTCCTCGAAGCGATACTATTCATTCGGTTCAAAGGACATGTGAATCCCAAGTGAAACTTTGATTAATCTTCAAATTCGCTGGTTAATATGCTTGATTAAATTTCTAGACGTTGATTAGCATTTAACTTCATCTCTTAGAACGATATTCGAAAAATTAACGAAGTTCTCCAGACTGCGACAGGCTCTATCAGTATAATTCCTTCACGATTATTATACTTCTAAGAACATCGATTCGCAAAACGTATTTTAGCACGAAAGAATTCCAGGTACAATGTACAAAGGTTGAATCGAGGAGAACGTTACAAAACGATAAGGTTTTTACTTCGTTCGGCCGATAATACATATTTATATACGTGTCATACGTTTCGATATCAAAGGTAAATTGTCACGATTATCGGGGGATACGATTCAACAAGAATGATAAGCACCTATTTAGTGTCGACTATGTATAAATCCTAAATATACATTAATTCTAACTGCCTTGAATGCCTGTTATCTTACAAAAAACACGTCGCCAATAAATTATAATACAAGTCCGTAAACGAGGTTCGTGTTCACGCGATATGACCGATTAATATACTTTCTAAAAAATAAACTACATGTATAAGCTATCGTGGTAAATACTCTATATACGGATCATCTCCTGAAAGTACATATTTTCGTTAATTGTGTAAATCGATAATCATGTATCTCAGTTGAATATCGCCCGATTCTCTGTTCTCGGTGTATTTCGGGGCGCTTTCACGTTTCAGCGATTCTCCGTGAAAAAAAGGAGACAAAAGGCTGCATTATAAATGTGCGGTTGTCAATTACCTCTCTAAAGGCAGCGTACAGGGACAAATAACTCCCAGGGGAACAGTGAACCAAGAAGGATTTCACTGAATTTCTGTAAAATGCAATCTTTTCGGTACACGCACGTTAACAAAACTTTTTAACATTCGCTGATCGTAAAAGTCGCTGATCTAGCAATGGATTCTAAACTCTACCGACAACACAATTACAACTCTTACGATCACCGGATGTCGTGGCCGACAGAGCATCGTACTTTTATTGAATTAATGTTTTCATAGCCCTTGTAAGGAGAGCGTAAATCGAATGAATCATCATTGGAATGATTGTAAACAGTCTAGAAATTTCATTGTTTCAAGTTTTCTTTTTTTCTTCACAGTCTCCGATGTGGATTTGTAATTTGGAAAGGTCGTAAAAAGGACCGACACGAAAAAGTCGTGTTCCGGTAATAAAATCTTATAAAAATTCGTTAAAATCGGCCTCTAAAAGACGTGTGTTCGCAGTTCGCACAGTATTTTACGAATTCGTTTGTAAATATGAACGCGCGATGACGGGCGCAACAACATCTTTGCATGCTTTTAATAAATGAAACAATTACCAAACGAGAGAGGCACAAATACAGAGCTGTTCGACGAGTGTTATCAACACGGCTACAATCATATCGAACACGCTGGCAATGACAACGGCGCATTACATTTGAAACGAGCCTCGACTCGAGAATCGTTTCAAACATACCCTACACACTTGCTATGACGTCTCTTATGCTGTTTTACTCCACACTTTTAGCTAACGAACGACACGGTTACATGTGTTTCCTATAAAAGGATACATTTTGTCTATATTCTCGAGTATACAATGGTTCAATGATTCTTATCATTTGGACTAGACAAGGTGTCACAAAATTCATGATACAACACGAGGCAGGGAAACCAAGCCAAACATAGAAAATAAAACTTTCTGACACGGCTTTGTTCGCGAGGGTATCGAGCTGTGAAAGTCTCCAAACTCGTTTCCTCAATAACAAATTCCCCCGTGAAAAGATTTCATTGTTTTTTCTTGGAGATTAAATTGTTCCCTTACCCAATTGAGGCACCCTGTATAGCAGCTAATAGTAGCACGAATTATTGAAGCAGAGCGTACATTACAAAAACATTTGTTTCGAAAGAGGTTTTCTTATATCCTAGGGTCCTGTGCTTTGGCAGTTGCATAGTTCTAAGTATCCATAGGCCTCGAGAGTTATTTATTGCGATGAACAGAGCTTAGTTTAGTCGATCAAAATGTTTCAGTCTGTGCAATTTTTCTATCCGTGGTCCAAATTCGTTTTGCTGCCAATTGAGCCGAGGCTGATGCTCCGAGCCAAGCATGTTCAAGCCAAGAAGCGATTCCTATCTTTCAAAAAACAAAGTATCTCACATTTCTCGTATCTCGTGAGCCCGTAAACAGCTTTTCGACACACTTGGCCCAAACTTGACTCAAATAAGTAGGTTCCATTATCACCGTAGGAGTACAAAAAAAGAAACGTACGTATCTCGTCTCCTGTATCGAAAATCTTGCAGAGACTTTAAGTCTGTGGATTACATTCTTCTCCCTTTTATCTATCCGTTCTTTCGATTACCATCAAACTCGAGAGTCTGATTGAGCGGTAACAACACAGCTGCCGACGAGTTTTCTTGCTCTACTTATCCGAACATCTTTTTCAAAACAGAAAACTGTTTGACCATCAAGCCGATCCAAGGAACTTGCACGCGAAAAAAAGTCTTTGTAGAATTAGAATGAAGCTTGCTAACTTTCGCGTATCGTCAGCTTCCTCCGTGTCGATGACGAGGACCTCTGACCGTTCGACGTTCAGGGCTGCTGCGTGGCCTGGATCATCGCGATCTTCAGGTCCTTGGCCAAATGAGAAACGTCCACGACGCTGTCCACCATTTCTTGAACAGCGGTTACGTTCGGGAAGAACTGTGCGGCTTGTTTTGTTTTCGACACGGTCTGCGCCAGTGAATCATTCAACGCGTTCGCGCATTGCAACACGCGTGTTCGGACATCATTCCTGATCACGTTTCTGTGCACGGTGTCGCCGATGTGCACCAACCTGTGGGCGCTCAGCACCACGAACTTGCCGTGCGCCAGAAATACCTGTTGAAAGAAATGAAAAAATTCTTTATCCAGAAGGAAAATAGCTAAAGCTCCCTAAAAAGCATCGTTCAATTTTGTAAATTTTACCGTTGCAAATCCCCTCAAAGAAAATAGGTACCAAATTCTGCTTCAAGTAGAATTTTTGGTACCAAAAATGGACAAGCCTCTTGCTCGCAAAGTGTGATACAAACATTGCAAAAAATTTGCTTAGTAATTGGTTCCCCTTGCAGTAATTGGGTCCCTTACCCAAGGCTTACTAGCCTTACAAACAACCCTCATACAACCCTCTGTGTTTTCCTGATTTGGATTACTCATAAGTTTTGCTTAACCCGGAGCGAATTGACCGTGCCATAAGAGGGTTGATGAGTGTACAAAATGGAACAACCAACGCTAAAACCTAGGTGTCTGACATACCCTCTAAAACGAGCACAAACTAGTCAATTTGTTCAATAATTTCCCACAAAGACCTCCTTAACGTTTCCAATGATAAGATAGTATTTATAGTATATAGTGTATAGTATTATTATTTATAGTATATACTATATAGTATATAGTATTTACAGTATAGTTGAATTTTTGTGACTTTTCTGAGAATCCTAATCTCAAAAAAAAAATGGAGTACAGATAAGTTCCCGTGATCTCTTGCAGGGGAATCAATGGTACAGAATGTTCACGATCCCGAGGACGACAATAACGATTAATTAACCATAACGGATACTCGCCTTGGGCGGTTGGTTCAGCGCAACGGTTTGCATGAAAGCGTCGATGGCGTGAGTCAGGTGGTTTCCATGCGTGACCACCTGGGCGGCGTAGAAAGCCAGCAATTGTTTGTCGTTGGGATCCATGGGTGTTGGGGTTGTGGGTGGCATTTGAATCGTCGCATTGTCCGCCTCGGATACGAGCAGGTCGTAATTGCTTCGGAGTTCCTGAGGCAGCGCCGCCCTTAGCTCCTCGCGTTGCTTCGCAACCACCTCCCTCGAATCAAGATTCACGTAATCGTAATCCTCGCCGGCACCGCTGTTGTTGCTGCTGCCCGTCGAGATGATTGATGACCGTTTGAACAGCAGCGTCGAGTTACCCTGTTAATCGCGAGACCTCTTTCGAAACCACTTTCTCTAAAAATGCTGGATTGCCCGACGCGGATCCTCCTTTCTACCATCTTCGGAAAATCATTTATCTTCGCAAACCTTAGGATTTTTATACTGATCTCGACCGGACACGTGCGAAGCTATGTCCGCACCGAGGCAACGCCGAGCAACAATTTGTGGCCTCACTCGATAAACAAAAAAGGGAGAAGGCAACAAATGGGCGACAAAACGTTGTTTCAGCGGGGACATATTTTTTTACTATTTTTACTTGTAAGTTTTATAGCAAATTTTATGGCTTTTGGTAAAAGATTTTAATTTTTGACAAATCTTGAGAAGTGAATTGTCTATTTCTCTGGGGGCTCCTAAAGAGGAGGGCCAGAAATCACACGTCCAGTAAAGTCCAGGGTAGCATAACGTTTCAATGAAGATGTCGACTTCAATAAATGAGACAATTGGAATGAAGGGTAAAAAGGGTTTAGCGAATTGGTAGAAATTGGAGGATCTTCGAGGAGACGAACAGCGTCTGTTGACGAGTTTGGTGGGTGCGCGTGGGGATGTTCACCTGAATGAAACTGGCGACCTGACGAACGTCTTCCGTGAGTGCCCGGGCGCACGCGATCAGCTGATCGAGCGGATCTGGCTGTGTGGGTGGCACGAGGGTGGAAGGTGGCCCGTTTGTAGGTGTCGGGGCATCGCCACCCCCGCGACAGAGCTTCCCGGCGTCCCATTCCATCGCGTCCAGCTCGGTGGCAGCTTCCTGCACGAGCTTGTCGGAATCACGGAGGGCCTTGACCAGGGGTCGCAATTTCGTGGCCAGACCCTTATCCGGTGCCTTGCCGGCGTTTCCCAGGGTGCCTGCGTAAAAATTTAACAAATATTAAGGTAACGGCACCAGTAGTTGACCATTTTATAGAAAAACATAAAAAAATAAGGTTTTTATAAGCTGTGCACTTATAAGTGCACTTTTGATGAAAATGCCGTCTGTTGTTTAGCACTTTGACTGCCAAACTAGAAGAAATAAAAATTGGAAAAAATTGAATGTATGATACCGAGTAGTCCTCCAGCTTTCTTGAATTTTACAGATTCTAATAAAAATTGGTAGAATGAATATATTAACACTTTGGCGTCGGCACGTTTCGTAAACATTTCTTCGCTTGGCGCCGGCAGCATTAATTCAGATTAATGAACTTACTTACTTACTTATTTTTTTCTGACTTTTTTTTGCTGCCGCCGGCCACTAAGTGGTACCATACACACTACAACAATGTGGTGTCGCCGGTCACTGAGCGGTACCATGCGCACTATACCACTGTGATTTTTTTTTGCTGTCGCCGGCCGTCGAGCGATACTTTGCGAAGGTCACCACTGTGGTGTCGCCGGCCGCCAAGCGATACTTTGTGAAAGTCACCACTGTGGTGTCGCCCGACGTCATAGTGTTAATGTAAAAATTCATTTTAACACCTGGACAAATAATTCCGTCACCCACATATGGGTGACATGGCAGTCAACGCGTTAAATTTCAAACCTTATTTTTTATGTTTTTTCTAAAATTCCTAATTTATTCGCTAAAGGCAATTTTACCTTCAGCGAATTCGGCCAGGTCATGCAAAGACGTTCTGAGCCTAAGGGCCGCCAGTCTGAGGTCCATCAGGGTCGCGTCCAGTCGTTGAGGCGTTCTCCAAACGGGGCTGACGAAGCCAAGTAACCTAGCTATTGCGGCCGACGCTTCGTTCTGCAGCCTTTGCAGGCCTTCCAACGCGGAGTCCAGCTCCAACGGAAGTTCCTTGCTAACCGGAACATCGTAGATCTGTTGCGTCTGCGACGGCGGAGGCGGTGTTGGCGTTTTAGGCACGGGCGTGTTGTGCCGGGACGGTAACGAGGAAGCTGGAAGACGCGATCGGGGTACATCGTAATCCGGTGCAGCGAGGCTGGATCTGAAAAATAAATCATCTCGTTAGTCTCCGAATATGTCTGTCGCAATGGAAAAATCTCTTCAAGATTTCAAATCGCTTAGAATTTCTCATTTGATTCTTCATTTTCCGAATGCATCGATCGCGAGAAGGGAATTTTCACGAATTTTCTGTCCCTTAACCCTTAGCACTCGAATAGCGACTGTAAGGCGCCGCTAAAAATTGCTGTATCATTGTTCAAAATAATTTTTACGTTATTAAGTTGGTTCATATTTAATAAATGACTAAACACTTGAGTATTCAACGAGTAAATTGCACCATTTTCGTATGTATAAAATGGAAAAAAATATATAGAACGGAAATATTCTAAATCGGACGAAATGTTTCGTTTTGGAGTTAAAATAGCTTCGAGTGCAAAGGGTTAAATTTGTTCCTGAAGGTCTTGCAAGATGTAAGAGCTTGAATTTTTCTGAGTGCATCCAGCGAGAAAAAAGGATTGGAATTCGCAGAAGAATTTCGCATAGAATTTCATTTGATTCATCATTTTCCGAATGCATCGATCGCGAGAAGGGAATTTTCTCGAATTTTCTGTCCCTTAACCCTTAGCACTCGAATAGCGACTGTAAGGCGCCGCTAAAAATTGCTGTATCATTGTTCAAAATAATTTTTACGTTATTAAGTTGGTTCATATTTAATAAATGACTAAACACTTGAGTATTCAACGAGTAAATTGCACCATTTTCGTATGTATAAAATGGAAAAAAATATATAGAACGGAAATATTCTAAATCGGACGAAATGTTTCGTTTTGGAGTTAAAATAGCTTCGAGTGCAAAGGGTTAAATTTGTTCCTGAAGGTCTTGCAAGATGTAAGAGCTTGAATTTTTCTGACTGCATCCAGCGAGAAAAAAGGATTGGAATTCGCAGAAGAATTTCGCATAGAATTTCATTTGATTCATCATTTTCCGAATGCATCGATCGCGAGAAGGGAATTTTCTGTCCCTTAACACTTTCAGTGCCGAACCAGAACCCTAAAAAATTCCATGAAACCAAAGTAAGTTATTTAATGAAATAAAAATTGAAAATAATTATATGTGTGATATTAAGTAGTCTTACAACTTTCTTGCGTTTTACAGATCCCAATAAAATTTGGTACAATGAATATATTAACGTAAAAATTAATTTTAAAACCTTGACAAATAATTCCGTCTCTCACATATGGGTGACATGGCAGTCAACGTGTTTTTGTTCCTGAAGGTCTTGCAAGATGTAAGAGAAGCTTGAATTGTCCGAGTGCATCCAGCGAGAAGAAAGGATTGGAATGCGCAGAAGCAGAGGCAAATTAGAAGTTGTTATGCGAATTAAAGGGGTGTCTCTGTTCGGAGCTTTTTTCCGTCGAACTTTCTGAAAAGCTTCAAAGTCCGAACACGTAATCTGCTTCCCGACCAAAACCACGGACGAAATCGTCGGCGGGAGGGTATTTGTCATTTGCCAAAGCGTAAACGGAACCAATTTCTCCGAAACCGCGGTAGGAACGACCGCTGTTGGCACCGGTCCGGTATTTAAGCCCGAGCTTCTCGAAATAAATCTCTTCCTGGCAGCTGTGTGTCTCGCTACCTTCGCAAATATACACAGTTCATTGTACTCGATGTTGATGCTCCGGTGCGCTCGGATTGCATGGTTAAACGTTGTTGTTGCTGGTCTCAGAAAGTTCGACGGAGAATTAAGCGGAAGCTCAACGAGACAACGTTTGCGAACGAAATGCCAAGAAAACACTCGGCACAGAATTTTCACGAAATTATGCAAAAACATCTCGATCTGTCGAAATAAAAATCTAGTTAACCATACAATTCTTATTAATCCTAGACCCAAGATCTTCCGTTAACCCCTTGCCCTACAGTATCAAGTCAGACTCGTGATGAAGATTCTGAACAGGGTCATGTTTCTTAATAATTTCCCTTAAACCGAAATAAAATTCTATTTTGACGTACACTACCGGCCATAAGTGTTTACCCACCCTCAACATTGTAGTCCACGGTTCTACGGTTCAGCTTCAATAACTTTGCTATTTATCTGTTACTTTTTCCGATGCTATGATGGGACACTATTAGAGCGTGCGTTTCAATCGATAATTCTTTTCTCCCTGACATTATTTGAAATTTTCGCAAAATTCTGTACGCACGTGAAAATCAACTGTTTACTGTATGAAAGCTTAATGCAGTATGAAATTTGAGAAGACTAAGATACCTGTATTACCTGCGTTCATATTCCCTACTGACCGTTATAAAAATCTCAGGAAAATGGGTTTCTTTACCCGAACTCCAAAATTGTCGTTTTTCATAAAAAGCTGTAAACTCATTTACAGTACCTGATTGTGTATGTACAGAATATTTTGGATGTTTTTTATTAGCCTTATAATTAGGATTTAATGCTACGGACATTTTCATAACAATAAAATACCTATTATTTGAATAGTAACGAAATTTGAAGGTGGGTAAACACTTATGGCCGGTAGTGTAGTTACAATATACGTACAATAGTATATATTGTGTATACATACAATAGATATAAATTTTCTCCCTTTTTTAGGAAATTACAAATTAGAAAAGACTTCTAATCACTGTAACCGTTAAATAAATCTTAGTGCAAGGGGTTAAAGCCGGAAGCTTGCGACTATGAAAATTGCAACAAAGGTAGAAAATCCACAATTATGTGACCATAATAAATAGACATAAAATCGCTGGCTTAGAACACAAACGAACCAGGCGTGACTGAAAAGGCAAACTCGCAAACCCTCCGCAAACTGAATTGTATAAAGTGGCCTAAGCAGTCCCGAACAAACTTCCGTTTATGTTTGAGTTAGGGGGGTCGTTCAGAGGCAGCGGCGGCGCACGTTGGAACGAACAGATACTATAACGAGGTTCCGGGATCAATTAGTTCGTTCTAGCATAGTGAACAGTATCAACATCCGACTCAAGGTATCGCGTACCTGTTCGATCCGCTGAGGGACCCGTCGTTCGTCAGGCTGGACGCGGAGCTGCTCGGTGTCAGGGGTTGCAATGGCCTCGGCACGTCGTAGCAATCAAGGGGTGTGACGCCAGAACCTCCGGAGCAATTTGAGTTTGGCGTGCAGGAGGTGGGTTGCCTCGGGATATCATAGCAAGAGGGTGCAGGACTCGGACTGCTCGCCGGCGATGGAATCACTGGGACCGCTCGTGGAGGAACGTCGTAACACTCGCTCACATCCCCGCCATTGTCTAGCGAACTTCTGGTGCCCGTCGTGTATCGCCCTGGAAGAAGTTTAGGGGAACGGTGAAATGCTAATCAAAATCCTCCCGCAGCCGGCTCGAGGATAATCGGCTGCTAAACTCTCACGTTCGTTCTCTCTTCTCTGGGTCTGGCGTGTGACTGCCTCCGTTTGCAAATAATTGAAAATGATTCTCTTCTAAAAATACCGTAGCAACTACAAGTTCAGTTGAGTTATGGAAGATAATAAAATACTTTTAGATACACAACTTGATTCAATTTTTCGTCTATTTTTAGTAACTTTGTGGTGCAGAACGCTGCAAAATTTCGAGTCCACCATTTTAACGGGACTCATAAATCTAGTGTTAACCAAGTGTTACTGTTGTACTCGTTATTGCTATGTAACACACTTGGTTAACACTAGATTTATGAGTCCCGTTAAAATGATGGACTCGAAATGTTTTAATTCACAATTATTAAGAGTGCGAGAACCCAATTGTGAAGAATTGCAATAAAAATTGCTGGGAATCTAGGTAACTACAATTTTGTTATTCTTACAACACAATGTAGAATGGTTTTAGTGCGCGGTAAATCTAGCGTTACGATCTGAGTCGATAAAAATTGACGGTTAAGAATTTCACTGCGAGACAAAGTCCAAAAAGGAGAGAATAAAATTGAACTGTCGTTGTAAATTTTGAAACGAAAGACTGAAGTAGTGTGTCGTCTGGCATGGAAGCTAGGTTGTAGAGTTGTGCGAGACGATAAGAGGGTCCCTGAGGTGATGGTCAAAATTCACAGGAAATTATTAATCTCGTTAGGTCGCGGACGACGCGTCAAATGGCATTTATTTATGCAGGATGAAACGACCACGCGTACCTCCGGTTGAAGATGAAGGCAATTGCCGGTGTCACTCGAAGAAATTGCTGTTACGATTGCGACTATTCGTTACGGATGATCAAAGCGAGAGGACGAACGTCGACGATTCTGTACAGGGTGTCTCCGAACGTTTGCTTTCCTCGAGGTATTCGCTAAGCCATAAGTTTTACACGGCGACTTTGGAAACATTGATACAGTATGACAAGGGACGTTCAGAATTGTTGAGGTTTGTGTGCTATGCTCGAAGTCGCGCTGTGCTTCGAATGGATCAAACAAAGGGGGACAGAGGACCCGACAAACGGGATTGCAAACTTACCTGTGTTATGTAATTGGTCGTTGTTCGAAGTCAGGGGTGAATCGTGTCTCGATGGCGGCGCAGGGCTTCCCCGATTCGCTGGAAGATCGTAAAAATACACGTCGCCGCACTTCTGAGGAGTCACCACCTGCACAGATCAAGATCAAACACCGATTAATTACCGTTCGCTTCGACCTACGCTACAACAAGCGAGAAACAACAAGACCACCAGTTTTTCTTTTTGTAACTAGGGTGGTGGTGATGGCGGGCCGCTTGTTTACACTGATTCTAATTAATTCTACCGTACCCCTTCGATCTTGGGAATTTACAATACGGTTTCTTACACTTACTTTGCAAAACAGACTATAGCTCGATGCTAACGAAGAAGCTGCTGAAAAATCTCGTAAATTGTCGACAGTATTACGATATTCCCGAGGTCCTTGGGTCTAAACAAATAACCCATTACCTTCTAGAAACGAGTGAAAGAGTTCCATTGCATTGTTAACTATTAAATATGATGAAAACTATCTAGTACGCCTCTCATGCCTTTAACACATTGTGTACCGTATAGAAATCTCTAAGACATACGCCAGGGACCGCACGTTTTTGGGCAAACTCAAAAAAAAAGTCTTTTCTCTCGCGAGAAAACTCGTGACCGGTCCTTAACAGATGGGACGCGAAACACGAGAAAACTCGTGAGCGGTCCTTAATGTGTTAACTCACCACAACCAAAATTCTAAAACATCAACAAGAAACGCTTGTACCTTCTAGAAATCATTTTACTGTTTCACAATTTCTGAAAGTGTGTTCAAAGATTTCCTCCGATCACGCTTCAATCTAGCAAATGATAAATTAATTGCGAAATTCCCGAGATTTTTCGCAGGGAGATCGGTTAATAAAGTTAGTGGGTCAAAAGCGAACTCGTTCCCTTGTCTCTTGTTTTAAAACTGGAACTCCAAGAGAGCACCCTCGAGTTTCTGCTGTTCCGCAGCCAAGTTAATTTCATCAATCTGTTTATTGAATCTCCTCGAGAGACTCGCTCTGGTAATTGTTCTTTTTTTTTCCCCCGACCACGATAAAATACGCCCACTCTCTTCTGTTAGAGTGTACGGACGAAACGATACCAGCATAATCTTCTCCAACGATCGCGGTGCGATTTTATCGGAATATACCGGGGATTCGTTCGTAGACCCCGAATTTTCACGGGCCGGCGATCCATAATGTTGGCCGCTCGTAAAATCGTCGACATTAATCTGCGCCGCCTATAAACGCGCGAGCCGTGAAATCCTTTTAAACGAACGGGGGCAGAATGAAACGTTAATTGAAACGGTCCATAGCGTGCAATTATAAAAGTAGTTCGATTTTCCAGTAAAACTTGATCGCACGAACCCGGCCCGCTTGCGCGTTTCGCGTCACCATTAGACTGCGGTTTGCCATCGGGACTGCCTGCATTTATTTCGTTGACCGTTTTCATTGTTAAAAGGTTTCGATAACTGCAATCTCCTTTGCAAAGTATTCAAACAATTTACCAGAAGAAATTCACCAACTCTGAACACTATATCCTGCGCACTTTAAACAACAAAGTGCGTGAAATTAATTTGACTACAGTGTTTACCCTATATATTATTATTATTGCTAGTGAACATATTAAGAGAGGAAATAAATTTCTATTTCACTCCAGTTTGTTGCAATTCCGGTAGAAAATTTCAATTTTAATCCATAACAGTCGTATTCAGATAACAGGCAATCTCCTTTGCAAAGTATTCAAACAATTTACCAGAAGAAATTCACCAACTCTGAACACTATCCTGCGCATTTTAAGCAACAAAATGCGTGAAATTAATTTGACTACAGTGTTTACTCATAATACCCTCAATCCATATATTAAAATTTACCTCTTTGCCCAATAGCACATCCACAAAACGATCATTTATAAATGATTATATCCCACTGAAACTGACCGGTCATAATACCCTCAATCCATATATTAAAATTTACCGATTTGCCCAATAGCACATCCACAAAACGAGCATTTATAAATGATTGTATCCCAGTGAACATATTGAGAGAGAAAATAAATTTCTATTTCACTCCAGTTTGTTGCAATTCCGGTAGAAAATTTCAATTTTAACACGTTGATCGCCATGTTACCCAGATGTGGGTGACGGAGTTATTTGTCAAGGTTTTAAAATTAATTTTTACGTTAATATATTCATTGTACCAAATTTGATTGGGATCAGTAAAATAAAAGGAGAAGACATATAATTATTTTCAATTTTTATTTCATTAAATAACTTACTTTGTATTCATGGAATTTTTTAGGGTTCTGGTTTGGCACTCAAATTGTTAATCCATACCAGTCGTATTCAGAGTTTGCTAGGTTCAGTATTAAATATCCTGATCGATAGAAACGCGAGGAAAGAAAATGATTTCCCGATTCCGGTCCAATACCTCCGATTATAGTTAGTTACTTGAACAAACAGCTGCGTCGAGGTCCGCTGAAAGCGCACGGCGACAAACGGAAGCAATCGGGAACGTTTAAAAAGCCTGTTGCGGCAACTTTGTACACCCAGTATACCGGGCGTGAGCACGCGAAGCGCACTTGCCTTCTTTCCAACCGGTGAACCGCGAAGCTGCAAGGGAAAATGCAATTTCGTCGACAAAACTGCAGCGTAGGAGAGGGTGTAGGAGGGTGGGGTCTGGCTCGTGGAAAGAGAAACGACACAGAGGGAGAGTGACGAAAGAAGAGAGGAGAGGCGAGGAGATGCGCGCATCCCCCTAGAGCGCAATCACCGGGCTCATCGTCCGCTGCTTTACAATAATAGAAGCTCTTCAAACCTTGCGTTACACATGAGCGTGCTACACTTTTATTCTGTCTCCACCCTCGATTCCCCAGGCCGCGACGGCTGAGAGATGTCCTCGTGTCTACTTGTGCGTCGCGGCTCCTTTATTCGCTCGATCGAATCGAATGTTATTCCGAATTTACACCACAAATGCTTCTTAGGATTTAGACGAGGGTAGAGCACAGTTCAATAGATTCTTTTCCCAACGAAAATCAAATCAATCAAACCGATGTTTAGGTAGCTAAGCATTGCTCTACTCCATTTTTACACGAATCAGTGTCTAGGGGTTGTAATACTACTGGTTTCTTTATCGAGGGTTGAAGGCGTGATAAACGAATAATATTCGAGTGATGTTTTAGGTAGCTAAACATTGCTCTACTACATTTTTGCACGAATCAGTGTCTAGGGGTTGCAATACTACTGGTTTCTTTATCGAGGGTTGAAGGCGTCACAAACAAATAATATTTGAGTGCCGTTTTAGGTAGCTAAACATGGCCGTACTACATTTTTGCACGAATCAGTGTCTAGGGGTTGCAATACTACTGGTTTCTTTATCGAGGGTTGTAAGGCGTCACAAACAAATAATATTTGAGTGACGTTTTAGGTAGCTAAACATGGCCGTACTCCATTTTTGCACGAATCAGTGTCTAGGGGTTGTAACACTATCGGTTTCGTTATGGAGGGTTGCAATGCGTGACGAATAAATAATATTCGAGTGATGTTTTAGGTAGCTAAACGTTGCTCTACTACATTTTTGCACGAATCAGTGTCTAGGGGTTGCAATACACTACTGGTTTCTTTATCGAGGGTTGAAGGCGTCACAAACAAATAATATTTGAGTGACGCTTTAGGTAGCTAAACATGGCCGTACTCCATTTTTGCACGAATCAGTGTCTAGGGGTTGTAATACTACTGGTTTCTTTATCGAGGGTTGAAGACGTCACAAACAAATAATATTTGAGTGACGTTTTAGGTAGCTAAAAACTGCCCTACTCCATTTTTGCACGAATCAGCGTTCAGCGGTTGTAACACTATTGATTTCGTTACGTAGGGTTGTAATAAGGCGTGACAAACAAATAATATTCGAGTGATGTTTATCAGTGTCTAGGGGTTGTAATACTACTGGTTTCGTTGTCGAGGGTTGTAAGGCGTGACGAATAAATAATATTCGAGCGATAAAATATCTTCGATTCCGTCGCAAATGCGGGAACAACGCGTTTTTCGAGTGTCGAGTAGCAGCGTGCTCTTCAGCAAAACCACCCCCCAGAAGCCCCCATCGTCTGCAACCTCGGTTAGGCACACGGTTTCCCGCGACAATATCTCCCCCGACAAAAGGACGTTGTTCCGTTATCTATGGCGGTGCTGGAAACGCGAAATTCGTTTATTTTCGCCGAGTTTTTCCGGAAGGGGGGGGGGTGGTTCGCGAAACCGTACCCGCCGCCGGTGCGGTAGTCGTCATGGTAACCATTAGGCGTGATCGCCGGATGAAATGGGGCCGAAATGATTTGCGGTCAACGCTCGATCACGGTTTATCGATGACGAGACCTCCCGCAGGACTTGGCCCCCGCCGTACTTATACCTGGGAAAGGGGTGTGGCACGTCGTTATTTCGAGGGTTGGCACGATAAGGACTGACCCACATTCCCCGCGGATACTTCTCCCGCTAGGATATCGAGCCTCCCGGCAGGCTCCAGCCGCCGCCACCTCCTGTCCTCGTTTCCGGTTGATCGAAGCCTCCTGAGAGCCTCGGGACTACTTAAAACAATGAGGTCGAGCGGCTGGAAAATCGGTAACTGTCAACAGAGTGCGCGGCACCACCCCTTCCATCCCCCCCAACCCCCGACGACGGAACCGTCATACCAAACGCCCTGCGACTTTGCTTAATTGCTATAACCTTCGCGCGGCTCGTTCCCCTCTGCTAATGAAAATACCAGTCTCCCGGTGCCAAAATTTACTGGGAAGCGTAATTACTGCGGGTTTGACGCGTTCGTGGTAAAAATTAGTTGCTGGAGCAGAAAAGATTGAAACGACTAGAAGGATTTAATGACACTAATATACAGGCGGTGGGTCACCACATTTTGCCATCTAGATCTACGTCATTATTATTACGCATAGCAAACAATGTTTTAGATGAAGTTGAATGGTTTTGAGAGGGGCACATTCTCTGATGGTACTTTTTTTTTTGTAGGTGAACGTGTAAAGGACATACGAAAGTCATTCATGTTTTTTTTTTTAAATGGAATCATATATTTTTTATTACATCAGCTGATGCTTCTTCGTATTCTTTACAAAAAAGTATTAATCTATTTGTGTAGAAAAATCATTAGTTTAGGAGATATGTGTAAGGGATACGTGTGTAAACCTTTAAATAAGAAAAAATTTGTTCGCATCCTTCAACGACTATTTCATTTTTATAAAGTTGAATACGAATACGATCACTGTCCTAAGACTTATGAGCGGGAGTGTATGTATTATTTTCTACTTATTAGAATTCTTTGCAATTATTGGAGCCACTTGTGATTGCTGATTTTGCTACGCTCGATTCTTCTCATTATTATTTTTGGATTATTGGCGCCTGTGAATCCAGCAATGTTGCAGGTTATTATCGTTCGTAAATAGGGATTACGAAGATTTGAAAGGATGAAAGAATTTTTGCACTCCATGGTAGCGTCGCAAAAAAATGATGGAGTGGAAAAATAAAATTTATACGACTCGTCGAAATTCATAAGCGATCACCGAGTTCTAGACTGAACTGGATCTTCAGCATTTCTGAATTCGTAAAATATAAAAAGACACTCGATCGATAAACATGTTTCCACGTATATTTCAGATCGTGTGCACACGAGTAGATATTCCATCGAACGGGATTCCGAAGTAATTAGTTCGTTCCGTCCCACCCCACAGCGTTGAACGTCCCAAAAATGTAAGGTGGCTATCAACCATAACTTTAAACGCGCCGGGGGGATATTAAATCTGTCCGGGAAACTGGCCGCAGATAAATCGCCCGAAGATAATTACCTTCGGCTCCAGCAGCAGCCATTATTACACGGCAAGTAAGATGCAAATGCATCGAATCCACCCTGTATCCTCCGGAACGAGCTTTTCCGCTGTCAGCGTCCCCCCGACATCGATCTTCCCTCGGTTCGCAGAAGCCACCCCCCGGTCTTCCAATCCCCAATTGTAAATTAGTCCCGTTGTCCCGAATGCACCCGAAAATCAAACCTAATCCCGTTTCGTTCGCATTAGTTTCGTTCTCGCGCCCAACCCCCCACCCTCCCGTGCGACCAAGAAATCCCCGCCGCGAGAATCTCAGCGCCGTACGTATAAACCGGTCGTAATCAGATTTGCAGCGAGGCTGAGTCACTGAATCGAGCACAGACGCGATCGAGTTTGCGATCGGGCATCGAGCAGCCATGCTGCCTCTGCAGAATCGCATACAATTCGCCATATTTGCCACAAACTTCCTGGATCTGTCGTGCGGGTACACGTGCACACTCTAAACCCTTCGTCGTTCACGTTTATCGGGCACTTTGGTCGAGTGTTTGATGATTTTAGACATTTCGCGGCTGAAACGAATTTGCACATATTGTCAGTAAATGTTTATGCGTGGCTGCTAAATTTCAGGTATTTAAAACGCAAGGCATTAATTCAGTTATTAAATCGTATTAGAATATATTTGGCTAAACTTGGGCATTTTCTGAACAAACGATACTGCTTCTATATTTATTTATGACAGAGCAGAATCGAACCGGAGGCAAGAACATGACAATACATTTTTTGAACTCTCGGTATACCTCTCCTGGAAAAATTTGACTATTTCTTAACCCATCAATCCAATTAACCCCTTGCACTACTATTTATTTTGTGATTATAATGACTGACTGTGATGGAATTCTTCATCGTTCAGAATTTCATAGAAGAAAAAGATAGTTCATATTTATTGCATGCCTATTTTTTCTCCAAAGGATATATATCGATTACAGCGAAATCGAATTTTATTTCGGTTATAAGGAAATTAATGACATACAGATTTATTAGACTCTTGTAGGGTTAGACTTGTAGGGCAAGGGGTTAAAAACTTTTGTAAGTCTTCCGCTACGAAATGAATACTTTTAAGAGTCATTGCTACATTTTAACAGCTCTCAATTAATTTCAGAGGCTTAGAAATTTCGATAGTTTGGAGAAATTGGATGGCCCTGCAACCGCGTTGTTCAACGAAATGGCGGCGTGTTCGCGTGGCCGTGCACAAAAGGTCATAAACTCTTGCGCGACACGGTCGTGTCTCTTGGGCGTTGCTCATCATTTATCGGGGAGGATCAACAGCATCCAGTTGGATTAGCAACTCCCTGGTGACATGTACAGGGTTCTTGACTAACATGTGCCACATATTTTAGGGGGTCGAGCCAATCTAATCGTAAGATGGAAATCGCGTACGACGAAACCCTGTTTAAGCTTTGCTCCTAAGCCAGTGACAATTGCAGTCGACTAATAACGTCTGCCAGCTAGCAGCTCACAAATTGGACCACCTGATTGCCTTATAAAACAGCGCAATTACTCCTCCATTAATTTTCAAAGCTCTAGAACAACAACTGCTTCAGATACACTCAAAAAGAAAATTAAAAAAAAAAGTGACGTTATTAGATTATAGAATTTTATATCTATATTCTTTTTCACGTCATAAAAATTCCTAAAATTGTGATTACGCTGCACGATTAGACTGATCATGATTCTTAATAAATTGATTTAGTAAAACTTTATTAAAACATTATCCGTGCTCGTGTGTTCGCATTTAAAAATGGCATACTTGCTGTAAACGCACAAGGATCCGCAGCGTAATGATAATTAGCAATAATGAGCAAGTTGTTTTCAGCCTAAATTGAACATATCTGAACACCGCATTGTTCGGAGAAAAATGCGCGCGTTCGGAGAGTAAACTTTAAACAAAGGCGCGGCCAACAAACGAAACAAGTTTCTCGTTTATGTAATCTTCTGAATAAAGAGCCCATTAAGGAAACGTCTGGCTCCGTTACGATCGCATTAAATCCTTTCTTTGCGTCTTGCCGGTTCGCGCAGAATACGCCTCTTGCAACTTTCTGCAATTATCGCGGGTTTGCTCTCCATATTTTCATCGGTTTAGTCCGCGCGCCGTCGTCTGTCTGTTTGCTCTTTCCTTGATTTCTGCAAGTCGACGCACCGGTGTCGCCGCTTGTTAATTAACCGCTGGCCAGCCTTCAATTATCACGGTTTTTCCAGCGACGCGAAACTTGCTCGCGCGCATCGATGGAATGCGACAAGAACCACCACGACGGCTATTTCGCACATGCTGGTTTTTCTCGCGACGAGAATCGACCACCAATTCAAGGACAACTGTTCTCGAGCGCAACGTTTCCATCCTGCATTTATCGAGAAACTTGCAACTATTTAGAATTTTATGCATTTCTGGGAAACAAGAGTACAGGTGCAATTTGAAACCATAAAAACATCGGAAGAATTTTAAAATACTGTTATATTGTTTTCGAACTATTGAACATATTATCAAAGAAAATATATTTCGATTTCACTCCGTTTTGTGGAAATTCAGGTAGTCTTCATCTCGCATAAAGAAATAAATTTTTATTTTCCTCTGTCTAATCATACCGTTTCAAAATTTGTTAGTAAAACAATTACTTGGAATTTACATTTAATCTCCTTTTAAATTCGATTTCCATTAAATTTTACTAAAATCTTTAGAACTCGAAATAATTTAGAATTTTATGCATTTCTGGGAAACAAGAGTACAGGTGCAATTTAAAACCATAAAAACATCGAAAGAATTTTAAAATACTGTTACATTGTTTTCGACCTATTAAACATATTATCAAAGAAAATATATTTCGATTTCACTCCGTTTTGTGGAAATTCAGGTAGTCTTCATCTCGCATAAAGAAATAAATTTTTATTTTCCTCTGTCTAATCATACCGTTTCAAAATTTGTTAGTAAAACAATTACTTGGAATTTAAATTTAATTTCCTCTTAAATTCGATTTCCATAAAATTTTACCAAGATCTTTAGAACGCAAAACAATTTAGAATCTCCGAATTATTAATTTGAGATGATCGCCTGCGCACCCTTTGTATTTTTTAATCCTCTCAAACTAGAAAAAAAAAAATGGGTTGGCAGTGTAATTTCGGTGACTGCAAAATTTCAAAAGCATCTTTTGTAGCTTGCAGTGATTTCTACGAGGACTCCAAAAAATTACTAGGTGCTCAACGTTTCACCTAGTGTATTCTCACCCCGTTTGGGAAAAATTGGGTTAGAGCAGGTTAACGGTAGCGAACGGTTGTTTCTCGGTGGTCTGCCGACCGTGGACACTGACCGTGAGGGGTTAATCGGCAATGTTCACTGTCGCGAAGACAGGGGGGGTTGGCTGGAATCGCCGGAAATCCGGGAAGGGTGGCGAAGGGCGTCGGCGTCGAAAAGATAAAAGCGGCCGCGGCGGCATAATGCGGGCTGGTTTCGTGAATTAAAGCTGCACGCGATACCACTATTACATTCTTTCCCGGTATGAATCGAATAGTACTATAGTAGTGGCCTCCTCGTAGTAGTAGTACCGGGGGAGTGTGGGAGAAGGGGTTGTGGATCGCTAGGCTGGCTTCAAACTGAAAAAGAGTAGGGGGGTTGTATGGGGGTTGGCCTGGCGCGAGGGGGTGGAAGAGGGCGTCGGTCGATACCAGCGTCGCGGCGCCAACTGTGAAAGCCGTGTTACCCCGTGGACGGTGAACAGAGAGGGATTCAACGGGGGTGAAAGCAAATGGAGAGGGACGAAGAGAGAGGGATGGTAGCGAGGGAGACAGAGAGGGGATGCGATGAAATAAGAAGGAGAATAACCGACGCAGGGCTGGACAGAGAAGGCAGACGAAGGGCGAAGAAGAGAAACGCGTGGGTGGGAAAGAGGGGATGGGAAAGGAGGCAGGGCAAGAGAAACAGAGGAGATAGAAAGACGGTCTCCATGGAAACGCGAAAGGAGCCTCTCTCTGCCTCCTGCGCAGCCAGGACCTTCGGTCTGTCTCACCGTCTGATAAGGATTTTTCTATACCACCTTGCTGTTAAGGGTTGCAAGATGCACGGGAACGGAAGCCAAACTAACTGCCAGTTTGATGCATCGAGTGATGACACCTTGTCCTGGAAGATACCACGAAATCGACGCTATTTAACCGAGGAGACTGCAACTGCAGAGTCAAAGTCTATCATAGTGATTGTTCCCCCCATTCCACCACGATTTATTTCACTTTGGGGAGAAGTGTACATATTTATTGTATGATTATGTAGTCCCCAATGGTCATACAAGAATTGTGAGTAATTATAAGTAATATTTACAGGAATTGATAACAAACATATTCAGTAAATGCTGATCGAAATTTGCATCACTGATTTGTTATTATACTGGTTCGAAATTCAATTTAAGGACTTCAAGTGGCTAAGCACATATACTCGAAACAAACATCATACGATTTTTAAAATTATTCAATTCAATTAAATTCATTTATTTAATCCCCTCGGGATTATAAATCCTTTTCTTCCTCCTACACTTCCTCAACCCAACTTAACCTAACTTACATCCACCTTTACATGTCACTCACACATTCATCCGTCCGCATCAGCCATTACTAATTGCGAGAGGGAGAGAAATACTATATAAAAATATACATATCCAGAAATACAAAAAAAATATACATATAAAATATAAAATGAACATAACCAGTAATGTTGACATATATACAATAAAATAAAAATAAAAATAACAAAATATAATAGCATACAAAAACGATATAATATAAAACAGCAGAAAGAAAAAAGAAAAAAGAAATAAACCGCTTGATTTTTGAAATTATTAATCACACGCTTTTTTTAATTGAAGAAATAATAAACACTTAGAGCAAAGAACCTCGGAATAAAATAGTAAAAGTTGATTCACATGATCACGAGAGAGAGAGAGAGAGAGAGAGAGAGAGATACGTTATCGACGGTAAAAAGCTCGTTCGATTCGCGTAAACCACCCTGTATATCGCAAGGTCGCATTTACTACTTGCTCGCCGGCTATACTATTAACAGCATAATAAAATGTACCCAGCACGGCCTCGGTATTTCATCCCCGTGAAAAATTCCCCATCCCCGGCGCGCAGTTTAATCATTTTCCCCGTTGCGATCGATAGGAAGGAAGCGGTGCTTCATTATAAACAGGGAACGCCATATTTTCGCGATAATTACCGTGCGGCTGGCGTCCGTCAATGCAACATTTCGCGACGGGAAAAATCATCGTCATCCTGCGTCGGCCGAGAGCCGCCCGTCGAGGCTATCGCATCCCGAACGTGGATCATGATGATGATCCTTCACGTCGGTGCTCTATGGGCTCGAGGACACCCGCGATGACGATCTCCATCGCTCATCCCACCGTATAATTATTATCTTTCCTTCCTTTTTCCACGCGCCATCATCGCTGCCGCGTCAGGCGAGTTGCGGAGTTGAAAAATTTCCAAAAATATTTTATATATATTTTTTTTTATTGTGGTTACAAAATTTGGCTCGTCATATTTTTAAAATTAATGATATTTTTATGAGATCGTAAATTCCCTTTCACAAATATTATTTTGTATCCGAGGTAATTCATTTAATAATTTTGAAATAAATGTCTACTTTATTTTGAAGGATCATAAAATCATAGGGCATTTTTTGGTGTCGATAAATTTTTCGATTTATTCATGGCCATGTATAATTTTCTATGGAAAGTGTAAGGAGAGATTTGATATATTTTCTGGGCCATCCACAAAGATTTGGAGGTTAGTGATGATTAATAAAATAGACGTTTTAACGAATCGCGGCGCAGTAAGGTTCCTTCGATTCATCAAAAGGTGCTCCCCGATTGGACGAATCTTCATTAGCCGTTCGAAAGCGGTTTTCCTATGAGAGGGAATGACAAGTGGTCTTATCGACGCCGGATTTGCATAATATTGTAAGCAGGCGGAGTCCCGCTGGATAGTGAGGGAAGTAAAACGTGAGAACGCGGAGATTAATATTCTAATACGATCTTTCAATCTTTATGACAACGACTGCGGCGATATTAATATTATTCGAGATAAGTGAAAATGTTCCAGCGCTATAGGAGACAGATACAAGTGTGTCTATCAAACCTTAACACTTTCACTGTCAAACTTGAAACCTCAAAAATTCCATAAAATCAGAGTAAGTTGTCTAATGAAATAAAATTGGAAAAAATTAAATGTATGATATTAAGTAGTCCTCCAACTTTCTTGCACGTTACAGATCCTAATAAAATTTGGAACAATTAATATATTAACGTAAAAATTCAGTCAACGTGTTAATAATGGTGTTTTTATTTTTACACGATTTCTCTACGCATTTCTGACTAAACAAGTAATTGAAATATATGTGCTCTGATGCTTTGTTCAACTTTTCAACGGATCGTAGTTCATTAACACGCCTGTAAAAGATTTTTAGAAAGATCTCCAATATGTCGCAAAGCTAGCAAGCGGAATGAATCGAAACGGATCGAGCAGCTATCGTCTTTCATGTTTTCCACATTCCAATTTCGTAACGGCAAACAGCAATGTTTCTCGCGGCAACCAGACAGACACTGTTTCCAGACCACGGGGTACAGGAACACGCGTTATGAAATCTATGGGTCGCGTTCGACGGCAAATTAGAGGCGTTGAAGTGGATAGGAACGCAAGAAAGTGCTGCAACAATTTCCACACCTGGAAAACTTGCGAGAAAGATATCGCAGGGAACGCAATTTCGCCAATGTCGACCCTCTTTTCAATTTTTCCACTTTCAAACCTCTCTTCCGTTCTCCACTTCTCTCGGCCACCCGTCTTCTTCGTTTCATCCCTCTACCCTTTTCCCAGACTCTTATGACCTTCTTCACTCTGCCAGTGTTCCTTCGGCTCTTGTCTTATCTCTAACAGTGGTCCCGGCAAGTTCACCTCTTTTCCTTGAGCGGACGACCTCTTTAACCTCTTAAATTCCCCTCTTCTGAATCTTTTCTCCTTCTACAAAGATTTTCCATACTTCGCGGGAGCGCGCGCGCGGCCCGCTCCTTCTTTTATCGTCGTTTCTCTTCGCCTTTTTATTGTCCTGACTTTTTACCACGCCGACTCTGTCTCACTCTATTCTTGCTTAAGCACTTTCCTAACACTATTTATCTCTCCGATCCAATCTCTTTTATTTCTCTCCTCCTTTCCCGCTTTCGCACTTTTATCCTTCCCGCTCCGAGCCATTAATTTACATGCAGCCACTGACACAGTTCTCCCCACACTGTTTCCAAATGAAAATTTTCCGCGAAAACTTACACGATTCCTACAGTTTCTTCCACTATTAGGACAAAATTAAATTAATACCTACCGAAGGAGGGTATTAAAATACACGATAAAACTCTCGACTAACTCTTTGTAAGATTTCTTTTTAAATATCACAAATATTTTTCCTAGGGAACGAGAAAGAGTTAAAGGTCGAGGGTGAAATTATCCACCTTAGGTTTCATAAAATACACGATGAAACTCTCGACTAACTCTTTGTAAGATTTCTTTTTAAATATCACAAATATCTTTCCTAGGGAACGAGAAAGAGTTAAGGGTCGAGGGTGAAATCATCCACCTTAGGTTTCATAAAATACACGATAAAACTCTCGACTAACTCTTTGTAAGATTTCTTTTTAAATACCACAAATATTTTTCATAGGGAACGAGAAAGAGTTAAAGGTCGAGGGTGAAATTATGCACCTTAGGTTTGACCCACGGTTCAAGGACCCGCCGATGCAGTCGCACGAATCTCCTAATATGCTTGCGCGCAGGTAACTTTCGTACGCACGTGGGTGACTTCATTACGGAAACGCGTAGGACCGATCGCGGTATCTCGGATCGTTACGTCATTCCGCATATTAAAAGCGTTCACCAGATGTAGATTAACGGGACTGATTATAACGTAACAGGTAGCGCCTCTGGAATAAGTACAACTTTCCCCTCCGTAATAGGGTCCCGGTGGCTCCTATCTGTCCACGATCTAACACCGAACTGCATCTGAAAGGATACACACACACACACACCTTCCGCCAGCCATTTTCGCACCTTTTTCTTATTCGGTGGTCGTGTTACTTTATCAATCGGCGGAACCGTAAATTGCCGGACGGTCGACGTCTCTCTCGTTTCCCAGCTTCCGCGGGATAAATAACTAAATCCAATCCTGCAACTCGTAAAACTATAATTTCCTGGATAACCCGACGCGCTGCAACGTCTGCGTGCATGATTCAAAGTCGATGATGCGTGCTTCCTGTTTTGGCAGGGGAGGAAACGAATTTCGCGAAGACCAATTTTTCTGACCCTGGAGATGGGTCCAAAGAGTGACTAATGTGGACTGATTAATGTGTTCCATTCTACCGAATTAATTAGACATCGTGAAGTTGCTGGTTTTACCGTAAGGTATTCCTAAAATTCTGGAAATAGAATTATTTAATATTGAAAGCCTTGGAGGCATTTCTATTGGCCTAGAACAGTGAAGGAGACGGTAGGGGCCCCTCAAACGTCTGCTTCTCCCACCAACCTCAATTTCACGCGTCTCTTTTCGTTGCACCATGGTGCCCCATGGTAATGGCACTAACTGGAAGGGGACAGTGTGCGCTATGGTGGGGACGGTTTTATCCTAATCGAAACAAAAATGCCCACCTCTGCTCTACGACGATAAAGAAGAGTACAAAGCAAACACAGTGAGTCGCCAAATAACTTTTCGAATTTTTCAAATAAATTTTCTAGTAAATCTTATTGCCAAAATGAGAACCTAGAGAAATCGAATAAAATCGGATCCAAGTAGTTCGAGTACTTTTGCGGGCCATTCCCAGGTAGCACGCGACGTCTTAAAGACGTCTGTTTTACGTCCATTTTTGGTCTGAACATCTTACGTCCTGAAAAGACGTCTTTTACGAGTCGTCTTTAAGACGTTTCATTTCTTGACGTTTCCGACATTCTAAACTGCTAGAGAAAAACTTTACAAACTGTAATTGATTATCAAACTGAATATTCCATGAACAAAGAAGTGCACAGAAAAGTAATACATCAAAACAAATAGATAAATAAATAAATAAGTTAAATAAATAAATAAAGCATAAAATGTTAGTGTTCGCGGATATGCTGAAAAACATTCTTTTAATTTATTTAGTTTTTTTGTTATAACAAACATTCAATTTATATTTCTTGTACATGTATACAATATTCAAATTCAATATTTTTCTCACAAGAAAAAATGTGGCTTAAAAAATATTTTTCCAATATTTGACAAACATATCTATCCAATATTTTTGTGTTACTAGGGGTCTGTTTCGGGACGTCTTGAATACGTCTGTTTCGAGACGTCTTAAAGACGTACAGTTTTTTCACAAAGACGTTCCAGAGACGTTCAGAAGCCGTTCGGAAGACGTTCGTAGGACATTCAGACGTCTTATAGAGACATAAAAGACGTCTTTAAGACGTCTCTGTGCTATCTGGGTTGTACACGGTGGCAAGATCAGCGGATTTTTCGCGATCTGGTCGCCAGGAGGACCGATTCGTTAGGATCTCGACACCAGCGTCGATCGGCGTCGAGCATCGTGCTACTACCGAGAGAGTAGATAATCCCACGCGAACAAGTTTCGCAGTTCATTGATACTGCCCGTTAAAGACCTCGGCCCACGCCCAGACGCGACTCCCGTTCTCCTTCACGCTCCCGAGCGGCCTGCGCTGCTGCTCTCGCCCGGTACCATAGGTCCCCTCCCCCCGTACCGTCTCGCCGATCCTCCTGTCTACGGATTTTCCCCTCTCTGTTCCTTTTTCCATGCCATTTTCAGCCGGTGCAACGGCGGTCCGCTCGTTCGAACGCCGACGGCAGTGACGGTTTTAAGATCCCGTCACCCCGGGCGACGAATCCGCTTCGCGCGCCGCGCCGCACCATCGCCTCTGCCTTCTCTTCTCGTTAATGGGCGGAGGAATCTCCGGTCGTTGGTCCTCGAACCGTCAAAACGCGAGCAGAACGACACTTCCGGCGATCCCCGTTCGCCGATTTCGCCGGAGCAATTATTCCAACGTCCAATTTTTCCGAATATCTCGACACTAGATTCACGGGATCCATCGAAATGACAGGTTACAATATTTTTTTATCGATATTATTAAAATTCCGAGGATGCATACCGGAGAAATTATCTAGCAAATTTATTTCTTCGGGTTTACTCGATGTATGGTCCAAAACACGGGTCACGGCACTGACATGTATCGGCTAGGAGATTCTTTGACCCACGCGACCTACACTCCTCGGACTCCTAGGACTTTTATCGGCTAAAAATTTGGGACATATATAGAGTATATACAGTCGAGTCGGAAAGTAAGTTAACATTTGGTGATATGTAGGCAATGAATATGATGAATAGAATCAAGTTATTGCATTGTTTTTATTTAGGAGGTGTAAGGAAATAAACAAATATGTTAGTAAAACATATATTATCATTATTAAAGATTAAAGACATGTCATATTCATTTGCCTGCATACACCAGTCGTTAACTTACTTTCCGACTCGACTGTATATATACAGGGTGGATCACCACATTTTGCCATCTAGATTTGCGTCATTATTATTACGTATGGCAAACAATGTTTTAGACGAAGTTGAATGGTTTTGAGAGGGGCACATTCTGATGGTACATTTTTTTTTGTAGGTGAACGTGTAAAGGACATATGAAGGTCATCAATGTTTTTGTTTAATGGAATCATATATTTTTTATTACATCAGCTGATGCTGCTTCATATTCTTTACAAAAAAGTATTAATCTATTTGTGCAAAATAATCGTTAGTTTCGGAAATATTTTAATTCTAATTTGTTAGGAAATCTCGATTTTCTGGTCAATATTATGAATTCAATGTGATAATGTATCCGTGTTAAATGTATGGTAATAATAATGTATCGGTGTTAAATCCAGTAGACTTACGTACAGGACGGGCATGTTATTTAAATATTGTAAACACCGTGGCAGCTCTAACATCATGGTGGGTCGAATGTAACCATAGCGACGCAAGAAGAGAAACAGGAGTATTCACGACGTAGGCGAAAGTGGCTTCGTGCTCCGGCGATGTTAAATAGAATAACCAGATCGTGGCTGACTCGGCTCCGTTGGTCAGTAACAACCAGTAACGTACGCTAACTTCGCCCGTTAAAGTCGGCCGCGAACAACAACGCGGCCGCTCATGTTGCTTCTCGTTTCATTTTTACGATGTAACTTCGCTTCGGGAGTCCGAGCACCTCTCCGTCGCAAATAAACAAATTAGGGGAGCCACCGGGCAGTTTTATACCTTGTAACGTACAATTTGCGTCGTTCTGCTATCCGAGGATCGTTTTAATAACGTTTGATAACCGGATTATGCAGTACTAACCAGTACTGATCGCATCTGGATTTCTATTTTTTAATGTTTAGTCATACGTGCGATTTAGCGTATACAAATTTTGCGATTCATCTGAATAACAAGAGACCGTTCTTGGATGATGTCTCAATCGAACATGCTCAAATGCATGCACAATTTTATGCTACTTGCACAAAAAGGCACATCGTTGCATCAATTATTCATCTCAACAACCTGTTATTTGCTAAAATCTTAATAACATGAATTTTGCGATTCTTTTGGTACCATTTTTTAAATTGGAAAATTTACTGTCCCAATCGTGTCCTGGAACGTGTTGGTTCTACGGACTGATTAAAATAACAATTCTCCCATAATATATTTATAAAATAATAACAGTAATAGCTAGACTGCGGATATTTATATCAATTCCCACTTTTATGAGCCATCTTGGAAAAATCAAACGGAAGTAAATATTTATTTTGTGGACAGAAAAATTAGAAATCCTTTGGTAGATGCAAAAGAAAAATGCTATTAAACTCGTAGCTGTTTCTGCACGATTTTTCAACTATTTACAAACAGCAAAAACATGTTCTACTCTATAATATAAAAGTGTATCAATGCTTTATTAGTGCATCTCGAGTATGGCGTGCAACAGACTTAAAATAAATGAAAAAATTGAATAATTGTGAGAGTCAGTGTCTTGCAAATATGAAGATGGTGAATCCGCGGTCTGATAATAATAATAATTGAAATACGAAAGCGCGCACGTTGGCACGAGCCGATGAATCACGCGTCGCGTCCGTTCAAGGCGTATCTACGCGGGGCAAAAAGCAACGACGGCATAAAATAGAATAAAGTGGAAACGGGGTCCTTTCGATATTTGTTTTTTCACGGTAGCATACCGTTGCACCCTCTCGGAACGATTTACGAGAAGTCGATCCCGCAGGATACCCTACATGGAGCTTCCCTTGTCTCGTTCCACCGTGCAAAGACCACCGGTGCCCTTATATGTCCGTAAGACCAGACAATATCTACTCTCCGACGCCACTTCGCAGCCTCCTCTCTTTCTCTCGCAGTCTCTCCTTCCCTCCGGTTCGCACAAACACTCCCGAGGAGAGAACGGTGTCCGGTGTTCGGTGTTCGATTCGACCGTCGATCCCGAATAAACGGCCCGCGACACGTGAAATTCTAATTTCACTCGACCGGTGTCCGGATCCCTCGTGAATTCACTCGAAACCGCTTATAGGATACCACCGTTTTCACGCTTCGACTGCCATATTGGCCACGTGCGGGCCCGCACGATCGTTCCTCCAATTTACCAATCAATTTTTCGCATCCCGCTCACGACTCTCGCGGCTCCTCTTTCAAATATTTAAATACGTAACATAATTTAACACTAGAACTACCGAGCACTAAATGCAACTGGCATACATTGCCTTATAATAACAACAAAATTGCATTTCTTTAGATGTCGTGTCGGTTTTCTTTGAATTTCTACTTCGACAGAGAAGTTTATTAGAAACTTTTCCCACGGAAACATATTTATCATTTCAATATTTCTAAAAGAAAAAATTAAGAGCAAGTCATTTTGACTCGTCCGGTGGTTCTAGTGTTAAAATACGTAACATAATTTAAAATACGTAACATAACCCTACATAGCCCTTGCCCTACAATATCGAGTCAGACTCGTGATGTAGATTCTGAACAGAATCTAATAAATATGTATGTTATTAATTTCCTTTAAACCGAAATAAAATTCTATTTTGTTATAGTTGGTATATGTATATCCTTTGGAGAAAACATTGACATACAATAGATATAAACTATCTTTTTTTTACTATGAAATTCTGAACGATGAGAAATTCCTAATCATTATAATCACAAAGTAAATAGTAGTGCAAGGGGTTAAAATACGTAACATAATTTAAAATATTTGTTCGTAAAATTAGTATCTCTTCTTCTTTCCAACTCATCTTGAATTTTTTAACCCCTCAACTCCTCGGAGTTTCAGGCCTATACCGAAGTCATTTCTTTCGATACAAGGCGATAGATCGGGTTCCGTCGTATTTCGGACGAAGAAAATTCGTCGTATATCGGAATAAAATTGTACATATTCAGATGTCCCAGAAAAATGTACCACCAGCAGTCCATTTGTAAATTTCGCGAAATTCGCGAGAACCTCGGGGGTGTTGACGCCCTTTGGCGCGTCCCGCGTTTCAAATTTGTTTGTCCTAGCCAGTGTTGTTCTTCGTTCTTCCGAGTCACTTTTGATGTCTCTCACGATCGCGCGGAGAAACACCCGCACACGTTCCGGCTTGCGGGGAATACAAAGTGGGGTCCCTGGAGTCATCCCGATGGAATGCGCGGGGCGGTTTAGCTCAAAGAAGGGCGGACGCGTTTCATCACGTGTACATATCCATAGCGAGGACCCTCCTCCTTCCCATTCCCACTCCCTTGCTCACGGAGTCGCTTCGTCCCACACTTTCTCCGGTGTTTTCTATATGTCTATCTTTATTGACTTCCTTCCTTCCAGGAAGATCTTAACGTCTTCTATCGCCGTCTGGAAATCTTCTTCGTCTCCGTCCTTCACGGATTTCTTCCAGGCTGTCGCGCTTCTTCTCGCTCTTCACGCTTGTTTTCGGACTCCCACGCCCCATTTATTCCCGAATTTTTCCCCGCTAAACCGGGAGAATAAATGTTTAGCACTGCCCCGTCGTCGCTTCGTTTGCCAACTTTTGGGAAGATATTCTCTTCCAAAGGTACTTTTTCGAGACATATTACTCTTTTTCTAGTTTTTCTACCGATGGTAACTGGAGTTACTTGAAAATAATTGCCACGAAATTAATGTATCAATGCAGAAATTAACTAGTTTACAGCGTAAGGTGAGACTTGCGTCTTTTATTTGATTTTGCAATTTTAACGGGATTATATTTTAACCCTTTGCACTCCGCTGTCCCCTCTCAGGGGACATTAAAGTTTATTAGCGATTACGGGGAATTAATTTATTCCAGCGCAACTTTAAATAAAATATTGATTTTTTTGCAAATATATATTCCTCGATGTCAACCAATTCATATAAGTCCAATATCATTAGAATACGTTACTTGGTTCCAAAATTATACTAAATAATACGAGGATTTGTAAATTTCTGCCAGAATGGTTCGGAGTGCAAAGGGTTAACTATTGGGTTGTTCGGAAAGTAATTTCGTTTTTCTTTATGAAAATGAAAGACGATTTGCTTATAGTGAATAAATATCTTATTGAATTATATAACGTCCATTCTGGTCCAATACCATCTTTCTGGCAGTAGCATGATTCCACTCATAATATCCGCTCATAATATTTTTGTTCTTTGCTGGCAAAAAAAGGGATCCAGCTGATTTTTGACCTCCTCGTTTGAAGTAAAGAATGAATAAAAGTAAAAAATGAATATGAATATGAATATATAATGAACATAAGTGGTAAGTTGGCTGGGAAAAATACAATCACGTCATCCGTTGGGAAAAAACGAAATTATTTTCCGAACAACCCAATAGATTATAGCGTGTAAGGCAAGACCTGCACATTTTAATTGATTTTGCGTGAAGATCCGTGGTATAGCGAAATGAGCAATTAAAAAATGCTCGATGCCGGAGAACGTGAACCGAATTGCCATTTTGCTGGGGGTTTCTACTCGGTCCGTTTTGCGAGGGACCGTAGCGCAGATATCGGCCGGCCGCATATGGCGAGAATTTCGCGAGATCGGGCCGCGTTTTGGAGAACGTGCGTGGCATTTCGAGCCGAAAGAGGGAGGGAAGGTAACAAAAATACCGCTAGGCTCGTACGAGCCGGGACACCTGTGCTCGAGTAATACCTGAATCCGAGTAATTCCGTCGTGACGAGGCAATTTCGAGGAAGCTCGTTCCGCGTAACGTTGACCCTACACACGCCGACGGCATCGCAGTCGTATTTCTGTCGACGAGCGACAACCGGGCCCGCATCTGCGAGACGCGTCCGTCCGCATCTTCACGGAGAGAGAGAGAGAGAGAGAGAGAGAGAGAGAGATCGTGCGCGCACACACGCAAAAACCGCTCTCTGCCTACGAGAAACAAGAAGATCTCGAGGAAATGCCAGTTCCGCCGGAGGAACCTCTTCTCGCGAGTCTATCTTCCTCCCCTCTTGCCCCTCTTCTTCTTCTTCTTCTTCTTCTTCTTCTTCTCTGTGCTCCTTCTTCGTCGACGAAAGAGCGGGGACGGAGGAAAACTTCGTTCCTCGTCTGTCTACCTTTTATTTCCATCTCGTTTGGAATGGGACATTTTATTCCGAAGCCTCGTGTCGCGACTTTCGGCTCTCTTTCAACTCCTTGTCAAGGGCTAAGCCCGTTTAAGGGCTGAAACCTTGTCTACCTTTACGGTGATTGCAGTGCGAAGATAAAAATCGATCTCGCTTCGAACGAGACATTTTATTCGGACGACTCGTGTTGCGATTTTACCACTTTCTTCTAAACCCTTCTCAAGGGCCAACCCCGTTCAACGCTAGGTTTACTAAAAATCACTGTTTTAAATAACATGAATTTATCTGTCGAAATTTTTAGCCATTTTTTTTAAATAGTATACACCCAAAGAAATTACCTGAGCCCGTTCAACGCTAGCTTTTCGAGGCACTGAACACGACTATTTTACATTACTTTGTAAAAACAACACGAATTTATCTGTCAAATTTTATATCCACTTTTTAAATAATGTATACCCAAAGAAATTACCTGAGCCCGTTCAACGCTAGGTTTTCGAGGCACTGAACGCGACTGTTTTACACTACTTTGTAAAAATAACACGAATTTATCTGTCAAAATTTATATCCACTTTTTAAATAATGTACACCCAAAGAAATTACCTAAGCCCGTTCAACGCAAGGTTTACGGGGCACTGAACACGACTATTTTACATTACTTTGTAAAAATAACACGAATTTATCTGTCAAATTTTATATCCACTTTTTAAATAATGTATACCGAACGAAATTACCTAAGCACGTTTAACACTGGGTTTACGGGGCACTAAAAATTACTGTTTTACTCTACTTTGTAAAAATAACACGAATTTATCTGTCAAAATTTGAAGCCATTTTTTAAGTAATACAGGGTGAGTCACCAAACATTACCACCTCAAATATCTTTGTTGTTTCTAAAGATACGTAAAATATGGTAAGGACAAAGTTGAATGGTACAATGGGGCTGACACGATGCAAAAAAAAAAATTTTGTTTTTATGTCATTTTTTTGGAGATATCAAGGTCACCAAGACTTTTTTAAATGGAACCACCCTTTTTTAAACACCTACAATGATAGTCCCTTTCATTAGGAATTTAGTGACTATAATTAGTCCAAGGTGATTCAAGGTCAAGGACAGAAAAAACGTATAAAACTAAAATATGGAAGCAAAATACGTTTATCACGGTTGAGACGTTTATCGTAGGTGAAGTAAACATACTAAGGTCCTTCAATGTTATTCAGCATTCTTATTTACTATCAGTATGTTTCCAAACGCGATTCCGCTATGTTATATTCGATGACTGAAAAGTGTGATATGATCACGATTTTCTGTGAATGTAGAAAAAATGCAGTGCAGGCCCGACTACTTTATGAAGAAAGGTACCCCGAGCGAAACACTCCTTCTAGACGTACTTTCACTAATACGTACAGGTTGTTTCGAAGTACTGGAAGTGTACATGCAAGACAGTACAAACGGAAGAATCCCACGACTAATGAAGACAATGAAATTAATATTTTAGCAGCTATAGCTGTCAATCCTCACGTGAGTACGAGAAAAATTGCCCGGGAAGCAGGCATAAGTCAAAGTAGCGTAATACGAATTCTGGCCCGACATAAATTTCATCCGTTCCACATATCGCTCCATCAAGAATTGCACGGTAATGATTTTCAAAATAGAATTAACTTTTGTCAATGGGGATTGCTTCAAAATCATTCATTTTTTTCTAATGTCTTGTTTACGGACGAGGCAACATTTACTAATCATGGCTCAATTAATCTACGGAACGCCCATTATTGGTCTGTGGATAATCCGCCCTGGCTGCGAGACATTGATCATCAAAGACAATGGAGCGTAAACGTGTGGTGTAGTATTTTGAACGACAAAGTAATTGGACCATATTTCGTTAACGGAATGATGACGGGACAGAAATACGCTCAATTTTTGCAAGAAGATCTGCCAATTTTGTTAGAAGATGTCCCTTTACAAAATCGCTACGATATGTGGTACCAACATGACGGTTGTCCTGCTCATTATGCACGAGTAGCAAGAGAAACGTTGGATTCTCGATATCCAAACCGATGGATTGGACGAGGCGGAACAGTTTCATGGCCAGCACGTTCGCCTGATTTGAATCCACTGGATTTCTTTTTATGGGGTCTGCTAAAAGAGACCGTGTACACGGATGCTCCAACAACAGTTGAAGATATGCGTCAGCGTATCATCACAGCATGTACGAATATCACGTCGGATACACTTATCAGAGTTCAACATTCCTTCAGAGCTCGTTTACAACAATGTATCGACGCAGACGGCCATCATTTCGAACATTTATAAAATACAGGTATTCTGCTTCCATATTTTAGTTTTATACGTTTTTTCTGTCCTGGACCTTGAATGACCTTGGACTAATTATAGTCACTGAATTCCTAATGAAAGGGACTATCATTGTAGGTGTTAAAAAAAGGGTGGTTCCATTTTAAAAAGTCAAGGTGACCTTGATATCTCCAAAAAAATGACATAAAAACAAAATTTTTTTTTTGCATCGTGTCAGCCCCATTGTACCATTCAACTTTGTCCTTACCATATTTTACGTATCTTTAGAAACAACAAAGATATTTGAGGTGGTAATGTTTGGTGACTCACCCTGTATATACTCAAAGAAATTACCTAGAAAAAAATACCTCATTCGTTTCTATTTTAAATCGAAGGGCTTGCACGAACCTTCGACCAAATCCACGGTTCCGACCCCCGACGTTACAAGTTTTGACGGTCCGCCGTGTACCTATTTGTATGGCTATTTGAATAACAAATACTTGCATCGTGAATGCAACTCTTTTGTTTTATTCTCCGTTTCTTTCCGCCGTCTCTTTACATCGAAATCTACGGCAACATAAAAGAAAGGCTGAGTTATGGCCGGCAGCACGCGGATAGAGCCCTCAAGGATCCCAATCGGAAATTCAGCTGGTTGAGAAATGAATATAAATGCGAGATCGTGACGCAACTGAAATATATTCTTTATCGAACGAAATGGTAACATACACGATCGCATATTTTACCCTTTCAAGTTTTACACTAAAAAAAACACACATCGACGATGCTGAATCAACTCTTGCATGCTGTCTGTACTGATACAGCATCTATGTAGATTATCTAATGTCACTAAAAGAATGCATCGAAACCATATAACATGGTAACTAGTTTATTTTATTTTATTCTATAATTTTTTAAAATTCGTTGTTCTTCGATGAAATACAATTAATTTCGACGAGTTCGCATCGATTTCGTTCAACGTGTTCCATTAATATTCCACGAATCAACTAATTATTTGTATTCCGTGAAACATTTTCTGGCGCCATGGTAGCACTGCCAGATCGATTTCGATCATCGACGAGCTCGCATCGATCTCGTTCCACTGGTGTTCCATTAATTTCTTGTGATTCGATATCACAGATTTAATTAGTTCTGGCAAATTTAAGCGGCAATTATAGAATAGCCCCTCGTGCATTGCAGATACGCGCTCTCGTTGCACAGCGGCAAGCAAAGCTGTAATTATTCATCGATAATCGTATCTCCGGCGCAACGACTCCGACGATTTCGGCGCGGTCCATCGACGCGCGTTCTCTATTTAGTGAAAATTACGCGGCGGATATTAAGCGCGGCGCGCTAAATATGCAACGAGTCGCGTGATTAATGCTCCGCGTCTACGCGTATACATATTTTCATTCCGGGCCGGCCAACATCTGTCGCGGGTTTCGTAATGAAGATCGCGGAATCGAGGGCTGACGCCAAATGGCGATTCACTGCGGGCTCGTTTGCGTTACAGATTTATGTTGCATGTTCTAGATTCATTAAATATCATACCACATTATCGTACGTTCTCGTGCACCAGTACCACTTCGGTTCCGAGCTTTTCACTTATTTCGTCGTGCGTGTTTATGCAATTTTTCAGTCTTGTAGACTTTCGAAAAGTTTCAGTATCAGAGCATTGGAACAACAGGATATCGGGATAACAGAGCGCTGGAATAACTGAGCGTTGGAATAACTGAGCGTTGGAATAACAGAACGTTGGAATAACAGAGCGTTAGAGTCACAGAGCGTTGAATAAGAAAGCGTTAGTCACAGAGCGTTGGAATAACAGAGCGTTAGAGTCACAGAGCTTTGAATAACAAAGCGTTAGAGTAACAGAGCGTTCCAATAACAGGGCACTGAGATAACAGAGCGTTTGAAGAACGGGGCATGAGGATAACAGAGCGTTTGAAGATCGGGGCATTGGGATAACAGAGCTTTGAATAACAAAGCCTTAGAGTAACAGAGCTTTCGAATAACAGAGCGTTGGAATAACAGAGCGTTAGAGTCACAGAGCTTTGAATAACAAAGCGTTAGAGCAACAGAGCGTTCCAATAACAGGGCACTGAGATAACAGAGCGTTTGAAGAACGCGGCATTGGGATAACAGAGCTTTGAATAACAAAGCCTTAGAGTAACAGAGCTTTGAATAACAAAGCCTTAGAGTAACAGAGCTTTGAATAACAAAGCCTTAGAGTAACAGAGCTTTGAATAACAAAGCCTTAGAGTAACAGAGCTTTCGAATATCAGAGTTTTGGAATAACAGAGCGTTGGAATAACAGAGCGTTAGAGTAACAGAGCGTTAGAGTAACAGAGCGTTAGAGTAACAGAGCGTTGGAATATCAGAGCGTTGGAATAACAGAGCGGTAGAGTAACAGAGCGTTGGAATATCAGAGCGTCAGAGTAACAGAGCTTTGAATAACAAAGCGTTAGAGCAACAGAGCGTTCGAATAAGAGGGCATGGGGATAACAGAGCATTCAGAAACCAGATCGTCCAGGTACCACGGATCAACCATCCAAAATTCTAACAATCTTCGAGTCCCGGTGTATCGCGATGAACTTTCCCGCACAACAAACTGGTCGCGAAGCGTCGTCGATGGCTCGAATGAAATTTATCCACGCCTAATTCATTTGTTCGCGGTGTTCGCTATATGCTCGTGGATGACAGATGCCGAGCGACGCCAATAGCAGACGCCCAGTCGGTGGCCAGAAGGAGAGGCCCGGGAAACGAATTGGTCGTCAGCTGATTTTGACAGATCCCGTTTCTACGCGAACTCGAACCTATATGACCGGGGTTTAAAGAGGAGAGGGGGTTGGCTGGTTAGGTCGACGGAGGGTTCGGGGGTGGAGGAGTTATGGTGAACACAATGGAACCACTGCCGGCGACGACGCCATTGTGCGTCTGTACCGCGTCCCGCGTACATAAAGTCGATCGATGGGGACAGAGTGGAGGGCGATGGGTTTGAACTTCATGAATTTCCGCGTCTTTTCAAATCGCGAATAAATTAATACCGGGACGGCAGCTGCACGCAAACGCCAATAAAATGCGTCCTTCCCCTCCCCCGGGGGGGATAATAGATCCGTCGTCGATACCCCCCAATCGAGTTAGATGAAGTACCAAAGGGAGCAATCCACGGTTCTGAATATTTCGACGGATCCTTCGCGCTCATTCTTTTGTGCTCGCGCGATCGATCCGGTTAGGGGCGTTCATGCACACCCGCTGTGAACTCCGTCTCGAAAACAATCGGTTTATTACTTTTCTTCCAAGATCTCGAATAGATTTTAATTACCAATCTCACGGGCATATATTAACCATTTGACTGTTTGTCTCTGTCGCTTGAAGTTAGAACGGTTTGCTACGTAAATAATTGACAATTCACTTGTTGCTGCAGCGAAATTAAGAATTAAAGTGCTGAAAAGTATCGAAACGTTTATAAATATTTTTAGAACAGTGATTTCAGTTTAATAAAAGAGTTAGTATGTTGTATTATGTCGTATTAGGTGTACAAATTAATTTGTGATTTTATTTTATATTCATACTTTGTTCAGGGTTCGTTCACAACGTATAGAATATTATGAGGACCATATTTTGAAGGCTTGAATACGTTCCGAGAGTTTGCGGATGGACAACTTATGAATACAAGGCGGTTTAATTTGTATACCCAATAATTACCCCGACTTTTAGTTCAATGGATATTTTCAGCAAATTGCCACGGTGTCGGGCAAAGTAAAATTTATGGCCAAAGCGGGGGTGGAGAGAGAGAGAGAGAGAGAGGGAAATTTACTATGCTCTTCGAATTTAATAATAGGATTGTGACTCACCCTGTTCGGCTGGACGTGCCAGCTACGCCGTTTTCCATGTCTCTGTACACCATCTTCGGAAATGGTTAGGTCAGGCCTGCTGCCAACCAAACAACCCCCTGTATCATATTGGCCGACCAGGAGTCTCAATCGATTTCCTGGACAGATGCCCTGAACAGAAAAAGAAATACATTCGGCACTGATATTGCATTGCAACGAGACACGCAATTCTTTATTAAAAACCACAAGAAATCCGTAGAAATTAAACATTAACTAGAAGTGGCGGTTTTGGACATCAAACTTTAATTATTCTCAACGTTCCATCACAGACTAACATATGAAACAATGACCTAACCAATTCATATTGATTTTAAAGCAACACTGTTGGAGGCAAGACAAAATGAAATGCTTTAATTTGAAATGAAGTTAAATGAAATGCTTTAATTTGAAACGAAGTTAAATGAAATTAGGATTGAAATTAAGGGTGATGGGGTTTATCCCGATATCTCAGTTCATTCACAAAAATATAACAATCTCAACAATGTTCACCGAATTATACACAAGTATTCAAACTTGTCTGTCACATGTTAAAAATGTTCAAAAGCTCCAGGATTCAAAGTCGTCCACGCGTTAGTTCAAAATGTTCATGTGTATCACATGTCAATCTAATTCAAAAAGTTCAAAAGCTCCAGGATTCAAATTTGCCTGCATCGCATGTCAATCTAATTCAAAATGTTCAAAAGCTCCAGGATTCAAATTTGCCTGCATCACATGTCAATCTAATTGAAAATGTTCAAAAGCTCCAGGATTCAAAGTCGTGCACGCGTTACTTGAAAATGTTCATGTGCATCACATGTCAATCTAATTCAAAAAGTTCAAAAGCTCCAGGATTCAAAGTCGTCCACGCGTTACTTGAAAATGTTCATGTGCATCGCATGTCGATCTAATTCAAAACGTTCAAAAGCTCCAGGATTCAAAGTCGTCCACGCGTTAGTTCGAAATGTTGAAAAAGCAGGAAAGCTTCCTCACAGGCCCCGAAATTCCAGCAGTATGTTTGAAATGCCAAACGAACGAGACGAGTGCTTGATTACAAGCACTGTCCGAAAACATCCCGACATTCCCAAGATACTTTGAAATCGTCATCAGCTTCGGGGACGAAAGGAAGCTCCAATTAGCCGTCTGCGCATCCGCGGACGCATAGAGTGTTCCTGCGACTCCGTGAATTTTCGACGAGAATAAACGGGATTGGTCTTAAGTTTCGTCTTGCCGACTGCGAGGAGGAGAAGAAGTCTTTCTGTGTGATGTGAAAGCACGGTATCGTGTAACTCGCACACTCGTCGCCGAGATTCTAAGAAGTCCCGAGCCTCCTCGCGTATCGAGTTCTCCGCGTGTGTAACATACTTCCGTGTCTGCAACCCTTGTGACGCAGCTGTCGACCAAGGGTGGTTTTCGAATCCGTTGAAAAATTCGATATCTCCAACTGTCTCGTACTTTCCGTCTCGTGCATTCCTCGGAATAGCAGAAAAATTCCTGGGCAATAATAACACCAATCAACCCTTGTTCTACACCTTCATCCCTTGCCTTAGAATTCAGGGGTTTTAAAATAAAACAATTTACATTGGTTTAATTGCTCGAGTCCAGGGACTGCATACATCCACGTTAACAAGGCATCGGTCACTACTTGGGTGTAGAAAAAAATTTGTCAATGTTTTCATAGGTCTTTGAAGAATTATAGCATTTTCGGAATAAAAATTGTAGAAACACAAATTTTAGACACTTGAATGTAGGGAAAAATTTGTCAATGTTTTCGTAGGTCTTTGGATCGTAGCATTTTCGGAATAGAAATTGTAGAAACAGAAATTTCAGATTCGAGAGGCGTGTGCAAGTAGACAAATCGGTTTCTGAAGAAAGGGGAGGAAATAGAACAAGGTCGGAAGGGTCTTGAACTACCCTAATTCGGAGGTATCGTGTTAATTTCGTTGTCGTTCCGGACGCGCGTCTATGTTCGTCGCAGAACAGCGGGGTTAAAGCTCGCGTTCATTTTCGAAACGGCGGGCAGACGGGCCGTGTGTACCCAGCTCTACAAAACTGTTCATTTACCGTGGCGTACGGGGCCAAAAACGACAATGGTCCCGGACGAGCCCCGGCGCCATTACGGATCCTATTGACTCGCGAACGGAGAAAGGAGAAACCGGGGCTCGATCCGATCCGTGTTCGTTGCTCGCAGCATGGCCGCGCATCTGCCGTTAATTTTCGTGCGGACGTGCGAGACAAATCGATTTCGAAGTCAATGACGTGTCCCGAAACCAGGCTCGACGGTACTTTGCCCGATCTTCGTCTCCTAAGCGGACACTTAGGCCAGTCTGCTTCGATTCGCGTCGATGAACCGGATATATGTTGCTCGAATGAAATAAAAGCGACGATTCAAGTTTAATGACCGGGGATCCTTTTTGTTCGCTATAGACACTCGCAATGATTCCCGGTTTCCTCGTCTGTTTTGTAGAAATTGGAAAAAGGACAGAAATTTTGTTTCATGGAATTGGCAGACCAAAGAAACATTTCAAGTTTCTTATTAATATCTTTACTCGATGTACACTGGCTCACGAAAGTGTTCGAACGTCCTTTAAAACAGTATAACTTTTTTTTAAAAGACATGACATTTTTTGAGTAATTAGAAGAATTGGCTTACCAAATGACGTGCAAAAATGATTTTAAAAAAATTTCAATTCAAGCTCGGAATTATAAGAGCAAATAAAAAAGGCATTTTCCAACACTTTTTTATTTGAGCCTGTAATGAAAATTTTGAAATATGCGTTTTGTAGATATATGTTAATTATATACATGCTGAAAATTTCATTGAAATCGATTAATATACACACAATTTGTGAAAAGTGCCATTTTTATTTTCTCATGTAATTCCTACCAATTGCAATTTTTTTTCAAAATCTTGTTTGTATATCATTTGGAAAACCAATTCTTCTGATTGCTCAAAAATGTCAGGTTGTTTGATATAATTTAAAAAAAGTTATAGTAGTTTAAAGGGCGTTCGAATATTTTCGTGAGCCTGTGTACATCTACGTGTAAGTATGAATTAAACATCTACGCGTCACGGTAACAATTTTGACAGTAAATTTTCAAGTGAAAAGTATACGAATGCGCATTACCGACTCGTTGTCAAGGATGACGTTATGGAAAATTTTGTTTGGCCGCGTCGTGTTATTTCGCGCGAGGGAATCATTTTCGACCTGTCAATTACACAGCAGGCTGCGAAGCTTCTGGTGTGCATCGGATGAAGGGTTGAAACGCACATACTGGCAGGCTTAACAGCAGTAACCCGTAACGAGGGGGCGAGTAATTTCCTCGTAAACTTGTACCGCAGGCTGCACCCTTGTTTTCCAATTTCTAGTTAGAACAGTGGCCACGGTTTCTTTTCAACGAACACCATACACACGGTCTATCGTGCCTTCTGTCTGTGCCAGCGGGATCGATGCTCTGGCTTCGACTTGTGCGAGCAACATGGTGACTTTGAAAGACAGCTGCTCTATGATCGAAAGACTCGTACCCGGTACTATCATACGCACATAAAATCTATAACGATTAGACTGTGGATCGTCATGCAAAACACATTTTTATTTCATTAATCGCAACGCACTGGAAGCAAACAAAAATATCTTTCTTTAACCCTTAGCACTCGAATGGCGACTATAAGGCGCCACTAAAAATTGCTATATCATTATTCAAAATATTTTTTACATTATTAAATATGTTTGGATTTAATAAATTACTGAAAATGTCAGTATTGTACGAGTAAATTCCACCATTTTCGTAGGTACAGCATGAAAAACAAATGTATGGAAGGAAAATATTTTAGATCGGAAGAAACGTTTCGTTTTGGAGTTAAAATAACTTCGAGTGCAAAGGGTTAATCATTTTAGTGGGATGGAAAAAATTACATATTGTTGATAACGTAGATCAATGACAGGCGAACATTATTCTGACCTAGTTACCAACCGCGGTATTAATATTAGAACACCCAAAAAGATGTCGCGATCTATCGATTGATTTTCCTTGGCGACGTTGGTAAAAATCGAAATCGATCCAGAGTGTGCTTTTGTACGTATATACTTTCGGAGGACGAATTATTAATACCCTTTGTATTTAATTGTACTTCAACAAGCAGAATATATAATATGTATACATACGTATTAAGAGGTAACAAGAAGCATTGGAGTTTATTACCTACTCATCCAACTTCCAACACATATTTTTAAATTCTTCTAATCTTTCTAGTGTCTCGAATTTTATTTACGTATTTTTATTATAAATGCGTCAAATCCACAGTCTAGTTCCAGCCTAATACTCCAGGATGATCTAAAATTCTACTCCTAGTAGCTATTTTGTGTCATTGAATATTCGTATTAGATCCAACACGAAGATCAACGTGAAGACGAATGTTCACGAAGAAGAAAAGTAAAAATTAGAACGGATCTATGCACGTTTGTCATGAAACCATTAGCATCCTCGGGCAGATTAAGTTTTTATTGTGAATGCGTCAAATCCACAGTCTAGTTCCAGCCTAATACTTCAGAATGATATAAAATTCTACTCCTAGTAGCTATTTTGTGTCATTGGTATTAGATCCAACACGGAGATCAACGTGAAGAAGAATGTTTACGAAGAAGAAAAGTAAAAATTAGCATCCTCGGGCAGATTAAGTTTCAGCTACTCTGTTGCCATAAATTATCTATGAATCTACACTCTAGTTCTGACCAAGTTGATCTCATAGGCCGGTTCCTGTTAAAGATAGACCAACAATAAGAAAACAGTGTTCCAGGAAGCACACGGTTCTCCGATCTGACGCGACGGTATCGCAAAATGGGGACACAAAGGAGGGGTCCTTCGACAGAGGGCGGCCCGTAGAAGTCTCAGACATGAAGAGATTGCCATAGGTCGGGGACCCTCTCGGGAATCTTTGGAGCAGATGTCGAACGCGGAAACGATCCGGTCGGGTCGCAGCGCGAGAGAGACTCGCGTTCGTGAGAGGAGTCTTTACACGTATCCGAGGCCGCAGATGAAGATCTTAGATCGGAGACTGTAACGGTGCTAGTCGCCGCCGCTCGCGCGTCCCATTTCCGCGATAATAATGCCGTGTCACGTGTCGTGCAAGACAGAGAAGGAGATAGGAGAGGAGCGGGGACGACTATCCCCGCCGTTTCATCGCGGATGAGCGAAGCGCATTACACCGAGATGCATAAATAATGCACGTATATGCGTCGGCTCACGTATCTCCCGTTCGGCACGCTTCGCGTACTCTGTCAGACGTTAATCGTCGCGTTAATACTGCTGCCTTTGCCTTGCCAGAGCTGATACAAGGCCTCGATCAGTATGATTTGTCGCTCGTGCTAGCGGCCGGATTATTATTAAACAATCTGGGCCTATTGTCCGGAAAAATTTAGAATAACTCGCCGATGATTCGAACGGGTTTGATGTTTCTTTCTGACGGGAATAATTGTTACTTACAAGAAGACAAGATTTTACAGGGACATGTAGTACAAGAATCCGTGAAGTATAATTTCCGGGGAAGAACAATGCAAATTTTAACGCTAAACCTACCACGGTCTACCGCTTTTCTATTTCGCAATTATTAAAATTATAAAAACGTATTTACAGGAAATTACTGAATTGACTTCTTTGTTCAAGCATATATTATAATGAAAATCGTACAAAGTGTAAATAAATTCAGTCTTCTCCCTTCTATAAGACGTTTCGCTTTTATATGTTTTGTGCTTGGTAGGTTTAGTTAGAATTCAGTTAGAATTGACTTCTTTGTTCAAGCATATATTATAATGAAAATCGTACAAAGTGTAAATAAATTCAGTCTTCTCCCTTCTATAAGACGTTTCGCTTTTATATGTTTTGTGCTTGGTAGGTTTAGTGTTAAAATAGTCTGTTTCGTGGTTCGAAGCGTTCGCGCTTATTGGTTGAATAAAATGGGTTCTGTGCACGCTGTTCGTGTAAATACACAGACCGGTGAATATGGCTGCAGACAGAGTTTTTTCCTTTTTTCAGCGCGCTCTGTTTCACCGGACAATATGAACATTGAAAAATTTCGTTAGACGAGGCAATTACCTGTCTGCCGCGCAGGGCGCACAACCACCACCCTTCGAGGCCGGCAGTATTTTGCTCGAGTACCGTGAGCACGTCGCCCTTTCGGAAAGCCAATTCGTCGGGAGCTTCCGCAATATTGTCGTAGAGGGCCCTTGCCTTCACACATTTCTGCTGCAACAGAAAAGTGAAATAATTAATGCATCGCGGATCGCAAACAGAAACGCTTCTGTCGGGTTCCCGCAACTTAAAATAAACCTTCGAATTTACTAATAACCCCCATTATCTAACCCCCACATTTTTTACCGATTCCGAGCGAATCGCTCAGAGCCATGAATTTTTGTACATCTAATAGCTTAAACGAATCGCAACAAAAAGTAACTTTTGAGAATATTTGAAGGTATCACCCATGTATGATCAAAGAGGCAGTGCTACAATTTTCTACAGTGATTGCATATTACAAAAATAGTTAGCAAAAATTCCTATAGCATAGTTAATAGTTATCAAAAATTGCATCGAGCCAAAAAATGATTAAGAACGCTTACTACTTATTTTTGATCTTTCTGTTCGATATAATACAGTTATTGAGAATACAGAATTGTTAAGTATATCCATGTATGATCAAACAGACAGTGCTACAATTTTCTACAGTGATTGCATATTAAAAAAGTAGTTGGCAAAAATTCCTATCGCATAGTTAATAGTTATCAAAAATTGCATCGAGCCAAAAAATGATTAAGACAGCTTACTACTTATTTTTGATCTTTCTGTTCTATATAATACAGTTATTGAGAATACAGAATTGTTAAGTATATCCATGTATGATCAAAAAGGCAGTGCTACAATGCAGTTATTGAGAATACAGAGTTGTTAAGTATATCACGGGGAAAATTAATTTTTAACGGGACAGTGTGCGTTGATTGAAGTAAATTATTTTTTAATAGATCACAGAGGCTTTTTGTCGATGCTATTTCGAGAGGCGAACCGCTCAAGCACAGGATGACGACCATTTAAGACGAAACGTAAGTTACAATGGCTCTCGAGGAAACCGCGCGTTCTGTGTCACTCGTATTCAAGTGAGTTCAATTGAAGTGCCTCGTCGAGTTGACAACAATTTCCCCACCATTCATAATTTCGTGGCAAACAGTGATGTCACGCGACGTGCCTGATGGCTATCGGCGAGGAAAACCGGCGCCCTGGTGGTCTTTATAGAAATTGATGCACTTATTTGCCAGCAAAGTGGACGAACAACCGGCGGACGTTCCTCTTCTGCTGATTAAAAAGTCGATTCATTTAATTAGACGACATTCAATATCCCTCAAAAAGTCCAATCGATTAACTTCGCCTTTGAAAATTGCATCTACAATTCAACGTCTGCTTTCCCGAGCGCAAATTCACCTTTTGATTCCTAAGATTGCAAGTTCTTTTTCTGAATTTCAAATGAGAAGAATATTGGCAAGTTGATGTGTTAATTAAAGAAAGAGATCTTCTCTGATAACGGTAATATAATTCCCATATTTTTTCAGCTGTATACATATATCAGTTGATTATGTCATCTTTATGCTTGAAACCCAATTTTAATTAGCATATCTTTCGTTTCTTCCAGAAACTGATTTATAATTCCTCGTGTATAAATAATGATTTTACTCGAACGTATTTAATGATATTATCCAATGATCAGGTTTCACATTTTTATAATAAATTGCGAACCTCGCAATAAATCCCAATGACGGAAAATCCGAAATAGTAATTAACGATAATGATTAAAGTACCCTGTAAGTAATTTACTTGTCGCAGGCAGAATTATCATGTAAATCGACGAAGCGTTGTTCGAATTTCACTTAATTGTTCGCATTAAAAAGCGGATCGTGAAAAGAGGATAATTTACTGTCGTCACAGCCCCGAGCGACATGAAAGTAACACCACAATTTGATACCTTTCTAAATGAAATTTACTGCATCCAGATTGTATCTCTGCGAAAGTTTAATCGACACTAAGTAACACTTATTAGCTTCCCATTTATTTTAGAACCAATTACCAATTAAATAAGTCTTTCGCAGTACGAACAAGCATATCAATCTCAGAGTTTAATAGTGACACTAATTGTTTAATTTCTTAATCTTTCCACGTCAATTGAAATTTCCAAGTGGTAGCGCAAATAAAATTTAATTACAATACAGTTTTAATCTCTGCGACTGTTACACAAAATAGAAAAATATACACACTTTGGACGCTATTTAAAAAAATAAAATACATAGTAAATTTAGGTGACAGTTCTACCATAACTTTGATTTCAAATATTTTAATTATAAAAATTTCCATTTTGAAATCGTAGAAGAGTTCGATTAAAGTCACATACAGAGAACCGAGTAACTAAAAACCAAAAAATTTTTGAAATTCGACCACAATCTGCTGGAAACTCGGAGCCGGGAACCGAAAGGTATTATTATTGCAAACAATGTAGTTTATCGCGGCAGCGAAAGTGCCCGATAAACCACGGATCACGGAAGTTTCGTGCATTATTAAGACACCGAAACCGCGCACCGGTATAAATCAAACCGACGGTGTAATTACCGATTTCTTAATTGCCACGTCCTGCACACGGTATCCTTTCGAGCGGCATCGATAATTGGCTCGCAGTTTCGTCACTCCGATTAATCACGGATTAACGACGACATTTCCGCTACGTTGACTGTGCGAGCCACGAAGTCGCACGAAAGCGTGGCCAGAGGTTTTAATCAAGAAGTAATTAGCACACGGCGCTACGTGAGTGACTGCGGCCGGCTAAGCAATCGAACGTGATCGCAAATTAATGTCGGATTAGCGTAAAGTGATTCACTTTGTAAGACTCTTTCCCACGCTGACGCCTAACTCGTTCCCAATGCACAAAATACTTCCATAAGACATAAATTTAGTATAATAAAGTTTTGATCTGAGTCCAATTCTGGGGTCCGTGTTGTGACATAGATCGTGCAGGGCTACTATCATATCCTTGCACATGAAACTATGTAGCTAGGATTTTATTAAAAAATTGATTGCTTTGGCGCAAGTGCGTCAATGTACGTGAGTGGCTCGAATAATTTGATCACTCACTGTACACTGGCAAAATGAACCCTTAGCACTCGAATGGCGACTGCAAGGCGCCACTAAAAACTGCTGTATCGTTATTCAAAATATTTTTTTACACTATTAAATTTGTTTGTTTAAGTAGATTACTAAACACTTCAGTATTGTACGAATAAATTGCACCATTTTTTCATATGTGTAACATGAAAAAAAAATATGTAGAAGAGAAATATTCTAGGTCGGAAGAAACGTTTCGTTTTGGAGTTAAAATAATTTCGAGTGCAATTATCTTACAATATTTCTATATCATTTTCATAGTTTCTAATCAGAAACATATATGACGCACACATATGACACGTTCCACAGGGAATCAGAAATATTCCCGCGTATATCCTGTTAGGGTTAACAGGCTCTCGAGAAATAATTTCGTTGTGGACGTCGAGGACCACCCCGGACGCGCAATCCTCGATTCCCAAAGGATCCTTCTAATGGGAATGTTGGAGAAAACGTATCCCATGTTTGGAATAACAGCGTGCACTCGAGGGCTCGGTGCGATGCATAGCGCAGGTTCGCGTGCATGCACGTTGAAATACGAGGACCCCTGGACACACCGTTGTATCTGCGCACACTCGCGTCAACATGTTTGTGCAGGTGCATCCGCGCTTGCACAGGTATGCGGCCTCTCCTCTCCCGGCTGGAAACCGCCGCCTACACCCTCGCGTAACAAAGGACGCATTATCAAGATACAATGACGTCGATTCGCCAGCCGACGCACCCGCGACGCGAATTTTCATCGAATTAAGCCGGACGATCATGCTTTCGTTCGGATTAGCTCGGGTTAATCGCGTTTCGTTAATCGAACGCTGTATCTTAACGGAAACGATGGTTTACCAGCCTCCTTTCAGCATAGTTACCGAAAATCGCACCATTAACGCTGGAACCACCGAAACAGTCAAAATGACTGGTTCCTAATTTTTTCTTTCACAATCACTGAAATTGTAAAGTTCTTTTCATCAGAAATTTTTGAATTCCTGAACTTCTCTATTGCAGCACACGTAGGCTTCCGATTGACAAAATTTTAATTTATTAGGTTGGTGCACATGAAATGTCGGATTTTTTTTACATGCACTGGATCTCTCGCCAACCGACTTTAATTTTTTTAAACATTTAGAACTGTTGTTTACGGGATAAACTAAAAAATTCGATGTCAGAGTTTATCGATTCTAAAGATCAGAATTTTTTTAAGACAGGCATCTATGCTTTAATGTCTCGTTGGGAAAAGTGTATTGAAGCGAATGGAGCATATTTTGATTGAATAAACAGCTTTTGAAAAAAGATATGCAGTTTTGTATATTCACTTCAAAAATCCGACATTTCATGCGCACCAACCTAACATTTTTCAATTTTATTGTCCGTAATTTATGGACATTTACGCTCGCGACAGCGTGCGGTGCGCAAAGTAAACTGCAGGAAAACCAGGCGGAAAACCGGTATTTTGTTGTTTCAGCCCGTAGATCGGATCCCGAAAATATCGACGCGCAGGGAGTCGAACACGGGCGGCGTATCGATCCTATTTTAAGAAGGATCGTTCGATCGCCCGACGTAAGTCGTCGAAGAATGCAGCCTTGCCCCATAAAAGCGGGGCTCGGTCGCAACATCAGCCCGGCCTGACAGGTACACAAGCGGTTCTCGGGAGGTGTGCTGACGACCTTTCGAACTGACAGGTTTCGGCGCACCGTTCCTATGGTTAAAGCGATCCGAACCGGGTCAACGTGTGGTATAGCTCTGCGGTGACTCGTGCACGTCGCCGTCTCTATGTGTATGCATGCCCGCGACTCCGAATAATTATGCGACGAACTTCCGCAATTAGGCGGTTCCCGACGCATTACCGGACCCGGCTACGGTAACGCCGCCAGCGAAATTACGGGACCAAATTAATTCTGCGTCTTCGCAGCTCATGGTTCAACGCGTTTCACTCGAACTCTCTGCGAAGCGTGTATCTAAATTTGTTGGGTATATATATATAATTATATTTAATAAATTCTATAATATTGCCAGGATACACTTTGGTTACAATACACGATCTCTCGCACGTCCGTATCGGTCGGATGTCGAACAGAGGAGAAGAAAGTAAGAATACAAAGCAAAACACGTACGCACGTTAGGAAGGTCGCAGAAGTACAAAAACATTTAACCCCTTCCCTTACGATCAAATTTCCAACTGTGCGGGCCAAAAGCGACACCAAGGTCGGTCGCTCGCAGGGACATAATGTCTTGTTTATGTTTCGCCCGTTAGACTTACGACGACTCTGAGGCGTCATTGTAAGCTAAGGGGTTAATAACGTATGACAATAGATGTCGCGATTATGCTCTTTCCGAAGATTCCTACCAAATTGAAAATGTTTATCAAGCACGAAGGAGGCGTACAAATTTTCCGAAATAATGGGTTTTTCAATAGGCATATAACCGTTTTGCTTTATTATACAGAACATAACCTAAAACTTTCTATGATTTTTCAGTGTCAAAACGTCAGCCAAGGCTTACATTTTTATCGTGGTGAAGTTCACGAACGAGAAACGTTCGAAAATCCACACATAATTGTAACATGTGTACTACACCTGTAATAAATTTCAGCCCGATATCTCAATTATTCTGTGTTTTATTTAAAATTGTTATGTCCTTATTGAAAAACCCGGTAAACAAATATTGTTACAGGGAAAAGCAAGTGGAGGTTGCAACTTTTTGGTGCGAAAGCTGCGTCTAAACGATCGACGCGGAACAATAGACAAAGATCTCGAAAAACGAACTTTCTATCGAAACGAAAGGTACAAAAGTGTATATCACGATCGACCGATCTCGAAACGATCCTCGCCGGTGGTTGTTCGTGGGAAAAATCTATCGGGGCGCGAGCCCGTAAAAATCTCCGATTTTAATCTTCATTCGAATCGCGCGCGGCTTTTCAGACCGGTGGTGGTTCAATGGTGAAAAGAGCTTTTTACGATGCGAAACACCACGGACGATCCGGCACGGCCACAAAACGTACGCGGCCACGTTGAAATAAGTAGCCTTAAATCGATACATGGCCGGCGAGGTGTGTTTAACTGCGGGAGGGTGCAAAATCGCTTTGCAACACGTGCCCTTTCACTATCCGGAGTGCCGTCACCGAGTACCCTTCATCTTCGTCTTCGTTGCCGGCACTCTTTCACCACTGTCGTCGTCGGAGCGACGAATTCTCTCCCCTATACCTCCTCCCTCGGTAATTAACCAACCCCTTCCGCCCTCTAATTATACTCTCGATCGACGAGAGCCCCGGGATAGATCACAAGTTCAGGCTAAGCGTGTTACTCTAATCGGCGAAACCTCTTCGCTGAGTTTTATGCCGGCAACTTTTTAATCTCTCGAGGCTGATTCTGGTAACGCTTACACATTCAGAAAAATTGAGGTTTAATTATTTTTTCGATTTTTGGCAACGGACTGAAATCTTGTACTTTTTGCAATTTGTTAGGAAAATTATATCCTTTTTAATCGTGTACGATTTGGTTTTGCATTTCTCTGTTTCAGTTCCTTTTAAGGATTTTGTCGTTGAGAAGGTGTTCTTTAAAATTCTTCCAATAAGAACATGGTTGTCAGAAATTAGCAAAATTTTGAATACAATATTTAACCCTTTGCACTACGATTTATAATACGATTTCAGTGATTCGAACATTTCTTATAGTTTGTAATTTCCTAAAAAGGGAAAAAATTAAATCTATTGCATGGCTGTATGTTTTCCAATAGCTGAACATTAATGAAACCAAAATAGAATTTTATTTCGGTTTAAAGGAAATTAATAACATACGTATTTATTAGACTATGTTCAGAATTTTCGTCACGAGTGTGACTCGATATTGTAGGGCAAGGGGTTAATATGTTGTGCTCTGTTCTTTCAGCTCCTGTAAAATGTAGTGGACATTTCCGTAGAGTTTTAAATTATTTTTAAGCAAATTTCAGTAACGCTCCTGAACCGAGGTAATTGTACGGAGCACCGTTTTAAATAGCGTTATCTCGAATGTGGTGCGCATGGAACAGCTCCGCTGCGATATTAGCGTTGTAAATTTCTGTTGATCGCGATTGTGTCTATTCGATTTGCAAACTTTTTCCATTACGGTGTTGTCGGTGTCGGGTGACGTTACGAGGATAGTTTCAAGTGGAAGCCCCTTGTGGACTCCCGCAGACGTGTGCACGAGAGCTTTTAAGTTGGTAATCCAATTACAAGTAGGCTTATAAGCTGCTCCAACAGTCCGAGAACCGTGTAAGTGTTATTTTGCGTAATGTCGGAGTTAACGCATCGGTGTAGCCAGCCACAAATAATAGGATCTAAGTAATCACTCGTGAGGACGCGCCATAGGGGGATTTTACCATGCGTGGTCAGTTTTTTTTTTTCACGAACGAAAACGCAAATTCGCACGGTTGCGAAATCAACAGTCGGAACCAACACGTAACATCAGTTTTAAAACTTTTATTTGTCGATCGACCATCCTCGGACAATGGTTTTTATGAAATTTGAAAACTGGCAAATATGGTCAAAGAGCGGTATTTTATAAATAGATTTGTAAATCAGTTAAAATGAGATAGAAAAAAGTTACGACAAGATTGGAAGAAAATTAAAAAAGGGAGAAAAGTTAAAAGAAAGTTTGGAAACGGTTAATACAAGATAGAAAAAAGAAATCAGTTAAAATGGTGACTCAAACTCCCCCTAATTTAGCATTCCCATAATCTACCAAGTGGAGTCCCAACTTGCTAAAAATTGAGAAAAAAAATTGCTACTGAAATATTCTATTTTTCTATATTGCTATCTTGGAAGCAGGCAATATTTTAAACGACTGTAGTTAATCTATACGGTTTCTGAAATTGATCGACTACGGCGCAGCACGTGCACTATAAAACTTTCATACTTGTCGACATTTGACTGAAATATGCTCTCCGCAGGGGATAACAATAAATTCCAGCCGAACGTTGTACAACGGTGTTAAAAGGATCTTTAAAATTCGAAAATTTCAGCGGCACCGGGACTGGCCGTTCAGATGGGAACAGGAGACAACGCATGAAAACACACAACGTAATTCACCGTATAACATGAACGGAACAAACAGCGTGCGACCAACGGGTAGGCAGTTGTTTGGTTTAGTTTCAGCCGTGCTTTAATTTCCTGTTTATCGTTCGTGATCCGCGTAAAAACGCGGACTATATTTTCTGTCGGGGTGAAAAAGGGGAGCGAACAATTTGCTGTGTAAGTTGTGCTGCAGAAGCGGCGCGAAAACAGTCGTATTTCATATAAAATATAAAACGTTTCCTTTCCGAAAATCCTTGGACACTGTACCTAATGGAATTATACTTTTTCGATCACAAAACGTTCATTAAATTTTTCTCACAGATACATAAACTCTGTAGTCCATACTTTTAGAGACAATAAGTAAGGTAAAGGCACCAGTTGTTGACCATTTTATAGAAAAACATCAAAAATAGGGTTTTTATAAGCTGTGCACTTTTGATGAAAGTGAACCTCGGATGCCATGCCGTCTGTTGTTTAAATTTCAAAACAATAAGAATTCATTTCAAACCTTATTTTTTATGTTTTTCTATAAAATGGTCAACTACCGGTGTCTTTACCTTACACAGGTAAACTAGTCATTTTGTGAAGTTTGTTTTCAACACTGAAGACTCTGGTATTGTAGACAAAAAATTTCAATATTTCAAAAATCCACGCCAGAAAGGGTTAAACAACTCTCTCTCTCTCTCTCACCTGTTGCCACGCTCCCCGGCCAACAGGTAACCGGCAGGAGCCGGGGAGACACCTTCGGCCGGCCGCGTATCGCATAAATATTTGTTTAGAACGCGATCGGAACGCAGATCGCTTTGAAAATATGGTTCCATTCATCGCGGTGGAATTTCAGTGGGCGCCCGTGTCCTCGGATATTAAATTCCACCGTGCCGTGAACGTTCCCCGCGCCACCTTGGTTCAGGTGTTTAGTGTATTGTGTATCGTCGCAAGTTTGCCGCGGTGCATTAGAGATAATGGTCGTTATTTATCAACGGGGTCCGGTCGTCGTGCTCGTATCGCCGCCGATTACTCCCGCTTATTGGCGATTTATCCTGACGCAGGATCCGACGGTGCAGATCCTGACTCTGGTCGCTCGCCAGAGAAACGCTCCTTTTTGTTCCCAAGCATTGAAAATGTTTTCGACAGACTTTGAATCATTGATTGCTCGGACACAAAAGGTGTACGAACAGCTTCTATAAATAAAAACCCTAGTTCGTAAAGAGCTGATGCAGTTTTTGTCACAGAGACACTGTCATAGATAGGGACAGCTTTTTGCGATGCCAAAAAAGGAAAAATTCGAAGTTGAAGCATACAGTAAGAAGCAAAACTGAACCAATAACCACAAGTTTTGTATAAATAAAAAAAAAATGTCGATGACTGAAATCTTGTAAACAAATGGCCCTGAGAAAAAATTGTTACCATCATCAAAATCGCTCCTTGAGACAGTACAACTTTGTTCTGTGGAGATTTTTTGTACGACTAATAATAACCGAGATATTTAGGTGTTCCCATGTATATTCCTAGTAATAAATAATGATTTGTACAAAACTTGTGGTTATTGGTTCAGTTTTGCTCCTTACCGATTAGGTAAGCACAGATTAGGCCGTTTCCGATGACAGGGTTTCCAAACCGATGGCCATTCGCAGTTGCGGGGGTAAAAATTGTGGGCCAGGCCGCCAACGGGGGTGGCTAATCGTGGCCGGGGCTCGCATCTCGGCCGTAAAATAAATTACGATACCCGCTCGATGAAAAGTGCAGCGTCGGCGCGGCTCTACGACGATAAGGCGCGGCGCCCTCGGCCGATAAAGCGAGCGTAAAGGATTACACGGTGGATATTATGCGACGAATATTTCGCCTCGCGTTCTCTCATCTCCCCCCACCCCCGTCCCACGGATTCTCATTTCGTATGCAAAACGGTCTTCGGGTCGTGTGCCCCCCCGCTGGGTCGTAAGCGTGTGAGTCAGTTTCCGAAGCTGAAGAGAACGTCGCGTTTGATCGAGAGGGCACACGTGCCGGATTTGGGGCTGTCGGCCGATGCACAATGCCATGTCGGCGGCCATGTCGACAGAGAGAGAGAGAGAGAGAGAGAGAGAGAGAGAGAGACTCGTTCAACGAGATCGGGGGGGGCCGAGGTCGGCGAACACGCGTTATTTCGCCCCCTATAATAGGCACAATTTCCCGTCTACAAGGCTCGTTCCCGTCGAGTACACGATCCTCCGGCCCACGTGCGCCAATGTTTAACCCTGCTGCAGGCCTCCGGCGCACACTATGCATCCTCCATTACCATTTTTATACAGTAGTATTTCGATAGATCTGAGAAACGTGGCCGGATATTCGAGAAAAATTGGTCCCTACTACTGCAACGTGTACCCCTTTTATTTTGCCGAGCAAAAGCTCGATCGCTTAACACTAGAACCACCGAACCAGTCAAAATGACTGGTGGATGATTTCTTCTATCACGATTACTGAAACTCTGAAAACGTTCTCACGAGAAATTTTTTAATATATCTCTCTTTTTTGAAGTACATGATACCATAAAAATCGTATGAAACCTGAGCAGATTCAATATTGCTGTTATTATAAAGGGATAAGTCTAACCCACGTTTATGGCTCGGTAGTTCTAGTGTTAAAAATATAACAACCTTTGTGTTTGCAATTATTTCTCCGTGAAACCTTCGCAGACACGCTCGTGCTATTTTTCCGACTAGAACGAGTCCATGCACGACACCTATCGGAGCGTATGTCATCGTTTAATTCACTACTTCCACGTGTTCCACTGAATATTTCAGATAACAGAGGCATCACGACCTTATCGTGAATTGAACTGGGACATGTGATCCAAATTGTGTCGTGTTTGGAGTCGTTTTAACACGTTGATTGGCCATGTTAATTATATCATTTTTTAAGGATCTGTAAAATGCCAGAAAGTTGGAGGACTACTCGACATCATACATATAATTTTTTTCAATTTTTATTTCATTAAATAACTTACATTAATTTGATGGAATTTTTTAGGTTTCTAGCTTGCCAGTCAAAGCGTTAATCAGGAAAGCGTCACGGATATGCTGACGAAAGTTTCATACAGAATAATGGAAAAACAGAAAGTTTTTTCATCGAATTACGTGGAAGGGGTTACAAGCTAGTTTTTCAGAGTTTCGGAGAGATATCGAGACTTTGTTTCTTGTTCAAATTGGACGGAGGGCGAATGATTTCTTTTGGGACAATTGCTCGGGACAAATACAGTAGGCGTTATCGATTGAAATAACACAGAGACAACTCCGCGGCCACGCCCAATAAAAAGAAACGTTCCGAGTAAACGTTATTCGGTGCAGGGTGCATTCGTCAAAACCTCGGCCGCGACGGGGTCTACGTTTCACGTAACAACTCGTTCCTGACAGAATTAATTAGAGCACCGAGCTCTCGCCGCGAGGAAGAATAGGTGGTCCGGGGGAACGAAAAACAAAAAAGAAGAGGAAAAAAAAGAGGAACGTGCGGGAAGGAAAAATTGGAATTCTTGGCTGAAGCGGGACGTTAAAGCGGCCACAGGGGGGCTTTTTAGTCGCAGCACGACGAAACAAAGCAGGAGCCATCGGAGAGGACTGATTAATGAGAGACGTGCGTGCAGAGAGCGCCGACAATTATGCGACTCGGGATACAAACTGCCCACGCGTCGTCTCGTTCTCCATGGAACCGCGTGTTGTTTCCACGGACGGAAAACAATAATCACTGTCACGCGTCGCCTTTCATTGACGGGATAGGGCTGGCTTTGAGGACATCTTGCATTATTTGGTCACGGCGCGATCGTGATTGATTAAACTGTAGAGAACACCGTAGAGGAGTTATAGAAAGCGTAGGTGCACAGTGGAGTGCGCAAAAATAGTTGACGCCTTTTTTATTTCAAATCTTTTCTTTCAACCCTTTTCGCAGCTATTTTAACTCCGAAACGAAACATTTCTTCCGCGACCTAGAATATTTCCCTTCTATATATTTTTTTCTTTTAACGTTATACGTAGTACGAAAATGGTACGGTTTACTCGTACAATAATGAAATGTTTGGCGATTTATTAAATACAAATTTAATAATGTAACAAATATTTTTCACTCCAATACGAAACATTTCTTCCGACCTACAATATTTCCCTTCTATATATTTTTTTCTTTTAACGTTATACGTAGTACGAAAATGGCACGGTTTACTCGTACAATAATGAAATGTTTAGCGTTTTTAAATACAAATTTAATAATGTAACAAATATTTTTCACTCCAATACGAAACATTTCTTCCGCCCTAGAATATTTCCCTTCTAAATATTTTTTTCTTTTAACGTTATACGTACGAAAATGGCACGGTTTACTCGTACAATAATGAAATGTTTAGTAATTTATTAAATACAAATTTAACACTTTGACTGCCAAACAAGAAACCTCAAAAATACCATATAATCAAAGTGTTATTTAATGAAATAAAAATTGAAAAATTTAAATGTATGATATTGAGTAGTTCTTCAACTTTCTTACATTTTACTGATCCTAATCAAATTTGGTACAATGAATACATTAACATAAAAATTCATTTTAACACTAAAACTACCAGATGGGTCAAAATGACTTCCTCCTAATTTTTTCTTTTAGAGATATTGAAATTATAAATGTTTCCATGAGAAAATTTTTTAATAAACTTCTCTTATCGAAGTAGATATTTAAACAAAACTAATACGAAATCTAAACAAATCTTATTTTGTTGTTATTATAAGGCAATGTATGCCAGTTGCATTTAGTGCTTGGTCGTTCTAGTGTTAAATCCTGGAGAAATAATTCCGTCACCCACATATGGGTGACATGGCACTCAATGTGTTAATAATGTAACAAATATTTTTAATAACGATACAGCAATTTTTAGTGGCGCCTTACATTCGCCATTCGAGTGCTGAGGGTTAAATAGGTTCTGTTTCATTCTACAGGAAACCTAGAATATTTGATGCAATATTGTATTCATGCTCACAATTTAATGTATCTTATTCGCATCTAGTTTCAACCACTTCGAAACACGATAATGGAACTTAGGCGTTTCCAATCGATTCCAATTTCAGTGAAAACTATCCGGCCCGAACAGGTTTTCACGAGACGAACGGAGAGGAACTCGCCGATAGGATCGTCAATTCGTGCTTTCATAGGATGAGAATTGAATTATGTAAATTCTCTGGAGGTAGGTCTCTCCGTCAACCGAAATTCTCGATTATACCTCTCCTACTCCGTATAATCTCGGATCCTCCTTCCGCCGTAAGCAGAAGGTGCGACTACCTCGGAGGATCGACCGAATACCCCCTTTACGCATTTCAATTATTCCCTGACTGGCAATACTACTCGAGACTATATCGCGCTGCTTCACCGGTTCCCTCCCGATCGAGAGAGCCTTCACGAACGCTCGAACAACGCTCGAGGACTATAGAAATTAGCGCTGCAAGTGCCGGAGCGGAGTGATTGGCTCGGCTAAAGGGAAAATTATGGGACTTTGGTTGCGAAGCTCTCGCGAATTCAGAGAAGTTCGTTCATCAGAATTCCGTAGACTGTTTTCATGAAAAATAAAAGCAAAAGTTGGAAATGTCAATTTATTTGTTCCCATATTTCCCGTTGATTTGCTTCGTTTTAACCCGTTTGCATCATAAGGAAATATGAAAAGAAGGCCTTTGTCAGCAAACTTTTTTTATTATTATATTTAAGTACAAAAATAGTACTACAAAGTAATATTAAAGTAATATTATTTTGGTAAAAAAATTTGTAGACATGCCTTAAATATGTGTTCAAGTGTCCCAGCAGTTTCAACAAAATCGGCTCGGCAGTTTGTTTAAAAAAAAAACCTAATGTGTCGTCCTGATTTCAGGCCTTTTAAGACCGTACTTCCCAAAAGACACAAATGTTCATTTATCTTCATTTCTGTTGGATATTTTTTGGTAAAAAAATTTGTAGACATGCCTTAAATAAGTGTTCAAGTGTCCCAGTAGTTTCAACTGTAAAGTATACAAGTATAATATTACTTTTACCAAGTAAAAGAACTTCATTTTTCAGCATTATAAGAGAAAATCAGAATTACTACTTTTGTCTTCAACAACACTTTCCATTACTATTTTTTAGCTAACGAATAATGATAGTAACCAGGAAAATTGTGCGCATATGTACGCTAATGATGCAAATGGGTTAATGCAAATGAAAATATTATTGATATAGCACGAGTTTACATTGAAACGATCGATTTTCCATTTCTCGTAATTTTCGTGCGCAGAATCAACGATTGCAAAATTGAATTAAAGGGCTCCGCCGAATTCGAGGCTGAGGAGAGATCGTTTTTTCGGCGACACCCTGTATAGAGGTTGCAGCGCAAAGTGTGGCGGCGAGTACACCGAGTACCGTTCATCTTTCCAGCCTCTCTTAAGTCACCGTGTAAGAAGGTTAACGACGTCTACATCGACTGTACCGTGTTCCAGATTCTCTATTGCGTTCAGATTTTTACATACATACACATACACACACTCGTACAACACGTAGAATCGCCGAGAGGCTTAACCAGGTTTCCATACTTCGGAACAATGTCTATAATAAAGCAAAGTTTGTTAACCCTTAGCAGTCGAATGGCGACTGTAAGGCGCCACTAAAAATTCCTTTATCATTATTCAAAATACTTTTCACATTATCAAATATGTCTGGATTTAACACTAGAACTACCAAGCAGTAAATACAACTGGCATACATTGCCTTATAACACCAACAAAACTGCAGTTATTTAGATTTCGTACCAGTATTGTTTAAATATCTACTTCGACAGAAAAGTTCATAAAAACATATATTTACAATTTCGTTATTTCTAAAAGAAAAAATTAGGCGCAAGTCATTTTGACCCATCCGGTAGTTCTAGTGTTAATAAATTACTAAACATTTCAGTACTCTACGAGTAAATTCCAGCATTTTCGTATGTACAACATGAAAAAATATCTATAGAAGGGAAATATTCTAGGTCCGAAGAAATGTTTCGTTTTAGAGTTAAAATGGTTTCGAGTGCAAAGGGTTAACTCCAACCTAATCCAACCTCGTATCCAACATAATCTCGTGAATCGGGTTTATTTTTCAATTAACGCGAGTTTACACAAACTTCTGCAAATCTAAGAACGATCAAGGCTCTTAATTGAAAACAAGAATCGAATGCAACCCTTATCTTCGTCGTCTTTATTAGAATTTCTTCCCGACGCTAACCAACCGGCTCTCTCGATCAAGCGATAAAGAATAATTGTTGGCAATTAGCATTTGACCGGCGCAATTAACATCGATGGAGCCGTAAGCCCCGACTAATTTCTTGCGCGGAAGTCTGACCGACCGGAAGCGTCAGTTTAACAGACCACCCGTCTCCTTTTCCTTCTCGTTTATGTCAGCTGGCCGTCGAGACCACTGCTTTTACAGAACGGGTGAACAAAAAAAAATATCTGCAAGCTATTTCATCGATACCCGAATTAAGTGTCGCATCTTCCGACTGAAATGCAACACAATTTGTTTGAGTGGGAAACTTCGTTTCGTAGAAACTTTGAACAGCTATTTGACAAACTCGTAAATTACTACTAGCAGTTTAATTATTGATTTTTACAGCCTCGAACCGTCAGCCGATTATTATTTACTAATTGGTACTAGTCAGAAGCACTCTATATGGAAATTTTAGAAGCTCAATTGAATGTATTATATGATGGAACACTTCTATCCGAAAAGATGCTGATGCGGTCACGAGCATAAGGCGTGAAGCCATTATTGTGGGGTCGCTGGTTCACCCTCGCGATGTCATAAATTCAAATTAAAGCGGTGATTTATGCGTAACGCAGTCTGCCACGCAGGAATATTGATTCGGGCTTCGACTTCTCCTTTAACGAAGTCCCGATAAAACTTTTAATCGTTCCCTGTTATTCTCGATAATGGCTCTTTTTTATTGCTAAGAGCTTGCCGTGTGCTTTTTTCAGCTGGTCACACAATCCACGCGCTTGTCTCATAATTTTTCGAATGCGTCGCCTGTGACGGTACTATCGGAATAATTTTCAGAAATTTTTTATTAACCCCTTGCCCTACAATATCGAGTCAGACTCGTGATGAAGATTCTGAACAGAGAATCTAATAAATATGCATGTTATTACTTTCCTTTAAACCGAAATAAAATTCTATTTCGTTGTAGTTGATATACAGTGAGTAACGAAAGTATTCGAACGCCCTTTAAATCAGTATAACTTTTTTTTTTAAGCGAATCAAACGACCTGACTTTTTTGTGGAGTTAGAAAAATTGGTTTTCCAAATGATGTGTAAAAAAGATTTTGAAAAAATTGCAATTGGTAAGAATTACATGAGAAAATAAAAATGGCACTTTTCACAACTTTTTTATTTGAGCCTGTAATGAATCATTACATAATGATCATTACACAATGATCATTCATAATGATCATTTGGAAAACCAATTCTTCTAACTCCTCAAAAAAGTCAGGTCGTTTGATTCACTTAAAAAAAAAGTTATACTGATTTAAAGGGCGTTCGAATACTTTCGTTACTCACTGTATATATATATATATATATCCTTTGTAGAAAACATAGACATAGAATAAATATAAACTATCTCTGTTTTCTTTGAAATTCTGAACGATCAAGAATTTCTAATCATTAAAATCACAAAATAAATAGTAGTGCAAGGGGTTAAAGTCACGGTACCCCGTCGATTGTTGATAGTTTTATTTAGCAAGATACAACCAGAAAAAAATTAATGAAAATCTACTACGGTCGGCGAAAAGGTAAGTAAATTAGATTATAACAATCTACCACATCGTTGAGGTACCGTAACTATAAAAAAAAAAGTTCACGAAAATACAGTGAAGTCTTGGTCCAATCCTCGGGTCCGTGCTATGACATAGATCGTAATTAAATTTCGCAGTGTTCATAAAAGAATAGCACCCTTAATTGAGCAGCTTTTGGAAATTCACTTTGAAAGTCCGCTGAAGAGTTAATTCCAAGTTTCACCAAGGTTAATAATCCTTTCACGAAACATTTCCAGCAAAGCAGAAGCTGGCTACTAGAAACATCAAACATACTTTTCACGTTAACGCCGCTTTCGCAGTTGTTCAAAAGCAAGCGATGATATTCGTTGCGCAGTCGCGTCTTTCAGCTTAATTTCACCGTTTCGCGTCAAAGAAACGGCGCGTTCGTCGGTCGGAAAATTTTCGGGATAAACTAATTAAATCGGTGCAGCGATCCCGTTGAAACGAGACGGTAATTGAAAGCGCCGTGATTACACCGGCGCGCGTCACTTTTCTAAACACGAGTTACACCGGTCTGACGAGCATCGATATCGAAATTATCGCGTCGTCGCTGTGATGGCCTGACATTGTGCCGTTATTAGCGCCCGGGAACGGGTCGGAATCGCCTAATTGCCCGTGACACGTGGCTCGCGACTCATCAAACTCCCTTTACTTTCGCGACGGACCAGCGCGGTTTGCTACGAACTCGACCGGATCGGTAAAACGATAGGAAACTGTTGTGAAACTATTTGCAATTTTTACAGGGCTACTTTTTTTACAAACTTGTAAAACCGAATACAAAATTGCTGTTGTTCTCTGTTACGCGATAAAATCGATCAAACGCCAAGAAGTTTATTGCAGCGGAAACATGGCTTAGGGCGGATGATAAATTTCAAATTACGGGTTACAACAATGCCGACTGAACATGGAGTTTTTTTTAAATGCTAAACTCTCTATTCTCTCATTGGATGCCTCGAATTACGAAAAATTCGGTCCTTGGTATTGTTCAGACACGACGTTATTATTTTAAATTCCCCGAGAAAATTATGAATTAAATTTTTTCATGCCAATAGAAGAGAAATCAATGTACAGATAAGACCTTCCTCAAAAAAGTAGACTTATACCACAAAATTTAATTATATCAACACTCATGTATTATTACGTTAACAAAACATTATATCTGTAATTTTAATTGTATCAACACAAATGTACTATCACGCTAACAAAAAATTATATCTATAATTGTACACCAAAAGTGGTCGCTAATGCCCTCGATGTTAATGCGACCTTTATAAATAAAGAAAAAAAAAGAAAAAAAAACACCAAGAAGAATCTAAGTAATCACTCGTGAGGACGCGCTGAAGGGGGATTTTACCATGCGTGGTCAGTTTCTTTGTTTTTTTCACGAACGAAAACGCAAATTCGCACGGTTGCAAAATAAACAGTCGGAACCAACACGTAACATCGTTTTTAAAACTTTTTTTTGTCGATCAACCATCCTCGGACAATGGAAACTGTTGTGAAACTCTTTCCAATGTTTACAGGGCTACTTTTTCACAAACTTGTAAAACTGAAAACAAAATTGCTGCTGTTCACGATAAAATCGATCAAACACCAAGAATGAACCAGCAAGACCCATAGGCGCAGTACGAATTTTTCCCGAATGCGAGACAAAGGGGTTAATCAAACGGCCGAATTGCAAATATCTTGCGAATAACGATTCGCTGCCGAGGCGGTGGCCAGGAAAGAGTTTTTCAAATGCATACAGCTGACCCGGCTAAATGGACCAATTTGTTCGCGAGTCTGCAACCCAGTTTCGGGAATCGACTCGGCGAACGCGTATCAACTTGGTGCATTCTATTTTTACGAAGTGTCTTCCCCGGGCTACAAAGTGCGCCAGGCGCATCGCTATTAACCGCAATTATGGCGCTATCTAGCCGCGACGGCGCGCCACGATAAACGAGGATTTATACGTTCGTAACGAGGATAGGTGCTAGTTTCCTTCATACCGGTGACACGATGATGCTCCACTTTCGAATACGTTCCGTGTGCCACAAAGTGCAATTTAAACCGGCGACTGATTGATTAGGCTTGTTCCCCGAATCTGCGACGCGCTATCTGCACCGTAAGTCGCCGGATACTTGTATCAGCGAACCACCGGAATCCGACAGGGAAATCACGAAAAACGAGACTGTGCGTTTTTATACGAAATAACAATTTTTCAGGTGATTATTTACGTGGCGATTTTTATGAACTCAAAATACTTTGTCGGGACCACCGCTTTTTATTTTATTTCACAGTTACTGGAATTATAGAGGCCTCCCTCCCCATTGAAAATGATTCAGCGATCCTGCAGGTATTATAATAAAAATTTTGCAAGATCCAAATAAATTTCCTTTGGAGTTTCTGTTTGACGAAGTACAGCCATTCGGAAAGTAATGTAAACGAAGTGTTAAAATCAATATAAATACATCTTGAAGGGATATTAACTGAGTCGACGTGCTAATTGGCATTAGACTACTGTATCTAATATTATAATAAAAATTTTGCAAGATCCAAATAAATTTCCATTGGAGTTTCTGTTTGACGAAGTACAGCCATTCGGAAAGTAATGTAAACGAAGTGTTAAAATCACTATAAATACATCGCAAAAGGATATTAACTGAGTCGACGTGCTAATTGGCATTAGACTACTGTATCTAATATTATAATAAAAATTTTGCAAGATCCAAATAAATTTCCATTGGAGTTTCTGTTTGAAGAAGTACAGCCATTCGGAAAGTAATGTAAACGAAGTGTTAAAATCACTATAAATACATCTCAAAAGGATATTAACTGAGTCGACGTGCTAATTGGCATTAGACTACTGTATCTAATATTATAATAAAAATTTTGCAAGATCCAAATAAATTTCCTTCGGAGTTTCTGTTTGACGAAGTACAGCCATTCGGAAAGTAATGTAAACGAAGTGTTAAAATCACTATAAATACATCTTGAAGGGATATTAACTGAGTCGACGTGCTAATTGGCATTAGACTACTGTATCTAATTTGTAAAGTTCGAAACAAACGATATAACTATTCACAAATGCAAGCCCAGTGCACACATTTTATAAAACAGTTCTTTCAGAAAAACGTTTTCAAGAGTTTTGAAAATACACGTCCGCAAGGGGTTTTCCCTAACAAGAGAAACAAGCAAGTCGAATAACAATTTTTGTTAAATTTATCAAGTGGTACGTACGTTCACACGACGATTCGATCGTAAGCGATAAGTAACATTGTTCGAGCTGACCAATGATGCACCGAGCCTCGCATGCGCATCTTCCAAGGACCCTTCTGAGAGGGAAAGGGGTTGCGTCGAGGGAGCATGAAGGCTTTCACGGTGAATGGATAATCGGGAGTCCTTTCGCGTCCTATCCTCTCGCTCCTAAGTAATAAAAGACCGAGGTCCTCCCGCTGGAGAGTACCTTTTCGTGCCCACTTTTTAAACGAGGGTGCAGCCGAGCGTCGAGCAATAAAAGAAAAAAACAGTGCACTCGCTCTAACCCCCAATGAAATATTTAACAGATTCAATGGCTCACAAATGCCTGGATTCTCGCCACTACTACCGGTAATTCCGCGTCTCATCCTTGCAATGATATTGCACCTTGTAAACGGCGCTGTAAAACTGCATATCTATACCGTGAAAAATTATTATTCACCTCATATTTCCTATTTCGCCTCAAAACGTGTAAAATATTCCAACGCACACTGTAGCTCCGTTTTCGATTGTCAAAAATTAGAAAAATTCTTGTTTTCAGTGTATCCAAATCACTGAGAGGAGAAATCAAGTTTTATTTAATTCTTGCTCCCCAGATTCGATGCAAAAAATTTTTATTTAATTCTTGCTCCCCAGATTCGATGCAGAAAATTTTTATTTTGCACAAAGACGCGCAGTCTGGTCCCAAGCATTGCTCCTGAATTTTTCTAAATTGTTCAATGAACTCCTCGTGTCGTAATTATTATTTTTTCTAGATAAATCATGGGACGTCACACCGGTAATTTAATTTGTTTCAAGGGCAAATCCCTTATGCTATACGGACAAGATGAACGACTATGCGAGCGGAGAAAGCGCAAAATCGCGGAAATCGCGTTTGAGTTTTACAGAAACGAGCAGCCGTGCCGTCGCGTCGTCTGGATGCAGTCATTAAGACTTCTCGCCGAACTATCAATTAAACGTCAAGCCGAACGCGGAACGTTTTCGGTGCCCTCCGGGCTGGCTCCGGGGGCCAGTTAATTCCAGTCCTTAATTGCGGCCGACGTACATCATAATTACCATACAAATTCGACGGATTTAATCGCGGAGAAAAATGTTCGGCCACGTCTCGAGGGATTTCGAGCGGCCCAGGAGAACCGGGAGAAAGAGAGGAGAGGGAGAGAGAGAGAGAGAGAGAGAGAGAGAGAGAGAGAGAGAGAAGAAGAAGATGAAACTTGCACTCTCACGTAACGCGTGTACTGAAATTGCCGATCATTAACGGCATCCGGTCGCTGAAACGTCGCGACGCGACCGACGGCTCGAGTTCACGGTACTAATTTCTGCACCCAAATCAATTTGCACGAGATGCGATCTGACGGCCCTTGCCAGCGATCCGGAGCAATTTAATCATTGCTCGAATTTCGCAGCAACAATACAGCTGTGTGTTTATTTGCACCTCGTTTGTACCGACAAATTTCCGTTTGTTTCAAATTTTTATGAACTCTAGCAAGTTTCTATCGTTGCAAAATAAATCCTGCTGTCAGCTAACCGAGGGATTGATTTTTATAATAGTACTGCAAGAACATACCTTTGATATTAAATTATTGAATTGAAATGTCTGTTACCAAATTCGCAAACTTTTTGACTCAGGATGTCCATTTGCACGAGTTACAGATCCTACCTTTTTCTTTTGTAATTTTGTGAGTTCCTTGGTCCCTTACCTGTAACAAAGGTAAAGCAAAAATGTTAGAAAAATTTGCACTTTCGCAACTGTGTGTGTGGAGAAAAATGTCCGATTCCTTACAGTAATTAATCCCTTGCCCTATAATATCGAGTCAGACTCATTATGAAGATTCGGAGCAGAGTCTAATAAATATGTATGTCATTAATTTCCTTTTAAGCGAAATGAAATTCTATTTTTCTGTAATTGATATATATATATCCTTTGGAGAAAACATAGGCACGCAATAAATATTAACTATCCTTTTCTTCCATGAAATTCTGAACGATGAAGAATTCGTAATCATTATAATCACAAAATAAATAGTAGTGCAAGGGGTTAACATAATTTTTTCAGTAATTGTTAGCCGCATTTTAGCAAAGAGATGGCGGTAACGTTGCTACGTGATCCGGTCTTGTCAGTTTGGTCACGGTGCTTTCGGGCCGGTTTTTCGAAATTGTTTCCAGATGTGACCATCCCCGGTCCGATTGCGCTCGAGCAAGGAAAAAGGGAAATGCGCATAATGCGGGTCCCGCAGGAAAATTCCGGCGAACGTCACGTGTTGCCGACGAATTTCCGAGAGGTATACACATAACACGAACACGGAGAATGCCTGTGCCCGTGGCGTTGCATTTAATGTGTGCAACGCGTAATATGCGTGGCCAACGAGAATGGACAAAGTTCTCTGAAGGGTTTTTGCGAGCGGTGCCACGTGCAGCGCAAATGTTCCGTTTGCCTGCCGTTACCTTCTGCCCGTTGTCATTTCTGGGTTCTGGTTTTCAAACGATGTTAGGCGACTCCGACTGGCATAACATCGGCTTACTGTACCGGGAAACCCTGTGTAACGTTCCACTTGACAGCGAGTGTGTTATTCGATTCGGAAATAGTCCGTGTTATTCCACAGCTTTTGAACGGAGTTTCAGGCTAATTAACACTAAACGTACCGAGCTATAAATGTAACAGGTACGTGTTGCCTTATAAAAATTACAAGATTTAATTTATTCAAACTTTGTGCGGTTCTCGTTGCAATGCGTGCTCTACCAGAGATATTTATTGAATCATTGCTCGGGAAAGCATCTTTGTAATTTCAAAAATTGTCAAATAAAAAATCTAGAACCGGAGAAAACATTGGCATACAATAGATATAGTCTATCTTTTTTTTTTACTATGGAATTCCGAACGATGAAGACTTTCTAATCATTACAATCGCAAAGTAAATGGTAGTGCAAGGGGTTAAATAGTGTACTCGAAGAACGAATTTGAACGAGTTGAATCTTAAAATAATTGTGATTCATCTGCAGATCGGAATAATTGTGCTCTCGCACAAAGCATCGAGAAAGGCTAAGAAACATTAATTGTGAAAAATATACAACTACAAAAAGTTGCGTTATCTTAACATAGATCGTTGTAAATCTGGGGCCGGTCGCTTTCCGTTCGTTTTCTTCGCGTCATCAGGCTCTCAGACGCGACCATACCCTTATCCCATGGTGCAGGGACACCGAAGAGAATCGTCCTCGCGCATAACAATGCACGTAATGCGAGACGCGCGTAGGTGGTCTCGAATATGATCCCGCAGAAGTTCCTACGACCAACTTCTCAGAAACGAGAAAACTTTTTGCGGAGAATAATGAACGGAATCGCGTGCAATCACTGGAAAACTGCTTCTCACGAGAGACTCCTAACCTTGGCAGCCCTTTGCGACCACCACCGAGTACATTTCTTCGGCTAAGGAGTCCACCATAAATGGGGAAGTTCCTTCGGATTGCATGCGTTCGCCTGACTTCGAGCCAGCAGAAAATTTCAACCGGGGAAAATGACCGTATCTGCGGGATTGCTTGGGTTCGTTTAGATCCTTATCGATGGATCTCGGGGATCTTGCGGATCCTGGAAACCTTGCAGACCCTCGTGCAGTGACTATTGTCTACGTGGAAGATGCAGAAGTTGAATTTTTTAATGCTTAAAAATCAGTATCTTTACATTTTTTTGACGTCTTTGTGTTTCATCTAAAGTATTAACTAATGTACATGAATATGATAGCTATCAAATCTTTTTAAATGAAAGATAAAGTTCGGTTTCGATTACGTGGAAACCTGTCACGCCCAGAATCGGACATTTCATAGCGCAGCATTTCCCCTAAAATATTCTGCCGATCGTCGAACAAATCTCCATCTATCTTATCGCGGCTCGAGTGTATGACGTTGAAATATTTCGAAGTGTCCTGAAAGTGCTAGACCGACTGAGTTATCGATACTTCTTTTTCTCCCGATAAAATGCGTCCACGGTGCAGCGCAATGCAGCGAGATGCACTCTCCATTGTCGTGTGCTCCGGCCGATTTCTCGGCCACCATTTCTATATACAGTAAAAATATTTTCGTTTTCACATGGTAACTCAATTTAACATCATAAGTAGCAGTTGTATGTAAATATTTCAATGTTTCAATATTTTGGTATTTCAATATTTTAGTGATTCAGTATTTTAGTACTTCAATATTTTGGTGTTTCGGTATTTTAGTATTTCAATATTTTAGTGTTTCAGTATTTAAATATTTTAATGTTTTAGTATTTAAATATTTTAGTGTTTCAGTATTTTAATATTTTAATATTTTTGTATTTTAATACTTTAGTATTTTTGTATTTTAATATTCCAGAATTTCAGTGTTTCAGGGGGCATTCGCATTCACGAGGGAACGGCGCGATTAGGCGATCCACGAGTCCTTGTCCAAGGGTGGTTATCCGACTCTCGTTACAAATTGATATTATTCAAATCGCCAGCGAGCCAACCATGATATTTGATGACGGCTCGCGATTTGCCCAGGGAAATGATAGTGCGTCCGCCCGGAGGCCATTGTCAGGATCTGTTAGGCTCGCAGTCTACCTATGCATTATGACAGCCGCCAAGGATTTCTATACATTTTAACGACCGGAGCGACGGTTTGTTCGAAATGAATGTTTGCCGGGTATAATTCGAGGGTGGCAACAGATTCGGTGCCGAGGAATGCTTGAATTATTCTTGTTCCCAGTTCTATCATACAACTCTCGCATAGCTGTTAACGGTGCTCGTTCATCTCGATAAAACCGCACGGTTGTCAAAAGACACTCCAACAATTGCTGTAACTACGTTCAAACCGACAATCATTTTAAATCACTTCGTGGAAACATGTTAAGCATCGTGTGGATTCAACAAGAATAAAAATAAAATCGATTTTTCCTTATGTTCAGTGATGAAATAGTTGTGCACCTTGTCGGCTCTTTCAGGCAAGCGAATTTTGATCGTGAAAGATCGATTCCGCCTAATTCGATCGCCGAGTTCCCAAGCAGTGCGACGAGACTACCGGGCGAGCATGAGTGCAAACTTTCCCCTGGTGTCTAGCCGTTCGAGAGAGAGAGAGAGAGAGAGAGAGAGAGAGAAAATATATCTATGCAACCGTGTGCACACGAGGGCAGCCGAATGCGAGTGCGCGGGAACAAGCGTTTCATTAAAATTGTCCGACCAACAGAACGATACATTGCCGGCTGTCAACCCGTCACAGCCGAAACCTGTACACAGCGATTGCATTGATACGAGGATCGTGACACAACCGTTCCCGGCCACGTACGGCGATGGCGCATCATCAAGTATTGATTCCCGAGTCGTTACCGTCGACTTTTTATCCTCGCGAGCCTCGAGTCTTCTCTCCTTTCATCGACGGTTTACTCTTGTTCCCTCCCGGTGCATTCCTTCTTGTAACGCAATACGTCCGCACCGACGATCGAAACACGCTGTCGGAGCGCAACCACTTAATGATGTATTTACTTTGATGCGGATTTAGCTTGCCCCAAGTTATGTCAGCCACCGAGAACTCTTGGACGAATCTCCAGCTTGCGGGAAGCGATCAATTTATTAATTTTTTAATTCTCTGGAACTTCCCTGGAATGTTTTCTGTTCGTGAGGAAAATATCTATTGCATTTTGATCCACTTTGGATCCCACAGAAAGTCCTTGTGAAAGAGTTCACAGCAATCTTTCGATATTAATGTTTTAATGCTTTCCTTATGAAAATGACAACTGTAAATTTATTAACCCTTTGCACTCCTATATCGAGGCTGAGGCGACATTTAACAGGTGTTTACAAAATTCCGGAGCGCAAAGGGTTAAGATTGTCCATAATTTCCAGAATAATAAATGCTTGGACAAGGAAATCTATTCCACTATTTTCCTTAAGCGATTTTTTACAGTTCCAATAATTGTAAAATATGAAACCGATGATTTTGACCGTGGTAGGTTTAGCGTTGACAACACAGTCATATATTGATCTTGATAACGCGTGTTTCGGTTGCCACAGAATCTCGTAGAACAGCCTCGTTTCCCCCTGTTCTCTCGAGAGCCGAACACAAACGAGCAGTTTGCCGTAGTTCGGTAAAAATGAAACCATCACGGGGCTCTTAAAGTGGAGCAACCGTGGTTCCCAAGTGTCGTTAAATCTGGCTAATGTGCAGGGCTCTAAGGCTAGACAGCTCCTATTTCAAAGCACCGGAGGCGGCGGGGTTTCGGTGTTCTCGGTTTCTTTCTTATTTCCAAGGAGAGAACCATAATCGTATGTAAACACAAGGGGTTGTTACTCTAGTTCACAGTGGCACAGTCGTTGCTGCTTTCACAGTCAGGTGGCCGTGAGAATCGTGGCGGGGATGCGCCGCACTTTTCTTCTCCGAGAAGCGGAGATAATTATGAAAACTGAGAGGTGTTTATTTCGTTTCGAGGAACTCGCTCGGTGTTAGTTTCGTGAATGATAATTGCCGTTCTTTTAATCCTGACGAAAAACATAAAACAATTTACTCTTTATCGAACGTAATATATAATTATTATAATTACTATCAACAATAGCCAGTGCAAATGCAATCGGGACTGCGAAACCCTCGACCATATAATATGGCAATGCGAATTGTGTAATCCACAAAGACGCAAGCTAACAAATGCCCTACTTAGTATGACCCTTCAACTACCTCTTAATGTAGACTCGCTCATAGCGAAGCCAAATATTGAAGCTTGTCCTAGTATTTAGACCTTTTTCAAAAATTGTAATCTGTATATTTAGTGTTAACGGACATTGTTATTGTATTCACTTGTTTTATTATTGTATTCTTCTATCTGTTGGATCTATGTTCTATTCTATTTTATTTTGTTTTGTATGTATTTAATTATATATATATATTTTAGTTTAAGACAGCGTCTCTCTCTCCCTCTCTCTCTCTGCGTAGGTAATGTTAAGTTAACTGTAAGCTAGATAAGGTTAGGGTAAGCTTGGCGGGAGAAATGTATAGTGGATTGTAACCCTGAGGGGAACAATAAAGAATTGATTGATTATTGTATTCTTCTTGTATAATACATAAATATGTATTCTATATTATTGTAAAGCGAATATTACTGTAAAGCGAAATAAACCCAAAAGGGTTTCAAACGCTTAATAAAAATATATATATATATATATATATATATATATATATATATAATTATTAATATACCGCAGTTTTTTAGGAAATTCTTTTTAGAAATTCTCTGCATTATTTTCAACCTGCAACAGCATGTTTAAACTCTTTAAACAATTTCACTGATTTCTGTTCGATGAATTCATTTTTGCTGGATAAAATCCACAGTGCAATTATTACGCATTGAAATACCAAAGCTCTAGTAAGGTTACCGATGGAGGATTGCAGTGAAAAAAAAAAATGCATCGCACTTTTTGGAGCGGCCAAAATCGTTCGATTGGTGCGCACGATCGCAGTGAATTCCGCGCAGCGGCCATCCGGGTCAGAATTAAGCAAACCACAGACATTTCTGGTAACGCGGGGGCGGGTATCCGTCGAACCGGATCTCCGTCGATTGGACTTCCGGTTAACCGAGCCCTGCTGCTTCCGGCGAGGAGACCGACGACTCGTGAAATCGAAGGGTACCCCCCCCCCAACCGGTAATTCGATGGAACTCGTTTCCCCCGAAACCAGGAATAATCGGGAACTTGACTTCTTTTTGCACGAACGCACCCCTCGATCGAACACGATCGCTTCTGGCAAGAGCTTGGGGGTAATTTCGCCCCGGGAAACGAAACAGTCGAACCCTCTGCACTTTAAACTCGATGCCACCAACCGATTCCTGTGACAATTCCATTTCATTTTTCTGTTCTCCAAGAAAAAACATGAACCTCCAGGCCTCGATTTTCCGTACGATTTTAACCCATTTGCATCATTAGCGTATATATATGCGCTCAATTTTTCAAGTCACTATCATTATTCGTTAGCTAAGAAAATAGAAATGGAGAGTGTTGTTGAAGATGAAAGTAGTATTTCTGATTTTCTCTTATAATGCTGAAATATGAAGTTCTTTTACTTGGTAAAAGTAATATTACACTTGTATACTTACAGTTGAAACTTCTGGGACACTTGAACACATATTTAAGGCATGTCTACAAATTTTTTTACCAAAAAATATCCAGCAGAAATTAACATTTGTGTCTTTTGGGAAGTACGGTCTTAAAAGGCCTGAAATCAGGACGACACACATTAGGTTTTTTTTTTTTTAACAAACTGCCGAGCCGATTTTGTTGAACCTGCTGGGACACTTGAACACATATTTAAGGCGTCTCTACAAATTTTTTTACCAAAATAATATTACTTTGTAGTACTATTTTTGTACTTAAATATAATAATAAACAAAGTTTGGTGATAAAGTCCCTCTGTTCATATGTCCTTATGATGCAAATGGGTCAAGACAAAAATATTTTTTGCGGAGCATTTTCAAGTCTGTCGAGCGTTTTCAATTTTGTTCGGCAGAAAATCGGTATCCAGAAGACCACCGTGGAGCGTCGGTTAGACTCGGTGAAAGACTCTTGCGATTTTACGGCTTGTTCGAGCCCGCAGCGCGAACTTTGAAGGCGCGCACCGTGTTGCTCGGCAATTACCACGGTCAACCTCGTAACTTCTTGCGCGAGCACCAGCGTCGACTCGTGTTCCCCCGGATCGATTTGAAATTAGACTCTCTACGGGTACACGTGTAACCTCCGATCGGCCGATGTTCGTCTGCGCATTTACACCACGTCGTCCAACTGCTCCGATATTTATGGCTATCCCATGAAATATGGGGCTAAACGGTCATTCCGATCGAACCCTCCCGAAGAACCCGTGCTCACGATTACCGTAAGTAGATCGTGGATCTTTCCGTGAGTGTACGTTCTCGTGAGCCAGTTCACAGATAATTCAACCCGAAAGAATTCCCTTACCGAAGGTTTATCTTGCACCAGAGAAAGTAAAGATTTCACCGAAACTTTTTCCACTTTAAATCCTTCCGTTCGCTGGAACGATTTTGGTAGGTTTATCAGTTTCTAGAATTTTTAAAAAATCGATTTTACAGTAAAAAATTCCGAGAAAATTCACAGTCGTGTGTTCCACTAGGTAGAATGTTCTTGAATTTTCCCTTAATTTCTCGTTCTGCAGAACGGATGAAACAGAGCATAATTTATGAAACCATGCTCACTCTATAACTACCCTTATAGGCGGGGTACCGACTTGAAATTTGCCACAGAGGGCTCTCTTTGACTGCGGATGTTTATGCAATTTCCAATTTTTATAGAAAAATTTTAAGAACGTGGAATGAAATAAAATCCGATTTTTAATGGAAACAGCCTTTGTAGATCCAAAGCAAATAAAAATCGTGTTAAATTCTCTCGAATTTTATATTATAGCATCTTTCGAACATTTCCATAAGCCATAAGTGCATAAAGATCCGCTGTCTAGTTACGAATAAAGGCTTGAAGGAATAGGGCATAATAACTCATGAAACCATGCTCACTCTATAACTACCCTTATAGTGGGGGTAAGAACTTGAAATTTGTCACAGAGAGCTCTCTTTGGGGGCCTTATCGAGTGGTATGAATAAAGATCAATTAGGTTCGTTCGACTTGAAGAAATAGAAGGGATGCTCACCCTGCAACTACCCCTATAGTGGGGGTACCGACTTGAAATTTGTCACAGAGTGATGGATCATTTTGCAGACATTTATTTTCCAGACCTGATCAAGGAATTCCGGTGATCGAAATATGATCGACGCGAGAGCGAACGCGTTAAGCGATGCACACCGATGATCCTGCACCGTTCCAAGGCGAAACCGATTCGAAATGATAAGCGGAGCTAACGATAAGTGACTCATGGCACAACGATATTAATTCACCAGGGAGAGAGCTCGTCCCTTCGGTTGCATAAGTGGCCGGGCAGCGTTAATCACGGCTAAAAATAACCGTGACACGGTCGTGCCGTTTCATTCATGCCCGGTTTCCCAGCGGCGGCGAAATCAATTCCGGAAAAATTCGATCCCCGTCTAGACGACCTTCCCCCTCCCTTCCACCGTCGATTAATATTCATATCACTCGCGGCGTATTCGCGGTCGCGCGATATCGATCGCCGCGTTCTTTTCCTCCGGCGGTCGAATACCAATGAGATCTGTATCGATAATCGAGAACCACGGCACGGGGAAATCAACCACGTAATCTCTCCGCGATATTATGCTCCGCGAGAACCTGAAAGGGCCTGCCCTCCGAAGGGAACCGAGGTGAACGCCTCAAAATCATGCTCCTGCGGAGCTAACGTCGCGAGGTCATCCGGAAAGTCGATCTTCCAGCTCCGACAGCTTTAACCCCGAAAACGTAGATTACTAATTTTTATGGGAAACGCATTATGAGACTGCAATTTTTATCCCTTACAAAAATTCACAGAATTTAAGAACCCTGATATTTTCAGCTTATTAACCCTTAGCACTCGAGTGGTGACTCTGAAGCACCGGTAGAAATTGTTGTGGCATTATTTCAAAGAAATTACAGAAAATATTACAAAATAAAATATTACTTGTGGAAATCGGACCGGTTTCGTATGAATAAAATGAAAATATTCTAAGACGGAAGAAAAATTTCGTTTTAGAATGAAAATAGCACCGAGTGCAAAGGGTTAAGATTATTTGGGGCTCCTGGTTCTTGCAATTAAAGCAGACAATTTTTGAATTTTGGTACCAACTGAATAATGAAAATGAAATACGACTTTTAGGAAATTTCCCTGAGAAGAGGAACAGTCATTTTAACTTTTTAACTGGCTGGCTTTTCTCAATCCAGCTCGGAAAGCCTCGTAGAAGTAAAATAATTTAGATAATGAGAACCGAACTGCAGAAGTTTGCCACGATAATTACTGCTCCCACTATTTTGAATCTTGCAAAGCCCGAGACAGGTGGACGAAGTTTTCTTCGTCGTTTCTCATTTCTTAAGCGTTCGAGATCCCTTGAAGCTTAAAAAAAAACAAAAAGAAAGAAAGATCGAAAATTTGCCGCGCGTTCGCGTTAGTTTTCGACACTTTCGCCCGCGCCGTTCCGTGTTCTCCAAACTTTCCTTTTTTGCGTGAGAACTTCGTGAAGGGTGAGCACGTTTCGATGTAGACGCGGAAAACTTTCACGACGGGCGGAATAGGGTGTTCCGACGATAAAGATCAGACCATCAGATTGTACTTGGTTCCCACGGCGAAATAACACTTGATAGAACAGTTCATAATAAATTCTGTGACAAATCCCACACGGCTAATAATGTTTTCGAAATTGTTTTTGTTAAAACTTAGAAGTAGACTAAGAAACCTTTTCGTGCAAATACATAATTGTGCCCATAATTATGAAAGTGGTCTGTCATAAAAAAAAAAAATTACATTGAATAAATTTAGTTTAAAATCATGTCGTGTGAAATAAGTGATAAATTCATTTTTTTTTTTAATTTTGACTTAGACCACTTTCATAATTATGGGCACAATTATCATATCTGTAAAAACTACGAAGTTATAAACGTAATTGTAAAAATATATTCGAGGTGCGTACTTTATTTTGTCCAGTGCTATAAGTACCCAGAAAAGAATAAGGTCCCAGAAAAAGCAAATCGGAGGATTGGATTAACACCCCCTCGGCCCACGATTATTTATTATTTTCCATTATTTTCCACCGGCTCCAGCGAAACCGATATCGACTTTACGTCTGCGAAGATTAGTCGTCGACTCTTTAACTCCCTTTTTTCCACGGGCACGTCGTTAGCTTGCTCCATTGTAGCCGCGGCAAAAGAGTCAGTTAGAGCCCGCGGAAGAAGCGTTTCGTTCTTTAGACGGAGATTACCGCGAAGATGATGAAGCAGACTGAGAGACGCGAGGAGAGCTCTTTTAAACACCGTTGTTAGGAACAAACTTATCGATCTGCCCGCTGCTCGAGCTTCTGCCCTGTATACGCGGTGGCAACGAAGTCGGGCGTTGCTCAAGTTGTACCTCGGCGATCGATACTGTTTAGGAAATAATGAATCGACACAATTTGTAGTCGCATTGTGCCATAAAACCGCGGACTTCATTTGCCAGAAACACGAGTGTGCGGACGATAAAACGGCGAAGGCTTCGAAAGGAATTTAAGACGAAGAATTCGTTTTTCCAAGTGGAATTTAAATTCTTTTCACAAGCAATCAATTTTTCTCTGTGCAGTACCTTTTGTATTCGATACGGAAAATTTTAATTTTAATGACCCGCGGTTTGATCGACTCTTGTACGCGCATACCATCGATATTCTCTCGTGCAGAGAGACAAGAAGACTTTGTAGTCGATCCAATTTAAGTACAGTATAAAAATGTTTCCTGTAGAAAATTGTAATACTATTACCTGGGCACCATAATTACCTCAGTCTTGAAAATCCTCATACATCATTACTCGTTTCAGCAAATTGTTTCGAGGCTACAGGAGACTTTCAATCAACATGTAAAGAGGTATCCTGACCGATCAACGTGGAGATCAATTTTAGGATTTTTTTAATCACTCGACAATTTAACAGGCACGAGGAAGATTGCAGAGATCCACAGCTTCGCGGAACGGCAGTTCCCGGTTTATATAGTTAAATTACGCTTAATCCCTCGCCGTTCGGGAATTATTTATTGTAGCGTAGTATCCTGCGGCGATTCCCAGGAATACCATTCGTAATTTATTCTCCTTCCTGTCGGAGGCTTAATTGGACGAACGACCACGTCCAGTGGAAACCAAAGGTCGGTCGCCTATCGACCTAATGACGAGCGATAAGTACTTATGCGCTTGTTCCTCGGCTCAAATTGAATCGCATCCGACCGGTCGTTCTCAGAATTATGAGCTTTGCCGGGGAACGACGGTAAACCTGCTCCAACGATAACGGCACTGTTCGTGCAATATCAGCAGCCTGCCGATTGATTAAATGAATTCGAATGCTAACGGGAACGCGCGCATGGGCACTCGTGCGGTTCGCTAAATCTCCTCGATGAGCTTTGCTCAACGATTCCGCACTGCTATTGCATGAAAACACCTTTCAAGGTGTCCCACAGCTTCTTCCTTTGACGCGTTGAATATCGATTAAATGTAACTCAATTTTCTTGAGATCCTACCTTTCGCCTTGATTTCACAAATTTGCTAAATAATTTTGTAAACGCACCTCTTCTCGTTTCTCTCGTAAAATCAATCACTGCTGAACCGTGGATTATGTAGATTTAACACTTTAACTGCAACGTCAATCACACATGACTAACCAGCGATTTTTGACTAGGTTTACAAAATTCATTTTTATTATGACATATAAAGATAAACCGAATTTTATTAGGACTTTTAGAATTCAGAAGGGGTAAGAAAGCATCCCCTATAATGCATATTAAATTTCTAGTTTCGGTTTCGTTATTTAACACTAGAACTACCGAGTCATAAATACAACTGATGTATATTGCTTTGTGATAATAACAGGACTACATCTATTCAACTCTAATATCATTTTTATTCTAACATGTGCTTCAATGAAAAATTTCATTCAAAAAATTCTGATGAAAACATTTTTATAATTTCAGTAATTGTGAGAGAGAAAATTAGAAACCAGTCATTTCGACTGGTTCGGTAGTTCTAGTGTTAAATTACACTGATTTTGTGAGAATCTCGGGGATTGATTTTTGGCACTCAACGTGTTAAACTTTTAAAACAGTCACTTTGTGCTCGACAGTTCCGGTATTAACTTTTTTACCAATAAAGGGACGATTGATCGTTTCTTGAGATTTGCAACGCAGGAGATTCACAGCTTGGTCGTCGCAAGAGACAATGAACGAGTCTTGGACAGATTAGTGAATGGAAGTTCTTTAATGACTCATCGTCCCATTACGAGCGTAATAGTAATAGGTCGTAAGTTGAACGGCCGAAACGTACCTTGGGAAATGTGGGTGAGACGAATCCGACCTTCAACGGCCATCAGAAAAGATCAATGCGGCGTAACCCCGTGCGTCGAGCGCTAGATCCCCATGAAAATCTCATGAAATTCCTGCTTTCGTTGAGTGGCCCATTCGTCTCGGCTGATGCTTAACGATGCTGTTATACTGATGAGCTGACCGTTCAGTCGCATGACTCGCACGAGCCCGCTCTCAGTGTCCACTAGACATTTTAAGGTCCTCCGCGACATTTCTCATTACCGAGCGTCATATATTTCCGTTTAATTCTCATTCCGGTTTCATTTTTCATCTCGTGTTTATTTTCGTTCCATTTTCGTATTATTTCTCGTTTCATTCTCGTTTCATTTATCATTTCGTTTCATTCTCTGGTTAAGTAAGACAACACGGAATCGGTACAGTAAATAGATCTGCTCTACTTTCGCATTAAATGGCTCGAATGCGACACAGTGAATAACTGAGTAACTTTTTAAAGCTACATACATCAATTTTATAGAAATTATATATAATATCATACTGAAGGAGTTGCAGACGATTTTCTCGTAGACACACAAGAAAGACTAAATCTTGAAGCACTGCACTAGATAATACTGCTTCGAAAAATCATAAAGATACTTTCCTCTTTCTCAGACACATAACAGCTGAGGAATGAGGTATGTGACAAGGTTCCAAGGGTGGGGGAAGGGATGTAATACGCTTTCCTCCTGGAATGGAAATCTGCAACGACTCGCACGATTCGGAGAACATCGAAGCTAAACGACGTCGCGACGGATGTTTCCAAAGTCGTGGCGAGATTGCAACGAGGGGAGCCGTTATTTCCCTGTCGCGTCGAACAGGGCTGGAAAGGGAGGCGCGCGAGCAATATTTTCCTGTCGTTCGAAAGGGCCAGCATCGGATCCATCAACGATCCGACACGGGCCTTCGCATACGCATACCTCTGCACGTGCCCTTGAAAGACGAACCTAATCTCTCGCAGAGACGAGGGACAGCCACGCCAGAGGGTGGAGGGTTACAACCCCCCGCAGACTTCTAAACTTCGTAAAAGGGAAAGCAGACGACGGTCGGGGAATCTGCGGGCGTTCGTTTATTCAGGTTTCTAACGGCACCGACAGATTTCTACAAGATTCACGGGGTTCAGGAGGGTTCAAAAATTGTTGCAAATTACCTCAAGCAATCGTTCAGTCAACGAGGGAAATCCTTAATTTAGCTTTCACTTAGAGAACTTGGTTTTCTTAATTAAGTTTAGTCTTTAGTGGGAATGACACAATTCGGTGCATACATGTCTGTGTAGTAGACGATTTTAGAATTTTAGATACAGTCGGGGACAAAGATAAGTGGACAGTTAGTGGAAACAGGTAAAAATGAAGTTAAGTGAAGTAAAACAAAATATGAAGTAACTATTAAATGAAGTTTAAATGAAGTAACTATTTTCTCCTATTGTAAATTCTACAGCGATCCATATACAGCATAATTTACTCGGTAGATCAGTAAAGATTTAGTCTAGCATTGGTTGTGTCCTTTAAAAATGAAATTAACCGTTTGAGTCCCAGGGGGCATTGAAAAAACACTGTCGAAGAATCCCAAACAGCGCGACCGCGCTTTCTCTAAATGAGAATTTTTATTTTGTAATGTATTATTGCATTCTTATAGTATTGTTCTAGCTATTGTAAAATGTACTATTTACATTAAAAGGAGCTGTGTGATGTACTTGCGTCAGCAAATCTGAGCGAGCGATTTCGACAATCGGTAACGCACCGTCAGTTGTCCACGATGCTCGAAATGTGCTGGGTTTTCTCGACATAAAATCTCAACAGCGCGATCGCGCGCCGCTTGGGACTCAAACGGTTAAGAAGAGACATGCCTAGGCAATATCGTGGAACCAGATCCTTGGTGATTATGAATCTTGTTCATTCGGAGTACAAGAATTGCGTCAGTTGTCGTCGGAGCGGGGTTAATTGAAGAAAAGTAGGGGAACCAGCGGCACTTAGGGGCGTTTTCGAGAACTCGGCGGCAAGGTTGAAGGTGGTCCAAGTGTTCCAGCGATCCGGTACGTCCATCGAGGCTAACTACACCCCTCGACGAGGCCTTTGAGTGATATGTTTCGAGCGCCGAGAGTGTTTGCGGCAGAACTCCGTTCATTCTCTTCCGTTCCTCCGATCTTTCACCTTTTCCGCGGGGCCTCTCTCATTTCCATTTCCCTCGGTAGGCTGTTTTTCCAGTTTCACTCTGCCTTTGGTAGCTAGCAGCCCCCCCCCCCGTTCGCTACACTTTCGAGTTTGCCGGGGGAATCGTCGAGGTAGCTGTTTATTACGCGGCCACCAGCTCTCCACTCTCTCTCTCTCTCTCTCTCTCTCTCTCTCTCTCTCTCTCTCTCTCTCTCTCTTCTCCGCAGGGCATATCATTTTTTTCTCCCCCTTTGCCAGGATTTTCCACGCACGGATAACTTCTGCGAGCGCCTCGTAATATCGTCCCTTATTCTCCGAGCGGGACGGGCCAACGTTCGCGGGCGTAATTTGAAAGAGAGTATAATTCTACACCGTGAAATTACACGGTAAGTGTTTCCCAGACGAAATTCTGCTTTCGGGAAAACGTGCCGCCGCATGCTGATGCCGGCCGTATCCTGGTTGGAACAACAGTTTTCCTGCGATTAGGGGTGCAGCCACCGTTTAAACTGTAAACGAGGGTCCTGCGCATCCGGGCGATTCCGAACATTTTGCGAAATTCACGGATTTTGCTTCGGGCTACGTAAAATACAAAATATTTCGACAAATTACTTGTTACAATTTAGGATGTTCGGTGGTACTAATTTTTCCAGAGTTTTTAAATAACTAGTACTCGCTACAAATCTTTCCAGCTTGAAACTATCTTGCCAATAAATAATATATGACTCTATATCAGAGTGACTTTATATTAACCCCTTGCCCTACAATATCGACTCAGACTCGTGATGAAGATTTTAAACAGAGTCTAATAAATATGTATGTTATTAATTCCCTTTAAAGCGAAATAAAATTCTATTTCGTTTTAGTTGATATATATATGTATTATATCCTTTGGAGAAAACATGGGCATACAATAAATATAAACTACCTTTTTTTTCTATGAAATTTTTAACGACGAACAATTTCTAATCAATATAATCACAAAATAAATAGTAGTGCAAGGGGTTTAACCAAGTATCAGCGTTGAACACTGCGTTTTTCGTCGGCAAAAACCAATAAAACCATCGGAGAATATTATTTTATTGTGTAATCATTTTTATAAGCATTTTATCCCGTTCGATCGCCAACATATCACACCGTGCTGTGTCGGCCGAAGCGATAACGATTAGTAATAGGCTCCCGGATATCGGGCTGTAACAGGTTCGCCGAGACACGCTGTATCGTTTGATACAGCTTCCCGTTTCGTAGATTAACCGGAGTTTGTCCTCGAGCTTGACAAACGTGTCTCGGCTGGCGGACAGAGGGAAATACAGAAGAGGACAATCGTTGAATTTCCAGTGGCAGCTCCGGAGCCATTAACCCCCCGCGATGCCTCGCATTTAACCCCCGTGTCTTCCCTCTCGTCTCTCCGTCTCTGATCCTCCCGGTTGTTTCATGTCTCGCGCGTTCGCGATTTGTCCAACCCCTTTTGAACGCACGTTTCAAAGCACTGGCTGGATAAAGTTTGCCGTGCGCGATGGAAAAAAGAGATTTTTCCGTTGATTAGGCTGATGCACGGAAAATGTCTATCGACGCACAATATTAAAGGTAAAGATCTTTAACACTAAACCTACCAAGCATTAACAGTATCTGGTAAATATTGCCTTGTAAAAATGGCAACCCTAAATTTATTGAGATTGTCCGTAATTTTTCATATAATAAATGCTTGGACAAGGAAATTTATTCCACTAGTTTCCATAAATGAATTTTTATAATTTCAATAATTATGAAATATAAAACCTGTCATTTTACCGTGGTAGGTTTAGTGTTAAAGATTGTGATTTAAAACGATAGTATGCAATGCGATTCGATGGAGGTGCATAATGCCTGAAAATAATAAAATAAAAAATAAAATTTAATATACCGCATCGTTTTTGTCGAATTTCACGGAAAGAGAGATTGAAAGAAACGAGTTTCGAGGCAACATGGACGGTAACGTCGATCGATCGCGATAATCGAAAAAGAAAATAGCGAAAAAGCGCGTCCATTCGCGGAAACCTGAACGACCGAACGGATATACACATTTTCCCGTCGCGCAACGATATCGAGTATCGAGTTTACGAGAAGTTTACTTGGTATCGATTCGAGATTGAATAAACGTTTCTCCGCGTATTATCTAATCTTATCGTCGATGCGCGATACCTCTCGCGAGCACACGTACAATCTGGCATAATAATCTCTCCGGTCAACGTGGCTCGGGTTTCGTATTCGTGAAAACCAACTGTGCCTTTGGCAATTTTCGCTCGGCAGTGTCGACGGTTCGTTGCGCGATAGCATGGTGAATGGAATTTTTCCATTGTCAGAGGTCGCCGGGCCGTGCTAATTACCGGTCAAGTTATAATTGGTCACGCGACAATTGCGGAGTGCAACGTAAAACACGAGTTCATAGAACCTGTCTTGTTCGAGATGTTCTTGTAAAGGTTAATTTTGTCAAATTAAAATAATTTATAATCCAAGGCTTATGGAACCTTTTTTACTAAACCTTAGGGGTCTGGTACGCGAATTCTAAATAATTATATCTGTTCCCAGAGAACACGTTCTAGAAAAATTCCACGGGCACAGATATTGTCTTGACCAAAGGTTCGAATAGAATTTTTTCGAAAACGAAAGATAACTGTTTATTTTCGTTCCTGATTCTCCAGATTCGCGAGAGAAACGTAAAAAATACGATAACGAGATTGCAGGAGGCGCCACTTTTTTCGTTGGCGGATAGCAAATTATTTTCTAAAATCTGAACGCATTTTTGCGGGAGACAAAGAAGGATCGATTTTAAAAATCGCAAGGACAACGTTCTCTGAAAACGCTGTTGTGCATTAAACCGTGCACCAACGAGCTTCGGGAGGGATTTATGGCAAGCCGAGTTTCCACGTAACATTTTCGACCGAACATTCTCCCGCGAAGCGGTCCAAAAAAGAGGATAAAAGAAGATCCTGGCTGGTTGCCTGACCTGCTTGGACGCCGTATCGAATAGCCAGGGAACATAAAAGGATGAGAAATTGAAATGTCTCTGAGATAGGGGTACAAAGTGGAACCGTCCAAACGTTCGCAGAAAGACACGAAAAAGAGAGAATAACGAGATCCGGAGTTCCTACGAAGGAACTGTTCCCATTAGAGCTGTATCGTTTATGTTCGAGTCGTTCGCCCCCATTTCCGAATGAACCCTTTGATCGATAAAGCGGTTTAATCCTATCCAACCTAAATTATTATATAGAGTGCTCTCCGCCTAAAGGTAGCAACCTACATATCTCCTTTAGTTGCGATAATATCGAAGCTACCATGTCGCCCTAAAAGCTCGTTTCACTTTTTATTAACCCACCGACGGTGTCCGGGTCTCTGCTGACCCAGGGTACCTCGGAATCATCGTTCAATCAGCCAGGTTCAAATACCTTCAAAAATACATTTACAAAACAATTTTCGTTTCGAAACACGGTCCGCCGTTGGAGGGTTAACAATTTAAAATGCGAATCGTTATCAAGGAAATAAATAGCCTGATTAATTAAAAACGTTGGGGAAAAATGAAACACTGCCGAACAAATTTGGCCAATTAAGTAAATCTTATTAAAAATACTTCTTAACACGTTGACTGCCACGTCAGTCACATATGACTGGCAGTGATTTTTGACCGAGTTTAGAAATTCATTTTCATTGTAAGATATGAAAGAATCTTTCGAATTCAAAAGGGTTAAGAACAGCATCTCCTATAATACATTTTTAAATTTCTAGTTGTGGTTTCATTCATTAAGTTACTCCGATTTTGTAAGAATTTCTGGACTTGATACTTGGCGCTTATCGTGTTAACGCGCAAGTGGGTTCGATGTTGGAAGAATATTGTTAACGTTTCAAAGGATAAGCAACCGACTGAATTCGATTTTTCGAGACCGAACCGAGGACAGGTTTCAAACTCGTTTCCGAAGACCGTAATCCCCCGGTGTGTCCCTTTGAAGCATCCGTAAACCTGCGAATGATGTCGATGAAACTTGGCAATTTATCTCGCTATCGGGATCCCGATGTTATTGAAAGCGCTTGACAGGGTGTGTCCCCCGAGCTCAATTAGTTCAACATTTTGATACGACTGTAATTGAAACCGCGGCTCGCCCGATATATCAACGATAAGAACGATTGGAAAATGCAGGACTTCCGATTGCACTTGTGAGTCGCAGAACAAATTTTTATTCCTTCGGCAATCTTCAGCTATCTTCGAAAACCCTTATCAATGTTTGTGCATCATATACGTCGCTATCAATTTTCCTGATTTCTATATATAACTTCGAACTGAACTAGGAGTTAATATAGGGTGTTCCAAAAATGTATTTCCCCGGAAGGGATGATTCCTGGCGCAATTTGCGGTAACTTTTTCCGTCGCGAAAATGTTCTCCGCGATTGTGTTCAGGAGTTATTGGCGCAAAACGCGGACCAATCAGAGGTCTGACATTTTTTGTTAACCATTAGCACACGAAAGGCGACTGTAAGGCGCCACTAAAAATTGCTGTGTCAGTATTAAATTAAAGGTTTTGACATTATTAAATTTATTTGTATTTAATAAATTACTAAAAACTTCAGTATTGTAACGTTGCACTATTTTCGTATGTATAAAATGAAAAACAAAATATACATAGAAGGGAAATATTCTAGATTGTGGAAGAGATGTTTCGTTTTGGCGTTAAAATAGCTTCGAGTGCAAAGGGTTAATAACTCCACAACAAAGCCACAGAGAACATTTTCGCAAAGGAAGAAGTTGCTTCGAATAATCTCAGGAACGATTCCTTTCAAGTACATTTTTGGAACACCCTGTATTCTCGTAATCTATACTTTCTGCACTCGAAATAAAAATAAAAGTCGTGACCAACCCAGTGTAAATAAGAAAAATCAATTTTCTTCGCGTTGACACGCGGTGAGCAAACGTCTGCAGGTGTTCCGAGAATCCCTATCACGAGTATTCAATTCCCGGTAAACGATAAAACCGTGCGAGAGCGAGTTATACCTAACCGAGAGGAAGGAAGCACAGAGAGCCAGGGAAATTAGAGGCTTATTCGACGACCATACTCGGGACCGATAGGTTCGAGATATCGAGCAAGGGTTAAGTCGTACGTGGTTCTCGGACACCGGTATCATAATTGCGAGGGCTCACGGACGTCGCGTGTAAACTTTCTATTTATATTCGCCGCTAATTCGCATGGAACGCCGACGACTCGGAGATTCCAGAGGGTCCGGGATGAGAGAAAGGGGAGGGGGGCCAGAAAACGAGAGAGAAGAATGATGAGAGAGGATTGCCGGGCACCGGAGAGGTAACCGAGCAAAGAATGAAAAAGTGGGATCGCCCGCGGCAGGTACCCGTGCACCTGCCCCATATACGCAGGGTGCATCGGCTTCGAGATGAAATCTGCACTTTCGAGATAGCCGAGCGAATAAAACGCCGCTCGAAACGATCCCATCGATCCAAAAGTTCGTTTCCATACGGAGATAACACGGCAAATTTGTCAATCTTCCCCAACACCGTGCCCTGCACACGTTCGATAAATTCGCATAATGATATTTTTTGTCGGACGTATCACAGTTGCATAATCTCTGCATTGGTTCGTCCAGTTAGACCTTCTGCCGTCCCCCATATTAATTGTTTCGATCTCCGTAAAGTCGTTTGTCCGTGTCGCTCTTCTGAATACAGTACTCTACGGTTGTTATTATTCTTCAAAGGATATCGAGATTTTATTTTTTATTATTTTGTCGGATGCATTACTAGTGTGATCTTCATTCGGACGGCCAATGTTAATTTCATTCCATAATATGCTTCTTTAAAAAATTTATTTTAACCCTTAGCCCTTAGGTATCATTATTCAAAATATTTTTTGCATTATTAAATTTGCGTGTACTTAATACATTACTAAACATTTTAGTATTGCACGAGTAAATTGCGCCAAATCGTATGTATAACACGAAAAAAAAAATATATATATATATATGGAAGGGTAACTTTCTAGTTTGGAAGAAATGTTTTGTTTTGGAATTAAAATAGCTTCGAGTGCGAAGGGTTCAACGTGACGCAGGAGCCAGTTTCTCCAATTAAAGATAGCATTTATCGTAACTTTTTGAAAAATGTTTACAGCCGAATTTTCCTGCACATTCCCATTTGTTTTGTGAGTTGTTTTTGGGACAGGGGAATTTCTTCCAGCGGCCGAAAGTTGAGCACAGGTTTCGATCAGGATCAAGTATCCCCCGAGATCCTTTTTAGAAGACTCGATGGCGCAGTCTGTATCCTCCGACAGGTCCCGAACACCTTGAAATCATAGCGTGTCAGGTAGTGGTACGCAGAAGTGCTCGCGTGTCCAAAGAATCTCGAAGACCGTGGGAACATGTCCTGGGAATCTGTCGTACTCCGATTCTTAAATACCCCGTGCACCCTAAATTACAGTGCTCGGTGTCTCTAGTCCCCATGCTCTCCGATAACCACTTTCAATTTAGAAAAGGGAACGAGCTTTCGGGCTGATTAACCATTCACGCTGCAGGCGATGCCTTCTAATTAACGGGGCAATGGATCTTTCCTACTTACAGGTATTATAAATAAGGCTCGCGTCTTTAACCCTTTGCACTCGAAGCCATTTTAATTCTATATCGAAACACTTCTTCCGACCTAGAAGATTTCTCTTCTAAATATATTTCTTCATGCCATACATACGAAAATGGTGCAATTTACTCGTGGAGTACTGAAATGTTTAGTAATTCATTAAATACAAACAAATTTGATAATGTAAAAAATATTTTTAACAACGATACAGCAATTTTTAGTGGTGCCTTACAGTCGCCAATCGAGTGCTAAGGGTTAATCCTTGTGTCACGAGTGCTTGTTCTTTTCGAAGCAAATTAAAATTTACGAGGACACTGATCCTTGCTACAAATGTTTCTCTGCATTTTAGAAATGTAAAAGTGCCACAAATGCATGTAAATGCTTACTGTAGTGGTTACAACTTTGATATTTCGGATGATAAATTTTAAACGAAACAGCAACTTTCGTTTGGTGATGTTTGAGATTATTTTGAGTTCAAACATAGACCAAGACGATACAACGTAGTACATATCAAGACGAAGAAACAGTTTCTCCGCTCGAAGAAACTTAGGAGGAAGGTACAATGATCGAAGGGGGTCAAAAGGGGTCCGTCATAGAAGCGTATACATGTATACGACGACTCGTCGAGATCGAAACCGAGGAGAGAGAGAGAGAGAGAGAGAGAGAGAGAGAGAGAGAGAGATTGTTCTGGCACCGGCATGTCGTGGGCCGGAAGTTCTGTCCAAATATTTTATGTGGGGGCGGAAGGGTGGCACAATGGGCAGGTCAGTGGCCTCGCTTTCTGAAGATTCTTTCGTTGGATCCTACCCACAAAGGAACCAGCCCTCCTTTTGTCAACCGCGAGTAATAGAGACTCGTGACTGACTATCTTGTACCGATTTGCGCGTATTCCCTTTGTCGCTGTTCGTGAAACGCTTGGAAACTGATGCATTATGACGTTACATGGCTGGAATAAGCCAACGTTCATGTATCTCTCTCCTTATTTTATTTTACTTCTTATTCGATCCGTTGCTTTATCCTGCTTGATGTTATTTTATTTCCGCAATAATATTTTTCATCATTTTTACTCGATATTTATTCCATTTTTATAACGACAAATAAAACCCGACACGATATTGTTTCCGACAACGTGGATTTTACGAAACAATAATGTGAAAGAATTGTTAATTGACCGATGGGAATGAAATGACTGATGCACGAATGCAATCAAGAAGAAATGATCGATAACGAATAGCCATATTGTAATCCATTCCATTACATTATTCAAAACCACTGATGAAATTGTTCATTTGCTCGTACATTTATTTTCTAACTCCAGGATTGAAGAGTGCCGAAGAGATTTTAGTATCTGTTATTATTAAATTGCAGAATGCTATGATACATGCAATGTAAAGTCTTCGATCTTTTAGCACAAATATTGTAATCCATTTCATTAAATTATTCAAAACCACTGACGAAATTGTTAATTTGCTCGTACATTTATTTTCTAACTCCAGGATTGAAGAGATTGCCGAAGAGAAAAATTTACCGTAGATTTTAATATCTATTATTATTAAATTGCAGAATGCTATGATACATTACATGCAACGTAAAGTCTTCGATCTTTTAGCACAAATTTGTTAGACGAACGCAGACTTTTGGAACCGTGGATCTCGAGAAATTATGAATCGGCAGAATCAGCGACGTTGTTTGTCCACCAAATCGATTTCTACATTCTCGATATCGATCAAAACCCGCGCAACGTCGCTGTTACGTCAGACGCGATGCGCGTGCATACGGTATCGCGTCTCCGCTTGATACCTCATTCCGCGAATGACTGTCGCTTTCGCAACGGCAGAATGTAAACGTCAGTTCGGTAATAAAGGCGGGGGCGTGACATTTTTCCGCGTCCCGTCCAGCTGACTTTACAATCCGACGGCGATTGGCTACCAACAGGAAAATTAACCAGTTAACCCATTGACTGCCACGAAAATTTAGCGCGTCTTGCCCTGGGTGCCACGATCTTAGTTTAAAGAAAACATGAAGTTTTACAAAATATGATAATATTAAGTTAATAGTTTTAATAAAAATTGATAACCAATATGTTCTCTACACTATATACATTTTTCATTAATCCTTTCTAATAGTTCCTAACTCAAATAGCCATTTGTAGCCAATCTAAACTTGCAGCACCCACTACGAGATATCTCGTAGCTGGCAGTTTTGGTACAGACGCTTACTACGAGATATCTCGTCAATGGGTTAAGCGCGTTTGACGTGTATACACGTCGAACCGAGTCTCTATCGCAGTGCGGTTAACGTTAATGAATTGTTAATTTCTTATCGAATAAAAATGTAATTCTTCCTCACTTTGCTTTACTTTTTTCTGCGTTCGACGTGTATATTCGTCATTGTTTGATTTTAATTCCGTGCCGCGAAGGATTTTTAAAATGAAATTCCACGGTTAACTGGTTAACGGGACGAGCACGCGAGGAAAAGCGCGATTCGGCGACCGTTTATGATTGCTGTCTACGCCGCTGCGTCTCTCGAACGCTGCAGGATCGTAACGCTGAAAGCACGCAGGAAATTGTCGCCGGGGGTTAAGTGTCAATAAATAAAGCGGCCTGTCACAAGGCAATCAGGCGAAACTTTACGTTCTATTCTTCTTGATGGCCTGCGTTTGTCTTTCTAGATGCCGAAATCAATTGAGCCGACACGATGGGACACGTCTCAACTCCATGCTAGGCGAGTGCGCTCGCATAATCGCGACCAGACACATTTCCGAAGAATTTCAGGTAGATGAAATGAACCAGATTTAGTAGATAAAGTTAGGTTACCAGGTAGATGTGTACAGAGACATATGGAACTACAGTGAAGCCTTGATCTAAGGCGAACAGAGCTACACGATCTTAGTCAGTCCCCCCCCCCCCACTCGGAGGCATACTAATCCAATTACAAAACTTCTTTAGTTTTCATTACTTTTTTATCGGACTTTCGACAACTTATTTGTGAAATTTTTCCGATTAAAATGACACTAAACGCGACATAATTTGAACTTTATTCAGCGGGGAAAATAATAAACATAGTGTTTGGTAAGGTAAAGGCACCAGTAGTTGACCATTTTATAGAAAAACATAAAAAATAAGGTTTGAAATGTTCTTATTGTTTTGAAATTTAAACAGACGGCATGGCAACCGAGGTTCACTTTCATCAAAAGTGCATTTATAAGTGCGCTTATAAAAACCTTATTTTTTATGTTTTTCTATAAAATGGTCAACTACTGGTACATGGTCAATTACTGGTGCCTTTATCTTAGTTCTCGTAAATGACTACGCATTCCTGAAAATGTACAGATATAGTAACCAGCGATTACATTATCGAACATCAGTTTTGATCCGAATCTTCCGAAGTACACGTGAATCTTTTACTCGGATTTCTTCGCGAGCGAGGGCATTTAAACTATCTTGTTACTCGAGATCGATCAATTACGATTACGGGATCGTATGATCTGTTCGAGCACGGTTTGACTACCTAGTCAAGTATAGAGTTACCCGATCGATCAATTGTCCCTGAGAGTATCGTTACTCGTATTACATTTCGTAGTGTAAAACTGTGCTCTGGCATGGAACTGAGCGATTTAACCCGCGCATTGCAGATGAAATTACGACCCACCTAAGTGCTAAAACCGCAACACTACAAAATAGTTTTGATTTCATCCTCTCGGGTCCGTGATGATCCAAAATTGAGAACAGATTCGAATGTAACCGAGGAGACTTTTTAAAGATAAGAGCAGTATCATCGAAAAATAAATCTTCGAAACAGGTGGAATCATCGAGGGGCGCGATAGCAATTGTTACGGCGGATTCCCCGCGTTGTAACAATTCCCAAAAGCTTCGTAATGAATTCGTTCGGCGAAAGCTCCGGCCGCAATTAGAATCCACCGGTCGCAGACAACGGCTAAGCCATTTTTATTTATTGCCATCGTACATTACCGTGTCGCTCCGATAAGGGAACAAAGGTAGCCGGAGGTCGTTATCGTGCGTACACCTTGAACGCAGAAGCTTGTTGCGCCATTGCTCGCGAGAAATCTTTATAGAGCGCCGATTGTTCTCGCTCACACGGCCGAGCGTTCTAGTCAGCAACAAGTAGTCAGACTGTGTGCTGTGCCTCTTCGTGACTACACGTGTAACCCGTGCACGAAAACGCTCGGCGCTCGTGAAAGCTGCCGGGAACTGGATCGATCCTTCATTTCGTTAATAATCATTTTTTAAGACACGTCGGATCGCTCGGAAATAAATGAAGGAATCAATTACGGGGAAAACCGGTTGCTCAATCATTTTCCGTAACCTGTTCATGCTTCGATATTGTAGATAAATTTTTGTTGCACACTGTAGCTTGCTAGTTGACTACACTGTAGCTTGCTAGTTGACTGCACAAGCTCAGAAACGCAGACCTAACTCCTATCGCAGCTACGTCCTGCAATTGTCTTCTATTAATAAGAATGTTCAACGATGTTTAGTATCGAACGCGTCAGAAATAGGAACGTTCTTGCATAGTATGTAACACTGTCTTCAATATTTCAACAACTAGGCCGAGTCGTGGCGCTTCGAGATCCAGGTTACAAGGGTTGTAACTCGCAGATAAAAATTTTGAGAATAAAGAAAAGGTCGTACGATTTTTAAATGCAAACTCAATTCCTCCGCGACACTTCCGGTTGGCTTATTTCGAGAAAGTTTTCGAGGAACGCGTGGATCTCTTATTTTTGCTAATGTCACGGAGTCGCAAGATGCGAGGGGAAACTTTTAATAGAATCCCTCCTCCTCCTCCTCCTCCTCGCGAATCTTTTTCCTTTTCCCGAAAGTTTCTTCGGTTTCAAGGCATTCGGAGAAGCCGTGTTCGCCGGAACTTCGCCGACCACCGCACCGCAGTTTCATTTATGCACTCGTTTGCATTATTTCGACAGCTTTGGTACGCCCTCGACCGTGATATACACACTTCCCGGTGATGATTATACGGTTATGCGCAAGATTTTAGTTGGAAAGTTTCAAAGTACACACGGCATGTCTGATGTTCGCGAGCTCGGAAGAAGCCGATCGAATTTTATTCCGCGCGGTTGCTTTGATGTAATTTGACTGCATAATGTGCGATTTTCTGCCGATCAACGTAGCAACTTTTTTGAAATTGATTCTACTCGATTACCAAGCTAAACTCCCTGGTAGCACAAAAATATTAGATAGATATTTTTTTCAAATATTGGAAAAATATTTTTTAAGCCACATTTTTTCGTATGAGAAAAATATTGGATCTGAATATTGTATACGTGTACAAGAAATATAAATTGAATGTTTAAAAAATATAAGCTAAATATTCAGAGGATATAAACTAGATATTTAAAAAATATAAAGTAAATATTTAAAAAATGTGAATTCAATATTTGAAAAATATAAATTCAATATTTAAATAAAATTCAATAAAATTTTCAAATTTAAGAAAAAGTTATAACAAACATTAGAAACTATGAATATGTATTGCTTTCTGCGCACTGCTTGTTGAGGGAATATAAAATAAATATTGTATGTATATTTGAATATTAAAAAAAGATTGAATCTCTTTTTAATATTATATGAATGTGTATACAATATTTTGTGCTACTAGGGTCTGCCAGCTAAACAAAATAAAAACTTTCCAAGTCGATTTTAGGACATAGAAAACAGATGAGAATATACTGAATCTACCGAATATACTGATTTCTCAAAAGTAAGCAAAATGTCCGTATAAATACGGTGCACGTAATTGCAGCATGTACTTCAAAGGTTTAAGTTTAAATTGCATGTACAAACACAAAAGAAAATTCTAGAAGCGCTCTCAATCCGCGATTGATTTATCAGCGAATAGGGATCAAAATTAGCGTCACGTTAATTTGTGGTTGGTTGATAGGGGTTGACACAGGACTGGGCATTCTGCGGGTACCCATTTGTAACCGGCATACGCATAAGTGGTGCACGAGTCGATCGTGCATGCTCGTGTTCTTTTATCAACATGCAACGGTGATTGTAAATGTCAATAGCAGTTAATTGCCTTCTAATTCAAAGCTCTGTCGATTTTATGCCTCATAAAGGCTGCATACGTATATCACGATAAACTGTGCAGTTCGGGAAAGAGGTTCGTCATCAAAATTCTCGCAAATTACGATTTTTTTAAATTATCGTTACACCGCGAATCGTTTCGCAAATTCCCGTTTTCATAGTTTATTTTTTGGACTCGAAGGTAAACAATTTTTTTCGCTGACAATGTTCGAATGTTTGCCGACTCCTGATTTTTCCGGGAAATATGCTATGGAAATTGAAAAAACGGGGGAGAAGCGAAGTTGCATCGGAAAGACGACGGCAGTAGGGGTTGCTCGAGTCGAGACCGATCGATTCCGTGCTTCTCCAGCCACCCCCGACCTGGGGGTCCTTTCAACCCTGGTCAATGTCACGTTAGATTAGAAATCCACCCACGTTTTTCCCTCCGATACACCTAGACCGACGTTTGCTGGCATCAGAACACAAAAGATACTAGATGGACTTTGAAACAATGAATTAAAATTATTTTGAAATAGAAGCGGAATTTCTGTTTGACTCCCAGCATCTTGCTAACAATAATGCAGATAATTTCTATATTGCCCGTTTTTCTAATAACTTAATAATTTTGCGTGAGTTCGGGTTGTTCCACAAATTGATCTTGTGGAACATTTTGAAGAATGGTAGTGTGAAGCTCTAAACGTTTCTGGTTGGAAGTGAGCTATGTCTTCTTGTTTGCTGTCCGCAATCACTTCCAATAATTCCAACAGTTGCACTCTGATCCAACCGCAGCGCTCTAAACCAGCATAATTTATCTTGTCTATTAAAGAATTGCCTGTCAATGTTCCAGTCCGACCACGGCCACGGTGGTACGAATCCCTATACGCGTTTCGAACGAGAGAAGGGAAGCACGTTTTGCCTCTTGCTTCTCGCATTCGCCTTTCTCTGCGGTGCGAGATAACCACAAGTGCAAATAACGGTAAATTGAAACGCATTAAGGGGCTATTCCCATTCGAAAGGGTCAAAAACTGACTTTATTTTATCGTTCCCATTCATCTTCGTCCGTTTCACCATGGTGTTTCTCTGAAATGTCAAGGTCCTCCGTGTTTCCTTCAACAGTGTTCAAGGTCTTGCCAAGGTCAAAGTTATTACAGTTCACTGAATTCGACTTGTTGGCTTTGTTGCATCAAGGTGGTAAAAATCTGCATGCTCGTTTCAAGAAATATCAACGACCTTCAAATCTCGGGCAATATGACCTTTAATGCTATGTTGTTTACTCTTTATGTTGAATCAATCTCTCTCTAGTTTCAAGAGGTGCATAAAATCAATATTTTTCGTGTAATGGCGACTCTACTCGCAATGAAAACATAATTGTTTGCGTTACGACGAGTACATTCGTAAAAAAAAGTAATGGAAGCAATTAAATGTAATTCTTTGCAATTCAATTAAATTTTCCAGCAGCTTCATATTCTCTAGATGTTTGTCCAGCATTAAAGATCACATCTATCTGCGAGATGTCACCGCATTACAACATGGCTGCCACGTGCAACGCTTTTTTGCTCCCTCTAGTTCTCCTTGGTAATTAATTATCCATAAAGTCAGTTTCCAACCGGCCAACATGTAACGTAGCAGCGCATCCGAGGAAATTTATTGAACCTAACTGTAACTCAAACGCGCAGCAACTTGTCTGTTCTCAAATTGAATGTGCACTAATGTTCACCGTCCGGAACAAACTAATAATAATGCCGAGCGTAAAACCGTTAGCGTTCGTCCGTTCGAGGGCGCGATCGAAATCATAAATAGAAACGATATCCTCCGAGGTTTTCGAGCATATCGACATCGCTTTAAACTGGTTTTCACGTGTCCATAAACAACGCAAATATTTATGCGTTCCCGTTTTACGCGTCTGCCGGCATTCTATGGGGAAAAGTGTACCGATATAACTCTGAATTCGCACACGGCTCTCCTACTCGTAAAATTCGAGACCCGGGAAGTTGAACGAATAAACGCAATTACTAGACCGCTGAACTTCACGCAAATCAACATTTTTCAAGTGTCATTTCCCGGTAATTCGAACTAAACGGGTAACCTACAGTTTTTTATTAACTTTTTACACTCGAGCCCGTACTTTGTCGCATTAAACGCACCCGTTGCACCCTACAAACACACAAAGCGCGCAGTTTAGCGATTACCTACGGTTATTTAAATCGTTTCTGAACGTTCCAACGGACGTTGCAAAATTTACGATGGTCCACCGCGGATTATGCTTTTCCATGAGCATTGAAGATGCCATAGTGCGCCTTAGCGAGGTCACAAAAAGATAGTAGCTCTACACGATTCACGTCACAGCACGGACCCGAGGATTGAACTTAAATTGTTGTCAAAATAACTCGGGATTAAAATGCAAAAAGCAAATGATCGGAAAATTTTATCCGAGATGTTTTGCCAGTAGCGTACGCATGTGTTCGTCGTCGTCCATAAAACGTCGATTAGCATGAAACGACTCGGATGCTAGACCGTCAGCGAGAGTGTACTCCGAATCTGAGATTATCTCTTTATCCGTAACGCGAAGTTCCACTTAATGAGAACGTAATACGATTCTTCCGACGAAACGAAGGGGTGGTGATAACTGTTAAACACGTAAGCGAAGCCTAATGGGTAGTAAAAACGACGAGGCAGTCGAAACTGCATCTCGAGGAAATGCGTACTCGTTGTCGGTTTAGGAATGCGTTCAAAATTATGTGATTATCCGTGTAAACAACAAATAAAGATAAAGTGCAGTAATTACTGCAAAAAACGAGGGAAACGAATACGAATTTCCCGCATTTATTTTTCGACATCCCTTGTCCCAATTTTGTTATTTATGATTCCATGTAAAATTTCAGTAATCGAATAAATTTTTAAAAATCTCTCCGAGCACAAACTTTGTACCAATTCGATAAAATCATATTTGAATCATCCTCCGTACAATCAATCTTTTAATTCATTCATATCAAAAGTGTGATCCACTCACGATCCAGCATAATTTACAAATCCTCCGATCGAACGTGAGCATCAACGAATTCCGCGACTTAGTCTCCCGTTTTCATCTCAAAATCATCATACCTAATTCGAAGAGGACTGAGAAAATGCGCGGCGCGTGACGATTATCAAATTTTCCAGCTTACGCCGACGCTCCTTCACGAAATCACCGAAACGAGACGAATCGTATAAAATGTCGACGTATGACGATTAATTGAAATTTATTGACGGTGAAAAAAAAATCGATTTCGTGACGAGCCTGCAGAAATATCGCGCAAATTCCATATTTCCCAGATCCCGAACAATCCGAGGCATTCCACTGTAATCGATCGCAGGGAAACGAGGAATTTATATTGCCACGTACCGGGTGTCCCGAAATTACATGTTACTGCCTTACGGTTAACTTTTGCGAGCTAACGTGTTGAGAAATCGGATTCGTTTAGCTTGAACGTAAGCGTTATGTAAATTTTGAACGCACTGTATTCAACCAATGTTTTTCATCTAATGAAAGAATATTAAACTATCATCGGTAGGTACATTATAGAAAAAAATATTCGAAGCAATGTTTGTATACCGTCGGCGCACCTAATTGAACAATTTTCTCATTGTCTCGATCTTTTCATTGCACCTAATTGCATAGTTACCAGTCTAAATTATTCGCCTGGGGCTGTACAGTCAGGTTTGAAAGCCTCACTCAATTTCCAATTGTTACATTCCAGCGTTTGTTGTCGGGGGTCATTGAAACTAGTGCATTGTAGTCGCCAGCATTGTTTTCGTCGAGTTGGCAAATTATTTCGATTTTTAAGAAATTTTATTATAAATGATCCAGAATCCTGATTGTTAGTTTTTAGAAAAAAATGGGATTAGTTTTGAGAAAGAATGCAGCACACGTGATCCGCTCCGGTGTAACGTTGCTCCGCTCTAATACACTTTCAGTTTAATGCGAGTGCAGGTAATGTACCGTGTACGTGTCGAGAAAAGCTGCGAAGCTTTTCGTCGCCGAAGTACGCAAAGCCCAAGAAAGCCGAGACACCGTGCAGAAGTCACGGTATTCGTGACGCGAGGTCGCGTGCGGCATCGTTAACACATAACGTGATCATTAACGCAAAGCACGCGCTCGAAGAATACCGAATCCACATCATCAAAGTTCCTCGCTCTTTTCCGCCGCGGGAATGCTAATGTCACTGCTATCTTTCCCCTGTATCGATTATTAATAACTGAAACTCTCTCGTGAAAGTTTATTTCTAATATCGTTCTCCAATTTTTAACTCGTTCTAGCTAAAATCGCAGATCAACGATACGATTCCGAATCGCATGTTCCAGTTAACATGTCGCGGCCAAGCTCTCCCATAATTTGCTTTCACCGGTGCTTAAAAACGTGCACGCTTAGAATATCAGTGGTGTGCTTATGCGGGCCAGCTATGCGAGATGATATCGTACAGCGACGCGAGGCATCTTTCGCATACGGAACGCGCGAGCGGCCGCCGTTCGATCCTCACCGTTCGCTGCTCGGGTCGTTTCAAAAGGACACGAGACTATTTTATTTTCAGGATAAATTCTCTTTTACGGACGTGTGCAAGGAGCGCCGCGTTTGACGTCGGCTTTCGAAACAATCGATAAGGCCTCTCTCGCTAAGTAAGAATTCTCTGCCGGTGTACGTCACGCACCTTCCACGAACGATAAACCTGAAACACGCATTCTGGAAGTCCGACGAATCTGCGAGCGCGACGGATCATGTAGGTGTTTTCTCGGAGTCATCGAAATACCGGGAATAGCCATGACTTCAACGCGGACTTTCGAATTTATGAACATCCGTGACATAAAATGTGTGTATATTTTTTTTTAAGTCGGTAAATGACCGTTGTGAGCTACTTTGTAAAATATCGGAACGGAGAAAGATCCACGAGGCTGAATTGCATTAATATTTCATGAAGTACGTTGCTCGCAATAAAATATTTGATCAGTCGAGATCGATAGCCCTTACGTAATAGCAATCGCGCGAGAAAACTCATACGTTTTCTCTGCCCGCGCGAGAGTCGGAAAAAATTCTTCCGGTTCGAAGATCGAGACGGTAGAATATGGTTGGTGTTGCAGACTAAAAATTGTCCTCGAGACTGACGGGACTTTTGCACCGATCCGACATTTCGAAATTTGACGACCGATGACACCCACGCGGCCAATGAAAAGCTCGACACCGATCGCCGATGTGACCCTCGCAACAGTCAACGTGTTGCTTCTCTTTATGTTGCCACGAAAGCGGCTGTTCCGACGAATTCAACGATACACGGCACCGTAATGGTCAAGGTCACACGAGGGCAGAGACAAAAGTCTGCGAGAAAGATCTGGTACACAATGAAAGCGGCGTTCCAACAGGACTCTGCGACCTTAGCCGTTGCTCAACCCGTATTTCACATGTTCCAGCTATGAGAACCTCTTTTTTCCACCCTGGGTGACCTTGAACATTATTCCCTTACGTGACGCACGGTACATTAGAACCTTCGACCAGTCTACGAACTCGAATTTCACAAACCCCAGTTAACAGTTTTAAAAAAACTTTCAAATAACCAATATAAATTACTGCCAACAAAGAAGCCCGATGCTATTAAATTAAAATTCAAACATAAAATTAAGATTCATAGATTTATTCAATAACACATTTTCCTTTCTGTTCTATGACTTTTTGAAATTTTTGAGGTAACATAGTGTTACTGAATAAACCTATCAACAAATATTCTCATTTTAGCTTTGAATTTTAATTTAAAAACGCTACGAAGTACGAACACTATTCATCAAGCAGCGCATAAATATTCGAATTTGAAAAATCTAGTGAAGAATTTTACAAAAACTTCGCAAAACTTTCAGCATAATCAAACATCATGCGATGAGAAATGAACTAGAAACAGCAAAGTGCCCGTTGCTATAAACTGAAGTGTTAGACACTTGCTCCGATAACTCCCAAGGCAATAAATAACGTTATACAAACAAATACACATGGTTTCATTCTTGGAAGCAGGAATATGGCAATAATAACGTATTTTTGAACGATATGAATCATCACGAGTGTCTTGCTCAACCATAACTTCTCTTTCGCTTAACCTTAACCCGAATAACAACCGCGAGAACCGATTCAAGGTGTTCTCTCCTTCGGACAATAGGTTGTAAACAAACTTCTTGCGTTTTGTTTCTGAAAAAAGTTTTTATGATTTTTCCTGGGAGCGTTGGAACCCGAAGAGATAAGAAGCGAGAAGAGGACGAAAACAATGTAGATTTAGGGTGTGAATAGTCCAAAATCAACAGTGGGGAATTCTGACTAAAAGATTTTCTTCAAATAAACAAATAAAACATTAAACGAGCCGCTAATTTTTTCAATGACGAGTTAACTGCTCGAAACGAAACGCATAGAAAATTGATAGATATAAATTTTCAACTACTCTTTGAAAATGAAGTTTAAATTTTGCGGTCAGCAGTTTATTTCTTTGCATGCTTGTTACTTTTATTATGGCGGACAGATTGTAAATGCGTTGGCAAGGCAGACCATTGAAAACAGAAGGCGGGATCGTTTAAAACGATCCAGCCGGCAGAATTCGATTAATCTAAACGCTATCGAACGCTTAACATGTCGCGGACGTTTACTATAATACGTCGAGAACAAGCATGTGCACACGATCGTGTAATATTGACGCAACGTGAGGCGCGGCGCACAAGGAACTTTCTGTTCCCACAAAAGGATGTTCTCGAACCCAGTAAGTAACAACTGCAAATATTTGTCTTTTCTGCGCCATCTTGACAGGAGTGGCGTGCTGTTCCAACACTTCGATACCATCGCCATAACAACTTCATTCCCCATTTTACAACCCACCTTTTATCTCTAATCGCCTCCTTTTTTCTCAGAACTGACAGTAAAATCTATCCAAACAGAACTACACAATTCGTGGAACGCTAAAGATTCGAAAGTCACCCGGTATATAAACTGAATTAAAGTTCCGTTAACTATCATCATTTGACAGTGGGTTATGAATGAACTGCGGATTTTTATGCGAAAAAAATTGCTCAGCAGACTACAAAAATTCGAAACGAAATTCTGGGAAAATTTTTTCTTAAATAATTTCAATAGACTAAAAACACATTGTTAAATTCTTTCAATTTTCTCGCTTTAAATTTCCTTTACTCAATTTTTCCTGTAATAAATATTAAAAAATTAATTAACACGAAATGTTATTGTTTGGTACCAAGATACATTTGGAATATTTCTTTGTAAAACAAATAGGGTGCTAGTTTAGGTACGGTTAAATGGTGTACCTTATACCATACAGCTATCAACAATGCAAATACCTTTTTTTATATTCCTATCTTTTCAAGGACTTTAGAAAATTGTACAGTATAAATAATATAAAATATGCATGCAAAAAAACTCGGTGCAGAACAGAAATTTCCGAGGCCTACAAAATGACAAAATTAATTACTGACTTGGCGAGCTGAATTAAAAACCTGGTGCAAAACGTCTAATTTTCGCCGGGTTTTCTACCGATTCGAATCAGCCGCCACACTTTCACCGATCGACACGCAGATCGCGTCGACCGCTCTGAACTTGTTACGTTAGCGAATCGATAAAATCGAACCGCGAGCCGTGCCGCTTTTACGGTCCACGGGGAACGCGCGCGACCACCGAAAAGCTTGGCTAAAAAAAAAGTGGCGAGTCACGGAGGCAGGAAACCGTTCGATGAATCGGTTTCGTTCGTCGAAACGAGTTCGAATTGCGAAATTCGAACGGTAACTGGGCCCGTGCACGAAATTCGAGCGGAATTCCAGAAAACGAATCCGCGGGGAACGTAAACAGTGACGTAGACGGTCGATGCGGTGTTTTCTTTCGTAGTCGCGCGGAAACACGGGAAGCACGTACATCTAACAGCGGCAGACTTTCAGGTTGAAGGTCACGAGGTGAGAAATATTCCGCCTCGAGTGCAGAAAATCGTCGCCTACCTGGTTCAGTGTCGTCGGAATGATGTCAGGCGTTTGCGGCAGCATCTTTCGTGGAATTTATGGTTGTGCAGCCCTCGAGTCAACACGGTCTCGACGCACGCACGATCGGTAGCATAATATCCTGGCCGAGTGAACGGGAGAAAACACCTTGACAGGATACACACAAGGATCGATTCACGAACGACTCGCGGCACTGGTTAGTTTAATCACTGATTGTCTCGGCGGCGCACTGATTACTCGTCGAACGAACGTCCTCGAGATCGATACCGACACGACCGATAAATATCGTTTCGGTGTTTACAAAAATACGATCGATTTTTTCGCGTACGAACGACCCACAGAGAGGACGTATACTCTCACGACGAAGTCATGCGCGAGACTGACGGATCCGGGCGGTGTAGCTGGGACCGAGCGATGCCGAACGGCCACGGAAACGGCCGAACACCTATCATCCCCCGAACACGAGCGCGCCACGGCATTTCTGAAACTTAATCGCTATTGACTGGCGACCTGCATTAAGATTATTGCTTCGGTTCGTGTTCATTGTTATTATTGAGCGTCCTTTTTTTTTCTATTCGTCTATCAATTTTCGTATTTACAGTTTTTATAAAGTTCAGTCTTCTCTCCGAAAACGACAAAAACGTCTACGTTTTCAAAGTTGAATTTCCATACGTAATGGTACACAATGCGCGTAAGAGTGGTTATTGTATTATAATGATAAGAATAAATTCTTGGACTTCGTGATCTAAGTATTTTTAATGTGATAAGAGATTAGGAATTGTATAGATATTGCAATTGTAAATTACGAAGATTACAACGGACGGTGGATAACAGAACAATGAAAGTCTAACATATTATTAATCAATTGAATTTTTAAATATTTTCACACGTACAATATTTTTGTACGCTACTGAGCATCGTTCACACAATAAGATATCTGTGCTAGTAGTTTTTGGAAAATTGCAGAAAATTAGGTAATTAAAATGCAATTTTAGCAGCAGATAAGACGGCTGTCATCGCAGACAGCATGTTCCATGAAATACAACTTCATTCCAGGGGAAATATGCCAGTGGCATCGGGAGGTCGTTTGTATTCACCCTGTAATGGTAGTCCTGCAAGTCGCATAATAGTTGTATCTAAAGAGTCGGCTTGCGAACGACAAATTCCTTTCTCCGACCACTTCGACCATACTTGGAATTTAAACGCCACGTCCACAAGACAAACCATTGAAATTCGCGGAAACACCATGGAAAGATCGAATACCTGTGTCTACGGAGTCGATGCGATGCAGGCGTGTCGAATAAAATGGAAAAACAAACAAACAAATAAACGGCCGATCTGTATGCAATCAATATAAAAATACTACAACAGAAAATTCAATAGAAACTCGATTCTCGTTTACTTTTAACACCACTGAAAATACGTTTTTTAAAATTCGTCTACAAAAATGGAAAATTGTATACGCATCCGCAGTGCATAGACGAACAATATATTATATCTTATCTGATTTAATGCTTCATCTAACGATACCGGATCGCGTGCATTTACAGTGAATATGCGTTCGAACGAGTCATTAATTTTAAATGGATCATTAATTCCTGTTGTCCTGACACACCTGTTTGGCGTTAATGATAAGAACAAGCCAGGAAGCATGAGTCAAACAAATGACTCTCAGCGGTGACGGACGAATTCCCCGTACCGTTTTCGCCAAATGAGTCAAACTCATTGTCAGTCGGGCTTTTACCTAAAATGGGCTACCCGAAATTCCAAAGTAGGACATTAAGCTAGTACAACTTTATTTAATTGCTTAGCGTTTTGTAAGAGTACTAAGTTGAGCGAACAAATTTATTTTAGGAATTTTAATTCGTCAGAAATGTTCAAGAAGCACATTACCGAGATCCTAAATTAAAGGAAAATGCAAGAACGGAAATTGGCGTTTTGGATCGGTCTGGTTAAAGTTGCACGATCTTGTCCTGGTCTATCCGGCCAGGACGCCATTACGAGTATGTTATGCCTGGCATCTTCGTTTATTATTGAAAGACAATCGACCCGTCGTTGCATAGAGACTACGTCACACAACCGAGCCAGGACAAAAGCGAAATTAATTAGAAAATACGGCAGAATTGGATCTCCCGGCATGACTTTCTACGACCTACATTTCACGGATTGGAGAACGGTCTCGTCTCCGCGTCGCTGGACCACCGTATCCGCAGACTTCCGGAATAATTCACCGGCTGAATTCCATGGTGGTTTAGGCACCCGCTACCATATCTCACCCGCGTTTACGTTACCCCGTAACAGCGGGAGATACAATAAGTGGACGGCTCGGCCACGAAGAGCTGGCGCCGCGGAACCTCTGGAAGACTATCCATAAAACATGCCAGCTCGTACGAGCTGGAGAGAGAACAGACGTGGAAGAAGGATGAAAAGGGTAGCAGCTCTCGCGATGGAAAAGGGACTAAACGTCTTTCCGCCACTTGTCTCCCGTGGCCACCGAGAAACGCTTAGGGGCACGTTTACAAAAGAAACACCGGGAGGAAGAAACGTGAAAAATGACTGACAACCATCTGGAATTTTTTCTTCCGCCTCATACTCGGACCAAACGATTCTCTAACGCTAAGATGAACGGTTCCGTTCGTCTACTAGACCTGTTATCTCTATGGGCGTGCCACCAGCCAATGTTTAGATCCAGAGGACGTTAAAGTTTCAGCTTCTGGTTTTTATTTTCTTCGGTTGAATTTTTTAATACCCATAATACAGACATCTTAATCTTATCCTCGGGCCAGACGGTTGTTTAATACCTAGGTGAACGTTCCATTCGTTTACTGGATCTGTTTTCTCCGTGGGGGTGCTACCATCCACCGATAAATCTTGAGATCTAGAGGTTCGTAAAGTTTCAGCTTGAATTTTTCGATCGATTCGCTTTATCCGTTCGTAAAATAGTATGAAAAGCGTTTCACTGGTGGTTAATCTCGAGGTTTTTGCCCTTGGAATAGCATAACTGTAGTACCGAAGCAAGAGTGATCGTGGCTGGTTCATTCATAGGGTCAACGCAAAAAGAAGACGTCCACTCGAAAGCCCAGAGACCACTCGTGTGCCTAAAAGCAAAAGAGATCGGTATGTGGATCAATTATACGCGTACAAGAAACGTGGCACGAATTAATGGGCGCCGGAGGCGTACTGTGAAAAGGGAGAAAGAGGATCCAAAGTGAAACCATCCGTATCCTTCCTTAATTCGCGAGCGCGAAGTGACTACACTATAGTTTTGTCATTGTTTTTTGGCCCGCAGTACCCACTTTGCAATTCATGTTACGCGGCACCTTAAACAGACCGTCACTGCTATCGCGTCTCCTAAATATATTTTCGATTTGGTAGCAGCCAGTACCGAGACGAGTTCAACGACCTTGAATACAGTCGACCTTCAAATGACCGTAAGTCCAGAGATTTAAATTCCTAGAGACACACTACCCTGTGAAATTGGGTTCAAGACGTAAGGTCACGACCAACAAAAATTGAAAAACTTCATTCAACAGTAAAAGCTAAAGTCCACATTAATTTCAAACTGATTTTCCTAATGAATTATTGGGGGGAAGACAACCGTGCGTTCTCGCGACTTGTATGAAGATAAATGATGATGATTCCATGATGAATCGGTTGCATGTGAGAAATGACATGTAGAAAGCGACATTGATTTTGAATAAAAAGCTTCCGGATGAAGGAAAAATTCCGAGTTTCGGAGAAGTCCGATAAAATCTTGTATTTCGGCGGTTTCTTTTTTCGATGATCCCGGTGAACGGTGGTATCATGCGCGGTACGCATCGACGCCTCGTATCCCGTGCAAACTGGAAAAGTAACGAGCGCATTCTTTAAAAGAAGAGGTTCACTTGAAGTGCTCTGGAACGAATGGAGGTTGCCGAACGAACGCCCGCAGAGATATTCCGGTTCGTGAATAAATTGCCGATGGCAAGGCCACAACTAACGGCCGCCAGTCTGGCGTCGATATTCCTGCTGCCGTTTCGCACACACGTCGAACACGGGGCCCGACACACGCGCTCGCTCATCTTCCTCCTCTCGGCCTCGCCAATTTCCTCCTTCTTCATCTTCGTCGCGGCCGTGATTCCAAGATCGATCGTAACTCGACTTAACAACGCTCGCGACACGTTCGCAGTCACGAACCCGCCACGAGAAAAAAGTATACAATAGTACTCACTGAAATTCACGAACCTCGGGACCCGGAAGTCGAATTCTTGCGTTACAGGGCTGCGTTTCTCTTCGAGTGATCGGCTCGAGCACACCTTGATAAAATAAGAGGATAGATGTATGTAGTGAGTGAAAACGAGATGGTCGCTGTACGTTTTACCTTTTCAGAAGTGGTAGCAGTGGATTGCTGAGATTCTTCCGGTTAAAATGAGTCCAAACATGACATAAATCGGTCTATTTTTGTAGACTTAAATGTTACCAGATCGAGGGATTTGGGGAAGGAAGAGTGGGGGGAACGCTATAGTCGGAACCTGAGTGACGCCACGCAGCTCATAGTGTAGTCCAACCCGGCTAGCAACGTCACGATTCGTGTTGAGGCACTCGGACGCAATTCTCGGCACGTGACGTCATGGGACGTCCCTTTAATGTCGTGTCATCGAGGCAAAGCATGTGTAAAATTTTAACCCTGTATCTCGACTGTGTAGTTATAGGGAAAAATGGAAACGATTAAAAAAAAATGGGGATTAATAAGCAAATTTAGTTGTTGCAGCTTTAGTGAAATTTAAGTGAGCACTACTGTATTCCTTTATCCAGCAACTGAAACGCCATATTTCCCGCTGACATTTATTTGGAAGATTATGCCGCGGCTCGCTGCTTAATTAATTCCAACTCGAGCGAGCCGGTTCCGTTCCTCCTCTTCGTGTCGTTTTTCCTCGGACTTCGGTAATCGAACCTTGATTCTGCGGTCAGATTCGCAACAGTGTAGACGATTTGCACGCGCAATTACGGTCGTGACTTGACTGCCGATCTTCATGCGACATTAACATTTTTCGCGTTCGTGAGAAACTGGAGTGAAACGAATATGTTTCCTCTTTTAATTATTTTAACATTTTACTTACCAGCAATCTTTTGATTACTTTTTTAAATTACGTTTATTTATAGTCGCATCGACATTTAAGTCATTATGGTTACTGTAAGGTATTTTAACAAATTATAACATTTCGAGTCGGTACATTTAATAACCAACTTTTCAGGTGAATGATAAAATAAGAATTAAATGTAATGCGTTTTACAACTATAATTGATCCTAGACTATTGTGCAAACGAACAAACACAATTTCCTTATCGAAAAAATTATAAAGTGCAATCATGGGTGTTGTTAACACTGTTTAATCGTTTGTACTATCTATTATAATTTTTTTTTCTTTTGAATATCCAAGGCAAGAAAGGAATTTAATCGGCTGATTAGTTCACGATAATATTTCCAGATAATTGTGTTGACACGAGTTTCGTTCCAGGTATAGGTATTGTTAGCGCGAATACGTCACCTAAACGAGATATGATTGTACGCTTTTTCAATGATTAAACTGAAATTCTTCGGAAAAATCGATATTATCTGTCAATGTAACAGTAGGTTATACCACTTTATATGCATCATAAAATGCAATACAAACGATTGAATAATCACAAATTGCTTACAGTGAATAATAGCAGATATTAAAATGAGTGGATGGTTGGGAGAATATGTGCGTAGAATTCGGAAAAAAAGAAAATGTTGCGATCCATTTTGTCGTCTGTGATATAGAGAGGTTAATGGAGAATCAACGCAGAAATGCGGCCAATTTTTCCGATTCAACGTAAAATATATCTTCTTGTTTGTTAGAAGAAATAACATTTTAGTACAAGGTAACAGAAAAATGGGGAAAAAGTGTAAAGATCCCGTTTGTCCAGCAAATAGACATCCTTCTGCCAGGTACGTGAAAATGGATGAAAAAATATTAATAAAAATCGTAATGACACTTTCTTACGTAGTCACAGCGAACCGCAAAGTGTTAGACCAGAAAAGTCAAAAGGTGCCATTTTGCGGCGCCGAAAGAAATCGAAAAGCAAGAAAACGAAAAGTGGGTCGAACGGACGAAAGAGAACAGCAAGTGTAGAAAGCGATGTAAAAATTTGCAAAAAGTATTGACTTTTATAATTACGATACAAATTACATAGACAAATGAACTCCCACGCATAACTAAGCAATCCTCCGTACTGTGGAACCACTTTAGTACAGAACAATTGAGCAGAACCGTAATTGAAAATCTTCAGCATAAATTTAAAAGTTTATGTCATTTCCAGTAAAAAGTGTCAAGCGTCAACAGCAACCGTGGAATCTTCGACATCGACGTCCCCGTCTCCCAAGATATGGTGAGAGGAGAATAAATACGCAATAAATTGCCGTCTTTGTCGCAAACTTTCTGAAAAGCGTCGTCTCTTAAAGTAACAATTACTTTCCAACCTTGCATTCTCCGGGATCCTCATTCCCATGCCATTTCCGTGAATCAGCAGATAGCTACCGATACTAAACTCGAGAATATTGTCCGATACTTCAGCTAACTCGATAAACTTGCATAGATCGGCGAAAATCATTGTACACCAACGTTAATTCACTTTAGACTGTAAAATTATATCTTTTTTGAGAAGGAAACGCGGTTAATTGCATTGCCAAATGTATTTTTATAATTTTTACATTTTTAATCGATCACTTTGAAATAAGTTGTAGATATTCTATTTGAAAGTAAAAGGACGGGATCGTGTCTATTATAGTGTGAAAAACACGGCTTCGAATAAATTCTCAAATTGGAAGCGGAAAATGTGTCACGGTAAGAAGACAATTTGCCATTGTGACAACGAGAAAATGACGACTGGCAGCCCTCAAAATCGGGATGACAGGCGAAGGAGAACACGCAAGAGTCGAAGAGAAAGCAACCAGAGAAACAAACTTATGGCATCTCTTTGCATATGCGTCAGAGAATCAAATTCAGAGTGTTAAAATGTAGAATGCACGGAATGTTTCTATACTTCATAAGTTTCAAAAATGAGGATCAACGATCTAACTTATACATAGGTTTTATATAATGACTGCGGATGTTTATAGAAAATACAAATTTTTGTTTCAATTACAAGAAATGGAGGCTAAATAGAAAATCTTATTTTCTCGTCAATTTTGATTAACCGATGAACCTTTAATCGTAAAGCGTGATGTTAGAGTTCAATTTTTCTAATATTTTCAAAATCCACAGTCCATAATGATGTTAATCAGTGTACACAGCAAGCGAGGATTTTCTTGTAGAACATTTGAAGTACTAAAGGTTTATTTCGTGATAAAAAAAATACATTATAAACGAAGGATTCAGCGAAGAATAAGTTCCATCGGATACTATTCTCGGCTAATACATCTGTAGACATTTTCGTCATCGTTAAGCGTCGGCGTCGATCCCTGGGGACCGACAGTGCGACTCCAAACACCCACTGAGCGTTCGCAAACATCGCCTGAAGGGAAAGGACAGTAAAGTCGGTGCTGCGCTCAACGTGTACATTCTCTAATGTCAAGATACAATACACGAAACATTCGTTACGTAACATTGTTTATCTTTTATTTGAAGATACTGAATTGGCTACAAGAATGCCTGATATCTGTACGATATAGTTTATATGGGTATTCTAGAAACTGCAACCTGAGCCAAGAATTATAGTTGCCAGATTAACTCAATCGATTAAACCATAACGAAGTATCTCGCACAGAAAAACATTCTGTGATTAGCAAGTACATGTACGTAATTAGTGGGTATATCGCTGAAAAAGTATAAAATCATTACTATAGTTAGCTTTAACCCTCGTTTTGCAGACGCCAGACCACTTCTGACCATGTCTTGATCACATTCAAGATGCAACTGTAATCAGCTGCATTTTTAAACAAGCTATTTTCTTCTATTTGCCTAAAGTGTAATTAGGCAACACGATTCGATACATTTATTTCGAGAAACTGCTTTTGTAGGTTTTTATGCATTGGACACGAATGCAAACTTCAATAGTTACTGAAATGCGACATTAGTGTCGTCAGCGTAATCAAAAGCATCTAGATAATACAAATTCTGGTATGAGTCAGAAGTGACACAGAATTAACTACCCAAATGCTAACAACGGTCTGTGTTTTTTCTCTTCTGTAACTTTCTTATAAATATGGTAACATGTCTTGCATGACTCGCCGAAGGCAGTGATTGTAAAATGAAACTAATGTCATGATCGTTTCTAAGACACATGCTCGCACGTATTCGCTCACCATTCAATCAAATTCTCATTAGATCCTATACTATCTATACTGCGTTAATCGTTCTTTTTTCACGGAAACGGAATAAAAAAGTTTCTGGAGCATTTTGTTATTAGAATATATGGTTTCCGAAGCGTCAAGCTTCAAACATCCAGCTTCGATGCGAAGTTCTGTGATATAGTAGAGACCCTATTATACTGCGATACATAGAGCCTAGCTAGCAGATAGTAAATTAAATTATTTAACACACCGTATTATCCTCGATAGATTGGAATGGTCAGTCTCTTCTCACAGAGTTGGCTTTCAACCGTATTGTAAACAGATCCAGCTGATTGTCAAGCCAAGCGAGGCAATCACATTTCTATATATGCTACGAGATATTGATGAGTGTTCCAAGAATTTAAACTAAATACATGTTACAAGCGCCGGTAACTGGCAAGTCTAATAAAGGTAGAACTTTTAATATCGACTCTAATCCTCACCAGCAGGGAAAAGACATGCGCGTGGGTTTCGTCAGAAATTCACCGCGCGCCGCGTCTGTTGGTATTGCGCAATTGTTTCTCGATTTCAAACTGTCGCAAATCCGCCCTTTGCAAAAAGTCTTGACGCTCCAAATAGCCACCCTTGCCTTTGTTATGAGTGCTAATCTCTTCCTCCAGGTTCTCCTCCTTTTTATAATTATCCCAGTCCAGTTTCGACTTCTCTAATGTACTGATTTTTGCTTTTTTCCCTATCTGACCCAGGACCGAAGAGATACCTCCTAAGCCAGCTCGTTTGAAACCTTTTCCTCTTCCAGATCCTTTTCCCGCAGGTGTAGTAGAATTCCCAGTCTTATCTGAATTCTCTGCTGAAGAAAGAGACAGTCTAGCTTCAGCCGAATCTATCGATACCTCCTTCTCAACCTTAACCTCCTCTCCAGCAAACTCAAAGACCTTAGTAATCTTAACTTTTTCTTCTACTTTTGGCTTCTCCAAGGGTGGAGATTTTTCTTTCGCTTTGTTCGTCAAGTTTTGAGACTTAGGTTTAGGAACAGTTGCTGCAACAGACAAAAATAAAATAAACATCTGTACAAATGATTAATTACCAGACATATACGAGAACCCGTAGAGAATTACATGTATCTTTCATAAAATCTGCCCAAAGTGAATCAGCTCTTTTCTTTTCTTCTTCTTCTGTAATTTTTTTCTTTTCACTGGATTCTACAACTTCTTCTTCTTCTTCTTCTTCTTTCTCTTCACTGTCAGCCCTCACATTTTTTCCTGACCTACGTTTTTTGGCTTTGAATTTTGTAACTTTATTTTTCTTTTTTCTTTGTTTCTTTGTAGTTTCCCTTTTATTTTCATCATTCTCATCCTCTGGTCCACTTTCTGCATCACCCTCGGATTCTACTTCCGAGACAGGTTCATTGTCAGCACCATCGGGAACATAATCTTCGTCGTCTTCATCAGAATCGGAAGGTAACTCATGTTCTTTGGTCATATTAGAATAAAGTTTAATCAATTATTATATCTGTAATAAAAAAAATTTGTAGAACTTTCTTTCATTAAAATATCGCAATCTTAACAAAAAACATTGTTAGTTTACGGTCATGTTAATCGTTTTTTTTCATCAATTCACGTTACACTAATCAAGTAAAACAGAAACCGTGATTTAAGTAAATTAAAGATAACAAGCGTCTTTGAATTTTAAACATTCTTTTGTTTCGTATACAAAACTACATGCCCTAACCTCTTTGACATGTGCAATTTTGAAAATGATCACAAGTTGATAAACAAATCAGTACTGTTAGCTATTTCGGGAACTTACGTATGGTCTCAGCAAAATAAATACGACGTTCCGTGCAAAAATTCGGTTACTCGACGAACCACCTTCCGGAACTTTCGTCAGATAGTTAAAAATATCTTTTCAGTCCAGTTGTATTTTATTATCCTCTTGCGTACTAATGTGCTTCAAATGAAAATCGATGATCGCTTCTACGTACGTGAAAATAAAACACAGATGCACGTGAGAGATCACAAAAATTAACACTCGAAGAGTACGAATCGATTGACGATTTGTCAATTTCTTAGCTGTGCATTGTCCGCCATTTTCACTTGTGTCTTCAGCGTCCTCTTCAGGGGAATAATTATAAACATTGATGAAATGGGAGTGATTTTCGTCAGAGAGGAAATTTCCTTTCTGTTTCGGTGTATTTAGTATGTTGTTGCATCGTGCGGCTTATGAAAACTCTAACACGGTCTAAATACATGGACTTAAATTCATGTAGCTTCAATACAGACTTAGACCAATCATCTTATGGAATTTCATGACCACAGACTTAATCAGTACTCACAGCATTGCATGCCTCGTCTGTGATTGCACCTCATGCGTTCTCGATATAGTGCTGACATCTGCTCAAGGAACAGAAGGCCAACGGACGGTATTTCGTCGGTGCAGAAGACCACTAAGGAAATTCTCGTCAGCGAGAATGTCAATCATCACGGAACCATATCGATTATTTATTACCACCGACGAGGTATAGGATAGACCTATCACCCAATGCATTTTCGTGGCCACGTTTTCGGGGGTCACGTAACCCCCTTACCATTTCCGTGTCACATCCTGTATTACCAACTGGAACTAAAATTTGCTGACAGCGTCCTTAGTGGTAGAAATTGAAATTAAAAATAGCTATATATATAGCTATATATATAGTCACTACAGTCTCGCGAATACAATAGAATATTGTTTTCTAAAACGCTTCAACGATTTCAAATACTAATTTCGATTATGATTAGCTAAACATTATGTTGGGTATAAATAATAAATGAATGAAGCTATACGTACAATAAAGAATATGTTTAACTGCAAAATTCGAAATGTTGTAAACAGCCAAATATTAATATGTACTTTATAAATTTCATGTTATAGGATGACATAATTTTGTTCCTATTATTAATTATCTTCATTGCTTTGAACAATAAGAAAATAAATAAATAAGAGTGTTGTTATATAAATCATATGTGCATTATATAGCATGTGGTTATTATGATAATTTTCATGAACATTACAAAACGAATGTTTTAATAACTTACTAAAAACTACTAAGCCAAGCTTTATATTTATATTTGAAATTTGAACACCAATTATTACTATATATGTTAACAATAAATAAAAGAATCGTCTTAACATCAACTACAACAATATGTAATAAAAAATACTTAGTTCTATATTTACTTAAAAAATTAAGATGACCATAATTTTTTATTAAAACAAAATATTTTGTAATTTTTTTCTATTGGAATTTATAGATGACTGAGTATCGATTAACTGTTGTTGAAAACATTTTCCCACCAGATTATCCGAAATTTTTAAAACATCCGCAGATGCCTTCTTTTGGGTCGCTGATAGGCCCAACAGAGCTGTGCATTATTTAGATAAAAAATTATTTGCATTGATACGTAATGTTACGATAAAAATTACTATCTTATTGAAGACGGTCCAAACGATGTCGTGTTTGGACTCATTTTCATCCGGATAAGTTCTACAACTTATTCGTATTAACAATATTATTTTGATTAAAAATATAAAAGTTCAAATTGCCAATAATGCTCGATTCTCCATCTGTTTACATTGTAGGCTGTTTGTCAGTCTCTGGGTCTCCGACGTTCGGCACCCAACGGGTGTTGTCGGCCGTGTCGTCGAGCTGACAAAAGTTATCCGAAGATTTAGGGTCGCCCCAGACAAGACAGGCAAGATGCCGAAGTTGTTGGGTGCCCAAAATCGTCACCCATAAGGGCTGAGCGTATCCGTTGGTCGCTTGAGAGGTACTCGATGTGCTCGCAACAAAGGCCAAGTGCCGAAAATCGTCTCATTTGCTACCAGAACCCCAGAACCGTCCACTCCCCTCTACACCCCTAAGATGCCAATGCTGGAGCGTGTCGGCCACGGGCAGGCAACAGGCCACAGACAAAAGTTAGAAATCTCTGCCAACACGGACGCAGTCACGGTGCGGAATTTAATGAAAAAATTCAATATTCGTGTATATCACGATATGAAATACATTCCTTTTCCATAGAATGCGTATGAGGATGGAAATTGTTATTAATAATTATATAATAATCATTTCCATGCCTAATACAATTTTGCAATAATTATATGTCAATCATTTTTATTTATTCCCAATTTCTTCTTCTTTTTATTATTGTTCCCCTCAGGGTTACAATCCTCGCTATAGGTTCACACCTAACCTATGGCGTTCACCCATCTTTCGACGGGCCCCAAACCAACGTCGCTTAACCTCCACGATCACCATCCCACAACACCACCGGACGAGCCACCACTCGCCGGCTTATTTATTCCCAATTTGCTTTTACTATATTTCTTATACCTATTCGAAAAGTAATATGAATGTAAAGATAGATCGAGATTGTTCTTTCAAGAACGTGAATGGGGATCACATTGAAAGCACTGAGAATGTGTCGGATAGCGAATAATAACTGAATGTTATAGTTATATAACAATAGTGAACATAACAATGTTAAAAACAATGATATAACATTGTTATATAACAATTATGTTATAGTTATTGCTATGTTATTCTGAATGTCATAGTTATATATAATAGTTTTTTTTTACATAATTGTTAAAAAGTGTTACTTCAATACTTCCCCTTCGAAATTTCGTTTTTTAATTTTGCGGAGCCTAAAAAATTGCGGTCAGGTAAGACCAGCGAAGGATGCGGCGTTCGGTGATTCAGGTAGCTAATTGCAAGTGCACCGACTGATCGACCGCTATTCACCGGCAGGCTTGGAAGAACCAATGTCCTTTGTACCATGGATTGCATTACCTTTACTGTACACTCGGAGTGCACAACACCTTAACAACAGTTTAGGTAAAATATGTAAATGAGATCCCCGATAACTGTTTCAGTCAGAACTGTTATATATGTAACAGTTTGAAACAGCTATTTGCAGAACATTTTCAGTCCCTATCAGAAAAGTATAATTGCGAGGGACAAGTGAGAACGAACAGACCGATGTACACAATTAATGTGTATCAATATATCATTTCTTTCCTTGAGACTGTCTACATTCTGAATCCTACATGTATTACGTATGACTTTTTAATTAATTTATTAAATACATAAAATGGTACTATTTATTACATCCCGTGTTTCATATTAGGTACTGATATTTTAATTGCAGACAATTAATAAAAATGTGATTATTAATAATCACTGTATTATTTTGTGGAATTAAATACAATGTATTAAAATTCCTCCGTTTAAATACAATGCTTTCTGTTTCTATACTCATTTAAATCTGAATAAATGCTTTTTCAATTTATATAAATAAGCTTTTATTTATTGATAGTAAACAAAATATTAGTAATTGTTGTTGGAAATTGAAATACCTATTTAGCGCTATTTTTATCTTTTATTTGATTCATATAAACAGTTCTTGGCTTCTTTGAACCTTTTGCTATCAAATACAATTTTCAAAACAGACGGAAAAATATTCAAGAGATTGTCAACAAAAAGTTTAATGACAGTTGTTGTGCGAGGTTCCATATTCGTTACAAGTTGCAGCATGTCTATTATTATCGATATTGTTATTATTGATAAGCAATTGTTTCAAAACTGATAGCAATAATGGTAAAAGATCAGCTAAATCTGAACTCCTGTATGCTTTTACGATATAACGATAAGTCAAATTAGCAGTAAACAGAATTTTATACAAATTTATTGTTTATAATTAATAAATTCTTGCACAATTTATGAAAATATTTGGAGAAAATAACTAATGATTCAATATGTAATGTCAATATATAATAATAGACACGTCGCAACTTGTAACGAATATGGAATCTCGCATAACAACTGTCATTTAGATTTTTGTTGACAATCTTTTAAATATTTTTACAATTTCGTAGTAGAACGTTCAAAGAAGCCAACAACAGTTTATATGAATCAATTTCAAGGTAAAAATAGCGCTAAATAGGTATTTCAATTTTCAACAACAATTATTATTATGTTTACTATCGATAAATAAAAATTTATTTATGTAAATTGAAAAAGCACTTATTCAGCTTTAAAATGAGTATAGAAACAAAAAGCATTGTATTTAAACAGAGATGAAATATTCAGGTTGAATTAATCATGTAATGGCTCGTTTGGTTTAGTTTTCCAGAATGCGACTGTAACTCGGAAAGTAGCTGAAATACGCGCTGTGCATTACACGTCAGTAACAGTAAATTGGCAACTATGCGACGAATATTCTCCGATGTGATTTGGCAACTACGCCTTCGATGCCTGTAATTCAATATAATTCCTAAACTCACCACTCTAAATCGTAGAGGGCATACCAAAACCTCTGATTTTTTGAAGAGTCGGTATTTCAGAACGTGAGACACGAAGTCCCATAAGATGATAGGTCTATCCTATACCTCGTCGGTGTTATTACATTCTCCGACGAACGTATTCGAATTAAACAGATATTTTTTTTTAGTGTTACTTTCTAACACGTAAAATATTAAAAGTAAAACTAATATCAAGGACAAAAAATTCCTAGAAATATTGTACGTAAGAAAGTATTAAAGCATAATTTAGAGATAGCACAATTTGTAATTTACAAATATTTCATAAACAAGCATTATTTCCACCAACTATTACTATATTTGTTAACACTAAATAAAAGATTCGTCTTAACATCCGCTACAACAATGTGTAATAAAAAATACTTAGTTATATATTTACTTAAAAAATTGGAAATTGCTTGTTACAATGCATGATTTGAAATTATTCTATTTGTAATAAATAAAGTAAGACAAGACAAGTAGATCAAGAATATAAAGTATCTGCGGGGGAAAAACTTAAATTGCTTCGAAATTCTTGTAAAAAACAATTAGTTAAACAATTATCTTAATACTTTGTTATGTCGGAGAAGCATTCTAATTTGTCTTGATTTTAAAATTTCTCGCGAATCGTTCGATTCGGACCAATTGCGATAATCGAATGGTGAGATGCGCGCGCAGGCTTCCTGAGCAGCCGTTAGTCTTCCTTGGCGCTCAGGAGAAATTAGACGAAGTATGTAAGAGAGCATATTATTTAGTTTGTTTAAATAATTGAAGTAAGCGTAGTCATCGCGCAGTCAAGTCAAGCGCAGTCAAATTAAATGAATTTATTCTTTCTGTTACAGAGCCTGAGGGATCGAGTCGAGATCGTCTTCAGATCGTGAAGGAGAACCTTCCTGCAAGCGTTGGCTACTTAATCTGAGTAAGTGTACATTTTATTTCGCCAATAATAAATTATTTGTGTTTATTTTATTTATTATTTTGTTAAATGAATCGAGTATTCTAATTATTTGTTTTATCAGTTATTCAGGTATATTGGGCCCCATTCCAATATGTAGAGTGTTGGAATACGATCTCACCGAATGCATCGTGGGACAGGTTCGAACGCCGAACATAATTTTTGTAAGTATCCACTTTATTGTATCACGTATTGAATTGAATTCATTCTAGTTTCTGGTTCGTTTTAATGGACATTTTGAAACCGGCTCAAATTAATTTTGATTTTATATTCAATTTGAACTATTTATTTCCTATTGAGTATGAATCCATTGTTTATTGAATTGTATATATTTGTTGTATCAAATAACGATAGTTTCTAACGTATCGTTCAATTGCATTTCTAGCTTTTTTTAAATATTTTTAATGAGACATTTTTCAAATGTGCTGTTTTTCAATTGTGGTATTTTTCAATTGTGCTATTTTTTAAATGACATTTTAGAAAATTTTGTTTGATGTGCTAATTTAAAATTAATGTAGAGTTGCGTAGAAAAATTAAATTGCACACGTGAGTTTTACGTATTACAAAATTTAATAAATTAACTTCACTAATAATAGTGCACTGGTCGAGTTTTTTTTTTGAGACGTTCAATACGTATTTAATATCATGAAAATTCGTCTGATTTTAAAATTTCTTGCTGATTTTTAACGTATTCTATAACCATTATTCCGACCAATTGCGATAATCGAATCGTTCGACGTAGACCAATTGCGATTCTCGAATGGTGAGATGCGCGCGCAGGCTTCCTGAGCAGCCGTTAGTCTTCCTTGGCGCTCAGGAGAAATTAGACGAAGTATGTAAGAGAGCATATTATTTAGTTTGTTTAAATAATTGAAGTAAGCGTAGTCATCGCGCAGTCAAGTCAAGCGCAGTCAAATTAAATGAATTTATTCTTTCTGTTACAGAGCCTGAGGGATCGAGTCGAGATCGTCTTCAGATCGTGAAGGAGAACCTTCCTGCAAGCGTTGGCCACATAATCTGAGTAAGTGTACATTTTATTTCGCCAATAATAAATTATTTGTGTTTATTTTATTTATTATTTTGATAAATGAATCGAGTATTCTAATTATTTGTTTTATCAGTTATTCAGGTATATTGGGCCCCATTCCAATATGCAGAGTGTTGGAATACGATCTCACTGAATGCATCGTGGGACAAGTTCGAACGCCGAACATAATTTTTGTAAGTATCCACTTTATTGTATCATGTATTGAATTGAATTCATTCTAGTGTTTTATACCGATTTGTTTAGAAATTGTTAATGCATGATTTGAAATTAGTCTATTTGTAATAAATAAAGTAAGACAAGACGAATAGTACAAGAATAGAAAGTATTTGCAGGGGAAAAACTTTAATTGCTACGAAATGCTTATAAAAAACAATTAGTGCAAAGTGATTTTTTTGAAAAATTCCTAAATTTTCGGAAAGCCCCTCTATTTCGTTTACTTTTTTATTATAATATTCCACTAATGTTCATATTTTCTGAATTTTTATCTTTTTTATTATTTATTGGTAACAGGTATTAATTCGATTTTTTAGGCATACCCTCCAACCACTTGCCAAGGAAGACGGACGTTATGCAACAACAACATCAAAACAACAATGTGAGTTTCACTAATTATTTACTTATTATTATCCTTATAACTGTGGCTGGAGTAAGAAATAGAACGCCAGCGACGATATCTCGTCAGTGCAGAATACATATTCGAATTCCACAGATTTTTTTTTATTGTTGTTTTTAAGATGTAAAACATTAAAAGTAATACTAATATCAAGAATTAAAAATTCCTAGAAATATTGGACGTAAGAAAGTATTAAAGCATAATTTTATAGATAATTGTTCCAAGAATCGATCTGTGTGAACGGAACTATGTTGAAAACCAGAGTAACGTTTATTTGACATATTATTCCGAATAATAAAGAGTTTAAGAGAGAATTACGTGGATGATTTAAATTACCTTTGAATTTCAAAACCTTTTTTGCACGTCATTCGGTAACCAATTCTTCGAATTGCTCAATAAAAGTCTGTCGTTTGGTCTACTATAAACAAAGTTATCCTTTTTTTTTTGTGTGGTTACAGAGAGTCATAAAGACGGCAAGGCAGCCCTCCTCAGCCACCCTCTTGCGCCGATCCCAACTCAAGGGCAATCGCCGATCATCGGAGACAATCGTCACCAGTACGGGCCTCGCGCCCCCCACCACCACTCGCGGCCGCGATGATCAGGCCGCGTCTTCAGTTTGATATCAAAAGTGAAAGTGAGTGGACGTATTTTGGATATCTCCACCAACTACCCTCCGTCCTTGTGAACCGTGTCGTTTGAAGACGCAGAACAGTTCTACGACGCAACACAAGGACCTTTACGTAGTGAGTACCATTTTTCTGTGTTTTATCATTCGATAATAATCCGAGATTATTTATCGTGATTTTTATTAAAATTAATACTGTGTTCACTGACGTAAAAATTTTAATTTATTCTCGAGTCGTTGTCTTCTCCCGATAATTTTTTTCTTTTTGCGTCGTGGCGATCAAACGTATTTAGATTCGTGTCGTGCGATAGAAATTAATGTTATTTAATTTTGGTTCAAATTAATTTTGATTTTATATTCAATTTGAACTATTTATTTCCTATTGACTATGAATCCATTGTTTATTGAATTGTATATATTTATTGTCTCCAATAACTATAGTTTCTAACGCACCAAGCGTTCAAAAGAGTTTCTAGCTTTTTTTAAATATTTTTAATGAGTTATTTTTCAAATGTGCTATTTTTCAATTGTACTATTTTTCAATTGTGGTATTTTTCAATTGTGCTATTTCTAAAATGTTATTTTAGAAATTTTTGTTTGATGTGCCAATTTAAAATTAATGTAGAGTTGCGTAGAAAAATTAAAGTGCACACGGGAGTTTTACGTATTATAAAATTTAATAAATTAACATTACTAATAATAGTGCACTGGTCGAGTTTTTTTTAGACGTTCAATACGTATTTAACATCATGAAAATTTGTTGATAATTTTATTCTAATGAACTTTTCAAACCTAAACTTTTGGACCTTTTTTTTATATTTTTTTTTTTATGAATCATATTATAATACATTGTTGATTGTACTGTATATGTTTGTAATCGAATTCTATTTTATATATCTCTCGTATTTATATTTTGAAGGTTCCTTCAACTCGAGAACACCAACTTTCAACATATTTCAACTTTCAATATTGCCACGATGACCAATGACGACATCGTTAGCTACGATCGAGAGTCATCGTGTCGTGCTTTCTCCAAGAGGGAGAGAATGTAAGTATCAAAAGACATATATTTCCAATTAAATTATTTTATTAAATATTTTCTTTTTAAATTATTTGAATGAATGAATTTTACGAATCATTTTTTTAATATCTTCTTGTTTCCTTGTTTGATTACAGGACTCTAACGGAGCATTCGCGCCCCTCCAACAATTAGTAAGTACAAAAAAAACTATTTTTTCTTCCTATATTTGATCAGTAGATTTGATATTGTTTTTGACGAGTACAGTGACCGCGGGAAACGCCAGACCTTTCCCGCGGGTAGTAATCTGTTACTTAGATAGGTAGGGTTTTTTGTACGTCGCGTTTTTTTTTTAATAATACAATTTCGATAATGGTATCACCAAATTTCTAGAAGATACAGATCTTCCGTCATTTGGTATACGATTACTAGTGTTATCTCTTATCATTGAGATAATTAAGTAATTAATTATTAATTTTTTAAATTCATTTAAAGTTAAATAAAAAGCGTATTTTAAAGTTAGACCTTACGTACAAAAAGACGATTCGCGACGGATAGATCCTTTGAACAAAGCAAATACGCACATGAATTTAACCTGTGTTACTTTCACTAGTATTTTACATTTGGTAGAGTATCATTTCCATTTTATCGAAACTTTACTTTGTTAATGGATCGTCCGAGGGTTTTAAAATATGTTATTAAAGATTGCAAATAAATTAATTAAATAAATTAAAATATTTCTCAGTCTGTTCGCTTATCAATAAAAATTTTGTATTAGTTCTTTCAATTACTAAATATTTTTTTCATAAATTAAGATTATCTTTTGAATTTCAAGTAGAGTCATTTCTCAAGAATGTATGAACATTAGCCCTTATAAATAATCTAATGAATTCTTTTAGTTAGGATTTTCAGGATATTAAGGTTCCCTGTTCGTTGCTCGAATCCTCTCGCGTGCCCAGGTGCTACTCAGGAGGGTGAGAGCAACGGGCACATGGAATATTGTTTTAATAATATAGTATTGTGTGGCGACTAACAATGGCCAGTGTATCGTGCACGACGTATTTTCCACTTGTGTGTGTGTGCGATTAGGCAGTGGAATTGCGTCGGTTCTTTCAATTAGATTCAATAACGCATATTCCTGACGATCTGTGACATGCTACATAGATCTTCATGGAATATGTTCGCGAGTAGCTTTTCTAAAAACTACGTTTGTAACATTCAGAATTACACGTAGTTCAATTGAGACTCGAAAATAGTTTGTTATTTCAATTTACCAATTAATATCGCAAAGGTCACTACCATTGTCAGTCGATTTCAGTGAAACTGGTACGTACCTTAACTGTGTTTGTATGAGGTTTCGACGTTAGGGTGTCGGAGGCGTCCCGGGACGTGCTCTCTAGGTATTAGGCTTTTGCACCCTGGCGTCTGAATGGGAATCGTTGAGTGAATGTGTTGGTGTGCTTGTGTTTTTTGCCATTTTTTAAATATAGGACTAGGTAGGTAGGTAGCTTACTTTCTTGGTGTGTGTGAATGTTAATTTTAAGTAGGTAGGGGCCGGGGCTGGCTACCGTTTTCTCTTTCGGGTAGGCCGCGATTCGACCGGTAGTCAGTTCCTGGAAGAGCTCGAAGTTTCGTTCACGAATCGAAATCGAACGAGGCATGACGTTCGATGGATGATTCGTCTTCGATTCTTCTTGCTCGCATAGCTTTTCGCGGACGCGGACGCGAACGGTAAACGCGCGCGGATTAGGTCCTCGAAACGTTGCGCACCTGCTCGATTGCACCAGGGGAACGATCGACTTCTCTCGAGACTTGTGATTCGTCTCGAAAGTCGTCGATCGTTTTCCCTGCGAGCACGTTTAGGGTTTCAGATGTTCGGCGGACCACGAAGAAAAAGAAGAGGCCCGACAAACTGTCATTCAAGAGGGCAGCAACTGCATGTGTTGTATCGTTACTACCTTGTCACTATACTCGTCAGTAGAAATATTTGAAGTAGTTGTAGAAAAGTAGTTAGTCGCATCAATGGGCAGGCCTCGCCGCCCCAACGATCAGCCGAGATGGGCACATCCGCGATTTGCATTAGCGTTGCGAAGAAAAAACGTGTTGCATTAAGTAATTTTGAACAGAGGATAAAAGTTAGTGTTGCGAAAATAATCGCGATCTAGATTGTGTATAGTGTTGCGAATTAAATGGTCGCGATTTCGATTTTATTTAATTTTTTTTTTTCAAGATATAAAGATTGTGTAAGAATTTTTCTAGTCAAGTAGTCTTTTTTCTCAATCCTCTGTTCGTTGAATTAGCGTTGCGCAGCAAAAAAGAATCGTGTTTGATTTCGAGTCATTTTCGATATTTCAGGCGCCCATGCTCGAGCTGCAACGAACCCTGCCCGGTGTGGTGCAGGCATTCGCGTTTTCGAATAGAGTTGCGAAAAATCTCAACGGGTTGAATTAGCGTTGCGAAAAAATAAAACAGAATTTGTTTAGTTACCGCTTTTGTTAATGACAAAGTAAAATGGTGGATGAGCCGGGTCTCTTCACCAATAGACTTTGTCACACCTCCTGCATGCCCCGCGAATCAATTATCTTATAAAAACAATTCTGTTTCAGAAATTAGCGTTGCGAATTTGATATCGCGATTGTCTTAGTGTTGCGAAAAATACCAACGCGTTGTATTAAGGCGGGATTATTTTCTTGCATATTGGAAAACGGTAAAACCTGAGATTTAATGGTTATACTCGCGACCGCGTATATAAAAGTAAATGTTTGACATTGCAGAATTAGTTGCGCAAGAATGCATACGAACATTGAATTCTAGAGATTTTGTTGTTTAGATTTTCGAGTAATATTGCTCGAGTTCTGTATTTCAAGTTTAAAATTTTTGCTACCGTCGAAATGTGGAGCATGTGCCCACCGGACCGCTACACGTCGAGAAAAGAAACGTATTGGTACGTTCTCAGGTCGCAGTTAGCGCAAAATCACGGTTCACGTTGCTACGTTCGATTACGCGCGGTGTGCCCTGTCACACAATTCGTTTGTCGTTCCAGCAATGGAACAAGTGTATCCGTTTTCGTATGACAGTACCATACACAAAAAGAAGACGTATTAAGTTACGTCACCTGTAGTGGTACGCACGACAATGCCATGGTGACCATTGCATTAGTATCTAATGCGATGCGAGCCATGGTGTTGACGTGCCTTACGATGGTGGAAATCACTGTAGCTTCACCTGAACGTAGCGACGTGTACCTTGGCCATTTGATGGTGTGTGAGCGCTAAATGCTAAGAACCTACCACTGCGTTTTACAAAGCATGTATTTTTTTAACGTAGTGGTCCGATCGGGTTAGAAGACATACACTTTGTGTATGTATAGCGTATCGAACGCCTCGTCGGCCCGCAAGGTAAAAGACGGGGTATCTTTACGTAGGGATCGCGCAGTATTTTTGTCGATGGAATTCAGTGTTCGTTGCACCATGCAAAACTGACTTTGCAATGTTCGAATTTGTAATAATAGTGGGGACCGCGAAGTGTATTTCCCTACTCGCGTGATATTGTAAGAATTAGTGATTCGAATCGATGTAATACGAATGTTTTCCGATATGCAAACGGTAGAAAATCCCGCCTTTTAGAGTTGCGATGATTGAAATGCCACACTTCACCCTGACATAACTGCCCCTGATTACTTGTACAATTTATATGAAATTTTGATTTATTCCTCGCTTATCACTTGATAGAGATCAATTGAATTTGTATTTTGTGTTCAAAACAGGTCTTCATCTATACATAACTTCCATTGTTACTGTAGCCTATTACTCTTGTTTCCATATCGTAGAGATTAGGATACGTTCAGAGTTTATCGTTAGGGTTCGGGAACATTTTAAATTATCATTAGAGTTTGATTGCTTGGCTTTGTTTGTTTATTTCCACCCGCTTCTCGGGTATTTCCTTTTATGGATGTCTTTAAAGGAATTTGTGCGTGGATGGTATGTATTTACATTATTGGGGTTTGCTGATAACCGATTGAGTTCACTCGCCGATATGCGTTTGGCTTCATTCGTTGATATCGAAAATTGTCTGGGATTCGAGGTACTGTGACCCATGGGGGTAACATGCAGTCTCCAGTACTTAGTATTGCGGTCCTTATGGGCCGCAGTCGGTCTGGGGACTGAACTGTTGCCGTCATGTGCCGCAATGCCTCGCTCGAGATACTCTGTGACCCATGGGGGTAACATGCGGTCTCCGGTACTTAGTATTGCGGTCCTTATGGGCCGCAGTCGGTCTGGGGACTGAGCTGTTGCCGTCATGTGCCGCAATCTCCCGCATCCCTTACATGTTTTCCCCGGTGTAAATACTTACTCCGCCGCTGGCTTTTTGGGGAAACCCAGCGAGACCCCGGGTCGAGAATATGACATATATATATATACAATAATTTATATATGTATGTATAATATATTTATATATTATATATATTATATTTATGTTGTAATATATATATGTTCAACCCGCGATTAAATATTAAATGTATACATGTTATAACATGTGCCAAGCTTGTAGGTAGGTGCGACCAAGTGAAATGGATGGATCTTTGATTTGTCAAAATCATTGAATTTAATGGAAATCATAGATCGTTACAAGTCGTTTGAAGGATAGTTTTTACGCGTACCCCTCTGTCGGGTAGATCGGAGAGCTGGCGATGGTACAGCTCGACCTTGCTAGAGGATTAGGCGAGGTCTTGGGCCTCAACAAGGCGTACACAATCTGGCCGTGCTTAGGCAACGTGGGCTTTATTGTTGAGGCCCTTGCGACACTCAGAGGTTTTACCGGCAGGTCCGCGTCGTAATTATTATATTACTATCAGCCGACATAATTGTAACGATCTCTTAGAGCGCGATCCTCCATTTCACTTCGGATAAAACGATCCAGCAGTAGAGTCATTTGTTTTTGTTCGAGGGTATAATACTCGCGCATTAAAGTAGAGTCACACAGATGTTACAGATGCAAGATGGATGAACCAGTCACGCTTCCGATGCATACGTTGTTGTATCGGGCAGGGTGCATTGGTTGATGCATCTTGCATCTATCCTTTGCCTAGCTGGATCCATTGTAAACAAAGATTCATGGAAAATTATCGCATAAAAGACTTGGCTACTCGACTTTGCCATAGCTATTTCATACCTCCTGTCTAAAATAGACGAGCCAAAATTAGCTAAGTGGAGGTTTAGAGACCTCGCAGCTCATGACCGCTGTGGTAGCATTTCTGGCATAGCCAGCGTTCCTGGCCTCTTTCAACCGCTCCTCCCCTTCGACCCAGAAGCGGAACTCCTGCCCTGGGCGAAGGGAGGGAACGCACTCAACTGGCGTTAACTACGACCAGAGGGTGAATGTTGCCGCAGTGTACGGATATAGTATCTAGATCTACGGATCTAGTAAATACTATAGTAATCCGAGTGGCCTGAAAAACCACTAGTCGCTAGCTTAGCTCATTTTGGTGGAGGGTAAGCTAATTCCATAGGCATGGCCCGCCTAATAGACCTGCACAAACCAGACCGCGGCTATTACGCCGGTCATACCCCAAAGCGCCTATATCAGTCGAGGTTCCACATTTGGAGGTCAATGTCATGCGATAATTAAAATTCGTTTAAATTATTTGGTCGGTATTTGGGAATAGTCATTTTATCGGAATGTTGGTAATGTGACTCAACACTAGATGTATATGTACCCGCTCTTCTACCCGGTACATTCGATTTCGATTGCTGGCTTCGGTTGGTACCCAGCAATCACCTGCTTGCAGCCCGGAGGTTGATTCTTTTGATTCCTTTGGCTTACTGTGGCGCCGAACAAGGGTATAGGTGGACTCCTGCCGTGGACGGTGGTGGTTCTGGTCTCGTATCCTAACGCGTATAATCGTAATTGTAGAGATATTGTCGCATGGTGTCTCCCCGAATGCGCCATGCCACATGGGCTCAGAAGTACGATCGTAAGCCTTAGGTCTCCGTCCTCTTCGTGCCCGGCCATTGGAATTTGTAGAATCTCCTCTTTGAGCGCGCAGACCGGTCTGATATACATCTCTGTAGAGTCCCAACATGCGATAATTGTTTCTCAAATGTCGTTACCACTTTTTTCCGAATTCTTTGGTGTACTTGCTCGTAGCGTATTTCACTTTTTTTTACATTTTTTTTTTCGGTGATAGAAATGGGGAATGGGGAGCTAGCTAGGTTTGGTTGCCAGCATGTAGTTTCCCGCGATATTTTTCATATCCAATATTTCGATATTCAAGTCTAAGTAGAGAAGTCCGATCGAGACGGTGGAGGTCCGCACCTACTCTTCAAGTAGGGGTGACCTCACAGCCTAAAGACCGCGGCGCACCATCTCTGGCAGATAATGCCAGCGTTACTAGGCTTCGGTCTATACTCAAAGCGGCCAGCTCGTGGAGTGTATACTCGCGAGTTGGAATCACGTTTTGAGCGAAGGGGCGCATCTGTCCTGGCGTTACGACGTCCAGGCAGGTGGATGGTGTCGCCTCGCGTAAGAATCCGGGGTAGATTCTATGGGCTTGGAAACCCAGTCGCTAGCCGTCTCGTTTCGCCTCTACTTCTTTATATCTAAATTCGTTTCGTTTATCGTATGCTGGTAATGTAGTCGTATTGGAAACAAGAGTAATAAGGCTATAGTAATTCATCGAAGAACGAAGAACGTCGAAACAAGAATGGAAGTTCACGCACAACATCACACCACTACTTTCGATTATTACGTTAGCCAATTTTGTTGTCGATGTGTTCAAAGTTGTATTTTGTTAGAGATTTGAATATCTGTGATTAATAGAGAAGTTCGATCGGGACGGTGGAGATCCGCACCTACTCTTCAAGTAGGGGTGATCTCGCAGCCAAAAGACCGCAGCGCACCATCTCTGGCAGATAATGCCAGCGTTACTAGGCTTCGGTCTATACTTAAAGCGGCCAGCTCGTGGAGTGTATACTCGCGAGTTGGAATCACGTTTTAAGCGAAGGGGCGCATCTGTCCTGGCGTTACGACGTCCAGGCAGGTGGATGGTGTCGCCTCGCGTAAGAATCCGGGGTTGATTCTATGGGCTTGGAAACCCAGTCGGCTAGCCGTCTCGTTTCGCCTCTGCTTTAAGCTTTGAACACATTGATAATAAAAGAATAAGGCTAACGTAATTAATCGAAGTGGAAGAACCACTTCTTCTCATCACGACGAGTGTGACTTCTTCAAGGAAGACAGAATGTGTGAGTACCAATATATCTTTCCAACTAAACTTTGTTGTCTAACATTTTCGTTACGAATTATTCATGAAAAATGAATAATTTATCATTAATTTACACTCGTGCAAAAAAGCTTAGTGTGAAACTGTTCGATTATTCGATTGAAATAAAATTTAAAACCTAATTTTTTCGGCCTTTTTTTATATTTTTTTATGAATCAACTATATTAATGCATTATTGATTGTATTGTATATGTTTGTTTTATGTTACTAAACGAATTCTATATATCTCGTGTTTATATGTTGTAGGCTACCGTAACTCGAGAAAAGGAGCCTCTTCCATTATTACGTTAGCCAACCTTGTTTTCAATCTGTTGAAAGTTGCATTATCTGAGAGGTTTTAGGATATATTTGATATCATATTAGTAGAGAAGTTTGATCGAGACGGTGGAGGTCCGCACCTACTCTTCAAGTAGGGGTGACCTCACGGCCTAAAGACCGCAGCGCACCATCTCTGGCAGATAATGCCAGCGTTACTAGGCTTCGGTCTATACTTAAAGCGGCCAGCTCGTGGAGTGTATACTCGCGAGTTGGAATCACGTTTTAAGCGAAGGGGCGCATCTGTCCTGGCGTTACGACGTCCAGGCAGGTGGATGGTGTCGCCTCGCGTAAGAATCCGGGGTTGATTCTATGGGCTTGGAAACCCAGTCGCTAGCCGTCCCGTTTCGCCTCTGCTTTAATTGATACGCTTTGAACACATTGAAAACAAAAGAATAAGGCTAACGTAATTAATCGAAGTGGAGAACCACTTCTTCTCATCACGACGAGTGTGACTTCTTCAAGGAAGACAGAATGTGTGAGTACCAATATATCTTTCCAACTAAACTTTGTTGTCTAACATTTTCGTTACGAATTATTCATGAAAAATGAATAATTTATCATTAATTTACACTCGTGCAAAAAAGCTTAGTGTGAAACTGTTCGATTATTCGATTGAAATAAAATTTAAAACCTAATTTTTTCGGCCTTTTTTTATATTTTTTTATGAATCAACTATATTAATGCATTATTGATTGTATTGTATATGTTTGTTTTATGTTACTAAACGAATTCTATATATCTCGTGTTTATATGTTGTAGGCTACCGTAACTCGAGAAAAGGAGCCTCTTCCATTATTACGTTAGCCAACCTTGTTTTCAATGTGTCGAAAGTTGCATTATCTTAGAGGTTAGGATATATTTGATATCATATTAGTAGAGAAGTTTGATCGAGACGGTGGAGGTCCGCACCTACTCTTCAAGTAGGGGTGACCTCACAGCCAAAAGACCGCAGCGCACCATCTCTGGCAGATAATGCCAGCGTTACTAGGCCTCGGTCTATACTTAAAGCGGCCAGCTCGTGGAGTGTATACTCGCGAGTTGGAATCACGTTTTAAGCGAAGGGGCGCATCTGTCCTGGCGTTACGACGTCCAGGCAGGTGGATGGTGTCGCCTCGCGTAAGAATCCGGGGTTGATTCTATGGGCTTGGAAACCCAGTCGGCTAGCTGTCTCGTTTCGCCTCTACCAAATTAAATAGAATTTGCTGATAATGCGCTTTAGATATATTGAAAACAGGGGTAGTAAGACTAACGTAATACAACGCATCAATGCTCAGATTCAGAGCCAACGGTCGCTGACTTCAAGGGGGTGAGAATGTAAGTAAGAAAAAACATTTTTCCAAATAAACTATCTTGTTGATGGAATTGTACGAATCGTTTTTTAACATCTTGTTTAATTTTTTGATTCCAGGACTCTAACGCAGCATTCGTATCCCCCCAACAAGTAGTGAGTGAAGAAATAACTTTATTATTATTATAGTTGATTAGAATAGTAGTTGAGATTGGCGAGTATAGTGACCGTGGATAACGCCAGGCGTTTCCACGGGTAGTAATCTGTTTTCTAGCTAGGTAGGGTCTTTTTGTACGTCGCGTTATTTTTCCTAATAAAATAATTTCTATAACGGTGTCACCAAATTTCGGGAAGATAAAAATCTTCCGTAATTTGGTATACCAATAACAAGATTAACTTTTTATTATCGAAATAATCATTTATTTTTTAAATGTATTTGAAATGAAATAAAGTTACGTTTTAACTTAAAGATAATTATTTATTTTTTAAATTCATTTAAAATTCAATACAGAACGTATTTTAAAATTATTTAGAATTGCTCAGATGCACTGGGTTTTACGTACAAAAAGACGATTCGCGACGGATAGATCCTTGAGACAAAGCATATACACATATCAACTTAACTTGTATTATTTTCTCGAGTACATTACATTTAATATAGTACTCATTCAATAGTTTTGAAATTTTGCTTTGTTGAGAGGATCTTCCTAGGGTTTTTTAATATTTTATTAAAGATTTCAAATAAGTAAATTAAATTAATCAAAATATTTCTGTCTTTTTACTTAACGATTGAAGTTTTCCATTAAGTCTAAATTATTAAATTAAAATATCATTAAATTTCAATATCATTAAATTTCAATTAAATTCTTCTTGCTAGTTTGTATAAATATTAGCCCGTATACTAATGAATTCTTTTAGTTAGGATTTTCAGGATATTGAGGTTCCCTGTTCGTTGCTCGAATCCTCTCGCGTGCCCAGGCGCTACTCGGGAGGGTGAGAGCAACGGGCACATGGAACATTGTTTTAATAATATATATGTGTGGCGACTGACAATGGCCAGTGTATCGTGCACGACGTATTTTCCACTTGTGTGTGTGTGCGATTAGGCAGTGGAATTGCGTCGGTTCGTTCAATTAGATTCAATAACGCATATTCCTGTCGATCTGTGACATGCTACATAGATCTTCATGGAATATGTTCGCGAGTAGCTTTTCTAAAAACTACGTTTGTAACATTCAGAATTACACGTAGTTCAATTGAGACTCGAAAATAGTTTGTTATTTCAATTTACCAATTAATATCGCAAAGGTCACTACCATTGTCAGTCGATTTCAGTGAAAGTGGTACGTACCTTAACTGTGTTTGTATGAGGTTTCGACGTTAGGGTGTCGGAGGCGTCCCGGGACGTGCTCTCTAGGTATTAGGCTTTTGCACCCTGGCGTCTGAATGGGAATCGTTGAGTGAATGTGTTGGTGTGCTTGTGTTTTTTGCCATTTTTTAAATATAGGACTAGGTAGGTAGGTAGCTTACTTTCTTGGTGTGTGTGAATGTTAATTTTAAGTAGGTAGGGGCCGGGGCTGGCTACCGTTTTCTCTTTCGGGTAGGCCGCGATTCGACCGGTAGTCAGTTCCTGGAAGAGCTCGAAGTTTCGTTCACGAATCGAAATCGAACGAGGCATGACGTTCGATGGATGATTCGTCTTCGATTCTTCTTGCTCGCATAGCTTTTCGCGGACGCGGACGCGAACGGTAAACGCGCGCGGATTAGGTCCTCGAAACGTTGCGCACCTGCTCGATTGCACCAGGGGAACGATCGACTTCTCTCGAGACTTGTGATTCGTCTCGAAAGTCGTCGATCGTTTTCCCTGCGAGCACGTTTAGGGTTTCAGATGTTCGGCGGACCACGAAGAAAAAGAAGAGGCCCGACAAACTGTCATTCAAGAGGGCAGCAACTGCATGTGTTGTATCGTTACTACCTTGTCACTATACTCGTCAGTAGAAATATTTGAAGTAGTTGTAGAAAAGTAGTTAGTCGCATCAATGGGCAGGCCTCGCCGCCCCAACGATCAGCCGAGATGGGCACATCCGCGATTTGCATTAGCGTTGCGAAGAAAAAACGTGTTGCATTAAGTAATTTTGAACAGAGGATAAAAGTTAGTGTTGCGAAAATAATCGCGATCTAGATTGTGTATAGTGTTGCGAATTAAATGGTCGCGATTTCGATTTTATTTAATTTTTTTTTTTCAAGATATAAAGATTGTGTAAGAATTTTTCTAGTCAAGTAGTCTTTTTTCTCAATCCTCTGTTCGTTGAATTAGCGTTGCGCAGCAAAAAAGAATCGTGTTTGATTTCGAGTCATTTTCGATATTTCAGGCGCCCATGCTCGAGCTGCAACGAACCCTGCCCGGTGTGGTGCAGGCATTCGCGTTTTCGAATAGAGTTGCGAAAAATCTCAACGGGTTGAATTAGCGTTGCGAAAAAATAAAACAGAATTTGTTTAGTTACCGCTTTTGTTAATGACAAAGTAAAATGGTGGATGAGCCGGGTCTCTTCACCAATAGACTTTGTCACACCTCCTGCATGCCCCGCGAATCAATTATCTTATAAAAACAATTCTGTTTCAGAAATTAGCGTTGCGAATTTGATATCGCGATTGTCTTAGTGTTGCGAAAAATACCAACGCGTTGTATTAAGGCTGGATTATTTTCTTGCATATTGGAAAAGTAAAACCTGTGATTTAATGGTTATACTCGCGACCGCGTATATAAAAGTAAATGTTTAACATTGCAGAATTAGTTGCGCAATAATGCATACGAACATTGAATTCTAAAGATTTTGTTGTTTAGATTTTCGAGTTATATTGCTCGAGTTCTGTTTAAAGTTTTTGCAATGTGGAGCATGTGTCCACCGGACCGCTACACGTCGAGAAAAGAAACGTATTGGTACGTTCTCAGGTCGCAGTTAGCGCAAAATCACGGTTCACGTTGCTACGTTCGATTACGCGCGGTGTGCCCTGTCACACAATTCGTTTGTCGTTCCAGCAATGGAACAAGTGTATCCGTTTTCGTATGACAGTACCATACACAAAAAGAAGACGTATTAAGTTACGTCACCTGTGGTGGTACGCACGACAATGCCATGGTGACCATTGTATTAGCATCTAATGCGGTGCGAGCCATGGTGTTGACGTGCCTTACGATGGCGGAAATCACTGTAGGTTCACCTGAACGTAGCGACGTGTGCCTTAGCCATTTGATGGTGTGTGAGCGCTAAATGCTATGAACCTACCACTGCGTTTTACAAAGCATGTATTTTTTTAACGTAGTGGTCCGATCGGGTTAGAAGACATACACGATGTGTATGTATAGCGTATCGAACGCCTCGTCGGCCCGCAAGGTAAAAGACGGGGTATCTTTACGTAGGGACCGCGCAGTAATTTTTTCGATAGAACTTAGTGTTCGTTGCACCATGCAAAACTGACTTTGCAATGTTCGAATTTGTAATAATAGTGGGGACCGCGAAGTGTATTTCCCTACTCGTGTGAAATAGTAAGAATTAGTGATTCGAATCGATGTAATACGAACGTTTTCCGATATGCAAACGGTAGAAAATCCCGCCTTTTAGAGTTGCGATGATTGAAATGCCGCACTGCACCGAATGACTGCCCCCTGACCACCTGCAGCCAGTGTGGCTGCCCCTGAATATACCCCCCGCAGCCAATTCTTCCCCATTAGAGTTGCGCATAATGAAATTAAAGTGCACGGGAGTTTTTTGTATCGAATCCAATTTAGTGTCGCGCTAAATAATGCACTGGTCGCGTTTGTTTCATTATATTTATTATATATTGTTAATATATTAGCGTTGCGCAAGAATAATTCGGTTTGATTTCCTCCCCATAAATTTTAATGGCTGCTATCGCGATTCCATTTAGTGTTGCGGAAAAAGAAATGAAAGTGCACGGGAATTTTCTTTTGTGAACAAAATAAAATAGTGTTGTGGTGGATAATGCACTGCTCGCGTTGTTTAGAGACATTCAATGTATATTTTTGTAGAGTAGTGTTGCGCAAAACCACGTCCACTCGCGCGTTTGTTTGAAACTTATCGAGTGGACAACCATTCTGAATTTTTTTTTTATTTTAAAAATTTTTTCTCTATAGGTGACCACCCCTTCCCAAAATACACCCCGCAGCCAATTCTTCTTCCCCATTAGAGTTGCGCATAAAGATATTAAAGTGCACGGGAGTTTTCTATATCGAATATAATAAATTAGTGTCGCGATAAATAATGCACTGGTCGCGTTTGTTTCGTTATATTTATTATTTATTATTAATATACTAGCGTTGCGAAAGATTAATTCGGCTTGATTCCCTCCCCATAAATTTTAATGGCTGCTCGCGATTCCATTTAGTGTTGCGGAAAAAGAAATGAAAGTGCACGGGAATTTTCTGTTATGAAAAATATAAAATAGTGTTGCGGTATATAATGCACTGGTCGCGTTGTTTGCTGATATACAATGTACATTTTTGTAGAGTAGTGTTGCGCAAAAATAGTCCACTCGCGCGTTTGTTTGAAATATATCGAGTGGACATTCATTTTGTGTATGTATGTTTTTTTTTTTTTTTTGTTTCATGTGCTAACGCAATATTTAGTCTGTTTCAGATATTTCATTCCTTGGCAGGGTAAGAAAAACAGAGTAACGATAAATGATAATGATTCATATATTATGTTATATTTGAAATGTCTTTTTTTTACATTTTTTTTTCATGTGCCAATTTAAAATTAATATAGAGTTGCGTACAAGAATAAAAGTGCACGGGAGTTTTACGTATTATAATATCTATTAAATTAATCTCGCGAATAAAAATGCACTGTTCGCGTTTGTTTTTTTGAAACGTTGAAGAGACGTAATTTCTAGTTTAGCGTTGCGAGAAAATAGTCCACTCGCGGGTTTGTTTTAAATATACGAGTGGACAATTATATTTCAAATGTGTAATTTTTTTTAAATGTGTTATTTTTAATATTGATTATATTTGATATGTGCTATTTTTTAAATGTGTGCTATTTTTCAATTGTTATTTTTCAAAATATTTAATTTTTCAAATATGTAAATTGTATTTCTTATATGTCATTTGTTATTTTTTTTCATGTACTAATTTAAAATTAAGTTTGTTTCAGATATTTTGATTTTCTGATAGGCAATGGAAAGCGAAATGAGAACAGGTTATAATTATTACCCATTGCCTAATAATATTAGGATGTGCATAATGTTGATTATGCGGTGGTTATAAAAAAATGAAACTGGTAAAACCAAGGTAAAACCATGGTAACAAATTTAACTTTAATAGAAATTTGATAATTCAAATATGTTTACTTTGATTGTCACATAATTATACTGTTTTATGTAATTATTATCTGTGCATGGTCGTATGTTGTGTCGCATGTGTTTGTACACGGTTTGGTGTTATGTCGTATGTGTTCGTGCATGTTCTATTTAATTCATTGAACTTTTATTTCAGCTTTGGGTTAGCTACCCATTAGGTACCTAATAGGTACACATATAATTACAATACAAAACACTTGATAGGCATAAAATAAATAAAGATTATATAATCTTTAGAAAAAAACACAATAATAAAATATGCATATTGAGGAAAAAATTAGTGTTTAGACTAGGCAGGTAGTAATTCGGCGGGTAGGCTTTGCAATGAGCTCTTCTTGGTATTCGTTTGCACAGTGATCAAAACTAGAACACTGTCAAATGTGTATTACGAAGAGAGGGGGACAAAATTACGGCTTTTTTTATTATTTTGTAATTTTGTTAACTTTCCGTCGGGTGGGACGTTGGCCTTGTTCAAACACGGCGGAAATTGCGCGCTTTTCGCCATGTTCAAACATGGCGGAAATTGCGCGCTTTTCGCCATGTCTGGACGACGCCAAATATTATGTGGGTGGGCGGGTCTCCCTCGCAGCAACCTCCACGTGGTGAGACCTGGGTAATCGGTGTGATTCTCGATTTAGAATATTTTGTTGCGCAATTGCTCTATAAAATATTAAAAATCGACGATCACATCGAGCGAATGGCTGCGATAACGAAACAATTCTTTTACATGATATCGAACTATTTGTTTCTTTAATCTTGTGGTTCGATTTTATAGTTAAATCATTTTTCCAGTTAATATTGTTCGAGCTTACGATAGAATTCTACATCCTAAATACAAAAGACTATAAAAGAGATTCTACCAGAGAGGAATGAGAGTGCTCACGCCCGGGTTTGTAGTGTCCCCGGTATAGTGCTGCCCCCTAGTATAATTTTTAGCCTGTACTAGAACCACAGACGAGGAATAGGAATAGACCAATCACCGACGAGGTATAGGATAGACCAATCACCCAATGTTTTTTTCTGTCTCACGCTCGGGGGGCTCTAGAGCCCCCTTACCATTCCGTGTCACATCCTACCGTATCGGCCAGAAGCAGTATTGTGGAACCAATATTCTAGAACGGCGCTGTTGCTGATAGAAATTTAAATCTCATGTCGGAGATTCTATAAATGATGAATGAAACAAAGGAATGTTGTGTTCTTTTAATTTCGTTATGCCTGTAACGCGACTGCATCGAAGGAAACATTTCTACGTGAGAAAGGTTATATTCAAGTAAATCATGTGCATACATATACTTGTATAATGTACATGTATGTATAGCGAGCATCAAGAAGCATAAATTCACACTCATTCGGAGGAATTCATATTAAAAACATTATTATGAATTTTTGCTAATATTTAAATATATCATCATTAATGTTACTTTTTTGGTAAATAATCAGCCTAATTATGTGTATTTATTTACACTTTATTCCTACACACTTCCTTAACTTCCTTTTCATTCTATTTATGGCGTGTTTGGACTCATTTTTACCAGAAAAATATTTACAATTTATTGTTCGTATTTTCATACCATAACAATAAATTATTGCAAAAATTAGATTTTCATTAGTAAGCAATGCTTATGAGCTTACATTGTTGTGTCCGGTAGCTGTTTGCCTGGCTCACAAAAAGCCATTGAAATTCCCAAGACCTCGATCGGAAGAGAGTACGAAAGGCAACATTGTAACGCATTGCCTATTAATAATGAACAACCAGAACCCAACTGTGTTATTATAAAAAATATCGTAATGAAAATCTTATCAGCCGATTGGAGATGTTTTTCTGATAAAAACGAATCTAAATTCGCTATAAATCGGAGAATAACGAAGAATAAATTAATATTGAAAACAGAGTATGTGTAAACTCCGGTGGTAAGCAAACAAAGCTGAGCGTTGAAAAGAAGAGGATTAAATTAACCATAAGCTCTTGAATATAATCCGGATGGTTGGTTTAGTTTCAACCAATTTTTTGTTGAAAGTACATTTGAAAAGTTAAGGGTTGAGAATACTTTTCGATTCTTTTCACAAACATAAAACCATTTTGAAAAAGTAAGCACAGGATCGGTTAGAAAATATTGCGCAATAGCGTAATAAATTTACGGAAATCAAAGCCTGGGTCAAAAATGATCTATAAGGTGCAGGAGGTTTAAGCTTTCACTTTTCGAGAATATTTTATAGCAGGATTACGTCCTGTAAAACATAAATCCTACTTTGTGGACGTAGTTTGAATACTTTTCCAAAGACGTCGAGCTTGAAACGCGTGGTTTTCTTGTATATTCCAGAACATGCTTTTTACAATTAACACTTTGACTGCCAAGCTAGAGACCCCAATAATTCCATCAAATTAATGTAAGTTATTTAATGAAATAAAAATTGAAAATATGTATAATATTGAGTAGTGATACAATTAATATATTAACGTAAAAATTCATTTCAAAATTTGGACAAATAATTCCGTCACCCACATATGGGTGACGTGGCAATCAACGTGTTAATATAAAAATTCTTGCACAGCAATAATAACGCAGAAGGAGGAGAAAGATGATCACTCAGCCATTCGTTTCTAAGAAGACTGAATGTGCTAGAAACTTGACACTTGTGCTAAGACTTTGTGCTAAAAACTTAAGACTTGTGCTAGGACTTTGTGCTAGAAAATCGAACTTTTTTTTAACGAAGCAAAACGAAATAAACGGGGTACACAGAGCAGATTACCAAACAGATCGAAACGTGAAAGATGGAGGAGCGCTCGGTTTCGGTTCACGAAACGAAGAAACGGTCGGGTCTCGGCGCGGCACGGTATCGAGGTTGTTAAAGGTTCTAGGCGAAAAGGTTAATTATCCGGAGTCACCGCGAAGAATTCCGGAAGATGTTTGGCAACTGTGCCTGCAGTGGAAGCGAAAGTCTTACTCCCATTGGCCTGCTCGAATCGGGGTTACTGGTCAGCTCGCAAAACAGCCGTTCGATGCCTCCAGGCGGGCTTTCGGCGTGATATTGAATAATACTCGCGTTAAGCGTATACGAATTAATTGTCGGTAAGAAGAAGAAGAAGAAGAAGAAGAAGAAGAAGAAGAAGAAGAAGAAGAAGAAGAAGAAGAAGAAGAAGAAGAAGAAGAAGAAGAAGAGGATGATCATCATCATCATCATCATCATCATCATCATCATCATCATCATCATCATCATCATCATCATCATCATCATCATCATCATCATCATCATCATCATCATCATCATCATCATCATCATCATCATCATCATCATCATCATCATCATCATCATCATCATCATCATCATCATCATCATCATCATCATCATCATCATCATCATCATCATCATCATCATCATCATCATCATCATCATCATCATCATCATCATCATCATCATCATCATCATCATCATCATCATCATCATCATCATCATCATCATCATCATCATCATCATCATCATCATCATCATCATCATCATCATCATCATCATCATCATCATCATCATCATCATCATCATCATCATCATCATCATCATCATCATCATCATCATCATCATCATCATCATCATCATCATCATCATCATCATCATCATCATCATCATCATCATCATCATCATCATCATCATCATCATCATCATCATCATCATCATCATCATCATCATCATCATCATCATCATCATCATCATCATCATCATCATCATCATCATCATCATCATCATCATCATCATCATCATCATCATCATCATCATCATCATCATCATCATCATCATCATCATCATCATCATCATCATCATCATCATCATCATCATCATCATCATCATCATCATCATCATCATCATCATCATCATCATCATCATCATCATCATCATCATCATCATCATCATCATCATCATCATCATCATCATCATCATCATCATCATCATCATCATCATCATCATCATCATCATCATCATCATCATCATCATCATCATCATCATCATCATCATCATCATCATCATCATCATCATCATCATCATCATCATCATCATCATCATCATCATCATCATCATCATCATCATCATCATCATCATCATCATCATCATCATCATCATCATCATCATCATCATCATCATCATCATCATCATCATCATCATCATCATCATCATCATCATCATCATCATCATCATCATCATCATCATCATCATCATCATCATCATCATCATCATCATCATCATCATCATCATCATCATCATCATCATCATCATCATCATCATCATCATCATCATCATCATCATCATCATCATCATCATCATCATCATCATCATCATCATCATCATCATCAATTACTAACGTAATTGATCACAATCAATATTACCTTTCAAGTCATGAAAGATGTTCATCTTCTTATTTAAAATCCCATATGGTGATTGGTCTATTCCTATTCCTCGTCTGTGGACCAATCACCATATGGGATTTTCTGTCTCATACAAAAACAACTCGTTTACTTGCGCCCTCTACGCTGACAAACAATAAATGTTGGAACTAGATCCACAAGAAGCTTAAACCATATACCTATCATCACAGACGGGATAGGATAGACCTAATTTCGAGGCCAACTTTTGTGGGGTCACGTAACCCCATTACCATTTTCGTATCACATCCTCAAATTAGTAGATATTTGAAATTTGACCACCAACTATTACTATATTTGTTAACACTAAATAAAAGATTCGTCTTAACATCCGCTACAACAATATGTAATAAAAAATACTTAGTTATATATTTACTTAAAAAATTGGAAATTGCTTGTTATAATGCATGATTTGAAATTATTCTATTTGTAATAAATAAAGTAAGACAAGACAAGTAGATCAAGAATATAAACTATCTGCAGGGGAAAACTTAAACTGCTTCGAAATTCTTGTAAAAAACAATTAGTTAAGCAATTATCTTAATACTTTGTTATGTCGGAGAAGCATTCTAATTTGTCTTGATTTTAAAATTTCTTGCGAATCGTTCCTCGTGTTGCCTCAGGCAAAAGTGCCTCGCGAGGCAAGGAGACAGAGACTCGTAGAAGTAGAAAGAAGAAGAAGAAGAAGAAGAAGATGAGGATGAGGATGAGGATGAGGATGAGGATGAGGATGAGGATGAGGATGAGGATGAGGATGAGGATGAGGATGAGGATGAGGATGAGGAAGTCCGGTTTTCGTCTATGTCACGGATGGACTAAAGCCTTGTAGGAAGGGCAGAGAGAAAAGAGAGTGGAAAGAACGGTTAGGTGTTACGAGCGCAAGAAACCCTGCGTTTAGAAAACTACCATCGCCGGTACAAAATCGGTCGACGATGGGTCTCGAGAGCCGTCGCGGCCACAACATTGTCGACTGTATCGGTGTGAGACCAGAAGACCACTACTAATCCAATTACAAAACTTCTTTATTATTAATTATTTTTTTATGAAACTTTTACCAACATATTTGTAGCATTTTTCTGATTTAAAAGATACCCAATATGATATAATTCCGATGATATTTACCTGTGTAACAAACGATGAAAGTTGCTTCCCATAACAATTACATTAACGGAAAATTAGTGTAAATGTGATCCGAATTATATCGCGTTTGGTACCATTTTAATCAGAATAATGCCACAAATATATTGGTGAAAGTCTCATAAAAAAATAATTAATAATAAAGAAGTTAAATTTTTCATTTAAAGGCCTGCGCTCACGCTAGCTTTGATCTCTGCCGGCGGCCGCGACTCTCTGCGGTTCTTTCTTTCCCATACGCTGTCCTTCTCTGCGTTCGAAACTTTCATCGCTCGTTACACAAGCAAGTGTCATCGGAATTATATCATATTTGGTATCATTTTAATCAGAAAAATGCCACGAATATGTTGGTAAAAGTTTCATAAAAAAATAATGAAAAATAAAGATGTTTTGTAATTGGATTAGTAGTGGTCTTCTAGTCTCACACCGATATAGCCGACAATGTTGTGGCCGCGACGCGATGGTTCTCGAGTTTCGCTGTCAACACCTCCGTACAACATTGTATTTAAAATGGGACGCGCCGGCGAGAACCTCCGATCTGGTATCGAAGGCAGTAAAAAGAACCGCGAAATACTTTCATGACACATCGGGCGGTCCGAGAGTTTCGGGCAGGTTCGGAAGAATCGGAAAAGTTCGAGCGAGCGAGT